>JASPKZ010009834.1:0-1334795 GCA_030220185.1 Diploptera punctata | reverse complement strand
ATAATCAAAATCTAATAATAATAATAGAGGAAGGGCCATGGCTGAGGTCTATGCGTGATATATGCTCCTGTATGTCTTCCATTCTCTTTATAGTTTCTTGTGATATTACTGTGGTAATTATGGTGTTTGTGAAGTGTTAATATTTAACATATACGAATCTTAGTAGTTCTTCAAATTTTGATAATATTCATAGTAATTCAGTTAAATATATTCGTTGGACTTGTTGCTTCTGCTTAGCAACAATAGAACGTTCTTTTGTTTCTCAATTTGTTTTAATATACAATCAAAGATGCCAAAAACATTAATTTACAAATTTGTATTTTATGGCGGGCGATCAAGGGGGCTCTTTCGAGCAGTGCCTTGAGGCCTACAAACAGTAACGGAGGAAAGTTGAAAGATGAAAAAAAGATCCTAAAAGAGAAAATACTAGATACTGTGACTAAGCTAAGGGAGATTTCAATTCTATGGCAAAGGAGACTTTAGTACAAGAAAAGGAAAATTGCTGATTTAAAACAAAACATTCATAGAAGTACAAAACAAACGCGTATTGCGACATCTTCCGAGGGAAAAAAGAAGTATTCCGAAATGTGGATGAACATTCCCCAAAAGCATAAGCAAACGGAACTTTAAAGTCATTGTGAAGTCTAAGAAGAATGATGTTAGTACAGATAATATGAAAAACTCTAATTAAACACCGAAAGTTAACTCCAACTGAGATTAAGCGCTGGTGTATGCACCTTTAAATCCCATTACACCAATGGGATCTATAATTAATGAGCGTCGAACACCAAATCTGACGCAGAAAAGATATGCTCCAGAATCCAATGAAAAATGGTGCGCAGAAACAAGAAAAAGAAGCTAATGAAATGAATTGAGAAACCCTTAAACATGATATTAATATCACTAATGTTCCAGAGGAAATGGACATGAATCAAATGAAGCAAAGCAACTATGTGATCAAAACACAGAATTGAATATAAAGGAAGACGACTTTCAGCCAAAATTTGTCTTTAAAGATAGAAAAGGCAACATAAACTTGGTCATAGAAATAAAGTCAGTAGTAAGGAAGACAATACTAGGTACAAAGATCAAATTGGGTTGGAACATGTGTAACTTAGATGATTCACTTAAAATGAAGCAGATGTTTTAAGTGCAGTAAGTATAACCATCGCGCCCAAGAGTGTAGAGGCGTTCAAACATGTCCACTCTGCACAGGTAATCATCCCTTAGAGAATGTACAGTCAGAAAAGAAGAAATATAAATGTATTAATTGTGTTAATCACAATAAATACAATAAAACGGCACTGGTAAATGAGAATCACTCTTCACTTGATAAAGAATGTAATATTTATAAGGCAATGTTAAATAAGTATATTCTTAACACAGATTATTAATATGGCTACAAGTCATAATATAGGTGCGAATAATAATCAGTCTCATACATTAGAGGTGTATCCAACTTAACATGCAACATTCTAGGAATGCAACCAACAATTTAGTGCAAATTATAAGCGAACAAAAACACAGACTTAATATTTATGCAGGAACCGTATGTTATTAATAATCAACTGGCAGGTCTCCCCAAGACGTTTGTAAACATTTACAGGGGGAACCGGGAGAAAAACGTACTGCAATAATAACTAATAATAACAAAATGGATACAATAGCTATTAACCAGCTAAGTAACACGGACTGTGTTGTAGTAGAAATCATTACCAGCAACAAAAAATTTTACGCTGCGAGTTTATACTTCGATATCGAAAGAGACATAGAAAGAGATATACAACATATTGAAACTATAATACATCACGCAAAGGACTTTGGAGTATTAATCGCAGTTGACACAAATGCTAGGAGCATCACGTGGTTCGACAATAAAACGAATCAACGAGGTAAAAAACTTGGAAGAATTTATAACTACCAGGAACTTAATAATAATTAACGAAGATAATGGAATCCCAACATTTGAGACTAGTAGAGCTAGCAGTCGAGTTGACTTAACAATCTCGACTTCTAATCTCTTTCAATCTGTTATTGAGTGGACCAGCGGAGAGGAGGAAAGTTGCTCTGACCACAAACTCATCTCTTTCAAAATAGCAGATAATAATGAATACAGAACACCTGGACAGAATAATTATCCACGATACATAATAAAAGAAGAAAACTTCCACAAATTCGATGGAAGCCTGATGGAGACGATCAGAGCCACGTTTAGTTGTACAACAAAAGATACTATAATTGTTGAAAAAGAACTAACAGAGAAACTTAAGAAAACAAATCACACAGATGAGGTCATAGAAGATTTCTTTTCCTGCATTCAAATAGCAAGTAGATTGGCATTCCGACCAAAGAATATATGTAAAAAAAGTAAAGGTAGATCTGTCCCTTGGTGGACAAATGAATTAACGATTCTACGTAAAAAGACAAATGCAATGAGGCGAAGATACCAAAGAACGCAGAACAATTCAAAACTAAGAGAAGAGAGAAAGAACCTCTACCAAGAAGGCAAACGGGCGTATCAAGCTAAGCTCCAAGAGGAAAAAAACAAAGTCATGGAGAAGTGCTTGTACAGTTACACCTGGATCCAATCCATGGAACGTAGTTTACAAAAGCCTATCTGGAAAAACTAGAAATAAGACTTCCTTGACTACACTTAGGATGCCAGAAGGGCTATATACCAAGGACATGGAAAGTACAGTAAAACATATCATGGATTATTTTGTACCTGAGGACAATGAAGGAAATGATAATAAATACCATTCAGAAATTAGAAAACTTATAATAGACCCACCAGAAGAAGCAGATGACAGAGAATTCACAAAGGAGGAAATCCTCGCTGTGCTCAAGAAATTTGATCCTAAAAAAACACCTGGGGAAGATGGCATATCAAGTGACATACTACTACGAGTATTCAAACTTATCCCTAACTTATTTACAGAACTGTACAATACATGCTTGCAAAAAGGTTGCTTCCCAAAAATGTGGAAAAAATCAATAATAGTTCCAATCACTAAATCAGGCAAGGAGCATACTAATGAAGTGTCAAAATACAGACCAATAAGCCTCCTCAATGTAGCGGGAAAAGTACTGGAGAAGCTACTCATCGAAAGAATTCTACATCACATGTACAAGAATAAATTACTTAATAACAACCAATTTGGATTTACCCCACAAGTAGGAACAATAGAAGCAGTAATGGAGGTTACAAAAACCATTAAACAGAGCCTGAATATAAAACAAAGTGTAGTTCTGGTAAGTCTAGATGTTAAAGGTGCATTCGACGCGGCATGGTGGCCGAGCATACTATACAATCTAAAACAACTTAAATGTCCAAAAAATCTATACATTTTAGCACAGAATTATTTCAGAGACAGATCTGCAATGTTCTCAGTGAATACGCTTAGAGTTACAAAGGAAGTAACCAAAGGATGCCCACAAGGATCATGTAGCGGACCTGGATTTTGGACTATCATGTACAACTCACTGTTGAATCTTAACTTCTCAAATCACTCTAATGTTATCGCTTTCGCTGACGACCTAATACTTCTCTCAACAGGAAGTAACGACAATGAGGCAGAAAATTACGCAAATACTGACATAAGAAAAATAGAATTATGGGCTAACAATAACAAAATCACATTCAATGAATCCAAGTCCACAGCAATGTTAATATCAAGAAAAAGGACCTCCATTAATAAAAATATCAGTGTATACGTCAACCATGAACGCATCAAGCAAGTTCAAGAAATGAAATATCTAGGAATCCACTTTAATTGCAAACTAAGCTTTGATAAACACATTGAGATAACAACTAACAAGGCTATGAGCCTAATGAACATGTTAAGAAGGGCAGCTAGATTGCAGTGGGGACTGGGACATAAAGCATTAAGGACTATATACAATGGAGCAATCTTGCCTATGTTAACATATGGGGCCCCAATATGGGAGGAAGAATTAAGAAAACAAAAAAATTTAAAAAAGTTGAAGAGGGTTCAAAGAATTATAAATGTCACCATAGCCAAAGCCTATAAAACATTACCATATGAAGTATCTTGTATCTTAGCTGGAATTAAACCCATAACTATCAGTATACAAGAAACAGCCCAGTTATATAGAGCCATACACGATGACCACACAAACATTGACATACCACTCAAAAAGGAGGAGTGGCCACATCCGGCAGAAAGAATTAATGTGGGCGACATTGAAGAATCGAACAACTACAAAATAAAAATATACACTGATGGCAGTAAATTCCAAGGAATGGTAGGGGCTGCTGCAGTTATCTTGAAAAACGGAAAATTAGAGCATACAATAAAAGCCAAACTGTCCAATCGTTGCTCAAATAATCAAGCTGAACAGATAGGAATTCTTAAAGCTCTAGAAGCAATACCATCAATTGACCAAAACAGCTCTGAACAAAGTCTTGTTGCAGTTTATACAGATAGTCAAGTTACTCTCGACCTAATTAAAAACAACTTCAAACAGGGATACATCATATCAAAAATAAGACAAACAATAGCAAAACTCAGGGAACAAAATTGGATAGTACATTTCGGCTGGATAAAATCACATGTTGGAATTTATGGGAATGAAATGGCAGATCAATTGGCAAAACAAGCTGCAACAGAAACCAGCGTAACCGTAGAATATACAAAAATACCTAAATCATCAATAGTTGCCCAAGTAAAAGAAGAAGGAACCATTAAATGGCAGAACGAATGGGACAACGCAGATAAAGGAGCCACATGTAAGAAGTTCTTCCCATCAGTCAGAGACAGATTAAAACTTAAATGTGAAATAACTCCAGAATTTTCTGAAATGGTAACTGGTCATGGAAAAAATAAATCACATCTTTATCGCATTGGAATATTAAACAACGCAACCTGTCCATGTAGAAAAGCAATTCAAAATGTAGAACATCTCCTTTATAATTGTGAATTGCAGCAGCATTCTAGAAATAAGTTGAAAGAAGAAATCAGCAAAGAAGGAGGAACATGGCCTGTGACGGAGAAAGACCTAATACACAAATATTTAAGACATTTCAAAAAATATATAAAAACAATAGTGTACGAAAATGAGTGATTAACAAGTGACGAAGATAAAAAAAAACATGTAAACAAAAACCAAATATGTGATGTTATGTAATCTGATTTTATGTTTGTTATGTTATGCATGTAATATTACTACGGTAATGGGGCATGCTGAAAAAAAATAAATAAATGAAAAAAAATAATAATAATAATAAATCTAATAATAATAATAAATCTAATAATAATAATAAATCTAATAATAATAATAAATCTAATAATAATAATAATAATAATAATAATAATAATAATAATAATAATAATAAATCTAATAATAATAATAATAATAATAAATCTAATAATAATAAATATTTTAAACTGATGTAGTTATGACCTCGTAACGGACCACTGGGCTTAATACTTGAAAGGACGATGATATAGTTATGACCTTAAGGCCTTCTCTTGAACTCAACGATGTGAAAAATATTAAACACAGAAAAAGATACATAAAATAGTTATATATATTAAACTAAAATTAAAATGAATCAAGTCAATATCAACAATGAAGCGAAAAATCAGAAACATCAATCCACTGAAAGACCAATTACAAAGTACAAAGATTTAAATTTCTTTTAAAAGAGGATAATGTTCGGCAGCCTTTAATCTATTGTGGTAGGGCGTTCCAGAGTCTAGTAGTGGCTACGGTATAGGAATTAGATTAATGAGAGATTCTGTGTTGTGATATGTGATGTAGGAGGTTCTGGACGCAATCGTGTACTCAAATTATGATTAGAGGATAATAGGTAGAAAAAAGAGGTTACGTAGCTTCGCGTAGAACAGTGTGTAATTTTGAATAGCAGAATTAGAAAATTCACTTTTCTAAGATCATGGGAACAGTCAGCATTGAATATTTGCAAAACAATAAATAAATAAAGTCATTAACTCCAAGAAAAAATGCATGAAGTATGGATAAGTAATGGTCATATTTACGAATATGTATATGTGACACATTTTATATAAAATATGAATTTTTCTAATTCACTAATACAAATTAATACATTTGCAAATGTCAATTATAACCTTCTGATTTGGATACCCAGTGTGTCGTCAATAAACCATCAAACAGGTAGACGAAGCCTTGATCGTTAGGAAAAATTCTGACTTGAATTTACATTATCATTTTACTTCACCATTAATAATCATTTTTATAAGTAATGCCACTAGTGATTTCAAAATTATCGATAAATTCACGACTCACTTCAAGAGTGGCATTTGTAGGGCTATTTAACGAATAAAAACAAGCGGTTTACTCACAAATCATTATTTAACTATAGTTATTTAAAAATATTTATATATTTAATGTAAACGGCGAATTGTAAGAATGCACCCTAGTGGAAATATTTATAACCAACATTATAGGAATTAATTAATGTCTGATGTCCTATGATATTAATATGTCAATTATATTTTTCTGCAACGTCATTTCCTGGAAAACAATTCGTTTAAGAAAGTGCAATTAAAATGTTACAAAGTATTGGCAGTTCCATCTCTTATCTATGGATGTGAAACCTGGATTTTAACAAAGGCAGATAGTATACAAATAGAGGCTGCAGAAATGAAGATGTTGAGAGCAATAGCAGGATACCAAAGGACCGATAAAAAGAAAAACGAAGATTTAAGAACAGAGCTTAATATATTTAATTTCTGTGAAATAATAAAATAATATCAAAATGCTTACCTTCAGCACGTATTACGAATGAATGAAAAGCGCATACCAAGAAGAATCTATAATTATAAACTAAAAGGAAGAAGATTGTTGGAAAGACCATTGAAGAGATGGAAGGACCAATTCGACCTATAATGAGATCGGAACAGGCCATTGGGCTTAATCCTTGTTGATCATGATGATGAAAAAAAGACAAGTGAATGGAGAAGACTACATAACAGTGAACTACATAGAGTTTATAGGAAACCAAATATAACAACAGTTAAGTCTCGTAGACTGCGATGGGCAGGACATCTGGCACGAATGGGGAATGAAAGAAGCACATGGAAACTTCTTGTAGGAAAACCAGAGGGAAACCACCCAGTTGGTAGACCAATAATGAGGTGGGAGAATAACATTAACCACGATTTGAGGGAAGTAGATTATACAGGAAATGTTTGGAAAACATTAGCTTAGAATAGGGATGTATGGAGTGCTTATGTCCGCGCGGCCATGAACCTACGGAGTTGATAGTGCCAGCGATTTAGTTATTTTAAAAAAATATAATGAATTATTTGAACTTAATAAAATCACTCAGGTGATAACGGTTGCTTGATTTACCTCCGATATCACGTGTGTGTAGATTATTTTCAAGATTTTATTTGGATGTATTGTAAGTTTTTATTACAAGTAGCACAATTTATTTCATCAAACTTGGAAAATTTATATTATATTGCTCTTCTTGAAATATGTTACAGAAATCTGAAACGGCTGTTCTAGTATTATGTTTCTCCAATGTAGTTTATTGTACCAGTCTTCATCAGACGTGACGCTACGATCATTTGTTTAAAAAAAATATCGACGTCAGTCATTTCATATACTTTGTTTTATGTAGACGTGCAAAGAGTGAACGCAAACATGTGGAAAGAGTTCGGTTCGCTTGTCCCATTCAAGCTGTAACTCACAATAAAGTCGAAAAAACTGTCAAAATATTAAATCAATACCGCACTACTTCACATCATATTAATTAAAAATAAAAACACAGATTTTTCTTCTCATAAGTTGTAAAATTTGCATTTTTTTTACAGATATATTAATAATTTTGATTTTGAAAACATTTAGTTCCACGAATATAGCAACCATATTGTTATTATTATTATTATTATTACTATATTATTTATTATTATTATTTTTATTATTATATATATCTATATATATTATTATTATATATATCTATATATATTATTATTATAATATATATATATATATACTAGCTAATACCCGGCTTGCGCTGCTACGCCATAATAAATTAAACATTGAGGGTTAATTAATTATATGGTATACATTGATACAAACCAAACATGGCGATTGCTAGAGTAAATTTTTAATTTCAAATTTAAGGTAAACGCCCACTTCTAATGGTTGGATTTCACTGATTTTTGAAAAAAAAAACATACCTCGGTTTTCTTTAATACGATATTCTGAGTTTTGTTGTGAAACATCGAAAATTGCGATTGCTAGAGAAATTTTTAAAATATCGTTTCAGGTGAAATCCTACCCCTAATGATTTTAGAACATAATAGATAACGGCTAAATACTTTCCGCATCTGAAATCCTGTACATACAAATTTTCACGAAGATCGGTTGAACGGTTTAGAAGTCTATAAAGGACAAACATATACCGGTATATTCGATTATATAATATGAATAGAAGTCCCGGCCACACGTTGCTGTGGCTAAGGTATACGTTAAAAATTTAAATCAAGTTGCTATCTTTCAGCCAGATTACTTAAAACTAATACTTACACACGAAATTAATAATACTGAAAATAAAATAAACACTGAACACACTTAAATTATGAAATAATCAATATTTGTAATTCAATTGAAATTCGCGGTTGCAACAAAAAAGCACAGCCATCTGGATCTCTCTTTGTTAAATAATAAACCAATTACCTTCCAAAATTACCTTACACCGCCATCTGTTAGAATCGTATGGAACTGACAGATAATTCCACCGCCATCTGTTAGAATCGTTTGGAACTCGCAGATAATTATAACTCTTTGTTAAATAATAAACAAATAATTAGCAATAAAAAATAATGCGACTATAAATTTAGTTATAAACTACCCTAAGTCTCAAGTTGGATCAAACTGCACACAGTGTGCAAAATTTTATTAAAATCGGTTAACTAGTTTAGGATTCCATCGCGGACACACAACGTGACAGGACATTTTTATATATTAAGATATATATATTCTTTATATTATTATTATTATTATTATTATTATTATATTGTTATTATCGTCCACCGCTGTGGTCTCGGAGTAGCGTGCTGCCTCGTCACGCAGCGGGCCCGGGTTCAATCCCCGGTCGGGACTGTTTTTCTGGGTGAGGTTTTTATCGGGGATTTTCCTCACCTGTAAGGCAAATGTCAGGAAAACTTTAGGGCCCAAACGATCCCCGAAATCATATGGCCATCATCATCATCATCCTTATCACTATCATCATCCTCCTTATCATCATCGTCATCATCATCGTCATCATCATCATCGTCATCATCATCATCATCATCCTTCACCGGTGTGGAAACGGGAAGCTAACACACCTACAATTCCCTAGTAAAGGTGCAAGCGTAGCATGAAAATGTTATGATTGCAGTGAAGGACCTGCCTTCGGGCAGAATTACTCTGAATGGAATGTTATTATCATCATTAATATTATTTTGTTAATATTATTATTGTTAATATTATTGTTGATAATATTATCATCATCTTAGTACATTCACAAATTTAGGCCGTTTGTTGACCTGTTTCGGCCTTCCTGCAGGTTGATACTTAACATTTGTTTGGGTATCCTGTGATCTTCCATTCGATGAACATGTTGCATCAATCTTGACTTATAATCAGAAATTTTATTTTCTAAAGCTTCCATGTGTAATTCTTCTAAGATGTCTTCTGAATTTCTTCGTGTTGAGACTTGCAAGTAGTGTTGAAGTTCCTTAGGACGGTTACTGGCCCGACGCTAAGTAGTCCAGTGGTCGGGCTGCTACCTTTAGTCTCTGGACAGACATTAGGATACCGCATTTACTCAGTACCCGGTGGAAGGGTTATATAGCCGCGACTCAGTCCTCAGAGCCTCGTTTGTGAAAACGAGTTGTACCACTTGAGGGTGAGGATGAGGATTTGGGTAGGAGAGTTTATATACACCACTTACAACCCATATTATTTATATTATTATTATTATTTATATTAGTATTATTATTGTTTATATTATTATTTATATTATTGTTTATATTATTGTTTATATTATTATTATTGTTTATATTAAAATATGTTGTAGATAGGTATGTATAGTCACAATATTTGTAGCTCTACACTCTTTACAAATTAAGTAAGAACAGTGACGTCAAGATATTCGATATTCTTATATGAACACACACATTCATTTTTTGTAAATTTTAGATCATGTTTCTACATCACTGTTCGAACATTAAAATAGTAAAATACTAAAATTCGTGCCTGTTGTATAAGTCGTCCTCATAAAAAAAAGAGACAAACCTATGTTTATAAAACATCATCAAATATTAAAACTGTAGTGCCATTGAAGATGCTGAGATGGATGATTGTCTTCTGAAAGGCCTACAGTTTTAATCTTGAACGATGTTTTATAAACAGAAGTTTGTTTTAATTGAGGACGACTGATACAAGTGCGAATTTTTCAATTTTAATATTTTAATCAATAACCACAACGGTAGTTTACCAAGAATTCTGAAAGTATTCTTTAAACATTCTTGAATTTGAGTATAGTATATAGTCTAGAGTAACAGTATTGGGATAGTGCAGTCCCATATAATTACTGTATTTCTAAGAATGTGGCTTTTCAAAAGGGCTTAATTGAATCGGAGGACATTTATTGATACTTTACTTAATACATAGGAGAATTGAAGGGAGGAATTACTTAAATTTGAGGACTGTAAGTCGGAATTATAGCGGACATAGCTTACGTTCGTATTTTCGGATAAATATTTTTGTGGGATCAAATTAAGTCTAAGTAATTTATAGTCTATGAGGGACAAACTACAGCAGATGTTCTCTTCAGTCAAGAATCGAAATGAGTTGAAAATATTCGGTTTCTTTTTATTATTATTTTATAGATAGACCGATATCGTCACTTTACCAACTGATGTCATCACTAAGTTCATATCCACACTATATAGCTATATCATTGGACAAATATTGAGTGAAAATGGAATATAATAACGCGCCTGTACAGAATGTTTCATATACTAATATATTTCTATCATTGCAAGAGAAATTTAATAACAGTATAATTCCTTGTCCCGCGCCGTAGCCGAGCGGTTAAGTTAGGAAGCCTTGGCGCAGAGCTACGGGACTTCCGCTGGTTCGAGTCACCATGGGGGAAGAAATTTTCTCATGGTATTTCGGCCAGTATGGGACCGGTGCCCACCCAGCATCGTGAGGCAATTGGGTAGCTACAATAAGTAGCGGCTCCAGGTTGAGAAACCAGGTATAACGGCTGGTGGACTCGACATGCTAACCACATGTCACCCCTACACTGGCTGTTGATCATCTACCTCTGTGATTGACACATGTGGATGTGAAGGGCCAGCAGCCGGCTGGTAAAAGGGCAACCGCTGAAAAGTGGAAAGACCCTCAATCGGAATCGGTATAATTCCTTTAAATATTCTTCTATTGCATAAATATCAGGGAAAGGAAGTTTGGAACAATAATAACAAAATAATTCTAAACT
The DNA here is from genome assembly GCA_030220185.1 of Diploptera punctata. Taxonomy (NCBI): domain Eukaryota; kingdom Metazoa; phylum Arthropoda; class Insecta; order Blattodea; family Blaberidae; genus Diploptera; species Diploptera punctata. The sequence goes on along the minus strand of JASPKZ010009834.1, from coordinate 1,323,286 downwards.
ATAACAAATTATAACAACTATGGCATGTTCAAATTCCACAATTTGAGGCAACTATGTGTAAGTTATCCATTAAATTAGCAATGTATCCTCTAAGATACATTGATTTCAATTATTTAATATTATTTATGAAAATAGAAAACAAACGAATATAAAATCCTCAATTTTTGTCAAATTACACAATAATATAATGTTAAATAATTTATTGACAGATTAAAGTAGAAAAGTGTAGGCGGCAATGTTATGAACATGTCTGCAGAATGGATACCATCGCATTGCCTAGGAAAAGTCTGAACTTCAGTTTTAACCGAGAGGAGGAAAAAGAGATGGGCACAGCAACTATGATACTTGGAGCCGAAACGAACCAATAAGATTTAGAATAGAATAGGTTTATTTAGAATTGATTTATTTAGCCTGGTGGATTTAAGGCCATGTGGCCTTCTCTTCTACTCACCAGGACAGACATATGTTACATATAAATACAAAAATTACAATGATAGTCATACTAAACAATTGATTATCTGTCAAATTGAATAATAATGAAAATAATGTCTAATAATACAATAAAATTAAATTAATGATAGAGTGAATACAGAAAGGAATAACAGATTTTAACATTGTAAGAAGAAGAATAACAAGTAAAAGAAGCTTAAACAATAATATATAATAATAATTTAGAGATTTACATGGTTTGTTTTCATTGCGGTCCGAAACATTTAAATAACTTGCAGGAGGAATTATTGTTCCGCCAATTTAGTTAAAAATAGGCATCCTAAAACATTTATTTCACTTTCACTTCCAGATTAAAGCTCCTATTTTGTGTAATTGAGTAATTCACTTACACTGTTACCATGTGAATAAAAGCTAGGAACCCAATCAAGCAAAGAATAAATAAAGTAACTTTACAGTGACATTACGAACATCTAACAAAAAGTGGAAAAATAGTGCCTTAATTAATGGTTCTTTGTAGACAAAGTAACGAAAAAAATGAGAAAAAGTAATTATCTACACAATTGGCAAATGAGAGGATCAATCCACGAACTGAAGTCTGAGTAGCGAATTGAATACGGTCATGCCCCAAGGAAAGCCAAATGAATAAAGAAATCCTATATACCTGAAAATAAAAGAATAGCAAATTCTATAGAAAGAAATTAGGAAAATCAACTTGAGTACTAAAAAAAGACACAAAGGGAAAGTACGACATCAAAGAAAAGCTAAGTAACAAAGACTCCAAAGAACATTCAATCGAGGGTAAGAAAGAGAACAAGCGAGTGAGAGAAAAAACGTTTATATGCAATGGGTCTTTGACTTCTCGAACTCCCAACATTCTGTGCGAATGCCTTTAAGGGTATCTTTAGCCCATCTGCAATACTACGTTACACGTTCAAATTTCCTTCCTATCTTTCGTTCTGCTTTAATATCGCACACCGCTGTTTCTTACTTCAATTTTCTCTTCCATGTTACCTATAAGCATTTCATCTTCCCCAAGGACTAAGTCTCCCACGGCGACGAAATATTGAGCGTTCCTCCGTTATGTCTCTCTTTACGAGCTCAGACTCTCCCACTTTTCCAATACTTGTGTTTAATTTTAGTCATCTCCCTCTCCAGGGATCTTTTCATAATAGAAGTGGCGTAAGTAAATAAATATTTCTGTCACAAACGAGACATCTGTGCCACATTATCAATGCACAAATTGTTACGGACTTTCACTTCTTACAACCCTTAAATTGGTAATGTATCTTGTAAGATGCCCGGCCGGAGTCGATGGATTTTTTAAGGATGGAAAAATCCAAGGAGCAAGTCCTCCGGGATGGTCTTTAAGCCATGGGTCCCGAGTCTAAAGATTTTCAGGCTCGTAAAAGATCCTTAAGCCTGAATGAAAAGGCCTCTAAGCACAATTTACCGAATTTTCCCGTCCTAGTACTGCCTTGGTTTCCGAGATGCCAGTATGAGGCGGAACGTTGACCACGGACCACTCAGATGACATCTATACGAAAACAAGTGTAACTAAATTAGTATGGTTCAAATTATTCTCTGTAGGGGGAGAGCTCCTAAATCTCTGTTAAGGGAAACATAGGCTTACAAGATACAAGAAGATGATCCTGTAAGATATATTGGTTTAATTTATTCATAGAGTAAATCGAGGAATGAAAAGATATATGAGTATTTGAGAATAGTTTTTAGGAAAAAATTCGGACCAAGGAGAGATGAACAGACAGGTTAACGGAGAAAACTACTAACTGAACTACGCGGTCTTTATAAAAAGCCAGATATAATAACAGTTAAGTCTCGTAGACTGCGATGGGCAGGACATTTGGAACGAATATAGAATGAAAGAGGTGCATGGAAGATTCTTGCAGGAAAATCAGAGAAAAAACGCCTAGTTGGTAGATCAAGAATGAGGTGGAAGAATAAATTAACCATGATTTGAGGGAAGTAGATTGTACAGGGGAAGATTCCAAAACATCCCTGGATAGGGACATATAGAGAACTTTGGTCAGCGCGGGCATGAACCTATTATTTCGATAGTGTCAGTTAGTTAGTTAGTTAGCTAGTTATAGGGTAAAATGATTTCACTAGAGGCCTCAAGAAGCCCTTAGCGTAATATCAGGTTACGGCTCCCACTTTTTTATACAGTAGGAGATGTCAGCAGGGTTCACATTCATGCGTGACGGCCAGCTTTACTCCAGAACAAGCCTCTCATACCCATTTCCGTTAGAGGCTGAGTTGATCCCAGAACCATGATGACGCCAGAAGTTATACATTATTTGTTTTCATTATGGCCTGACACATTTAAATAACAAGCACATTTAAATAACTAACTGACTGGCACTATCGAACCCGGAAGTTCATGGCCGCGCGGACATAAGCTCTCTCCATACATCCCTATCCTGAGCCAATGCTTTCCAATCATTCCCTGTATAATCTACTTCCCTCAAATCATATTTAATGTTATTCTCCCACCTCATTCTTGGTCTACCAAATGAGCGTTTTCCCTCTTGTTTTCCTATAAGAAGCTTCCATGCACGTCTTTTATTCCTCATTCGTGCCACATTTCCTGCCCATCGCAGTCTACGAGACTTAACTGCTCACATTATATCTGGCTTTCTATAAAGACCACTGTTATGCAGTGTTCTCCATTCACTTGTCCATCTCTCTTTGGTCAAAAAAATTGTCCTAAGAACTTTATTTTCAAATAGTCGTAATCTCCTTTCCTCCCTTAAAGTAAGAGTCCATGTTTCGTATCCATATAATATAACTGGTAAAATAATAGTTTTATATATTTTCAGTTGAACGTTTTTTGAGAGGAGTTGGGACGTCAAGAGTCTCTGCAATGCATAATAGCACGCATTTCCAGAATTGAGCCTATGTTTAATTTCCTTGTGCACATAATTCCTATTTGTGATTACTGTTCCTAGGTATTTGAATTCTGCCACGTCCTCAAAATTTCCCTCATTTGTCATTAGCTGTCCATTTCCATTATATAATGTATGTCTATGTTTCTATGTGTGGCCATCTAGTTTTATTGAAAAGCATATTTAAATAACGAACAATAAGAATCACATTTAAATCATGTGGCACGTTTCGCCACATTAAGCGTTAAATAAGTTCAGTACTTTTCAGTACATTTGTGCCTAAACAACGATGTACTAGAAAATAAAGTGTAATGTTTTCATAATATGTACATCAGAAATATAACCAAATCTAAAGAAAATCGTATCGATGCCTGAACTATGCTAACTCATTCTAAATGATCGTAGAAAAATGAATTGTCTCACTCTGATATTCAAAATTATATACATATTTATATTATCGCTTTCATCTTCTATCCTCAATTCTTAATTTGAATAAACTATCGCACCACAAACTGCTTAATGGCATTCTAAGTCGAAAACCTTAAAGCTATTCTAATATTTATTCAGTATTCATAGTTAGACTGCAGAGCTTCAGATATTTACAAAAAGAAACACTTTTATAGTTAGTCTCTCAACAATTTAATTTATGGTTTACATTCTTCTCGTTCTCTTACAATTTTAATTGGATTCATTTTAATTTCTGTTTTATTTTACGAATCCATTTTTAATTATTTATCATTTTTTCCCATTTTCTGCTTTTTTTTTCTTTTTTTACTGGTTGAGTGAAACAGACGGCCGTAGTAGCATTAATTCTGTCAAAGTTTAAATAATAATAATGATAATAATAATGGTAATGGTAACGGTAACGGTAATAACGGTAATAATAATGGTAATAATAATAATCCTTTCTCGTTATTTTTCCATGGATATATTTAATGTTTTCTGAAGAATTTAATTTAAAGGATGCTATGAAAGGGCGATTATAATAAATATGCCCCGGTAATGAAATTCCAACCCAGTATTTTCTTAGGCAACAGAGAAAACCCAGAAAATTCCTCTGGTTTGTCGGCACAGTGTTTTGAACACATGATCTCCTGAATAGTAATCTCAAATGCCACCGACTGGGTCACGTTACTTGGATATCTTTTTTATATACTTTTTTTTTAAATATAAAGCTTCAAGAAAATCTGATAACTCCATGTACGTTTATCTGGTAGTTAATATTATTGCAAACAGTTCAGTCTCTGATGCTGAACTACGAATTTATTTTAATTTATTCTCAAATATATATATATATATATATATATATCTTAATATATAAAAATTTCGTGTCCCGTTGTTTGTCCGCGATGGAATCCTAAACTATTGAACCAATTTTAATCAAATGTTGCACACTGTGTGCAGTTTGATCCAATGTGAGACTTAGGGTAGTTTATAACTAAATTTATAGTCGCATTATTTTTTATTGCTAATTATTTGTTTATTATTTAACAAAGAGTTATAATTATCTGTGATTTCCATATGATTAAAACAGATGGCGGTGTAATTATCTGAGTTCCAAACGATTCCAATAGATGGCGGTGTAAGGTAATTCGGTAAGGTAATTTGTTTATTATTTAACAAAGAGAGATCCAGAATTCTGTGCTTTATGTAGCAACCGCGAATTTCAATTGAATTACAAATATTGATTATTTCATAATTTAAGTGTGTTAAGTGTTTATTTAATTTTCAATATTATTAATTTCGTGTGTTAGTATTAGTTTTAATTAATCTGGCTGAAAGACAGCAACGTAATTTGAATTTTTAACATACCTTAGCCACAGCAACGCTAGCCGGGACTTCTAGTATATATATATACACACATATATAAATTAAAAACTAAAATAAATTTAAGTGATTGAAAAGAAAAATTTTAACTTGATTCAAATGTAAGCTAATATCAAGTTTATAATTTTTAAATATCATGAAATATGTAGCTATTGTTTTAATGATATTCCAGAATTTTACCTTTTTATCTGGTTGCAATACATATTCGTCCTTTTGTATGTAGATACATTCCTTTCTCATGTGTTTGATCATTCAAACAAATTTTCACCATTTAATGGTAGATTTTAACTGTGAAATGTGTTAGCGCCATTGGCAATAAAAGCAGACATTGTACTGCCATTGTTCTGATATCCAATATTGGATAGAGACCTCGGTTTAACACACACCAGTTTCACAATGAACATTGCACGATACTTTTTCTCTGGAATACAGAATTGTTCTGCTTCAAAGAGTTACAGCCAACTTATTTCCAATTACGTAGAATTATCGATTGTGACAAATTAACTACCAATAAGGAGGACTTCTCGTAATAATAACAATATTAATAATAATAATGATGATAATAATAATAATGATAATACTAATTATAATGATCCATCCATAGTAATTGTTCCCGAAGGCAGGTCCTTCACTGCAATCATAGCATTTTCATGCTATGCTTGCAGCTTTACTAGGGAATGGTATGTGTGGTAGCTTCCCGTTGCTTTTCACACCGGTGAAGGAGGATGATGATGATGATGACGATGATAATGATAAGTATGATGATCATGGCTATATGATTTCGTGGACCGTTTGGGCCTTAAAGTTTTCCTGACATTTGTCTTACAGCTGAGGAAAAACCCCGATAAAGACCTCACCCAGAAAAACTACCCCAACCGGGGATCAAACCCGGGCCTGCTGCATGACAAGGCAGAACGCTACCTCGAGACCATAGTGGTGGACATATAATATTGATAATAATAATAATGATAATAGTAATAATGATGATAATAATAGTAATAATGATGATAATAGTAATAATGAAAATAATGATGATGATAATGATTATGATAATAATAATAATAATAATAATGATAATCATAATAATCATAATAATAATCGCATTAATCGTAATAACAATAATAATCGTAATAATAATAATAATAGTTATCGTAATAATCGTAATATTAATAATAATCGTAATAATAATATTAATAATGAAAATAACAATAACACTAACACTAATAATAATAATAATAATAATAATAATAACAATAATAATAAAATGATGTTTATTTATATACAGAAATTTAATGTTTACACATCTTTCTGTGACTAAAGTTTTATTTTTCTTCTCCACTCGTCTCTCTAATCCATGTCCTCTAGTCCTCTTGCTCTCATTCCAGTTCTTATTTCCTGTATCCACGAGTTTAGAGGTCTTCTTCTCCTCCTTCTTCCAGGTGGACATAAAATAATAATAATTATAATAATAACAGTAATATTAATAACGTATTTATACTATCAATATTCCACATTATCGCTTTTCTCCTTCAACCCAAAGTGATTAGTCGCCAGCGAACTCTGTCTTATGCACTATCTTCTCTAAAACACCTTGTTTCCATACTTGAACGATGGTATGCATCAATCGGCTAAGTGTCATCTGAAAAAATATTTTGATGCCTTTTGTTGCACTGGCTCTAGTAAGTGTACACACACTTTTAGCGCCAAATCTTTAAATATAGCTTCATTATTAGAGAAAAATGTAAACGCCGTCAGTCTAATTAGAGATTCTATGTTTGGCAACAAACGGCTATGAATCCAGATTATCATAAATATTAGTCTAAAATTTTCATCATGCAGCAGAGCGCCAATGTTCCCGCTCTTAGATTGTTGAAGCATAATTGTCAAACAAGGAAAATAACTTGCAACATCCAGTATTTTTAGTTTGGCACTACAATAAATAGTAAAGATTCTATTAAACTTTAAATGTATTTTTCTCGAAACTGAGATAATGTAAAGGATTACAAAAGAATAAATGAAACATGCAAACCCCATAAATATTAATGATGTTTAATCCAATCCAATCCAATGTGTTTGGAAGAGCAGAACCACTCTTTATGTACCCATACACGCTCTCCTTCGGCACGCCGAGCGCACATTTAGTTTGATCTGGGTGCACACTCGGCAGCCTAGTGGAATTAACGTGCAAGGCCCTTGGCTTGTCTCTTCCGGCTGCTGTAGGGTATTGAATGCCTTCTTCAGCCCTTTGTAAGGAACCGAAATTTCGTCATCTTCTAATACGTGAGAGGGAGTGTAGATCAATTAAGGCATTTTTGGCAATTCTAAATAATGGATATTTAATCCGTAATGGTTTATCCTTTAATTTATTTGACATACAAGACCTTTAACGCATAGCCGGTTTTTGCATAACGCCGTCCACTTCTCCTATACTCATCTATCCAACATGCTCTTGGCGTAGACTGATTTCTTCTCCTATTTCTTCTAGACTCCCATTTAAGAACCTCATTTTGTATTCTCTCCTCTTATATTTTTACGTATGCAAATTTAGTTACGAAATAAATCTCTGAGTTATGCTTTAAATAACTGGGGAACTTGTCTGCCAAAATTGTTAATAATGTTCAATAGTTAAAAATTATTTTTAATACCTGGTCCTTTCGTACTAAGGTATCATAAAATTTGATAGAAACCAACCTGGCGGTAATTCAAGACGGAGTCATAGTGACGGGAGTGAATGGTCCAAAGAGATAAAAACTAGCGTAATGGAAATGATTTTCTTCTTCTTCTTCTTCTTCCTCCTCCTCCTTCCTCCTCCTCCTCCTCCTCCTCCTCCTACCATGTCTTCCTTATGAGAGGTCGATTCCAAATGTGCATCCATCAATATATGTCTTAAGGTTTTCTTATTTTTAATTTTGATTCTTCACAATCGTATTCCCTGTGTTATCAATAAGGTTTAACTTGGTAAATCCGCATTTCTTGGCCTCTAATATTTATATTAAGCATTCGTAATGGGAGTCTTCCCTTCTCCACCCTTCTGAGGTGTCCAAACCATTTTAATATGTCTTTCTACATAATTTTTTCTATTATTTAATTTAACTTATTGTGTAAGAATTGTTTTGGTAGAACGGCCTGCTGTGATATATAGCTAACAAATCATAAACATTTGCTAGCCAGTTTCAACAATCTCCGAACAATTGCGCATCATTTAGGAATATTTATTTTCGTGAATTTCCTGTGTTAGGCGATTGTGATTATTTCAAACTGACGCCGGCTGTAAATTGCATTTATCGATGTTTAATGCATTGTGCATGAACAAATAGTTATATTAATTATCTATTTTATTGATAATAATTTTTACACAAAATCTAATTTAGTGGAAAGCAGTGATTTGATTATAAATTATATGTGGTTGTACACAATTACCCCTTAGAATACACGACTTGATACATTCTCAAATATCCTAAATGGAAAAAATGCCCTAAAATATTGAAGCGAATCTAAAATAAATGAATTGTGACAATCTTTATGATTCGGGCGGCCTACCCTCAAATAATGAAGATTAGCTTATGATTTATTTTCAAGAAAAAAATGTCTGCTGTAGAAGAAAAGTAAATTGTTGTTTAAAAAAATAAAGAAGAAAGGAGTGAAACAATAAACAATGATTTCAAAACCTTAAGCCTTCCTGATTCTTCGCAAAATAATATATATACGAAAATAAAGGATTACAGGAAGAAATATTCTTCGGATATTTGGAGACAGGAATTCACAAGAGAACAGGATGGTTGGTCAGCTTATGACCCGCTGGGGTTTGCTCCGGTGAAAGCCTGGGTTAACTGTTCCTTCGGTTCTCTCTCCCCCTTCTCGCTCTCTCTCCTCTCTCCTCCTCTCCCTCCTCCCCTCTCTCTCTCTCTCTCTCTCCCTCTCTCTCTCTCTCTCTCTCTCCTCTCTCTCTCTCTCTCTCTCTCTCACGCTCTTCGAGTAGGGATATACAAACTTACTGTACATCTCACAGGAATCTCGGAACTTCTACATTTAACCTGGCTAATAGACAGTAGTATATCACGAAGCGAGATTGGGAAGTGGTTTTTACAAAAGCGAGGCAATATTTAATAATCGAGCGATAGCGAGGTTTTTAACTTCCGAGATTCTGTACAACACTTGCGTTGTACATTATTTTTGCGCGAAGGTTTTTTAATAATTAATAATAGTAAAATAGCATTTTGTTCGAAATATTTGCGTTAATTATGAACAACTGACTAACGCTGACAGTGTGGGCAATGTTTATTAGTTGAGACAACAGCAGGCCGTGACACCAATCAGTCATAAAATGGCGCAAGTACATATTTGTTTTATATTGTTTCAAATAAAGTTCAGTTCATTAAAAATACAGCCATTTGTTTCGTATAATATAAATTTTTACACTACCTTTTGGATATATTTGTGTATAATCATTGTACGCAGTATACATAAAGGGCAGTGATTTTACTTCCCCCACGAGGAATGTAATATGTAATATTACAGTATAGCTATTTAGGTTGGCAACCCCGAAATGTAGGAAGTTGACTTTCAATCATGGTCACCATTACTGTAAATATGACAAAACGTACTATCGCGCAAAAATGATATAATTATAATCTTCTCGTATTATATTTCATATTTTACCGAGTTGATCCACCTATACAATCGACACACGTGGATCTGATACCAGCTGCCGGGTAGTAGGTCCATGGTCTGCTAGGCCTGTTAACCCATTCATTTTTTTTTAATCAGGATTTTTAACATCCCGAATAAATAATTAAAATCAAGAAATCAGTTGAATTTGAAAATGGTTTTTTGACACAAAAAAATGTGCTAATAACCAAGTAATAATCGCAAAATCCAAGATCGGCTTACAAAAAGCAGTTAAAATTTGTAAAGAATACGATATGAAAATATCAAACTCAAAACCAAAATGGGAATATATGAAAAACATAGGCGTACTGTATAGAGTGTTTAACAGTTCTTCTATCTATCTTCGGGTTTTTACAGCTGCTGCTGTCTTCGCGTGCCAAACCTAAAAAGCCTACAATCTTGGGCATCTTCGCCGCTTAGCCCTCGTTGCTTTTGTCTTTCGTACTTTTTTCTGTCCGGCTTTGACTGATTTGGTCTTTTAGCATTTTGTTTTTTTTTTAGAATTTTATGTTTTTTTTAATGTGTAGGTAGCTGACTCACAGCATAAACCCCCAATCTGGAAGACCAGCAAAATTTCTATCTGGGCTTTCCTCCTATAGCCTTTGAAGATCCCTCTTCACCGAAAGGCAGCGTTTCTCTATTTCCCTTAGAGATAAGGTTGCCTCTTCCGCCCGATCCGCCGTGATGAAGGACTCCTTCTGCGCCGACTCTGCCGTTGAGGTCTTCACCGTAACCCTGGCTAGTGGCCCTTACAGAGTACTTTCAGTCGGAGCAAACCTAACCCAGTTTTTTTTCATCGAAATTGTTACTCCTCCCCCTCCTTCTTTCTCATCCGGTCTTGGGACCGGCCATGGCGGAGTTATTAAACAGTTTAAATGTTAAAATATTTATATATAAAAATGCAGACTGCCTATTTTTGTGACTTACAGACTTCTAAACTTCTCAACCGATCTTCATGAAAAATTTTACATACATGTTTTCAAGTGTGCCTAATGTTTAGCGCTACCTATTATAGTCTTAAACCATCAGGTATAGGAGTTCACCCGAAACGAAAATTAAAAAGTCACTCTAGCAGTCATAATTCTCGATGTTTTACAACGAAACTAAGCATATGAAGAGTCTTCCGATAGGTATGCAGACATGTGATACACTCCATCCCAACCCTCCCGATCGCTCTAGTACAGTCATTACCAGTACAAATAAGTCATAGGCATTGTGGAACAATTTCCGCTCTCTAGTGATTAGAGATAGATTTGAAAATGAAATTTAGAGATAATATTGACGGTTGTATATTGTTTGGTCACAGTTTTCCCCCTATTGTCTCCCCTAGTATATGTAACATATTTAAACGACCTGTATGTGACTTCATCAAATTCTTTCAAGGATTTCTGATCTGTTCTGCCTCAGACAAGTTGGTCTTTTCATCTCTTCTGTGGTCTATAAGCAAATAGTTTCATTACAGCTGAAGTATCTAACAAAAAGTAAATATAATTAAACTATTTTCAGATAATGTATACTATTCCTAATTTTCATTTATGAATTTTGTCAATTTCTCTCTATTCTATTACGAAATTATTTTACTTATACTTTTATTAAGATTTAGAGCTTTTCATAGAATTATTAGTCCAAGACCGGTTTCAAGATTTCCAGGCAAGAGATAATAGGATGTATTTATTGATGCTGTTAAACGCTATTTTAATGTAACAAATTTTCACAAAATGGTATATTACATTTTTTAGCCACGACATTTAACGATGTTTAAAGTATTTTACCTGTAAATATTTAAAAAATGGGACTATTTTTGTCATGGCCACTCTAATACCTCTGGAATGATATAACATTGAACATTTCTTGTCATGATGACTCTTAATACTTCTGGTTGTTTCACAACTCTGCCCATAACAGTGAATCCCTGTCGATAATGAAGATTATCTCCGTTTTTACCAAGTTTTTTTTTGGCATGTCATTAAATGTTATTCCATTTCATAATAGTAATAATATAATAATAATAATAATAATAATAATAATAATAATAATGCTTTATTTATTATGGCAGAGTTAAGGCCACAAGGCCTTCTCTTCCACTCAACCAGCATAAATACAAATAAATATTTGACAAATATAGATAAACACTGTACTAATTAAAATCGTTAAATGTAGCAATGTATATTTCATGTACAAACAACATTTTATAGGATAATAACAATAATACTGACGATAATAATAATAATAATAATAGTAATAATATAAATATGATAAATTATACGAGAAACACCAATTAATATATATACCTTACACTGGGTAATAATGAAGTCGAGGTTAGAGCAAATATAAATTTAGATTTCTTTTAAAAGATGCCAATGTCCGGCTTTTACAAGTTAGAGTACTTAAATTATGTTAGCTTTGATGTTATTTTAGGCATAAACAAGTTTTATATTTAATTCTACAAATGATTTTTGCATTTAAATCGTGTTTAATCGCGTAAATAATCCAATCTAAAATGGAAGAAATCTAAAATGACAGACAGTTACAACGTAAGAAATTGCAAATTTACGGATTTAAAAGTACATTCACAATCTTTATTTTTCGGGCCTAAATATGTTTAATATAAAATTCCACAAACACTTCATGCACTAAAATAATCTTCAGTTCCGTAAGTAAATATATTTTATTGTACCCTCCCACCAATTGTCATACGAATGTTGACTTGTTAGCCCTCTAAAGCAGCAGTTCACAAACTGTCCGCGAAATGTCTGCTAGTGCTCTGTTAAAATATTGGGAGATAATGTTTAAAATTCTAAATTCTGAATGTTTAACTTTTATTCTAAATTAGTGTGATCTAGAGAAGAGAGAAGGTCTCACTTTTGTTGAGTTTTCGAATACTGCACGTGTCATTACGGAGTTCGCGGACGTAAGAGTTTTAATGGAATCCGAACAAGGGTAAATCTATCTATTCGTCTACTCACTTGTTTTAAGGTGTTGTTAGGAGAACTAAACTAAACTTTGTGATTATCAGTTCAAATAAGAAAATATGAAACAGTATACTGGAAGATATACATTATATAAATTATGAATATACTGGGCAGTAACTGTTATAAAAAATATTACAATATTAACTCACTGACTGGCACTATCGAACCCATAATTTTGATGGCCGCGCGGACATAAGCTTTCCATACATCCCTATCCTAAGCCAGTGTTTTCCAGTCATTCCCTGTATAATCTACTTCCCTCGAATCACAGTTAATGTTATTCTCCACCTCATTTTTGGTCCGATACCAACCGGGTGTTTTCTCCCTCTGGTTTTTCCTACAAGAAGCTTCCATGCATTCTTTCATATTTCAATTCCCCGTTCGTGCAACATGTCCTGCCCATACCAGCAGTCTAAAAGAACTTAACTGTCATTATTATATATGGCTTTCCTATAAAGACCAGTTCACTGGTATGTAGTCTTCTCCATTTACCTTTCTGTACTCCTTCTTCTTTGGCTTCCCCTCAACTTATAGATTTGCCGTCTTTCAGTTTTCAATTATTTCTAATCATTTCCCATTCATTCCAATCCAATCCATCCCCGTCTTTCTATTCCTATCATAATTCTAAATTCCTATCAATCCATTATATTACGAGTAAAACTGGCCTAGGGTTTTCTTCCATTTCCATTTCCATCTTGGTCTTGTGCCACGTTTATTTGCTTTCTTCTTCCAGGGGTGACCATTGGTATATATTTTTTGGCCGTCTATTTTTTGGCCGATCATTTTCCATTAATTCTGGTACTGTATGTACGCAATTATTTAAATTAATGAGTGTTGTCAATCGTTGTATCTTAACTGTTTTAATTGTGTTGAATGTAATGGAAAAGGTGGTATATACAAATAAAGTACTCTATACAACAAATGAAATATTGTTAATTTACAGAGAATAGTGGGAGTGTGATTTTTTATATAAAAAAAAACAAGCTTAAATCCAATCACCACAGAAATCGAAAATGATAACAGAACAGAATTATATTTCTTTGTTTTTGTTTTGTAATTTGACGTCTCCTAACCCTGGGGAACTTCATTTCGAATTGTGTCATCTATTCCATCCAGCTTTCATCATACAGGCATTATTTCGAACCCCCATATATCCAAAAATAATGAGGCAGCAATGTCTTTTTGATTTCTTTTGTCATGTTATTTTGATCTCATAAAAACGTTTGTTCAGAGGATTTCATTTTCTCGACTGTTAAAACTAAAACTGTATTTACTACTACTTCTTTAAATATTAATAATACGACGTAGAGAAAATTTATTCTGTCATATTATTTTATCATCCCCAACAAAGTAAAATAATGTTTTTTATTTCTCTTCAATTTATGGTGAACGGCTTATGAATAAGCATAAGCAAATGGAATATTAAAATTATAAAAATCATTATAGAGAGATTTGCCCTTTAGCACTAGAGTTTAATAATTTAGATTAGGTGCTAGGTGCTAGATGAATTCGAAATAAATCCGTGAATTTTAATTTTCTTCTGATGGAACAACCAGATAAATGCGTATTCCTTTATGGAGGAAGTAAACGCCCCTCTCAATATAGTATCAAATAAAAATCTTATAGTACATTACGGATGCTAGTTTAGGAAGTGTTTTTTACAGAAGCGAGAGGAAAATGTTTAAAAACCCAGCGTAAACCGAGGTTTTGTTTAAAATTTCCGAGATTCTGTAAAACGCTTCACAAACGTGCGTTGTAATATTATTTTTTATTTTTTTTTTTGCGCGAATGTTGTTTTCAAAATAATAAACCATAGAGAAAATAATATGTTGGAGGAATATTTGCGTTCATTATAAACCAAAATTGACTAAATGTTAACAGTGAGGGCAATTAAATGATGATCTTGTAGAAGATTTCCTTTCCGGGGCTGTTGGCCGTGGTCTTGAGGCTTGTAGGTCCCCGACGTTTCTTTCGCCAGAGACTGCGTTGTCCGGCAATGCTCAAAGGGTGTCTTGAGTCTCAAACCTCAAGACCACGGCTTAACGGCCCAGAATCCTCCTACAAGATCATCCATAATACTAAACTCCGTCCGTGAAAGCCTAAGTCAAGTGAGGACAATGTTTTATTAGTTGAAACTTGCCATGAGGGCGCCATGAGACCAATTAATAATCAAATGACGGCAAGTGCGGTTTTTTATTTGTTTTCAAGTAAAGTTTCATTCATTAAAAAAATGCAGATGATTAAGTTCGTATAGGCCTCCACCCTAAGTATATTAACACTATCTTTTTGGATATTTGGTGTCAATAAATTGTACGTAGTATACATAAATGTCAGTGGTTTTACTTCTTCCTCACGTGTCTTGTAATATGTAATCTTACAAGTATACGTTTATTAGGTATAAGACTGAAGAAAGCATAATAGGTTTCCCCCCTTCGATTGGTTTGCCGGCCCAAGGAAGGCAAGACCACAGTGATGGGGCTGCCATCTTATATCCCCAAGCCTCTTTTCTGTCAGCCTTTTTCTTTTGAGAAGAAAAGAAAATAAAGGAAAGAGAAAATGGAAGAAAGGAAAGACTTTTCCCTCCCTAGCCCTCGGATGGCCCTAATAGCGCCGGGGTCGAAAAAAACAAGAGTTAACCAAGAGAGGTTAGATAGTAAAGTTAAAAGAGTGCAAAACACAAGTAAGTGGAAGAAATGTTTTGCTCAGCTTGGGCACCTTGTGGTCGCCATCCACATATCCCCTAGATGAGGACCCCTGAGGCACCCAAGAGGACGAAGATCACTGGGCCGTCCTATGAAACGCTGGAGGGAAAATTTTCTATAGGATCGTAACAGGCCTTGGCCTAATACTTGGAAGGAAGAAGAAGAATAAGTTATTTAGGTTGGCAACCGCGAAATGTAGGAAGCTGAATTTTCAATCATGGTCGCCATTGCTGTAAATACGACAAAACACACTATCGCGCAATAAAGTATTTTTATTCTACTTAGGAATGAAGTATGTACTGTGTTTTTAAACAACTTACAAATACGAGGGCGGATCGGAAAGTAACGCACAATACTTTTTTTCTGCCTTAGTATTGCAGCTAGAATGTTGAAAAGTAGGTAAAAGATGTAAGTTCATTTGTGATTACTTTCCTTTTTATTTACTATTAAACTTTAAAAAAAAAAATTATTGTGCGTTACTTTCCGATCCGCCAACCAAACGGACTTCTACGAACAGGGCATATTGAAACTGGTAACACGATGGGATAAATGTGTTGAGAAAGTTGGTGACTATGTCGAAAAGTAGGTAAAAGATGTAAGTTCATTTGTGATTTTTTTCCTTTTTTTTACTATTAAACTTTTTAAAAACAATTATTGTGCGTTACTTTCCGATCCGCCCTCGTAAGTAACTAAATTTATAGTAATTATTGCTTTAATGTACTTTTTAACAATTAATTACAGGAATGTAGAATCGTTAAGAACTAACTGATCCAACATTATTGGATAATTTATATGCCCTAAATTTACTAACAGAACCCATGGTTTTACTTCCCTTTCGAAGGGATCCTTACTCCGGATTTTAACGCCCTTAAAATACAAAGACTCGCGGTTGCCGGAACCAGAAACGAACACTCTAATGAGAATAACTGTAGGCCTATACAAGTCAACACTGATAAAACATTTTACATTGAATAAATTCCGTGTTGATAATTGTTAGTGAATTTAATTTATCTGCATTTCCCTGCGACAACATGTACTAAATCACTGCGTCAATTAGGACAAGTAAAACCGAGAATATCCTGCGACAGAACTCTGTTTAATTAAATGGCTTTTACAGAGAATAGAATTGTTAAGTCTCGAAAATCAATTGTTTTAGTTATGGAGCATGGTGTTTATTTGGTGATAGAATCGCGAATAGAAAGGCGATGTCAAAGAGTTGTAACGTCAAAATCAATATGATGTTTAAATAGCAGGAACTTCCACTGCGGTGGTCTAGGGTAAATCCCTTATTCCTGAACGGTCGCGGGTTGATACCCTGCCGATATCGATGGATTTTTTAGGTTGAAAGAATGCAAAGAACAAGTCCTTCGGGAAGGACTTTATGCCATACATTCCGGATTTGGAGATATCTGTGCTTTTGAAATAAGTTCAAATCTAAATCAGAGCCTATGAACACATTTTAATTGGTTTTTCTAAACATATTCATACCTTTCTTGCTAATGTTGCTTCTTTGAGGCAATGAATTAAACGTTTGTCAATCGCTGACATCTGTAAAAAACAAGCGTAAGAAGACTATTTAGGTCCCTCTTCTCAGCCGAGAGGTTAAGGCAAAATACCTTCGCAAGATTTGCGCTGGCACGAGTATTATTCATTTATGTAACCGGTGCACGCCCAATATTCTGAGGAATTTGGGTAGCTATAATAAGTAGCTATCAAAGGAAAAATCTAAAATAATGGCATTTTGGGGAAGTGAACATATAAGATCAAAATCATAATAGACAACAAACCTCTGTAACAAGTAATAAATTTTAATTATTTGGGTTGTAATTTTACTATTAACACAAAACCTGAAAGAGACGTAAATGTGAGACTGTCTATATTTCAAATGATACGTGGAACTATACATAAAAACATTAAAGAACAAAACAAGAAAAGATTCTACATTGAAGTTTTATAAAATATTGGCAGTTCCTGCATTACTTTATGGGAGTGAAACTTGGGTAATAACCAAAAAATTACAAAGTAGAATAAAAAGTGTAGAAATAAACTTCCTTAGAACAACAGAAGGCTGCACAAGAATGGATCGGTTAAAGAATGAAGATATAAGACCAGAGTTAAATATATATCCATTAAATGATAAAATCAAAGGATATAGAGAAAAATGGTTTAGACTTGTAGAAAGAATGAACGTAACAAGATTACCAAAAGCAGCATTTAACTACAAGCCAAGAGGTTCAAGGAATGTAGGAAGGACAGTGAAAAGATGGACAGAACAACTGTGAGGCGGAACAGGCATTTTGCCTAGCCCGTGAAGTGAAGAAGAAGAAGATAATAAGTAGCGGCTCCAGATTGAGAAAAACAGCTATAACGGCCGGAGGACCCGATACGCTGACTGCATGTCACTCCTACATTGGTGGGTTGATCGTCTACCTCTGTGATTAACACATGTGAATGTGAGGCTAGCAGCCGGTTGGTAGGCCAAGGACCTTCTAGGCCTGTCGCGCCATGGTTTTGTAAGTTCGTTAGTTAAGTATCACCCTCTAACGGGGCACCTTTGCCCAGTGGATGTACAGGTATAGAAAGACATACAACTTCGACTGGATACCAAGCAATAACTTAACGTTATGAAACCACTTTATATCCTATGTCATCTTGCTGAATCCTTATTTGAAACATGAATTTCTTACTATTAAATTGTTACAAGATAATAGTATATAATGATACTAGAATGAAAGAGTTTTTTACGTAAGAGTTGAAATAGTTGAGAGCATAATTTTTCAACGAATATGTGAAATATTCCATCCTTGTATCCTAACCATTTTTATTTTATAGTGGCTAATACCCGGCGTGCGCTTCTTCGCTAAATAAATGAAAATTAACGTGATTTTATGTTTAGGTGAATAAGTAAAAGCAAAATTAATTTTAAATATATATTTTTTAGATACCCCGTGCCGATTACCCGACGTTGACCGGGTATCTACATATCCCGATCTTTATTAACATAAATGAGCTGAAATACGAAAATTAATGTTTTATGTTTAGATAAATAAGGAAAAATTTATATAGTAATTATTTTTAGATACCCCGCGCTGTTTATCCGGCGTTGTGCGGCAATCTACTCATCCCGATCTTCATGACATAAATGAGCTGAAAGACAAAAAATAGTGTACTTCTTATGATTAGTTGAATAAGTAAAGCGAAAAATAATTATTCGTAATTATTTTATGATTCCCCGTGCTGATTACCCGGTTTTCCAGAAATCTACTTATCTCGATCTTCTTGTCATAAATGAGCTAAAGGACAAAATTCGTTATTATGAGTTATCCGTAGAAGAATACTCGCCATGTGCTACTATGCTTGCACAGGAATCTACATACTTGTCTCGATCTTCTTGGCATCGATGGAAGAGAAAAATTGTTATTGTGAGTTATCCGTAAGATATAAACATATGCTGTCGCGGACTTTTTCCTAGAGCTTTTTGAAATATTCGATTCTGTCTACATTAATGTTGTGTATTTGTTATGGTTTAGACAGCGCAAGCCATTTAAGAGTCCAAAGAGCTACTTTGTTTTCACGTTTTCCACTACAAAGAGCGATTTTAAGGGTGTAGGAGTATAGTATCACAACTCTCTTATAGCCTATGTCCATCCCGGGAATCTCCTGAACATTTTTCAAAAAGCCCCATCACAATCGGATCAACGGTATGGCCGCGCTTGAAGTACAAACAAACAAACAAACAAAAATTAATTTTTATATACTTCATTGTGTCAAATTTCATACCTTTTATTAAATTAATAACATTGCTTAAATAAGACATCAGTTGTACTATTGTGATGCTTACTTCTGGATCGCCGTTAGAATATCATGTCAATGAAATGTGGATGTGAGGCGAGCAGCTGGCATGTAGATCATGAACCATCTTGGCTTGTCGCGCCATGAAGTTTAGTAGCTCAGTACCTCAAGTCGCTAACGATGAAATTCAAATAGGGCTTTAAAGGGCAACACATTGTTCTCAGAGGTCTTTTTTCGGGCATGATATCCTTTTACATGCCTTAAATCTAGGACGCCGGATGCACACTTTTACTTTCCTTCCAGTCATGTTAAGGACAGTATGATCTGAGAAAAATAAATAAATGGCTCTTGAAGGGTATGAATTCACTCTTCCAATTTGAAACATATTTTTAAAACACTCATCCTATAATTATTGTACTTAAAACAAAAGTTTCCTAAAATTAGTGAAACAAAAATTACTTACTTATACAGGCTTTAAATTTTACAGCAGTTTGCCTTTGATTCCTGCTTTCCAGAGATTCCTATTTTCCCATTGTCCATCTTCCATACCCCTCTTCGTCATGACATCATATATTCCCTCATACCATGCTCTTCTACTTCTCCCCCACTTTCTTCTGCCTGGTACCATACAATCCAACACCTGTTTGGGCCACTGGTCTTCCGACATCCGTTGTACTCGTACATGTCCATACTACTGTAGAGCTCTCTTTGTTATCCTATCGATAATAGTATCTTGTGCATCCATTTCTTGTCTGATATATGTATTTCGAATATGTTGTATCCTGGATATTCTCATACTTCTCCGTAATCCATCCATTTCTGTCGCCAAGATTTTTTTCTGCATCCTTTCGTTTATTGTCCAGCTTTCTGATCCATATGTAAGTATACTTTCTATTATTGTCTGTATAATCGCTTTTTTGTTTTTCTGGTCAAATTTCTATTCCTTAAAAGACCATTCAGAGATCTAATCGCCTTCCTTGCACAATTTACTCTGTTAATAATATCTTTTTCACAAGTACCAGATTTATCTATTATAGATCCAAGATATTTAAATTCTTCAACACGTTTAATTATCATATTATTTATTTGTAGGTCTTCTGAATTTGCTCCGATTACCATATATTCTGTTTTAATATAATTTATCTTCAGTCCACCTATCTCAAATGCATCGACCAACTTTCAAATCATATATTCTATATCTTCTTTATCTTGTCCTATTATAATCTGGTCATCAGCGAATAACAAATTGTGCAGTAAATGGCCATTAATGTTGAATCCCATTCCCCTACATGACTTATTCAATTTCATTAATACATCTTCTAAATATATCTTGAACAATGTTGATGACATCCCGCATCCTTGTCTTTATCCTTTTGTTATATCAAAATCTGAGGATATTCTATTTCCAACAAACAAAAATTAAAGAAGGGATATTTGTGGGTCCACATATACGATCATTAATGCATGATAAGTTTAAGGAACTATTGCCACTGGAGAAAGCAGCTTGGCAAGCATTAAAAAAAGTTACTCACAGATTTTTGGGAAATGGAAAAGCAGAAAATTACCGTGATATTGTTAATGATCTTATATCATCTTATAAAAATGTGGGCTGTAATATGTCCTTAAAAATACACTTCCTGCACTCGCACCTAGATTTCTTCCCCGAAATTCTTGGCGCAGTGAGCGATGAGCACGGGAACATTTTTATGAGGAAATTTCAGCTATGGAAAAGAGATATCAAGGCAAATGGAATCCTAATATGCTGGCCGATTATTGTTGGACCATCAAGAGGGATGCTCTACAGGCGAAATATAGCATTGTTTAAATATAGATATTTAGGTGAGTCCGAAAGTTCGAATATTGTGTAGTTAGGAATATTAGTGTTTGAAATTATAAATTCCTGTCTCTCGGACAACTTTCGTGATGGAGAAAAACCGATATCATATTTGAATTCAGGAGAAAAAATACTATTCGAATCTCATACTTTCTGAGACAAAAAAGTTTATTTTTTATTGCTCAGTGTAATCGAAATAACTCCTTCATTTTGTCTCATAATTATCACTTTCAACTCTGGAAACAAAATGTAAGCTTTATGTGACGCTATAGAAAATTTCCTGAACGCTTGATTCAGTACAATGTTTGATCTTGCCCAAGGAAGAGAAGTTTGCAGTGGCGTGGAGCACTAGACGACGTGTAAATACTCCTAGAAGCTTCTAGAGGAATCTCGTCGCACATTAACAATACACATTATCATGTACTACATTTAGTTTAATTAACTCTTCAAGTGCGATCTCTGCATCTGAGAGTAATATCGATTCTTGATAAACTTCCTCTTCCCTATAATTGAATTACACATCTAGCCCAAATATAAAGATATTTTAATTAAACCTTCTAGAAAAAGAAGTATTCATATCATATAGTCATTTATAGTAGAATGCGGTAGCAATTATAGTGATTTTAATATTTGGAATTTAGGAAAATTAAATTTATAAATTAGATAAATTAAATCCTTGTCAAAGAAGTTAATTTGCCATCGGCGTTCTTCCATTTTCAAATTTCACTTTCATAATATACGTATTACATATTCAACCAATGCCCTGCCTCATCATTTAAATTTTAGGCTTGTCATTTGTTCGCTCCGCCATCTGGAGTTTAAACCTAAGATATATTTCCTTCTTTCGAATAGTTGATTAATGTCTTTGACATCATCGGATTCCTAATAGCCAATTTTGCCGGCCCATCCAATCTCCTGGTTGTAAAAGTTTCCCCTTCATGTATAAATATATTCCTTGACTCCAGGAGGTTTATGGCCTTCCCCTGCCTTGTCTCCTTCAGGTTCCCATTCCAAAACACATCTTGGTAGCCGATCCTCTTCCACTCGCTGGACATGTCCGTAGTATCTTAATTGCTGAGTTTTAATATAATCTAAAATAGTGACTTACATCTTCATTTTCTCCCTTATAACTGAGTCTCTAATGTTTTTTATTCTTGAAATTCTTGCTGCCCTTCCTATAAAATCCATTTCCGTTGCCAAAATATACTTTTGTTTTTTGTTGTTAATGGCCAAAGTTCTGCTCCATAAATAATGATGCTTTTAACAGTTGTATTTTTTTTCAAATGTCCCAGGTTGTCTTTCGATATTCCTGGTGTCCTCTCCTGGCATGGTGTACGTGTAACCCAGTTCTGAGGTTGGGGCGCCTGGAAGGCGTGGTTACGTTGCCCCGATGATATGACGGGTGATGATGATGACAGTGGTACGCAATGGGAGTCCCTAATCCTAAGCTTAATCTAAGATGAATATGAATGATGATTACGATGGCCATATGATTTCGGGGACCGTTTGGGCCTTAAAGTTTTCCTGACATTTGTCTTACAGGTGAGGAAAAACCCCGATAAAAACCTCACCCAGAAAAACTGTTCCGACATAGGTACATTAATTCTATTTTTATTACGAATTATTATACTTACAATAATTATATTAATTAATTAATATTGTTATATTATATTATAGTTATTATACTTACATTAATTTATATTAACTAGCGGTCGAAATTCGACCACAATTCATTAAATGTTTAAGTTGGTCACAAATACGTCATTATGCATTAATTTTCGATTTATTTTAAAATATGTGGTACAGCTTGGCTAAGCCATATTAAAGAAATACAATAACTCGTTATTTGACATTTGTATACTATTAGTTTTTAAATTTGCATATAATTATGTGTAAGGGAATAATTTTATATATATATATATATATATATATACATAATATATATAATCTTCTTCTTTGTCTCTCATTCCGACCCGTCAATGTACTATGTCGAGGCATAATGGAAGTAGGTGCGAATATCTAAATACAAGAAATATATGTAAAGAAATTACTGAAACCAAGATTAGATAGGGTTAATTTAAATTTAAATAATAAAATGTACTCACTTTATTTCAAACCACTAATAATAAATACGCGAGAGTAAGTCAATTCACATTGCTGCTGCACAATTTTCTTTTTGCAACAATGCACTTTCAGTATGAACGTAAACAAATGAATGGGTAGACAATTGGATGAATAATACATATTAATTCCTTGGAAGCAATTTTTTATTTTGTTTAATTTAATTTATTTGTAATAACACATATTATACATAAATTTTATTTTTCTGCATTCCTTCTCTCCGTACAAAGGTTTTTATTCACTTATTAATATATAGATTTATTAAGCCGATCTTTCAGTTTGTATAATTCAATAAACCTGATATTTTTCATTTTTTTTTCGTCAGTCGCGTATTGCTTATTAGAGAAATAAAATTATTTGAAAATGCCATTAATATCGTCATAAAATGAAAATGTGCATTTACGATTGCTATATTCTTTAGAATCCAGCTATATGTATTGATTTTCTGTGACACTGAAAATTGAAAAGAAGGCATAAAATCTGGAAGTACATGGAATCTCAATTTGTAGGATTATAGCTCCGGAGATTTGGTTCAAGTGATAAATATTTAATGGCGTCTCCTGCTCTCGATGGTGAAAAAGCAGCACTCATGCTTTCTCTTCTAGGACAGAATTGTAATTAAGTGGCTAGCCGCACCGTGTCGCTCTGTACAGATATTACTTTCATTATAATTCTCTGCACTGTCTTCATTAACGTCGTGCTAAATAATTTAGTGTTAATTAATTTATACATGCATCATAATTTCACCACGCAAAAATTTTAATGAAGAAATGTTATTTTTAATTTATACTTCTCTTCCATTGAGACTAATGAAATTAAAAATAGTAAAATAAATTTAAAAATTCTAATATGCTGGGTGTTACGTGACAAAACATATATTTTCTACAGTCCTTAGTTGAAATCTCTGCAGAGAAGTACTGGCAGTTATGTTGACTTAGCTATTTTTTTCGAGATTTATTCCAAGGGTTTTCTACTTCTACGAATTTCACTCCAATTCTTTTATGCCCTACGAAATGAAATATTTAGCCTAAAATATCCCATTAACCCTTTAATTGCCAATGTATTCTATACTTACTTACTTACTCACTGGCACTATCGAACCCGTAGGTTCATGACCGCACGGACATAAGCTCTCCATACATCCCTATCCTGAGCTAATGTTTTTCAATCATTCCCTGTATAATCTACCGAATGGGGGACTATTTGACCTCCGGAAAAATAGACCCCAGTTGAATCCATGTCCGCATTTCTTGACGGTTGTATTTTTACGGTGAAAGATTGTCACTCTTTCGACCAAGGTACGCTACTTTTTTTTCGTCTGGCTTATCACCTTCGACCAGTTCGGGATGGGTAACACTATCGGCAGCAATGCTACCGCCGGCATAACTCTCGGGATCATTTAAGCACGCAAGTCACTCCACTACGACAAGGTAAATATACCACGGAGGGAATGTATCCTATAATATACATCAATTGGTTTAATTTATTCAATATTTTTAATAAAAGAGAACAAAAAGAGATAGTAAAAATTACTTAAATGTGTATCGAATTATATAATGCACTTAATAATTACAGTTATGCTTGATTTCTTTTTCACTGCGATCCGACACACTTAAATAATTAAAATTAGTGATTTACCAAATTTAAGGGTTAAGGGCTGATCCACTTAAAATTTTCATATATCTTACATCTAAATTTCTTATATCAGATCTGTTACTGACACAGTCTTCACTGTCATATATCAGTGTTAGCATTGTCATCACTATAAAATTCCATGTGAGTGTTATGGTATTATGTATTACAGGGACTCTTGTCATCAAAACGTCTAAAAAAAATCAAATTGAAAATATGTCGGAGTGTTAATCTTCCAAGTATATTATATGGATGCGAAACATGGATGTTTACTTTAAAAGAGGGGAAAATATTACGAATATTTGAGAATAAAGTTCTTAGGAAAATGTTTGAACTAGAGAGAGACGAATATTAACAGTGAATTATATGATCATTATGGGAAATTAGATACAATCAGAAGAGTTATATCTAGTTAACTGGGAAGGGCAGGACATATGGCATGAATATAGAATGAAAAATGGGTTTATAAATGCCCAATATGTTGTACAAAAATGAGATGGTTTAATAATATAAATTATGATTTGATGTAGGTAAATAGTAATTCCTTAGGAAGATTCTTGGAAAGAAGAGAGATGAAAGATAGGTGAATGGAGAAGACTACATAACAGCGAACTACATGTTCTTTATAGGAAACCAGATATAATAAGAACAGTTAAGTCTCATAGACTGTGATAGGCAGGATATGTTTCACGAATGGAGAATGAGAAATGTGCATGGAAGCTTCTTGTAGGAAAACCAGAGGGAAAACGCTCAGTTGGTAGACAAAATATGAGGTGGGAGACTAACATTAACTATGATTTGAGGGAAGTAGATTATACAGAGGATGATTGGAAAACATTAGCTCAAGATAGGGATGTATGGAGAGCTTATGTCCGCGCAGCCATGAACCTACTGGTTTTCGATAGTGCCAGTGAGGTAGTTAGGGAGGTAAATGGAATATATATATATATATATATATATATATATATAGGAGAATATTGCAAAACAATAATTCAGGATATTGCTCTATGTAGAAATTACGTCCGCGCAGAAATATGAATCTATGGGTTCGATTGTGCCAGTTAGTGAGCGAGTGAGTTAGTTACTCGGTTAATTTTTTTATTCAATACCACCAGATTATTTCGACATTTCTAGTATTCTCTCCTGGCATTGGCGTATTGTAACCCACTTGTGATGTTGGGGCGCCTGGAAGGCGGAGTTACGCTGCCCCAATAACACTGAGCAACAAAAAGAAACTTTTTTTTTCTCAGAAAGAAAAATATGTGATTGTGATAGTATTTTTTCTCCTGAATTCAAATATGATATCGGCTTTTCTCCATCACGCAAAGTTTCCGAGGGACAAGCATTTATAATTTGAAACACTTTAATATTTTCTACATTCGTAACTACACAATATTCGGATATTCGGACTCACCTAGGAAGTAAAAAATGACGATTATCTGCTATATTTCGCCTGTGGAGCATCCGTCTTTAATCGGCCGGCATATTAGGATTCAATTTGTCTTGATATATAATTTTCATAGCTGAAATCTCCTGATGAAAGTGTTCCCCGTGCTCATCGGTAAATGGTCAAATGGACGAAAAAACGTTTATTAAAAGAATTATTATTAAAATCCATTACTTCAAATTGAAATAAGAAAAACTGTGGGTGATGGAGTAATTCTTGATTCGTATTTAAAAACACGATAAAAAAACTGCATTAAGTACAACTATTGGTACTCATGAGACAAACATCATGTTGACCAGTGTAATTTTAGTTTGTTGTGTAAGAGCTCATCTGTGATACCACAAATCATTTTTAATTTATTATTCTTATGATTTTTCTTTTCTAAACGTTAATTTCTATTGGTTACTTTTTTCTAGTTTCTCTTTGGAATTCACAGACGTAATTTAATACTGGTCTTATAACCGACTTTTATATTGTTTATTCATTTTTATCAAAACACACAGAAAGGGATTTAAGGATTTGAAGATTAGTATTTACATAAACATGGAAAAGTGAACAAAAATATTATGGTACAGTACGTACCATACTTACTATAAAATATGTATTGCGCATGCCTATGAAAAGATTCTGAATGACAACTTTGATTACACTGGTTAGCTGAAAGCACGAGCTTTAGGGGGAAAAATCCTGGCAAAAGATGGGACCGTCGTATAAATAAATAAGCAGTGCTCCATCTCCACGTCTCATACCCTTTTCTTTCTCTGGATTTATGAAACCACTGCATATTTCAAACAGCTGATGGAATAGATAAGCAACATTCTCCCATCGTGTCTCTACAATCCCCAATACTTTCGTATGCTCCATACGCACAAACAAACACGCACAGATAGTTTCTGCTTTTTCCATAATATAATTTTCTTCTATTGCAAAAAACGCGTTGCTTCAATAAGACTATCATACAAACAAATTTAATAATATATATAAATATGAAATACATATGTTTATCCCAACGTAAAGTATATCCTTTGTGGGAGTTACTCAATGAAGCTACTTTAGTTATGCATATTTTTGTGAAGATCTCAGCGAGTGATAAATGGTTAGCTCATCGCTTCAAAGAGACACCTAATAGGTAAATAAGGCATGACTTGAATAGGAAAGGCCGATTTAAATTAGCTCAGCGGCTTTCATTTAGACTTGATGTTATTTTACGAACCGAAAATCTCCACACACCAAACATACTATTTAAAGTCCCTCCTCAATAACTTGTCTATTTGATCGTAAGTTTTCATGTACGCTTAGATAACGTAAATCCATATAAATTGCGTAGTTAGTACTTAATTTAATTTAAAGGGTACTCTTTAACAATCCAGGTCTTTAGCGTCCCAAGTCAAATTTCGACGTGAAAGGGTCGAAAAATTTTGCGCAGGCTTCAGGGTCTTTCACGTGTCGTAATTCCAAGGCACAGGGCACAACACGTTACTTCACTTCCAATGGGGAAATCACCAATCGCAGCTGGGTTAGAAAGCAGGAACCTCGGAATCAGAAGAGATCATGTTAGCCACTAGCCCACTATGACCAGGAATGTATTTTAGTGTTTGCTGTGTTGGTGATATTGCCTATATATTTTAATGCTGGTAGCTGTTTTCCACTGTCATTTTATATTCAGGAATATATTAATCCTATTTTATGCAATTATATATATTAGTTACACAGTTCAAAGCGTTAAGAATAATAATCTCACCGTTTTATCACAAATCTGACAGAAAAATCTCTTTATATCATCCATTCATAATATACTGTTTATTGATATAATAATACATACATAGTGTATGCCCAAGAACAGGCATTTTACTTCAAACTCGGCTTCTCCACTCTTTCCTTAACTCCGCTTTCCTATTCATGTCCTAATACAAACTATTTATTTTAATATCGTCTATCATCTGATATTTTTTCTGCCTCTAACTTTCTTTCCGTTGACCGTTCCTTCTAGGACATCCGTCAGCAGGTAGTTTCTTCTTAGCCAGTGGTTTAAACCTTCTTCTTTCATTATGCCCCCGATACTGTCTCGGCCTCTAGCAGAAATAGTAGCGAATATATATTTTGGTTTTAAGACGGCCGTCACACAGTGCTAAAAACCTAGTCAAATTTAGTGCCCATTGCCTACAAATTTCGGAACATTAAACTTCTACTACCACAATAGCTTTCTGAGACCTTTACCTTCCGTATAACGCATAACATACAAATTCTTAAATTCTTCGGACATTTTTTTTGGAAAAATGTTATACTTGCGCCTGGTATTTTTAGTAAAAGTTTCAGATAAATCATATGTTAATTTTATAATTGCATTATCTATATTGTTTTTATGTGTACACGTCCATCTATTGGAGAACAACTGTGGTTACATTTTTTTTTCAGAACTTGTATAGAGAGATGGTTGTTAGTCAGGCATAAATGGAACTGGCCATGTGAACCATTCCTCATGAATAGCCTCGCTTTGTTTGTTCAATGTTCTGTATGTTTCCATACTTTCAATTTTGTCGCGCTTAATGCGATGCATTTTTACGTGGCCCCTATATGTACGGATTAAAATTTCACTGTTGTATATGGACCACGTAAATTTTAACATAACATATAAATTGATTCACATTAAAATATGTAAGTTAAACATCCTGATATATTAGCCATTTCTATGTGAAATCTTAATCAATTTTATGTGGTTAACGGCAACTTTCCAATTTATATTTTGTTAAAAGCGATCATTAAAATACATTTGAAAGGGAGGTAAGAGAAAACAATTTATCGTTAACCATTAAATTGACAATCTATCCTATCAGATAGATTGCTATAATTAATTTAATAAAGCAATATAAAAACGAAAGAGTGGATATTACTTGAATTTCCGTTGAATTACACAATGTACAGTTATTTAATTTAAGGGTTACAAGTAGAGCTAGGATTTTTATGTAATAAAAGATAAGATTGCAAAGCAGATAGTATATATTATTCAACTGTTTATGCGTGAAACCAAAACAAAAGATGTCAGAAGACTAACTTCTCATTATACTCTTCAACTGTTTATGTTTGAAACAAAAACAGAAGACAGTCATAAGTCTAACTTCTCATTATACTATGTTGCAATCTTAACTTTTAGTATATAAAAATCTTAGCCCTAGTTATAAGCATATATGATTTATTTACGGTCCTATAAATTGAAGCAACTGTCACTACAAATTAGTGATTCGCAATTTAAGGATTAATGAATATTCCGATTGAGGGTTTTTCCACTTTTCAGCGGTTGCCCTTTTACCAGCCGGCTGCTGGCCCTTCACATCCACATGTGTCAATCACAGAGGTAGATGATCAACAGCCAGTGTAGGGGTGACATGTGGTTAGCATGTCGAGTCCCCCAGCCGTTATAGCTGGTTCCTCAACCTGGAGCCGCTACTTATTGTAGCTACCCAATTGCCTCACGATGCTGGGTGGGCACCGGTCCCATACTGGCCGAAATATCATGAGAAAATTTCTTCCCCCATGGAGACTCGAACCAGCGCAAGTCCCGTAGCTCTGCGCCAAGGCTTCCTACCTTAACCGCTCGGCTACGGCGCGGGACGGATTAATGAATATTCCAACTTAAAATCTACCCCCCTTAAATAAAACTTCTTCTTCTTCACTTTCTGGTTTAGGCAAGAGTTGCCTGTTCCGTCTTCAATAATAGATCTAAGACCATCTCTTCCGAGACGTCCGACATCTCTTCTTCCTCTTGGAAAATAATGGAAGATTTTATTTGGTAATCTGCTTTCTTCCATTCTTTCTATATGTTCTTTCCACTGTATCTTGTTGTTAAATATATTTTCTTTTATGGAGTAGATCTGCAGTTCTTCACGGATATCCTCGTTTCTTATCTGGTCCATCGTCTTTGGTTAAGTCCGTCCGAGTTTCCATTGTGAAGAATACGAGTAATGAATGTGTTTTCCTCTGATCGCGGTACCAACGCTATGCAGAGTAGACCATTGGTGGGGCTGCCACCTCGAAGCTTTAGGTCCAGCTACTGGATTGTACTAACCCGATCTAGAGGGTTTCCACTTCCGCCAACCTATTAAAATTAGTTGTCGTTGTGGACTTTACTCTTGTTTCCCCGAGCATAGGTCTCTTATCTTCTTCTTCTTCCGTATGCAGTATTGGGTGATGATGCCCGTTCTGCGACTACAAAAACTGATCTTTCCATCGGTTGAAGGGTCTTCAGAGGCCTCTTTTGCCTTTAGGGTTGAGGTGGTAAATCATATTTGGTAAACGGGAATTTGACATTCTCTGGACGTGTTGGAACCATTTAATCTGATAATTTTGTATATGTTCTACCATTTCCCTACTATTCCACTGCATCCTTATCTCATCACTCTTAATTCTATCGCTTAAAGTTACTCCTGTTAGTGATCGTAGGAATCTCATTTGTGAAATATTAATGCGGGATTTATCGTTTGCTCGAAGTGTCCAGCATTCACTTCCTAATAGTAGAGCAGGTTTGGCTATGGCATTATGAAATCTCAATTGGATTTCTTTCCTCATTTGTTTTCCAAAATTTCTGCTAATTACACCATTTAGTCTGTTATATTTTTCTAAATTTGTTTCCACATCTTTTTGATTATGAAACTGTAATACATTATTACCTAAATAATTAAAGTGATCCCAGAGAAAGGACCCCCTCTTCCCATCAGTTCTCCGACCCAAATCGCCGAAGGGATTCTATACCGCAACCTTGATTTGGGTTACTCGGATTAGCAGGTCCACCTCGAGCAGATTGGGAGAGGAGTTGATCTGCAGAGGCTGTGTGTTTGCCATGGAAAATATATTGCGCATGCATACCCTTGGACCCAAAAAATAAAAATAAAAACAATAAAACTTTACAAGTATAATCAAAATATCTGAACTACAACAAATTTGATAACTTTATCATCTACTCTACAGGCTTAATAAAATAGGAGAAAAATATAGTCACACAGAAAAATATACTCACAGTCCTCCTCAACAATAATAATAGTGGTATATTAACATAAAGATAAAAATAATGATAAAAATTATAGACTGAACAAATCAATAACTTAACGTAAAACAGTTAGAAAGGCTACGCCCATTAAAACGAAGATAAATACAATTAAGCTAATAATAAATGTTATAAGTAATTCTGATGATACTCTTCTGCTCTTCATTTACATTTTTTTTATTTTATCTACTTGTATTCTTTAGTGTTCTGACCGAGGGCAGGTTTTTCTTTGCAATCATAGCATTTTCATACTATGCTTTGCAGCTTTACTAGGTGATAATAGGTGTGGTAGCTTCCCGTTGCTTACCTCCCCGGTGAATGGTGATGATGACCGGATGATTTTCGGGGACTGTTGGGCTCAGCGCTAACGACTGGGTGGCCCGACATGCTAACCACATGTCACCCCTGCACTGGCAGACTGATCGTCTACCTCTGTGATTAACACAGGCTGGTACTCTGGGACATTCTAGGCCTGTCGCGCCATGGAATTGGAGTTGTTGGGCCTAAGCTTCCTGATATTTGTCTTACAGGTGAGGAAAAATCCCGAAAAAACTTCACCCAGGAGTCTGTCCCGATCGGAAATCGAACCAGGACGCGCACCGTGACAAGACAGCACGCTATCTCGAGATCACAGCGGTGAATCTTACCTAGTTATTAATCCAATATTATAAAACTTACACTACCACACTTACTTTTCCCTAGTAAAGCTGTATAGCATAGCATAGCATGGAAATGCTATGATTGCAGTGAAAGACCTGTCCTCAAGCAAAATTACAATGGATGGATAATAAAACTACTAATACAATTATTCTATCAACAATGGCGTAACAACCCAATGTTGAACATTAGCCTCTCCTTTTTAGGAGTTACTAGACCAAGTCAATTTAGTTATGCCTTTAGCCCACAGATATTATGAATGGTATGCGGTCAACATATCGATTCAATGAGACATCTAGCAGGCAACTAAGGTATTACTAGGATGTTTAGGTCGCTAAATTTTGTTTAGAGGCCTATTTATTCTGGCTTAAAGATATTTCACGAGCCTGAAAATCTGCAGACTCGGGGCCCACGATTTAAAATCCTTCCCGGAGGACTTGCTCCTTGGATTTTTCAATCCTAAAAAAATAAATCAACTCCGGACGGGTTTGAACCCTCGAACCAGACGCGAGGGACCTTACCGCTAGTCCTCCGTGGCCATTATATCATCATCATCATCATTGTTATTTTTATCATTATTGTTATCATTATTATTATTAGTATTATTATTGCTATATAAAAATGATAATAAAAATTGTTGATGGAACAAGCCAATAATTTAACATAAAGCATAAAGGGATTAAAAAAACTAAAGATAAAATTACTATCATTATTATTATCATTACTATTATTATTATTACCATTGTTATCATTATTATTATTATTATTACTATTATTATTACTATTATTATTATTACTATTATTATTATTATTTCTTTTCAGGATTGTTTCTGTTTATTTACACAGGTATCCTTAACCAAAATAAATTTTTTCTTCCACACTTCCCGGTCTTGCGTGTCTGATTGTCGTATTTCTCTTCTTCATGTTGTCTTGAATTCCTTTTATCCAAGTTGACTTTGGTCTACTACGTTTCCCTTTTTCAGGACGTATTTATTTCAATACTTCTTTGTTTGTTTGGTTGTCCCTTCTTCTCACATATGTCCATACCATCTTAGTTGGATTTCTTTAATCTCTTGTACAATATCCTTTCCTACATCATTTCTCTTATTGTATTGTTTTTATTATATCTACCTTAGATATTTATTTTTTTTTCCTAAAATCTTTATGAAATGATTTATTAGATAATATAGATATATTATATCTATTATAAACACCCCCCTATAAATTAATTTGTTACATTTTTTTTTATCTTAACCTCCTTTCTTCTATATTACACTACTGGGTAACCTGATAACTTTTCTTCTGGGTTACTGTCTGCTACCAATATTTTGTTTTTCAATATTATTATTAACATTATAACTTTGTTGCCTCCATATTTCATTAATTCTAAATTAGCATTATAAGGTCCGCGATTTTTCATTCCTCATTTTTTTAAATGACGTTTTTAATGTATTCTTCTGTCGTCATAATATTAAATTCTATTTCCTAGAAATTGTTGTCTTCCTGAAATTCTATTGTTTGCTGATAATGGTGCAGAATAATATTGAGACCATTCTTGGGCAGTCATTAGATCGATTTTGGTTTTTTTGTCTATTTTTTCTCACTGTTCTCCATGCTTGCTTTGATCTTTTAAATCCCAACTGACAGTTGATCCTTTGAAACATTTTTTCTTTCCTCATATTTTTATGTTTGACTCTTTGATTACCCTTTTATGCTATTATCTTTGTAGCCTTATATGCCTCTTTCATCCTTCAGAAATAGTTATCTTTGTTGTCCAATTGCATAATAATGTACATTAATAACTTTCTTGTTTTCTTTGCGGTCCGGAACATTTAAATAACGGGCAGGAAAATTATTATTTCGCCAATTTGAGGTTAAGTTCATATTATTAGACTGCAATAGTATAATTGAACATAAATTTGATTGCTTCGTTAGAATTAGCACTTACTATCAGCGAGTGACAAACAGTAAAATTGACAATACTTCATAACCGATTAATTTATGGACTCATGTTTAATGGAATTAAATAAACATAATATCCACGAACACGTTTATAAATAGAAGAATAGAAAATGCTAAGAAATACAATTTTTCAATCAATAAAGTATTTAAATTCAAAACAAAAACCGAGGTTAACTTACAGGAATTAAACCTGGGTTCTGACTGAACATGACGAATCCCAACTGGCTGATTTGTATGTATGTATGTATGTATGTATGTATGTATATATATAATATATATATATATATATATATAACATTATAACGGGAATAGGTTTTGCAGAGACTCTTGATGTCCCAACTCCTTTCAAAAACCGTTAAACTGAAAATATATAAAACTATTATTCTACCAGTTATATTATATGGGTGCGAAGCATGGACTCTTACTTTAAGGGAGGAAAGGAGATTACGAGTATTTGAGAATAAAGTACTTAGGAACATTTTTGGACCAAAGAGAGATGAACAGACAGGTGAACGGAGAAGACTACATAACAATGAACTACATGGCCTTTATAGGAATCCAGATATAATAAGAATAGTTAAGTCTCGTAGACTGCGATGGGCAGGACATGTTGCACGTATGGGGAATGAAAGACTTGCATGGAAGCTTCTTGTAGGAAAGCCAGAAGGAAAACGCCCAGTTGGTAGACAATGAATTAGGTGGAAGAATAACATTAACTATGATTTGAGGGAAGTAGATTATATCGGGAATGATTGGAAATAATTAGCTCAGGATAGGGATGCATGGAGAGCTCATGTCCGCGCGGCCATGAACCTGCGGGTTCGATAGTGCCAGTGAGGAAGTAAGTATAGTTTTTAGACCTGAAGCAAACATTTTAAATTCGTTCGAGCGGCATCAGTTTTTGACTTTTCGCAACAAAACATAGTATACACTATTAAAATGCCTAAAACGAGAAAAACATTCTTTAAAATTCAGCGATATGTGAATTCTAGGAATGGAGTTTTACCTAAAAGATATGATTTAAAAAATCACTTTAGTGGCCTTCAGGTTTTCTCGTAATGTAACTGTACAGATATTTTTTAATTAACAAAAGAAAAGTATATTCCGTAAACCAGCATAATAGGACATAAATCGTAATTCATTAAGTTTATGGCCTACAGTTGATGCGTGACAGCGCTTTTCTACTCTTCAACTGTAACAGTGTCTGTTGTTAAATTTTGAAATTCTCTTCCATTCCGTGAGAGTTTATAGTACGCAATTAGAATTCAAAGCTAAGTTCAGGAGATACGTATCAAATAACACTGGTCAACATGATTTTTGTCTCATGGGTACAAATAGTTGTACTTAGTGCTCTTTTTATCGTGTTTTCAAATATGTATTCGGAATTTCTGCATCACTCACAGTGTTTTATTTCAGTTTAAATTAATGGATTTAAATAATTATTTTTTAATAAACCTAGATTTCTTCCCGGAATATCTTGGCGCAGTGAGCGATGGGCACGGGGAACACATTCATCACGATATTTCAGCTATGGAAAAGAGATATCAAGGCAAATGAAATCGTAATATGCTGGCCGATTATTGTTGGACCATCAAGAGGGATGCTCCACACGCGAAATATAGCAGACAATCGTTATTTCGTACTTTCTAGGTGAGAACGAATGTTCGAATATTGTGTAGTTACGAATGTAGAAATTATTGAAGTATTTGTAAATATAAATTCCTGTCTCTCGGAAACCTTGCGTGATGGAGAAAACCCAATATCATATTTGAATTCAGGAGAAACAATACTTTCAGAATCACATATTTTTCTCTCTGAGACAAAAAAAAAGTTGATTTTATGTTGCTCAGTGTAATCACATGACACTGCTCTAATATACTCATATGACCTATATATAATCCACCGCTGTGGTCTCGAGGTAGCGTGCTGCCTTGTCACGCAGCGGGCCCGGGTTCGATCCACGGTCGGGGCAGTTTTTCTGGGTGAGGTTTTTATCGGGGTTTTTCCTCACCTGTTAGACAAATGTCAGGAAAACTTTAAGGCCCAAACGGTCCCCGAAATCATATGGCCATCATCATCATGATCATCCTTATCATTATCATCATCCTTCACCGGTGTGGAAAGCAACGGGAAGCTACCACACCTACACAATTCCCTAGTAAAGCTGCAAGCATAGCATGAAAATGCTATGATTGCAGTGAAGGACCTGCCTTCGGGCAGAATTACTATGGATGGATCTATCTATATAGGCCTAATGTAAATTTATTACCGCCTTCTGATCTTATTTATTTTATAAGCGACATAAATTCAGTATTATGTTTACGTTCGAATAGAATTTTTACATGATAGGTTAATTTTTATATTCAAAGGCCGTGTGGCTAATTATATTTTGATAATTTCTAATTTAAGTTATATAGCCAATTAGTATAAGCAAATATATTTTGATTATTACATAGTTTTAGACTTCCAGGGAATATGTGGTACGATAAAACGAACACTAAATAACAAAACAACAAGAGAGACCCAACTGAAATTTTATAAAATGTTGGCAGTACCGGTACTGCTCTATGGTTCAGAAGCCTGGATACATAAAAAACAAGACCTAAGTAGGATAACGGCGGCAGAAATGAAATTTTTGAGATCTGTTAAAGGGTGCACTAAGGAAGACAGAATCAAGAACACAGAAATAAGACAGGAACTTGAAATATTTGCAATAACTGATAAAATGGATACATATAGACAAAAATGGAAGCAACACATAGACGGAATGAATGAAGATAGATATCCAAAACAAATAACAAAACACAAACCTAAAGGCACCCGAGATGTGGGCAGACCTAGAAAGAGATGGGCTGAAGTCGGAACGGGTCAACAGACCTAATCCATGAATGAAGATGAAACATAGTTTTAGACATTGTTTATAACTTTAGATCCATTATTTCTAAGAAAAAATTAAGCATTTATTGGATATGACCAATTGGAAGTGAAGATCTAATGGTTTTTACTCACTAGCAATTTATTATAAATATATTTATATAAACACGGGTGTGTGTATGCTTCTTCTGCATAGACTTCTAAACCTCTGAATAGATCTTCATGAAAACTTGTACATGGAGGGTTTTAGGTAGAGAAAGAGAGCGTTTAACCGTTATATGTTATGTTATAAAACCATTACCTGTATGAGTACATCTGAAAATCTCTATATCCTATTAAAATAAACTCTGTATATACTACTAAAATAATCGCTGTATAACCTATTAAAATAAACAAAAAAAATCAGCGAAATCTGACCATTAGAAGTGAGGATTAACCTGAAATTAAACATTTATTCCAGCAACCGTGAAGTTTAGTCAGTTACAGCGTAATTTAATTAACTTTTAATATTTAATTTCTTTAGCCGTAGCAGCGCACGCCGAGTAATACTTATTTACTTACTCATTGGCACTATCGAACTCGTAGGTTCATGGCCGCACGGACATAAGCTCTGCATACATCCCTATCCTGAGCTAATGCTTTCCAATCATTCCCTGTATAATCTACTTCCCTCAAATCATAGTTAATGTTATTCTCGCACCTCATTCTTGGTCTACTAACTGGGCGTTTTCCCTCTGGCTTTCCTACGTCGAGTAATAGCTAATAATAAATAAATAAACATTTAGAATTATCGTTACATATACACGGAATTATAGAGACGTTATATCATAAAAATTGTGAAATCTTGTGATGATATGCAGTATATTATTTTTATAATCAGACGTGTTAACTAACGAGTCACAGAAATTTCACTCTCATGCAAAAAGTATCCATGGTGTTTCCTTTAGAAATTTTCAATATAACTTGTATATTATAAGTTAATATTTTGTGCCCATGTCATTTGATTAATTATACAGGTGTTCGGAAATTCCCATTACAAAATTCTTTAGTTTGTAGAGGGGAGTGAGCATGTTTTGAATAACAATCTTTATTCGAAAATACAACATTTTCGTGCTGCATGTAATAGTATATTACGATGCGAGGTTGGGAAGTGGTTTTTACAGAATCGAGGAAAATGTTTAAAAACCGACCATTGGCGAGGTTTTTTAATTTCCGAGATTCTGTAAAACACTTCACAAACGTGCTTTGCACATTATTTTTTGCGCGATGGTGTTTTCAAAATAATACATAACAGTAAAATAATATATTTTTTGCAAATATTTGCGTTCATTAAAATGAATTCACTAATGTTAACAGTGTGAGCAGTGTTTATTAGTTGAAACAACAGGAGGCGTTGAGACCAATTATTGATAATATAATAGGATGCCGTGAGATAATTTAATTATAAAATGGCGGCAAGTACGCATTTGTTTTATACAGGGTGATTACAAATGATTGGAGCGATTTCATGATTTTATGGTAGCTGTAGTATTCGACATATTTTCACGAACTTTTACAGATACATAGAGCAACTTCCCAGGTTTTTTTTGAGATGTTACAGGTGCTCCATATGCTCCCCCTTGGTGATTCTGCAGATATCAAGTCTGTAATCAAGTTCGTCCCATACTCGACGTAACATGTCCCTATTAATTTGTTCAAAGGCATTGATTATGCGAGCTCGCAGTTCTGGTAAGTCTACTGGTAAAGGAGGCACAAACACTGAATCTTTCACATACCCCCAAACAAAAAAATCGCACGGCGTCAAATCGGGGGAGCGTGGAGGCCATGACAACAATTTCTGATCATTCTCTCCACTGCGACCGATCCATCGGTTTGGCAATCTCATGTTTAAAAATTCACGAACATCGTGATGGAAGTGTGGTGGAGCACCATCCTGCTGGTAGATGAAGGTCTCACTGTCGGTCGTCAGCTGCGGCATGAGCCAATTTTCCAGCATGTCCAGGTACACGTGTCCTGTAACGTTCTGCTCGCAGAAGAAAAAAGGGCCATAAACTTTGAACTGAGAAACCGCACAGAACACACTAACTTTTGGGGAGTCGCGAATGTGCTGCACAATAACGCGGGGATTTTCTGTGCCCCAGATTCGCACATTGTGTTTGTTCACTTTGCCATTCACAAAGAATGTTGCTTCGTCACTGAAGACAAGTTTCTCACAAAAACCATCCTCATCCATAAACTGCTGCATTTGTGTACAAAATTCAAACCGACTCACTTTGTCAATGGGCGTAAGGGCTTGTAGAAATTGCAAGTGGTAAGGTTTATGCTTCAATCTTTTCCGCAAGATCTTCCAAACGGTCGGTTGTGGAATGTTCAGCTCTCTGCTCGCTTTTCGTGTTGATTTCTGTGGGCTACGTGTGAAACTCATCCGCACACTCTCAACCTTTTCTTCACTCACTGAAGGACGACCCGTTGATTTCCTTTTACAGAGGCATCCTGTAGCTTTAAATTGCGCATACCATCGCCGAATGGAGTTGGCACTCGGTGCATCTTTCTCGAACTTCGTTCTGAAGTGTCGTTGCACAGTTATCACAGATTGAGTTGAATGAAATTCAAGCACAGCATATGCTTTCTCCTCGCCTGTCGCCATCTTTGATAACTGCTGCGCTCTCTCGGTTTAAAGCTGAAACACGGCTGCGAGAGAAAACAAAAAAAAACCTTATGAGTTTTTATACATAACTTTAAAGTTCTGTGAAGATATGTCAAATAAGATCGCTACAATAAAATCATGAAATCGCTCCAATCATTTGTAATCACCGTGTATTATTTCAAATAAAGTTCAGTTCATTTAAAATGCAGTGAATTGTTTCGTATAATGTATATTAACACCACCTTTTGAATATTTTTGTATATACATTATATGTAGTATACATAGAGGGCAGTGGTTTTACTTCGCACACGCGTGTTCGTAATATGTAATTTTGCAGTATAGTTATTTAGGTTGCAACTTCGAATTGTAGGAAGTTGAACTTACAATCATGGTCGCCATTGTTATGACAAAATGCACCATCGCGCTAAAAAGAAGTTTATATAAAGCATTTAAATCTCCGCGTCTTCCGGGAATAAATCGATATTTAATTATTTATCGCTTCATTAATTAAATTTACACAACAAATTGATCATCTACTAAATATCCTAAACAATGTAGATGGGTCTAATAGAAATTCTGAATTACCATTAGAGCGAAACATTTAATCCTGTAGATTAGAAACATTTAAAATCACTGTTTGCGGTTATACAAGATAATTTACGGTAGGCTAAATATTCGGGTGACATTTTCATGTGTTTTAATTCACAAATTCGCCATATGGAATGCTTTCAATTCTATTAAAGAGATGAATATAAGTGATATGGCGAAACGTTTTACAATGTCTTTGTTTATTTTCTTGGCTTAAAATTATAACTTACCACGTTAGAAAATAGTTTCAGTGAGTTATGAATATGACCATACCCGGCTTCTAGCTTTCTTTAAAAAAAAGTAAACAAATTTCACTCTCATATCAGTTAATATTTCATTGCAATTTTACAAAATTTTATATATAATCGTTAAGTAGCACAAACTGTAATATACTGAACTCCTACAAAAATAAAGATGTAATTATGAAATTCTTCTAGATCTCAATTAAAATTTGCTTTTTTTCCCAGAGTTTATAAATATGTCATAATATATTCTCACATTTAATAAATGGTATTATAAAATTAATTTTCGTAAATTTACCATTTATATCTTACTTTAGATATGAGTTATTAAAATTATAACAGCCAAATTCTAAGGTACTAGTTTACCAACAGAAAAGCGAAATGATTTTTAATTTATTTAGAAATCATTGAGACACACAATGTTTTTACAAAACTTTTTTTTCCACGTAAATTTGACTTCCGAAATATTTCCTTAATTTCTCATTTGTTGCTTCTTTGTTTTTGCACGCTTTATATTAGCTTGACCTGTATCTATCTATCTATGTAACGGAATATTTGAACACTATTTTTACCCACTTAAAAATATTGGATCGACTTGAAACTTTGTATACTTGTAAAGGCCACGCGACAATGCAATAATTTCATATTTTGTTTCTAAAATCCTGGCCAGAATAATCAGGAAATAAAAAAAAATTAAAAATGGTATAATAGGTTGCGGACTTGTTGACTTTTTAGTCAATCTTTGTAAGAGCTCAGTTGGTAGAACGATGAACTCTAATGGTATATAATTTCAGTAATCCACAGGTCACTGGTTAAAATCCGGCTGGAAGGATTTTTTTAGAAGAGTATTACTTTTAGCTCATACTAAAATAGTATCGAATATAAAGATATTTACATTTTATCTTATTCTGTGAAATATTAAAACTAAAAAATAAAAAATAAATAATAGTTTTAAAAAACTAAAACAACACGCTTTATTAGAAAACCGAACTAAAAATATGAAAAATAATTTTAATTTCCAACACGTTGGGATAAAAGTAAAGTGGTCAACAAAAAAAATCATCTCCAACACATTTAGAATAAAACTAGAGTTATCAACAAAAAGAAAATAATTTTACCATCATAAGCGTGGAGTACGTTTTATGATTTTTACATTTTCTTCTTAGAGACTTTACTTTTACCAATATCTGTTTATTATCAAATAAATTAATCGATATAGAGCACCTCAAGCTTTTGATGGTAAAATTTTCTTTTTGTTGATAACTCTAGTTTTATTCTAAATGTGTAGGAGATGATTTTTTTGTTGACCACTTTAATTTTATCCCAAGCATGTTGGAAATTAAAATTTTCATTTTTTTAGTTCGGTTTTCTAATAAAGCGTGTTGTTTTATTTTTAAAAAAACTATTATTTATTTGTATATACTTCCCAAATGTGAGAAATAGGCCTACCAGTATGTTACATCGAAGAGAAAAAAAGCATATCATACAATCCTCTTCCCTTAATAAATTGGTACATAGTGAAATTTAAGATGAAACACCCTTGAAATCCAGTAAAGTTTATGAGGGCAAGACGGAGGCTTAATCCAACAGATAAGTTCCACCCTGAAACTGCGGATGTAAACGGAAACTCAAACACAATGATGGAAGTCAAGGATAGATCATATTTTGTCATTTCCAAGCAAACAGTTCCACAACCATTCTATGCACTTATATCAAAGGAAATGAACAATTACAAAGAAACATCAAATGCAAAGGTCAAAAGATATTTCTGTAAGATACTCCTTTGTTTGTGTGTTTGAAACGAAGAAAAATATGAATAATACAGCACATTCTCTAGATTAGAATTTCTATTTAATATACTTGCATTGCAATGTTATAAAAACAACATTGGAACAATTCTTGGATATGA
Organism: Diploptera punctata; assembly: GCA_030220185.1. Taxonomy (NCBI): domain Eukaryota; kingdom Metazoa; phylum Arthropoda; class Insecta; order Blattodea; family Blaberidae; genus Diploptera; species Diploptera punctata. Next base: position 1,281,021 of record JASPKZ010009834.1, on the reverse strand, counting down.
GAATGTACACTAGACTGATGACACAGTTAATTATATTCTGTAATTGTACCATAAAATATAAATGTAACTTCGTATTAATTAAACTGTTTAAATAAATGCTGCATGAATAACTTAATTTCATTATACTCTCAAAGAACGATTGTCTAATTTATGAAAGCTGCTTGCAAGTAAGCAAGAGTAAACTTTTTCTAAATATTAAAATTCGTACCTAATGTATCAGTCTTCCACAACTAAAAGGAACTTCTGTTTAGAAAACTTCGACAAACATTAAAAATGAAGGCCTTTCAGAAGACAGTCTTTCATCATCAGCAATTGCAATGGTACAACACATTTTTGTAGATATTATACAGCGGGTTTAGATCGCTGTGTGTGTTATCGTTCAATTACTCGTATTTGTATACTTTCATACATACTGTATTAATAGTGATATGAATATATTAAAATTATGGCGATAAGTCCTGTTAAATATTTAAACATTTAAAAATACTTACCTCTCCTTAAAAATTGTGAATTTGTAATTGTTAACAAAATAAAATGTTAAGTAGCCCTACAATCCTAAGAGAAAATGTGTTTTTAGCCGAGGTTATAGTATTGGAACCATATTCCATGTAAATTGCATGAACGTAAAAGATAAATTAATCCTGTTAGAGGATTTAAGGTGCCCTTGAGGTAGTAAGAAATAAAGTCTCCCACCTTTCTAGTCAATTCTCACGAAATGTCAGCCGGATTATCAGGACTTCGTGACTACTACCTATAGGCCTATACCCAGAACGTGTATGTCTGCTACTCATTCTTGTTAGAGGCATAATATACTGAAGAGTCATGGGGCCGCTAGAAAATTTAGACCAAATTAAAAATCCTGATCCTCTTTGAGAATCGAACCCGTATCTTCTGTCTTATAATATATTGCCTTAACAAATTATGCTACAACGATGGTTCTTATAGAAGTAGAGACCGGAGGTTTTAACACAGTATTATCCTATGAAGTAAGTTTATGTAAGTAAGTAAATAAATAAATAAATAAATATATATATATATATATATATATATAGTGTGTGTGTGTAAAGCATAAAATATGTATAAAAATATTTAATATAACATTTATAAAGATACGTTTAACTGTTTCATTTATTCTAATGGCGGGAACACGAACTTCATCGTTTTCTAACGCGATTATACGTTTTTAAAATACGTACTCGTTATGTAACTAAAAAGGTGAAACATTTTATACATAGTCCATATATAAAATGTATATATTCGTGGTCTCGAAGTAACGAGCTGCCTTGTCGCGCAGCGGGCCCGGGTTCGATCCCCGGTCGGGGCAGTTTTTCTGGGTGAGGTTTTTATCGGGGTTTTTCCTCACCTGTAAGACAAATGTCAGGAAAACTTTAAGGCCCTAACGGTCCCCGAAATCATATGGACATCATCATCATCATCATCATCATCATTATCATTACCATCATCACCATCATCCTTCACCGGTGTGGAAAGCAACGGGAAGCTACCACACCTAGACAATTCCCTAGTAAAGCTGCAAGCATAGCATGGAAATGTTATGATTGCAGTGAAGGACCTGCCTTCGGGCAGAATTACTATGGATGGATATGGAATATGTATTTAATAAAGTGTTTCTCGTTAAATTAAGTACAATTCTAAAGTCTATCATGGTATGAGGCACAGTGAAATTTGATCCATAAACTAAATAAGAGTATGAGTAAAATGAGCATCAAAATATTCTAATGTGGGAGAGTTGTAAAAGTAAAACTCTAAAATCAATTTTTTTTTGTTAGATTTTGAATCAGCTGTAGCCATTATTCAATCAGACATAATTACTTGCAGTTCTTATAACGTTGTATCAACTTTTGTAGAAAGAAGAATTTCGGAGTTTATTAAAGGAATACGGATTATATGGTAAAATTCACATAATATTTGTTGATATTTTTAGGAATTTTTTATTTTATCGATGAGATAGTCTCTTACTTAATATACCGCAACATAGGACATCACATCACTCCATGTCATATACCATCTCCACTTCTCGCAACTGGAATTCTCTACCACAAGAAATAAGGGGCTGCCGGACATTGGCATCTTTTAAAAGAAATCTAAATTTATATCTGCACTAAACTCGACTTCATTATTATCCAGTGTAAGATATATATATTAATTGGTGTTTCCCGTATAATGTATCATATTATATTATTATTATTATTATTATTATTATCGTATCATTATTGTTATTACCCTATAAAATGTTGTTTGTACATGACATTTACATTGCTACATTTATTGTATCTTTAACTGTTTATAATTAGTACAGTGTAGGCCTATATCTATATTTGTCAAATATTTATTTGTATTTGTGCTGGTTGAGTGGAAGAGAGGGCCTTATGGCCTTAACTCTGCCAGAATAAATAAAGTATTATTATTATTATTATTATTATTATTATTATTATTATTATTATTATTATTATTATAAGAAAGTACATTTTTATAATAATAATATATATTATTGCAGCCAATGGCCATGTAGAAACAATTGTTTTCATGCCTTACGGTAGTCTGTTATCGAGGTTCCTATGTTTTTACACTGTAATAGGTGATATCGGTCTCAGTGCGACCCACATAGTTTGCATTTGAACCATTCTTCTGGGTTGTGGCTTTTCACTGTTGTGCATATCCGGTGGTGGAAACCATGGACTGCGTTTCTTGTCACGGTGTGCCTGAGGTCGTATCTGGCTGCTGTCTATTCCCTGTAGATCATCGCATCCGTTGAGTAGAACTCAGGTCATATCTGTTCTCTCTTCTCGTTGAGTTCCTTCAGCAATTCTTTATAGGCATCTGTTGCCGGTACGAGAAGGTCCAGGTGGAGCTCTTCTATGAAGAAGGATTCCTTTGTCAGTATGTATGTTAGGCGTGAAGGGGTGTATTTTGATACGCTAATTGCTGTCTTTAAAAAAGTGTGCTTTGACTTTCTCTATTACCTCGAGGTTTGCATTATTTAGGTTCTTCCAAGTTACTTCTAGTCCATAGAGCATGATTGATGCGATTTTTAAGCGGAAGATGGTTTTATAGGCCTACAATAAAAGCGATTGTTATACACCGTAGCATGCCATTGGTGAATAATTGGAGATGGATGAATGCTTTCAATTAATTACTTGATATAATATTAAATTTTAATATTAAACTTAGATCCGTAAAAATACGTTCGGGTGTTAATATCTTCATACTAACGTTAGATTCATTGTAATACCCATCTATACTTCATGAAATGAATGAAATGAAATCTACTATAGGGTGATAAATAATCTATTACGAAGTCTCTGCTTCGTCACACATAAATCATTCGAAAAAAATTACTCATACCGTAATTTATTTGGCCTGGGCCCAAGGCCTCGAAGAGGAGCTATAACCCTACCTTTAACCCTATTCTGCCTAAAATTGACACACGTGCTCGGAATCATGAGGAAAAAACATGATGTGGCTCTATTAGGCCACCAAAACCTCATATTTTAAACACCTATGGTTTGTTAAATCAGCCTAACATGAGGTGAGGTGAAGGGTGATATTAAATGAATGAACGAATAAAAAAATTCGAGAAACGGGAGAACCCCGAGAAAAAACCCGAAAACTTCAGGTGTGGTCCACCAACAATATATCTACGGATACACCAGGATTCGAACCTGAGATCCCAGAATAATATACTTTATGTGATTGTGGTCAATTCTGGAAATGAATGCTATTATGCATTACAGGAACTCTTGACGTCCCAACACCTTTCAGAAACGTTAAACTGAAAATATATTAAACAGTTATTCTCCCCGTTATATTATGTGGATGCGAAACAAGGGCTATTACTTTAAGGGAGGAATTAAGATTAGGAGTATTTGAAAATAAATTTCTTAGGAATTTTTTTTGGGCCAAAAAGAAATTAACAGACAGATGAATGGAGGAAACTTCGTAATAGTGATCTACATGATATGTATACGATATCAGATATAATAAGAACAGGTAAGTTCTGTAGAATCCGATGGGTTGGACATGTGGCACGAATGGGGAATGAAAGACTTGCATGGAATGTTGTTGTAGAAAACCAGCTAATCAGGTGGGAGAATGATATTATCCATGATTTGAGGGAAGTAGATTATACAGGGATGATTGGAAAACATTAGCTCAGGATAGGGATGTATGTAGAGTATGTCCGCGCGGCCACGAATCTACGGTTCGATAGAGCCAGTGAGTTAGTTATGTGATTGTTGTGTTTTAATTCAACTTGTGTTTGCCTTGGTTAAATGGAAGAGAAGGTCACATTGGTATTAACTACTCAAAGCTAAACAAATAAATACAAATTTCCTCATTTTAATTATTTTTGTGTATCGAACAAATAAACCGAATTTTATATTAAACTGTAAATCGGAAATTAGTGAGTGTACGGATTGTGAATTTCTAGTCTGCATGTTTTGTAATTCGCAATATAGATTGGCATCAAATGATATCTAGTTCCATTGTTTCGTTATTATAGCCCCATGAAGACAAAAATTTTCAGTTATTAATTACAACTGATGGAATTTGGGTTCTGTCTAGCGAGAGAATTTTGCTGGGAAAGTACGTTGCAAATCAGCTGAAAACAGCGGCCAACGAAATGCTTATTGAAATATTTGATCGATTCATATATGACTAATAATTTCACTACCATATACCGAGGTTCCCAAAAGTATGGTTATTACATTCCAATTCTCATTTCATCGTAAGGATGCCGTGCACTTTTTAAATGTAGGCCTAATATTTTACAAATTTGTTTTGAATGCACATAGTATTTTATAAAACGAATATATTACATTTATAAATTCAATAAAACAATAGGTATGATTAATAAAATAATGAAATATCCCCTCCCTTTTTAATATTTATATTGATGTCTTATACTAGTACAGTCTGAGACTTTACGCCTGAGGATAGGCACTCAAAGACTCTGAATGTCTCACAAGATGCCCATAACTAGGCGTACACTTAAATAGAATCACATCCTCCCTCAAAATAGTCGCCTTTGGCCGTCATGAATGTTTGCCAACGGTGGTAGGTATAGCTGTTGAAAGCACCCCTGAAAGATGTTGGCAGGAAGGTCCCGTAAGGCTTCTCTTGTGGCCCACGTAGGATTACTTTCATGCGAGGAAAGAGAAAAACAATCGTCATGTGATCATCACGTTGGTCTTGCGACAGGATTCCTGGCACACTGTGCTGGGTAAGGTGACACGAGATACGTTCAGGTCATCAGACAGAATTTTGTAACAAGTATCATGGCTGACCCCTACCACTGCTGCCAGATCGTCTACTGATTGGGAGCGGTTAGTACGCCCAAACGTCACGACTTCTTCGATCTTGCGTTTAGTTCGAATTGTTTGTGGCCGACCAGTACGCACATCATCTTCCAAATTGTATCTCCCTTGCAAAAAACGTCCGTGCCACCTATACACAACACTGCGACTCAATGCGTACTCACCGTAAACTTACTGCATCATTTGAAACGTTTCGACAGCGGTCTTGCCCAATTTCTGACAGAACTTGATGTTGCTCTAACTGTGACATCTCGAGTTCCGACATGCGCATTCAAATCACCATAACAACAAAGACCGTAGTTCTACTTGCAGTGAATGCACTCAACTGTGTCTTCCTGGGACGAGAGACTGACAAGGTACCATACCAAGGCGCCACCTGTGCGCTATAGCGTAATACAGCGTCACTATGTGCTCAGTCTCAAAACTTAATGACTGTACTACGCATATTTGGCACATAAATTTGGACGCACGTTTCAAAATAAGAAATAAGATATTAGATACCTTACTTTTTGCAGACGAACAAGTTCTAATATCATGCTCAGAAGATGGTCTACAGAAATCACTCTATCAATTAAATAACATTATACCGAAATACAATTTCAAAATATCAATAAGTAAAACGAAAATCTTAGTTTTCAAAGGATCATATACCGTAAGAGCTAAAATGATTCTGGAGGGGAAACCAATTGAACAAGTGAACCATTTAAATACCTGGCTTATGAAATTTCCTATTTTAAAAATTATCTATTTAAGAAACTTAATAAATTTAATTATATGTGGCACATTTTAAAGAATATTTAAAAACACAAGAAAGGAAACAAAACTAAAATTTTATAAAGCAGTGGCAGTCCCCTTACTGTTGTATGGTAGTGAATTTTGGGTTTTAACTAAAAGAGAAGAGAATATCATAGAAGCAGCTGAAATGAGATTTCTGAGAAGTGTGGCTGGCTGCAAACTTCTAGATGAAAGAAGTGAAAATATTATAAATGAGCTAAATATTTTTAAACTTTTTTATAAAATAAAAGAATCTAGAAATAACTGGAAAGAACAAGTTCAAAGAATGAAATATGATCGCATTCCAAAAATTATACTTACTTACAAATCAAAAGGAGACAGGAATGTTGGTAGACAGGAAAAGAGATGGGTTCTACTTTTTGAATGAGAATCTATGAGACCGAAACAAGCCACATGGGCTTAATCCGTGATTGTTGATGATAATGAAACATCCCCTCATACAACGCCATACAAGAGTACGTTTATGCAAGATGCAAGAATATGTTTATGAAAGGCACTATCAATACCTAATAATATGTTAGAAAAGTAAAGCATAGACAATGAGGAATGCAGACATCTGCAGAATAAAAGTCAGGGAAGTGACGTTTATAAGAGTAACAACATGATGTATTCGCTGGGGCCACAAATAATTGAAGTGGTCTTCAAGAACTTCAGCTACGATCATTTATAGGCTTTATAAGTAAATACCAACCAACTGAAAAAAAATCAAGTCCAACGAATGACTAGGCACAGAATTCCAAAAGCCGTCCTTCAGTACCGACTTTAGGGCAAGAGATTTTTGAGTCGACCTGAGAAGATGTGGGGGAAAAAAAAAAATATATTATATATATATATATATATATATATATATATATATATACACACACACACCCATTCTTTCAGTACTGTCATTAGGGAAAGAAATGTTTGGGTCGACCTGAGAACATATAAAACAAATATATATATATATATATATATAGGCCTACACACACACACACACACACACACACACATATATATATATATATATATATATATATATATATATATATTTCATGACCAGCCTCGTTGGCTAGTGGTCAGCGTTTCTGATTACTGTTCATGAGGCCCGGGAGGAATTTTTCCTTAAAGGGAATTACTCGTGTGGTTGCCCATGGTCTGAAATTTAGGTTACGTTTAGGATTAAGGACTCTCTTGGCGCACCATCATCATCATCACCCATCATATCATTGGGGCAGCGTAACTCCGCCTTCTAGGTGCCCAAACTTCAGAAGTGGGTTACAATTACGCCAGTGGCGAGAACCTCAGAAATGTCGAAGTTTCAATCTGAATAAAAAAAACATATCTTTCATTGAGGTCGTAAATTGTCAAAGCCTGTATCGGATGATACATGAATACATTTCATGGATATATTAAATTCCTAATCAAATGAAATTCAGGGAGCAAAGCCTATCCAATTCAAACATTAATTAAGTTCGAAATAATCTCAAGTTTCATAAATATTGCAAGAGTCCAGAATATTTATCTTAAAACATCTCTCTTTAATTAAAAAATGTTATTTATGAACTCTGTGAAATATATAAATGTCATTACTCAATTATTTTCACTGTTAAAAAATGCATGCACTAAATAAAAGCATAGAAATTTAATTTTTATTTGTTAAGGAGATCCTTAAAAAATGCTAGGCGGGTTAGTAGGCTGTGATTGGTGATATAACGTAAGACATGAAGGAACTGAAATAATTTCATTGACAACTTGTGACGAAATTCCATCTGTATACAAACATAAACTCTTACAAATGTTGAAATCTGGAAAAAAATTGATTCCTAATTTGAGAAATATCCTTATGAATCCTTTACAGAACCAAAATTATTCAATGATAGAAGTAAGAATAACTAAAAAAAGATACAATTTTAATAACAGTCACAGAACTATGAAAAGTAGAAAAATTTTATGTCTGAATTTTAAACGGAACTTTACTCATTTTTAAGATCTGAAAATATTATAAAACCAACTAAATATAAGAAATAAATTACTTATTGATAGATCAGTTAAATTTTCTATTAATTGTTTTACTTCTGATTTTGTTTTAATTGTAAATTATTGTCCTTTTTTTTTATTTTAACTCCTCCTGGTTTTCGTATGTATTGCATTGTATTTTTATATATTACAGTTACTATTTTCTTTGTCTTCAGAAATGGTTTATGTATAAATTAAAAATGTCTTTTATAGTAGTAGTAGGATTCTATTATGCATTACAGGGACCCTTGACGTCCCAACTCCTTTAAAAAAAACAAACTGAAAATATATAAAACTGTTACTTACCAGTTATATTATATGGATACGAAACATGCACTCTTACTTTAAGGGAGGAAAGGAGTCAAGAGTATTTGAGAATAGAATTCTTAGGAAATATTTTGGACCAAAGAGAGATGAACAGACAGGTGAACGGAGAAGACTACTAACAGTGAACTACATGGCCTTTATAGGAAGCCAGATATAATAAGAACAGTTAAGTCTCCTAGACTGCGTTGGGCAGGACATGTGGCACGAATGGGAAATGAAAAACTTGCATTGAAGCTTCTTGTAGGTAAACCAGAGGGAAAAAGCCCAGTTTGTCAATGAATAATGAGGTGGGAGAATAATATTAACTATGATTTGAGGGAAGTAGATTATACAGGGAATGATTGGAGAACATTAGTTCAAGATAGGGATATATTGAAAGCTTACGTCCGCGTGGCCATGACCCTGCGGGTTTGATGGTCCCAGTGAGTTATTTAGCGGGACTTCAATAGACTAAAAGTATGATATATAGGCGTATATATACCAAAAACCTTTTAAATACTTCCCATATGTTACAGCATAATTTGTACAACCCTTTAGTATATGAGTATAATATTCCATTCCATAGTGTTCTTCCCGAGAGCAGACTTTCACTGCAATCTTAGATAGCACTTTAAGGCTGTACTTTGCGGCTTTACTAGGGAATTATATATGTGGTAGCTTCCCGTTACTTTCCACACCGGTGAAGGATGATAATGATGACCGGATAATTTACGAGGACCGTTGTGCCCTAAGCTTCCTGACATTTATCGTACAGGTGAGGAAAAACCCCGAAAGAAACCTCACCCAGGAGCCTGTCCCTACCGGGAATCGATCCCGGGCCCGCTGCGTGACAAGGCAGCACGCTACCTTGAGACCACTGCGGTGGACAAGTATAATATAATAAAAATTAAATAATTAATAAAATAATAAATATAAAATAGATGACTGCCCTTGCATTCGATAAGGAAGAAACTTATGGAATATATTTTACCACATTAACTCCAGGTTTGAGGATTAAATATAAATTATATGAGTATGAACTCAAATATAAGGAATTTATACTTAATACTTTTATTGAATTAACTATTACTTCTATGTAATTTTGTTACTTCAAATTACTACTAAATTCGAAATGTGAGCGTAATATTTAAACTGGATAACAGATCATTAATTTTTTTTACCCAAGGATCACCAGCTGTACGGAAAACTGATTGGAATCAAGTCTAAAGAACTTTGGGTTGAAAACCACCATTCAATTACTTAAGCCGTTTCTTTTTTATGTTCTTCTCTTTCTTCTGAATTTTCTGTTAGCAGCATTAAGAAGATCCGAGAAAATACTCTACAAAAAGTGATCACTGCGGAAGATTTCTCCACACTTTATCCTAACTTACTCAAACAAGTCTAGATTCTATGCAGCTGACCTGTCACCATAGTTTATGTCCAAAACTTCTTCTCCAGTTTAAATTAAGTTTCCAAACAAAATTCTAATGATTTCTGAAAATTGCATTTCACCCGATGTCTCTACTACATCAACTACTATAAAAATTATGAATTTAGGATGAACTTCATAACCAATAAATCAGTAAAAGATTGAATTAACAATGGAATAAATGCGCACAAGTTGTACAGAAAATATGTTACATAAGTTTTGTCATTAATTTGATTCACATAGCGTTATTTGCAAAATTCTACCAGGGATTTCCCTGATTTTTTGCAGGTGGTTACATGGTAACGGTCGCATGGTTTATCGTACAGTTCACACAAACAATTGTTCCCGGGATCGTGGAAACACTTGGTCTTGCATATCTTGTGGTGGTATCCATGCACTGCTATTGAGTTCACCAGGTGTCCGAATTCTTGATTGGTGTTGGTCCAGGATCTGTTTGTCAAGGCTTCTGTTGTATAAAAGTCCAGCCATATCTCTTGTCTCTTCTTCTCCCTTTCCTGAAGTAGTTTATTTGAGTTGTCTGTGGATGTTAGCCTCATACGCAGTTCTTCTGTTATGAAGGGTTCCTTGGCGAGAAGTAGTATCAAGTTTCAATATAAAGATTTCAAATACTGTGAAGAAGTTTTGGGATACTTTTATTTCTTTTATTTCATGATTGTTTCTGTTATTTACACACGTATCCTCAACCAAAATATACACTTTTAATATAAATGTATTGCTGCATTTCATAACGTTATACAGGAATACCATAGTTAACATAATCGTTTTAAACAGAGTGTCGACAAAGTCCAGCTGCCAAAACAATGTAACTTAGCTCTTAACTATTTCAGATAGAGACATGCGGCTTTTTGTAATGGATTCTATGTCTCCCAAAGTTTTGTTTACAATTGTTGCAGATTATGATTTAAACGACAATGACGTCACCACAAGAAAGGTGGTATGCTGATTCTGGTAAATCACCTGTAACTGTTCAACAAAATTTACGCCGGCAATATGGAAGAGATCCTCCATCCAAATCATCCATAATTAGATGGGCCGAGACATTTCTAGCGACTGGCAGAGTGTAATGAACTTGCCACGGTGTGAGCCAAGAAACTATCGACAATATGCAACTTGTATTTCAACTCAGGCGTCAAAAATCGGTTTTTCGTCATTCACGGGAACTGCATTTACCGAAATCTACCGTTCATAAAGTCCTCCATAAGCGGTTACATCTTTACGCCTGTAATGAACCTTCCTGTATAATCCCAGAGGAACAAGAGATGTTGGCCGACCACGTAGAAGATGGACTCCACTTTTAACTTCGCCGGAACAGCTGCATAGCCTAAACCTTGTAGTAGAAGAAGAAGAAGAAGAAAGTGTAAATTACAGAAGCCTTGCTGTCAACTGAATTCTCTGGGCGTGCTGACTTTGCTGATTCAATACTTACTTACTTACTCACTGGCACTATCGAACCCGTAGGTTCATGGCCGCACGGACATAAGCTCTCCATATATTCCTATCCTGAGCTAATGCTTTCCAATCATTTCCTGTATAATCTACTTCCCTCAAATCATAGTTAATGTTGTTCTCCCACCTCATTCTTGGTCTACCAACTGGGCGTTTTCCTTCTGGCTTTCCTACAAGAAGTTTCCATGCACGTCTTTCATTCCCCATACGCGCAACATGTCCTGCCCATCGCAGTCTACGGGACTTAACTGTTCTTATTATATCTGGCTTCCTATAAAGACCATGTAGTTCATTGTTATGTAGTCTTCTCCATTCACCTGTCTGTTCATCTCTCTTTGGTCCAAAAATTTTCCTAAGAACTTTATTCTCAAATACTCGTAATCTCCTTTCCTCCCTTAAAGTAAGAGTCCATGTTTCGCACCCATATAATATAACTGGTAGAATAATAGTTTTATATATTTTCAGCTTAACGTTTTTTGAAAGGAGTTGGGACATCAAAAGTCTCTGCATTGCATAATAGCATGCATTTCCAGAATTGAGCCTATGTTTAATTTCTTTGTGCATCTCATTCCTATTTGTGATTATTGTTCCTAGGTATTTGAATTCAGCCAATTCCTCAAAATTTCCCTCATTTGTTATTAGCTGTCCATTTCCATTATATAATGTATTTCTACGTGTGACCATATATTTAGTTTTACTGATATTTACTTCCAGTCCTAATTTCTTAGTGTTACTCAATAGTGTGTGCGTGTTGGCCTTTAGTATCTCTTGCTGATTCAATGCTGAACGCAATTGATGAAAACAATGAGTATCTGCAGAGGGTGATGTTCTCTGATAAAGCGAGTTTCTTTGCGTCTAGACATATTAACCTGTCATACATTCGGATATGAGGGCACTGGTAATTTACCAGACTCAGCATACCACCATACACATTGGGACTTTTTTCTGTGATGTCCTCATTGTCGTTTAAATCTCAATCTGCAACAAATGTAAAAAACCTTCGGGAGATGTAGAATACATTGCAAAAACCCGAATGCCTCTATATCAAATAGTTTAAGAGCTACGTTACATTGTTTTGTTAGCAGGACTTACGGACATTCTGTAGGAAGAGTAGAAATGAACTTTACCGTCAAACTTTGAAACGTTTTCACAGAGTGTTATGATGCTTGGAGGCAGTATTTTACTGCTTTATCCTCGTGGCTAACACAAAACGTATTCTTGACAGCATACTGTCCAAGGGGAAAAAAATGCATGTCTGATGTACTGTATCAATATTAAAGAACTCGGTATTATGTAATGAAACTTCCGACTAACACATCTTCGACAAATTACTGAGAATCATGTTTCTTATATTTAAAACATTGTGAAAAATAATAATAATAATCATCATAATAATAATAGCTTTATTTTACCTACCAGAGTTAAGACAATGAAGCTTTGTCTACTACTCAACTAGGTAAAAAATACAAAAATGATTCTTACACCTAGTTAAAATAAAAATGAATATTACGTAGCATGTCCACAATGTAATTATTTACAAAATATTTCGGATTTAATCTAGTTTTAACAAATGAATTATAAAATATACAAGATATAAAAATGAAAAAAAAAATGTTAATGGCATAGAATAAATTTAACTCTAGAGAAAATGTAACTATTTTACAACAGGTAACTGTATTAGCGTGACTATTTAACTCATGCCCCAAATGGGAGTCAATGACCAATCACGTTTCAATGATTTCTGTTTTACAACCAATCAGAGTCGTGTTTCACCAAATATTTATCAGTGTTATAATTACCATATTAAAGAAAGCTCCTCCTTACAATATTGCGTTCCTTTGGCAATAAATAGTATGATCTGGTTGCAGTGATAAACAAAAAAAGCAGTAGAAGCGTACCTATCGTTTCTCATTTGTTTTCAAACATCGCCGTTTACATTAAATATATAAATATTTTAAAATAACTATAGTTAAATAATGATTTGTGAGTAAACAGCTTAATTTTATTCGTTAAATAGTCCTATCAAATGCCACTCTTGATTTCCAAATTCTCTAGATAAATTCACTCCTCACTTCGTGAGTCGTGAATTTATCGATAATTTGGAAATCACTCGTGGCATTACTTACGATAATACCAGTATAAAATATGCTATGAAATCTGGGTTCTAATCATAATGAACTCACCGTTACTACAAAACCCGTTAGTCCATGGCCGCGCGGACATAAGCTCCTTATGTATCCCTATCCTTAGCTAATATTTTCCAATCATCCCCTTTATAACTACTTTCCTCAAATCATAGTTAATGTTATTCTCTCACCTCATTCTTGGTCTACCAACTGGGCGTTTTCCTTCTGATTTTCCTACAAGAAGCTTCCATGCAAGTCTTTTATTCTCATTCGTGCCACTTGTCCTGCCCATCGCAGTCTATGAGACTTGACTGTTCTTATTATATCTGACTTCCTATAAAGACCATGTTGTTCACTGTTATGTAGTCTTGTCCATTCATCTGTCCTTTCATCTCTCTTTGGTACAAAAATCTTCCTAGGAACGTTATTCTCAAATGTTCGTAACGTCTTTTCCTCCCTTAAAGTAAGGGTTTTAATAATACATGATGAAATATGATTATATAGCATTTTAAAGTAAAATCTTTCTAAGGTCAACTCTGGTCCTATATAAAAAATAAGACTAAGATACTCAGGCGATAGGTGTATATTACGAATGGAAATTTGAAAAAAAAAATCCGGAAACGGGATTTCAACCTATACGTTAGAGCGCTATAACCAACGCTATGCAGGCATCCTAGTACAAAAATTTATTTTTCCTTTATATATATATATATATATATATATATACACTATCATGAGAGGTAGCGGAAATTCTGTCTCACTGCCCTATCGTTGCTTCTATAAAAAGTAAGCAAATTAAAGATAATTTTTACTTTATACCAGTGACGCTTCTATATTTCGATATTATAAATAAGTTTTGACTTTTGGCAATGAAGGTAAATTATGGCACGAAAAGAAAAATAAATGCTTGAACTGGGATTTTAATATATATATATATATATATATATATATATATATATATATATATGAAAGAGGGAGAGAGAGAAAGAGATTTAAAACTCTAGGGAACAGGTACGACGTATTTTCAACTTCGGATAAATAGAAAAGACTAAGGAGGACGGGATGAAGGAGAAAGTTGACGATATCTGTTAAATGAGGCCAGAATAGAATAGCGAAGATAACGTCGTTAGGAGGTAAGCAAGGAGACGAGATCAAGAAGACCATGTACTTAATAATGACGTGGATTTTCTGTTTTAAGCGATTTCCTGCTTTGGGACGTATTTCTATTCCGTTATAAACCTTAAAATAGACGTTTTCGTCATTTTCAAATTGTTGTGCATTGTAGTTTATTGACACCCTATAGTATATCTATTGCATCATTTTTCATAAAGTTATCTGTAATGCATAGATGTCAATTTCTTACTGCTATACTATAAGTTATGGGAAACTTTTTTATGCGAAATGTTGCCTTCTTTTTTCTCCACCACTTCCGATCGCTCACAAATTCTGGTGACAGACCTGCCAGAGTCAACACTTTCCGGTAACAGGTAAGGGATATATGGTCAATAAACTGAAGTCCTTTCAAAGTGATGGAATGCGTCGCATTCCCCGCTGTATTTAGCTATGCTTCACATAATAGTGATCCTTTTCAACACAAAGCCGTGAGAATAACATCAATATACAATGTAACACGTGACATATTTTATAGGATACAACATACATGAATCTTTTCTGAGCTGCCTTTCTTTAACGAAAATCAATATATAGAGTAACGAATACTGCAAAGAGCAAGGGTTAAAAGTGAATATAAAAGAGAAATATTAATTTTGCAGGCATGCGAAAAGTTTACTCTATTCTCCTTTGTCAATTTATCGGTTGTTTCAGTATGACATATAGAGGTAAAATTTTGATTCTGTATTAGAACTGTAGCAAAAAATAGCAAAACATAAATTGTAGAGGACAGCAAATTGTCATTACGAGGGGAACTCTAAAAAAGTATAATCCCAATGAAGAAACAAAAAGGAACAGTCTGCACATTGTCATCAACTTTCATTCCTAGCTAATGTTCTTCAAATATTAGGAATCCATCCATCCATAGTAATTCTGCCCGAGGGCAGATCCTTCACTGCTATCATAGCATTTTCGTGCTATGCTTGCAGCTTTACTAGGGAATTGTAGGTGTGGTAGCTTCCCGTTGCTTTCCACACCGGTGAAGGATGATGATAAGGATGATGATGGTGATGATGGCCATATGATTTCGGGGACCGTTTGGGCCTTAAAGTTTTCCTGGCATTTGTCTCACAGGTGAGGATAAACTCCGATAAAAACCTCACCCAGAAAAACTGCCCCGACCGGGGATCGAACCCGGACCCGCTGCGTGACCACAGAGGTGGAGTATATTAGGAATAATAAGACGAATAAATATGTAGAATATCTGAAGAAGATATTATAGCAAGTAATACCGATGATGGAATAATATAGAAATTAATCTCTTTCAGACTATGTGTACTAATTTCTGCATCGCGGTTGGATACTTTCACTGAACTTAGAGGTCTAGAATTCGAATCTATTTCCGAATTAATATATGGTGTGGTTTTATTAGGTTGCTGATCCGATTGAGGGTCTTTCCACTTTTCAGCGGTTGCCCTTTTACCAGCCGGCTGCTGGCCCTTCACATCCACATGTGTCAATCACAGAGGTAGATGATCAACAGCCAGTGTAGGGGTGACATGTGGTTAGCATGTCGAGTCCCCCAGCCGTTATAGCTGGTTCCTCAACCTGGAGTCGCTACTTATTGTAGCTACCCAATTGCCTCACGATGCTGGGTGGGCACCGGTCCCATACTGGCCGAAATACCATGAGGAAATTTCTTCCTCCATGGAGACTCGAACCAGCGCAAGTCCCGTAGCTCTGCGCCAAGGCTTCCTACCTTAACCGCTCGGCTACGGCGCGGGAGTTACTTATATATCGTTTTAGCGGTAATATTTACACTTTGTCGGTCATGGTGATGCAATTCTGCCACACTCACCTTTAGGAGATCGAAATTTCACGATCAGTACTGATGGACATTTCTCAGTAAATAAATAATATCCAATAAATTACTTCATTTGAATGAGGAAATAATGGTGTATTTGCACTATATGATTTATGACACGTAATTGATTCTCGTGTCTAAAATAGGATTCAAGCAAAGTCCAACGCCCCTAACATTTTTAATCATCATCATTATCAACCATCACGGGCTAGACCATTTCTGATCTGTTCCGGCTCCATATTATAGTTGTTGTTCCATCTTTTAGTTGGTCGTCCACGACTTCTATGTCCTTGTGGATTAACATCTTATAAGGTATCCTCTCTTTACTCTTTCTACTAACTTGTTCAAAAAATGTATTTCTATGTTTTTGTAGTACAGTTTTTATTGTATCCATAAATACAGAATTTCAAAATACTACAGGGTAATTTTATATGGTTGATGCGGATAGGAAATATATGTGCAACTGCTGTAAAGAATTTCTTTCAGGGATACAAACGTAACATTATAAGTTAATTCTCAGAACTCCGAGCGACAACAATGAAAAATGTACGCTATGACCTCAAACAGCATATTTCAAAACCCTGATTTGGCCTTAATGTTGAATATCTTATACTTTGTCCCACAGGTCATCCGGCCCTATTCCTATGTTATATTTATATTTGCAAAATAAATTAATTTCAGCAGTCCTATGAATAATTGGAATTGCCCTGTATTTACTTGTATGTAATACTTCGTCGCCCCACATTCATATGAATTGTCGCAAGTAATGCCACGAGTGATTTCAAAATTACCGATAAATTCACGATGTTACGAAGCGACGAATAAATTAAGCAGTTTACTCACAAATCATTATTTAAAAATAGTTATTTTAAAATATTTATATATTTAATGTAAATGATGCATATTAAAAACAAATTAGAAATGTTTCCTTATGTTTCATTTGTTCACCACTGCAACTAGATCATTATTATTTATTGCCAAATAGGATCGCAATATTTTAAGAATGCACCCTAGGGAAGAAAAAATGAAACGCATCAACCTCTATATTATAACCAACATTGTAGGTTATTAATTAATTTTGTAGGAAACAACTCCATAAAATCATTATTTAAAAACACAATTATTGAACACACAGTTATCAAATGTGCAGTTCGAAGGTATCTGTTAATTATTTGTTATATTCAACGTATTTGTTCGACAGTCAGTCATTGCAAAATAATGCTCTGATCTGTTCAAAATATTAAAAAGGAGAAGCTTTCTTTATTTTGGTAAACTTTATATGTGATTGGTTGTAAAACAAAATTCATTAAATTAAACAGTATATTAAGCTAAGAAACAATAGCAGTATTTGTGACTTGGCATTGCAAACCTTAAAAAATAAACATGTTGTGTTTTACCTCGATATTTATCGAATAAAAAATAAAAAATCTTTGCTTAAACCTAAAATAACTTACTTCCTGGCATTATCGAGCCTGGAATTTCATCCCTATCCTGAGCTGATATTTGCCAATAATTTCTGATATAATTCAGGTCCCTCAGATCATGATTAATGTTATTATCCAACCAATTTCTTCATATATCTACTGCGAATTTTACCTCTGGCTTTCCTACAAGTAGTTGCTACACATTTCCTTCTCACTCGTGCAAATGTCCTGCTATCTCAATCTAAGAGACTTAACTACTGTTCTTATTGTCACTTCTTTCCCATAAAGTTAATATCTTACTGCTGTGTAATTGTATCCATTCACTTGTCCATTCTTCTCTCTTTGGTTCTAAGTTTGTATTTACTTGCCCTACAATTTATTTGTGAGCATTAGTCACAATTGTTAATTGTTAGTTATTAACGATATGTGCATTTTTTTAAATCCTGGCAATTCTAACAAAACATTAGCGAAAAGATTTCTTTGAAGAAAAATCATTTGTAGATCTATTTTCAACTTCTACATGTAAAGAAGATTTTTCAAAATGGAGGCCTCGTATATTCCCTATGTTACAGAGAGTTGTTTAATTCATTCAATATAATTGCATGCCTCAATACTGAAAGATGTTTTAAGAATTATTATTTTATATAAGATATATTGTTGTGAACAATATGCATATATCTCTCTAGTACTTGCAAAATACTTAAAAATTGTTTGAAATGTCATGCGTGTGACATCCGATTTTTCCACAGATGTTCTGTGAATTATGTGCATAAAATTCTTCTGTATCTTGAAGTGAATAAAATCATGCATGCTCACGAACATATCTTACGATCTTATCTTTAATAAAACATCACACAGCCTACTCCAAAGAAAGAATATTGAGAGTAATATCTCTATCGTCTTTCATAGATATATATTATGTCTCTTTTCTTTTCTCGAGAATCTAGGTTGATACCATTATATCTCTGAAAAGAAATCAAATATGTAATAGTGAAAGACACAATGTAAACTATGCAAGATAAAATATATTAGATAGTATGTCTAGAAAAAATCGAGTTTTATACGAGTTTTTATTGTATATTGTAATGTTGTATTAGACTGTCATATTTAAAGGGGATATTGTTGTTATAATTACAAGGAAATAAACGTTATCTCAGTCAAAACATAAATTTATTGTGTCGATGTTTCAATCTCCATATGTGAGATCATTTTCAAGACATGGTTGTTTATAAATTTATTGTACATAGTTATCATCACCAAGACAATTTTTATATAAATATTGTTGGTTGAAGATCTTCTCTATTTTTATACACCGTGTTCCAAAATGGACTGGGTTTTAAGTAGTTGGTATAGCTTTACAATCGAAATTGAATGCGTGATTATTTGCTATCATGAAAGAAAAACTGTGAAAGTTTCGTATCATGTGTGCAGTAATTTGTTTCTTGTCATTATTACGTCGTCAGCGTTAAATTTGTGAAAATGGCGTTTCCTGTACAGAAGTCATTCTGTGTGTTGCAATTTGCGAGGTCTGGTTCCATTATTGCAGTGCAGCGAGCTTTCCGACGGCAATTTGGAATTGATCTTCCGACAGATAAAATTATTCGTCGATGGTATAAACAGAAACAACTATATGTATCTGTAAAAGCAAAAGTCCAGGACGTCCACGAACACCAAATGACGCGTCGGTCCGGATGACATGAATCATTCCCATACACTCAACGGTCTCCTGATCTCACATCTTGTGATTTCTTCCTGTGGGGGTATGTGGAGGACCATGTGTACGTACCACCACTTCCGGTCGACATTACAGAGTTGAGAAGAAGGATTGTTGCTGCTGTTGAATCCATTACTCCAAATATGCTGACCAAGGTTTGGGAGGAATTCTACTATAGGCTAGACGTGTGCCTTGTGATTTAAGGTGCTCACATCGTACACTTATAAAGTATGTTATGAAAACTCCATGAGTTTCCCTTTAATCCCATGTAACTTTCTTCTTATATATATCATGTAAGAAAAATTAAATAACTTTGAAACCCCGGCCATCATTTTGGAACACCCTGTATGACGATTTGAAAATTTGAAATATTTTTAAAGTCGAAAATTAGATAGTGTTCAATTTAGTTGAAAACATGCCGTGATGACTGAATTTTATGTAGCGTCAGTACATATAAAATACATTTATACGCATAAAATTGTTACATAAATATTTAAATTAACTTACTGGCACTATCGAACACGTAGGTCCATGGCCTCGCGGATATGAGGTTTCCATATACCCGTATCTTGAGCAAATGTTTTCTAATCTACTTCCATCAAAACTTAGTTGTTATTTTGCAGTACTAAGATTGGACTACCTGCTGGTTGCTTTCCCTCTGGTTTTCGTATTCCATATTCGTGCCACGTGTCCTGCCCATCGCAGCCAACTAGATTTAACTGTTCTTATTGTGTCTGATTTTCCATAAATATTGTGTAGCTCACTGTTATGTGTTATTCTCCATTCGTTGTCTGTTCATCTCTTTTTTAGTCCAATTTTTTTCCTAAGAACATTGTCCTCAATTACTCGTAATCTTCTCTCCTCCTTAAAAGTAAGAGTCTACGTTTCGCATCCGTATAATATAACTGGTAGAATAACAGTTTCGTATATTTTCAGTTCAATGTTTTTTTGAGGGATGATGGGACAAGAGCATGCATTTCCAGATTTAATAATATGAAATCATCAGCAGAAACAAATAGCTTATAAATATCATTTAGTTATAGGCTTTCATCATCCTCTAAACATTTAATGGCATGCTCTAGAACAAAATTGAAGGGTAGAGGATATTATACATCTCCTTGCTTATCTTAAATGTTTATTTATTTTAGTATTTACTTGGGGGGCACGCCGTAGCGTAGTGGTTAAGGCACTGCACTTCAAGCCGGTCGAGGGTTCGAGTCCCGGTGGGGTCAGGATTGTTAAACTGAACCAAACCCTCTGGCGGCACCATGGCCCTGGGGTCGACTCAGCATCTAATTCAAATGAGTACCAGATGCTTGTTCTGGGGGTAAAGGCGGCCGTCGCGCAGGATTGACAACCCGGCTGACATCAAGTGCCGTATGTCCAGAAAAAGTTAGAACATTATCCTCCCACTATCCCAAGGGCTTCCTGAGACCTGTGGTGGGATCACTTTAGCTTTACCTTTCAGTATTTGCTTGAATTTTCATAATCGTGACTTTTAATATGGTCTATAATATATTTCAGAATGATTTAATACTGATTATACTGAATACTGATAAAATCCATTTCAAATTCCGTTGAGGTGAATAGTCATAAGATAAAAACTTAAAATATGTGCCTTTTGGCAGGTGCCGTGGTCCTCAACTGTATTGATATATTCATTCATTTTTCGAATTTTCCTCATCATTGAGGGTTTTTAATTGTTAATATATTGTATTCTTAATATATTCTAATTAAAATGTTATCTGGAGGCCTTTCGGAAGTTAACTGCCATCGTCAGGAGGATGAATATCTGCTACTAGTTGTTGTTTAATACGTTGTAGATTCAAAGTATTTTTAGTAGCAACTGACTTGTTTTTGACGATCTCGTATAATTGAATGTACGACTGGGGGGTGTTCTCATTAAGAAATAAACATCCTACTTCTTAATGAGAACACACCCCGTCGCACAACCCATTATACGAGATCAACAAGTCAGTTGCTACTAAAGGTACCTCGAGTCTACAACGTCTTCAACAACTAGTAGCAGATATTAATCCTGCTGATGATGGAAGTTAACTTCCGAAAGGCCTCCAGATAATATTTTAAATATATTTTAACAGAGTTGAGGACGACGGCACCTGCCAAAAAGGTACATATTTTAAGATTTTATCTTCTGATTATACTGGTAGAATATTTTCATGTTGATTTAACAGCAGTAGTAGAATATTAGTGTATCCCATTCGTCTTCACTTGGGGATATGACTACTAACTATCGGGAGTTCCTGAACCAAAATAATTTAGCTACGCTTTATTCTTTACATATAACAATGAGTGACATATGGTTAACATATCGCCTCAAGCAGACATTTAGTAGACATTTTAGGTATTACTCGCTTGGATAAGGCCGTTTTGCTAAGGGGCTCGAGGTTCCAGCCCGAAATTCTATAGACTCGAATCTGATGGCTTAAAGTCATTTCCGGAGGACTTGTCCCTTGCTTTTTATCATTGGTCCCAGTTGGGGGTTTGAACTTGCAACCTTATTTAACAATAATGTTGAGTGATTCCGGGTTCTGTGGCCGTGGTCCATAGTTGGTGTTGATACCAGACGTTTCGCCCTCAACTGCGGAGGGCATCTTCAGTGGCGAGTGCTTCTAGGCGTGTTTCCTGGTTGGAAGCTCTACTTACTCTAAGATCTACTTACTCTAAGTAGAGCTTCCAACCAGGAAACACGCCTAGAAGCACTCGCCACTGAAGATGCCCTCCGCAGTTGAGGGCGAAACGTCTGGTATCAACACCAACTATGGACCACGGCCACAGAACCCGGAATCACTCAACATTATGATTACCGGCCGTGAAAGCCTGCATTCAACTTATTTAACAATATCGATTTTTAAGGGCACCCGGTATTAATTTCCTTACAATTTGCTTTAAAAATAATTTTTTAGCTTATTCTTAAGTTATGTACATGAGAATTATGTCACTAGTTAAACAAGTCTTCCTGAACATAATTGCACTCTGGTTAACTTTTAGACATATTTCTTCTTTTATGTATTTACAGATTTTCGATGTTTACACATCTTTCTGTGCCTAAAGTTTTATTTTTCTTCTCCACTCGTCTCTATCCATCCACTCCATGTCCTCCTGTCCTCTTGTTCTCATTCCAGTTCTTATTTCCTGCATCCACGAATTTCAAGGTTTTCGTTTCCTTCTTCTTCCATTCCAATGTTTCAATGTTTTCCTGGGTAACCTTCCTTAATGCATTCGTCGTACGTGTCCATACCAAGTTACATATTTCTTCATGAGTAATTTAAAATACAAAAAAATAAATAAATACAAATAAAAAATCCAACTTCTTAAAAGAAATGTCTGGTACAGTTTTCTTAAAAACTACTTATCCAACTGTCTCTAAAATTTAGTATGTTATTTTCCATAGTGCATGTGACTATAATATTTGCCTGTGTTCAGATATTAATTGTAATTTATTTAAAACAAATTTGATGATCAAAAATGTTTTTTTCTTTAATTTTGCATACATTTTTTATTTCAAATACTATCAATAGCACAAAGATAAATTTATGTTCTTATTATTATAGAGCTCGCATATCCATGCCAAAAATTACTCTGTCTTTCATAGTTTCAGAGAAAAGTGTACCAAAATATGAAGAAATAAAAGTTACGGGAAGACGTAAAAAACAAAACAGAAAATGTGCACACTAGCAGAAGATAGAGACGCTATTTTTTAAAATAAATGTTTGTGTGTTTAAGTGTCCACAATGGATAAAAAATATTAAACATTGATAAAATAGTCCTTCCTGGATTTTTTAAGCAAAAGGAAAAAAAAACAAATTTTTAACCCAAATACACCACTTACATTTCATATCAATACATTTTATAAGTTCTAGTTATCTACCTGTATATCATGCTGCTTATGTGAGGCTATTCTACAGGCAATTATAATTGTGTGGTGCAATTAATTTTCTATTCAATCTACGGTTTATAGTATTGTTCCTATCAACTTAGATTAAACATGGGATTTGCTTCGTTCCAATATACGAAGTTAGCTTTTTAGCTTTCCTCCTCTTATGTTAAGGTAGTTCATTAAAAATATTGCATTCATTTATGTCGAATAAAAAACTGAGAAACCTTTTTTATGGTTAAGTAGTTCGACGGTTTATGTGAGTTGTCGAATAAAATCATTTTGCTTTATTAAAATGTCTCACTCTTTGCTGTTTAATATTTAATGAGCATCTGCTGTTGAAAAATATCCTTATGTAGTTATCATAGTGTAAATTGAATTTTGCTTTGTGAAGCGAGGAATTTTACATGTTGAAATTAAAAATATAATCAGGCATTGGAATAGGAAAACATGTATCTCCTAGTCTAAATTAATTACATTAAATTTCATGTGAAAGCGCTCATCTACTCTAAAGTATTAACATTTAAAATTTCCTTTTCATCTCCGGTTGTTTAATTAAGATTTCTCACATAGACTGTAAAAAATTGTAATCGTTGTTCACGTAAAACAGAAAGCTTCCTTTATTCGTCCAGTCAGGTTGGTTCAGCGTCCATGCGTCCTCTCAGACCATATACGCATAGAATGAAAATTTCATTTCCCTTTTTTTTACGAGGTAACATATGTAGTCTGTAGAGATATAAATTCTCTCTTTTTTATGATTTTGTGTGCCGTCAACCTTGGTTCACGAGTTTGCTTTTATATAATTTTAGTTTTCTCTTTTTGCCTATCATAGAACCGTGGAAACCCTTTATACCTACCGCCAACATGCAGTTTCCAACACGCAGTATTCCCTTTATTTTTGTTATTCACTGTTATCTATATATCTAAAGGCAACTGATATTCCTAATGAAGATACAATGACACTAAAAAGTGACTCTAGCGTTTTCTTCATTGTTAAAAATAACAATGCTAACAGCTGACTACACATTGATAATTGGAAGTGTATGCAATTATTCTTTGTTTTTTGTTTTGGAAATATTACTTCCAACTCTTTTTTATGGTAGCGAAGTATGGACGTTGAAACAGGAGGATATACAGGTACTTAGATCTGCTGAAATGAGATGCCTTCGGAGGACTGCAGGATACACACTACTAGATCACACAAAATTAAGACATCTTAGAAGAATTACAAATGGAACCTTTAGAAAACAAAATTTCTGATTATAAGTCAAGATGGATAAACATGTTCATCAAATGGAAGATCACAGGGTACTCAAACAAATGTTAAGATATCAACCTGCAGGAAGAAGACCAGGATGTCCACTCAAAAGACTTCTGGATGGTGTTTCTCTTGAGGCCGAAACAGGTCAACAAATGGCCTAAATTCGTTAATGTACTATGATGATGATGAAATATTGTTTTTATTCGCATTTTATCTTGAAACAATCGTATTGTTAACATTCCATTTCTGGTGCCAAGTTCATACCCTACATCATCCCAGGATGAAGTTGTCACCCTCACACTCAACCGCGAACTTGGAGGACCAGGACCCTATTTATAAGTCTAGGAACCGAACAGTCCAATTATACCACCGGTCACTGCTGTCGCGTCTTAAGACCCATACGATCTACGGTGACATTATTCTATATCACTACATGGGAACAATTTTTTTAACGCACTTTTAAATTATGTCTCAGAATGAATATATTGTTCCGCGCCGTAGCCGAGTGGTTAAGGCAAGATGCCTTGTTGCAGAGCTACGGACTTGCGCTGGTTCGACTGTCCATGGGGAAGAAATTTTCTCGGGGAATTAGGACCAGTATGAGACCGGTGTCCACCCAGCATCATGAGGCATTAGGGTTAGCTAGCTATAATGAGTAGCGGCTCCATGTTGAGACCACATGTCACCCCTACACTGATTAACACATGAAGATATGAGACAATAATATAAAGTATACATACATACATACATATGGATTAGAAAGCTAGACAATAAATGAAAGAATGCAGAAAATAATCTTGGCGACAGAAATGGTTGGATTACGAAGAAGTATGAGAATATCCAGGCTACAACATATTCGAAATACATATATCAGACAAGAAATGGATGCACAAGAAACTATTATCGAAAGGATAACAAAGAGAGCTTTACAGTGGTATGGACATGTACAACGGATGTCGGAAGACCAATGGCCTAAAGAGGTGCTAGATTGGATGGTATCAGGCAGAAGGAAGAGGGGGAGAAGTAGAAGAACATGGTATAAGGGAATATATGATGCCATGATGAAGAGGAGTATGGAAGAGGGACAATGGGAAGATACGAATCTCTGGAAAGCAGGAATCAAGGGCGAACTGCTGTAAAGTGGAAAGCCTGTATTAGGTAGGTAGATATGAGGCCAGCAGCCGGCTGGTGGGCCAAGGGCCTTCTAGGCTAGTCGCGTCATAGAGTTTAGTTTTTTATGAACATATATTTTAAATGTAAACATGTATTTTGAACGCAAAAACCATAAAATATTGTATTTCATTGCAAGACATTTTACTTGAAATTAAGGTACATAAGGATATTATAGTAGACTAAAAGTAAGATATATACAATGTTATTTACAAATATGGGTCGCACGAGCAGCAAGCAGTACGTGCTGTTGACAGTCCGTTACAGTAAGTTAATATTTGATAATAAAATAACTTAAAACAAAACAGAAACACAATAATATTACAACTAGTCAACAATACAATTACATTATACATTAACTTGCTTTGTAGAATTATTAATAATTAATGGTATTAGAATTTGTTAACATATTTATTTATTCGTGAATGAGTGTTATTATTTTCCGCGTTTTTTCCAGAAATTTACCCAAGTTTAGCCAATTTTCTGGGCTTACCAATAACTCGTAGCATGCCAATCTTCCACGATTTGAATTTAGAAATCTTTTCGGTAATAACTGATGCCTCCAATATTCCAAATCTTTACATTTTCCTAATATATGTATCTTGTCTTCAAAGCTTCCGCTCATTGGACATATTCGCATATCATGATCGTCGCTAATTTTTAAAAATTTCCATGCCCCTAGCCTAAACCAAGCAAGTCCTGATCTCTCTTTAAATCTTAGATTAAGTAAAATTAAGCACTTATATTGCTTCATCTATTTTTGGATATTAAACGTTTATCATATTTTTATCAATGTGCCTTACATCTATTGGTTGACAGGGGCTGATGGTAAGAAACATTAGGGGGTAGGCGTGTGTTTGACACATTTCTGATTATAGCAAGTGTTCCAAGAAGTGGCTTAGTCTTGCTACGCGTTAAATTTTATAGCGGTTATAACATATTAATTAAGAGCGTTCGAAAAGTCATTCGAGATAAGACATCCTTATAATTGTTATGTTTCCTCTTTATTTCTCCATTATATAACACATATTCGTTGTAAATTATTTTGAATAGGACATTGTATAAATACTCTGACAGGTTTCATTCATAAAAGCATTACAAAAAGCTAAGGATAGCAAATTTCGCTTTCTATATTGCATTTTCTAACTAGAATCGCTTTTCTGTATCAAAACGTTTTTTTATATAGTAAATATTAAAGTTGCGGCACAAAATCCAATATGCAGCTTGGTGTGGAAAGGACTCAGTTACGATAACTCATAAAACCTTTACAATGACATACAGGCGAGACCCACAAGTTCTTGAAAATAAATGGGTATCATCATCTCTGGTATTACAAGCATTATAGTTTGCTCCTAACTTCTCTCACAACTACATGCCTTTCTGATCTCTGGTATAATTTATAATTTGAACCTATTGTATACTCCACTCCATATGTGTACATACCGTCCAAGGTATTATCCGGAACCTTTCTTTTTTTTCTCTCTCTCTCTGTTACTACTAATATATCCTATTATATGTTTCCGCTGTTATTGGTATTGTATTTATCTTGTTTGAAATACCTTGAAACTTTCCAACATCCAATATTCATTAATATTTTACTGCTAGTCCGTTGCAGGTAATTCCGTCTGGCATTATTCTCCTTAGGTTTTTTTATAATTGTATATTTTTCAGTAGAATGAGGAGATGGCCCATTGCTACAAGACCTAACCTGGAGGACCAGGTAATTTGTAATGAAGGTTTTCTTCCTCTAGCCTTTAGTGAATCATTGGTATGTTGAACTCAGTGCTTTGGAATAGAAATAAAATATACAGAACGGAGAAAACTATATTTCAAGTTCTTTACAAAGCATTTTATTATATGGGTCCGAAATTTGGACAGTAAGTAGAAAAGAAGCCACGAAGCAGTTGGAAGTAGAAATGGCTTTTTGGAGGCGATCGGCAAGAATTTAAAGAAGGAATAAAATCAGAAACAGCACAATAAGGCATATTATGCATAAAGTAAAATGATCCCACAACAGACACGGAAGGGCCTTGGTGTAGTAGGAGTTAAAGTCTCCCACTTTTTTCCTAGAACATCGCGTCCGGCACTTTATGTCAGCCGGGTTGATCAGCCAAACCTGCGTGACGGGCCAGCCTCTTATACCCCCAAGAACAAGCGTCTGGTACTCATTTCCGTTAGAGGGCGGAGTCGACCCCAGGGCCATAGTGCCCGCCGAGAGGGTTTGGGTCATTTTAAAAAATCCTGACCCCAACGGATACTTTTGAACCCATGGACCCTCCGGCTTGGAGCTCCTAAGGCCTTAAACCACGTACGCTACGGGCGTGCCCCCCATTATTAATACACAGTTGGAAACAAAATTAGAACGAATAGAAGAAGAAAAACCTTTGAAATGGTATCGGACGCAGTCATAACACACCACGGAAGAAGATAGAATACAAAAGACGATGCCTTGATTGGAACCAGCTCATGGAAGAAGTGGAAAGGGCTAACGTAGAGAACTTGGGGTTGGTGGAGTGAGGAGAAATATAGGAGCATCGAAATTGAGGGAATAACATACGTTTATACAGAGACCGCTGGCGACGTTGATACCTGTTGGGGTGAAGGAAAAACACTGTATTGTGGAATATTCCTAATGAAAAATACCCTTTTGTGAAATAAATGTTTATATTGGAAATACGAGTATGTCTTTAATGAATATAAAAATGTATATTTCTATAGTTCATCAGATTTGTGCAATATTTTATGAACCCTCAAATCATGAACAGAACGTGTTAATATATCGCTATTACTGTCATGTCAGCAACAGTTTCACCGCAAATACTTGGTTAGCCAAATGTCAGCGTGACGTAAAATTAATGCAGTCATTTTATATATCAACATGCTATTCTGCAATACGATACATTTTATGTTCATAAAATGCGCTGTCATTTTATATACAAACCACTTGTCAATAATCTCAAACACATTTTGTTTTAATATGTTATTGTTTTTTATTTAAAAAATTTTAACGCATGCATAAAAAGCTAGTCATAAATAATTTCACACATGTTCGATTTTAATATTTTATTGTTTTTCATTTGAAGATTTTTAAACACATGCATAAATAAATCTCTCATCATTAAACCTAAACTCATTTAGTGGGAATAGGAAAATAATCCGGTGAGTCACTTTTCGACGAAATGGAGTGTGAGGTGTCATTCGATTATCTGTGGAAATCATTCTCGTTTGGAAGTGTGAAGCAGTAAAGAATACAATTTAGTCATCATCATCATCACTCTAAGGATTAGGCAATTGCCCGTTCCGACTTCATAATGCATCAGCCCAACGTCTTCTAGGTCTTCCAACATCACGTCTTCCTTTGCTTGATAATTTCTCGCTAACAATGGATATCTCTCCTTACTCATTCCATCTATATGATCAATCCATTTCTGTCTGTAATTCGTGACCTTATCCAATAAAGGCTGTACCTTCCTCATTTCTTATTCTATCAAGTCATCCTTTTACTTGTCTTAGGAATCTCATCTCCGCCGTCTATCTTGCTTGGGTCGGTTCCCTTTATGACCTCCGGCTGATTTCCATGAAGCTTCTCAGTAAGATGAATGTTTCTTGGAAGCGTTACGAGCGCTTCGCAGGACAAGGATGGTGGAAGGGCTGCTTCCTCTGAGCCTCCAAACATGCTCCTCTCGGTATCCACCCCCCAAGAGAGGGCTGCTTCTTCCGCTCTTCAAGCCCTACAAGTTTAGCTGTGCTATTCCTTGTCGCTCTGTTGACCGTTGAAGACTTGACGAAGATGTGGCCGCCCAATATGGATACAGACGCCATTCCCTCGTTGTGAGCTATACTTAGTTCCCCTCGCCTCTTACCCACCAGCAAGATTAACCTAAGTTAATCTTCCCCAGTAGGGTCGTCTGGTTCATCGGGTACTAAGCCCCCCCCTTCACGTCAAGGTGATAGCTCCTGGGGGACAATATAGTAATAGATTAATTTATCTCCAAATATTTGACAGTCAGGTAAGGAAGTATCTATTTTGTGCCACTAAAAGTAGGTTTTATAGGTTTCAAAGAAAAGGTAATTTACTTGGTTTCCTCTATGTAATCTTTGACTATTTTAGTATTTTCTTATTTTCAACTTTTTAACACACATGTTTGTATAAACAATTCGTCAGTAATCTCAAAATAAATTACTTTATATTTTCTTTATTGAAATAGTTTTACAATGAAAGAGAGAGGGAAAGGAGGGCAGAGAGACAGTAAAATAGGAGACGAAAGAGAGAGGAGAGAGAGAGAGGAAGAGTAGTAGTGAGTTAGTATTTTCATTAAACGACGCTATTTAACAGCTCAGGACATTAGCGCCGCAATTCAAATGTGGGCGTGAAACAATTGATAAGTTGGAACATAGATCTTTCCAGGTTCTAAGTTACTTTAAGTATCATAAATCTACGACGTATCAACTACGGCTGAGACGAAGGGGAAGAAATGTGTTATATATATTAAAAGTAAGTACAAAATTAAACTATGGATCATACAAGAGTGTTATACACTAAACGATATTGAAATAATTTACAAATTTAGTAGGTTGGCACCTATTGGCATTTTATTTTTGAAAATAATTACATATATTTATAATAACCATTCGTGGGCTTTTTTTGCCCATTCGTGCGTATTTTTCCCATGATTAAAGAATGAACTTATATATATATAATCTCCATACATTATAATTCTGCCCGAGGACAGGTCCTTCACTGCAATCATAGAGTTTCGTGCTATGCTTTGCAGCTTTACTGGGGAATTATAGGCGTGGTAGCTTCCCGTTGCTTTCCACACCTTTCAAGGATAATGATGATAATGATAAGGATAATGATGATGGCGGATGATTTTTGGGGAGCGTTGGGCTCTACGCTTCCTGACATTTGTCTTATAGGTGAGGAAAAACCCCGAAAAAACCTCACCCAGGAGCCTGTCCCGACCGGGAATCGAACCCGGGCCCGCTGCGTGACAAGGCAGCACACTATCTCGAGACCACAGCGGTGGACATATACATACATATACATATATATATATATATATATATATATAATGAAAAGAAAGAAAAACGCTTGAACCGAGATTTGAACCCGGACCTCTGATTTGATACTCTTCAGTGCGCTATCAATTATGCTATCCAGGCATTTTAGCGCAAACCTTTATTTTTTTCTTTATATAATATTCTCTACCATGAGAGGTAGCGGGAACTCAATTTCATTGCCCTGTAGTGGCTGCTATAACAAGTAAGCTAATTAAAGAGAATTTTTACTTTATAGCAGTGACGCTTCTTTCTGATTATAACATCGAATTATGTGTGTATGTATATATATATAACGTACAGTACCTATACACAAACACACACACACTTCTGTTCTCATACGTAAAAAATATATGATAGTATCTCTCCCTTCGCCGTCGCCACGCATGGACATATTTTTTGTTTCGACCTCGTCCTTTCTACAATTAATAATTAGGGAACAAAAACAATTTAAAATAGACTACACTGTCTATAAAATGCTTTAAAGTGATGAAAGTAATCTCGAAATGTAGTATGATCCGTACTTGAAAAGTGTACCTGTAACGAATTGGTCATTATTCCGAATTTTAAGAGAGAGGAAGCTTAATTGGCAACACTGTAGGTTTGCATATCCTTTTTTCAATATATAAGTATCAGATAATAAAATCTTAATGGATTGCCACATTCTACAAAAATATTCAAAATATTGCAATGTATAAATTTCAACCATAACATTTTGCTTTAAGCAATTTTGAATGTAAACTTACGCATTCTATAATCTTCTGTATCGTATTAATACATATATCAAGCAAAGATTAATGAGTAGGTAAATAATTTAATTACCATTCTTTCATTGTACGAGTATTTAGAATGTTCGATATGTAACTAATTAAATTTTTGGTCACTTGAGGACAATAGCTTTCTTAGAAATCATAAATTACAATAATATAATCAAAATTCTTACATTGGTTTAGGTTTTATTGACTTTTTTAAATTTTTCTTCAGAACCTCTCTTATTACGGGTCGTAGGATAGGCGTCACATCACATCCATAAGAATAACTGTATAAGTAATCGGAAACCATGTTTCATATTTAAAAAACCTGTCAAGCAGGAGATAAGTAACTAGCTCACTGGCACTATCGAATCCGGAAGTTATTTAAAAGATTTGTAAAAACGTTTTCAAAAATATTTTCATGACTACAGCCTACTTTTTTTTTTTTTTTTTTTTAGGAATTCGCTAAAATTCACTTAACGTGTGAAAGTTTCTCGTACCGTACCGACAAAAGGTTTTACTTCGCTCTTACACGGGTTACTTTTCTTCTGCAATAAAAAAAAAATCAGGGTTACTACAAGAATAGACTAATAGTTCTAGAAATGGATAATTTACGTAGAAATGCCAGAAGGTCAAAATTAGAACATTTTAGAAATAAATAAAATAGAATCATAATGGAAGCAGAAGAAAATATAATTGAAAGAATTGAAGAGAAGGAATTAAATTTATTAGGAAATATTTTAAGAATGGAAGACAAGAGACGTATCGGTGGACTAGTTGTTATGCTCCTTGCCTCTGGTCCCGAGGGAGGGACTTTAAGCCGTAGGTCCCGAGTCTGAAGATTTTCAGGCTCGTAAAACATCCTAAAGCCTGAATGAAAAGACCTCTAAGCAAAATTTATCGAATTTTCCTGTCCTAGTACTACCTTGGTTTCCTAGATGTCAATATGAGGCGGAACGCTGACCACGGACCACTCAAATGACATCCATACGAAAGCAAGTGTAACTGAATTAGTATGGTTCAAATTCTTCCCTGTAGGGGGAGAGCGCCTAAATCTCTGTTAAGGGAAAACGGGCTTACAAGACAAGACAAGAGACGTCCGAAACAACTATATCAATGGCAACCGACCATAAAGAAGAAAGAAGGAAGACCAAAGTAAACTTGGGAGGAAATCATGAGGATAGCAATGCAAGCAAGAGGTTTAAGCACTGGAGATACTCAAGATCGTAGACTTTGGAAGTTTGGCACGAGAAGACGGCAGCAGCTGTAAAAACCCGAAGATAGATAGTTAACTGGAAGGAAGTTTTCCAGTAATAACTGCTTTCACTTTCGGTACCAGTAAATCAAGGAAGTTTATAACGACTGTGGAACATTCCAGCATATGACTCAAAGTTTGATTTTTTTTCAGAAATAAAATAATAACCTATATAGTAGCAATGTAACCTTGATGTCAGTAGACTTCTGTTGCACTCTGAACATCGATGTTCCTTATATCTTCCTTGATGAGCTAAGAAGGCTAGAAGGCTTTAAATCCCAAGCCTGTAGATAAATTGGACTGCGTTATACATCAACTGGCTATGCAAATCACCTACGTTTCTAGAAAAACACGTTTAAAGTTTAGGTTAGACTTCACTAATTATTGTAGCGCAAACTAACAATACCGGATATTGTAAGTTATTTTCCTTGAATGACAGAGATGCATCAGCGATCTAAGAGTGGGAACATTTGGCGCTTAGCCGCATGGTGTAAAATTTTAAATTAGCATTTATGAAGACCTGTTTCATAGTCGTTTCTTGCAAAACAAAGTATATCTGATAGGACTAATGACGTTTACATTTCTTCTTCTTATTCTTCTTCTTTTTGTTCTTTCTGTCATGTGATAGACCTAGCGGTCTGTTACGGTCTCAATCCAACGTTTGAAGGGTCTGCCGAATGATCTGTTACTTGGTGGCTGGTAATTTAAGATTTGACGTGGTATTCTTGTTCTGCTCATTCTTCTTACGTGAGATTTCCAGTAATAATAATAATATTAATAATAATGATAATATAATAATAATAATAATAATAATAATAATAATAATAATAATAATAATAATAATAATAGCAGTAATAATAAATTGTCAGATTGGAAACACACAAATTGCGGAGTTAGACAAGGATGCCCTCTATCACCACTTCTATTTAATGTACATACATCAATGCTATCATCAGACACTGGAGATTGACAGTTCATGGTAATATTCCTCTCTCAAAACACACAATTTTAGACACTCTTATATGCAGATGATCAGGCTCTTTTCGGCAACAATGAAGATGAATTACAATATTCCACTCGTCATCTTAATATAATAGCCCAACGATTTAACATAGAAATATCAACAACAAAATCTGAAGTTATGGCCTTTCAAGGGAAATTCCCAGTAAGAAGTAAAATTTGTATTCAGAATTCAATATTAGAGCAAGTAAATTCATTTAAATACTTACGATATAATCTAACTTATAATGAGGAATGTGATATATCCTTAAAAATACAAAACTATGATAAAACTTTAAGAATTATCAGCCAAGTTTTTAAACCATCAAAAGTGCAGACACACACAAGAATGAAAATCTATAAAGTTCTCGCTAGACCCATAATCTGTTATGGAAGTGAAGCTTGGACCATCAGAACTCAGGATGACCGTCATATTACAGCCACGGAGATGAAATTTCTGCGACGAACTGCAGGTTATAGCCTTCTAGACACCAAAGAAATTCTACAATAGCCAGAGAGTTAAACATCGTACCTATATCTGAATACCTCCAAGAATATAGAAACAATTGGCTAGCCCATATTCAGCGCATGGATCGTCACAGAATACCAAAACAAATTCTTCACTACATTCCTCGAGGCAGAAGATCTGTGGGTCGACTTTTTCGGAGATGGCGGGAGACCGTAACGGGCCACTGGGCCTATTACTTGAAAGGCAGATGATGATGATGATAGTAATAGTAATAATAATAGTAATAATAATATTAATAATAATAGTAATAATAATAGTAATAATAATAGTAGTAATAATAGTAATAATAATAGTAATAATAATAGTAATAATAATAGTAATAATAATAGTAATAATAATAGTAATAATAATAGTAATAATAATAGTAATAATAATAGTAATAATAATAGTAATAATAATAGTAATAATAATAGTAATAATAATAGTAATAATAATAGTAGTAATAATAGTAGTAATAATAGTAGTAATAATAGTAGTAATAATAGTAGTAATAATAGTAGTAATAATAGTAGTAATAATAGTAGTAATAAATAGTAATAATAGTAGTAATAATAGTAGTAATAATAGTAGTAATAATATAGTAATAATAGTAGTAATAATAGTAGTAATAATAGTAGTATAATAGTAGTAATAATAGTAGTAATAATAGTAGTAATAATAGTAGTAATAATAGTAGTAATAATAGTAGTAATAATAGTAGTAATAATAGTAGTAATAATAGTAGTAATAATAGTAGTAATAATAGTAGTAATAATAGTAGTAATAATAGTAGTAATAATAGTAGTAATAATAGTAGTAATAATAGTAGTAATAATAGTAGTAATAATAGTAGTAATAATAGTAGTAATAATAGTAATAATAATAGTAGTAATAATAGTAGTAATAATAGTAGTAATAATAGTAATAATAATAGTAATACGGCTATATTTAAACATTTGTCACTAAAAGTGTGCGTACAATTACTTCATTAGCCAGTGCAACGGATAGCATCAAAATTTCAATTTAAAAAATGGAGTTTAGTCGGTTGATGCATATTATCATCGAATTAGCAATATTCATATTCATCGCGTATTTATTAATAAAGTCATAGTCTACTCTATTGTACTATTTACATAGTTTTAATATATTTCTGTAATTGGCAAATATTAGAAAGATGTTCATATCAGGATTCATCAAATTTCAAAGGAAACGGAAATTAGTGTGTCAAAACACAATGTTAAATACGATTCTCTAGTGTAAATTTCGTTCAAAGACAAAGTGGTAGAAGCGACATTAGTCTGTAGACATGTATAATGAACCCTAGCTATGGGAGATGAAGAGAAGTGATAATTAAACTGGAATGGAGAACAGGAGAAGTATGTTGACGTTAAGAAATATTTCTGTCACTTGCACTGCCTCACTGTACCAGGGATATTTTAATGTCATTCAAATACAGTGTGTGTATGTGTGATGCCAGTGGCGTAGCCAGCATACGTACAAGGAGGGCCGACACCCAACCTGAATATTGGCATGGGTTTAGCTTTCCAGGATATACTCCAAGTTTTTACAAATTATACTGATCTCTCGTAACTGCATCCCCAGAAAAATCTCTCACTCTCTCTCTCTCACTCTCTCTCTCTCACTCTCTCTCTCACTCTCTCTCTCACTCTCTCTCTCTCACTCTCTCTCTCTCACTCTCACTCTCACTCACTCTCTCTCTCACTCTCTCTCTCACTCTCACTCTCACTCTCTCTCTCACTCTCACTCTCACTCTCACTCTCACTCTCACTCTCACTCTCACTCTCACTCTCACTCTCACTCTCACTCTCACTCTCTCTCTCTCTCTCTCTCTCTCTATATATATATATATATATATATATATTATATAATATATTTTTGACATTTGGCAATGAAGGCAAATATGAAGCGTTACTGCTATAAAGTAAATATTCTCTTTAATAATTTGCTTAACTGTTATGTTAGCCGCTAGATGGCAGTCGGAAGATCTTTCCGCTACCTCTTGTGTGAATTGAGAATACTACATGTATAAGAAAATTGTATGTTTGTCTTGGAATTCTTGGGTAGCTCAGTTGGTTAGAGCGCTAAAGGTACAGACTTTAGAGACTCGTGTTCAAATCCCGACTCAAGCATTCATTTTTCTTTTCATAATATATATATATATATATAAAATTATAGAATATTCACCTGAAAGGTCCGTCTCCTCAACTTAATTATCATTTAACTGTAGCGCTTTCGGGACTTGTCCCATCATCGGCAGGATGATGGGACAAGTCCCAAAAGCGCTACAGTTAAATGATAATTAAGTTGAGGAGACGGACCTTTCAGGTGAATATTCTATAATTTTATATTAATTTTGAATAAACCTCAACGGAACACATCATGAATCTTATAAAAGTTGATATATATATATATATATATATATATATATATATATATATATATTCCTACTGGGTTTTTTCATGTTGAGACTTGAAAGTAGTTTTGAAGTTCCTTAGGACGGGTTACTGGCCCGACGCTAAGTAGTCCAGTGGTAGGGCTGCTACCTTTTAGTCTCTGGACAGACATTAGCATACCGCATTTACTCAGTACCCGATGGAACGGTTATACCGCCGTGACTCGTTTGTGAAAACGGGTTGTACCACGAGAAGGTGAGGATGAGAATTGGGTAGGAGAGGTTATACACACGTCACTAACCCTTACAACCCTTGAATTGAGATACCTTCGGAGGACTGCAGGATACACACTACTAGATCATAAAAAAAATGAAGACATCTTAGAAGAATTACACATGGAACCTTTAGAAAACAAAATTTCTGATTATAAATCAAGATGGATGCAACATATTCATCGAATGGAAGATCACTGGATACCCAAACAAATGTTAAGATATCAACCTGCAGGAAGAAGACCAGGACGTCCGCTCAACAATTCGCTACATCCAGAGAAAGAAATGAAGAACCAATCATCAGTGATCGACAGGACCGTTGCCAGGATATATCGAATGGTACAGCCAATGTTATAAAAGTATTTATGTATGTAAGTCTTACATGATTATCATAATTTTGTATGCTATTAAATAATAATGCATTAAAGCGATTCTTGTCGACCCAATGCCTCTCAAAAGAAGTTAAACTGAAAATTTATAGAATGATTTTTCTCCCAGTTATATCATATTGCTGCTACAGACACTTTGAGTATACATCGTCGTAAACAACTACTAGTAACAGAAGCCTCATCCTGCTGATGATGGAAGTTAACTTCCGAAAAGCCTCCAGATAACATTTTAAATATAATATTTTAACACAGTCGAGGACGACGGCACCTGCCAAAAGGTATATATTTTAAGTTTTTAACTTACGACTATTCACCTCAACGGAATTTGATATGATTTTTATTAGTATTGATTATATGGATGCGAAACATGGACTCTTATTTTAAGGGAGGAGAAAAGATCATGAATGTTAGAGAATACATTTAATAGGGATATTTTTGGACCAAAGAGAGATGAGCAGACAAGCAAATGGAGAAGACTACATAACAGCAAGTTATGTGATCTCTATGGGTAACCAGTGTATTAAAAACAGTAAGTTTCATAAACTGCGATGGGCAGGACACGTGGCACGAACGGAGAAGGAAAGAGGAGCTTCGAAGCTTCTTTCAAGAAAAACAGAAGAAAAACGCTCAGTTGGTAGACCAATAATTAAATGGTATAATAACATTAACGATGATATGAGGGAAATTGATTATACAGGGGATTATTGGAAACCATTAGCTAAGGAAGGGGATGTATGGAGAACGTATGTCCATGCAGCCATGAACCAACGGATTTTATAGTGCCAGTGCAAATAGTTATAGATAATAATAAATAAGAATAGCATTTGATAAAAAATAAAATATGTATACCTGTTGGCAGATGTAGTCGTCCTCAACTGTGTTGAAATATTGGCCCAAGCGTTTAGATGGCCGCCTCTCGCCGCTGGGATCTCGAGATTGAGTTTCGGTCACTGCGTGTCACTCCGGTCCTTCGTGATGAAGAAAACAGAGGTTTGGCAGGTTTTTCTCCCGTTTTCCTCTGCCACAAAGTCCATTCCACCATTTCTCCCTTCTCATCTCACCTATTTAATTTCATTTCGTACATCCGCCTCTGTGACCCTTGTCGTTTACAGACAACTTTAACTATAGGGACTTAATTCCATATCTCGGCCAGACCCTGAATTGCACACGATTTAAGGGTATTATAAACCCATTAGTGCATAAAGTAATTTTTTATTTTTACCCGCCTTCTCAAAACAAATGCTAATTACAGTCAAATAATCAACTTTTGCAATAATGTGATATTATTAAAATACAGTCTTAAAGGAATACAATACCACTTTAAAAATGTTATTATATTATTTCCAATTTCTGAAAAATAATATATTCCACCGACTTATATATGGAACGCTATGCACTAAGGGGATATATTAAGATCTCATAATGAGAGTGTACAGCAGTGACATTGTCAGAAAATCTGTTACAACCCAAAATACATTAGTCTGAATACACCACTGGTATTTTTGTGGGTGAAAGAGAGAGAGAGAGAGAGAGAGAGAGAGAGAGAGAGAGAGAGAGTGAGAAAGTTTTAGTGAGAATAATTCTACACTGCTGAAAAAATAAGGTTCGTATATATATATATATATATATATAGGATATATAAGCTTGCATTGCTCAATGTTAAATATTTAATTGTAACATATATATATATATATATATATATATATATGTTATAATTAAATGTTTAACTTTGAGAGCAATGCAAGCTTAATATGGTATGATAAGAAAAATAAATGCCTGGACGGGATTCGAACCCGGATCTCTGAGTCTGTACCTCAGCGTGATATCCATTACACTACCAGGCGAATCCAATTCAAACACTTATTTTTCTTATATATGTATTATACTCTCCATTATTACTAGATGTCGCAAGAACACTGTCTTCACTGCCATCTAGTAGCTGACTATATCAAGTAAGCAAATTTTTCTTATCATACCATATTAAGCTTGCATTGCTCAATGTTAAACATTTAATTATAACATCGATAAAGCGTCACTGCTATAAAGTAAAATAAATATTCTCTTTAATTTGCTTACTTGATATAGTCAGCTACTAGATGACAGTGAAGACAGTGTTCTCGCGACATCTAGTAATAATGGAGAGTATAATACATATATAAGAAAAATAAGTGTTTGAATTGAATTCGCCTGGTAGTGTAATGGATATCACGCTGAGGTACAGACTCAGAGATCCGGGTTCGAATCCCGTCCAGGCATTTATTTTTCTTATCATACCATATATATATATATATATATATATATATATAGAAACAATATTCAGTTATGCATTTAGTTAAATTTCTGATATGATATTGACCCTTTTAAATGGTGACTTACGGAATCACATTATTTCATTGCCTTATGCAGTTAAAATACAAATTCATGGCTGCATTATACTGGCACATTCTGTTTTGTTGTAAGTGCTTGAATAACACAGTCAGCTGTTCACTAACTGCCTGTTCTCTAGAATTCCAAATTCTGATGACGATGCGCAAATCCTTATCTAGTTCTAGTGTATATTTAAAGGCGACACTCTTGCCAATTCAGGAAAATGTTTGCAGTAATGGCATATTCTATTCTTACATCTAACAGAAGTTATTTTCTATTTTATTTTATATTTTACTAGCTAATGCCCGGCTTGCGGTGCTACGCCTAAATAAATTAAAATTAATGTCTTTTTATGTTTAGTTGAATAAGTAAAAATAAAAATAATTATAAATTTATATTTTTAGATACCCCGTGCTGATTGTGCGGCGTTACCCGGGAATCTACGAATCCCGATCTACTTGACATAAATGAGCTGAAATACGAAAATTAATATTTTATGTTTAGTTAAATAAGTAAAGGGAAAAATTTATATCGTAATTGTTTTAGATACCCCGTGCTGATTACCCGGCGTTGTCCGGGAATCTAATCATCCGGATCATTTTTGGCATAAATGTGCTGAAAGTAAAAAATTAATATACTTCTTATGATTAGTTGAATAAGTAAACTGAAAAATAATTATAAATGTATATCGTAATTATTTTACGATTCCCGTGCTGATTACCCAGTGTTGCCCGGGAATGTACTTATCTCGATCTTCTTACCATAAATGAGTAAAAGACAAAATTTGTTATTCCGAGTTATCCGTAAAAGAATACCCGCCATGAGCTGCTATGCTTGCACTGGAATCCAAGTACTTGTCTCGATCTTCTTGGCCTCAATGAAAGACAAAAATGGTTATTGTGAGTTATCCGTAAGAGATAAACATATGCTGTCGCCGACTTTTTTGTAGAGCTTTTAGAGATATTCAATTGTGTGTATATTCATTTCGTGTATTTGTTATGGTTTAGGCAGCTTAAGCCATTTAAGCGTCCAAAGAGCTACTTTTTCACGTTTTCCACTACAAAGGGCGATTTTTAAGGGTGTAGGAGTTGAGTATTACAACTCTCTTATAGCCTATGCTCATCCTGGGTACCTCCTGAACATTTTGCAAAACGCCCCGTCACAATCGGATCAACGGTATGGCCGCGCAAAAAGTACGAACAAACATTCTTTTTTATATATTAGATTTCGATTTTACAGAGATCAGGGAAGAAAAACGCTAAAATTGACTATTTAACTCATGCCCCAAATGGGAGCCAATGACCAATCACGTTTCAATGATTTC
Source organism: Diploptera punctata (assembly GCA_030220185.1). Taxonomy (NCBI): domain Eukaryota; kingdom Metazoa; phylum Arthropoda; class Insecta; order Blattodea; family Blaberidae; genus Diploptera; species Diploptera punctata. The sequence goes on along the minus strand of JASPKZ010009834.1, from coordinate 1,239,782 downwards.
TGTTTTACAACCAATCAGAGTCGTGTTTCACGAAATATTTATCAGTGTTATAATTACCATATTAAAGAAAGCTCCTTTTTAATATTCTGAACAGGTCTGACCATTATTTTGCAGTGACTGAGCCTGTGAGAAATACGGCTACCAGATAGTATATATAGTGCATGAATGTCAACACATACCGCATGCGGGAGTTAATATAAAAACATTTGTAGTAATTGATTATACCACCAAAAAAAGAAACCACTGTTTGCAGTTTCTTAAATGTATTTTTTCCTAGTAACAATCCAGAAAAATATAATTGTCACATTTACATCATACGACATCAGAAATTAATTAATATACAGTTTGACGTGTTTCATTTTTTCTCCACTAGAGAGCATTCTTACAATATTGCGTTCATTTGGCAATAAATAGTATGATCTGGTTGCAGTGATAAACAAAAGAAGCAGATGAAGCGTACCTATCGCTTCTCATTTGTTTTCAGACATCGCCGTTTACATTAAATATATAAATATTTTAAAATAACTATAGCTAAATAATGATTTGTGAGTAAACAGCTTAATTTTATTCATTAAATAGTCCTAACAAATGCCACTCTTGATTTCCAAATTCTCTAGATAAATTCACTCCTCACTTCGTGAGTCGTGAATTTATCGATAATTTGGAAATCACTCGTGGCATTACTTATGATAAATATATATCTAGAGTCCCCAGGGATGAGGAATTATAATGGAGAAGGTTTCACAATGAGGTAATCCATAATTTATTTCGTTGTCCTAAAATACCAACATTATGTTTTGATAAGGGTAGCCAGAATAACCATATGAGATACTTACTCTGGCTTCGAGTCGTCCATGACAAACCCAACATGGAGTGACCAAGACGTGAAAACTGGTGACCGAGAGGTGGAGGACAAATGACTAACCACACTATAATCACCAAGCCCCGCGCAGTACCCGAGTGGTTTAAGGCATGCTACAGATCTACTGAAATTGCTCTTGTTCGAGTCACCGTTTGGGAAGAAATTTTATTATGGAATTTCGGTCAGTATGGGAAAATGTTTGGACCAAAGAGAGAAGAACGGACAGGTGAATGGAGAAGACTACTAACAGTGAGCTAAATGGTCTTTATAGGAAGCCAGGTATAATAAGAACGGTTAAGTCTCGTAGACTGCGATGGGCAGGACATGTGGCAAGAATATGGAATAAAATACGTGCATGGAAGCTACTTGTAGGCAAATCAGAAGGAAAACGCCCAATTTGTAGACCAAGAATGAGGTGGGACAATAATATTAACTATGATTTCAGAGAAGTAGATTACATAGGAAAAGATTGGAAAGCATTAGCATATGATAGGGATGTATGGAGAGCTTATGTCCGCGCGGCCATGAAACTACGGGTTCGATAGTGCCAGTGAGTAAGTAAGTATGGGACCGGTGTTCACGTAGCATCGTGAGAAGTTTGTGTACTTACAAAAAGTAGTGGCTTCAGGTTGAAAGAATCAGCTATAACGGTTGGGGGACTCTATATGCTAGTCACATTTCACCCCCTTATATAGACTAGATGATTGTCCACCTCTGTAAATAAGTGGATGTGAGCCAGCATCCGGAATTGTAGACCAAGTGTCTTCTAGGCTGTCGCTCTATGGAGATGATCACTTGTACCAAAATAAATAATAGTTTTAAAAAACTAAAAGAACACGCTTTAATACCATTAATTATTAACAATTATATATAAATTAATTAGTGTATAATGCTGTTGTGTTATTATTTAATTGTAATATAAATGTGTTTTCTTTATGCAATTGTAATGTTAATGTTTTTTTAGTGTATAATGCTATTGTGTTATTATTTAATTGTAATATTAGTGTTTTCTTTATGTAATTGTAATGTTATTGCTGTTTTTGTTGTTTATTTTTCTTTACACTAGTACCAATTATTACTTTATTGTAACGGACTGTCAACAGCACGTACGGCTTACTGCCCGTGCGACCCATATTTGTAAAGAATATTGTAAATATCTTACTTTTTGTCTAATAAAGTCCTACTACTACTACTACTAGAAAACTAAAAAATGAAAAATAATTTTAATTTCCAATACGCTTGGGATAAAATAAAGTGGTCAACAAAAAAATCATCTCCAACACAAATAGAATACAATTAGAGTTATCAACAAAAGGAAAATAATTTTATCATCAAAAGCGTGGGGTGCTCTATATCAATTAATATATTTGATAATAAACAGATATTGGTAAAACTAAGCTCTCTAAGAAGAAAATGTAAAAATCATAAAAATCGCCCCACGCTTTTGATGGAAAAATTATTTTCTTTTTGTTGATAACTCTAATTTTATTCTATATGTGTTGGAGATAATTTTTTTTGTTGACCACTTTATTTTATCCCAAGTGTATTGGAAATTAAAATTATTTTACATTTTTTAGTTTTCTAATAAAGCGTGTTCTTTTAGTTTTTTAAAACTATTATTTATTATTTATTTTCTAGTTTTAATATTTTACAGAATAAGATAAAAATGTAAATATCTTTAAATTCGATACTATTGTAGTATAAGCTAAAAGTAATACTCTTCTATAAAAAAAACCCTCCCAGCCGGATTTGAACCAGCGACGTATGGATTACTGAAATTATATACCACTAAGAGTTCACTGCTCTACCAACTGTGCTCTTACAACAATTGACTAAAAACTCGACAAGTCCGCAACCTATTATACCAGTTTTCATTTTTTTGATTTTCGGATGATTCTGGCCAGGATTTTTGAAACAAGATATGAAATTATTGTATTGTCACGGGATCTGTACGCGTATACAAAGTTTCAAGTCGATCCAATGTTTCTAAGTGGGTGAAAATCGCGTTGAAAGATTCCGTTACATTGATACAAAAACACGTTTTTTTTTATTTTCTGTTGATTATGGCCAGGATTTTAGAAACTAAATATGAAATTATTGTATTGTCACGGGTCCTCTACAAGTATACAAAGTTTCAAGTCGATCCAATGTTTCTATGTGGGTGAAAATCGCGTTGAAAGATTCCGTTACATTTATACAAAAACACTTTTTTTTTATTTTCTGATGATTATGGCCAGGATTTTAGAAAATAAATATGAAATTATTGTATTGTCACGGGTCCTCTACAAGTATACAAAGTTTCAAGTCGATCCGATGATTTTAAGTGGGTGAAAATCGCGTTGAAAGATTCCGTTAGATAGATAGATAGATAGATATATAGATAGATAGATACAGGTCAAGCTAATATAAAGCGTGTAATGAAAGCAGATGATGATATTTATTTTTTTATTATATATAACTTTCTTCATTAGAGGATTGCCTCAAGGACAAAGTGATAGAGGAAATTATTTTTTTAAATTGACGAAATACATTTTGTAAATACATTTAAAAATTTCAAATTGTAATTGAAGTATACATACTATAAAGTAGAAATTTTGTATGATTTCTTAAAATTGAAATTGATCCTCTAATGGCAGCGATGGCAATTTTAGAAAGATACACCCTGTCCAAATCTAAGGAATTCCAAAATTTAGTTAAGAATCCTGGTACAGTACCTCTTGCCCTGATCATCAATCCTGTGACAGTTATACTATCTAATTGGTATTTATCTTTGTAATAGAAAATTGTTGGCTCATATATGGCTTTCTTTTCACAGTCAACTTCTTCAGATTGGCCACTATGAGTCTCAAAACAGACTGTGGGATCTAATATCATACCAATTTTAGACGTTTATAACCAACATTATATATATTAATTAATGTCTGATGTTCTATGGTGTAAATATGTCAATTATATTTTTTCTGGAACGTAAATTTCTGGGAAATAATACGTTTAAGAAAGTGCAAACAGTGGTTTCTTTTTTGGTAGTATAATCAATTGCTACAAATGTTTTTATATTATATCCCGTAAGCACTACCTGGTTAAATTCGTGCACTATATATTACAAACTGATAGCCACATGCATTCTAGAATTCTTACAACTTAATATTTAAATTGTAATATTCGACGTATTTCTTAGAGTGTCAGTCATTGCAGAATAATGCTCTGACCTATTCAGAATGTTAAAAAGGAGGAGCTTGATTTTAAAGTCATAAAATTAAATTGATAAAATCAAGGTGAATAACGATTGTGATTGGTTGTAAATGAAAATGCATTGAAATATGATTGGTCATTGACTCACATTTGGGACATGAGTTAAATAGCCATAAATTAATGGGTAAAGTGAGTTACTTTCATTGGTACCATCTTATCTTGTATTCAATTTCATTTCTCGTAAAATGCGGTGTTGCGTAAGGATAATGTTACAATCGATGACAGTTGCTTACACAATTCAGTCATATGACGAGTAAAATAGTTCCATATTTCCCTTTACACACGGAGCAACGAACTAATATTTATGCAGAATGTTTTTGCGCGATAGTGCGTTCTGTCATACTTACAGCAATGGTGACCATTATTGAAAGTTCAACCTCCTAAATTTTGGGGTTGCCAACCTAAGTAACTATGCTGTAATATTACATTTACACCCATGTGCGGGAAGTAAAACCATTGCCCTTTATGTATACTACGTACAATGTATATACAGAAAATATCCGAAAGTTAGTGTTAATATACATTATACGAAACAAATCACTGCATTTTAAATGAACTGAACTTTATTTGAAACAATATAAAACAATAAATACGTACTTGCGGCCATGTTTTCAATGATTGTTTTCAAGGCCTCCTGTTGTTTCAACTAATAAATATTGCCTACACTGTTAACGTTAGTCAATTGTTTATAATGAACGCAAATATTTCCAACAAATATGTTATTATTTTACTATTAATTATTATTTTCAAAACACCATCGCGCAAAAAATGATGTACAACGCACGTTTACAGAATCTCGGAAATTAAAATTCTGTAAAAACCACTTCCCAACCTCGCATCGTAATATGCTATTACAGTACAACTGGAACTTTTATGGGAATTGATACAGGCATAATTGTCTTATTAGAGTTTGCAACTTTCAAAAAACGTTAAACTGAAAATATATAAAACTATTATTTTAACAGTTATATTATACGGGTGCGAAACATGGACTCCTACTTTAAGGGAGGAAAGGAGATTACAAGTATTTGAGAATAAAGTACTTAGGAAAGTTTTTGGACCAAAGAGAGATGAACAGACAGGTGAATGGAGAAGACTACCTAACAGTGAACTACATGGTCTTTATAGGAAGCCAGATATAATAAGAACAGTTAAGTCTCGTAAACTGCGATGGGCAGGACATGTTGTACGTATGGGGAATGAAAGACTTGCATGGAAGCTTCTTGTAGGAAAGCCAGAGGGAAAGCGCCCAGTTGGTAGACCAAGAATGAGGTGGGAGAATAACATTAACTACGATTTGAGGGAAGTAGATTATTATACAGGGGATGATTGGAAAGCATTAGCTCAGGATAGGGATGTATGGAGAGCTTATGTCCGCGCGGCCATGAACCTACGGGTTCGATAGTGCCAGTGAGTAAGTTAGTAATGTACAAACCATAGGACCTAGAAGTGTTGGACACCCATTTACTAGATGGGAAGATTAACTAAATCCCACTTGATGTGAAAACATGTCAAAAGACCTAATTTTACGATGTGGAAGAAGAAGAAGAAGGAGAAGAAACAGTTACTGGGTTATCGCCTACTATTAGTAAAAGCAGGTAACAAAATGAATTGAAATGTGGTATTGCTTAAGAGTCATTAAGATTGATGATGTTGGCACGACTGATGCTCTGGCGTCTCTATTTACACCAGTTTCAATTAGCTGGCGATGTAAAGTGGTGCCAGGTGTAATATGAAAGGCGAGCAACAAAAGGAGCGTATAGCATGCGAAGCTCCTAGATAAAATAGGAGTGTTGAATGCGGTGAATGCAAAAAAAAACTCATAGAAGGCAGAGGTGGAAATCTGGATGCTCATAATGTTTTATTCAGCGAATGTTAGCTATGCAGTCTAAGTCAATATCTTGGTTTACATAAACAAAATGATTTCATATTCTGTCACAAACACAATGTTCCAATATTTAAATATCATCTATTCCATTCATCATTATGAGCCCTTAAAGCTAAGATATTTTACTTAATGTCAAGGCATTCTTTTCATACTATATATTTCTGTTTAGAGTTAGAATAATACTCAGTTTTCAAAAGTCATTCTTATAAGCAGATATGGAACAAGATTCCATAAACATCCGCGTTCTACAGTCATATAGCTCGAATTGTGATAATAGAAACTGTTTTATTTGTTGAGTGACTCTTGGATGTGAAACTTGGACATTAACAAAGGCAGTTAGTAAACAAATAGAGGCTGCTGAAATGAAGATGTTGAGAGCAATAGCAGGATACCAAAGAAACGATAAAAAGAAAAACGAAGACGTAAGAATATTACCAAAATGCTTATCTTCAGCACGTATTACGAATGAATGAACAGCGCATACCAAGAAGAATGTATAATTATAAACCAAAAGGGAGAAGAATGTTGGGAAGACCATTGAAGAGATGGAAGGACCAATTCGACCTATAATGAGATCGGAAAAGGCCATTGGGCCTAATCCTTGTTTTTGTTGATGACGATGAGTAACTCTTGGTGGAAAGATCATTAGAATTGCCTTGGCGTAATATGATAATCAGATGGACATTCTCTCTCTCTCTCTCTCTCTCTCTCTCTCTCTCTCTCTTTCTCTTTCTCTCTGGCTCTCTCTGTCTCTATGTGACGTTATAGCAAAGCCTGGCAAACCGTTTTGACTTGCAGTCTTGTCTATCTTGTGTTCTTCCTCTCCGGTATCTTATTTCCATCTCTTATATCATTTTCTTATACATAGTTCAAACATTTATTTTAAGGTCTGCATATACATATTTTGCCACCTGGTTTTCAAATGTATATTTTTTTATCGGCAACTATCTTTACTCTACTCAACATGTCCAACCTGATGGATGGATAACTGGATATTGGATATGTGAACTGGATTCTGTAACTGTGATCTGTAAATATTGTAATGACTTACTAAATGCGGCATGATGTTGACAGGTATCATGAGTTATAGAGTTAATTTATTTTTCTCATTCTCTTTTATATATATATATATATATATATATTCACGCTGTGTTCTCGAGGTAGCGTGAAGCCTGGTCATCCAGCGGGCCCGGGTTCGATTTCCGGTTGCGACAGACTCCACAACTGTAAGACAAATTTCATCTGCGTTTTAGTGGGTGTAGCCTTTCTAATCTTATTAGAGCGTAAGGTCTTGGGATATACTCGTAAGAGTCCTAATAATGTTGGATTTATTGGTATTTTACAGCCGTTTATGTTTCTGTAGAATAGATGATAAAGTTATAAAAGTTGTTATAGTTCCATATATTTGCATTTAGGGAGCTTAGAGCCCAACGATCCCCAAAAATCATCCGGCCATCATCATCATCATCACCACCATCCTTCACCGGTGTGGAAAGCAACGGGAAGCTACCACACATTATTCACTGCAATACAGCATGAAAATGTTATGATTACAACAAAAGACCTGCCCTGGGACAGAATTCTATGGATTAGGATATATATGGGGGCACGCCGTAGCGTAGTGGTTAAGGCACTGAGCTACAAGCCGGAGGGTCGAGGGTTCAAGTCCCGTTGGGGTCCCTCTGGCGGCACTATGGTCCTGGGGTCGACTCAGCCTCTAACGGAAATGAGTACGAGATGCTTGTTCTGGGGGTAAAGGCGGCCGTCACGCAGGGCTGACAACCTGGCTGACATAAAGTGCTGATTGTCTAGAAAAAGTGGGAGCCTTAACCTCCTATTACCCCAAGGGCCTCCGGGCCTGTTGTGGGATCACTTTACTTTACTTTATATATATATATATATATGTCCATCGCTGTGGTCTCGAGGTAGCGTGCTGTCTTGTCACGCAGCGGGCCCGGGTTCGATCCCCGGTCGGGGCAGTTTTTCTGGGTGAAGTTTTTATCGGGGTTTTTCCTCACCTGCAAGACAAATGTCAGGAAAACTTTAAGGCCCAAACGGTCCCCGAAATCATATGGCGATCATCATCATCCTTCACCGGTGTGGAAAGCAACGGGAAATTATCACACCTGCAATTCCCTAGTAAAGCTGCAATATAGTATGAAAATGCTATGAGTGCCTTGGCGCAGAATGACTGTGGATGGATGGATATGCAGAGTGGTGTCTCTAAAGTCACTCTCAGTTTCAATTATTGATGGCAATGATTGAAAAATCAACGCTATTGTGAAGTTTTATACGTAGTATGCCACGTTTCTACATGACCGCCATCTACGTGAAAACACACTTTAACTGCGAAACAAAATATGTACTCAACCTCCTACTGAGATGTCGAGTTGATGCGTTCCAACTATCACTGACAATTTTACCCGATGCACTGTTTCTGCTGATACGCGTGGTCGTCCTTGACGTGCCTCATCATATACACTGCCTTACACTTAAATTTGTTTACAAACAGACGAATGTGTGCCTTTATTTAGCTGATTAACGGAATGTATTGATAAATTATGTTCTGGCGTCTTCATACGACATTCCACGTACCCATGCACAACCAATGGCAACCCGTTCTTCCGTTCGAAATGTGTTGCACTAAGCTAACAGTGTATATAAAAATAAATAGTGTTTTCATGAAAATGGATATTAACTTTAAGACACCCTGTGGTGTGTATATATATATATATATATATATATATGGAATGATAAGAAAAATAAATATATAAACACACATACATACACACTGGGTGTCAATAAAGTTAGTATCCATTTCCAAAAACACTACTATTTATATTTCTTCTTCTTCTTCTTCTTCTTCTTCTTCTTCACTTCACGGGCTAGGCAAATTGCCTGTTCCGCCTCACAGTTGTTCTGTCTATCTTTTCACTGGCCTTCCTACATTCATTGAACCTCTTGGCTTGTAGTTGAATGCTGCTCTTGGTAATATTGTTCCATTCATTCTTTCCACATGTGTAAACCATTTCTCTCTATATTCTCTGATTTTCTCATAACTCTGTTCTTATATCTTCATTCCTTATCCGATCCATATATATATATATATATATATATATATATATGTGTGTGTGTGTGTGTGTGTGTGTGTGTGTGTGTGTGTGTGTGTGTGTGTGTGTGTGTGTGTGTGTGTGTGTGTGTGTGGATATGTCAAGCGTTATATCTCTGTTCGGGTTTTTGTAGGTGCTGCCAAACTTTCAAAGCCTACTATCTTGAGCATCTTCAATGTTTAACCCTGTTGCTTGCATTGATATCCTCATGCTTTCCTTCCATGTAACTTTAGTCACCCCATTTTTGTCTTTCTGTGTCGGTTGCCATTGATATAATTGTTTCGGCCATCGCTCATCTTCCATTCTTGAAATATGTCCTAACCATTTTAATATGTCAAGTTTTAAAATATTGTTCTATTCTATCAAAAAAGTCAGAATCCGTTCATTTGGTTGGGAAAACTATAGCAAAGAGATGGATATAGAATACATTTTAAAACAAACGCCTATAATGCAAATTGAAATGAAATCACAAGGGATTGACGCCCCTCTAAAAATTACATAGTCCTTACATGTGCATATATTAGCATAGAGACTGCCAAAAATAAATAAAAAATAAGGCGTAGAGACGTGAGATCGAAAGAAAACAAGGCGTTGTGGCTAACTTGAATTACAGTGATGGAGTACAAACAAAACAGCGCAGTGGTAACAAGTCTCTGGGGTATGGCCTCCTCGAGAGACCCCTTTTTAATTTAATTCACTCACAATGACGAAACAGCTTTTCAGCTGCTTTTTTTCGTGTTCCTTTGTTCCATCTCTCTGCTTTTCCCTATATCTACTACTTGTTCTACAATTTATGTTCTCCTGTTTTCATTTCGTTCTGTTTTTTTTTTCTCATCTAATTACGCAACTCTTTTCTGCTTGTACATAGAGGAAATTTTATATCAAGAAAATCGTTCAGAATATTTTCATAAGTAATGCTACGAGTGATTTACAGTTTATCTAGAGGATTTGGAAATAGAGTGTGTCATTTGTTGGATTATTCAACAAATAAAATTAAGTTGTTTGCTCAAAAATCATTATTTAAATATATAGTAAAATTCATGGTGATTTTCCGTTGAGGTATTAATTCACAGTAATATAATGTACAGTTAAAAACTATAATATAGTTACCTTGTAGGTCCGTCTCCTCAACTTAAGTTCTTTTAAAACTCTGTAGGCCTTTCGGGACTAGTCCCATCATCAGCAGAATGCATTAGGTCCGTTCTTGTTGACCCTTGTTGAAGCAACAGGGTCAACAAGAACGGACCTAATGCATTCTGCTGATGATGGGACTAGTCCCGAAAGGCCTACAGAGTTTTAAAAGAACTTAAGTTGAGGAGACGGACCTACAAGGTAACTATAGTATAGTTTTTAACCGTACATTATATAACTGTATTTAAATATAGTTATACCGCTATTTTAAAATATTTATAAATATAATATAAACGCCGATGTTTGAAAATAATCAGAAATGTGTGGTTATGCTCATTCACTACAACTTGGTCATATTATTTATTGATAAGCAGGATTGCAATCAGCGGTAATCCACTAAGATTGCGTATTGTTAGAACACACCCTAGTGGATAAAAAATTCAACACATCAAACTGCATATTATAACCAACATTATAGATTATTAATTAATTCCTTTAGGAAACAACTCGGTAAAATCACTATTTAAAATCACAATTATTGAACACACAATTATCAAATGTATAGTTCATTATTTGCTATATTCAACTTTGTTGGAGAGTCGGTAACTGCAAAATAATGATTTGACCTGTTCAGAATATTAAAAGGAGGAGCTGTCTTTATTTTGGTAAACAGAATTCGATAAATATTGAGGTGAAACGCGACTGTGACTGGTTGTAAAACAAATTCATTGAAATGTGATCGGTCATTGACTCCCATTTGGGTCATGAGTTAAACTGTCATAAAGATCGGGTAACATAGATGGCACACTTTCACTTACCATAAGTAACGACACGAGTGATTTCCAAATTATCGATCAATTCACGACTCACCAAGTGAGGAGTGAATTTATCTAGAGAATTTGGAAATCAAGAGTGGCATTTGTTAGGACTATTTAACGAATAAAATTATGCTGTTTACTCACAAATCATTATTTAAATATAGTTATTTTAAAATATGTATATATTTAATGTAAACGGCGATGTTTGAAAACAAATGAAAATTGATCGGTACGCTTCATTTGCTTCCTTTGTTCGTCACTGCAACCATATCATATTATTTATTGCCAAAGGAACGCAATATTGTAAGAATGCACTCTAGTGGAGAAAAAAATGAAACACATCAAACTGTGTATTAATTCATTTCTGATGTCCTATGATGTAAATATCACAATTATATTTTTCTGGGGAAAAATACATTAAAGAAAGTGCAAACAGTGATTTCTTTTTTTGGTGGTATAATCAATTGCTACAAATGTTTTTATATTAACACCCGCATGCGGTATGTGTTGACATTCATGCACTGTATTATAACATCTGGTAGCCGTATTTCTTAGTATGTCAGTCACTGCAAAATAATGCTATGACCTATTCAGAATGTTAAAAAGGAGGTGCTTTCTTTATTACGATAAACTTTAGTTGGTATATTCTAGGCGAAACACGACTGTGATTGGTTGTAAATCAAAAATCATTGTAACGTGATTGGTCCGCAAGTCCATTGGACTTGGAAGGGAGGACTGACTAGCAGATCCACCGACCTTTCCCCCACTACCCCACCAAGGGGATGCGTTTGGCTGCTAAAGTGGGCGCTGCACGAGCTATATGGTACGCCAGATCGCTCGAGTCCTGACGACCTCACAAATGGCCCGCAGGTCCGGTCTGGACCTAGCCGGGAGGAATGCAAGCAAACCACCGACTTTTCCCCTATCCGCTACCTGGGGACGCGCCCTGTTGCTGTTGGGAGCACAGCGTGGGGCCCGAAAAGCGGACCCCCCAGGGATTTCAGGAAGATTGCAATTTCTAGGAAAGAGAATGTAATATTATGACGACGGAAGAAGAAATTAAAAACATCATAAAAAATGAAAAAAATGGAAAATCGCCTGGGCCTGGAAATGTTAATTTAGAATTAGTAAAATATAGAGGCAAGAAAGTTATAATGTTAATAACAAAACTGATGCACGAAATATTGGGACCGGAGAATATCCCAGAAGAAAGGTAATCAGGTTACCTAATGCCAATCTACAGGAAAGAAAATAAGAAACAATGTAAAAATTATAGGGAATATATACAGGGCAAGTCAAAATGTTGTGCAGGTTTTCAGAAATTTATTATGTGAAATGTAATGAACATATAATATTGTGAGACATATTGTATGAAAGGTAAACTCTCAAAGTTTTTTTTTAAATATTCACAGATGTTCTATGTGAGCGCCTTTTGTTACACGACAGATGTCAAGCCGATATTCAATCTCCTGCCAAACTTTCTGTAGCAGTCCGCGGTCGATATCAGCAATGGCTGCTGTGATGCGGGCACGCAGTTCATGCAGTGTTGTTGGAAGTGGTGGTACGTAAACATGATCCTTTACAAGACCCCACATGAAGAAATCACACGGGGTTAGATCTGGTGAACGAGGTGGCCAATGAATGAGTTGTTGATCACCCTGAGATGCACGGCCTATCCAGCGTTGTGGTAAAGCCGTATTCAAATGGTCTCGAACACTGCCATGGTAATGTGGAGGGCACCATCCAACTGCAGAATGAAATCTGGACTATCCGCTTCAAGCTGCGGAAGGAGCCATTGTTGTAGCATATCAAGGAAAACATGTCCGTTCACAGTACGTTCATGAAAGAAAAAGGGCCCATAAACCTTTGCATGGGAAATGGCACAAAAGACATTCACTTTCGGAGAATCGCGTTGATGTTCCAGAGTTGCATGGGGGTTACCAGTTCCCCAAATCCTTACATTGTGTCTATTCACTTTTCCTGAAAGGTGGAAAGTCGCTTCATCACTGTAAACTACCCTCTCATGGAACTCATTCTCTTCCATTAATGCGAGAAAATCAACACAGAAGGACGCTCGCAAAGCATAATCGGCGGGTTTTAAGGCTTGAACCAGTTGCAAGTGTTAGGGTTTCATCTGTAAACGTTTCCGGAGAATCCGCCATACAGTTTTTTGTGGTAGTTGAAGTTCTGTCGCTCCCCGGTAGGTGGATTTCTGTGGACTCCGCACGAAGCATGTGCAAACGCGTTCGACTGTCTCTTCACTCGTCGACGGACGGCCAGTCGATTTTCGTTTACAGATACAGCCTGAATCCCTAAATTGTGTGTACCACTTACGAATGGATCTCCCATCCGGCGGGTCTTTATCGTATCTGGTACGGAAATGTCGTTGAACACTAGTCACAGAGTTGTTTACATGGTAATCAAGCACACAGAAAGACTTCTGATCCCCAGTCAACGCCATTTTCCTTTACTGCTCTGCTGTTGACATCTTGCGGGTGAACGCGGAACTTTAGAAGTGGACAACTAAACTTTGAGAGTTTACCTTTCATACAATATGTCTCACGATATTATATGTTCATTACATTTCACATAATAAATTTCTGAAAACCTGCACAACATTTTGACTTGCCCTGTATAACAAATTATTTCATAAATAGTTTGGGAACCTTGATGAAAGAATGGATTGAGAAGGATTTTAGAGTGACAGAAGAACAAAGTGGTTTCACGACAGGACGTTCTACAATAGACTATAAATTTACAGTTAAAGAGATTTTACAAAAAAAATGTAACGATAAATAAAAGGATGTGGGACTGATCTTTTACGATTAGAGAAAGCTTATGATAGTGTACCAACAAAATTATTATGGAAAGCATTGGAAAAAGCAACGATTAATGAACAAATTATGGATGTAATAAAAATATCTACTTTAATAATAAATATAGAGTTAAAATGGGTTCAGAACTAACAGAAGAGTTGATAACTACAAAGGGGTTATTAGTAGGTTGCACAATGTCACCGACATTATTTAAAATATACATAGATATTGTATTGCAGGAATTGTCAAAGAAATGAAAACCAATAGGATTAAAATTAAATGAGAACAAATACATACATAATTATTATTCGCAGATGTTCAAGGGGTAGTCACTTCAGGATGTGAAGATGCAATCTATATGGGTAGGAAACTAGAGGAAGAATACTCAAATGGGGTTTAAAAATTAATAATAATAAAACATAAAGCATAATATATGAGCACAGAAATGAATGGAACAAAGATTAAAACAGTAGACTATTTTAAGTATTTGCGATCAATGATATAAAAAGGTGGTTCGTCTGAATTAGACATCGAAAAAAGAATAATAGAGACGAGGAAAGTTATTGACATATTAAATTATATTTTATGGAGTAGGAATATAATCAAGAGGACTAAAGTATTAATACATAACACAATAGTGAAGCGTATTCTATTATATGGTGCGGAAACATAGACGTTAAAGCAAAAACACAGAAATAAATTATTTGTCACAGAAATTGACTTTTTTAATAAGATGGCAAGAATATAAAAATTTGACAAAAGAAAAAAAAATAATACAATAAGAGAAATTATGAATGTAGAAAAGGATATTGTACAAGAGATTGAATAAATGCAACTAAGATGGTATGGGCATATAATGAGAACAAGGGGCACAGAAACAAACGAGTATTAAAATGGCTACCTCCTGGAAAAGGAAAAAGTGATAGACCAAAGCCAACGTGGATAAAGGGAATTCAAGACATGAAGAAGAGAAATATGACATAAGCAGACACGCAAGGTAGCGAAGTGTGGAAGAAAAGAAGTGTATATTTTGGTTCAGGATACATGTGTATAGAAACAATTCAATAAAAAGAAAAATATAAAAAGCAGAAGAAAGAGTTAATTAACAAAGAAGAGCCGTGCCGAAATGACAAAAAATAAAACTATGTAACATATTTATAAGGAAAACGATGGAACTCCAGTAGATAAGAGCAGTGGATTGTAAGTGAAGGAAATGAGATACAGACGCGGAGCGGTTTGGGAGGTAACAGGAAGACAGTTCACAATCAAGAGGTTATCGGATATTACTCCAACTTCCTGCAACACTGCTTTGCAGTTATTTAAAGATACTTTACCCAGTTAGTTTGGGAGAAGTCTGTAGATTCAAGTTTCTGCATCCAATAATATTAACTGCGAAATATTTACTCACATAAAATTAATAGCTTTTTATCTCATGTTTCGGAGTCCTTATCTTGAACCCGTTTGAACTATCAAGGGAACTATAATGTTCTTAAATGTAAACTCATCTTCAAATGACAGAATTTCTGTTTTGTTTTGAGTCATGGGATAAAAAAGTATCATGCCACGATTTATTTCCAATTTATCTAGATAATTTAAACTGTTTACTCACAAATCATTATTTAACTATAGTTATTTCAAAATATTTATATATTTAATGTAAACAGCGATGTTTGAAAACAAATGAGAAACGATTGCTACGCATCATTTGCTTCTTTTCTTCATCACTGCAACCAGCTCATATTATTTATTGCCAAAGGATCGCAATATTGTAAGAATGCACCGTAGTGCAAAATCATTGAAATGTGATACGTCATTGACTCCCATCTGGGGCATGAGTAAAATATTCTGTGAGTTTTAATTGTAAGTAACCGAAATTTCTTGAAGAAAAATGAGGGATCTAGTGAAAGAGGGTGTATGCCACGTTGAAAAGAAATGGAAATAAATTAGGTTTTATGAAGCATTATATTACAGTATTTGTACAATAAAGGTGTAACGTTTTTCTTCTTAACTTACTGTTATGTAAACTACAGGCCTACAAAGGAAAAATATACATTTTAAATATAAATAGCACTGATTATTTAAATTTGTTCTCAAAGTGGCATAGCTCCCTCTCTCACTATACCCCTCAATTTTGAAATTTAAATGTGAAGCTGGATAGCGCTTGTCATAGATAGGAATGAGTGCGGGATACAACAGTAGACACAGTAAAATATACAGTCAATATGCCCAATTCACAAATTAATAATTTTAAATAGTCTACATGTTTCAACAGCGAAGCTGTCATTTTCAAGACAAAATATTGACTAAATACTTGAGTCAATATTTAGTCTTGAAAATGACAGCTTCGCTGTTGAAACATGCTGACTGTTTTAATTATTAATTTGTGAATTGGGCATATTGACTATATATTTTACAATTTTATCACCAAGAAGATCATTAGTGTATTAAAATAGACAGAGTGTGTAATTGTCCAAAAGGTGCCACATTACAAAATATTACTATTTTGATATTAGGACCTCGCAGTTGGAATTGCAGCTGATTTATAGTAAGGCCTATCTAACTAACCCATTGGTACTATCGGATGCGGAGGTTCATGACTGCGTAGGCATAAGCTCTCCAGCATTCCTATTCTCAGCGAATGTTTTCAATTTATCCCCTGTATACTCATATCCTCCAAATGGAGATTAATGTTATTCTCTTACCTCATTCTTGGCCTCCCTACTGGGCGCTTTCACTCTGGTTTTCCTGCAGGGTGTTCCTATGCTCCTTTTTCAATCCCCATTCGTGCCATGTGTCCTGCCGATCGCAGTCTTCGTTACTGACTTATGATATTTGGTTCATATTATAGTTAATAGTTGACTATTTCGTCAACAAAATTAAAAACAGATGTTTCAGTATGATAAACATTGAAAGCCACTAGTAGACCTAATAAACTATAGTCGATTTTTGCAACTAAATCATTGATTTAGAAAATTTCAACTTCATTTTTCATGTATTTATTATTACTTCTCGCATGAGCACACTGAAACATCGTACTGTCTCGAGCAGTATGAGTTTTAAGTCTGCGATCAGGCATTCATACTGAACAGGATGAATACACAAGGTGGTGTATACAATTACTTGTTAAATAAATTAATTTTTCACCAGAACTAAATTTATTCTATGTTATTAATAGTTATTTATTTTTTCTATCTTCTACATTTTATATTTCATTCGTTAAATCCATCTAATATATAAAAATTAATATTTGTTTGTTTGTTCGTACTTTATGCGCTGCAATACCGTTGATCCGATTGTGATGGGGCTTTTTGCAAAATATTCAGGAGATTCCCAGGATGAACATAGGCTATAAGAGCGTTGTGATACTCAACTCCTACATCCTTAAAAATTGAACTTTGTAATGGAAAACGTGAAAAAAGTAGCTCTTTGGACGCTTAAATGGCTTACGTTGCCTAAACCATAACAAATACACAAATTATTAATAATAAAATCGTAAATACACAAAATTAATGTACAATTGAATACCTCAAAAAGCTCTACAAAAACGTTCGCGACAACTTATGTTTATCTCTTACGGATAACTCATGATAACAATTTTTGTCTTTCATTGATCCCAAGAAGATCGAGACAATAACGTACATTCCTCTGCAAGCATAGCAGCACATGGCGGGTATTCTTTTACTTTATTGCGTTTTCTTTATGTAATTGTAATGTTATTGCTTTTTTTTTGTTGTTTATTTTTCTTCACACTAGTAGCAATTATTACTTTATTGTAACGGACTGTCAACAGCACGTACGGCTTACTGCCCGTGCGACCCATATTTGTAAATAATATTGTAAAATATCTTACTTTTTGTCTAATAAAGTCCTACTACTACTTATAACTCACATTAACGAATTTTGTCTTTTAGCTCATTTATGCCAAGAATATCGAGATAAGTAGATTCCCGGGCAACATCGGGTAATCAGCACGGGAAATCTTAAAGTAATTACGATATACATTTATAATTATTTTTCATGTTACTTATTCAACTAATCGTAAGAAGTACATTAATGTATGCCTTTCAGCTCAATTATGCCAAGAATATCGTGATGTAGATTCCCGAACAACGCCGTGTAAACAGCACGGGATATCTAAATAATTACGTTATAAATGTTTCCCTTTACTCATTTGACTAAACATAAAAAACGTTAATTTTCGTATTTCAGCTCATTTATGTCAAGAAGATCGGGATAAGTAGATTCCCGGGGACTGCCGGGTAATCAGCACGAGGTATCTAAAAATATAAATTTATAATGATTTTTCGTTTTTTCAACTAAATATAAAAGCACATTCATTTCCATTAATTTAGGCGTAGCAGCACACGCCTGGTATTAGCTAGTAATAAATAAAATGCATTGCAAATATTAATTGTATTGTAGATATACCATGTAATCAATTATTTTTATTGTAATTTAGATGTAAGAACATTTTTGTATTTTCTTTATCTAACCTGGTTGAGTGGCAGACAAGGCCTTAAAGCCTAACTCTTCCAGGTAAAATCAAGCTATTAATATTACTATTATTAATAAATAAGAAACGGATGATTATTATAGTCAACTGGGTTCGGAGACTATTTGGCTTCTTAATATTCCCAACATTTGGCTTACAGATGGGAAAGAAACGAACAAATATAATTCAGGAAACTTGACCTGACCGAGGATCAATCTTTGGATCCACTGCTGCCAAAGTAACAGCGTTACTACAAGACTTCAGAAGTGAAAATGAAGTTATAATAATCCGTAATAAAAAATAATTAAATGCTAAATTATTTCATGTACCGGTACCTCGTGTATTTTAGAACCTTGCGTTATGGATGCAGGTGTAAAACAGCAGAACATCAATAAAGCTCGTTTTCTTGGTGTTTTGAAATTACGTCATCATTCCGTGGTGACAACATCCCCTTTCCACTTAGACTACACCGCGCTGCATCCAAGCACACAACGGCATAAACTATTTTGCGGTCGTTGCGAATAACAGCTTCTTCTAACCGCTACTTGCAATTTTAGAATAATGTAGTCAAGTCATCTTTGCATTTGTTAAAGAAAAGGAAAAAAATATGTCAAGATCAGAAGACAAAGGATTTAATATGAAAACTTCTCTTATCTTTTGTCTCTGACATGGCTTGATGCTTTCTTCTTGAACAAAAGCATTATTATTTTTTGTATATTGCGAAATGTTTATTGTGTTACGGAAGTAATTTGCATAATTCCAATGATTTTTTTTTATTATTTTCACAATGTAAACTCTTTCTAATTCAGTGACCTCGAACTTATCTTCCGCATTGGTCTTGGTGGAATAGAGAATACTATGCTCTCCTTTGGTTCCAGAGTACTATCTAACTCACTCACTGGTACTATCGAACATAAGCTCTCCATACATCCCTATCCTGAGCCAATGTTTTCCAATCATCCCCTGTATAATCTAGTTCCCTCAAATCATAGTTAATGTTATTCTCCCACTTCATTCTTAGTCTACCAACTGGGCGTTTTCCCTCTGGTTTTCCTACAAGAAGCTTCCATGCACGTCTTTCATTCCCCATTCGTACCACATGTCCTGCCCATCGTAGTCTACGAGACTTAACTGCTCTCATTATATCTGGCTTCCTATAAAGACCATATCCATCCATCCATAGTAATTCTGCCCGAAGGCAAGTCCTTCACTGCAATCATAGCATTTTCATGCTATGCTTGCAGCTTTACTAGGGAATTGTAGGTGTGGTAGCTTCCCGTTGCTTTCCACACCGGTGAAGGATGATGATGATGATGATGATAATGGTAAGGATGATGTTGGCCATATGATTTCGGGGACCGTTTGGGCCTTAAAAATTTTCTGACATTTGCCTTACAGGTGAGGAAAATCCCCGATAAAAACCTCAGCCAGAAAAACTGCCCCGATCGGGGATCGAACGCGGGCCCACAGCGTGACAAGGCAGCACGCTACCTCGAGACCACAGCGGTGGACAAAGACCATATAATTCACTGTTATGCAGTCTTCTCCATTCATTTGTCCATTTCTCTTTGGTACAAAAATTTGGGTACGCGAGTTCAATTCCGGCTGGAATCGATACATTTTTTCAGGACATAAAGATCCTGAGCGTAACTTACTTCAGAATAAATCTAAAGCTATGTGTGCCGTGTCATAGATTTGACATGTAAAAGGACCTCAATTCTGAAGTAAGAGGCATCCGAGGAAAATTTCAAGCACATTCTTAGAATTGCAACGCAGTGCTCTCAACATTGAATGATCATTTTATCCTAATTTTGGATATAACGTCCATTACATAGCAAACATATACATAAAATTTAGTTCTGAAACGAATGTGCCGGTTCGCCCAGGGTAGAATATGATAACTCAGGGATGCTTATAGTATGTAATTATAAATAAATTTAAACTTACAACTCCAGTTTATTGAATAATTTTGCACTAATAATGTACATAGAATTACAATCTTTTATATCCCACTAATGTTCGGAGTGGAGTTGATGAGTTTATTGAAGTCCACGTGTATTTATATCACTTAAAATTCTGAGTTACTAATTATCTTGGATTTTAAAATACTTTAGATTATAACATTTACTGAAGGTCACGGGCGGTTGCTGTAGAATTTATTTCTTGTAGAACGTATGAGTGTGAGTGTATGTGAGAGCGTTTTGTCACGTGTCCTTGCCTTATAAGGGCGATGACTCCTCCCATAGAGACATCCACCCCACTCCAAATGCACATGTTATTCATTATGCCTTAGAGGGGTAGGTACCATTCGTTTGGGGTTCCTATGTTGGTAATAGACTCATATGGACATTTGTGCGCCTTCCATTTATTACTATTAATCGTATAATTGTATTTTAGTATTTAGTCTATTAATTCTTGCTACACGAATGACTGTGAATATAATAATTATCATTTGTTCTAAGTGATATAATTCTAGTAACTCTAAATTTATCTCGAATACAACACTTCAAGCGATGTCCTCAACAACTGATCCTGCACAACAAGCCATCAGGAAAAAATGAAAGTGGGGAGGCCACGTCGCAAGAATACAGGACGACAGGTGGACTATAAAAACAACCATGTGGGACCCGTACACAGGAAAGAGACAGCGCGGAGGACCAAGACGACGATGGGCTGACATCTTCAAAGAACGAGCAGGGGCGCAATGGTCCAGAGTCGCCAGATGCAGGAAAAGCCGGAGAACGACGGAGAGCCAACTGTGCATTAACTAATCACAGAACAGACGGTGTATACAAACCAAGTGCTACATCCAAGTCAACTTCTCACCACGGAGTAGCTCACCGGGTGACACTCTCAAATAGAGCTTAACCTCTGTACAGGGAGGCCTTTGCCCTAAAGGGACATATCAGGCTTTATTTATTTATTTATTTATAACTCTAAATTTAATTTTATTCGATTTAATTAATACATAAGCATAAATTACAAAGGAAATTGCCGAAAAGAAGCAAATTCTTAAAAAAAGATATATATATATATATATATATATGTGTGTTATAATTAAATGTTTAACATTGAGCAATGCAAGCTTAATATAGAATGATAAGAAAAATAAATGCCTGGACGGGATTCGAACCCGGATCTCTGAGTCTGTACCTCAGCGTGATATCCATTACACTACCAGGCGAATCCAATTCAAACACTTATTTTTCTTATATATGTATTATACTCTCCATTATTACTAGATGTCGCGAGAACTCGGTCTTCACCGCCATCTAGCAGCTGACTATATCAAGTAAGCAAATTAAAGAGAATATTTTTACCTTATAGAAGTGACGCTTATAGATGTTATAATTAAATGTTTGACATTGAGCAATGCAAGCTTAATATGGATATCACGCTGAGGTACAGACTCAGAGATCCGGGTTCGAATCCCGTCCAGGCATTTATTTTTCTTATCATTCCATATTAAGCTTGCATTGCTCAATGTTAAACATTTAATTATAACATCTATAAGCGTCACTGCTATAAGGTAAAAATATTCTCTTTAATTTGCTTACTTGATATAGTCAGCTGCTAGATGGCGGTGAAGACCGAGTTCTCGCGACATCTAGTAATAATGGAGAGTATAATACATATATAAGAAAAATAAGTGTTTGAATTGGATTCGCCTGGTAGTGTAATGGATATCACGCTGAAGTACAGACTCAGAGATCCGGGTTCGAATCCCGTCCAGGCATTTATTTTTCTTATCATTCCATATATATATATATATATATATATATATATATATATCACAGTATCGCTGTCAATCTTGAAGATTCTAATACCTAAAGTAAGGGAGAGCAAGACTGCTAATGAGTTCAGTGTTACAGGCAGCACGTTAGACAACAACATATATGACAACTATTGAAGTCTAGATTTTTATTTTTGTAATAGACAGCATGGAGGTCGATTTTTGTGACTTAAAAACAATGAAACATTTACATTTAAACCGTGTTCGTGATTTGGTGTTTGATTGTTGAAAGTTACTGATAAAGTTTGTTTTATTAAAAATGTAATATTAAAACATTTTGTTTATCTTTTCTAAATGTAACGTTCTTTGCATTGGGTGAGATGAAAATAAAGTAAATATAATCAACTAAAAAAATGTCTGAACCGGGATTTCAACCAGGATCTCCAGCTTTGCGCGCTGCCACTCTAACATTGAGCCACTCGGGCACCTTATACAGGCATGAATTTTTCTCACTTCAAATAAAGTAGTTTTACGCCATCGTAATGTCGCAGGTAAATTAGAATTTAATTACGTTTTATTACGTTATGATACACGTAAATTAGATTTTAAAATATGTTTTATTAAACATTTTATATCTTCTGACTACCATCTAAATTCCTCAGTTTACAAGCTTTTAGAATATCGGAAAATTTTGAAGCCTCTTTGCTGTAGCATTAAACAAGTTAACATCCGCGCTTTATTGATTCTTCCGGTCTTAGCTAGTAAAACTGTTCATAAACTTGGAGGGTTTTAGAGAGTAATAACATTTTTTTGCTAGGAGATGTTAATTAATTTACATGTCATACTGATGCAAATTTCCTGACTATGAAATGCAGACGGGCTTGTGTTTGTTGGATTTAAATGATACAAAGATGTGGTGCTCTCTCTTTTTGAACTGTTACTTAGCCAGTAACAGGACCAGTGCAGGGGATGACGCGAGAATTCCATTCTCTGATCCTCTCTGCCTTACTTAACCCAGTTTGTTGAATGCAGATACATGTACCAATGTGCTGCCACTTGATTGTTTCTTCTTTTCTTTTTTCCTCCGCATGTCTTTTCAACTTCTATCTCTGTGAATTTCAACCATATAGCTGTAACTCTGTTCCCACGATATTTTATAGATATTCAGAATTACATAACGAATGTTTTTTATCCACGTGTTATGGTAATATTTTGTCTACATATTATTATCATCATTATCATTATTATTATCATTATTATTATCATTATTATTATCATTATTATTATCATTATTATTATTATTATCATTATTATTATCATTATTATTATCATTATTATTATCATTATTATCATTGTTATTATCATTATTATTATTATTATCATTATTATTATTATCATTATTATTATTATCATTATTATTATTATCATTATTATTATTATCATCATTATTATTATTATCATTATTATTATCATCATTATTATCATTATCATTATCATCATTATTATCATTATCATTATTGTAATTATTATCATCATCATTATCATTATTATTATTATCATTATTATTATTATCATCATCATTATCATTATTATTATTATTATCATTATTATTATAATCGTTATCATCGTAATCGTTATCATTGTTATCGTCATCATTATAATGATGATTATTATTATTATTGTTGTTGTTATTATTATTGTTGTTGTTATTATTGTTGTTGTTGTTATTATTATTGTTGTTATTATTATATTATTATTATTATTATTATTTATTATTATTATTATTATTATTTATTATTATTATTATTATTATTGAATATCTTCTTCTTTCTTAAAGTAAAATAGCATGTTTCACATCAATAACTGGAAGAATCACCGTTGTTTGTACTATTATTTAAACATATCTTGAGATACTTTGGAATGACAGGGGTTTTTGTAATGGATATCAGCAGGGGTTTCCAGAGTTGAGCTTATATTTATTTTATTTTATAACTCATTCCCATTTGTAATGATCATTCCTTAGGCATTTGTTTCATCACATTTTCAAAATTTCCTTCATTTTTTGGTCCCTTAAATTGACAAAGCTCAATTTCCCACGCCATATTATCTAAATCTGTCCGGTTGCAGTGAAAACAAATTATGCATAACCAGACGTTATTGCATATTACCTTTTAACTTAACACATATTTAAGTGAATTATACTTATTCTTTTTCCATTGTTTTATTCAAAATGCCAAGTATATGACGCCAAATTTTCTTACAGGATACATTGTAAACGTAAGAGTTAAGTATCTATTGCTATTTCTACGTATGGCCATATATTTAATTGAAGTGAGTAGTAGATTTAATGTAATGGAACTACATATTTTAGCAAATGTATCAGGATCATAGAATTACAAAATTGCTATTATTTTAGATAATATCTGATTTATAGACAAGTCAATTGGAAAGTACTCTTAGAAACGTTTTAGTTATATATTTATGTTTTAGCAACTGCATCAGGTCTATTGAACTACAAAATTGCTATTATTTCAGATGCTATTTCATTTATTAGACAAGTTAATATGAAAGTATTCTTAGAAACGTTTTATTTCTGTCTTTATCTATATTTTACAATTCAGAGGGAAATAAGAGGGAGACCTAAGAAGACACGGGATGAGGAAATTACGGATTTGGTGAAGGACAGGGGACTGCAGGATGGTGACTGGAAGGATAGAAATGAATGGAGGAAGAGAATCCAAAAATGAATATTAAACACTGGAAGATGTTATATAGATTTAAAACCCTTTTAAAAATAATTAAATAAAATATTTATATTTTAGAAACTGCATGAGGGTTATATAATTACAAAAGTACTATTATTTCAGATACCACCTGACTTATAGAGGAGTTAATTTAAACGTATTCTTAGAAATGTTTTACTTCTGTCTTTATATGTATTTTAGTAACTGCAACAGAATTTTAGAATTACAAAATCGCTATTATTTCAGATACTATCTAACTTATAGACAAGTCAACTGAAAGTATCCTTAGGAAATTTTTATTTCTGTCTATATATTTTACAAATCGAAGGGAAAGAAGAGGGAGGCATAAGAAGATATAGATAGAGGGAATTATGGAATTCATGAAGGACAGGGGACTGCAGGATGTTGACTGGAAGGATAGAGGTGAATGGAGGAAGAGAAACCAGAACTTAATATTAGACAGAGGAAGATGTTATACAGAGTGTCCCCATTCAAACCTCCCACATTTTAATTAATCATAACTCACAAAGTATGCGGGATTATGAAATGAGGTCGGTATTAAACGCAACAGAAACTCAAAGAATTTTCATTGCCACACACTGAAATACCTCTATATGTTCACCATTTGTAGCACGAACAATATCAAGTCTGTATTCGATTTCGTACCACGTTCTGGCCAAAATGTACATTGAACTGCCGGGAAGCTTGGTGAATTGATTTTTTGTGGAATCCTGCTCTAATTTCTTTAATATTTTCTTCTGAAACACGTGTACGAGCACCTCCTGATTCTTTTTTAACGCTTCCAGTCGCCATACACTTCTCAAGCCATACCTTAATGGTCTTCCCATCAGGTGCATTTCCTCCATATTCTCTACGGTAATTTTTTTAAACTACAATTATTGACATCGTCTCTGCATATCAGAAAACAGTTTGTGCTCGTTGCTGAGGAGTTGCCATTTTGTTTAGTGTCGTTATTGTCCGACATGCGACAGATGAATTAACTGTAACAATGAAAACAAACATTTGTTAAGTTTCTCTTTCCTTTAATACCAACCTTATTTCATAATTCCGCATACTTTGAGAGTTATGATTAATTAAAATGTGAGAGATTTGAATGGGTCACGGTGTATATATACATTTAAAACCTGTTTGAAAAAATAATATAAAATATCTGTATTTTATGACCAGCATCAGGACTACAGAATTGTAGAATTACTGTTATTTCAGATACCATCTGACTTCTAGAAAAATTAATTTGAAAGTATTCTTGGAAAAGTTTTACTCTGTCTTTATGTATTAACCTTTTTGAGAATTAAGCTCAAACTTTAGATATGCAACACCCAATTGTTAGTGATGCATTGCAGTCTCTTGATATTCTATGAATGTTAAGAATGGATGTTAACGTCATTCTGGCAGACTTATACTTGCAAGTTAGTATTATAATTGAACTAGTGTATGTTTCCAGTTAGGGGATGACGTGAGAATTCCATTCTCTTATCCCATTTGCTTAACTTAACCCAGTTTGTGCAATGCAGATACATGTACGAATATATCCATATAACATGACTCCCTTATCTCTGAGCTCTGCACGACTTTTAGCAAGTTATCAGTTTATAGTTTCTAATTCTAATCCTTGTTCAACATTTGTTACAGTGAGCAAACTCTATATCTGTGATACAACCAAAGACATTGCTCGTTAGATGTTCACATTAAAATCATGTAGATGAGGTAAAACGGATAAATAATTTCGAAGCGTATCTATAAAATCTATTTTGCATAGCACATAATCTTTATAAACACGACTGAGTCTATTTGTCTGTCTGACCTTCATAGACTCAAATATTACACTGGTTGATAAAAATGAACATTATTTCTTTCACAAAAATAAAAATATGAGATTTTAGAAGCATTTTTCATCCTGAATGTAAATATAATTTCAGATTTTTCCTATCAGGCAATAGTTTACTGTGATATTCATTTACATTTTTTTTATAATTTGTATAATTTTTAATAAAATCCATCTAACTCTAACTCATTCTGACTTGCATAGAAAGTGGTAGATAGTGATGTTTGGGCATATTTTGCATCTGGAACATCTCTCTTCTTGGTCCAACAGTAGTCAGCCAGCATACTAGAACTCCACTTTCCTTGGTACCTCTTTTCCATTGTGGAAATTTGCTGATGAAATCGCTCACCGAGCTCATAAGAGACAGTCCTTAAAATACAGCTTGAATAAAATCGCTACAAATAAGGTAAAGGCTCCTATGACAGAATGCTAAAATCAATTTAAAAAGTGGCCGTCACAAAAAAAAAATAAAACTCTGCCAGATGGAAAAATCCTGACTACATATCTGAATTCAATATGAAGAAATGCACTAGATTCACTAATCAAATTCCTTGTGAAGAAAATCTGATTCCTTGTGAAGAAAATCTGATTCCTTGTGAAGAAACTCTTGTCGACCAGTTTATTTGAGCGTTTTGAATGGGGTTTTTACCATCATCTGGAGAATTGTTCTAGGAAAGTTAACGTATATAAGATACATTTTTGCATTGCACATACCTTTATTTTGTATTTTACTAGGCGATAGCGAGGAAATACTAAAGGCCAACATATATTGTGCTAAATATACTATGAAACTAGCATCGGAAGTACATATAAATTCAAGTAGTATGGTCACAAGCAGAAATACGTTATATTGAAAATGGACTGCTAATAACAAATGAGAAAGCGTTAGAGAAGTGGCTGAACTGAAATAGCTTGGAACAACACTAACAAAGAGGAATGAAATCCACAAAGAGAATACAAATTGACTCAATTTTGGAAATATATACTTTATGCGTTACAGTGATTCTTATATTTCCTAGTTGTTTAAAAAAATGTTAAACTAAAAAAAATATGTAAAACAGTTATTCTTCCAATTATATATTATAGGATGCAAAATATGTGTCTTGCATTAAGTGAGGAGGAGAAAAGATCGTGAGTATTTGAGAATTAATTTACTTGAAACATTTTTGGACCGAAGAGAGACGGACAGGTGAATTGAGTAAACAATAGAAGTGAGATACATTATATTTATGTTAAATCGGACATAATAAGAATAGTTATATCTCATAGACTGAAATGGGCAAGCTATGTGATAGTACAAATGGGGGAATGAAAGAGGGGGATGACAAATCTTATAGGTAAACAAGAGTGAAAGCGCCGAGAAGATACGAAGAATGAAATGGGAGAAGAATATTAACCATATTTTCAGGGAGGTTAATTATACATGAATGATTTTAAAAAAATAGCTCATGATACGATTCGAATATAAGATAAGGTTGTGGGCTCGCCACCTTGAATCTCCACGTCCAATAAATGTCATGAGTTAGCCATTGGTTAGTACGTCGATTTCATATACCATATATTTTAAAATATCTAGGAACCATAGTTACAGATAGGAATGAGATGCACAAAGAAATTATACATAGGTTCAATTCTGAAAATGCGTGCTATTATGCATTACAGGGAATCTTAACGTCCCAAATGCTTTCAATAAACCTTACACTGAAAATATATAAATCTGTAATTATTCCAGTTATATTATCATCATCATGAACAAATTCGTTTTAGGCCATGTGGCCTGTACGGTAAACCTAGCGAAGATGGTCTTGATCTTTCCACCGATGTTTTGGTCTTCCTTGGTCCCTATGTCCAGTTGGGGTATATTGGAATGCCAATTTTGGAAGTCTATTTCTTGCCATTTTCCTCAAATGATTTTTCCATTCTTGTTGGTCAGTTATATTATATGGATATAAAACATGGACCTTTACTTTAAGGGAGGAAAGTATTTTAGAATGATTCTTAGGAAAAGTTTTGGACCAAAGACAGGTGAACAGACAGGTGAATGGAGATGAACTACATAGTCTTCATAGGAAGCCAGATATAATAAGAACTGTCAAGTCACGTAGACAACGATGGGCTGCACATGTAGTACGAATGGGGAATGAAAGAGGTACATGGAAGCTTCTTGTAGGAAAACCAGAGGGGAAACGCCTAGTTGGTAGACCAAGAATGAGGTGGGTGAATAACATTAACCATGATTTGAGGACAGTACTTTATGCAGGGTATAACTTAAAATTGTAGCTAAGGGTAGGGATGTGTAGAGAGCTTATATCCGTGCGGCCATGAACCTATGGGTTCGATTTTGCTAGTGAGTTAGTTTTAATAAATATATATTAACATATGCATTTAATAATTGATGAAAAATATCACTTGTAAATATGCTTAAAATAAAATTTCTGCTATGGCTGTTAGAATAATATACAAATATTATCATTATCATCCGGTATCATGGCAGCTGACCCCGCCGTCTTTCGGAAACCAAACGCCATTCCTCTCTGTCCATCCATTCATCTTCTTCCAATGCTCTGATATTCATAGCTGCTTGTACCTCTTCTATCCAAGTTTTTTTCGGTCTTCCTCTCTGCTTCCTTTCAATGGGATCCATTCCATAACAATTGTCGGCAATCTTTGCTCTGGCATTCTTTTGACATGGCCATACCACTGTAATATTTTCTTTTCTATAATGTCTATGATGTCCGGTTCCTCTTGTACACGCATAATTTCCCTGATTTTTATTTCGTATTCTATCCATTCTAGATTTTCCAGCTGATCTTCTTAAAACATCCATTTCTGTGCTTAAAATTCTTTTCGTTTCCCTGGCAGGAATTTGCCAGACTTCAGCACCATACGTTAAAATGATCTGAATTATGGTTTGATATATTTGTAATTTTCTATTTTTTTAAATATTTTTGCCCCACCAAACAGAGTTTAAAGCATTTATTGCTTATTTTGTTTGAGCGATTCTATTTTTAATTTCCACTGTGTTATCGCCTGAATGGTGTAATTTTGTTCCTAAGGAAGTGCATTCAATACTAGGTTTTAGTTCTTCTCCATTGTTGAAATTTATGTTTTCTATTTCTTCTCCTATACACAGATATTTAGTTTTCTCAATGTTTATATTAAGTCCCCATTTTTTATATTTTTCTTTTAGTTTTTTAGCCATATATTCTATGTCACCGTGGTCTTGTCATATTAATATCTGGTCATCTGCTGAATTTAATGAATATACATGTGTATTTTGGATTGGTATGACCATTTTTTTGACAATTTATGATCTGTCCAACAACTTGGTTCTCTATAAGCTCTGTATTTTCATTTTTGAATTTTGTTTGTAATTATGTAATCGATAATGGATTTTTGATTTAGTGTTGGACGTTCCCATGTGTATTTATGCATATCTTTATGATTGAAAAAGCCATTCCATATTTTTAAAGATGATTGTCTACATTAATTCAATTAACCTTTCTCCATTCTCATTTAAAATATTTGCTCCAAACGTTCCTACTACTGGATCTCCAAATTTACTTCATGTTCTTCCATTCATGTCTCCCAATAATATCAATTGTTTCCCAGTACCAATTTTTCCTATTCTTCATTAACTTTGTCAAAAAATAAATCATTTTCTAGATTTGCCATTACGTTATCGTTAATTGGTGCGCATATTCCAAAAATTGTTAGCTTATAGCCCAATATATTCAAATCTAATTTTAAAATTCTCTCATCAATGGCTTCCCAAATTCTTATAGTGCCTTTCCATTTCTTATGAATCAACATTGAAACACATTTTTTGGCTCTTTTATGTTTATCCAGCGCCACTGTAGAGATCTATATAATTGCCTAATTTTCCATTTCCTGTGCCTTTCTTCTTTGTTTCTGTTAATGTTGCCAAATCTAATTTAATTGCTTCTACTTGTTTAATTACTTCCTCCATTTTATTTCTGCAGCCTTGAATATTCCATGTGCCAATTTTCAAAGTTATTTTTCTTAGCTTTAATTGTCCTAGAGTGTTTTTCCGAGGCATGGTGTTTGGTTTTTTAGCAATTTTTCTTTTTATGATGAACGAGGAGCTGGCCCGATGCATCAACCCCCAACCTGGGGGACGGGTAATTTTTGTTCAAGGTTTTCTTCCTCTAGCCTTTAATAGTCCAGTATCTTACTGAAAGGCAGCAGCGCTAGTTTTGGTCCGCCCTGGGTATTTTATTTCCCCAGTACCCGCCATATCTGGTGAGCGTTCCCCTATCCGCCACCTGGGGAGGCGCCCGATGGGAGACTGGCAACTCCACACGGGATATACAACTATTATTTAGTAATAATGGCTTAATATTATCTGGCACTGTTTAATCCTTAAGGGCTTGGCTACCACTCAACTTGGTTTGTATGTAATACATATGAACAGAAATAACTCATTGCCTAAACATACAGATATGAAAGTGCAGTGAACCATTTGCATCATTACTTGAACCAATTAAACTAATTAACATTGTTTCATTATGTACTGTCAATATTGATAAAATGAAATGCAAATTTATCACTGTTTTGTAAAATGGAATGGTTTATTTTTATTTACAATTCAGTAAATTAAATACTGATGATTTATAGTTATTTCTACCTCCGTATAATTTATGTTAGTTACCTCCCTCTTTTTTTGCTTGCAAAATTATTAAGTCTGCCATGGTTTATTCATATATTGGCAAAAATTACGTCCGAAATTAACCAAAATACATTCTTTGTTTCAGGTATGTTACAACTTTTGCAGATGTAATTAGGCCTATATCAACTACAGATGCCCTATTGTAAGTAACCTTTCGTTTATTAATCGTGGATTTTCTAGACTGTACAAATTTACATTTATTAGCGAAAAAATATTTTTAGATAACAACAGACACAACTTAATATAAAAATATACATCATCAAAGAAATCTTATACGTGGCTTAGGCCATATTCTGAAACAAATGTATTGTATATGTATATTAATATTTATTAAAAATTGCACATTTAATTATGTAATAAAATCAATTTATTTTGAGATAATTAATTAATTAATTAATTGTTAAGTAAAACGAATGCAATCATATTTGTCCATGTGTTCACGTGGTTGCAGAGGTTTCTACAATAGGCCTTCTGCTTTTCCAGTATGATGTAGCATAGATATCATTCTAGTGGGTCATGGTAGTATATCTTGGGTTATCGGATGGTGGAATGATTTCAAACTCCATTTCCAGTCTGTCCGTTCGTGATACAATTCGTTTTCATTTTTGCATTGATCTTCTAAATGGATTATAATTTTGTTTCTTTCTAAATCGAAAACATTTTGTCTAAGTTATATCAGTTTAAATCTCTAAGCTTATTCAATGGTGTATACCTGCTTGTTAATTTCCACTGCTGTATAATCTGCTTCTTTCATACCCAACGAAACACAGATTTTAACTGATAGAAGCTAGAAATCAACTACCAGAATTATATCATCATATATCTGTTAATACAGTTAAACAATACAAGATAAGTCCAAAGCAACAGAAATAGACGTAGAGTTAATTCCATGACACGTCGGTATAGCAGGAAATGAAGGGAGCAAATACCATAGAAAAACAATATAGGATGAGGTAAAGTGAAAGTACAATAAATTCAAATCTTAATAATGTAGCCAATAAATGTTTTCGATTCGAAGAAAAAACTCAAATTCCAGAAAGAAAGGTGGTACACAAATAAAAAGGTTTTTCTGGGTGAGGTTTTTATCGGGGTTTTTCCTCACCTGTAAGACAAATGTCAGGAAAACTTTAAGGCCCAAACGGTCCCTGAAATCATATAGCCATCGCATTCATCATCATTCATATTCATCTTAGGTTAAGCTTAGGATTAGGGACTCTCCTGACGCACCATTATCATCCCCATCATATCATCGGGGCAACATAACTCCGCCTACCAGGCGCCCCAACCTCAGAAGTGGGTTACAAGTACGCCATGCCAGGAGAGAAACCAGGAATGTCGAAAGACAACCTGGGGCATTTGAAAAAAAAAAAACACTCTCACGTATAATAAAGTTTTCTCCAAATAAAATAAACGAACTATATGAAACCTGGAAGCAGCCACCATAACATGAGTGGTATAAAGTACAAGAAACAGGAACAGCCATAAACTGCTAATTCCGGCGACAATCGCAGACTATAATAGCAATGTTAAAAAACGGGCATACTAAGCATAAGATAGTATCATCTCAAATATATTTCGATGTATATAAATTGAAATATAATATCAGCTAAGTCAGCTCACATCCTGACGTGTATAGATCTGACTCTAGACCACATGTATTCAGACCCAAAGAGACTGAAGCTCATGCTGAAGCAACACAACCTTGGCCTTAGTTTAAGGATCTCTGAATAATAAAGAAGAACATGAAATTATGAAACTATTTTTTATATTATAGATTTTGTCTTTATATATAATTCTTTTGTACGTGTGTATGTCACTGAACTACTCCTAATCGACTGGACCGATTTTGATGATTTTTTCTGTGTGTTTGATTGGGTCCCTGGATGGTGTAGATTCACAATTGGACCTGGTAGGTGTCGCTGCGATCGTGTTATAGGAATTTTTTTATTCTTAGTTGTTGACTAATTTTTTATATTTTTAAGATTTTTTGCATATCAGAACATATAACCCAAATATTTCACCCACACTACTCCACAATACTTTTGAAATGAAGAAAATTAATAATTTATCATTAAATCCTTCTAAGACGTTTATGAGTATTTGATCTTCTGACAATAATCCGGGCAGGACATTATCGGTCGGGTCCGCTAGTAGAGTATAAATAATTTGAGGAAGATGAAAAGCATATGGAATGTTTGAAAAACGTTATTTATTTTATCTGATGTAGTTAAGACCATAAGGTCTCCTCTTCCACTTCACCAGGGTTATATTGTATGTATAAGAACAATTATGATTAGTAATAAATAATAGGCATAGCAAAACATGGCCTCTTACATGAAGGGAGGAAAGGAGGTTACGAGTACAGAGGGTTGTTTTTCGATCTCGGATAACAAATGATTTTTAAGTTTTACCTTAAGAAAAGCCTAAAACCCTCCCGGAAAACTCCTGAACAGTTTTCAAAAAGCCCTATCACAATCGGATGAACGGTATGGCAGCGCATAAAGGACGGACAGACAGATATTCGTTTATATATATATATTTATTTATTTTTCTTATCTTGTCATATATGTATGGTCCACCGCTGTGGTCTCGAGGTAGCGTGCTGCCTTGTCACGCAGTAAGCCCGGGTTCGATCTCCTGCCGGGGCAGTTTTTCTGGGTGAGGTTTTTATCGGGGTTTTTCCTCATCTGTAAGACAAATGTCAGGAAAACTGTAAGGCCCAAACGGTCCCCGGAATCATATGGCCATCATCATCATCCTTATTATCATCATCCTGCACCGATGTGGAAAGCAACGGGAAGCTATGATTGCAGTGAAGGGCCTGCATTCGGGCGATGTACTATGTATATGTATATATAACAACTTTGAATTATCTACATGATGATTAATAATACATAATAGGCATACTGTAGACTACACAATATGGAGTTGACAAGGAAGGAACAAAAAAAAAATAATAATAATAATAATAATGATAATGATAATAATAACCTATAGGTACGGAACACTCTGTGGTTTTCAGGATAACAGATTATGAAGTAATTGTTCAAATTAAATATCTGGTAGGGTATAATTAATGTATAAATAATGAAGTTACTTCTTACTGGTTTAAGTTTTCTTTACGAATAAGATGCATCAAATCTCTTACAATATTGTTCCATTCTTAAAGGAATCTTGTTCACTTGCTAACGGTTACGTATTTTAATCCTCTACTTCAATTTTCCAAGCGGTTAAGCCCTAGATGCAAAATAGCGAAACTCATCAACCGTTCAGAAACAGCTTAGTATAAAATCAAGTTCCAAGACACGCCGGGGAGACTCAATACCAACTCATTAATTCAGGAGTCTTCTTACAAACTTGAAGTTAAATTATAATAATCGCCTGAATATATTATCAAGTTTCCACACACAGAACTAACACTTCAAATCGCTTACAATTACTCATAATGGTAGGGTGTAATTCCTTATATTTTGCTTTCCATTTCGAAATAAAATACAGAGTTGTAATTAATATTTAATTTTAGGAAGTATAGCCTATAAAGTAATGAAACATCTAAATAAACAAGAAAAAGATACAATACAGATCAATGCAATTGAGGAGAAACAATGGGAAGAACATTATAAAAAACTGTGGTATAATGAAAATAAAATAACTAAAGATAACATATATGAGTGTGAGATAGGAATAGATATGATAACAATGGAAGAATTAGAAGAAGTACTGAAAACAACAAAGAACAGAAAGGCAGCTGGAATAGACGGAATTAATATGGAATTAATAAAATATGGAGGAATTTTTTTAAAACTGAGATTATTACATTTTTTTAATTTATGTTGGAAACAAGCAACAATACCAGAAACCTGGACAACAGCAATAGTACAATCTATTTTTAAGAAAGGAGAACGTAAAGACTGCAACAACTACAGAGGAATAAGCATTTTAACTGCAGGCTATAAAATATACTCAAGAATCTTAACATTTAGATTAAAACAAATAACAGAGGTAATGTTAACAGAAGAACAAAGTGGATTCAGACCAGGGCGTTCATGTATGGATAATATATTTACGATAAAAGAATTTATAAACAAAAGAAGAGAATATAACATGGAAACACACATAGCTTTTATTGATTTTGTCAAGGCATTTGATAAAGTAGACAGAGGAAAACTCTGGACAATTTTAAAAGAAAAAGGAATTCCGAAACACTTAATAGCAGCTATAAAGAGTTTGTACTGGAACACAAATTTTGTTATAAAAACTAGAAATGAAGTAAGTAAAAATAAAATTCATACTAATCAAGGAGTTAAACAAGGATGCAGTATCTCTCCAGTTTTATTTAACCTATACATCAATGATATAATAAAAAAATGGAACGAAGAAACAAATAAAGGAATAAAATTAGATAAAACACACTACTTGAAAACATTATTATACGCTGATGACCAGGTAATAATATCAAATACAGAAGACGAACTTCAGAGGAATATTTTTAAACTACATAATATATGTGAACAATATAATCTCAAAATATCCATAGAAAAAACTAAGGTAATGGCATTCCAAGGGAAAAATCAAATCAGATCGAAAATAGTAATAGAAAACAAAATCATAGAACAGGTGAACCATCTCAATTATCTAGGATGTGACATTTCATTTAATTATGATAATGATATAAATAATAAAATAGCAAAATTCCAGGGAATATGTGGTACGATAAAACGAACACTAAATAACAAAACAAGAAGAGAGACCCAACTGAAATTTTATAAATGTTGGCAGTACCAGTACTGCTCTATGGTTCAGAAGCCTGGATACATAAAAAACAAGACCTAAGTAGGATAACGGCGGCAGAAATGAAATTTTTGAGATCTGTTAAAGGGTGCACTAAGGAAGACAGAATCAAGAACACAGAAATAAGACAGGAACTTGAAATATTTGCAATAACTGATAAAATGGATACATATAGACAAAAATGGAAGCAACACATAGACAGAATGAATGAAGATAGATATCCAAAACAAATAACAAAATACAAACCTAAAGGCACCCGAGATGTGGGCAGACCTAGAAAGAGATGGGCTGAAGTCGGAACGGGTCAACAGACCTAGTCCATGAATGAAGATGATGATGATGATTTTAGGAAGTGATATTTTGAGGTTATTCTAATTAAATTATTTTCAGTCTGATCATCTTACCTCAATATTAATGTTGATTTGTTTTTGGACATGTTTCAAAACAATTCTGTTTTATCGTCAGCTTGTCCAGACTGGTTAGATTTATGTAGCACACCCTGGATGTCGATGTCAGCTCCATAAAAATAAAATAAATCAGGAATATATCAAATTGAATGCATAGGTTGTGAAAAGATACATATATTTGAAAAACAAAAAAGAAACCTAAAAATTAGAACCTAAGAACACATAAGGAATATTAAAAATGGGGAAATAGAAAAATCTGCAGTTGCTGTTCATGTTTGGGCTGAAAAACATAATATAAATTCGGACACTAGATTATTAAAACAGTTAGAAAATTCAAAAGAGCTGACTATTTGGGAAAAATCTACATTCAGAAAAACAAAAACAGAGTTATGAATTTTGAAATGCCGACGGAGCGTGCGTGACCTTGTTTGGAGGTTCTTAGCCAACCGTAGGATGGAGCTGACATCGACATCCAGGGTGTGCATCTAACCAGTCTGAACAAGCTGACGATAAAACAGAATTATTTTGAAACATGTCCAAGAACAAATCAACATTAATATTATGGTAAGATGATCAGACTGAAAATAATTTAATTAAAATACAGAGTTCCGACAAATGCTCTTTCGGGATTCGAACGTGTAACTTGCGTTTGAATAAATTTACAAATATGAAACTAATACTAATCGAAAGACAAACTCAAAACGTTTTGGTTTTAGTATCACAGTTGGCAACAATGACGTATAATTAAATACAACATTGCGTTTTATTGAAAGTGAGAAAATGGCTGGTATAGAGGATATGCGAGCGTTCAGTGTTTGGATTATCATGTTCATCAATCTGTAATTGTTGTTCAACGACATTTTCGAACAAGTGGTGAAGATCCACCCAGTGGTCCTTCAATTCGTAAGTGGTACTCTGATTTTACGACAAGAGGAAGCATCTGTAGGAAGAAATCTTCTGGACCCCCAGCTGTAAGCGAGGCAACTGTAGACCGGATTCGTGAATCTTTTACACATCATCCTTAAAAATCAACCATTGCAGCTATAACCCTAGCAATGATTCCTGACGAATGAAATTTGTAATGGGAGCTTAGATGCGAGTCCTGTACTAACCAGATGTAGGTCTCAGCCAATAGGAAGTAGACCACACGTCATTGCTAACTCCCTCAAATACAGTCACTGCTAAACATTTTAAAAATCTCACTACAAAAATTAAATAATATAGGTAATCTTTATCGTAGACTGCGATAGGCAGGACATGTGGCACGAATGGGGAATGAAAGACGTGCATGGAAGCTTCTTGTAGGAAAACCAGAGGGAAAACGCCCAGTTGGTAGACCAAGAATGAGGTGGGAGAATAACATTAACTATGATTTGAGGGAAGTATATTATACGGGGAATGATTGTAAAACATTAGCTCAGGATAGGGATGTACAGAGAGCTTATGTCCGCGCGGCCATGAACCTACGGGTTCGATAGTGCCCGTGAGTTAGGACATCTTTATCCGTGGAGGAAGTATATTCACTATATATATATATATATATATATATATACACATACACACACACACACACACACACTGTATTTGGTTTATATCACACTTTTAATGTTTTAAATAACCACTAAATGTCACTTTAATTTAAACAATTTATAGTCTTCCCCGCGCCATAGCCACGTGATTAAGGCGAGATGCCTTGGCGCAGAGCTACGGGACCTGCGCTGGTTCGAGTATCCACGGGGGAAGAAATGTTCTCAAGGAATTTCTACCAGTATGGGACCGATGCCCACCCAGCATCGTGAGGCATTTGGGTAGCTACAATAAGTAGCGGGTCCAGGTTGAGAGGACCAGTTATAATGGCTGAGGGACCCGACATTCACATTACACTATAATTTTAAGACTTCAGACAGCAAGTGTACAAAATATTATAATTAAAGTCTATGGTTTAAAATCTAAAATCAACACATCCGCGTCTCACTATTATTCTCTATGGACTGTACATGTTTTGTAGAGGAACTGTTTTGTTTGTAAACGTGGCAGACAGGGAATTTACAGCTCAGCAATATTGATAGGCTCTACCATTGGATTTACGGTCAAGGACATTCTTCAAAATCCCTTGCGCGACCTATAGTAAGGAGCTGAAGATCCCTAAATCCACCGTATGGAATGTTCTGCGTAAACGTTGTGTACAGGCCACCTCTACAGACCGTCCTTGATCTAAGAATGACGCATCACAGCAGCCATCGAAACAGTTGACCATGATATGGTACAACGTTCCTGGGCGGAAATTGATTACAGGCGTGACGTGTATCCTGTTACCAACGAGCTCACATTCAACATCTGTAAGGCACTGTAACCAAAACGTTCGAATTTATTGAGAAATTGCATTGAGTTTCATTTTCATCACAGAGTATTTTTGAAATATTATTTTCGACATTTTATCGGATAGTGCGTCTCGGATTGGAAATCATAGCTTCTTCGAAGAGAAATTCTTTATTTTTGTCCAATGCCACCAGGTTGAGTTTTATGACATTTATAGCTTTCACCCCTGGCATTGATTGACGGAATTACAATCCATTTCTCAGATTGTGACCCTTGGAAGTCGAAGTTACGTAACCCCGATGATATGATGGTTGATAAATGATAATGGAGAGCCAGGAGAGACACCTACATTTGATATAAATTCCAGACCGTGGGCAACCATAGGGATAATTACCATTAAAGAAATAGTATTTCGGTGTGACCGGGAATCGAACCCGGTACTTCATGAACTGTAGTCAGAAACGCTGTGCACTAGCCCATGAGGCTAGTTAAAAGATATATTTCTGTATATAAGCCTATAGTGACATTTCTAGTTCAAAATATAAAGTTGTCAAAACGTGTATTTATATAGTATCAAATTTGTCATGAGCAAACCCTAATCTTTAGAGATATTTCAAAACGTACAACTCCAGCGAGTATAATTCATTCATATTACGCCACTTCATAGGAAATAACACAGCAAAATGGCGGGAGTTTACACAACCCAAACAGAGGAACAAATCAACGTCAACAGAATTCCGTTGTTGACAGAGACCTGAAATGATGAGGTATGAGTTAGGAATACGAATGTGGTCCCAGAGTCATCAATCTATTACTGTTATGGTATACATATTATAGGACAGTTCAAATATTTGTGTTGAGGAGGACTAATGTACACACACGTACACTGACTGCGCTTCATTTACTGCTATCTGCAGGATTAATGCAAACAGCGACCAGTTGCTCTCCTCTTAAATACTCAAATCATTAGCTGTTGCAAAATGTGCTTTCCTCAGAAGGCAACTTCCAGGCATCGCATGCCCAGACCTAGCATTACATTTTTTCCATAAATGGTAGTGAAGTACCAAGGCTCTGTCAAAAGAAAAAGAAAATATATATATGACATAAAAAAATGCCTGGACGGGATTTTAACCCGGACCTCTGAATTGGTGCTTCGGCGTGCAATCCATTACACCACCGGGCAAATCTAATGCAAATATTTATATTTCTTATATATATATATATATAATTCCACCGCTACCTTAAAAGAGTGGTCTCGCGGTAGCGTGCTGCCTTTTTACGCAGCGGGCTCGGGTTCGATCCCCGGTCGGGGCAGTTTTTCTGGGTGAGGTTTTTATCGGGGTTTCTCCTCACCTGTAACACAAATGTCAGGAAAACGTTAAGGCCCAAACCGTCTCCGAAATCATACGGTCATCATCATCCTTCGCCGATGTGGAAAGCAACGGGAAGCTATCACACCTACAATTCCCTAATAAACCTGCAAGCATAGCATGAAAATCCTATGATTGCAGTGAAGGACCTGCCTTCGGGCAGAATTACTATGGATGGATATATATAGTCCACTGCTGTGGTCTCGAGGTAGCGTGCTGCCTTGTCACCGGTCGGGGCAGTTTTTCTGGGTGAGGTTTTTGAGGTTTTTATCGGGGTTTCTCCTCACCTGTAAGACAAATGTCAGGAAAACTTTAAGGCCCAAACGGTCCCCGAAATCATATAGTTATCATCATCCTTACCATTATCATCATCCTTCACCGGTGTGGAAAGCAACGGGAAGCTACCACACCTACAATTCCCTAGTAAAGCTGAAAGCATAGCATGAAATTGCTATGATTGCAGTGAAGGACCTGCCTTCGGGCAGAATTACTATTAATGGATATATATATTCCCCATTATTACTAGATGTAGCGAGAACTCGGTCTTCACTGCCATCTGGTAGCTAGCCACTATAACAAGTAAGCGAATTAAAGGGAATATTTTTACTTTATAGAAGTGATGCTTTATATATATACCGTTTTTAACTCCTAGTCATTAAAAATACCAATCGTTAACAAGTTTTCCAAGATCCATAATAACATATTAAATTAATAAACTATGAATTATACTGGTACTTGACTTACTCTACTAAGTTAGTTCCTTAAAACTCAGGCATTTTACTTTGCAGAGAGGTAGTTTTAAATTATCACACTGTTCATGCAAGGTCATTCTATAAGGAGTTAAAATTGTATGTTATTTACTTAAACTCTGTTAATTCTAGTAGAGTAGTCTAGATATTCGAATGTAAGTGTACCTCGGCACTCTGTACATGATGGCACCAAACCAGTTGTATCATTTGAATAGACAAATAATTCCGCCATTCTTTACGCGTGGATATGGTTTAATAAATAAGGTGAAGGATATGTAGTACAGGGTTCTTCATTTATAACCTAACGGGCACACAGTGTTTTGCCTGTACGCGGTTGGGTGAGCCACAGCCGGACTTGCTCCTACATAAACTCTGCGCGTAAAGCATGTATAAAATTCGAAGTACTTTGATAGTCCATGATATATATAGAAGACTATGAGTCGCCAAGGTAATATTTATATTTTAATTCATGTTTTCTTTAACTTTAATTGCGTTATCTAAATACATTGTTTATTACTCTAGTTACTTTTGTGAAGTTATTTAACTTATTGTTGATGTAATTTATTATTTTTATGATGATTATTATTATTGTTACAATTATGATTATCATTATTGATCATATTTTGATTATTGTTATTATTATTCTCATCATCATCATCATCATACACCTCATAAGAATGGAAGAAGAGAGAATACCAAAGAACATCCTTAATTGGAAAGCTAATGGAAGAAGTCTAAGAGGCAGGCCTAGAGAAAGATGGGTGGATGGAGTGAACAGAAGTATGGAAGCTAGAGATTTGAGAGAAGAAGATGCTTTAGACAGGAATCTTTGGTGACAAATCACTTTTGGGTTGAAAGAGAAACACTATATTGTGCAATATTCCTAAATAAAAAAGGAATCATCATCATCATCTATTCCACTACTGAAGAAATGATCAATTCATGAGGATGGCGGAGAAACGTTCAGTTTTAACAGAGGAGACGTTAGACGAAATATACGCAAGTTTTGAACGTACACCAACAAAATCCGTACCAAAATTAACACAAAAGGTGGAAATTTCAGAGTCTTCTGCACATAGAACAACTAAACTATTAAAACTAAAACCTTATAAGTGTACATGTGTCCATTGTTTAATACAAGGTGACACAATATCTATAAGGTAAGATTTTTATACATAATTTACGCGGAGAGTTTATATAGGAGCAAAGCCGACTGTAGCACACCCAACTGCGCATAGGCAAGAGCCATGTGTCCGTTAGGTTATAAATGAAGAATCCTGTAGAACATCTTGATTGAATAAGGGTCCGTCCCCGTGGCGCGTTGAGTTGAATCCATAACTTCTACATCAGCCGTTCGGCTTCGATTCAGGCGAGTTGGGCGATTTTAAATTTCAGTTTTGAGTCTGAGTGTGTACACACAGAAATCGCAAAAAAAAATTGAAAAGTAAAACAACAAAGAAGCAAAACATAAAAAAATCAGCATTTCTAAAATTCATTGTAATCACAATTTAGGTTATATACTATTTTTTAAATATTAACAAAAGTAACTGTTTTATCGTTCCTCTTCAATTAAAATGAATTTTTGTTTAAAAAACTTCGTTAAATAGTTAAAGCTATGTAGGTATTTCAGAACATGTTCCATCTTCGGTATGTGATTTTGTACTATATAATTTTAACTATTTAAGGAAGTTTTTTAAACAAAAATCAATTCTAATTGATGAGGAATGATAAAGCAAGTAATTATATTAATATTTTTTTAATCAATAAAATAAAAACATATTGAAGAAAAATTATTGTAACTTTTTTTAATTACAATTAAATTAAATTTAACTGAATGGGTAAGTCTTTCTGTCACTATAATCAAGTTCACACTGAATTACAAACCATGCTAAGATAAGAAATCGATTCCATTTATATTATTTGATCTCATTCTATCATATACAGAGTATCGTATTTTCATGTATGAGTGCGTATATACAGAATTAAATTTATTGCCTTTTTTCAAAAGAAAGGAAATACATTTGCATTTACATTGCGCACGGGCCTGCTTGGCATTATTAGATTTTAAGTACATATTAATTGTTTTTATACAGTTTTTGTGTAGGCGTTTAGCTATGTAGGTATTTGTTTATATCCATCCATCCAATCATCCATCCATCCATACTAATTCTGCCCGAGGACAGGTCTTTCACTGCAATCACAGCATTTTCATGCTAAAGCAACGGAAGCTACCACACCTATAATTTCCATAGTAAAGCTGTAAAGCATAGTATTTGTTTATATAATCTTATGATTATTTATATTTTTGATTCATTGAAAAATAATGCACGGACAGCCAAGCAGGCCTGTGCGCAATGTAAATCATCATCATCATCATCATCATCATCACTCCAGGGATTAGGCAATTGCCCGTTCCGACTTCATATTGCATCAGCCCAACGTCTTTTAGGTCTTCCAACATCACGCCTTCCTCTTGCTTGATAATTTCTGGTTAACAATGGATATCTCTCCTTACTCATTCCATCCATGTGATCAATCCATTTCTGTCTGTAATTCGTAACTTTATCCAATAAAGGCTGTACTTTCAATTCTTCTCTTATATCCTCATTTTTTATTCTATCAAGTCTTGTACATCCTTTTACTTGTCTTAGGAAGCGCATCTCTGCCGTCTGTATTCTATCCTTCTGTCTTTTCACTGGAGCCCAAGTTTCACATCCACACAATATTGTGGGAACCGCCATAACATTATACATTTTTATCTTGGTT
Organism: Diploptera punctata; assembly: GCA_030220185.1. Classification (NCBI taxonomy): domain Eukaryota; kingdom Metazoa; phylum Arthropoda; class Insecta; order Blattodea; family Blaberidae; genus Diploptera; species Diploptera punctata. Next base: position 1,195,998 of record JASPKZ010009834.1, on the reverse strand, counting down.
TCTTTTCTAATTTTATTTTTGAATGTTCTCTGTATTGTTCCACACACCGTCTGAAATTGATTTATTTTGGAGTCAATGCAATGTAAATTCAAGTGTATTTCCCTTTCTTAAAAAAAGGCAATACATTCCATTACTACTATTTGGATGAAATAATGACAATTCATATAAAACACTTGAAGTCGTGTTGAAAGTAGTGATCAAGATTTTGCATGGTGCTGATAAACTAATGTTGATGAGGAAAACTATATCGTGTTTAGGATGCATTAACTTGTCTCACACAGGTCCACAGAAATACCATCAAATTCCTATTGTTCATGACGTAATGACGAAACAGTATCTTGTAATGGCATTACCGATTGCTGCATATCGCAACACAATGAACACACTGCCATGTATACTCCGAGTTACCAATTCCCCAGGGTTCACCATACTTGCACACAATAGCGTTGCTCGCACACAATGTAAGTTTAGGTATGGATACTAAAACTATACACATCAAGTTTGGATATATAAAAACATTGGCCTGAGACAATACATAGAGTTTCAAAGTGATTGTTCAAACTCTAGAGGGATGAGAATAAAAATCAAGAGATGGAAAAGCATTCCAGTGAACATTAACCCGGAAATTGTTTACGAGATAGTTTTGGTTTGGACTAGCTGCATATTTCCTCTGTGCCCTCGAAAGATAAGCGAACTAAAGCCTACTTTATTTTATCCCTTGGCAAATCATTTCCATCCCACATTCCTACCTCTCTCTCTTTTTCTATCTCTCTCTTGCACTTGCACTCCAGTGTTATCAACTCGATTCCATCCTTGCATTATTCAATATTGAAGAGCCATGACACTGAGGGAAGTTTGGCAACATCCCTACTCGATGAGTTACTGTGGCTGCTGTTTGACGTAGTGGGAGGGGACTGCGGTGAAATGGTGATATATATATATATACAAGCGTTACTGCTATAAAGTAAATATTCTCTTTAATAATTTGCTTAACTGTTATGTTAGCCGCTAGATGGCAGTCGGAAGATCTTTCCGCTACCTCTTGTGTGAATTGAGAATACTACATGTATAAGAAAATTGTATGTTTGTCTTGGAATTCTTGGGTAGCTCAGTTGGTTAGAGCGCTAAAGATACAGACTTTAGAGACTCGAGTTCAAATCCCGACTCAAGCATTCTTTTTTTCTTTTCATATCATATATATATATATAAAATTTACAAATGGGTCGCACGTGCAGTAGGCCGTACGTGCTGTTGACAGTCCGTTACAATAAGTTAATGTTTGGTAGTAATATAACTTAAAAGAAACACAATAATATTACAATTACATAACAATACAATTACATTATACATTAACTTGCTTATGTAGAATTATTAGGAATCAATGGTATTACAATTTGTTAACATATTTATTTATGCATGCATGAGTGTTGTTCTTATTTTTCGCGTTTTGTCCAGAAATTTACCCAAGTTTATTCAATTTTCTGGGCTTACCATTAACTTGTAGCATGCCAATCTATCACGATTTGAATATAAGAACGATGCCAGCGCTATAGGGGCACAGATCCGTTGGTGCCAGTATAGTAAGACTAATTCCAACAAAACTTCGTCATGCAGGAACTGCGCGAACTAAGTAAATTCCACTAATTCACTGGAAATATCGAATCCGTACGTTCAAGGACGTGCATAAATAAGTGTTCCATACATCCCTATCCTGAGCTCATATTTTCCATTCATTCCCTGTATAATCTACTTCACTCAAATCATGGTTAATATTATACTCCCACCTTATTCTTGGTCTTAAAATTGGACGTTTTACTTCTGGTTTTCCTACAAGGTGGCGGTTCCGTGGTGCCACCAGTTAGACACTAGCCTCTCACCGCTAGAGTCCCGAGTTCGAGTCTCGATCACTGACTATGGGTTTCGTGGTGGGCGAAACGGAGCTTGGGCAGGTCTTTCTCGGGGTTTTCTCCCGTTTTTCACTACCAGAAATTTCATTCCACTATTTTTCCATACTCATCTCATCCATTTCATTTCTTTCGTTCATCCGCCCCTGAGACGGTACGTCAGGGGTGGTTAGATGGTAGCCTTGTCGTTCACATACCTCTGTATATTTATATATATAGACTCCATCTCATCTCATTTCTTGAACCGATACTTATTTGGACACGAGTTGATATTTTTGTTATATTTCCAACAGGAAGTTTCGTCCCGCGCCATAGCTGAGTAGTTAAGGCACGAAGTGTTGGTGCAGAGCTACGGGACTTTCGCTGGTTCGAGTTACCATGGGGAAGAAATGTTCTCATGGAATTTCGGCCAGTATGAGACAGGTGCCCACCCAGAACCGTGAAGCATTTGGGTAGCTACAATAAGTAGCGGTTCCAGGTTGAAAAGACTAGTTATAGCGGCTGGGACCCGACATGCTGACCACATGTCACCCCTACAGTGGCTCGATTATCGTCTACCTCACACATGTGGATATGAGGCCAGCAGTCGGATGGTAGCCCAAGAACCTTCAATACCAGTCGCACTTGTAGTATGAGGAAGTTTCCAATGCTCCTGTTTCAATCACTATCCGTGCCTCATGACCTGCCCATCGCAGTCTACATGACTAATTGTTCTTATTTGATCTCCTTTCCATTAAAGATCACGTATTTCACTGACTATTTAACTCATGCCCCAAATGGGAGTCAATGACCAATCACGTTTCAATGATTTCTGTTTTACAACCAATCAGAGTCGTGTTTCACCAAATATTTATCAGTGTTATAATTACCATATTAAAGAAAGCTCCTCCTTACAATATTGCGTTCCTTTGGCAATAAATAGTATGATCTGGTTGCAGTGATAAACAAAAGAAGCAGTAGAAGCGTACCTATCGTTTCTCATTTGTTTTCAAACATCGCCGTTTACATTGAATATATAAATATTTTAAAATAACTATAGTTAAACAATGATTTGTGAGTAAACAGCTTAATTTTATTCGTTAAATAGTCCTAACAAATGCCACTCTTGATTTCCAAATTCTCTAGATAAATTCACTCCTCACTTCGTGAGTCGTGAATTTATCGATAATTTGGAAATCACTCGTGGCATTACTTATGATAAATAGTGTGCTTCATTCGTCTGTTTGTTAATCTCTCTTTGGTAAGAAAATCTTCCTAAGAACTTCATTCTCAACATTTCGTAATATTTCGTAATAAGTAAGAATCCATTTTCGCGTCCATAAAATATAACTGGGAGAATAACAGTTTTATATATTTTCAAATTAACATTTGAGAGAAGTTGGGACGGCAAGAGTCCCTGTAATGCATAAAAGCATGCGCTTCTAGAATTGAGCCCAGGTGTGTGTGTTGGTCCCAAATTTATTTGTAGTATAAATAAATGTAAAAACTATCAAAATGAGAACTGTCATATTGCGGCAGACTGATGATATCTGTAATTCAATAACCTGACATATTAAATTAAGTATAATTATGCTATTCCATGCCATCGCGCTTTAACCTTAATTCTCTCTTGAATATCTCATTACTTGTATCAAATTCTATCCCACATGCATCATGTTATTTGACACAAAGGGAAATGTTAAATCAATTAATTAAAATTACCATATCTCTTCTATAGCCTACATTTCGAATATCCACTCCACCAGTTGAAATTAGCTCACTATTAGAAATAATCCAAATACGCCTACATGTCCATAAAATATACTTTCTTGTCATTCTAGTAATTCCAAAACGAGGACTGCCCAATTAACGCTTCATGAATGAAGATTCGATATTTTATATAGTGACACCATATTGGGCAAAATGCTCTATCTTCTTTGCCATCTGACTTATCGCCTGTGAAATGTAGCGTAATTCGCTTATGGCAAATGAGGCTTCATTAATGCCTGTCATAAATACGCGATGCATTTTCGACTCTTGCCTATGACATCATGAGCACGTTATAACATCAAATTATTTATCACCATGATTTTTATTTTTAATCTCATAACTTTTTTCATCATACATTGACACCAAAACTTAATGGTGTAAGATATTACTTTAATAACAATTATGTTTTTTATGATATTAGGTTTGTACTATACGTTTAAAGAATTCCACATACTATTATAATAAGTAGTAGTAGTAGGACTTTATTAGACAAAAAGTAAGATATTTACAATATTATTTACAAATATGGGTCGCACGGGCAGTAAGCCGTACGTGCTGTTGACAGTCCGTTACAATAAAGTAATAATTGGTACTAGTGTAAAGAAAAATAAACAAAAACAGCAATAACATTACAATTACATAAAGAAAACACAATAAAAATATTACCATTAAATAATAACACAATAGCATTATACACTAAAAACATTAACATTACAATTACATAAAGAAAACACAATAATATTACAATTAAGTAATAACACAATAGCAATAACATTACAATTACATAAAGAAAACACAATAATAATATTACAATTAAATAATAACACAATAGCATTATACACTAAAAACATTAACCTTACAATTACATAAAGAAAACACAATAATATTACAATTAAGTAATAACACAATAGCATTATACACTAAAAAAAACATTAACATTACAATTACATAAAGAAAACACATTAATATTCCAATTAAATAATAACACAACAGCATTATACACTAATTAATTTATATATAATTGTTAATAATTAATGGTATTGCATTTTGATAACATATATTTATTCATGAATGAGTGTTGTCCTTATTTTTCGCGTTTTGTCCAGAAATTTACCGAGGTTTATCTAATTTTCTGGATTTACCAATAAGTAGTAGTAGGACTTTATTAGACAAAAAGTAATATATTTACAATATTATTTACAAATATGGGTCGCACGGGCAGTAAGCCGTATGTGCTGTTGACTGTCCGTTACAATAAGTAATAATTGGTAATAGTGTAAAGAAAAACAAAAAGAAAACAATTACATAAAGAAAACTCAATAATATTACAATTACATAATAATACAATAACATTATGAATTAATTATGTATAATTATTAAGAATTAATGGTATTGCATTTTGATAACATGTATTTATTCATGAATGAGTGTTGTTCCTATTTTCCGCGTTTTAATGTCACGAGTGATTTCGAATTTATCTAGATGATTTTGAAATCAAGAGCGGCATTTGTTAGGGCTATTTAACGAATAAAATGAGCTGTTTACTCACAAATCATTATTTAAATATAGTTATTTTAAAATACTTATATGTTTAATATAAGAGGGGATGTTTGAAAACAAATGAGTAATGTTTGATTATGTTTTATTTGCTCATCAATTCAACTTAATCATATTGTTTATTGCCAAATAGAATCGTAATATTGTAAGAAAGCACCCTAGTGGAGAAAAACTGAAACTCATCAAACTGGATATTATAATTAAGACTAGGACTTTTATGTAATAAAAGATAAGATTGCAATGCAGTTATTATATATTATTCAACTGTTTGTGTGTGAAACCAAGATAAAAGAAAGTCAAAAGTCTTACTTCTCATTATACTATTCAACTGTTTGTGTGTGAAATCAAAACAAAAGACATTCGTAAGTCTAACTTCTCATTATATTATGTTGCAATCTTAACTCTTATTACATAAAAATCCTAGCCCATTATAATCAACATTTTAGTTTATTAATTACTTTTTTTCTGAAACAACTCAGTAAAATCAATATTTAAAAAACACAATTATTGAACATGCAATTATCAAATGTGTAGGTTAAAGGAATCTATTCATTATTTACTATATTCAATGTATTTGTTAGAGAGTCATGCGCTGCAAAATAATGGTCCGACCTGTTCAGAATTAAGAAGGAGTTTCCTTTATTTTGGTAATAAAAATTCGATAATTTTCGAGGTGTAACACGACTGTGATTGGTTCTAAAACAAAATAAATTGAAACGTGATTGGTTATTGACTAACAATTTGGGGCATGAGTTAATAGTCTATTTAAATGAAATGGGCGGTAACGAAATCTCTGAGGTATATCTGAGCAAAAGATTATACGTTTCAGTAATCATTTATTCAGCAATACAGCAGTACTTTAATAATTTGTCTTGAATATACATGTATTTTTTATTTATTAAGAGACCAGCCTCATGGGTTAGTGGTCAGCATTTCCGACTACTGTTCTTGAGTTCCCGGGGTTCAATTCCTGGTCAGACCATAGGAATTTTTCCTTAAAGGAATTATTAATGTGGATGCCCATGGTATGGAATACAGGTAAAGTTCAGGTTGAAGACTCTCCTGACGCTTCATTATCAGCCATCATATTATCAGCCATCATATTATCAGCAATCATATTATCAGCCACCATATTATCAGCCACCATATTATCAGCCATCATATTATCAGCCATCATATTATCAGCCATCATATTATCAGCCATCATATTATCAGCCATCATATTATCAGCCATCATATTATCAGCCATCATATTATCAGCCATCATATTATCAGCCATCATATTATCAGCCATCATATTATCAGCCATCATATTATCAGCCATCATATTATCAGCCATCATATTATCAGGATAACGTAATTTCGCCTTTCAGATGCCCCAAACCAAGAAATGGATTACAATTCCGTCAATGCCAGGGGAAAAACCAGAAATGCCATAAAAATAACGTGGTGGCATTGGAAAATAACGACAACGTGGTTTCATGTTTTCAATTAAAGTGCTTTATCCTTCCCCTGTCCACCGCTGTGGTCTCGAGGTAGGGTGCTGACTTGTCACGCAGCGGGCCCGAGCCCCGGTCGGGGCATTATTTCTGAGTGAGGTTTTTATCGGGGTTTTTCCTCACCTGTAAGACAAATGTGAGGAAAACTTTAAGGGCCAAACGGTCCCCGAAATCATGTGGCCATCATCATCATTCTTATCATTTTCATCATTTTCATTCTTCACCGGTGTGGAAAGCAACGGGAAGCTACCAGACCTACAATTCCCTAGTAAAGCTGCAAGCATAGCATGCAGTGAAGGACCTGCCTTCGGGCAGAATTACTATAGATGGATCCTTCCCCTGGTTACAGCTCTGTATCAAATTATCAGAATATAATATATAGTGGCAATGAAAAACGATTTATTATTTTCGAAATTAATTGCCTAATAATGTACGTGGTTTGTGTTTTTTGCCTTCTAATGGAATCCATAGCACTTTGGTGGTTCGGGTTCCGCGCTCGGTGGACAGATGGCGTTAATGGGGTTTGTTTTCAATTTACATTACGTACAACATCGGCAGCCCACTTTACGTAGACTAATAATAAGAAATAAGAAAAAAACTAATTATAATTTTGGTGTCTCAACGTTTCTAAAAACATGTTAAACTAAAAATCTATAAAACTGTTATTCATCACCATCATCATCATAAGGCACTACAACTTCAAAATTGAATGTTTTGGTCTTCTCAATAATCTTTCTCCAGACTCTTCTATCTTCTGCCAATTTGAGGTTTGTTATCCTCATCTTCATCAAATTTTCCCAAACATCGTCCTGCTATCTCATCTCAGGTCTACCAACAGCCCTAGTTCCTGTAGGCTTCCATTTATATAGTTTTTAACTAATCTCTGTTGATCCATTCTTATCAGATGACCAAACCATCCAATCCGAAGAGATCTGATATGATTTATTCTCCACTTATATTATATTTTATATTATACATATTTAATTCTTTATATTTAGTGTAGTGCATATATAATCTATATTGTCAAATCCATCATCCATAATAATTCTGCCCGAAGGCAGGTCCTTCGCTGCAATCATAGCATTTTCATACTATGCTTGCAGCTTTCCTAGGGAATTGTAGGTGTGGCAGCTTCCCATTGCTTTCCACACCGGAGAAGGATGATAATCATAATGATAAGGATGATGGCCATATTATTTCGGGGACTATTTGGGCCTTAAAATGTTCCTGGCATTTGTCTTACAGGTGAGGAAAAACCCCGATAAAAACCTCGCCCAGAAAAACTGGGCGCGACCGGGGATCGAACCCGCACCCGCTGCGTGATAAGGCAGCACGCTACCTCGAGACCACAGCAGTGGAGAATTGTCAAATATGTACTTGTAATTTATGCTGGTTGAGTGGAAGAAAAGACTTTATGGCCTTAACTCTGCCAGAACAAATAATAATAATAATAATAATAATAATAATAATAATAATAATTATTATTCTTATTATTATTATTATTATTATTATTATTTTTATATGGATGCGAAACATGGGCATTAACTTAAAAAAGAGTAGTTTAGGCAAACACGATAGTGTTGTAGGGCTCCCTCTAAGCTACAGACCCAACACAAAAATGGCGGTGTGAGTTATGGCTGAAGAACTTGTTATGCCGGACCAAGAAGACGTAGAGTTTTGTTCCATTCATCTATGATATGCAAGGATAGTACAACATATCTTTCAGGTGGCAGTGCTCAGGAATCTGTCAGAATAAAGAACTAAAAATATATCATTGAAAACTGAAGTCGCGATATTGTGTTCAAACATGAATGGTGTTTGAAATAAATTTTATATCAGACGAAAAGGAAATTTTATTTTAATTTAAAACTTTACTCTAGAAATATTTAACATTAATACAGCAAAGCTGGTAATCAGTGAAATTCTAAAGTATGAAGCGACTATTAACCAGACCATTTACACAAAAATAGAGCTAGCAAACGGTTTTATTTTTTCAAAACATCTTAAATAGCTCGCTGCGCCCGGCATGAAACGTTTCTCGACCTAATGTTCATACCAGACTGCCAATTTCTCTCTTTTTTTCCCACGAGATTGCATATAAATGTAAATTTTAATAGTATGCCGGCCTAAATGGTATCGTGTTAGCTTCAGAAATTAAGGGCGCGCTCCGATACCTGTAAAATTTCATAGTATTTCCGAGTAACGAAAATACAATAAGATTCTTATTTTCATAGGGGACTATATTTTAATCAGTAGAGTTTATACTATAGCTATAGTATGTCCAGCCTAAGAAACACATTTGAGGAAAACAAATGGACAGGAAATCCCCGAAGCACATGACTGGCTGCAATTACTACGATTCGTCATGGCCAAAGCACAGTTCAGCAGAAACGAAAAAATATATCACTTATTTCATTACAATAATGAAGTATTTGTTTGAATATATTTACCAGAATACAATATACAGAGTAACTAAAATTTCTATTTTATTTGAAACTTATTGATTCTTGAGAGGAAGTCACATGCCAGTTACAAATATGGCGGCTGTCGTATAGTTTATGGTAACTAAATTGTGTGATCAAAATTATAAAAAAGTACCCTAAAGGGAAACTGTTAAAAAGTTGTGAAAAATATGGTGTTAAATAATTTTGTAAGTTTATGGAGCATAATCCTGGCACTGTAGTGAACGATATAGTTAAATTAACTGCAAAATATACCGGTATGTCGCAGAGTTCTTTTGTTTTGATCACATTTTATATCTATCCATAGTAATTCTGCCCGAGGGCAGGTCTTTCCCTGCAATCACAGCATTTTAATACTATGCTTTGCAGCTTTACTAGGGAATTGTAGGTGTGGTAGCTTCCCGTTGCTTTCCACACCGGTGAAGGATGATGATGATGATGGCCATATGATTTCGGGGACCGTTTGTATCTTAAAGTTTTCCTGACATCTGTACTTCAGGTGAGGAAAAACCCCGATAAAAACCTCACCCAGAAAAACTGTCCCGACCGGGGATCGAACCCGGGCCCGATGTGTGACAAGGCAGGACGCTACCCCGAGACCACAGCGGTGGACTACATTTTATATTTTAGTCATTAAACCTAGAGTAAATCAGGGTATATTGTATATAATAATTACATTGTAGGTATACCATGTTATCATTTAAGATTATTATATTTCAGATTAAAACAAATAATTTTAATACATTCTAACTTGGCTGAGTGGTAGACAAGAACTTAAGGCCTTACCATGTTAGGTAAGTCTACCGCTGTGGTCTCGAGGTAGCGTGCTGCCTTGTCACGCAGCGGGCCCGGGTTCGATCCCCGGTCGGGGCAGTTTTTCTGGGTGAGGTTTTTATCGGAGTTTTTCCTCACCTTTAAGACAAATGTCAGGAAAACTTTAAGGCCCAAACGGTCCCCGAAATCATATGGCCATCATCCTTATCATTATCATCCTTACCATTATCATTATCATCCTTCACCGGTGTGGAAAGCAACGGGAAGCTACCACGCCTACAAAATTCCCTAGTAAAGCTGCAAGCATAGCATGAAAATGCTATGATTGCAGTGAAGGACCTGCCTTCGGGCAGAATTACTATGGATGGATGTTAGGTAAAATATTATTATTGTTGTTATTAGTATTATTGTTATTATTATTATTATTATTATTATTATTATTATCATCATACAATTGTAAAAAGCATAATTACTTATGGAGCAGAACTTTGGATGTTATACGAAGGGCAGAAAGAATTTGAAGAAGAGAAAAAATAGAAACTCGGTCACAAAAGGAAAAAATGCAGAATGAACACATTATATTAGATTATATTATAACTCGGCAATTAAGGTGGTATGGACGAATCCAGCGAATGGAAGATGATCGGCTAACAAAACGTTTTTTGGAATGGAAATCTGAGGGAAGACGAGACAGAGAAAGACCTAAAACCTCCTGGAGTCAGGTAATACGTATATGTATACATGAAGGAGAAACATCTACAACCAGGAGATTAGATGAACCGACAAAATTGGCTATTAGGTATCGGACGATATCAAATACATTAATCAACCGATCTATCTATCTATCTATTATTATCTTTATTATTATTATTATTATTATTATTATTATTATTATTATTATTATTATTATCGTTATTATTAATATTGTTATTATTATCGTCATTATTATTATCGTTATTATTATCATATCATTATTATTATTATCATAATTGTTATTATCATCATTATTATTATTATTGTCATTATTATCATTATTGTTATAATTATTATTATCATCATTATTGTTATTATTATTATTATTATTATTGTTATTATTTTTATTATTGTTATTAATACACATGTGAGATTCCTGTAGGAAAACTAAAACGCCCACTTGGTAGACCAAGAATGAGTGGGAAAATAACATTAACCATTATTTGGGGGAAGTAAATTATACAGGAGATGTATTGACTTAGGCTTTCACGGCCGGAGTTGCTGTGATGATCTTGAAGAAGATTTCCGGATTGTAGGCCGTGGTCTCGGGGCTTGAAGTTCACCGACGTATCGCCAGAGACTGCGTCTGGCATTCTGACATGTCTTGAGGATGCCAAACGCAGTCTCTGGCGAAACGTAGGGGAACTTCAAGCCCCGAGACCACGGCCTACAGCCCGGAAATATTCAAAGTCATCACTATTCAGGGGATGATTGTGAAACACTAGCTCAGGGTAAGAATGTTATGGAGAGCATATGTCCGCGCAGTCATGAACCTACGGGTTCCGTAGTACCGGTGAGTTAGTTATTATTATCATTATTATTATTGGACCAAAGAGAGATGAACAGACAGGTGAATGGAGAAGACCACTTAACAATGAACTACATGGTCTTTATAGGAAGCCAGATATAATAAGAACAGTTAAGTCTCGTAGACTGCTATGGGCAGGACGTGTTGCGCGTATGGGGAATGAAAGACATGCATGGAAGCTTCTTGTAGGAAAGCGAGAGGGAAATCGCCCAGTTGGTAGAGCAAGACTGAGGTGGGAGAACAACATTAACTACGATTTGAGGGAATTAGATTATACAGGGAATGATTGGAAAGCATTAGCTCAGGATAGGGATGTATGGAGGGCTTATGGCCGCGCGGCCATGAACCTACGGGTTCGATAGTGCTAGTGAGTCATCATTATTATTATTATTTTCTTATTTTTATTATTATTATTTTATTATTTTTATTATTATTTTATTATTATTATTATTATTTTATTATTATTATTATTATTTTATTATTATTTTTATTATTATTATTTTATTTTTATTATTATTATTTTATTATTTTTATTATTATTTTTAGTATTATTATTATTTTTCTTATTATTATTTTTATTATTATTTTTTTTATTATTATTGTATTATTATTATTGTTTTATTATTATTATTATTTTATTATTTTTATTATTATTATTATTTTATTATTATTATAATTTTATTATTTTTATTATTACTATTATTTTATTATCCTTATTATTTATTAATATTATTATTATTATTATTATTATTATTATTATTATTATTATTATTATTATTATTAAAATCGCTTGGTTAAAACTCTAGCCCCACGTGAGGATGTACGGATATACACAAATAGGTCTTGACATCTCACTTCATTAATTTTACCAACAAACCATTCCTCCTCTTTTCCCTTAAAGTCTTCAACTGTTTGTAATTTTATCCCTAAATTCGATGTTAGTGATATCAGTATTGATATTTATGGATCGAATAATTGAATCACTAGATATAACCTGTCGTCACAGATTTTTATTATTAATATTTTTTTTCGTTCCTTAATAAAATTGCATTGTTGCCCTAACAGGTACAATAATGGCAGTATTTTTACATTAGCGTATATGCAGAGTAACTAGATATTAGGTATGCAGGAAATGTATGCTATAAGTTAGTTAAATTTTAATTTGATAATGATAACCTAAATAACATTTCATCATAATATAATATCAATAATTTGACAGCGAGAGTTTACAATTAGTGGCAAATCAAATAATCTTGTTGCTGTATACAGAATAATAAATTAACAACAGTGTGTTACGTAATAATATATGTACATAGTATCATACTGTTGGTTATGTGGTATTACATATTTGAATACCTCAAAATAGAGATAACCTCCATGTTATCTTTACCTAGCCGTGGAGGAATGGCTTGCGCGCTTAAATGACCCCGAGAGCTGTGCCGGCGGTAGCATTGCTGCCGATAGTGCTACCCATGCCGGACTGCTCGAAGGTGATAAGTCAGACGAAAAAAGTATCTTGGTAGAAAGAGTGACAATTTTTCACCAAAAAATACAACCGTAAAGAATCGCGGACATGGATTCCACTGGGGTAAAATTTTCCGGAGGTGAAATAGCCCTCATTCGGTTTTCTGGGAGGGAACTACTTCAGGGAATCCGTGCCAAAGGCTCAAACACAGGGACAGCAACCTAGGAACATGGAATGTTAGGAGTTAGTTAACGTAGAGCGATTCGAAGTCCCTATCATTTTAAAAAGAAAATTAATGCGTGACTGGGAGAGTTATATAAGAAAGAGTCTACATTCGCTTGTGTTTCATCTCATTCTTCTTTTATCCTAACATGGTGAAGAGGTGCTCTCTTGCAAGAATCGCTTCATCATCACTAGCATGACAGCCCCATCTGGATCTTGACCTTCTTCAGAAGTATACTCCAGTTTCTTTCTATTCGAAGTTACAATTATTACGGGGATCTCCCTTTTCCAAACTTCATCCCACAACACTTTCCAACGTCCCTTTCCTCCACTTCAGATAATTTAATATCTTATTCATTCATTTTAAATCACGCTTCACCACATTTTATGTTGGGAAATATAAATTGGTTGACATTTTCAGGTGAATATATGATTGGGAAGATCTAGTGGGAGAGGGCACCAGAATGCTGGCTCATGACTCCGAGTCTGATCAGTAAAAGAGGGCAGAGCGAGCCCATGGAGGTTTGTAGTCCGTCCTCGCGGATACAGGCCCAATACAAATATGGCGGTTTGCGACAAGAGAGAAGAACCTGATGTACCAGAACAGGAGACGACCTTCAACTCACATAACAGCGTAGAGTAGACTTCATTCTATTCATTGATTATGTACTGAATTAACGCAATATGTATTTCAAGTCGTGGTGTTCAGGGCAGTCAGGGTCTCCCTTAACTTCTGACTCCAATCAATTCTGTTTTGCGACGCAAGCCTCCAGTTGCGACACTTAAGTAGGTTTGCAGCACTTTCTTAACACATCCTCTCATCTTTTTTTTTTCGGTTTTCCAACTGGTCTATTCCCCATAACACTTGCTGAAAGGACTTTTTTTTTGTTGTTCCGTCTGTTGAGAGCCTTTGTACATGGCCAGTGTGCCGGTTCGCTCAGGGTAGAATATGATCACTCAGGGATGTTTATATTATACACATTTTATTTCAATTTATTGTACAATTTTGTGTGTACAATGGTATTTACAATGTTTGATATTTAACTCGCTCGGAGTGGAGTCGATGAATTACTTCCGCCCACGTGTTTTATTATCACCTTCGCGAACTGTTACCGACGAACTTGACTATTGTAGAACGTAGGAGCGTGAGAGTGTTTTCACACGCGTCCTCGCCTTATAAGGGCGATGACTCCTCCCATAAGTCGCCATCCCCTCTCCGAGTGTATATGTTATTCATTATAGCTTAGAAGGGTAGGTACCATTCGTTTAGATTTCTATGTTGGTAATAGACTCGTGTGCACATTTGTGCGCCTTCCAGTTATTACTATTAATGGTACGTTTTAATACTCACGAGTCTATTACTTCTTGCCACACCAGTCCATTCCAATTTCTTTAATTTAATAAAAGTGACAATGTCAGGTTTATTGTATTTGTTGTACAATTCTCCATTGACCATTAATACGGTATTTCTCAGTCCAAATATTTTCATGGGTAGTTTTTTTAAATGATTAAGGCTACTTCTGATCTTTTAGTGAGGCTGCATATCGCATCACCATAAGTCAAAAATGCTGTTACTAAACTTTATATAGCCTATTTTAGTAACTGAGTATCGTCGGAAAACAAAGCTATGATCTCCAAATCAACAAAACGGACCGTAAATTTGACTTGCTGAGAGATTGGGTTAGTTTACGCAGTTTCTGTACGACATACATTCATTTATGCCCTTATTACCTACGTGAAATTCTAACAGACTAACCTCATAAAACACCAGGAGATATTTTTTTCTGTAGTAAAACTAGAATTAAATTACAGATAAAAATGTAGGAAAAGGAAAAGTAAAAATAAAGTTTAAATTTGAATATTCACCGTAATATAAATCACAGTCTCTAGGGATTAGCGGTCAAGAACTGAGTCTTCTTCAAACTAATTTCTCTTTCAAGATTACAAGTTGCTCACTCCTTTACAGCGAGTATAAAAATTATGATCAAGATACGGTAGACATACTTTTATTTATTAAATTCTCCTGGTACTCAAGTTTTTTTAATGCACGGAAATTAGATACGTGCAATATTATGAAGTTAAGGTTTTATTACCACAGTCAAAGTTCTTAGATTTAATTACTTACTTACCTACTCACTGGCGCTATCGAACCCGTAGGTTCATGGCCGCGCGGACATAAGCTCTCCATACATCCCTATCCTGAGCTAATGCTTTCCAATCATTCCCTGTATAATCTACTTCCCTCAAATCATAGTTAATGTTGTTTTCCCACCTCATTCTTGGTCTACCAACTGGGCGCTTTCCCTCTGGCTTTCCTACAAGAAGTTTCCATGCACGTCTTTCATTCCCCATACGTGCAACATGTCCTGCCCATCGCAGTCTACGAGACTTAACTGTTATTATTATATCTGGCTTCCTATAAAGACTATGTAGTTCATTGTTATGTAGTCTTCTCCATTCACCTGTCTGTTCATCTCTCTTTGGTCCAAAAATTTTCCAAAGAACTTTATTCTCAAATACTCGTAATCTCCTTTCCTCCCTTAAAGTAAGAATCTATGTTTCGCACCCATATAATATAACTGGTAGAATAATAGTTTTATATATTTTCAGCTTAACGTTTTTTGAAAGGAGTTCGGACATCAAAAGTCTCTGCAATGCATAATAGCATGCATTTCCAGAATTGAGCCTATGTTTAATTTCTTTGTGCATCTCATTCCTATTTGTGATTGCTGTTCCTAGGTATTTGAATTCAGCCACTTCCTCAAAATTTCCCTCATTTGTCATTAGCTGTCCATTTCCATTATATACTGAATTTCTACCTGTGACCACATATTTAGTTTTACTGATATTTACTTCCAGTCCTAATTTCTTAGTGTTACTCAATAGTGTGTGCGTGTTGGCCTTTAGTATCTCCTCGCTATCGGCCAATAGTACTACATCATCAGCATAAACTAACAGCTTATTAATACCATTCAGTTGTAAGCCTTCCTCATTCTCTAAAGATTTAATGGCATGCTCTAGTACAAAATTAAATAGTAGAGGAGATAGTGCACCTCCTTGCTTCAACCCATTCTGGATATCAAAAGTGTCCGAAAACTGTTTGCCTTAATTACAGTGGCTATTTAACTCATGTCGCAAATGGTAGTCAATGACCAATCACGTTTCAATAAATTCTGTTTTACACCAATGACAGTCGTGTTTCACCTCGCTCTTTATCGATTCCTCTTTATCAGCTCCTGCTTTTGTGATAAAAAAAGCTCCTCCTTTTTTAATATTCTGAACAGGTGGACCATTATTTTTCTCCAACAAATGCATTGAATATAGCAAATAATGAATAGATTTAGTGATTTTACTGAGTTGTTTATTCAAAATATAAATGATTAACCTATAATGTTGATTATAATAGTTTGATATGTTTCATTATTTCTCCACTAGAGTGCATTCCTACAATATTGCGATCCCATTTGGCAATAAATAATGTGATCGAGTTGCAGTGAGTATACATAACCTCACATTTCTAATTTGTTTTCAAACATCGCCGTTTACATTAACTATATAAATATTTTTAAACACCGGTAACTATATTCAAATAATTATTTTTTAGTAAAGAGCTTAATTTTATTCACTTCGTGAGTCGTGAATTTATCGATAATTTGGAAATCCCTCGTGGCATTACTTATGAATATCACACAATAGGGCTATGTTAGGACCGTGATTGTGGTCTGTAGACCGCCTTTTTTATTAACTCTCACAAATGGGGAGAGGAAGAGAGAAAGATAATATTGTTACTTCATTATTTGTATAATATTACGAGTATGTCGATGTGTTGTGTGTGCGTGTGTGTGTGGGAGTGAGAGAGAAAGGGAGAGGGGGAAGTTAGGTCCACGTATTTCGGCTACCATATGAAATGGGGTGTGTTTCTGTTTCCATCGAATAAGGTTGTGGACCACATAATTAAATGTACTTACGTAACTTAATAACACAGCTCTACAAAAAAATGGTTGCCCTGGATATCTCTGCGAATTTCTGTTTTCACGTGCACAGTTTACGAATATATTCATGAAAGTGCTGAATGTGCTCTAAAAGATTTTAGAAGAAAATCTTGTAAAAGGCGTTTCACTGAAGTATAATATGGGTTTTCGACATTTTTCTTTCTATTTACATCGGTGTATACTAACTTTTAAAAAATTGACTTTATAAATATATCTGTTTTCTTTCATATTTTCCGAATTTTTAAATGTATAATGAAAATAAAGATGGAGAAACCAGAGCAAATCTTCCAAAATCGTTAATAGTTTCATGAATTGTGAGCATAAATATACCTGAAATTCTTACATCAAGGACAACAAAACCACTGTTGACCAGTGTAATATATTGGCTACGATAATAATGAAGCTAATTATAATAATAAACATGAGTGGCAAAAGGACAAGGCGGAGAGATGATACTTCCGTAAAAATCAAGTACATTAATAAGTTACGTAACGTAGGCCTGCTATGGGAACTAGATTGGAGACTAAGCTAATGTTCAACAGGACTCCTCTATAGTTTAATATAAAAAACATTAGCATATTTTATATAAACATAAATATAATTTAGTAAATATAATAAAAAGATAAATTATGTAATGATAAATGTAGTCGTAACTTTGATAAATAACAAACATAACGAAATATTGAACAATCCAAATTAAATACCCACAAAAAAATAATAGAAAATACGCACTCCTACATTACAATACGTATCTCCAGACACACCAACGCAACATCCTCTGCATTGCACGACTGCTTAATAGAAACGGCACAGAGAGCCAGCTCGGCCCCCTGACCTAAACGCACGAAGTATTGAAACGGGCTCTTCGCCGTGCAAACATAGCTCGCGATTATATAGAATACAAAGTTGTCCGATGACGTAGTGATGAGGTAAAGAATGAGGTAATAAATAGTAGATTGGAAAACGGGAGGACTTAGAGTACAGTTTTTAGGATGCACAGTTCGAGAGAGAGAGAGAGAGAGAGAGAGAGAGAGAAGAGAGAGAGGAGAGAGAGAGAGAGAGAGAGAGAGAGAGAGAGAATGAGATAGGGAAAAAGAGAAACTGTATTACCTATTATATTGTCTTTCATGATCGGAGTTCATATTATGTCCTTATAGAAGGTTTCAAGGCTGTTGCTTGTGGGCTTGAGGCTTGAAGTTCCCCGACGTTTCGCCAGAGACTGCGTCCGGCATCCTCAATGGATTTGGCTTCAGACTGGCAATTTCAAGCCAACCCTTGAGTATGCCGGACGGAGTCTCTGGCGAAACGTCGGAGAACTTCAAGCCTCAAGAATACGGTCAACAGCCCGGAAATCTTCTACAAGTTCATAATATGTATAGCCTATTTCTGTGTCCTTTTATCATGGAAAAAGATTAATCACGAACGGCCATATTGACCTACAGGCCTACTAACTTATTTTTATTTCCGCAAATTACCATAATGTTTGTTTTTTAATATATTTTATTATTGTTATTATTGGGCCTATATGACACATTTTTCTCATCTCCTCAGGAGTGCTAGGATCTAAATTTGAACTTAAATAACTTGGGATCTGTCATCAATCTACCGTGACATCGAAAACCATGGAATCGGTATTAACTACAGTCAGATTTTACATTTTATTTTTCACCCGTTTTCACCCATAGAATAAATGTCGGAAGCAGAAGAAGAAACGGATCCAACTCTTCAATTTAAATATATGAGAACGGAACGCACCTTAAATATTGATAATGAGTCTTCTTACTCCATGAAAATAGGCGACCTTGGTCCGTTGCTGTGGCGTAGTCAGTAGAGTCCCTACCTTCCACTACGACAACCCGGGTTCGATTCCCGGCGGTGTAAGGGGTTTTTAAACAATCTCAACCTTGGGACTGGGTATGTGTAGTGTCCAACTTGTACCCATTGGGTTTAATTCCTCTAAAAAAATAGTAGACCTTTATCTTAAACGTTCATTTCACATGTTTAATTTATAAAGGATGACAGGTCAATGTAATAATTTAAACACAATTCTTCAATCCCCTCTTCTCTCCTTGTTCAATTTTCTTGGTATCTAAAAGATAAGTCGGAGAAAGTTTCAGAGCTATAGAAGTTAGGAATGCGATAGAGAGGGTGGGGCGCGCGACTTCCACTGGATGAATAAAAAAGCTTTGGTTGATTGCACACTCGAGGCCAAAGGATTGGACGGAAAACGAATGGGCTGTAAAAAAACGCTTGGATGATTTATGATGTGGTCATTAAAATTTTAACGCACTAAAATATACTGTTGAGACCACCAACTCTCTTCCTCCTGGAGTGCCCTTGTTACCAAGTTCGAATAACTTGTATAAATTATCAATACGTAGGCTAAATTTCAAGTTGATATCTTAGTAAATTTACTCAAATAACCTTCTTATCTTAACCCCATTTATCTTCCAAATAAGGGCACCCAATACATCATCATCATCCAGGGATTTGACCTGTTGGCTCGTTCCGGTTTCATGAAATCTAGAATTGTTAAAATTGTTCAAACAATTTTCTGTGTGGGCGTCCAACATTTCTCCTTCCGTGCAGTTTATAATTTAGCAATCATTTTGGAAATCTTTCTTCTGGCATTCTATCAATATGTTCTTTCCAGTCGTTCCTATATTTAATTATTCGGTCTGTAAGTTTGAAAATATGTAGTTACTTTCTTATATCTTCATTCCTTCTTATCCAGCAGAGTATATCCTGCTATATTTCTTAAAAATCTCATCTCAGCCGCTTCCAATCTTTGTTCTTGTCTTTTATTTGGGTTAAAAATTGTTTTTCTTTTTGCTTAACGAAATCCAGGGAGGTCTATTTTATCGAAGTGTAATATTATTTTGTGGATTTTGGACATTTAAACCCATAAAAATATTTTTTTAAAAATTGCATCTCTGTGTTCTGTTAATTGTGCACATTTTTTTTTTGCATTTTTCCGTAACTTATATTTTTTTCATATTTTGGTACACTTTTCGCTGAAACTATGAAAGATAAGAGAATATTTTTGGCATGGATATGCAGTTTGAATAGCTCTATAATAATAAGGTAAATTTATTTTTGTAGCTATGGACAGCGTTTAAAATTTAAAAAAAAGTATGCAAAATGTTTACCACAAAATAATTTTAATCTTTGAATTTCTTTAAATAAATCACAATCCATATCATAACACAAGCCTTATTATTGTCAAATAAACTATGGACAATAACATAATAAATTTTGGAAACAATTGGATAAGTAGTTTTCAGAACATTTTACCAATACAAATACTTTTATAAGATGTTGCATTTTATATCTTTTTTATTGTATTCTAAATTACTCATGATGAAATATGTCTAAAACGGTAGCCAGTGTATCATTATGTTCACGAAGACTTGTTCAATTAGTGACATAATGTTCATGTATGTAACTTAAGAATAAGCTGAAAAAATTGTATGCTACATATTTTTAAACCAGATTCCAAGGAAATTAGTCCAGGGTAGTTAACATATTGGAAAACTTAGATAATTGGATATTAAAGTGTATTAAATAAGAAAGCTAAATCATGTAAAAAGAAGGCATAATTCAAGAATCCCAAAAATAATTATACAATATAAACCCAAAAGACATTGACGGCCAGGAATACCTCTCAAAAGATTGCTAAATGGGGTCAAAACAGTTTTACAAAGGCCTAATTCATGACGGATAATGTTGATGATGTATTATCATATAAAAAATTGTGTTTTCATTATGAAGCCAATAATTTAATCAACCATTAGATTTGTCTGTATTCATACATCCCCGGACAAGGGAGCTTCCTCGTGGGAGTTACTTAACCATGTTACAAAATATAATATTAAAATGAACACCGGACAGGTGCCGTCGTTCTCAACTAGGTTGAAATTTCTTTTTAAATTTGTAGGCCTTTTATAAACCTGCTTCCATCCTGAGCAAAATGGTTAAATGAATTATATTTTATTTTATGTTAAACTAGGAGAAAATATCAAACGACTGATCTTCATGTGCCGCGAGAATTTAACGATATAATGTTTAGAGTTAGATGGACATAAGTTTTAGCTCTCTTTTATGTCCGTCATGACGCGGTTATTAAAACTGTTAACTCTAAAAGTGGCAGTATATCTTAAAGGATACATTGGTATAAAGTTTGAAATAGTTTTTTATAAAAAAGGATAAAACGAACGAGTAGAAATAACATAAATTGTGTGTCGAATTAAACTCTATACCTAATAATAACAGTTACGTACAATTTCGTTTTCAGTGCGGTCCGTCACATTTAAGTAACTGGCTCTTGAAATCAGTTTTATTAATTAATCACCATTTCTCTTTCGTTATTTCATCTTTAACCTTCGTATTGTGGACCCTCAATTCAAAATTATCGGGGCTAAAAGGCGATGTATTAGAACCCTCGGGTGTTACAATAAAATATGTTATTCATCCAAAAGGGAAGTTGTAGCCGCCCACCTAGGGCCGTATTCAACATTTCCCACTGGATAGATAGATTTTGCCAAGTTAAAAACTTACTTATTATTGGTCATTAGTACAACTTGGAAGAACTATTTAACTCATGCCCCAAATGGCAGTCAATGACCAATCACATTTCAATTAATTTTGATTTACAACAAATCACATTATTTTTCACCTCGATTTTATCACTTTCATTTTATAAAGTGGCTCCCAGATTGTATATAGCTATAGTGCACGAACGAAAGCAGATTCTTCTTGCGAGATATAATAGAAAAACATTCGTAGCAATTGATTACACCACAAAAAAAACTGTCTGCACTTTCTTAAACGTATTATTTTCCAGGATTTAACGTTGCAGAAAACATATAATTGACTATTTACATCATAGCACATCAGACATGAATTAGTTAACCTATAATGATGTGTCATTTTTTCTCCACTAGGGAGCATTCTTACAATATTGCGATCCTATTTGGCAATAAATATGATCTGGTTGCAGTGATGAACAAATGAAACAACGATTCTCATTTGTTTTCAAACATCGCCGTTTGTATATGTAAATATTTTAAAATAACTCTATTTAAATAATGATTTGTGAATAAACAGCTTAATTTTATTCGTTAAATAGTCCCAACAAATGCCACTCTTGATTTCCAAATTCTCTAGATAAATTCACTCCTCACTTCCTGAGTCGTGATTTTATCGATAATAAGGAAATCACTCGTGGCATTACTTATGATAAACTAACTAACCCATTAACACTATCGAATTCGTAGGTTCATCGCCTCGCTGATATAAACTTTCCATAAATCCCTATCCTCAACTGATGTTTTCCCAATCTTCCCCTGTGTAAGTTTCACTCAAATTATGGTTAATGTTATTTTCCCACCTCATTCTTTGTTTAGGTATTCGGCGCTTTCCCTCTGGTTTTCGAACAGTTTCCATGTCCCTCTTTCATTACCATACAGCCACATATCCTGCCCATCGCAGTCTACGGAACTTAATTGTTCTTATTACATCTTGTTTCCCATACATTTTATGTAGCTCACCGTTTAGTAGTCTTCTCCATTCACGTGTCTGTCATCTGGAAGGACAATAAAATAACATTGTATCTCTAAACACTACACAGGTCAGGATTTTATAGGAGCTGGCTGGTTATAGCACAGTTATGGTCAGCACGCTACCTATAGGTCTTTATATAAAAATAATCTATGTATGTATGCTTGTTTGTCCTTTATGCGCTGCTATACTGTTCACCCGATTGTGATGGAGCTTTTTGCAAAATGTTCAGGAGTTTCCCTGGACGGGTTAGGCTATAAGAGAGTTTTAATACTCAACCCCTCCACCCCTAAAAAATCACCCTTTCTAGTAAAAAACCTGAAAAAAAATTTTGGACGTTTAAATGGCTTACGCTACCTAAACCATAACAAACACATCAAATTAATATACACAGAATTGAACATCTCAAAAACCTCTACAAAAAAGTCCGCTACAGCGTACGTTTACCTTTTACGGATAACTCACAATAACTATTGTTGTCTTTTATTGACGACAAGAAGATTGGAATAAGTAGATACTACATAACAATGAACTACTTGGTCTTTATAGGAAGCCAGATATAATAAGAACAGTTAAGTCCCGTAGACTGCGATGGGCAGGACATGTTGCGCGTATGGGGAATGAAAGACGTGCATGGAAACTTCTTGTAGGAAAGCCAGAAGGAAAACGCCCAGTTGGTAGACCAAGAATGAGGTGGGAGAACAACATTAAGTATGATTTGAGGGAAGTAGATTATACAGGGAATGATTGGAAAGCATTAGCTCAGGATAGAGATGTATGGAGAGCTTATGTCCGTGCGGCCATGAACCTACGGGTTCGATAGTGCCAGTGAGTAAGTAAGTAAGTAAGTAAGATTTCCGGATAATCGTAGCAGCGCGCGGCGGGTATTATTTTATGAATAACGAATTTTGTCTTTCAGCTGATTTATACCAAGAGGATCGGAAGAAGTAGATTCCAGGGCAATGCTGGTTAATCACTACGGCGTATCTAAAAATAACTAGGATATAAATTTATAATTATTTTTCCTTTTACTTATTCAACTAAAGATAAAAATACGTGTTTTTCATTTATTTAGGCGTAACAGCGCACGCCGGGCATTAGCTAGTAATGAAATAGCCTACTTTTTATGTATCAGAGTTTAAGCGCATGCTGTTGGACCGTGTGGCAAGAAACATCATTAATATCCTGTCCACAAAATGCATTCTTCTACAGATACTGTTTGTCAAGTATCGAGAGAGCAGCATTTTAGCCCTTAATCACTCACTATGAGTACTTGTACCATGGTCAGATATTTCATGTCAAGAGTTCTGTTCTCTAAATGCATGTTTCGCTTCAAACATATTTTATTTTCTCAGTTTATTTATCAAGCATCCATATAATTTTTTCCGGACAAACAATAAATACACGAATGCATGAATAAGTCACTGTGACCCATGGAGAGATAGGGTCTCCTACAAAAGGGATGAGCTCAAATACCATGTGGTTCATGTGGAGAGCGTCGGTCGCGGATGGATTAGTGGTTAAGCTTTTTGCCTCTGGTTCCGATGGCCGCGGGTTCAAACCCGGCCACAGTCCATAGATTTTGTAGGATGGAAAAATCCAAGGAGCAAGTCCTCCGGGAGGGACTTTAAGCCGTGGATCCCAAGTCTGAAGATTTTCAGCCTCGTAAAAGATCTTAAGCCTGAACAAAGCGGCCTCTAAGCAACATTTACCGATCTGAAACATCCTAGTAATACCTTAGTTGCCTGTTAGATGTCTCATTGAGTCGGTGTGTAGACCGCTTGCCACTCATGACTTCTTTCTGTAAATAAGGTAATCAAAATTAACTTAGTCTGTGAACTCCTGACAAAGGAGAGGCTATGACTCAACAATGGGCTACGTCATTAATCACACATGTGGGGAGCAACTCCACGTGAACGAATAACACTACTCTACGTCTACTGTTACGATTTAAATTATATTTTATATTTAACTGTGTTTATGTTACTCTTCTCCTTGCTTCTTTTATTGGTCACAATACTGATTATATGGATGGTAAACAAGAATTTTTTTGAACAGAGAGTATTTGAGAATACAATTCTTAAGACATATTTTGTACCAAAGACAAACGAGAAGATAGGTAAATAGAGAAGACTAAATAACAATGAGTTACTAGATGTTTATAGGAAACCAGCTCTAATAAGGAGGTTAAATTTCAAAGACTGTAATGGACAGACATACAGGCCGAATGGGTTATGAAAGAGGGGTATGGAAACTTATAATAGGAAAACCAGAGGGAAAGTGCCCAGTAAGTAGGATAAAAATGAAAAAACTAAAATAATTATTTATATGTGAATTATACAGGTAATTCATGACTTGAAATGGAAAAGGATATAAATGCCATTTGTCAATATTCCAATTTTATATGGATAAAAATCAGTGTTCCATCTCTTGCCAGGTAATTGGTGAAAGAATACAGTATATTATTAAAAAATTAAGTATACAATTATGGAATGTTTACCTAAAAGGTCCGTCTCCTCAACTGTATTAGTTATTTGACTGTAGCGCTTTCGGGACCAGTTTTGAATCCTGCTGATGATGGGACTAGTCCTTTATAGTTCTGACATAGGTTTCCTATTTCCATCTTGGTCTGTCGTGTTTATTTCATCCAGGAGATGACCATTGGTATATAATTAAGTCTAGATTACTAGAAGAAAACAATCCAAAAATCTTAAGAATTGTATTCTAAGTTGGATATTCGCACACATGTTGATATAAAATGGAGACTAGAATAAGCTTTAGATCAAAGATATCTATACAGATATCGTTCATGTAGTGTAGTCACGGTTTTCAAATCTAAGAGATAAAACTGGAATGATGATTGAGGCAGCATGATGGCTTAATAATATTAAATCGGAAGCCATCTTATTCTTCTTCTTTCATTCATTGTGGACAATGTGTCTGTATCTCTTCAATACATTACCTCAATTGTACCTTTCCAGCTTTTCTTCGGGCGTCCAATATTTATTTTCCCAGTTGGGAATTTATCCCTAATTATTTCAAATATTCTGTCGTTTGATATTCTATATATATATATATATATATATATATATATATATATATATATATTTCATTCCATTATTTTCTTCTATTGTTTATCCAATTTTATATTTGTTCTATTTGTAAATGTCATTTCTAATGCGATTTATTAAAGTTACATTTTATATTGTTCGCAGAAATTTAATTTCACATGCTTCCAGTAGGCGTCGAGTAGCACTTGTTTCTGGTCTAATTTCTGCTGTATATCTACAAAGTGGTCTGATTACCGATTTATATACTTTGGTTTTAGCGTCCTTTGTTAGATATTTATTTTTCCAAATGATTTCTTATAAACTGCCTGAAACTCTATTAGCTTTGGTTATTTGTTTAATCACTTATTTTAAACTTGCATAGCTAGTGATGCAAATCGGAAGTCTTTAGGGAAAATACTGTTTGATGCACATTGAAACAGATAGATGGCTTATGTTATGGAAGTAGAATTCGAAGGTTGAATAGTATTAATTTCAGCTGAAGTTACATGTACCAAGTGTGCTTTAATAAATGTGAGATTAGACCTCCAGATTAGGATTAGTTGTTTGATTATATCCAATATGTTAAGGCCTATTAGTAAAGCAGAGAATGTATGATAACATTTAGAATATTGACACATTATAAAATGTATATAAACCCATTAAATCATGTTCGCAGTCATGTAAATAAAAATGGTTGGCCCCAATGTTAAACAAATCCCTGGGCGCCAGACTATTGGTCGTCCGTATCAAAACACAGGAAATTTAATATGTGATGTATTATGGATATAAAACAAAATCAATATTGTTAACTAACTATGACAGATCGTTATTGTACTTAACACCTTAATGAAGTTAGGTAATTAACGTGCGTACAGTAGGCAGGAAGCGAAACTAAACCTACGTTATTTATACATTTATTTAAGGGAATAACTGACACATAATCTATTATATAATATTCATACAGCTATTTGTTATACGGAGGATGCCATCACTGTTATTAGGAAACTGTTAATATCAGTTTTCTACATTTCATGGTTTAAGCCTTTAATCTCGTTCCGATATCATACATTTGAATTGAAAAGTTGTATCCACATTTTCTTGGATCTATTGACATTTATTTTAGCTCTAGCCTGTAATTTAAAATAATTCTTGGTATTTTGTCTGCTTTATTATCTGACCACTCCCTCTCAATTTTTTTCTATACTGATCTGGTTTATATATTAGTATAAAATATTTATTTAGTTCCTGATATATTCACGATATTCATTTATACAAAAGTGTATAACCGTGTATTCTTTTATTTAGGCCTATAGCCTATAAAGGAATGTAGTATGTTTGTTTTTTCTTTATGCGCTGCCATACCGTTCATCCGAATGTTATGTGGATTCAGCAAAATGTTCAGGAGTGTCCCGAGAAGGTTTTCGGCTATAAGAGAGTCGTTAATACTCAACCCCTTGATCCTTTGAAATAACCATTTGTAGTGGAAAAATGTGAAAAAAGTAGCTTTTGGACGCTTAAATGGCTAACGCTGCCTAAACCATAACAAGTACACAAAATCAATGTACACAGAATTGAATATCTCAAAAACCATTACAATAAAGTCCGGAATAGTATATGATTATCTTTTACGCGTAATTCGCAATAACCATTTTTTGTCTTTCGTTGATGCCTAAAAGAAGGTGATAAGTAGATTCCTGGGAAAGCATAGCAGCGAACGGCAGGTATTCGTTTACGGATAATTCACAATAACAAATTTTGTCTTTAAGCTCATTTATGCCAAAGTCATTACGATATAAATTTATAATTATTTTCCGTCTACTTATTCAATTAAATACAAAAACTCGTTAATTTCCATTTATTTAGGCGTAGCAGCGCACGCTGGTTATTAGCTAGTAAAATATAAAAGTAAATTTAACGCTGTTAATTTTATTGCAGGAGCAATTACAATATTATTAACAGATCGAAATTTAAATACATCTTTTTTTGATCCTGCGGGAGGAGGAGACCCAATTTTATACCAACATTTATTTTGATTTTCTGGTCATCCAGAAGTATATATTTTGATTCTTCCCGGTTTTGGAATACTTTCTCATATTGCAGTTGAATCTGTTTAGAATATCTCAAGTAAGGAATCCCAATATTTTAATGATCCAACAATATGTATTAAAGACTTGAGGAACACTTATAAATTTCAATTCATATAATATGAAAATAAATTTAAACACTCTTAATTTTATTTTAATAGGATTTTCTTCCAATGTCAGAGGAAATATCAATATTTTAATATCCTACACTCATGGGACCCCATTTTATACCAACATTTATTTTGATTTTTTGGTCATCCAGAAGTATACATTTTGATTCTTCCCGGTTTTGGAATAATTTCTCATATTGCAGTTGAATCTGTTTAGAATATCTCAAGTAAGGAATCCCAATATTTTAATGATCCAACAATATGTATTAAAGACTTGAGGAACACTTATAAATTTCAATTCATATAATATGAAAATAAATTTAAACAATCTTAATTTTATTTTAATAGGATTTTCTTCCAATGTCAGAGGAAATATCAATATTTTAATATCCTACACTCATGGGAATCCTATTATAGACTTCAAGAATCATTGCACAGTTCAATTTATAGATAATAATACTGAATGATTGGAACACTTATGATCAGGGAATGGGGTTCTAGTAAGTGTACAGTGAAGTTAAGAAGGAAGTTAGGAAGGAGCACGCACCTGTGACCGAGCAGTGTTCAATATAAACAAAATGATGTTCGATGGAAGGCATTATACCCTGCTTCAAAAACAATTACACCAGGACAAGGAATTATAGAAGGAAGCAAATAATCGTATGTTTAGTTATTTGTAGTGTGCAATAAAACTACTTCATTTTGAGTAAGGGTTTAATGTACAGAAATATTTTCTCATACAACATTATTATAGTTATTGCAATGTACAATAGTATGCTTCCGAAATGTATAGTTCTTTACTACTCTGTATGCAACGAATAAATGAAACAGTCGCTAAGAAACACTCTGTAGTAGAAGAACGAGTCCTGCGCAGTACATACTCCGTGTGGCAGGTAATATGAAGCGACTATTTACTTACTCAAACCCCGCTCCCTGATTATTACATATTTATGGCATCCTTTAGAGTAAAATAAGTTTGACAAAGAACCTCCTTCTGGGAACTTTGTGGTTTAATGCTAAAAAAATAAAATTATATAAATCTACCACATCACTTATCTCGGCCGCGGAGGGCTAGTGGTTATATGCCTTACCTCTACTTCCGAGGGACGCGGGTTCAAATCCGGTCATGGTCGATGGATTTTTAGAATGGAAACGTCCAAGGAACAATTACTCCGGGAGGGACTTTAAGCCGTGGGTCCCGAGTCTGAAGATTTTTAGGCTCGTAAAAGAACCGCAAGCCTGAATGCCGCTAAGCATAATTTAACCGACTTTCATCCATCCAAGTAATACTTTAGTTGCTTACTAGATCTCACATTGAGGCGATGTGCTAACCACATGTCAGTCGTTGACATATGTAGATAAATAAGCGTAACTAAATTGGCTTGGTTAAGAAACAAATTAAGATATTCGTAAAGAACTACAAATATTCAGTCTGGCAGATAAAAAAGAAGAGTATAGGAGAAAATGATATGAACATGTCTGCAGAATGGATACCAACAGACAGCCTGGAAAAAGTCTGAAATATCAACGGATAGGAGGAAAAAGAGATCGGGGACACCCATGAAAGAGATGGACACAACAGCTATGATATTTGGACCCGGAACGAACCAAAAATGTTTATTCCTTGTAAAAAGAAGGATCAACCAAATTCCCACGTGAGACATATGGGGTATATACACATATCACCTATATCAAAGAGTCAAGAGTTATCAGTATATAGAATATAAAATAAATAATCTAAAATTTGTAATTTTTTAGTCTTAAGAACTTTATGAATAGGTACCTTAGTCGGATGACAGGAAAAATGTGTTCTGTTGCACACAGGTCTACAGTTGCTGAAGCACTTTGAGTGACACATCTTCTAAAACTCCACCAGTACTTCCTAGGTTCATGTTAGGATTCAGTTGGTTCAGTTATATAATAGTATATTACGATGCGACATTGGGAACTGTTTTTTACAGAAGCGAGAAAATGTTTAAAAACCGAGCGATAGTGTGGATTTTAATTTCCAAGATTCTGTTAAAAACACTTGACAAACGTGCGTTTACATTATTTTTTTGCGCATTGGTGTTTTCAAAATAAATAATAGTAAAATAATAATCTTCGTTGAAAATATTTACGTTCATTAGGCCTATAAACAACTGACTAACGTTAACAATGTGGGCAATGTTTATTAATTGAGTCTACAGCAGGCCGCGACATCAATCAGTCATAAAATTGCGGCAAATACGTATTTATTGTTTTATATTGTTTAAAATAAAGTTCAGTTCATTTAAAATGCAGTGATTTGTTTCGTATAATGTATATCAACACTATCTTTTGCATATATGTTTGTAGGCATATATAGGCCTACATTTACGTAGTATACATAAAGGGCAGTGGTTTTACTTCCCGCACGAGGCTTGTAATATATAATATTACAGTATAGTTATTTAGGTTGGAAACCCCAAAATGTAGGGGGTACAACTTCCAATCATGGTCGCCATTATTGTAAGTATGGCAAAACGCACTGTCGTGCGAAAAATTAATTTTGGTTACGTAATGTTATATTAGATAACAATTATATATATATATATATATATATATATAAAATAAAATAAGTAATTTGTTTACGGATATAAAAAAGGAAGGCTGAGTTAAGGAAAGAGTGGAGAATGCTGAGTATGCAGTGAAAGATCTGCTCTTCACCAGAATACTATACATATTAGATAAAAGCCTGTAGCCAAATTTCTCGACCATTTAAAGTCCAACTTCGAGTCACAACGTTAATGACCATAGGTGTTAAAGAGCATCGACTAATGAAATCCCGCTACCCTTTATTATCAATATAATCATTGTGCACAAAGTGTTCATCAGTGTCAAGCCTTGATTTAAAAATGTTCCAGCTCGTCTAACTAATCTATTTAATTAAATTCAATTTAAATGAAAATGGTCAATTCAGGTACTGAAAGAGATGGTTTAAAATCAATGTTAATTACACTTTAGGTTTTGAACTCTCGTTTCGAACCACTCTCATTAAAATCTGAAAATGACACTCCTATATTATGGTACTTGAATTTAAAAAAAAAGTTTTCATTGTTCAATGTTTTACACTTCACAGGTCCATAAAAAATATTATTGACTCTTTTTCTTTTTTGTTATTTATACACTGTTTAATATCTAATGTCAGAGTACACCATGTCCACAGAAACACTTCCCGGGTATAAACAGGTATAGCGTTGCTGTCAGTTGTTGAATTTACATGAATCTGGTGTCATTAGAAAGAGAAACTCAAACCGTCCATTACCTATCTCAACAACACTCAATGTGTAGAATGTAGGACTTCGAAATAGGGGATTTAGGAATTTTTAGTTCTTGGCTAGCCTTTCGTACAGATTTTCGAGGACTATGTGCAAATGCCTCCCGCATATTTTCCACAATTTCCACATTGACAGGCGATTTTCTGAATGGGGTTTCCTCTTATCACATACGCATCCATCCTCAACAAACTGTCTATACCATTTCAGAATAGTTTCACTAGAAGACGCTTCATGTTGGAAATTCCATCTGAAAGCAATGCTGAACACTTAATACACTTGGTGTGCTATGGAATTCTAATACACACCAACTACGTTCTCTACGTTCCGGTGAGTTTGCCATAAAACCGTTAATTCACAAAGACTTGACAATTGTAACGTTGAGACCATTTAAACCAACAACAATGGCAAACTAAATCCAAACAAAGTCTGTTTACAACGTTTTTTTTTCTTTCTTCTTGTGTTGCCATCTTTTGCGCGTCAACAATATAAATTACACAACTCCTGAAATTGTTAGAGTTTCTCCTTCTAATGACACCAGTTCCAAGTAAATTCAACAACTGATAACGACGCTACAACTGTTTATAACCGGGAAATGTTTCTGTGGACATCCTGTATTATAGCATCAAATATCCTCATATGTATTCTGCAGACCATGTGTTACCATTGTTTTCGTTTTCATGTGTTTTCTGAATTTTTTTAATGATTTAATTTAAGTAGCCAGATGTGAGAGAGATGTACAGGCCAAAATTGCAATGGCAAAACTGCAACTAAGACATTACATGGAATAATTTGGAACAAAAATATTACAAAGGAAACTAAAATGAAAATTTATAACAGCATAGTACAGAATATTTTGTCATATGGAAGTGAAACTTGGTATTTGACGGAATGACAAAAGAATACATTTAGAACAATAGAATTTGATTATTTTAGAAGAAGTCTCCAAAAAAAACAAGACAGGATAAAATAAAAATTATTTTGGAGAGAAATTAATGTCACAACATCTTTTGATAAGAGGATTGAAAATCAAACGCTTATATGGTGTGGCCATGTACAAAGAATGGAAAATGAAAGACGGCCAAAAAATAGGCTATATACCAATAGTCACCCTCTGGAAGAAATAAACGTGGCAGACCAAGATGGAAATGGAAAACCTACGTCAGAACCATAATGGAAGAGGGAGATTGGAATGATAGGGATAAATGGACACTGAAGACGGCAAACCTGTAAGTGGGGGAAAGCCGAAGAAGAAGAAGAAGAATTTAAGTAGCAGTAAACCCATGTGTTTCTCAATAAGACTTAGGGTTTCCCCCTGAAGGGGAGATTTTCAATCATACAATTTAGTTACACTTGTTTTCGGATATATGTCATTGAGTGGCCCGGGGTCAGCGTTCCACCTCTTAGCGAGATCTAGGAGACGAAGGTAGTAAGTACTAGGATGGGAATATTCGGCAAATTGTGCTTAGAGGCCTTATTATTCAGGCTTAAGGATCTTATAAGAGCCTAAAAATATTCAGACTCGGGACCCACGGCTTAAAGCCCCTCCTGAAGGACTTGTCCCTTGAATCTTTCCTTCCTAAAAAATCCATCGACCATGACCGGATTTGAACCTGTGTCCCTCGGAATTAAAGGCAAGGAACATGACCACTAGCTCACCACGGCCGACTAGATTTAATTTAATTACATCGTAAAATGATCAATATGATAAATTGACCTAGTAACGCAATTCCAACCTCGGATTTTCTTTGACAATTAAGGGAAGCCAAGAAAAATCTCGGTCAGTTTGTTCAACACCGGGTTTTGAACTCGATACTTCCAGAATAGTATCAACGCATTTTGCTCGTAATTTTATTTTATCCATCCATCCATAGTAATTGTGTCCGATGGCAGGCCATCCACTGCAATCATAGCATTTTCATGCTATTCTTTGCAGCTTTACTAGGGAATTTTAGGTGTGGTAGCTTCCCGTTGCTTTCCACACCGGTGAATGATGATGATAAGGATGATGATGGCCATATTATTTCGGGGACCGTTTGGGCCTTAACGTTTTCCTGACATTTGTCTTACAGGTGAGGAAAAACCCCGATAAAAAGCTCACACAGAAAAACTGTCCCGAGCGGGGATCGAACACGGGCCCGCTGCGTGACAAGGCACACGCTACCTCAAAGACCACAGCGGTGGACTTTTATTTTATAATAGAACTAAAAGACATACGTAATAACCTCATTCACAGGGACTATCAAAACTGAAGATTTACGGTCCCTCGAATGTTTATTCTCCATACATTCGTAATGTGAGTTGATATTTTCGTCTAATTCATATCCTTCAACTATTGGATAAATTAGTATTGTGTAATAAACGGATGTACTGACCAGGACTGTCGCACCATCGAAGGGGCATCAGAGGAAATGAAATGAAACCATATGTATGACATGATTATGTTGAAGTGTTGGAATAAAGTTTTTGGCAGAGGATGCGGAGAAACACTGGCAAAAACCTGTCCAGGCTCTGATTAATTATTCCACCATATAACTTACATGGAATATTCGAGGCGAGAGTTCGGACTCAGAGGTGGTAGAGAAGTGTCTAACCCTGAGAAATCTGATTGTTAATAATCGCTTAAAAATATTTTCGAAATTAGGTTTTTTAATGTCCCTAAAATTGAGAAAAATCTAGTGTGATTTCCTCCTTCTTCTTCGTCACGGTTTAGGCATTTTGCTAATCTGTTCCGGCTCCAAATTGCTACCCTTTCCTTCTTTTCTTTGTCTTTCCAAACTACTACTTCCTCTTGGTGAATAATTGTATGCTGATGTTGGTATTCTGTTCTCAGTCATCCTTTGCCAAGTGGTCTTTCCAGTTTGTTCTGTATTTCACTATTGTTGTGTTTAATACCTCTACTTTTAGTTGCTATCTTATATCTGTGTTGTTTTTCTTTTTGTCTGTTCTTTGATATTCTGCTATTAGTCTGAGGAATTTAATTTCAGCAGCTTGTATTCTGGCATATTTTTGTATTGTTACTGTCCATGTTTCGGATCCGTAAGTAATAATAGGGACTGCCATTATCTTCTATAATTTCATTATAAGAGTCTTTTCTGGCCTTATTTTTCAAAATTATTTTTTAGTGTACCTGTTATATAATTAAACTTATTTAGTTTGTTGTTTATATCTGTACCCGTTGTGTATGATATTTCGCAACCTAGGAAGTTATATTTTGTCACTTGTTTTCTATTGGTTTATTTCTAATATTGTTTATGTCCGATCTGGTTGAGCGTCCTTGAAAGCCATTGTTTTTTATGATATCTCCAAATTATATTTTTTTTTTATATTTCTTTTAATTTATATAACATTCTTCGCAATTCGTCTTCTGATTTTGCTATTAAAATCTGGTCATCTGCAAAAGCTAATGTTTTTATTATTAGATTTCCTAAGTTAATGCCCCCAGTTGTTATTTGTTTCCATGATTTTATCATGTCGCCAAAATAAATCAGTGTGATTTTGAAGATAATTAAGTTAGTATTAGGCCTACACTTGGTCCTTGCAGAAATGCTTAAAGATTCATTTTAAAATTTAGGCACAGAAAGACGTATAAATATTGATAATCTGTATATAAATAAATTAGGCCTAACTAATATGTTAAGTTTCGTAAACGTCGATGAGTAAGGCGAGAGTCTAACCACTCATTGACTAAATATATATGTTGCTTGAAGGTACGATTTTAAATCGAACCTGGTCCTTATTGAATTAAATATTATTAAAAATATGCTAATAAACTTGGTTGCATTAATAATGTGTATGATTAATATTCAGTCAGTGTTTGTTGTAATTTATTAATTTTCTTACGAAATAAAATCACAATTTTTTATGCCAGCCTAATTGTGTTACGCTCTAGCGCTGTCTGCAGTCCACAATGTAGTCTACATTATGACATCATCTGTGATAAATGAATTCCATGCTCCTAGTTATCAATAACCAAGGCGTCTGTCTTAATTGTTTAAAGAGGAAGTAAGATAACTTCTAATTCTTTATACATTTCTATTCTTCGAATAATATACCGTGTACAACAGTAATTTCCTTTGTAATATTTAACTTACAACTTTTCCATGGAACCACAAAATATTTCCCACCCGAAGATCCGCAAGGGAGACTACTTTACCTCCGGAAAATTTGATTCCAGTGGTACCCATATTCGCGATTTTTGAAGGCTGTATTTTTACAGGGAAATATCATCGCTAATTAAGCCAATGTATATCTATTCACTTGATTTACCTTATTTGACCTGTCCGGTATCGGTGGCCCTTCTATAGAAATTCTACCCCCTCTCGGCATAGCTCACGGGATTATCTAAGCATGCAAAATTCTCTCCCACCAAAAAAGGTATATATATATATATATACTCTCGGAGAAGCACGATTGGAGAATGAACGAAAATCAAGGAAACATCTTGTAGGAAAATCGGAGTAAAAGTTCCAATTAGTTAGATCAAGGATGAGGCTGGAGAATAGCAATAAACAATGATTTCAGGGAGGCTCAGTTCACTCAAAGCAAACTCAGTCATTTTACTGTAAAATTATTTTAGAATATTGAACATAGTTTGGAGAACAGTTTATTTTAAAAATGAAATATGTCAAGAAATTCTGAAATGTCTGCTTTTAATTTCTTTTTATTTCGGAATGTACGCACAAATTTTTGGACCAAATAAATATGAACGGTCAGGCGAATGGAGGAAACTACATAACAGCGAGCTACATGATATTTATAGCAAAGAAGGTATAATAACAGTTGAGTCTCGTAGACCGCGATGGGCAGAACATGTGGCACGAAAGGAGACTGAAAGAGGAGCATGGTAGCTTCTTGTACGCAAACGCGTTTGAGGGAAAACGCCCAGTTTGGTGACCAAGAACG
This sequence comes from Diploptera punctata, assembly GCA_030220185.1. Classification (NCBI taxonomy): domain Eukaryota; kingdom Metazoa; phylum Arthropoda; class Insecta; order Blattodea; family Blaberidae; genus Diploptera; species Diploptera punctata. The sequence goes on along the minus strand of JASPKZ010009834.1, from coordinate 1,159,809 downwards.
AGTTGTGAGAATAACACTAATCATGATTTGAGGGGAAGTAGTTTATACAGGGATTATTGGAAAACATTAGCTTAGGATAGGGACGTATGGAGAGATTATGCTTGATTCCACGAAATTATGGGTTCGATAGTGCTAGTGAGTTAGTTATCCACAATACTATGCTTTCCCGTCACCTTCAAGAAATTCGTTTTCTCCATTTCTAACGGTCCTGAACATCCTCATCTGTAAGATCCAGTTTACCCATACTTCTTCCAACTCCTTCCATATTTCGGTCTTTCTCTTCTTCTTTTTACATATATTCTCCATTCCAATATCGTAGTGGGATTCTATCACATGCAATGCTATTAATTGCGTACATAATGTGTTTATTTTACGATATATCTTCGCAAGAAGTTTGAGAATTCCTGAGTGACAGACTTATGAACTTTTTTATTTAATGGTGCACACTCTCAAGGATAAAGTTTCGGTGTTTCCTGAGAACGGGTGTGAATGCAATACAGTTAATATCGATATTAATCTAACTCACGACGTCTCAATTGTACCTTGTCGTGCTCGAAATCGCGTACTCTGCTAATAATAAAAAAATTCTGTAGTAATAACCCCAAATTTTCCGATTCAATAACAGCGAGAGTGTTATATATTATTGTTAGAATATTGTTAAATTCTTACTTTGTGCTACAATTATTTTCATCAACATGTTTAAATGAAAACTGATACGTGCAGGAAAAAGAAACACAATAATTGATCGAAACGTAAAAATAGTTAATATTTTATTGATTAAAAATTACACGTCTGTTTCTTTTTATGTACATGAAGGTTATAACTTAACGATCTATCCCCACCGAAAAGTCTAAAACCAATGTTCAGTAGAGGAACACTTTTGCACAATAAGCACACTTCACAAATTATAATGTAAAAAAGCTCTCCGGGTTCTCACATTTCATTCTGTTTCGTGGCCTTTCTTTATTTTTAAATAAATTTAAAGATATATCAGGCTCTAAAGATGAGTTTAATACACAAGTGATCTTCTTGGTGATATAATATTAAAATATATATGTAGTCAATATGCCCATTTCACCAATTAATGTTTTAAAATGGTCAACAAGTTTCTACAGCCAAGCTGTCATTCTCAAGACCAGATATTGACTCTATATCAATATCTGGTCTTGAGAATGACAGCTTGGCTGTAGAAACTTGTTGACCATTTTAAAACATTAATTGGTGAAATGGGCATATTGACTACATATATATTCTAAAGATGAGCTTTTACTACCCAAAATACTCCAAAATTCTCTCCGTACTAAATCCCTACCACCTGCCTTCTCGTTGAAGAGTTGTATTACTGAAGAATTTCTAGAACCACATAATCAGATTTTACATATAAATAAAAATGTTAATAATGGTTCTAATAATAAAATTATGGTCTTGTAAACCAAAAATAAGATACCCATTTAGAACTTCAAAGAGGAAATATATCTCTTCATAAGTCTCCAAAGCTTATATTTTCGGTAGACCCTATAGAGTTTAATAATTTTATTAATTTAATTGGTTGATTTATTACCTTCATTTTTTAAAAACATGTATTGGGGTGATGGGGAGATAGAGACTACTTAGCCCTAAATGGGAACTCATGCAGATGAAAGACACTCCAAAGTCAAACTGCAAGTTGGGGATTTTGCGAAGAGCTGGTAATTCCTCTATGCGTATCTGATATTAATTCTAAAGCCCCGAGTATGAGAATATAACTGGACTAAACAAAAAACTGGAAACTAAGATGACCATTGACAGATTGAGGCGAAAAGCATATAGTATTTCTGAAGCAGAAACAGGCAGAGCTGCTAATCCCTGAAGTTGAAGAAGTAATATCAAAAAATTACATATTTTTACCCTATATGATAAAGTTTTCGAAAAAAGAATTTTATGGCTGGTCGCGGATACAGCATAACAATTTCAAAGTATACAATGGTATTTGTTATATAGGTTTCTCTGAACTGGTTACAATAAAAAAGCCAACTTATTATTGGCACTCGTAATATAAAAATGAACAAATCTCAGAAAACTAGAAACTCAACAAACTTTTTTTTCCGATACTTATAATGAAACGATTCACTCTTGTCAAGTCCTTAATATATATTTCCTCAGTTATATTCAGTTTTCGTTGGTTCTAGTGATTCCACTCTCATATTTTTCAGAATATTATGAACTGCGTTAACAAAACACAGCGAAGTTCTTTCTTAGCTTCTCTTCTATTACAGTATTCAGTTTCTTTGTTCGATCAAAACGAATTGAATAGAAGTTGTCTGATAAGAAAACATCTATCAAACGTCAAAACTAAAAGGCGCAACACGGAAGTTTCCTTAACGAACAAAGACTAAAGTATATTGTACTCGCTCTGTATAAATAGAGCTGTATCAGTGTCTCATTTATTGTTAAAAGTGAAGTAAGTTGTACAATACAAAAGCAAGATTAATAATCTGACAGTATATACATATCACATAATTTTAAAGAGATTTTTACTTCGTAAACGCTGATTATTTTTTTAGAATCAATTTCTTTTTTCCTAACTTATCCTTTTTTTATTCACGCAAGAATATCTGTTAACTTACTAGCAAAAGTAGACAAGTCATGCCTCTTGGACAACCTGCAAAATAATAAGATAGTCGGTCGCTGCTTCACAATAGACGGTTACTGTTGAAAAGGACAGGACTCAGTCCTACACTACGAGGAAGAAGACGCCAAAAGGTCGCCGGTATACCATAGGTGTTTAATTGAAAAGAAGATGTAGTTATTTAAAGCAATGGATCATATTATAGAAAAAACATGTTTTGTTAACACTAATTAATTTATCAGAGAACAGTTATATACGACACAGCGGAACGTTTGCCTCCAGTCATGGCAGCACTGTTGCTGCATCGCACGTATATTCAAGAACAAATAACGAATGAAGCAAGTTATCCAGCTTACTTAGAGTAATAGCTGCTCCATACTCACGCTACCGACTAACATGAAGCGAGTGTACGCGGGATGGCACGGCATTAGCTTGCAAATCATCCACAAATAAAGCGGTGCCGGATAATAATTTTAATTTTATTTGTTTTTTATATTTAATTCGTGTTTATAACTTATTGTAGTTTTTATTGACGCAAGTCATTTCAAGAACTGAAAAATGCTTCGCGTGAAGCAATAAATAGGTCATTTTACCTCGTATTAGAGATATTTCTCGTTTAGTAAACTCTAATGAATAAATTAATAAATGAATGGAGGAAAACACAACGAGGATATATACCCACCAATAGGAACCTCAAACTCGATGCTATTCTTTTTGCAGACGATTTAGCTCTTCTGGCACTTTCCGAAAATGATTTGCAACGATCAATTTATAATTTACAAAAAATAGGTGCCAAATTTAATATGGAAATATCAATTAACAAAACTAAAATTATGGCATTTCATGGGAAGGACCCCATACAAAGTAAAATCTGTCTCCAGAATAAAATTTTAGAGAGATCTAATCAATTTAAATATCTTGGATATTATCTCTCTATCTGGGATGAAAAGGATATCCCTGAAAAAGTTACTAGTTATAATAAAAGTTTAGAAATTATTAATCAAGTTATGAAACCATCCCTTGTACAAAAAAACACCAGATTACGTTTATATAACACTTTGGCTAGACCAGTGTTGACCTATGGTAGTGAAGCATGGACACTAAAAAAACAACATGAAAGCAGAATAACGGCTTGTGAAATGAGACTCATGCGCAGAACGGCGGGTTACACCAGATGGGATCGGAAAAGGAACACCGATATCTTAAAAGAATTGAAGACTATGCCAATTTTGGAATATATTAAACAGTATCAACTAAATTGGAAACACCATCTTGAAAGAATGAGTTCAAACCGGATCCCCAAAGCTGTTTATAATTATATGCCAAGAGGACGAAGATCACTGGGCCGTCCTATGAAACGCTGGAGGGAAAATTTTCTATAGGATCGTAACAGGCCTTGGCCTAATACTTGGAAGGAAGAATAAGAAGATGATTTATATAATCTCAGAACGATAATTTTCAGTTCTTATTTATTTAGACTTAATTATATGTCCTTGATTGTGATCTAGTGGTATGTTCATTACCTTATATGCAGAAGGTTTCAGTTTGTTCTCGGTCGGGAAATTTTCCTGGCTGATGTTTTCGAGGGTTTTCTTCCCTATAAGACAGTTGTATGAAACTTTAAGACCCAAATAGACGACGAACACCACCTGGCCAATACAATCAATTTATAGCATAATTTTCGTCGTGTGTAATATTAAAATATTAGTGAAAGATGTATCTCTTGTGAAATGTTTACGTCATCTCGAATCAACCGCAAGAGTTTAAGGAGGAAGATAAAACAGATTTGGCATGAGGAAGACCATGTATTATGAAAAAAAGTTCCTGCAATAAGAAATATGTTCGTAAAATCTGTAATATATTTGATATGATCAAATTTAAAATTATAAGTGGAAGCTTCAGTTTCCTGTTGATTTTACCTGACCAGAATTAACTCATAGAATTGTAAGAGGAATATTTTTAAAGCTACTATATTGTGAGGATATCTTTTGTAATATTTAATGACGCACTCTGTGAGTGGACTGCTTGAATGCATTCAAATGAGATCTAACTTTTACAATATTTGCTTATTCTTGTTATTGTTTTTCTGCGTTCCCACTCCTCGCGGCTCGTAAATACACTTACTGAACATAGCAAACAAGAGAGTTTTAAATCCTCTTATATTTTGTGCATTTTTATTCTTGTGGAGTAAATTGTGATTGTGCTGAAAGAGTTTTTGTCGTCTTTTTTATTATTCTATCGTACTCTCCCATAATTCCATTTATTAAAATCGGAGAACTTTACATGGGAAGCATATTCTGTTTCTCCTCTTTTTTTCTCCTACCTACAATACATACGTATTTATTACAATTATTATATATAGGGCTTATATATATATAATAAGAAATAAAGTCATACAAATAATTATTTATTATTCAGTTGTAGATTATGAGAGCTATACCTTAAATGTAATCAGCGTCCATAACGGGTAATAAACGACTCATTTACCCATTGATTCATTAATTTCCATTGCCACGTATTTTTTTTATTTCTCTATGACCAACGCTATTATTCTCCGTTATCTAACTCTGTGCCTCTTGGGGTCTGCTCCTGCACCATCCAACATAACACAGACCTGCTTCTCTTCTCCTTCCTTTCGGAAGTATAACACTTTCGGTAAAATTGCTCTTTACTTTCGTATCGTTTGGTTCGTCGATTGACGTTTTTATATTTATAATTCATTTTTGTACTGTATTAAGGCCCTGACCTTTGCTGTGTATTCATTTCATTTCTCTCTGACCAACGCACCTTTTCTTTGTCCTCTAACGCTGGGCCTCTTGGGATCATCTTCTCATCAACCAACCAACCAGCCAACCAACCAACCTCCCACCATTCATCCATCCATTCATCCATCCTTCCTTCATCTATCTATCCGTCCATCCTCTATCCATCCATCAATCAATCACAATATAGGTCTGCTTCTCTTCTCCTACCTTTTGGTTTCAGTGTTTCAGTAGCATAACTCTTTCGATCAGATTGCCTTTTTACACTTTTTATCATTTGGTTCGCTCATTGAAGTCTTGTTAGTTTATAATTAATTTTATATTGTATTTAGGCCCTGACCTTTTGACCTTTGTCATGTATTTCTTTTATTTCTCTCTGAACAATGCTTTTCTTATCTGTCCTCTAAAGCTGAGCCTCTTGGGGGCTTTCTTCTGCGCCAACCATCCTTCCATCATTCCTCTATCTATCCATCATAACATAGATCTGCTTATTTTCTCCTTCCTTCTGGTTTCTGAAATATAACACCTTCGATGAGATTGACAATTCACTTTCCCATCAAGTATTTTATTTTTATTTCCCTCCCTCCGACCAACGCTCTTCTTCTTGTTTCCTCTAACTCTGAGCTTCTTGAGGGGTCTTCTTCTGCACCAATCAACCATCCTACCATCAATCCATCCATCTTTCCTCTATTCATCCATCCATCCATCATAATAATATAGGTTTGCTTCTCTTATCCTTACTTCTGGTTTCAGAAGTGTAACACTTTCTATTATATTCCTTTTACTTTATCATCATTTGGTTCGTCCATTGAAGTCTTGTTAATTTATAATTAATTTTTGTATTGTATTTAGGCCCTGACTTTTGTCATGTACTTTCTTCTCTCTGACCAACGCTACTCTTCTTTGTCCTCTAACGCTGAGTATCTTGGGATCTTCTTCTCCACCAACCATCCATCCATCCATCCATCCATCCATCCATCCATCCATCCATCCATCCATCCATCTTCTATGTATCCATCCATCGTAATATAGGTCTTTGTCTCTTCTCCTTCCTTCTCGTTTCAGATAAGTTCGCACATTGAAGTGTTAATCTGTAATGTATTTTTATATTGTTTAGTTTTTTTCTCAAGCTATACTTTTGAACTAAGCAGTACGCATACGTTTTATACCAGCTCAATTAAAGAAGAAACAATGGTATAAAATTTAAAGAAACACAAAAGTTGATAAAAAGTGTTTCAATTGAAATCCACATTTCTTTAAGTATTACTTTCAAGATTTACATTGTGAAAAAGTTCTATATTTCCATTATGTAGTCTCTTTATCAATTCATTTGAAAACTTTTCACATGTATCAAAGTTTCATCTCTTTTCTATTTCTTCCTTTTTCACACGGCTGTAAAATGTCTTTCTTTTGATCGCTATATAATAGCCTGCAGTGTTTCAAAGCGATTGAAATTTTATTTTCCTTGAGGGAATCCAATACTTGGAAACAATATAAATTCCGCCTATGAACTTAACGATTTCGAGCTGTAAGAATGAAGTAAAGAAACAGAGAGAGAAGATATCAGTGTGGGTTGTTGAGAGGATGGAGGATCCTTGTTTGAACAAGGTGTAGTGGAACTTAAAGTCTGGTGTATAGAAATTCCATGTGTTGGGGGTCTGGGGATCCCAAATACTACTGCTCTCCTTATCTAAAGGACATCACGTACGTCCATTAACTTTTAAACTCCCTCCTACGTTCTTCTGTTCGTTTTATTTCGAGGAGATACTACTACACCCTCCCCCATTTTACAGTACCTTAACGCGTTTTCCGATTTATATCTTTTTTATGTATCACATTCATCTTCTCTTGGAATTTAACAAATATGTTGAAAACAAAAGAAGGCATTCGTATACTACCACGCATATTAAGACCTTGCCTTGACATTGTTGCTCACTTCATATTTATCTAATGTTTTCAATTGTTTTTTAACGATTCTAACATTAGTGACATTCAAACGCATCGGGTTTCTGCAGTATAATCCGTAGTCCATTAATTTGTTTTCATTTAGCTTATTTATTTGGGTATTCTGAGTAATGATACAAATAACAATAACCTAATTGTGACTGGAAGTAAACATCAATAAAACTAAATGTATGTTCACACATAGAAATGCATTATATAATGGAAATTGACAGTTATTGAATAATGAGGGGAATTTTGAAAAAGTAGCTGAATTCAAATACCTATGAACAGTATTTGCAAATAGGAATGAGATGGATAGACGAAAATATTGGAAGGGTCATATAGAAAGAATGGAAGAAAACCGGCTTGCAAAAAGAGCTAAAGAAGATAGACCAATGGACGGGAGAAGAACAAGAGGAAGACCTGCCAAGAGACGGATAGACAGTGAATGTACATCCAGTACGTCTTCCTCCGAGGAGTGGTTTTGGAAATAAACAGGATGAAAATCCTGCAAATTAAGTTTAAGAAGAAGAAGAAGAAGAATGAGATGCACAAATAAATTTAAATTAGACTCAATTACTCTGGAAATGCATGATATTATGAATTAGGTAATTAGTTTTGACCTAATCCTATGGTATTAGCTTACCCTAATTGTATTTTGGTTGAGACCAGTGAATCTTGTCCAACTCCTCTAAAAAACATTAAACTGTTATTCTTTCAGTTATATTATATGGATGCGAAGCATGGACTCTCATGTGAAGGGAGGAGAAAAGTTTGCGAGTATTTGAGAATAAACTAAGTTCTTATAATTTTTTTTGACCAAAGAGAAAGAGAATTGTTTCAAGTCAGACTGTTATGCAATACTTCTGGTTTACGGAATATTTATTTTGTTCATTCCTTCGTATGGCCGGCACTAGAACGATTTTCCAACACGGCTTTCAGAAAAATCCCCAAATATTAATGGTCAGATAACGTTGATTTCATCCCTTTTCGTTACATGCTAATGGCATATATCGGGATTCGGTGAAAAATCGAACGTTTCAGCCGCCAGAGCGATTTTTAAATTTTTGCTTTAGTTGAACTCGCACTCCCAATGATCCAATTTGCTTGGTTAAGTAAATCGGCTTTACTTTTCTTAATTGATTATTGTTGTATTGTATTTTGTATGGTATTAAAGCCTATGTTTTCCCTTGACAGAGATTTAGGCACTCCCCCCTACAGGGAAGAATTTGAACCATACTAATTTAGTTGCACTTGTTTCTGTATAGATATCATTTTATGAGTGGTCCGTGGTCAGCGTTCCGCCTCATACTAACAACTAGGAAACCAAGGTAGTACTAGGACGGGAAAATTCGGTAAATTTTGCTTAGAGGCCTTTTCATTCAGGCTTAAGGATTTTTTACGAGCCTGAAAATCTTCAGACTCGGGATCCACGGCTTAAAGTCCCTCCCGGAGGACTTGCTCCTTGGATTTTTCCGTCCTAAAAAATCCATCGACCCCGGCCGGGTTTGAACCCGCGACTCTTGTGACCAGAGGCAAGGAGCATAACCACTAGTCCACCGCGGCCGATTATTATTGTGTGTCTAATTTATTTCCGAAAAAATGAGGTTGCTTATATATATATATATATATATATATATATATACTAGCGTATCCGGCACACGTTGTCTAGTCCGAACTTTCAATTCTCGTGTCACGGCCGAACGATAAATATGTTACTTTTTCACCATAAAACTCACTAATTAAGACGTAATCCGATATTATTAAATACGTTCGCAAGAACATCTCTCACAGCTATTTGTTGTGGCTCAAGAAGCGTGCATGATGACGTCATATCGTCGCGCGGAATATGTCGATAATGCAGATGACTACACATCTGACATAAAACAAAATCCTACAACCCGATCGCGGAGCCACCTACCGAGTCCAATTGTGAATCTAAACCATCCAGAGACCCATTTAAACACACAAAAGTTAATCAAAATCGATCCAGTTTTTTAGGCAGTTTTTTTAATTTCGAATTTCATGTAAAACTCCACTTCTAATTGTCGGATGTCGCTCATTTTTGGATAATACCTACCCCTGTTTATTTTATTAGGATATACTGAGTTTGATTGTGAAACATCTAAAAATGTGACCGATAGAGCAATTTTTCAAATTTCACTTCCTGTAACTCCTACACCTAATGGTTTCAGAAGGCCCAATTGTGAATCTAAACCATCGAGGGACCCAATGAGACACACACAAAACATTTCATTAAAATCGATCTATTCGTTTTGGAGGAGTTCAGTGACAAACACACGTACAGAAGAATTTTATATAGATAAGAAACACATCCATTTTTGCAGTGGTCTATGTAGGAATCCACGACGATTTTTAATAAATTGTCAAAAAGTATTTTTACGAGAAGAACTTTCGGAATTCGCTAAAACTTGTTACAGTGAATTTGCTCATATTGTAACTAGGGAAACAGTTCAAAGTTCTTGTATAAAATTTTATTTTATTGTAAAAGACATATTCAAGGTACATATTAAATTAATGGAGCAGAAGAAAGTATACAGTCAAAAATGGATAAGGACTTATGTGCGCCACTTTATAAACGCACGTACCTGTACAGTGCAGGAACTTTAATAAAACAATCAAAAGCCATCTGAGCATAAAGTGCAATGTGCTGGAAATTGAAAGCAGCTTCACTCTCCCATCAAATATTCCACCTCTCATATCACGTCCTGAATTTCAGTTAATCGTGCTGAAGTTCTAATACCTTCCCAGTTATAAGAGAAAAGTTTAAAAACCCAAAGTAGAACACATATCATGTTCTCAAGATCTTCTGACAAATAACTTAAATCCTAAAGTGTAATTTTATTATATTTTATTATATAAACTATTGCTTTATTAATAAAGTAAAAGTAAAGTAAGTAAAGTGATCCCACAACAGACCCGGAGGTCCTTGGGGTAGTAGGAGGTTAAGGTTCCCACTTTTTCTAGACAATCGGCACTTTATGTCAGCCGGGTTGTCAGCCCTGCGTGACGGCCGCCTTTACCCCCAGAACAAGCGTCTGGTACTCATTTCCGTTAGAGGCTGAGTCGACCCCAGGGCCATAGTGCCGCCAGAGGGTTTGGGTCAGTTTAAAAATCCTGACCCCAACGGGACTTGAACCCTCGACCCTCCGGCTTATAGCTCAGTGCCATAACCACTACGCTACGGCGTGTATTTTTCTTTAATTTTTCAGTGGAGGAAGCCCATATTTCCTGATCACGTGTATATTTTATTTTAATCAATTACGGTATATTCTAAAACTAGCTAATGCCCGGCGTGCACAGCTACGCCTAAATAAAATTAAATATCGAGAGTAAATTAATTATATTGTATACACTGCGACAATCAAAACATGAGCGTTTCTAGAGTAAATTTTAATTTGAAATTTGAAGAAAATCCCCACTTCTAAAGGTCCGATTTCGCTGAGTTTTTAACAATGCGTACCTCAGTTTATGTTAATGGGATATTCCTATATTTCAGTTTTGAAGACACAAGCGACATTGCGATCGCTAGAACGATTCTTAAATTTTCGTTTCATGATGTTTAAAATCCTACGCTAATAATTTTTAGAACATAGGTCGAATAAGGGCTACACACTGTCGCATCTTCTGAAACCAAAGTCCTAAACCAGGACAGAAAGACATACATATGTTTATATATATATATATATATATATATATATATATATATTATACACTAAAACGTGCTTCAAAGCGGAATCGCATGCGAACCACTTTTTTTTCCACATTAGACAAAATTCCGCATTAATCAAAAACTAAATATTTATAAATCTAAGATTATTAATGAGTACCCGTATATGTCCTTCTTAGCCGTACCTTGGATTAATTTGTATTTCCGCTGCCGTGCTGAATTGAAGTATCTTATGTAGGAGCGCTTTCGACAGTAACGCGCGAAAAAAAAAGTGCCGTTTCGTCAGCGTTAAAAATGTCCTCTTAGGATCGAATCCTGAAATGGAAGTATCCATTTTCGGTTTCCTCTCACTAACTACACGTGCGTCAACATACTTTGATTCCACGCAAATTTCATTCCACACGACATTGTGTCGTCTTTTTAAAACTGTCCACAACAAACCTGAAGCTGAAAAAAAAACACCAAAAAACAAAAATTGCGGACAACAAAAAGATGCCCTGGAATACGTTATTCCATAGGGATTTTTTAGCACACAGCTAGAGCTTGACTTTGGAGCATGGATCCGAAAATTTGGAGATTAATCTATCTTTAATCACTGTCACTTTTTCGTTTAATGACAATGATACGTACGTTTTAGCCATCTTTATTTCGTAAATTCAGAACGCTACCTGTGAAAGTGGATCTCAGAACTTAAACTAATTTAAGATTTTACAGTGCAGTGGTTATTTGTAAAACAGGTATCTGTATTTCGCATAACGGGCGTGCAGTGAGGCAAAATAAAATACCAGGTACAGATAAAATCTCAACTTCATCCGGCAGCAGGAATCATTGCTTAGGTATTGTTTTTTGGCCTAACGGGAATTCAATAAAGTAGAAACTAATTTATTTCTGTCTATCCGCTTTATTGATTTTTTCATGAATTGTGTAGAAATATCCTTCCATTTCCGTGTTGGGCAGATTCCGTTTTGTGCAAAATAAATACCTGTAACATTACTATTATTTCGCCGGAACCAATAAATTTGTTCATATTGGACAGATTTCCGCATTATTCACGTTCCAGGTTAAGCAAGTGTTACTGTATATATATATATATATATATATATATATTGTCAGTCCTGTCGGGCTAGTTGTAACCATACTCAACATTAATAAAATTCCGTTGAGATATTACTCACAAATTAAAATCATAATATAAAATTATAAAATTATTACCTAGGAGACAGCTCTGCATCTGCTGTACTTCTCTTTCTGCTGATGAACGGACTAAGACCGAAAGGCCTAAAGAAAATTAAAGTTTACAAAGTTGAGAAGACAGACCTAATAGGTAACAATTTTATAATTTTATATCCATCCATAGTAATTCTGCCCGAGGACAGGTCTTTCACTGCAATCATACCATTTTCTTGCTATGTTTTGCAGCTTCAGTAGGGAATTGTATGTGTGGTAGCTTCCCGTTGCTTTCCACACCGATGAAGGATGATGATGATGATGGTCATATGATTTCGGGGACCGTTTGGGCCTGACATTTGTCTTACAGATGAGGAAAAACCCCGATAAAAACCTCACCTAGAAAAACTGTCCCGACCGGGGACAATTTTATATTATAATTTTATACCATACTTAGAGGACAGTGAGCATTATCTTCTTCCCTTATAACATGGTTAATGTTATTTTCCCACCTCATTCTCGTTTGGTGTTTTCCCTCTAGTTTCCCTACAAGAAACATCAATGCTCCTCTTTTATTTTCCATTCGTGCTACATGTCCTGCCCATTGTAATCTACGAGACTTAACTGTTCTTATTATATTTCATCTCCCTTAAAGATCACGTAGCTCACTGTTTAATAGTCTTCTCCATTCACCCGTAGAATTTCTTCTAAGAACTTTATTCTCAAATACTTGTAATATTTCCTCCTCCCTTAAAGTAAGATTTTTATGTTTTATACTTACTTACTTACTCACTGGCACTATCGAACCCGTAGGTTCATGGCCGCACGGACATAAGCTCTCCATATATCCCTATCCTGAGCTAATGCTTTCCAATCATTCCCTGTATAATATACTTCCCTCAAATCATAGTTAATGTTGTTCTCCCACCTCATTCTTGGTCTACCAACTGGGCGTTTTCCTTCTGGCTTTCCTACAAGAAGTTTCCATGCACGTCTTTCATTCCCCATACGCGCAACATGTTCTGCCCATCGCAGTCTACGGGACTTAACTGTTCTTATTATATCTGGCTTCCTATAAAGACCATGTAGTTCATTGTTATGTAGTCTTCTCCATTCACCTGTCTGTTTATCTCTCTTTGGTCCAAAAATTTTCCTAAGAACTTTATTCTCAAATACTCGTAATCTCCTTTCCTCCCTTAAAGTAAGAGTCCATGTTTCGCACCCATATAATATAACTGGTAGAATAATAGTTTTATATATTTTCAGCTTAACGTTTTTTGAAAGGAGTTGGGACATCAAAAGTCTCTGCAATGCATAATAGCATGCATTTCCAGAATTGAGCCTATGTTTAATTTCTTTGTGCATCTCATTCCTATTTGTGATTATTATTCCTAGGTATTTGAATTCAGCCAATTCCTCAAAATTTCCCTCATTTGTCATTAGCTGTCCATTTCCATTATATAATGTATTTCTACGTGTGACGTATGTTTTATAGCCATGTAATATAGATGGGAGAACTTCATTTTATAATTTGATATTGTTCGTTGTAGGATGGATGGATAGACTATCACGAAGTAAGAAAATTTATTTTCCATACCATCATTAACAGTTTACTTTTTTCTTGTGTTGGTAATCTTTACCAGAGAATGAACTACGTAGCGGTTACGGTTACAACTACCAAATTATGGTCAGTTACGATAAAAGAGGCAGTTTTCTTCAATAAATGTTTATCGTCATCCATGTGAAGTATCTTCTTCATGTCTTTCTGAAGCTTAGTTGGGCTTATAGATACTTTGTTGCAGCAACCAAACGATGTAATCGTTGTAAACTGCTTGTTCAAACTGTTATTGTAGCAAGCTGAATCAACTTCATTGACCTAACGGCTCATAATCAATGGCATTTATTTAACTATATACACTTCTTTAAGAATTAGCTAGGAAGCGCCAGTAAAAATAAAATTACCTCTTATACACATACACTATACATTGAGGTCAGTTCCTTTATAAATTATAGTCGTGAATTAAAAGAGTATAAAAATTATGAGTATTTGAAATAAAGCGATTAAACGTTTTTGTGGAGCGCAGAAAGGTGAACAGACAGGGGAATAAAAAAATACTGTATAATAGTGAACTATATTATTATTTTTATGGTATTCCAGAACATAACACAGAAATAAGACAACAAATAAGAGGAATTAAACTCAACAATAGAGAAATACAGAACAAACTGGAAAGAACACTTGGCAAGGATGACTGAGAATAGAATACCAAAAGCAGCATACAACTATTCACCACGAGGAATAAGAAGTTTGGAAAGGCCAAGGAAAAGATGGAAAGAGCAGCAATTTGAGCCGGAACAGGCTAGTAAATAAGCCTAAACCGTGAAGAAGAAGAAGAAGGATGGGATTCCAGAACTTTTTTCAATACCCCAAGTTGTCATTTCGATATTTCTAGTTTTCTCTCCTGACAATGCCCTAATTGTAACCTACTTCTGAGGTTAGGGCTCCTGGAAGGCGGTGTTACGTTGCCCCGATGATATGATGGGTGATGATGATGATAGTGGTGCGCCAAGAGATACTTATTCCTAAACTTAATCTAAGGTAAATATGAATGATGATTATGATGGTCAGATGATGTTTGGGTCCCGTTTGGGCCTTAAAGTTTCCTGACATGTATTATAAGTGAGGAAAACCCCGAAGAAAACTTCAACCGGAAACTTGTCCCGACCGGGAATCGAACACGGGCCCGCTGCGTGACAAGGCAGCGCGCTACCTCGAGACAATAGCGGTGGACTGGGAATCCAGATGTAATAAGAACAATTAAATCTCCAAGACTGCGATTTACGCGCATGAGAATTAAGAGGTGTGTAGACTCCCTATAGAAAAGTGTATACCAAACATTTTAGGATATAAACAATTATTAAGTAGAAATCTTCATCAAGGAACATTAATTTTCATTTAGCAATGTGTTATAAGTCGGAAGGTCGGAGGTTGGGATCCCGGTAGAGAAGAGATTTTATGGCGGCATCATAGCCCTGGAGTCGACTCAGCCTTAATGGAAATGATAACCGAGGGTTTGTTCCAGGGGTAAAAGTGGCTGTCATATAGGCTGACAACGCGGCTCCGTCTTAAGCCGATTATTTCGAAAGTTGGGATTCTTAACCGTCCCGCGCCGTAGCCGAGCGGTTAAGGTAGGAAGCCTTGGCGCAAAGCTACGGGACTTGCGCTGGTTCGAGTCTCCATGGGGGAAGAAATTTTCTCATGGTATTTCCGCCAGTATGGGACCGGTGCCCACCCAGCATCGTGAGGCAATTGGGTAGCTACAATAAGTAGCGGCTCCAGGTTGAGGAACCAGCTATAACGGCTGGGGGACTCGACATGCTAACCACATGTCACCCCTACACTGGCTGTTGATCATCTACCTCTGTGATTGACACATGTGGATGTGAAGGGCCAGCAGCCGGCTGGTAAAAGGGCAACCGCTGAAAAGTGGAAAGACCCTCAATCGGATCGGGATTCTTAACCACATATTACCCCAATGACCTCCTAAGACGTATTGTGGGATCATTTTATATTTAGGCCTACTTTTATGGCCATATTATTTGAAGATGGAAAACAAATATTCAGAGTTTAAAACTTTAGACTTTATTATGGATCTAACTCTCTATCTATGTATAATGTCGTAGACCTTTGTTGAGCCGTGCCCTCTCCTTTGTAAGGAGTTACTAGACCAAGTTCATTTTTAGTTATGTTATTTGCTCGTAGATGGCATGGGTGGCATGTGTTCAACACATCGACCCAATGAGACATATAATTGGCAAGTAAAGTGTTACTGGGACGTTGATGTCGGTAAATTTTTCCTTAGAGCTTCTTTGTTCAGGCTTGAGGATCTTTTAAGAGCCTGAAAACCTTCAGATTCGGGACCCACGGCTTAAAGTCCCTCCCGGAGGACTTGTTCATTGGATTTCTCCGTCCTAAAAAATCCATTGATCCCGGCCGGGTTTGAACCCGGCAAGGGGCATAACCACTAGTCCACCGCGGCCGACTTACTGAAAGACTTTTCGGGGAGCATTTGATGATCCACGGAGAATAGTTTGTGAAACGCTGATGTACCAGGGGTGAAAGTACCCAGTGCTGTATGTAGGCCAAGAATGAGATGGAAGAATTAAAATTTTCTTAGGCAGTTGGTTTATGTAAATAATGATGATGATGATGATGATGATGATAATAATAATAATAATAATAATAATAATAATAATAATAATAATAATAATAATAATAATAATAATAATAAAATAATAATAATAATAAAATAATAATAATAATGGCTTTATTTTTCCTGGCAGAGTTAAGGTCTTGTCTGCCACTCAATCAGGTTTTACAAGATACAAAAAATAGTCCTACATCAAAATTACAATAAACATAAACGATTACATGTAATAAATACAATACAATTAATATTTATAATGTATTTTGATTTACTGTAGATTTAACGAATTAAATATATAATATGTACAAGATATATAAAAAACGATAAAAATTATTAATGACATAGTATAAATTTAAATAAATGGAGAAAAAATATTAGACCACAGGTAACTGTATAAGCGTGACTTGAAGGTGCAAAGTGTGCTGCAACCCCTGATATCTAGAGGAAGCAAATTCCAGGAGCGTGCAGAGGCTACTGTGAAGGAGGTAGAATAAGAGGAAGTGTTATGAAGAGGAATTGCTAGCAGACTGTTATATCGTGACAGATATGAAAATATTAGTAGGGATGTGTGGAGAACTTATGTGTGTGCGATCATGAATCTCCGTGTTCAGTAGTCTTGGTTAGTTAGTTATGGTTACTGAAGACAGATGTTATAGTGTCATTTGTAAGGGATGTAAATTCGTGGGTCCTGTGTCATAGATGTACGGAATGTCAAGCGTGGAATAAGAATCCATTACACGACTTGATTTGAATTTTGAGGTGTAAACCTTTTAATTTCCATTTTTCATATTTAAAGCTGTTATATACGATTCTGTTACATAAATATTTGGAATATGGTTGTTGTTGCTGCTGAATAGGGGCTTCTAACATTGAGTTTTACCACAAGATATTATTATGAATATATTTCCGATGTACCACATGATGCAAACAAATTTACTGTTTGACGAAAAATTATAAATATTCTCTTTTGTGTGCATTACATTGTATAAATACAGAAAATATCCACAAAAACGTTTTGCACGTGAATTAACATTTTAACATAATTTGTATCAAAGCTAGAATATGGATTAAAGATATCTACAGAAAAGACAAAAAATTATGGCATTTCAAGGTGTAGATCCTGTCAGAAGTAAAATTGTACTGGACAATAAAATTTTGGAGCAGGTAAATAATTTTACATATCTAGGATGCAATATCTCATATGAAGAAGAAAAGGATGTAAATGCAAAAATATCTAAATTTTTAAGAATTTTAGGGATAATAAATTCTATCTTCAAGCCACAGTTAGTCCAAAAGCATTCAAGACTGAAATTGTATAAAACACTGGCTCTTCCAACTCTTTTTGTATGGTAGCGAAGTATGGACGTTGAAACAGAAGGATATAACTTAGATCTGCTGAAATGAGATATATTCGGAGGACTGCAGGATACACACTACTAAAAAAATGAAGACATCTTAGAAGAATTACACATGGAATCTTTAGAAAACAAAATTTCTGATTATAAGTCAAGATGGATGCAACATGCTCATCGAATGGAAGATCACAGAATACCCAAACAAATGTTAAGATATCAACCTGCAGGAAGAAGAAGACCAGGACGTCCACTCAAAAGACTTCTGGATGGTGTTTCTCTTGAGGCCGAAACAGGTCAACAAATGGCCTAAATTCGTGAATGCACTGTGATGATGATGATGATGTATCAAAGCTGGGGTTTTAATTGGAGATCTGAAGCTGAGAAGGCTGATTCTACTAACATCTGTGTTCTTGGATAAGAAAATAATATTTGTAACAAAATAAGAAATTACTCTAAACCATTGAGTATCATTAATCAAGTGTTTCCAGTTCCAAAAAAAAAAAACTTAAATAATACAACATTTTAGCACACTCAGTTCAGTTATGGCGGTGATGCCTGAATCATTGTACTCCAAAATGAATGACAACTTACAGCTACATAAATGATATTTATATTAAAAATCGCTGACTAAAATCTACACAGTACACTCTATTGGATTGTAAGAGAAATAATGGATTTCAGAATAATTAAAAATAACATCCACTGTGCATTACCTACAAACATATAGACACGACTGGCTTTAACTACACTACTGATTATCAACAAGATGTAAAGTTTCATTATGTGAAAATAAGGAGTGTATAAAAAAAAGTACGCAAACAAACTCCAGGGGAACAGACCTACTAGAAGACTTCACAACAGATGTTTGGAAACACTAACAGCCTACTAGAGCTAGTACTGAACAGGGTAATGATGATGATGATTCATTCATAGTGTTCTGCTCAAAAGCAGGTATTTCACTGCAAACTCAGCATTCCCCACTCTTTCCTTAACTCAGCTTTCCTTTTTGTATCTGCATACATAGCATTTATTTTAATATTGTCTATTATGTGTTGTCTTTTTCTGCCTCTAACTTTCTTTCCGTTGACAATTAATTCTAGGGCATCCTCCAGCAGGCAGTTTCTTCTTAGCCAGTAGCCAATCCAATTTCTTTTCCTCTTCTTTATGAGTCCAGCATCGTTCTTCTTTCACCCACTTTGTCTAGCACATCTTTAGCCTATTTCTTACTTTGTCTGTCCATTTTATATGTTTCATTCTTCTCCATATCCACATCTCAAAAGCTTCCAGTCGCTTATCCGCATTCCGTCGTAATGTCCAAGTCTCTGCACCATACAATGCTACTCTCCCCATAAAGCACTCCACTAGCCTCTTCCGTAATTCTTTTGCCATAGGTCCGCAGAAAATATATATAACTGTTAGAGCCTATTCTGCTGGTTATATTATATGGATAAGAAACATGAACTCTTACTGTAAGGCTATCATTTTAAGGGAGGAGGGAAGACTACGAGTATTTGAGAATAAAGCTCTTCATTTAAATATTTGTCAGCGATCTCAAAATTCAAAACATTTATTTGTCCACTCAGTTTTCAAAATAATAAAAAGAATCAAATATCAAAGTTATAGTCGGGGACACATTTTAACGCCGTAGCTCCATCTGTTATCCTTGTCTAAAGGCAAATCTCCACGTGTTAAAGTTTGAAAGTATTCTACTTTACTGGCACGCACAGACACTCTCTCACGTGTATAAATTAGTTTAGCTTACATGATATTAGGCCTATGTACCGTGTATTTTGCTTCTATACTGACATTTAAATTACAAATGCCAATTTTATTCTTATTTTTCTTCTTCTTCATCACGGTTTAGGCTTATTTACTAGCCTGTTCCGGCTCAAATTGCTGCTGTTTCAATCTTTTATTTGGTCTTCCCAAACGTCTTCATCCTCGTAGTGAATAGCTGTATGCTGCTTTTGGTATTCTATTCTCAGTCATCCTTGCCAAGTGTTCTTTCCAGTTTGTTCTGTATTTCTCTATTGATGATGATGATAAAATGTTAGCTGTCTGGTATGAAATCAGCGTGTTTTTCGTTCTAATGCTAGGTCATTGTTTATGATAATGTTAGATTATAATTAAAAATTAGTTATTTATTCTAATATTTGCAATGACTATTTAACTCATGCCCCAAATGAGAGTCAATGACCAATCACGCTTCAATGATTTCTGTTTTACAACCAATCAGATTCGTGTTTCACGAAATGTTTATCAGTGTTATAATTACCATATTAAAGAAAGCTCCTCCTTTTTAATATTCTGAACAGGTCTGACCATTATTTTGCAGTGACTGAGCCCATGAGAAATACGGCTACCAGATTGTATATATAGTGCATGAATGTCAACACATGCCGCATGCGGGAGTTAATATAAAAAAACATTTGTAGCAATTGATTATACCACCAAAAAAAGAAACCACTGTTTGCACTTTCTTAAATGTATTTTTTTCCCAAGTAACAATCCTGAAAAATATAATTGTCATATTTACATCATACGACATCAGAAATTAATTAATATACAGTTTGATGTGTTTCATTTTTTCTCCACTAGAGAGCATTCTTACAATATTGCGTTCCTTTGGCAACAAATAGTATGATCTGGTTGCAGTGATAAACAAAAGAAGCAGATGAAGCGTACCTATCGTTTCTCATTTGTTTTCAAACATCGCCGTTTACATTAAATATATAAATATTTTAAAATAACTATAGTTAAACAATGATTTGTGAGTAAACAGCTTAATTTTATTCGTTAAATAGTCCTAACAAATGCCACTCTTGATTTCCAAATTCTCTACATAAATTCACTCCCCAGCTCGTGAGTCGTGAATTTATCGATAATTTGGAAATCACTCGTGGCATTACTTATGAAAATTCTACAACATTACTCTTTCCTGATGATCAGTTTATTATAGGTAGAAACCAAAATGAAGTAAAAGAAGTCTATGTGCTAAGCCAAGTTGCTCATAAATACATGATTATTTCAAACATGATTATTATGTTGAACTCAGTGTTTTGGAACAGAAATGCAATATGCAGAACGAATAAAACTGTGTTTCAGTTTCTGTTACAAAGCATGGGAACTTAGGAGAAATCAAGCCAACAGGCTGTTAGCATTGGAATGGATTTTGGAGGCGATCGACATGAATGCCAAGAAGGAATACAGTCAGGAACGGCATAACAAGGTAAATTATGCAAGTTAAAAATGATATTAGAGTAAATAGAAGAAAAACGTTTGAAATTATATGGACACTTCATAAGAATGGAAGAAGATAAAATACCAAAGATGATTCTTGATTGGAAAGCTAATAGAAGAAGTGGAACGTTGGATAGATGGAGTGAGGAGAAGTATGGAAGCTAGAGATTTGAGGGAAGAAGGTGCCTTAGTCAGGAACCTCAAATCACTTTGGGTTGAAGGAGAAACACTATTTTGGAATATTCCTTATTTAATAAATCCACATATGTACAAATAATACTAAAGTAATGATACTTCAAATAATAAAACCCAGTAGAGCTAAAGTTGTAATATAGAAAAATCATTGAACAAATAAATAAATCAACATCTTTGGAATATAATGTAAGGTGCAGATAATCTGAAGATTTAGACAGTTTTATAGAAATCTACAAAGAAGATTAATATGTAATGTGAAAAAACAAAGATTACACTGAGCAATAAAATAGAAACTTTTTTTTGTCTCCGAAAGAAAAATATGTGATTCTGATAGTGTTTTTTCTCCTGAATTAAAATATGATATCGGTTTTTCTCCATCACGCAAGGTTTCCGAGAGAACAGGTATTTATAATTTCAAACACTTTAATATTTTCTACATTCGTACCTACACAATATTCGAACATTCGGACTCGCCTAGAAAGTAAGAAATGAGGATTTTCTGCTATATTTTGCCTGTGGAGCATCCCTCTTGATGGTCCAACAATACGGTAATCAGCCAGAATATTAGGATTCCATTTGCCTTGATATCTCTTTTCATAGCTGAAATCTCCTGAAGAAAGTGTTCCCCGTGCTCATCGCTCACTGCGCCAAGATCTTCCGATAAGAAATCTAGATTTATTAAAAAAATAATTATTTAAATATATTAATTGAAATTGAAATAAAAAACTATGAGTGATGGAGAAATTTCGAATACATATTTCAAACACGATAAAAAAACTGCATTAAGTATAACTATTGGTACTCATGAGAGACAAATCATGTTGACCAGTGTTATTAATACTATATATAATAATTGCATTGTTTTTCTACTGCATGGAAGTGAATGCTGGACCTCAACATCAGATAGAATGAAGATAAATAAAATCACATAATTTCTCCGATTTATATTAGGTTATAGATTACTAGGCCACAAAAGGAATATAGATATTAGAGAAACATTATATACATAATCAATTATATCTATAGTTCAGAAATATAGGTAAGATTGGAGAGAACACATTCAACTAATGCCAGACTCGAGGATAACGAAGAAAAAAGATCATTAAAGGGATAACGTGGAAAACTATTAGCAATAGGCAAGAAGGCCTAATCCTAGATACCGTTGATGTTGATGATGATGGTGATAGTGATAGTGATACTATTTCAGCTTTTTTTCTTTTAAAATTAGGTCTATATCAAATTTAGCTTGCAGAAGGCTTGTCTGATACTTCAATTTTGCTACTGTATTAATTTTTCCAGTGAATTCATCGTATGGTTTCGGATATGACACGGGAGATACAGTAGATATACGGTAATGACGTTGAGCTGTGACGTACAGTATAGTGTGATATGCTGTGTTCATTACGGATATTTCGGGATTTAAATAAAAGATGAATAGCATATACCAAGCAGACAGAGAGAGAGAGAGAGTTGTACGCAAATTAACAATTCGCATAGGGATTTTCTTTGTAGGTTCGCTTTTGTAGCATTTATATCAGTTGGGAGAACAAAGGTACAGTTCCCAATTGGGCGAACGTTCATTACAGAAACTGCATCGGATTTTTGTTTGGTCTTTTTCATATCGAATAATTTTCGAGAGCGTATTTAATCATTTGACTCAACGCATGTATTTCTGCAGTTGGTACTACTTCAAGGGTTTAAACAAATATATAGACATATTGGAAACAGAGGTAGATAGAATCGGAGTTGAAATCAGTGTGTTATCGAAAATCTATAATATTTAGTCGCAAAAAAAAAAGTTGGCGGAAGTCTGGCATTTTTGTCTGTGAACACTTACATAATACATTTAAAATAATAATTCTGATGCTGACGATGTTGTTATAATGCAAAATACAGAAAAAGATATACAATTCTCTCTTCACTGTTTAAATGTAATAAGTAAAGAGTACGATTTCAAAACATCTATAGGGAAGACAAAAATAATGGCCTTTTTAGGAAAGCCGCACATTAAGGTCGAAAATAA
The DNA here is from genome assembly GCA_030220185.1 of Diploptera punctata. Taxonomy (NCBI): domain Eukaryota; kingdom Metazoa; phylum Arthropoda; class Insecta; order Blattodea; family Blaberidae; genus Diploptera; species Diploptera punctata. The sequence goes on along the minus strand of JASPKZ010009834.1, from coordinate 1,136,616 downwards.
TAATAGAAAATAAACCTCTATCACAAGTGTTAAATTTTAATTATCTAGGTTGTGAATTATCTTCTGGATATAGAACAAGAAAGGATATACAAAATAAATTATCAAAATTTCAAATGATACGTGGCATCATTCATAGAACACTAAAGCATAAAACAAGAAAGGATACAAGATTGAAGTTCTACAAAACAATGGCGGTACCGGTATTTGTATACGGTAGTGAGTCCTGGGTAATAAATACTAAGAGGATTTCGAGTAGAATACAAAGTGCAGAAATTATCTTTCTAAGAAGGGCCAAATGATGCATAAAATAGGATCACATAAGAAATGAAGAAATAAGAAGTGAATTAGAAATACACCGTGTCCACAAATATAGTATCATACTTTAAACTACTACTACATCGCTTTGGATAATCGTCTCTGAATAAAATTGGTGGCAATCAAAAGAGAAACTCAAAACTTTTTGCGCATGTTAACAATGGAGAATAATGGACAACAATGCAAAAACCAAACTAAATTTAATCATGTTTTTGTGGTCAATATGCATTCATTGATGGATGTTCACAATATTGGTAAATTTGGATGTCTACAGCGTCACTTGTCGGAGCCACATTCAATGTGTATGAGGTATAGCAACAACGTTTGGAGTTTCTCTTTTGATTGTGACCAATTTCATTTAGATACGATTATCCAAAGCGACATAGTAGTAGTTTAAAGTATGATACTATATTTGTGGACACCGTGTACATTCAATAAATGATAGAATTCAACAGCACCGCGTCGGCTAGGAACAGCATGTTCAGAGAATGGAAGAAACAAGATTGTCCAAGGTAGCATGACATTATAAACCAAAAGGATTAAGGGATGTAGGAAGACCTAGGAATAGATGGAAGAAATCATTGTGAATTCGGAACAGGCGAATCGCCTAAACCTTGATGTGTAAATGGAGAAGAAGAAGAAGGAGAAGGAGAAGAAGAAGAATTGTGATTGGTAGATATGGTAGATCTAGTAGCATAAGTAATGTAATTACATTAGTATGCAATTTTTAATTTTCCCTGGATTTTCTATTCTAATGTGTGAATAGGCCTAATTCATCCATCTTGAATTTAAATATGAACTCAGTTTTCCTCCATCATGAACATTTTTTCACAACATTAAAAATAATAAAATATGCACTCTTAATCTCAGTCCTATCAGGATAAACAGAATTTCAATTTATCTTACAAGTGCAATACCCCATTTACCTTATTCTTTTATCTTATATTTAACTGTAAGTTAACACTAACCACAACACACTTACCATTGTACTTAATTAATCACTTAAATTTAAATATTAGCCCAATTCTTATCTACTATCTTCAAATGAATTAATACGCTGTCTTAAACTCGTATCTGGGAGATCCTGACTTCAAACCTCGTGGCTGATCAGTCTGATACGCTATTTCCTGGTTTTCGTCAATCGTCAAGACAAATGCTAGATTTGAATTATCAGGGCCCATTTTATTACAATCTTCATTACATAATATCGTTTAAATTGAATTAAAATAAAATAATTCGGAAATAAACGTATAAAAATAACACATCCTGCTCTATACAATAAAAAATCTGTCCCACAACATACTTTGGATTTCAAAGCTTCTACAGTTAAGACTGAATTATTAACAGTAATAATGATATTAATAACAGTAATAATAATAATTAATAATAATAATAATAGTAATAATAATAATAATGGTAATAATAATAATAATAATAATAATAATAATAATAATAATAATAATAAATAAAGACAAGCTGCTCCTCCCGTATACTTCGAAAGCTTCTTTATATTTGTTTCGAAAATGATATACCGGTATTTAAAACTTATGGTTATAAACATTCAAACCTGGTAACATATTAACAGAAAGACAAACATGAGGATGCAGAATAAAATAAGATTCTGGGTTGAAAAATAACGTTATTTACATCTGGAGGGAAACGAAATTGACTCTGCAGTACAGTTTCATAAAGTCGACAGTGCCAATATAAACTTTGTGTGTTTCTTCCAATGGTAAAAATACGTGCGTCTTATTAATTCTTACATAGGCTACGTATAGTTATTTATGGCAATGAATATATGTAGATATGTAAGGCTATGAGAATATCAACTTACTTACTAACTTACTCACTGGCACTATCGAACCCGTAGGTTCATGGCCGCACGGACATAAGCTCTCCATACATCCCTATCCTGAGCTAATGCTTTCCAATCATTCCCTGTATAATATACTTCCCTCAAATCATAGTTAATGTTGTTCTCCCACCTCATTTTTGGTCTACCAACTGGGCGTTTTCCTTCTGGCTTTCCTACAAGAAGTTTCCATGCACGTCTTTCATTCCCCATACGCGCAACATGTCCTGCCCATCGCAGTCTACGGGACTTAACTGTTCTTATTATATCTGGCTTCCTATAAAGACCATGTAGTTCATTGTTATGTAGTCTTCTCCATTCACCTGTCTGTTCATCTCTCTTTGGTCCAAAATTTTTTCTAAGAACTTTATTCTCAAATACTCGTAATCTCCTTTCCTCCCTTAAAGTAAGAGTCCATGTTTCGCACCCATATAATATAACTGGTAGAACAATAGTTTTATATATTTTCAGCTTAACGTTTTTTGAAAGGAGTTGGGACATCAAAAGTCTCTGCAATGCATAATAGCATGCATTTCCAGAATTGAGCCTATGTTTAATTTCTTTGTGCATCTCATTCCTATTTGTGATTATTGTTCCTAGGTATTTGAATTCAGCCAATTCCTCAAAATTTCCCTCATTTGTCATTAGCTGTCCATTTCCATTATATAATGTATTTCTACGTGTGACCATATAAAAGTGACAAATATTAAAATTAAGTTATTTATGTGTTTTTATGTAGCCGAGGGGTTAAGGCAGAAAGCCTTGGCGCAGAGCTACGGGACTTGCGCTGGTTCGAGTCGCCATTGGGAAAGAAATTTTCTCATGGTATTTCGGCCAGTATGGGACCGGTGCCCACCCAGCATCGTGATGCATTTGGGTAGCTGCAATAAGTAGCGGCTCCATGTTGAGAAAACCACCTATAACGGCTGGGGGACTCGACATGCTGACCACATGTCACCCGTACACTGGCTGATTATCATCTACCTCTCTCATTGACACATGTAGATGTGAGGCCAGCAGTCGGCTGGTAGGCTAAGGGCCTTGTAGGCCTGTCACGCCAGGAGTTTTATGTGTTTTATACAAATAATATCTAAAATATCGTAATCCATCGAACTAACTTTTCCTTAATCTAATCTCTGTGGCATTCGTGGGATCAAGAGGCAAACAAATTGTATTATTGTTTCCCCAGGCTTGTGTGTACATTTTCTCACTGCTTTAATCACGAAGAAATGAATTTTGTTAACTAATTTTTCTTCTTTTTACAGTTTCATTTTCCTTTTTTAACTTTCTTCCCTTTTTAATCCAAGCTTAGGGCACACAACAAATTCAAGAATAAGATTTTATAACCTCGTAACCAACGGGAATCGAACGTGAGCCACCGGAGTGGAAGGTAAGGACTCGGACGACATGGACTCGAATGTGGGGAAGTGAAGTTTCTACCAGTGGAAAATAGGAGCAATAAATATAAACATAATGTCCTGACTACGATTCGTCAATGGTGGGCGTTAGAACGAATGAAAAACCCTGTAATTCAATAAATATTTCACTGACCTTAAACATGTAAATCAGCGTTGAAACACGTTAAATATATTTAAGAGATTTAAAAATAAAATTTAATTAAATTGTACCAATTGATTTTACTATACACTGTACTCCTATTTAAGATCCTACATACCTCGATTCCCAATTATTTATCATCCCGTTTCCAGTATCTATCCTCAAACCATAACTTAAACACAAGATCACAACATAGTCTCTTACTTAATATACCGCAACATAGGACATCACATCACTCCATGTCATATACCATCTTCACTTCTCGCAACTAGAATTCCCTACCACAAGAAATAAGGGGCTGCCGGACATTGGCATCTTTTAAAAGAAATCTAAATTTATATTTGCTCTAAACTCGGCTTCAATATTATCCAGTGTAAGATATATGTATTAATTGGTGTGTCCCGTATAATGTATCATATTTATATTATTATTATTATTATTATAATTATTATTATTATTATTATTATTATTATCGTATCATTATTGTTATTACCCTATAAAATGTTGTTTCTACATGACATTTACATTGCTACATTTATTGTATCTTTAACTGCTTATAATTAGTATAGTGTATATCTATATTTGTCAAATATTTATTTGTATTTGTGCTGGTTGAGTGGAAGAGAGGGCCTTATGGCCTTAACTCTGCCAGAATAAATAAAGTATTATTATTATTATTATTATTATTATTATTATTATTATTATCATTATTATTATTAATATTATATTAAATAAATTCGATCGCGTTGAATGCTTGGCGTGCGCTGCTATAAGTCTACTAAATATATTAAACATTATTTTAAATTTTCGTTTCAGATAAATTTCTACACCTAATCTTTTAGAGCATAATAGCAGCTAAAACACTAACCGTATCTGAAAATCTGTATACACAAAGTTATACATTGTGACGAACCAAACATGGCGGTTTGCTAGAGTCATTTATTTTCGGATTTCAGGTAAATCCCCACTTCTAATGATCGGATTTCGCTGAGTTTTACGTAATACCTATCTATGTTTATTTTAATAGCATATACTAAGTTTGGTTGTGAAACATCGAAAATTTCAACCGCTAGAGCGACTTTTTAATTTTTGTTTCTGGTGAACTTCTGAAAGTAATGGTTTATGGAGCCTATCAGGTAGCGGCTAAACACTCAGCATACTTGTAAAGATGTATGTACAAAGGTTCATCAAAGTCGGTTCAGGGGAGATATATATAATTCTGAAATAAATCATTAATGCCGTAGAATATAAAATCAATTTTGAAATTTGGTTATATTTTTAAATATGAACAATTTGAATAGCGAAAATTAGCAAAAATCTGATGAAGTTAGTGTGGTGTGTGAGATTATAAATCTTGATTATGTAGTGGTACATAGCTGGTATTTATTTGTATAGTTGATATAAAGTATTTGGAAACTCTATCAATAAACTTGACACCTGTAGTGACATTTCATGCTTTTACTGGATAGGTATTTTATTTAATATGTACTGTGAAATTCCAGGTTAACAGCCAAATGACTTTTATGAAAAATAACCACTCGTGAAAAATCTGTTCTAATACATTTTCACAAAATATTTATTTAATTTTCATTTTAAAAACATGCAGAGCTGAGAATGAAAAACTACGTTCATAATTTTACTTCAACGCAGCTCCAAACATATTTTCGCCTTTAAATTTATATCCCATATCCCATGTCCATTTTCATTAACAATGGATGTAGTAGGGAATTTGCATCAAAACTACATTTTTTTAAAACCATAAATATGATACATATGTTCTTCTTCTGCTTCATGAAATTAGGCCTTTTGATCTGTTTTCACATCAAGTGGGATTTAATGAATCCTCCCATCTAGTAAATGGGCGTCCAACATTTCTATGTCCTATTGGTTTGTACTTTAGTAATAGCTGAGGGATTCTATCTGTAGGCATTATCTTGACATGTTTTTATTTTTTTTTTTTTTTTTTTTTCCACTTGATGGTTGCCAGTAATGTAAATGTCTCCTGGCCACGTTACGCAGGACAAGTCTAGTGGTGGGGCTGCCACCTTAGAGCCTCTAGACGTGCTCTTCTCTGTATAATCCCCACCGAAAGGGTTGCTCCTTCCGACTTAAGTCGTTGGAGGACTTCACTCCTGTTATCCCCGGTATGGGCTCCTTTTAAACTCTGGAGAAAGAGTTGCCACTTCTGCCAGTTCCGCCGAGTTGATTGAAATGTTCCTCCTCTGCCAGTTCGGTCGAGTTTGAAATATTTTCTTCCTCGCCTTCGCTGCCATTGTGGTCTTCATCCGTAACCATGGAACAAGGGTAATGCGTTATACCCCGCAATACTAGGTCCTTAGCAGAACTTAGTCACGACTCTTAGAGTCGGGCCGCATCCCCCACACCCCGCCTCTCATCTGCGCATCTTTTCCCCGCTACCCTCTCCCCTCTGCGGCCCCTTACTTTCTCCTCCACCCCGGTCGTGGACGCGCCTGCTAAGAGTTACCTAAGTGGGTTCAAGGAAGATGTCCCTGGTTCCCCTTAGGCCGGGTTAATGTCCGTGTATGATGCCACGAACAAAGGCATACATATGTTATTTAGGTCAATTTAAAAGCATTGGCTTTTGATAACTTTTTTTAGTCAAGTTTTATTGTGTTCATCTTTAATCTAATAAATGTTACTGCTTTGTATGTTTAGAGGAGAATGGGGTTAAAATAAAATTGCAATGGAGAAATTAAACGAGTTCCGTGTATGTGTGAGGGAGATTTGTGTGTGTTTACGTGTGAAGGGAAAAGATTCGCTGTCATGGTAGTTTTTATGTTTGTTTATTCGTTTGTTTTGCGGCTCCGAGAGGGTCGTGACTTTAGTAGCTACATTCATGGCGGTGTTCGCATGCCAACACCATCACACATTATTTTCAAGCCACATTATCTACTTCATATGTACTAATCAAGTACCCAGTATAATTCCCAGTTTTATTTAATTTCCGTGATTACAATATTTCATGGGCATTAAGTAGTGAAATATGATCATTAGATTAGTAAACTCAAAGCTTTTACCCTACATTTATTGAATACCGAATGACCAGGCCAGTCGCAGCATCATAAGGGCAGATGAAATGAAATAACGTAAGATTGAAGAAGAAGTAGTGTAAGTAAGTTTTAGATAGATACCAAAAAGAGAATCTCCGTGAAAAAGTGCTCTAATGCCGATTCGTGCATCACGAATCCAACATGAAATATCTCCAATGGCATAGGCCATTGTTGAGCCATAGTCTCTCCTTTGTAAGGAGTTAGGCGTACTGGACCAAGTTTATTTTTTAGCTACCATATTTGCTGATAGTGGATGGGATGTAATCAACACACCAATGAGACATCTAACAGGCAACTATGGTATTAGTAGGGCGTTGATGTTAAATTTTGCTTAGAGGCCTCTTTATTCAGGCTTAAGGATCTTTTACGACCCTGAAAATCTTCAGACTTGGGATCTACGGCTTAAAGTCCCTCCTGGAGGACTTGCTCCATGAATTTTTCCATCCTAAAAAAAACCAATCGACTCCTGTCGGGTTTGAACTCGCGACCCTCGGAACTAGAGGCAAGAAGCATAACCACTAGTCCACCGCGGCCGACTCAGCGAGACGCAAAATAGATGTCAATTTTATATACGTGGGCTGTAACAAAAATAGTGTCAGCATTGGTGTAGAAGCGAAAACAGACGGAGTTAATTGTTGTAACTTCTCTCACATGTTAATACATGTCTGACTCGTATGGACTCGTCCATACGTCTCAAAGCTCATGTGCTTTGGAGAGAGAAACTTAGTCTCCTCTGAGTTGTGTTTCGCCATGTTTACAAAGCAGGAACAGCGATTTCATTTCAACTATTATATATATATATATATATATATATATATGTGTGTGTCAACCGATGTGGTCTCGAGGTAGCGTGCTGCCTTGTCACGCAGCGGGCCCGAGTTCGATCCCCGGTCGGGGCAGTTTTTCTGGATGAGGTTTTTATCGGGGTTTTCCCTCACCTGTAAGACAAATGTCAGGAAAACTTTAAGGCCCAAACGGTCCCCGAAATTATATGACCATCATCATCATCATCCTTATCGTTATCATCATCACTATCATCCTTCACCGGTGTGGAAAGCAACTGGAAGCTACCACACCTACACAATTCCCTAGTAAAGCTGCAAGCATAGTATCAAAAAATGCTATGATTGCAGTGAAGGACCTGCCTTCGGACAGAATTACTATGGATGGCTGCATGGAGATATATATATATATATATATATATATATATATATATATATACACACACAGTATCATATTACTTAATTATTTTAATCTTATGATTTGTTATTCCTTAATATCCTATTTTTTATCGGCCGCGGTGGACTAGTGGTTATGCTCCTTGCCTCTGGTCCCGAGGGTCGCGGGTTCAAACCCGGCCGGGGTCGATGGATTTTTTAGGATGGAAAAATCCAAGGAACAAGTCCTCCGGGAGGGACTTTAAGCCGTGGGCCCTGAGTCTGAAGATTTTCAGGCTCGTAAAAGATCCTTAAGCCTGAATGAAAGGCCTCTAAGCAAAATTTACCGAATTTTCCCGTCCTAGTACTACCTTGGTTTTCTAGATGTGAGTATGAGGCGGAACGCTGACCACGGACCACTCAAATGACAACCGTACTAAAACAAGTGTAACTAAATTAGTATGGTTCAAATTCTTCCTGTAGGGGGAGAGCGCCTAAATCTCTGTTAAGGGAAAACATGGGCTTACAAGACAAATATTTATACAGTATAATATTGTTTACTTATTTTAATCTTATGATTTGTTATTCCTTAATATCCTGTTTTACTGTTAGAATAAACTTTATTCATAATAATTGTTTATATACGGTACCGGTATACATTTCTCCGATTGAATTTTAAAAGTTCCTATATGAGGAAATGCAGTATAGGTTCAAGAATAAGGGTTAGGAATAGCATAACCCAATAACATGAATTGACTTTTCTAGCTGGATAGAAGGTTGCAGATGACAGATGTGCAATGTGAGACGTATCGTATTTCGGTTCCCAATTTATCCGGCACTTTGACAAGTTAAAAAAAAAGTATTTCTGCATAAGCGCAAGTTGATTTCACTAGCGTCTGAAACTGTCATATTAGAAATTGAATAAGAGGAAATAGACATTATGATTGATCGCCTCTTCAACTTGGTGAAAACGTAATATCCTTAATCGTTAATCTGTCAGTCATAGATATCAGGTGAAAGTAACTAAGTTTGAAGTGAAATTAAATACCATCTGATCAAATTCTTACAGGTAAGAGAACTTTTGTTTGATGGATCTGTAGTTTTTCATCACATATAATTTCCTTTAAACTTTGTTTCACATACATATTTTTTTTTTAACCACACAAGAAAATACATCTTCCCCTCCCCGAATGAGCAATCAACTGACTGTGGGGCCGCCTCCAAGACAGCATGAACATTTAAGACAAAACGCACATATTCATACTAAAAAGTCGAAAATATAAGATAATTATGATACTCAAATGGTGTTCGGGGACTATTTGGGCCTTAATGTTTTCTGATATTTGTTTTATAGGGAAGAAAATTAATCGAAAACCCTCATCCAGGAAACTTGTACGACCGGGAATCGAACCAGGCCCCACTACATACGAAGCAAAGACGTTTCCCGAGATCACAGTGGTGAACAAATAACTTATATATTTCACGTTACTTAAATGAATAATTCGATGGTTGAAGTATACCAACAATTAGAACATTAAAATACTGAAAAAAATTAATAAATTTACGTTTTTTTGGAGTAGTTGAGACAACAAGAGTCCCTGTAATGTATAATAGAACCCGTTTCCAGAATTGAATCAATGATTAATTTCTTCGTGTAAGTTATTCCTATTTGAAATTATTGTTCCTACATATTTGAATTAAGCCACTTCTTCAAAATTTCTCTCCTTTGTCATTAACTGTCCATTTTCGTTACATAGGCCTAATATATTTCTATGTATGAACGTATATTCAGTTTATTGAAAAACTAGTGATCAAAGTGAAATATAATTTAAAATTCAGTCCACTGTTGTGTCTTGGGATAGCGCCGCTGTCTCTGAAGCAGCGGACCACGGTTCTATCCCCAGTCGGAATAAGTTTCCTAAGCGATTTTTTCTAGGCGTTTCGTCACCTGTAAGAAATGTCAAGAACCATTAAGCCTAAAACGTTCACCAAACATTATCTGCCCAAAAAGTCATCATTATATTATTTGCCATATTTAGTATGTGAAATTGTACCCTAGTTTGAGCCGATAACACATTCGGGGAGGCTGTACATGTCTTTGTGTGGTCAAAAAAGTGTATTTATGATCCAAAGTTTAAAATGCATTTACTAACAGATCATGCCACTCAAAGGCTCGTGTGGCATGGTGGAAGTAAAAGTACCTGTAAAGTGAGAGGTTGAACTGTGATGCAGAAGAAGAAGAAGAGAAGAAGAAGAAGAAACTGATGGATTCATTCGCTTGTTAAATTAGGTTTGAGTTACATGAAGTTTATTTTGAAATACATCCGATTTACATCGTACTCTTTTTCCTTTAGTTACTAGAGGAAAACTGAATGTATTGCAAGAAAATAAAGTACCGCATTAACCAGGGAACGGGATTCTGGTAAATATACAGTGAAGTTAAGAATGCACGGACTGTAAGGATGGAGGAAGCACCTGTGATCATGCAGTGTTCAGTATAAACAAAATGATGTTCGGTGGAAGGCATTATACCCTGCTTCAAAAACAATTACACCAGGATAAGGAATTATAGAAGAAAGCAAACAATCGTATGTTTAGTTATTTGCAGTGTGCAATAAAACTACTTAATTTTGAATAAGGGTTTAATGTACAGAAATATTTTCTCGTACATCATGATTATAGTTATTGCAATGTACAATAATATACTTCCGAAATGTACAGTTCTTTACTACTCTGCATGCAGCGAATAAATGAAACGGTCGTTAAGAAACACTATGTTGTAGAAGAACGAGTCCTGCGCGGTACATACTCAGTGTGGCAGGTAATATGAAGCGACTGTTTACTTACTCAAACCCCGCTCCCTGGTAATAACTTATTTATACTAAATTCGATTCTAACTCCTTGCCATGACAAGACAAGCAACGTAGCAAATGTATTGATCTATTTATGTCCTTGAATGGGAATAACAATTGTTGAAAAATGTATTGTATGTTAGGCCCCATAATATATCTACTACAATATAGTATGTACATAGTTTCAATATTGACTTAAATTGGAATGTTACAGAAGGGTAACTTAATTTGTTATTATTACCATGAAATATTATTATAAGTTCATTTTTGTGGTATTCCAATAATGTACTTTTTATAATAGCAGAATACCTCTCATGTTTCATTATCAGAACTCATTAATTAACGACACGATTAATTAATACTCATGATATCCCGATAACCAGACAAACATGTGTTTATGAACATGAAGATGATAATATTATTATTTATCAGGTTTCACAATGTTTCACATCTTCCTGCATCCAATTAATCTATTGTCACTCTCCTCCATATAATTTTGTCATCCCAAATTCCATCGTCCAATCCATTTTCCCTCATGCTGATCAAAACACCATCAATCCACGTTGTTTTTGGCCTTCTCCTTCTTCTTCATCTTCTCTTTCCAGTTAATGATAATAAATAATTAGTAATAACACTGGTCAACATGATTTTTGTCTCATGAGTATCAATAGTTGTACTTAATGCAGTTTTTTTATCATGTTTTCAAATATGAATTCGAAATTTATCCGTCACCCACAATTTTTTTTATTTCCATTTCAATTAATGGATGTGAATTATTTTTTAATAAACTTTTTTCGTCAATTTGTCCATTGTAAAATAAAACCCAATAAGCTAACTCAAATGATTTCAGCTATGGAAAAGAGATATCAAGGCAAATGGAATCCTGATATGCTGGCCGATTATTGTTGGACCATCAAGAGGGATGCTCCACAGGCGAAATATAGCAGAAAATCGTCATTTCTTACTTTCTAGGTGAGTCCGAATGTTCGAATATTGTGTAGCTACGAATGTAGAAAATATTAAAGCGTCTGCAATTATAAATTCCTGTCTCTCGGAAGCCCTGCGTGATGGAGAAAAACCGATATCATATTTGATTTCAGGAGAAAATTTACTATCAGGATTACATATTTTTCTTTCTGAGACAAAAAAAAATATTTTTTGTTGCTCAGTGTAATAATTAATAATAATAATAATAATAATAATAATAATAATAATAATAATAATAATAATAATAATAATAATAATAAAATCAATTCAAAATACTACAGCCTCTTGCAATCCCTGAATACTCCTACAATGTGCGTCAATTCTTTTGTATATTTTTTCTCTTCCATCCTTGTACTCCCAACATCTTTAAATCACGTTCAACACATCCAACCATCTGCTGACGATTGATGATTATGATGATGATGTTGATAATAATAATAATAATATAATCATAATAATGATACGCCGTAGCGTAGATGGTTAAGGCAATACGCTACAAAACTGAAGGTCGAGGGTTCGAGTCCCTGTAGGTTAGAGTTTCTAAACTGAGCCAAACATTCTGATGGCACCATGGCCCTAGGGTCTACTCAGGTTCTAACGGAAATGAGTACCAGACGATTGTTCTGGTGGTAAAGGCATACGTCATGCAGGGCTGACAACCCGGCTGACATCAAGTTCCAATTGTCTAGAAAAAGAGGGAGCCATAACCTCCTACTACCCGAAGGGCCTTCTTCTGTAGCCTGTAGTGAATCACTTTTTATCTTGGTATTAAAATATAATTCGAACAGAAACGGTAACATTCATTCCAGCGAATCCCAGGCAATCGCACACATGCAGATTCAATGTAAAATTTATACGGGATAAAAATCATTTTGATAGAGACTGACAATCTTTAAGAAAACTTCAGAAATAATCACTTAACAACACGATCTTGCTAGCGGGCACCACTGTCTTAACATTGATATCACTGTAGTAAACAAGCTAACAAAATACAATAAAAAGCCACTAATATTTTTTTCAATTGTTTTGCATTTTTACGATCTGTAATGTTTTCTTAATGAATAGATAATAATATAAAACTGCTATGAATTAACCATTTTTAATTGACCTAAATACTTCAGGGCGTGTAGATTTTCTTTGGGAATAGATCCTCTTTCTCTAACATCAGATTAACCTAAATATTTTTGTATTGGTTTCACAAACATATAATGGAGTGCGTCCAAAACATTTTATTTTATAATTTATATTTTTACATTGTAAAATGTTTAATAAGAGTTGATATTTTTAAAATATATCGTCATTTTGTTGGTTAATTCATAATACCTTATATTAAGACAGGTCATTCACTCAGCCTCCTTTATAAAGAGTAACAGAGAATAAATAAATGACTTCCAACATATAAATTAAACTTATGAAGCAACCGACTAAGCGAAATAATTATCGGACTTATGTCTTATTTATACTTATTCAACTCAGAAAAGCGAGTAGGATACGAATATGACATGATTAAATGCAAATAAAATGACCTAACTAAGTTAGCATTAAGGGGAATAAATTACTAGTTATTAATAACAGGGGATTGCAGATAACCGCAACCCTTTTTTCCATTGTGAAGAGACAGTGGCGACGAACCGACACAATACTTTGCAAACTCTGAAAATGCGTTTATTCTATGAGTTTAGTGAATATTTATTTCAGAAGCAAAACCTTCATAATACATAAACCTTGTACGATGACAGCGAGAATATAAAGGAGAATTCATGGTCGAGGAAGTTCGAACCGAGTAACAAACAACGCTGCAAGCTAACTCAGACAAATTAATTCATAGGCAGTAGGCTTACTACACTCTAATTCAACCCAGGAAGTTACTACAGACCTTACGGGCTAAGCCAGTGTCCCCCTATGTACAGGAGGTAGTTGTTGCCAAACTCATAACGGTATTTGTTTTTTTAGGGAGGGGTGAAGGGGCAAGATTAGAAGTACTTTTTCCGAATCTATGTACTATACATTTAAAAAACATAGTTTTTCTTTTACGGCATGCAGACTAGTTTTATATTAAATATAAAAGTCGACATTTTCATACAGGATAGTACAGGTAAGCACGAGCTCAGTAACAAGTGGTAACTGTTTTTTTCTTTAAGAGGGGATGGCTTGGACGGCTACAACTTACAACTCTGTACCTGCTGTGTTGCAACTTCAGTTTTATTTAAGGATTTCTCTCAAGAAAACACTGTTAAAATGGCAACCCAATTCCCCATTCCAAACACACAGGAACTTCCTGGGTTGAATCTGACCGTAGAGAACCACACCCACGCGGAGACTGATGACCGGGAAACCCAAGGCCTATGTGGCATAACTTATGATCGTACTGTACACGAAACCAGTAGGGGTAGGGCCCAATACTTGGTGACGTCTTGACCAATCAGGTTATCATCAATTATCAAGATACCCTCTCCTGTAAAAATAATATCCCATGACTATATTCGTATTTCAGCATAGGTAACGATTGATCGATCACACCCCTAAATGGTGAGAGAAAAGTAGTTTACATAATAGACAAACATACGAGCTGAAGTCAGTTGAAAACTCATCGGCACAATGTGCTGTTCCAAATTCGCCAGCGTAATAGTTAGTTTTGAACTCGTCAGGAAAATATGTAGTTACATAACTTAGAAATAGTGAGTCCAAGCATTTATGGACTTAGTAGAATAATTGAATAGCTGATAACACTGGTCAACATGATTTTTGTCTCATGAGTACTAATGGTTGTATTTAATGCAGTTTTTTTTTTCGTGTTTTCAAATATGTATTCCAAATTTCTCTATCACTCACAGTTTTTTTTTAATTTCAATTAATGGATTTAAATAATTATGTTTTTAATAAACGTTTTTTCGTCCATTTATCCATTGTAAAATAAAACAAAATGAGCTAACTCAGGAGATTTCAGCTATAGAAAAGAGATATCAAGGCAAATGGAATCCTAATATGCTGGCCGATTATTGTTGGACCATCAAGAGGGATGCTCCACAGGCAAAATATAGCAGAAAATCGTCATCTCTCACTTTCTAGATGAGTCCGAATGTTCGAATATTGTGTAGTTACGAATGTAGAAAATATTAAAGTGTTTTGCTGTTTCACGGAAACCTTGCGTGATGGAGAAAACCGATATCATATTTGAGTTCAGGAGAACAAATACTATCAGAATCGTATATTTTTCTTTCTGAGACAAAAAAAAAGTTTATTTTTTGTTGCTCAGTGTTATCAAGATACCCTCTCCTGTCAAAAATAATATCCAATGACTATGTTCGTGTTTCAGCATAGTTAACGATTGATCGATCGCACCTCTAAATGGTGACAGAAACGTAGTTTACATAATAGACAAACATACGAGCTGAAGTCAGTTGAAAACTCATTGGCACAGTGCGCTGTTCCAAACTCGCCAGCGTAATAGTTTCAAACTCGTCAGGAAAATGTGTAGCTACATAACTTAGAAATAGTGCATCCAAGCATTTACGGACCTAGTAGAATAATTGAACAGCTGTTAATCAACTTAGAATTTATCGCGAGTGAAAACTAACTTCGAATTGTCCGCAAGTAATTAACAATAATCTATTAAAGATTTAACTAGATCGTGAACATGTAAAAATACAGATAGTATCGATTGGAGTAAAATATTAGTTGTGTTATAAGTTAACAACATTAAATCGTACAAGAAATTCCCACCATCGAGTCGTGCGGATCAACAATCGATACCAGCGACCTCTACTACGGTGAATTGTATTAACCAGGAAATGCTTTTTGAATAAACCTACGGTAACTATCTTGACTACCACTATAGTTCTGCCCGACGAACAGTCCTTGTGAATCCCAAGAGAAGAACCTCGCTCCTACTATACAATGATACTTGAGCAAACCGAGCACCCAAACTCAAGAACCGAGGAAATTCATTATAAATCCGGCGCCCATCTAAACCTTATTGCCATTTACTCTTAAAGGAAAGAAACCTTAATTAAAATCCATTTCCGCATGTGTCCGAACGTTGGGGCATTAAACCAAAATATCCAACCCGCAACTAATATGTTCCTTTTCTAATATACAGACCACTTTGCCGTTAAAACTTGGCCCGGGGCGTAGTACGTGGACGTAGCTCTATCTTGCACTAACTCTGAACCACTTCTATTTACGAGTACTTAGGGATGGCTGGGTTATTTTTCTAATGGCGAGCCAGTTCATTTGAGGTTTTACTTGATTATTGGGTTTAATTTTGTCTCCTAGTCTATATGCCTATATTTCCTTTCCTATACTTTGCCGACTTATTTCTGAAGCTATTTTCTACAAAGTATTACACATTAATACTTCCCTCCTTTGGTTTTTCCACTGCACTCTCTCTCTCTCTGATGATTCCTGTCCGGTTGGCTTCGGGAGCTGTCTGGAAGTCTTATGACTATTTAAACTTTAAACTTCCATGAATCACTTGTCATTGAAAAAAAAAATGTATAATCAAATTAAATATAAGTTTATAACCTATATTTCCATTCCTTTACATTAACGCATTTAACATCTCTTCTTGTAGGTACTTTTCGTGCCACATGTCATTCGGTCCTTTCAGTGACACTAGCTATTGGGAGATAGATTTTAACTATGGATCATATATATACTATTTTTGACCACCCAAGAACATGGAGGCCTCCCCGGATGAGTGATCAGCTCAATGTCAGGGCCTCCTCCGAAACATCACAACATTATGATGAAATACACCATTCACACTAAACATGGCGAATATGATAATGATGATTATTATCAGATGATATTCGGGGATCGTTTACACCTTAATTTTTTCTGACACTTCTCTTACAGGTGAGGAAGAACCCCGAAAAAACCATCACCTAGGAAATTTGTCCCCACCAGGGATCGAACACGGTCCCGCTGCGACGATGAAGCGAGATTGTTCCGGTGGGCTATCATCTGTATTTTAAGTTTACTGGCATTTGTCGTACAGATGAGGAAGAACTCGGCATAAAACCATCACCCAGGAAACATGTCCCGACTGGGGATTGAACCCGGGCCCGCTGCGTATGAAGCAGCGTCGCTGCCACGAGACCCCAGCGGTGGACTCTTACCTATATTTTATATATTTATAATCAATGTGTATAATGATGGACATATACCGATATACGGTACTATAAATATTTTAACCAGAGTATTTTATCGTGGCAACGGCTCCCTGTAATGTATTTTCTGAATGTAATTTGTTATTCACTGGCTGTGGGAAGTACAGATGCCGTGTTGTTGAAACCTACAAGCTGGCAACAAAATATCGTGACAGTTTGACGTGGTGACCTGTGTCACCTGTCACATGTGACAGTATAAAACTAAATTCTCCTCTTCTACTTTACCTGACCCACAGTGTTTGTCATGTTATTCAACAACATTTAGCAGCCATAAATCTTATTGATAACAAATACGTCACTTTGACGTCAGGTAATCTAAATTCCTACATATCCATAGGATATTAACTAAATGGCACTATGAACCTGGAGGTTCGTGGCCGCGTGGACTTTAGCTCTCCGTGCTTCCCTATCAATTCATCGTCGTAGATTTGCATGCTAGGAGTTAATGTTAAACTCCGAAAATGAATAAACGTGAATAAATTTCTGGACAAGACGCGGAAAATAAAACACTCATTCCTGAAGCAAAATGCTTAATAACTATAAATATAATATCCTCAACTCGTGTCCAACTCAGGGTCAGATCGAGGGATGAAATAAGATGAAGTTCCTTATACAGGGCTCTGTGAACGTCAAGGGGCCGGCCGACCAAGCCTGACGTACCATCACGGGCACAGATGAGCAAAACGAAACGAAATGGATGAGGTGAGTATAGAGAAATGGTGGAATTAATTGTGGCAAGAGAAAACGGGAGAAAAACCGCGAGAAAAATCTGCCCAAGCTCCGTTTCTTCCACCACGAAACCCACGTGGAATGACCGAGACTCAATCGCGGTTGGGGCGAACGTCTAACCGCTTGGCCAACTTAATAACTATTTATATTATATTTTAGTCTATAACTTTATAATGTATTTATTGTATTGTTATCTATTTTGTTGTCTTCTTATTTTATTTTATTTCATATTATTACTAGACATTCATTTATTCATGCGGTCTGCCATCACCACGTACAGCTTACTGTCCATGCCATTCATTTTTTTTATAAATAACATTGTATGTATCTTACTTTTGTCTAATAAAGTCCTACTACTACTACTACTACTACTACTACTACTACTACTACTACTACTACTTTTAGTCTAATAACGTCCTACTACTACTACTACTTCCCAATCCTTTAGCTAATATTTTCTAATCATTCCCTGTACAATTCATCTCCTTCAAATCATGGTTAATCTTATTCTCCCATCTCATTTATGGTGTACCTACTGGAAGCTTCCCTCTGGTTTTCTTATACAAAGTATCCATGTCTCTATTTTAATCCCCGAATCAAATACTAAGTTACATTTATTCCTCTCTTAAAGTAAGATGCCACGTTTCACATCGGATAACAACCGTTTTATATTTTTCACTTTAATATCCACAGGATATTGATCAGTGAATTTGCCTTTTTCGCCAACATTCCAAGTGTTAGTTTTTGAAAAACTGTTAAGGACAATTCACATATAAATATAAAGGGGGAAAAAACTTGCAATTAGCACAGTTTAATTGTGCCATTTATAATTATTTTTGTTAACATTAACACGTACACTGTTGCCAGACACTCATTAATGCCAAAGCTTGCAAATTCTGTTTTCATGCTCTCTTTGTCATAATTCTAGGAAAAAAAAACTATCGCATTACACAGCTAGACACAAATAAAAGAAAAAAGGATATGGAGTCATGTGATGAGAATGTGAATACTTTGTTTCAAAATAATAATTCCCTTTTTGATAAAAACAAATTTTATAATGATAATTATTTAATTAAACAAAATACTTGGAAACCATTACCAAATGAACTGACATGTGAAGGTAAGTTTTAATCATTTAATTCCTATAAGCCATGTATATTTCTCCGATTGAGGGTCTTTCCACTTTTCAGCGGTTGCCCTTTTACCAGCCGGCTGCTGGCCGTTCACATCCACATGTGTCAATCACAGAGGTAGATGATCAACAGCCAGTGTAGGGGTGACATGTGGTTAGCATGTCGAGTTCCCCAGCCGTTATAGCTGGTTCCTCAACCTGGAGCCGCTACTTATTGTAGCTACCCAATTTCCTCACGATGCTGGGTGGGCACCGGTCCCATACTGGCCGAAATACCATGAGAAAATGTCTTCCCCCATGGAGACTCGAACCAGCGCAAGTCCCGTAGCTCTGCGCCAAGGCTTCTACCTTAACCGCTCGGCTACGGCGCGGGACTCCATGTATATTTCTTCGTTTTGGAAATTTACTAGATTAAAAAATATTACGTTTTGTTTCATGCACAGAAAAGAATATATATTAGCTTTCTGTTGTCACTATGAATGTCAACGAGAACCTTGTGTTTATATCACCTGTTTACCTCATCGAGTTAAGGTTAATGTCTGAATCTTTACTGTCTGAATGACACTCCAGAGTAAATTTTATTTTTACCAGAGGTTTTAGGGACATATGAATGGTTCGGTATTATCCGTTGGTAATCTCTTCTTCTTCTTCCGAATGCAGTATTGGGTGATGATGCCCGTTCTGCGACTACAAAAACTGATCTTTCCATCGGTTGAAGGGTCTTCCGAGGTCTCTTTTGCCTTTAGGGTTGAGGTGGTAAATCATCTTAGGTAAACGGGAATTTGACATTCTCTGGACGTGTTGGAACCATTTAATCTGATAATTTTGTACATGTTCAACCATTTCCCTACTATTCCACTGCATCCTTATCTCATCACTTTTCATTCTATCCCTTAATGTTACTCCAGTTAGTGATCGGAGGAATCTCATTTGTGAACTATTAATGCGGGATTTATCTTTTGCTCGAAGTGTCCAGCATTCACTTCCGTATAGTAGAGCAGGTTTGGCTATGGCATTATGAAATCTCAATTGGATTTCTTTCCTCATTTGTTTTCCAAAATTTCTCCTAATTATACCATTTAATCTGTTATATTTTTCTAAATTTGTTTCCACATCTTTTTGATTATGAAACTGTGATATATTATTACCTAAATAATTAAAGTGTGTTACTTGTTCTATCGGATTATTATTTATTATTATTTTTACTCTCGAAAGTCCCTTTCCAGTGATTGCCATGGATTTGGTTTTATTTTCAGATATTTTCATGTTGTATTTTTCCAGGGTGTTCTGCAATTTAAACACTGATCTCTGCAAATCATCTTCATTCTCCGCTAGAAGTACTTGATCATCTGCGAAGATTATTGTTTGTATTTGATTTCCTCTACATATTTTTACTCCTGGGGGGTTTAGTTTTTTCCACTCCTGGACAATTTTATTTAGATATAGAATAAACAGTAATGGAGATAGTCCACATCCCTGTCTTAAACTGGTAATCTCTTTCTCCTTATAACATAGCTAATGTAACAGTCACGTAATAAGCTGATCCTCTTGCAATTATTTAATATACGAGTACGTCTGCGCAGCTTCACGGAGTTGAGGGTGGGTGATTGTGTGTGTAGTGGGAGATACAGTGACTTGATCTTGAAACCTCTGGTGAAAACGAAATCATTATAGTGTATTCTTTTCACCTCTTTCTTGGGCGAACAAAGGATCTGTTGCCATGTGGTTGATACTGTATAATGTTTCTAGAGAACCTTATTCTTGGCATTCTCTTAAGACGTTAATGCCAATTTTTCTGCTAATAATGAATTTAGGTGAAGACAAATTTCACATTTAACTGATACAATAATTAAAATATATTCGTTAGTTTTCCTATTTCATTCGCTGAAGCTTGTAGTTTGACATAAAATAAAATAAGTTAAAATACCTGCTTAGGTAAAATCCGTCGTCCTCAACTTTTAAAATATGTGATCTTTATGCCTGTAGGCCTTTCAGGACATCCGTCCCATCTTCAGCAGTTCATTCTTCGCTACAGCATCCAGGTTGATGTTTGATGCTGTAGCGAAGATTGAACTGCTGAAGATGGGACGGATGTCCTGAAAGGCCTACAGGCATAAAGATCACATATTTTAAAAGTTGAGGACGACGGATTTTACCTAAGAAGGTATTTTAACTTATTTTATTTTATGACTTTCCACCTCAACGGTTTAAACAATGAATTTTATTGGTATTGATTGTAGTTTGACGCATAAATAGTGCGTCTCTAAATTCTTCTCTACCCACACTTTCGCAGAATCCATACTTCAGTGACGTCAGGAAGGACATGTTTCATCAGTGTGTGTTATAATTCTGTTCATGCTTGTCTCCATACTAGTGATAGTTTTAAAATCGATAGTTTATACCTAAATATGCCCAGGTTACATTTTCTTAGATATATCAAATTGCGTTTTTTAATGTGAGTTTATAGCAACGATATGTATAAGAATTTACCCTTCCAAGAAATTAAATTATTTAATACCCATTAAAATTGATTTAGCTGCTTTAATTATGAAAACTTAATCGCTTCATAAAATTGGCAAGACAATAAACAGAAAGTAAGTTTCAATGAGACATTCTCATTAATTAGTTACATTGTTCGGTTGTAAAATAAGGCCTTCCTCTTCTCGAGTGAGTTTTGTGTCTTACTACGGAGCTAACAATCATTTTTCACAATTGATCATATTTAAAACTAGTGTATTATTTGCACACTCTCTGTCAGATCCGTGATGCCACTGTTATATTTGGGAAACAAGAGGCGAATACGTTCTACTAACTGACTTAAAAATATAGACTCATAGTTATTAGTGAAGAAGTATTTCAAATGCGAATTTAGTCAACGTTAAACTAAACTTACAACTGACTGCAAAATTATCGCGTGTTGTACACGACAGAAACTCTCTCAACACTAACACAAACAACAGAGACAGGATTTTCTTTCACGTATATGCTAGAGATTGGAATGTAGAGTGAGAGGTAGCCCTTAGGCTATAAGATGAAAAATAAGTTACAATCCCCGACCGCTAGATAACAGTGCGCGAAGTATACACTACTTGAAATGTATATTGTGTTGCGTCGTAATAACGACGTCTGAATTTTTCGGGTGAAGGCGTGAATAGTGGTCTCGCATTGGTAGAAATAGATTTGCGAGTCGCCGACTCGTGAATCGAAAGACCCGCGCAGATCATCGAAATGTCTAGGCTCTCATTCCGGAGATCTCTATGAGCGTCTACTTTTCCTTTCGGGAATGATCGGTGGCCACAAATTCTTAGGATTGGAAGTGTCTCGGCCGAGAGCCTAGACGTTTCCATCAACGCATATATAACCATCGGTGACAAGCGGAGAGTCAGTTCTGAATTGGCAGCGGTAAAGTGAAGTGAGATAGATAGAGAGCGAGAGAGAGAGAGAGAGGAGAGAGAGAGAGAGAGAGAGAGAGAGGAGAGAGAGAGAGAGAGAGAGAGAGCAAATTTTAGCGAGTGGACTCGTTCGGGATTGTAAAATAATTGTGTTCGAGATACATTTTAAATTATTATTGCAAGTGCAAATTGTGAGTGAAGTGTTACTAAAAGTTTTTAGAATCGAATAAAGTTATATTTTATCGGCCGCGGTGGACTAGTGGTTATGCTCCTTGCCTCTGGTCCCGAGAATCGTGGGTTCAAACCTGGCCGTGGTCGATGGATTTTTTTAGGATGGAAAAATCCAAGGAGCAAGTCCTCCGGGAGGTACTTGAAGCCGTGGGTCCCGAGTCTGAAGATGTTCAGGCTCGTAAAAGATCCAAGCCTGAATGAAAAGGCCTCTAAGCAAAATTTACCGAACTTTCCCGTCCTAGTACTACCTTGGTTTCCTAAATGTCAGTGAGTTAAGGGAAAACATGGGCTTACAAGATAAAGTTATTTTGAAACATTATACGATCCTCTGTGTTGGTTATTTATGACATAAACTACATGAAGACAAACCCTCGGCTAAATACCTACAATATGATAGATTTTTTTTATATATTCTGTGAATGCGCGTTTTACCATGGAATAATCTGTGTACCGAAACATTGAATGAATTGTATCTGAACACCCATCAGCAACCTTCATGTAGAAGAGAAGGAAAAAAAGTTAAATGTAACCAAGATTCTGAAAAAGTAACGTATAATTATAGAATTATCAGAATGAGATGCACATATCAGTTGAGTTCAGTCCTGGTGATCCATGTTTGCCTTTACTTATAAGTAAAGCCACAATTCTTAGAACCTCATCGTATTCATGATACACATTTACGTTGCGTGGGAAGGGTTGAAAGTTGTTATTGGTTATGCAAGTACTCTAGGATGGATTATGTAATTCTCCCTTCCACCGTCAACTCATCTCAGATCTGTAAACATTATGTGGTTCCAAGAATTGTGGCTTTAGTTACGAGGTCCGTGGAATCAAACCCAGCTGGATTCTACGTTCTTTTTAACGACGTACAAATCAGGATCTTCGGAATGGAAATAAATTGTCGAGCTCCGTGTAGTAGATTAAGAAGGCACATAAAAGAAACTCAAGCGTAAAAGTAGATGCATACGAAGGAAAGTACGGTGATAGAGATACATAGGCCTACCCTTATATTACAGAAGACGAACTTCAGAGGAATATTTTTAAACTACATAATATATGTGAACAATATAATCTCAAAATATCCGTAGAAAAAACTAAGGTAATGGCATTCCAAGGGAAAAATCAAATCAGATCCAAAATAGTAATAGGAAACAAAATCATAGAACAGGTGAACCATCTCAATTATCTAGGATGTGACATTTCATTTAATTATGATAATGATATAAATAATAAAATAGCAAAATTCCAGGGAATATGTGGTACGATAAAACGAACACTAAATAACAAAACAACAAGAGAGACCCAACTGAAATTTTATAAAACGTTGGCAGTACCGGTACTGCTCTATGGTTCAGAAGCCTGGATACATAAAAAACAAGACCTAAGTAGGATAACGGCGGCAGAAATGAAATTTTTGAGATCTGTTAAAGGGTGCACTAAGGAAGACAGAATCAAGAACACAGAAATAAGACAGGAACTTGAAATATTTGCAATAACTGATAAAATGGATACATATAGACAAAAATGGAAACAAACACATAGACAGAATGAATGAAGACAGATATCCAAAACAAATAACAAAATACAAACCTAAAGGCACCCGAGATGTGGGCAGACCTAGAAAGAGAAGTCGGAACGGGTCAACAGACCTAATCCATGAATGAAGATGATGATGACCCTTATATTACCTATCTGAATATAATAACGCATCTAATGTTGGAAGATGTAAGATTTTCTTTAGATTTCTTCTTTTGTCTTTATGGATTACGCGACATCACCTGTTGCGGTCTTAGAAGAGCAACCCAAATATCTCTTTACATTGGTCGATAATTCTTCTTCCTTTCCAGGATTAGGTCAATGCAACCTGTTCCGGTCTCAAGTCCATCGTTTCCTTGGGCGTTTGTAGGCGTTGATCTTTTTGGGTAATCTTGTATTGTCCATTCTGTCTAAATGTTATTTCCATCGGTATTTGTGCTCTTCTAGTTTATGTAATATTGAAAATATCTCCAGTTCATTTCTTATTGACTCATTATGTAATCTATCCATGCGTGTACATCCTTTACGGATCTTATTTTAATTTCAATTGGTCGATAATTCATTATTTTATTTGGTAACCTATACTTTGTCATTCTGTCAACATTGTATCTTCATTTCGTTTTATTTTCATCTATATTGTCATTAACTGAGAAAATATTTAGATCTAATCTTATTGTTTCATTCCTTAATTTATTAGCTTTAGCGAACCGGTATCGTGACAGTCGCCTCCGTCTTCCGGAAACCAAACGCCATTTCTCTCAGTCCATCCGTTGACCTTTCTCCAAACCTCTGATAATCATAGTCGCTTGCCCACCATATATCCAAGTTTCCTTTGACCTTCCTTTCATCTTCTTTCCATCGGGATCCGTTACATAATAAGTTTAGGTATTCTTTTGAAATGGTCATACCACTGTAATGTTTTCTTTTCTATAATGTCTATGATGTCCGGCTTCTCTTGTACACTCATAACTTCTTTTACTTCGTATTTTATGCATTCCTGATTTTCCAGCTGATCTTGAAACATCCATTTCTGTCCCTTACATAATTCATAAATTTTATCTCTACAGATTGTACCTAGATAGATTCACAAGATATCTCACTTTTTGTTGCTATTCACGAATCTGAAAAAAAAATATATAGGCTATATAATTTGTTCATTTTATATTGTTTTCTTCATAAAGAGTTTACAATTGCTTCACAAATGGTTTGAATTCTATTAACGTTCACCTTAATGTCTTTGTCAAATTTAAAATGAATGTCTGAACTACATGGCACGGCAGACCTAGAAAGCCCTTACCCTACCAGCCGGTTCCTGACGTTAAATCTACTTGCGTTATTATAGAGGTGGACGATCATCTACTCTCTATAGGGGTAACATGTGGTTGGCGTATCGAGTTCCTCAACCCTTATAGCTGGTTCTCTCAGCCTGGAGCCGCTACTTATTGTAGATACCCAAATTCCTCATGATGCCGATCCCATATTGTCCGAAATTTCATGAGAAAATTTATTTTCCCATTGCGACTCGAACTAGGATAATCCTGTAGCTCTGCAACAAAGCATGTTATCTTAAACCTTTCGGCACTGCGAGGGACTTAAAACTATTATCATGTCTTACTAATTATTGAAGTGGGATACTAGCTCTAATATTTTCCCATTTATTAGTATCTCGAATGTAACTGGATTCTCCAGTTGTCATTTTGTTTATTTTGTTTGAAGATACAGTTAAATTGCAGTGTATTGAATTACAGCTTAATATAGTTCTACGTATTGATACTACAAAGTTGACTTTATAATTTATCAGATTTATTAAGTGTGGGTTCGAGTGATAACTAAAATATGTAGACAGCAAATGGTAAATAAGAATGGCGTACTGTAATCAGGCATAAAATAATATTACGACATATATGTAATATGTTCAAAACTTGCAAAAAAAGACGGTGAATGTTATTTGATTAAACATACAAATACAAAAATTATTTTTTGTACATGAAATGCTCCTCCGCCAGATCCAGCGTACTTTGGACAATTATTATGACTCCAACTATGCGTGAGATGTATAGGTTCTTAGTTTCGTATTTCCCCTTCAACTGCATTTTACAATTGTTCATGCATAGTTTCAAAACGAACTACATGGCATTAGGGTCCTAGTTAATTCCCATCATTCTGATTCAATTATTATCAACATTAATATAATTCAGTTTAGTACAATACGTTTAAAACTTACAAGTATTAATAATTGCGTAAGTGGTATATTTTTGTGTTTTAAGGAAGACATAGTTTTACTTTCATTGTATCCTCTGTGATACACATAACTTAGATACCCGATCCCTTGAGCACAGTGCCCTATATATCCCTCCTCATCACACTACCTATTATTCGAAATCTTTTACGGTTTCTCTTGCTAGAACATGGAATTCACTTCCACCCTATGCCAGAGACTGCCAAACTTTACCATCTTTCAGAAACAAATTGAAAATAAAATTACTAACAGAAACAACTCACTAATATTACTTTTTAAGAATTAATAATGCGTTTTTGCATTATTTAATAAAAATAGACTTAGGATTTGTTAATATATTTACCTAATGCCTTGTATAAAAAGCGTAGATTAATTCATTGTAGTTTATTACTTTCTTTGTATTTTTCTTTTCTTTTTACGTATAGTAGATTCGAGCTGTTATTCCTTTTTTTATTCATTGTATCATTAATTTAATTTTAATTGTATTTAGTTTCATTGTATTATTAAACATTATTTTCATTATTATTCAATATGACAGATAATTAATTGTTCAATGTCTATTATTGTAATTTTGTTGTATTCATATGTAACATATGTTTGTCCTGTTTAATATGACTATTATTGTAATTTTTTTGTATTTATATGTAACATATATTTGTCCTGTTTAATATGACTATTATTGTAATTTTTTTTTGTATTCATATGTAACATATGTTTGTTCTGGTGAGTGGAAGAGAAGGCCACATGGCCTTAACTCCACCAGGCTAAATAAATCTATTCTAAATAAATCTATGTTATAAGAACTTAGAGTACATCAAGATTACATTAAATATTATACTAATATATTCACTCTGATTCTTTACAGGTAAGCAAGTACAAGATTGTATATTGTAGCGGATAACACATTACCATCCACAAGCGAAAGGTAGGATAATTATATATCGTTTATTTCTTATACTGAAAAAATGTATTGATATTAGCAGCATTACGAAAATGTTTTATGAGTAAAGAAATCCTTAAATTAGTATTACTATTTAAAATTATGTTATATTTATAGTTAGGAAATATCTAAATCGTTCTAAAATAAAGAATGTAGGCCATCCAAAATGTGCAGATATAACAGGCCTCGTACCATGTGGTACTCTTCACTACTACATCATATTTTCTCCTAAGTAGGTAATTGTTTAAACTTATATTAATGAACGGCTAATCGATGTCTACCAGCCTCACCATATACCGTATAACATTTACGAAATATCAATAAAATATTTCTTTGTTAACATATAAGCCAATTTATGTATAAATTTTATGAAATAATATGTTCCCATTTTAACAAATTAAGCTGAAATTCTGATCATAGTCTATCTGTAAATTTTATGGAATGACGAAAATAAATTCCTCTGTCATCAATAATAAAGCAGTAATTTTAATACTAGTTTTTGAAAAAATAACTAAAAAATAATATCATATAAAATACTCGCCAAATATATTCATTTGTCAATATAATTAGCGGCAATGTTAACATCAGTTGGCGATCTGGAAACATTTAAAGAACTATGATATCCAACTTCTCTTCTCAATTGCAGTAAATCTAAAAATGTACAGTAAACTTTTCCTTTTGAAATACTATGTTCGAAAAAATAAAATGCATGCTGTTAATACTTGCTCATTACTTCTTCCATAAGTATTTCTAAGAAAAGATAATGATGATATAACTAGAATTTAAATTGTCTCCCGACCGGTTGCAACTCGCAGGTTCAGTGTACATAGTTGATATTTTATTTAAGGACATTCTTTAACTTCCCAGATTATTGACTTGATGATTCAAAGTTATGTATAAAAGAGCCGACAGTTGTTGATCAAAGGGATCTTACTTCAGATTTGAGAATCTGACACAAGGAGTTCATAGGCTTAGCATCACTTCCTTTATCAAGGAAGCAATATTTCGATACTTTATATCTAAAAAATACATCAATCTCGGCCGGGTTTGAATCCATACCTACTAGATCTACAGTTGTGTATAGTGTGTCGATATAAAAATTTGAAAAAATGAAGATGTATTCATTCTGTCATATTTCAACTCCTTCTGGATTTCTTCGTGTTGAGACTTGCAAGTAGTGTTGAAGTTCCTTAGGACGGGTTACTGGCCCGACGCTAAGTAATCCAGTGGTAGGGCTGCTACCTTTTAATCTCTGGACAGACATTAGGATACCGCGTTTACTCTTACTTCAGATTTTCCACTCAGTACCAGATGGAACGGTTATACAGCCGAGACTCGGTCCTCAGAGCCTCGTTTGTGAAAACGGGTTGTACCACGTGAAGGTGAGGATGAGAATTGAGTAGGACAGGTTATATATACGTCACTACCCCGTTCAACCCTCGTATGAAGAAGAAAAGATGTAAATGCAAAAATATCAAAATTTTAAAGAATTTTAGGGTTAATAAATTCTAACTTCAAGCCACAGTTACTCCAAAAACATTCAAGACTAAAAGTGTATAAAACACTGGCTCTTCCAACTCTTTTGTATGGTAGCGAAGTATGGACGTTGAAACAGAAGGATATATGGAGACTTAGATCTGCTGAAATGAGATACCTTCGGAGGACTGCAGGATACACACTACTAGATCACAAAAAAATGAAGAAATCTCTTAGAAGAATTACACATGGAATCTTTAGAAAACAAAATTTCTGATTATAAGTCAAGATAGATGCAACACGTTCATCGAATGGAAGATCACAGGATACCGAAACAAATGTTAAGATATCAACCTGTAGGAAGAAGAAGACAGGACGTCCACTCAAAATACTCCTGGATGGTGTTTCTCTTGAGGCCGAAACAGGTCAACAAACGGCCTAAATTCGTGAATGTACTATGATGATAATCATTCTGAATTAAAATTTCCTTCTCTATGGAATATTTTACGTTTAAAATGTTAGTCTCGCGAAGTTTAAACTAACTCACTGACACTATCGAACCCGTAGTTTCATGGCCGCGTGGACATAAGTTCTCCTTACATTCCTATCCTGGGCTATTGTTTTCCAATCATTCCCTGTATAATCTACTTCCCTCAAATCATACTTAATGTTATTCTCCAATCTCATTCTTGGTCTAACAACTGGGCGTTTTCCCTCTGGTTTACCTACAAGAAGCTTACATCCACGTCTTTCATTCCCCATTCGTGCCACATGTCCTGCCCATCGCGGTCTACGAGACTTAACTGTTCTTATTATATCTGTCTTCATATAAAGAGTTCACTGTTATATAGTCTTCTCCATTCACCTGTCTGTTCATCTTTATTTGGTCCAAAAGTTTTCCAAAGAACATTATTCTCAAATACTCGTTAGTAAGAGTCTATGTTTCGCAACCATATAATATAAGTGGTAGAATAGCAGTTTTATATATATATTCAGTTTAACGTTTTTTGAACTTAATATAAAAAATGAGTGCGAGCCTGTCTGTTCTTTATAGACTCAAAAACTACTGCACAATAATTTACAGAATCTTCTGGGATTTTTAATGTATATAACATATGCCTTTTGCCATACGTACAATAGGGCCGGAGCTGAAAAAAATAAGTCCACCAGTGCTCTAAAAAATATACCATTTTTGACGCTAAAATGCCCTACGCTGACTAAACCATAACAAATACACTGATTTATGTACACAGAATTAAATAATTCAAAAAAATTATATAAAAACGTACACGATAGCACATGCCTCTCTTACGGATAACTCACAATAACCATTTTTGTGTTTCGGCTCAATAATGCCAAGAAGATCAGGATAAGTAATGTCCCAGGCAAATCCAGATAATCAGCACCGGGTATATAAAAATAATTACGATATAAATGTATAATATTTTTTTTTCTTTTTACTTATTCAACTAAACGTAAAACATGTTTAATTTGTTTAGGCGGTAGCAACGCACGCCGGGTATTAGCTAGTAAAATAAAAATATATTTCTGGAACGTGAGCCTCTTATTTTTTAGTGATATAAATGTAAACAAGACGCGTGAAACAAAATCTAGAACAAGAATGCACAATAAACCTATCTTTTGAACTCTCGTCTCAAAGCATATGAAATTTGATGGCATGCCCTAAAGTAAAAGAGCTGTTGGGGTGTAAATGGGTTGGAAACCGCCTCACATTCCGGTAGCCATAGCAACACAAGGAAGGACATTCAACTGAAAGCTTGTTTAGTTGTATTCTCAGCAGAGGTCACTGCGGTAGCAAGCTTTATGATGGCATTTCTGTGTACCAGCGAGATGACAGCCTAGGGGCCAATATGCCGAGCAGAGCCGCAAACACGAGGACGGGATCGCTAAATCCGTGTTCCTGGACACCAAAATGCAAATTATAATGAATGTCTGCAACATTTTAGAGAGAAAAAAATGTGGGTAGAAGCTTGTATATTTATTTTTGTTGAGGTTACAATTCAGTGTAGTTGTGGTTCGTTGCGTAAAATGCTGTGGCAATGCTGTATTTATGCCGCAGGGTTGCCACAGTACACAAGCAAAAGCGACATAAGTAAATGTTTCATTCATAGCTTCTACATTATACACAGAGTTCATTTTAATATTTTACAGGCCTAATTACTCGTACACACTTTACCTTTGCGTTAATTGATTAATTTTATTGTAAGTTTAACTTTGCATATTTGCTCTTATTGACTAGAAAAATTTTTGAATTTAAAATATTATTATTATTATTATTATTATTATTATTATTATTATTATTATTATTATATTATTATTATTATTATTATACCTAGGAGGAAGCCATACATAATAAGAACAGTTAAGTCTCATAGACTGCGATGGGCAGGACATGTGACACGAATGGGGAATGGAAGACATGCATGGAAGCTTCTTGTAGGAAAACCATAGGGAAAACCCCAGTTGGTAGACCAGGAATGAGGTGGGAGAATAACATTAACTATGATTTGAGGGAAGTAGATTATACAGGGAATGATTGGAAAATATTATCTGAGGATAGGGATGTATGGAGAGGTTATGTCTGTGAGGCCATAAACGTAAGAGCTACGGTTCAATGTCAGTGAGTTTGTTGGTTACATATATCTGGGAGTAAAATTAGAAAAAAAGGATAAACAAGTAAGTGATATTAAGAACAGAATAAATAATGGTTGAGCAATAACACCAATAATGTCGACGGAGTCTTGTAGAACATACATATAACAAGAAAAAATAAGATACAAATATATAATTGAATAGTGAGAAGTTCTGTCACATATGGAGCTCAAGTTTGGAAATTCAACAACAACTTAGAACAAAAACTTATGTCGATGGAAACTGATTTCTTGGGGAGAGCAGCAAGATGTTCAAAATTAGAAAAAAGATAAGAAATAGGTCTACTGAGAAAAAATGAGTATTAGATATTCAATAGTAGATTATGATATAAACAATTAAATTGGTATGGACACGTACGACGAATGCATGGAGAAAGGTTGCCCACAAAAACATTGGAATTGTGTCCACCTGGAAGAAGAAGGAAAGGAAAACCTCGAAATTCGTGGATGCAAGAAATAAGAACTGGAATAAGAACAAGAGGACATAGAGAGGAGGGATTGAGACGAGTGGAGGTGGAAAATAAAACTTTAGGCACAGAAATACGTGTAAACATTAAAAATCTGTATATAAATACAAATTATTATTATTATTATTATTATTATTATTAATATTATTACTATTATTATTATTATTAATATTATTACTATTATTATTATTATTACTATTATTATTATTACTATTATCATTATTACTATTATTATTACTATTATTATTATTATTACTATTATTATTATTACTATTATTATTATTACTATTATTACTATTATCATTATTATTACTATTATTATTATTATTATTATTATTATTATTATTATTATTATTAATACTATTATTATTATTATTAATACTATTATTATTATTATTAATACTATTATTATTATTCCTATTATTATTATTATTATTATTATTCCTATTATTATTATTATTATTATTCCTATTATTATTATTATTATTCCTATTATTATTATTATTATTCCTATTATTATTACTATTACTATTATTATTATTACTATTACTATTATTATTATTACTATTATTGTTATTACTATTACTATTATTATTATTACTATTATTAGTATTACTATTATTAGTATTACTATTATTATTACTATTATATTTATTATTACTATTATTATTGTTATTACTATTATTATTACTATTATTATTGTTATTACTATTATTATTGTTATTACTATTATTATTGTTATTACTATTATTATTGTTATTACTATTATTATTGTTATTACTATTATTATTGTTATTACTATTATTATTGTTATTACTATTATTATTGTTATTACTATTATTATTGTTATTACTATTATTATTGTTATTACTATTATTATTGTTATTACTATTATTATTGTTATTACTATTATTATTGTTATTACTATTATTATTGTTATTACTATTATTATTGTTATTATTATTATTATTATTATTATTATTATTATATGATCTATTTTCATTGCTCCATTAACGCAGTTTAACATCTTACCCTGGCCTTACAGTGGCACGACCTGTCGGGAGAAGGATTTTAATCTATTAATCACATACGTACTTTTTTGAACACACTAGGATATGGAGAGCCTCCCCTAGTGAGTGATCAGCTCAACGTCAGGGCCTCCTCCGAGGCAACACAACATTAAGATGAAACACGCCATTCACACACACATTCACACTAAACATGGCGAATATGATGATGATAATAATGCCCATATGATGTTCGGAGAACGTTTGGGTCTTAAAGTTTCCTGACATTTGTCCTACAAGTGAGAAAAAAAAATGCCGAAAAAAAACGAAAAAAATATCACCCAGGAAACTTATCTCGACCAGGGATCGAACTGTGGTCCTCTGCATAGGAGGCAGCGACCCAACCCCGAGACCAAAGCGGTGGACTTTAATATATACATATAGCCTACTTACAAAGGAACGTCAATCATTACATACAGAAACCTACCTTTTCTTTTCCCCCCAGAGAACCATTTTGGTGTAATAAGGTATATAGTAGGACAAAAAAAAAAATATATATATATATATATATGCCGGTTTTAACTGTAAGGCCCTAAAAATCCAGCGAAAAACCTCTCATTAAAACTATTGACTTGGAGGATTGGATAACCCTGACTACTTTCCCCGCTCCGTGCCACGACTCATTCCACTCCGCTCTACTCAAGCAGGGCATCCATCTGCTTCGCATTAAGGGTTGCCATTGCTGGATTCTGACTTCGATTACTGTGTCTTGTAGTTTAAAACGTCAGATACTTTTTTGAAAGCGGCCATGATACATCGTATCGCTTCTCTGCAAGAAATTTCAAGGTGGATTTCGGCGTGCATTGGTAGAAAATTCTCTAGTTAGTCGGGGTTAATCTGTTCCGTCCTAAATACGTTAGGCCTATATGTTGGCCTATAAGTTCGTTCTGTACAACCATCATATTAATTTATACTAAATTTCGTCCCATGACAAACAGAATTTTCCTTCCCATTTTCCAGCCTGTGGCTTTTGTATAATGTGGCAAATTTCAATTAATGAATTGAATTTGTGTTTACTTGATGAAAATCCATAACTTATTTAATTAAATAAATTTCAATTAGTTCTCATAGCAAACGTAGTTGTATATTCAGTCCATACTATCGGTGGAATGGTGACATATTGAGCTACAAAATTATGTTTCGCATATTTATTCCGAGTACTGTTCAACTGTAGGATCTTATTATTGTTATTATTATTATTATTATTATTATTATTATTATTATTACTATTACTATTATACAACTTTATTATATATACAATATTAAACCATGTGTCTATGCATCGATAATACCTACCAGAAATGAGGTGAAACTCTTATTATTGAATATCTAAGATAGTGTTAAGGATGCCTCTTGACTAGGTCTGCCGCACCACTTCAGTCACATATGGAATGAAAAGTAAAGAAATGTGTGACTAGAGCATTAAGTTTTCGGCAGAGGAACACTGGAGAAACTCCGAGAAAACACTCATCTGGCTCCAAAATGAATCCCACATGGAATGAAGGAGATGCGCACTCGGACCTTGAGGTGAAGGGAGAGTCATTTAACCACTTGTCCCATGGAACCATCGTTAATCAATGTTATTTTGGAAATATTTTACATGTGACGCGATTTTTTTTCTGAATTCTAATCATACACCATTTGGATGCCAGACGCGAAGCGGTTTACACCATGGAATCACGGTATGCAGCCAACATATACACGATATTTGAACTCGCGTTGTCAACGAACCTGAAAGCTAACCTAACGTAATTTAAGTGCTCTAACCTGTAAAAGACCAACCTAAAAGTTATCCTAATACAATTTAAATAATCTAACCAGTAAAAGAATGCACGCTGATTTTATTTAGGCTAGTGTAAGTTAATTAGTACAGATTTTTTGTTAGCTGCACTGGAACACAGATTATTCGTTAAAATCAATATGGCTGATATGTCGTCATGCAGTTCAATATCGTGAAAAATATATTCAAATAATCGTTAGAAAACATGTAAAAATCATTGTAAATGGTGGGACATAATTTGAAATATAAAGTGAAAAAATAAAGTGATCCCAGTTCGGGCCTTACAGGCCCTTAGGGAGGTTAATGCTCCCACATTTTCTAGACAATCGGCCCTTGATGTCAGCCGGGTTGTCAGGCGGACGGCCGCCTTTGCCTCCAGGTCTGGTAATCATTTCAGTTAGAGGCTGAGTCGACCTCAGGGCTTAGTGCCACCAGAAGGTTTGAATCAGTTTAAAAATCCTGACCCCACCGGGACATATGAAATATGAAAGTATAATTAAAATCTGAGAGGAGTTTATGAAGGAATTTAAAATGTCGCGTAACGGATTGTAAATTTAGCCATTATTTGTATTAATTCGATATCCAATGATCGGAATCGCTATATTTTATGAGTCCGTCGCCGTGGTGTAGTAGGTAGAGTCCATACCTTCCACTCCGGCGACTCGGGTTCGATTCCCGGGGAGATAGAGGATTTTAAATCTCCACCTTGCGTCCTGCCCTTGTGTCTGTATGTGAGTATAAATTAAATTAGGTTAACAAACAGATAAAACAAGATAGAAGAACACTGTAAGCGAAAGAAAACTAGAAAGAAAAGAAGAAAGAAGAAAAAAATAATAAAAAAAATATTATGTATATATGTGGATAAGGGAAAAGGTAATGAAAGGATAAAATTATCCAAAAATCATTCACATTGGTATGCATCTAGACGTAAAGCATATATGTGTGTAATTAATTATATAAAAATTTGGGCTTTTATGTTGATAATGGTAACAGATAGTATTTTGAATACTGATGTTATCGAAGTATGTTTTGTATTGAGACGTGTTCATTGGCAGCTATTTTAATTTCCTATAACTATACACTGTACGGTATTTAATTAAATTCAATCCATGGGTTTCAATTAAGCTTCATATTCACCTGAAATGAGAATGTGACGACCGCAGCACTGCGTGCTGACAATTTTAATATCTGTTCCAGAAGCGAGGCGAGTCATGTTTACCTAAATCTCCAACAAATTGCTAAATTAGATATCAACATAGAAAATAATTTTATATTGACGTGATTTACATCTCGTAATTTTGAAGGTCATATATAACTATAGCTGCATGAACACGTTTCCTGGGTAAGGTATTTTTTTTTTAATCTACGAATCAAATATCAGAAAATATTAAGGCACAAATGATCCACAAACACTATTTGGACATTTCAATAATCCATATCATACTCTCCATGTTTAGTATGAATGCACGACTTCAACAATATATTTATATTTTCACACATAGAAATACATTACACAGTAAAACGTGTTTAATCCGGAACGTGAATAATGCGGATATCTGTCCAATGTGAACAGATTTATTGGTCTCGGCAAATTAATAGTAATTTCACGTGAATTTATTTTGTATAAAACGAAATTTGGCCAACGAGGAAAGGGGTGGATATTTCTACATAGTTCATGAAAAAATGTTTATAAGTTGGAAAAATAGAGAGAGAAATAAATTAGTTTCCAATTCATTATTGAATTCATGTTAGCCGAATTAATAACAGATGATTCCTGCCGCTGGGTGAAGTAGAGTGTCTACCTGTATCTGGAATTTTCTTCCGGCCTCACAGCACACCCGTTTTGCGAAATGCCGGTTCGTTTAACAAATATTTAGCGTGTAACATCTGCCTTAAAATTAACAACGCACTGCAAAACCTTAAATTAGTCTAAGATCTGAGACTGATTATGTAGGCTACATATCTTTCACAGGTAGCGTTCTGAATTTACGGAATAAAGATGGCTAATTCGTAATTATCATTGTCATTAAACGAAAAAGTGAAAGTATTTGAAGATAAATAAAAACAAACTCTCAGTACACGAAATAATTACTAAATTTAAATGTGAAAAAAACCCATGTTTATGCGATTTTAAAACACAAAGAGAAAATAATCAATACATGGATGCAAGGGGAATAAATCATGAAATCAAAGAGTGTGGAAATTTTTTTACAAGTCCACAGTAAAAACATCTCCAAAATTCCGGACTGATGCTCCAAAGTCAAGCTCTGACTGTTGCTATATCCCTAGGGAATAACGATTTCAATGCAACTTCAGGTTGGTTATGGACTGTTTTAAAAGACAACACAATGTAGTGTGGAATGAAATTTGCGGAGATTCAATGTGGACGAAAGTATAGTTAGTGAGTGGAAACCGAAACTGCATATTTTAATTTCAGGATACGCGCCTAAGAGACGAAATGGGACTGTTTTTCGCGCGTTAATATCGAAGTCGCTCTTACATCACTATACTTCACTTTCCAACGGCAAACTACAATTATTAATCCATGGTACATAAAAAGACGTATACCATACTCTATAATCTAAGATAAGTTAATTTTTTGTTTGTTTTTATAATGCGGAATGTTGTCTAATGTGGAAAAGAAAATTGGTCCCATGCGATTCCGCTTTGCACAAGTTTTACTGTATAATGAAAATGGATAGTAAATGACAAATGCGAGAAATTTTGAAGAAGCGGCTGAATTCAAATATCTAAGAGTAATAATTACAAATAGGAATGAGATTCAGGAAGTAATTAAATACGCTATAGGTCTAATTCCGGAAATGCATGCTATTATGTATTACAGAGACTCTTTTCGTCCCAACTTCTCTAAAAAAAGTTAAACTAGAAATGTATAGGTGTTATTCTCACAGTTATATGGATGCGAAACATGGACTCTGACTTTAAGGCAGGAGAAAAGACTATGAGCATTTGAGAATAAAATGCTTAGGACATTTTTAGACCAAAGAGAAATGAATAGTAAGGCGAATGGAGAATATTACATAACAGTGAAATGCATGATCTTTTTAGAATACTAAATATTATAAGAGTTAAGTCTCATAGACTGCCATGGACAGGACATGCGGCACGAATGGGGAATGAAAGAGAGGCATTGAAACTTCTTGTAGGGAAACCAGAGGGAAAGCGCCCAATTGGTAGACTAAGAATGAGGTGGGAGAATAACATTAACCACGATTTGGGAAGTAGATTATATAGGGAACGATTGGAAAACATTAGCTTAGGATAGGGATGTATGGAGAGCTTATATCCGTGCGGCCATGAACCTATGGGTTCGATAGTGCCAGTGAGTAAGTATGAGTAAGTAAGTATTATTATTATTGTTGTTATTACTGCTGTTACACTGAGCAACAAACATAAACCTTTTTTTGTATCAGAAAGAAAAATATGTGATTCTGATAGTATTTTTTTTTTTCCTGAATTCAAATATGATATCGGTTTTTCTCCATCATACAAGGTTTCCGAGAGACAGGCATTTATAATTTCAAACACATTAATATTTTTTACACTCGTAACTACACAATATTCGAACTCATCTAGAAAGTAAGAAATTACGATTTTCTGCTATATTTCACCTGTGGAGCATCGCTCTTGATGGTCCAACAATAATCGGCCAGCATATTAGGATTCCATTTGCCTTAATATATCTTTTCCATAGCTGAAATCTCCGGATGAAAGTGTTCCCAATGCTCATCGCTCACTGCGTCAAGGTAATAAATGTACGAAAAAAAGTTTATTAAAAAATATTTAAATCCATTAATTGAAATTCAAATAAAAACCTATGGGTTATGGGGAAATTCCTAATATATATTTGAAAACACGATAAAAAACTACATTAAATACAACTATTGGTACTCATGAGAAAAAATCATGTTGACCAGTGTTATTATTATTATTTATTATTATTATGTAATTAATAAATAATAATAACAATATAGTATAATCATCATTATCATCATAGTCCATCCACGAATTTAGGCCATTTGTTGACCTATTTCGACTTCAAGAGAAACACCATCCAAAAGTGTTTTGAGTGAACGTGCTGGTCATCTTCCTGCAGGTTGATAGCTTATATTTATTTGAGCATCCTGTGATTTTCCATTCGATGAACATTTTGTAGGCTTATAATCGGAAATTTTGTTTTCAAAAGGTTCCATATGTAATTCATCTAAGGTGTCTTCATTTTTTAATGATCTAATAGTGTGTGCCCTCCAGTCCTCCGAAGCTATCTCATTTCCGCAGATCTAAGTTTCTATATATCCTTCTGCTTCAAGAGTATAGACATAAAATATATAAAAAAAGTTATAAGCTGTGCACAGATGTGATTTCTACGTCTTATAAACAGGTTTGATAATAATAGAAATATTAACATTTGGGAAAAGTTAAAAGCTCAAAAAATGGTAGAAGATATCCAAATATACATAGAAAGTAATGGATTCAAGTAATTTATCAAGTAACTGTATTTCAGTATTAACTCGAGGGACACAGAGGTTGAGGGAAAACTTCACGCTGCGCTGGAGAAATCAAGTACAACTTGAGATATATAAACAGAATCAACGGAGCCTAAACCTAAAACATTCATCACGATGATTTATTATTAAATCATTTTTTGTCGTAATCGATCATTGAGCATTCAAATATTTGGGCCATTGTTGGTCTGATTCTTAAAATAGTCTTTCGGACGAAATGACCGTGGTCCAAGTAAAATGAAATTCTACGATTCGTCTAATATTGCAATAGAAATCCTCAGAAAAGTGTGCTTGGACTCTGTGAACTCCGCTGACAGCTACAAAGTCACATTATTGGTCTGTTCGAGCCCAAGAATCTATCTGTTACTCTAATCATTGGTCTGCCACGATCTGTTCTACCATTTGGAATGCATTCTTTAATTAATTTTCTTACTCTTGCTTTTTTCATCATAAGTAATGCCACGAGTAATTTCCAAATTATTGATAAATTCACGACTCAAGAAGTGAGGAGTAAATTTATCTATAAAATTTGGAAATCAAGAGTGGCATTAGTTAGGACTATTTAACGAATAAAATAAAGCTGTTTGTTATAAATCATCATTTTAATATAGTTTTTTTAAATACGTATTTATATATTTAAGGTAAACGGCTATGTTTGAAAACAAATGAGAAACGTTAGTTACGCTTCATTTGTTCATCACTGCAACCAGATCACATTATTTATTGTCAAAGGATCGCAATATTGTAAGAGTGCACCCTAGTGGGGAAAAAATGAAATACACCATACTGTTGATAACCAACATTATAGGTTATTAATTAATTTTTAATGTCCTATGATGTAAATTATATTTTTCTGTAACGTAAATTCCTGCGAAATAATACGTTTAAGAAAGTAAGAAAGTGCAAACAATTTTTTTGTGGTTTAAAAAAATGCTACAAATGTTTTTGTATTATATCCCGCAAGTACTATTTGGTTAAATTCGTGCACCTATAAACACAATCTGGTAGCCACATGCATTCTAGAATTCTTACGTCTTAATATATAAATTGTTATATTCAACGTATTTCTTAGAGAGTCAGTCACTACAAAATAATGCTCTGACCTAATCAGGATGTTAAAAAGGAGGGGCTTCATTTTAAATTGATAATATTAAATTGATAAAATCGATGTGAAAAACGACTCTTGATTGGTTGTAAATCAAAATTCATTGAAATGTCATAGGTCATTGACTCCCATTTGGGGCATGAGTTAAATAGTCTGTTTGATTTTTATATAATCTGCTAATCTTTCAAAACTTAACGATTATTTTAATTAGTATAACATTCCGTTATAATAATAAAATGTTAATATAATAATTATATACCAAGTGGACGAAGATCTCTGGGCCGTGCTATGAAACGATTGAGGGAAAATTTTCTATACGATCGTAACAGGCCTTGTCCTAATACTTGGAAGGAAGGAAGAAGAAGATGTTTTCTATTAGGCATATTATTGTTATTATTTATAATGGTTTATTATTTTTTACTTGTATTATTAAGGAATAATAGTCGTTATTTTCATTGATTCAAGAAATAAGAGCTGGACTGAGAACAAGAGGATTAGAAGACATGGAGTGGAGAAGAGAAATATAACTTCAGGCACAGGAAGATATATATATATATATATATATATATATATATCGACCGCGGTGGACTAGTGGTTATGCTCCTTGCCTCTGGTCCCGAGGGTCGCGGGTTCAAACCCGGCCGGGGTCGATGGATTTTTTTAGGACGGAAAAATCCAAGGAGCAAGTCCTCCGGGAGGGACTTTAAGCCGTGGGTCCCGAGTCTGAAGATTTTCAGGCTCGTAAAAAATCCCTAAGCCTGAATGGAAAGGCCTCTAAGCAAAATTTACCGAATTTTCCTGTCCTAGTACTACCTTGGTTCCCTAGATGTCAGTATATATGAGGCGGAACGCTGACCACGGACCACTCAAAATGACATCTATACGAAAACAAGTGTAACTGTATTAGTATGGTTCAAATTCTTCCCTGTAGGGGGAGAGCACCTAAATCTCTGTAAAGGGAAAACATAGGCTTATAATAATAATAATATTATATATATATATATATATATATATATATATACATTTCTTTCATATATTATTAATTATGCTGTAGGTGTACATATACGTCTATATCATTGATTTCTTGCCATTAGACTGTACTGCATAAGTCGACCATTTTCCGACATTTGTTTTCACAAAAAGGGGTTTTCCACCACTAGAATACGGAAATTTGTATGAAGTATAATTTTAAAACATTATAGATATTTGTTTTCACAAAAAGAGGTTTTCCACCACTAGAATACGGAAATTTGTATGAAGTATAATTTTAAAACATTATAGATATTTGTTTTCACAAAAAGAGGTTTTCCACCACTAGAATACGGAAATTTGTATGAAGTATAATTTTAAAACATTATAGATATAAATTCATATAGACAATAAATATATAGTCCAGATAAAGAAATATATCTGTTCAGCAGAATAGCGTGGAAATTCCCCCAACTAATCCCATTTGCTGCATCGCACTGTAACCGCCAAGGTTTTATTTACAGAAAATAAATCTGCCGCGTGATAAATCCTACATAGATATATTACTATTTTCCAATAAATATATATTTCACGCATAGAAATCCACAGAAGGAAATAAACTGACTCAATTTTTAATCTTTGGAAATGGCTAGTCCTACGTCATTCAAGAAGAAAATTTGACAAATAGGTTCATTATTTGTTGACTGAGATGTATTAGGTTGTGCACCCTGTCTCACAATTGATTTTATTGAGGTCAACTGTAGAAGACCATAAAGAGGTAGAAAATTGCAGAACAGGCTACCTAAAAGCTTTAAGTGCTGTGTCACGTTGAAATATAAAGCAGGTAGGGCTATGTAGTAAATAAAAAACTGCTTAAGCTTAAATAAAAACTAGATTACGAATTAAAATAGTCACACAATTTCTGTACCGAATGATGTGCCTCAGATCGAAGCGTTTGAACTCACATTTGGGAGTTCCCGAGTTCAAAATCTTGCTCCGTGAAATTTTCTTGGAGCTTCGTCATCATCATCATCATCATCATCATCATCTTCAGGGTATGGTCCTGTTGACCCGTTCCGCTCCCCGCTACACTATATGCTGCAGGTGCAGGTCGTCTTTCCAACGACGTTTTGGTCTTCCTACATTTCTTCGGCCTAGGAGCCTATAATGAAGCAGCTGTTTTGATAAACGATTATTTGGCATTCTTTGTATATGTTCAAACCTTTGGGGCTTCGTGTTTTACTAAATAAAATACAAATGCTGTTGAAATTGCAGAAAATTATCATTATCCAATTTATCCTTAATAACTATTTCGTGCTATTAAAAACATTATAAAAGTTTATTGAGATATCAGCCGTAATACAAAACTTAAAATAATGAAACTAAGTAGCTAATACCCGGCGTGCGCTGCTACACCTAAATAAATGTTAATGTGTTTTTTACCACCAGCCTTGCTTGCCCGGGAATCTGCTTATCCCGTTCTTCTTGGCATCAATGAAAAACAAAAAAATGGTTATTGTGAATTATCCATAGAAGATAAACATATGCTGTCGTGGACTTTTTTGTAGCGTTTGTTGTGATATTCAATTATGTGTACATTAATTTGGTGTGTTTGTTATGGTTTAGGCAGCGTAAGACATTTAAGCGTCAAAATAGGGATATTATTTCACATTTTTCACTACAAAGGGTGATTTGTAGGGGTGAAGGGGTGGAATATTACAACTATCTTATAGCCTATGTTCATCCTGGGAATCTCCTGAACATTTGGCAAAAAGAACCCATTACAATCGGATCAACGGTATGGCCGCGCATGAAGTACGAACAAACATACAAACAAACATTAATTTTTATATATTAGGTATATAATCCTCATTGACTTACAATTAAGGAAAATGTACGTCCTTTTAGAAGGTATGAAAGTAAATATTAATACAATTTTATATATATGGTCACACTTAGAAATACTCGTACATTATTAAATCGAAAGACATAAAACAAAAAATGAGGGAAATTTTAAAGATGTGGCAAAATTTAAATACGTAGGAACCATAATTAGAAATAGGAAATATGAGGGTAGAGATATTAAACATAGACTGAGTTCTGAAAAAAATGCTATTATGCATTACAGTGACACATACCAACTTTCCTAAAAAAATTATAAATTTGTACATCGTTTATCCTTCCAGTTACATGGATGCGAAACGTGATCTCTTACTTTAAGGGAGGAAATAAAGAATACGAGTATTTAAGAATGAAGTTCTTAGGGGAAAAAAATACCAAAAAGAGTTGAACAAACAACTGAAAGGAGAAAACTGAATAACAGTGAGTTGCATGACATTAATGATAAATCAGATATAATAAAATTAGTTGTCTCATACACTACGATGGGGAGGACATGTGGCAAAAATGGGGAATAAAATAAGGCATGGAAACATCTTAAAAAATAGAAAGAAACCGCCTAGTAAGTAGGCCAAGATTAAGGTGGGAGAATAACATTAACTGTGATTTGAGAAAGGCGACTTACTGTAAACAGGGAATGACTGGAAAACATTAGCTGAGGATAGGAATGTATGTAGAACACCCGGGCTCCATAATGCCAGAAAGTTAGATACTTAGGCTTTTAGGAACTATTTCGTTCCTCACCAGAAAGTTGTTAGGATATAATTACGTATTTCTAATAGGTTTTCAATTAAAGCAATTTGGTTGATATCTACGGTACCTCAAAGGTAATAAATTATTTTAAAATTTCATATTATTTGAGAATGGCGGCCCCTTGACGCAAGCGGTTAGACGCTCGCCTCTCATCGCTGCAATCTCTAGTTCGCGTTTTGGTCGTTCCATGTGGATATCATGGTGGACGAAACAGAATCTGGGCGTGATTTGCTCAGTGTTTCTCCCGTTTTCCCATGCCACAAATTTCATTCCAGCATTTCTCCACGCTCATGTAATTAATTTCATTTCATTTCATTCATCTTCCCCTGTAATGGTGTGTCAGCCGTGGTCTGTAGCTCTCTCTCTCTCTCTCTCTCTCTCTCTCTGTCTCTCCCTCTGTCTCTCTCTGTCTCTCTCTCTCTGTCTGTCTATCTCTCTCTCTCTCTCTCTCTCTCTCTCTCTCTCTCTCTGTTTGTCTCTCTCTCTCTCTCTCTGTCTTTGTCTCTCTCTGTCTCTGTCTCTCTCTCTCTCTGTCTCTCTCTCTCTCTCTCTCTCTCTCTTCTGGCGCGACAGGCCTAGAAGGCCCTTAGCCTACAACCCGGCTGCTGGCCTCACATCCGCATGTGTCAATCACAGAGGTAGATGATCATCCAGCCAGTGTTGGTCAGCATGTCGAGTCCCCCCCGCCGTTGTAGCTGGTTTTCTCTACCGCTACTTAT
Organism: Diploptera punctata; assembly: GCA_030220185.1. Lineage (NCBI taxonomy): Eukaryota > Metazoa > Arthropoda > Insecta > Blattodea > Blaberidae > Diploptera > Diploptera punctata. The sequence goes on along the minus strand of JASPKZ010009834.1, from coordinate 1,092,022 downwards.
TGTAGCTACACAAATGCCTCATGATGCTGGATGGACACCGGTCCCATACTGGCCGAAATACCATGAGAAAATGTCTTCCCCCATGGAGACTCGAACCAGCGCAAGTCCGGTAGCTCTGCGCCAAGGCTTCCTGCCTTAACCACTCGGCTACGGCACGGGACCCGCTATATCCTTGTAATTCACAAACCTTCAATGTAAGGGGTTTAAACGCATCTCATCCCTCGATCCGTCCCTTAGACGGACACAAGTTGAAGTTTTTCTTTCTTTATTTCCTACCAGAGCGGAGAGCGGTACAGGCGGTTTCTGCGGACTGTACTTCCATATCTTCTTCATCATGATGATATTCCTCCGATTCAACGCCTGAACATATGGTTGATGCATGGCGGTGCTCCAGCACATTTTCAATTACATGTTCGCCGGCTTCTAACTCGAAGATATGGTTAACATTGGATAGGTAGAGGAGGGCCTGTGCCATGGCCTCCAAGGTCACCGGATTTATATTCAATGGATTTCTGTGTGCGTGTGTGTGTGGGATCGTGTCAAAGCCTAGTCTACGCTATTGAGGTCAATTCTCTTGAGGAATTACGCTTGCGGATTGAAGCAGTCTTACAGCATTTACAGAATTCTCCAGGACTGCCTCACAGGATTCGCAACTCATTTTAGACGAGTTCAGTTTTTCATTCAGGCGCATGGACAACATTTTGAACACTTACTTTAAAGTTTAGAGCTGCCATGTGTTTCTAGACACTGATGAACCGCAGCAGAAAATGTGTTCTATCTCGACAGCAACGGTTGATTTGCGGACCTATGTTCGTTGGAGTTTTTTAAAATAATTTTGGCTTGTATCTTCCATGTGTGAATTATTCAACATCACTTCTACACTATCCTGTATGTAGATATTTATGTATGTGTATATGTATATATATGTATATATATATGTATGTATGTATTTGTAAAAGATGTTCGGTTTATATAAAAATATAAATAACTTATAATGTGCTTATATAATGGATTGATCGGTTTCTATAGTAAACAAAGAAAGAAGTTGTTTTTGAAAGTAATAATAATAATTCCAGTCGGGGTCAATACATTTTTAGTACGAAAAAATCAAGCCAATAGGTTAATTAAGTAGGGACCTAAATATATTGACACTCAGTCGTAAATTTACGGCACGTAAAAGAACTTCAAGCCTGAAAAAAGGGACTTCTCACCAATTTTTTTCGGGCCTTTCACGTCCAGATTTGAATTTGGTCGAAAAAAACCTTATCTGTTAAAGTGCGTCTTTAAATATAAATAACAATAACATGGTATTGATTCATCCATGGCAATTCTGCCCGAGGGCAGGCCCTTAACTACAATCATAGCATTTTTATTCTATGCTTTGCAGCTTTACTAGGGAATTGTAGCTTCCCGTTGCTATCCACACCGGTGAAGGATGATGATAATGATGATAATAAGGATGGTGATGATGATGATAATAAGGATGGTGATGATGATGGTCATATCATTTCGGGGACCGCTTGGACCTTAACGATTTCCTGACATTTGTCTTATAGGTGAGGAAAAACCCCGATAAAAACCTCACCCAGAAAAACTGTCTCGACCGGGGATCGAACCCAGGCCCGCTGCGTGACAAGGCAGCACGCCACCTCGAGACCACAGCGGTGAACACGGTATTGATAATGTCATTATAACGATAACGATCATGATAACTATGATATCGATGATTAATAATAATAATAATAATAATAATAATAATAATAATAATAATAATAATAATAATAAGGGAGATGAACATGCGAATGGAGAATTGTGCTACATGGTCTTTATAGGAAGACGGATATAATAAGAACAGTTAAGTCTCGTAAACGCGATGGATAGGACATGTCGCAAGAATGGGGGATGATAGAGGGGCATGGAAGCTTCTTGTAGAAAAATCAGAGGGAAAACACCCAGTGGAGAGACCAAGAATGAGGTGGGAGAATAATGTTAACCATGATTTGAGGGAAGTAGATTATACAGGGGATGATTGGAAAACATTAGCTCAGGATAGGTATCTATGGAGAGCTTACATCCGAGCGGCCATGAACCTACGGGTTCTATATGACCAGTGAGTAAGTTAGTTATTTAGTTAAATTAATAATGTAATAATAATAATAATAATAATAATAATAATAATAATAATCGACACTTAAACGTACATCCTATGGTTCGGTCTTACCTTAAATTATCTATTTATTATTTTTAACAAAACAATAGAAAAAGAAAGAGTAGACATTATTTAAATTTGTGTCGAATTACTCGGTACAGAGTAATAAATTACAGCTTTACATGATTTTATTTTCATTGTGGTGTGACACATTTAAGTAACTGTCACTACGAATTAGTATTTCTCCAATTTAATGGTTAAAAATATATGTATTACACATGTAAAAATAAAATTAACGTGCTTGAAAGATGAGCTAGGAATGTAACATAATTATTTTGTTCCATTGTCTTCTCTTGTTCCAGAACTCATTTGTTTAGGTATTTGACACTGCACAAAAATCTGAGAAGAATATAAATCTAGAGAACGGTACAAATCCTTTGGTGATCTATGGATCGACCAGGCTCCGTCTCTAGGAATTTGAATCTTTTTGTTCTCGGAATTGTAACTTTAGAATCCCAGAAGTCAATTACAGCTCCAATGCCAGACTTTTTATTTCTGTTTTACTCTTCAGGTTTCAAATGAGCAAATGACAATCTGCATTTGAAATTTGAATTAATTCAATTTATTTTCTCTTCAAAAGATTGATCGCAATTGGAAACAACGAGAAAATAACAAATCAGATTAATATAACGTTCGCGGGATTTTGTGTAAATATTTTATAGTATCAAATTATTTACAGTTAAATTATGCAGTTAGCTAATGTTCACTACTTATTGATTTAAAATACAAACTTTCTAGTTTTATAAGTTTTCTTCTCTCTTCATCGTCACTTCAAGGTTTAGGAGAATCTCCTGTTTCGGCCTATATTACAGTTAAATTGACTCTTTACAACGCTTCCTTGGTCGTCCCAAATTCAGTCTTCTTATTGTTTTCTAGTTATTAGCTTGTCTTAAAATGCGGAATGTTAGCAGAGCGAAATATATAATTTTGGCAAGCCTAATTTGAATAGTCAAAATGCCTATTCTCTCTTCATTTATCGTATTTCAATCTAACTATATCACGCATCTCGTTAAGTTTAATGTATTTTCATTAAGGTCCTCCACTATTATATTTTCAGCCAAATGAACTCAGTTCAAATAGCCCACATCGAGTTTCCTAAGAAATATTCGAATAATATCCTACACCTAACCTAGATCTTCCTATTGGCCTTTTCCAAGGTATTTAGTACAAATTTTGATAATATTTCTACGTTTATACTGCCCACCTCAATCTCCTATACTTGTAACCCTGCAATATTAAATCAAATATATAATACATAATGTTTCTATTTTCATCCCTTATGGGACCAAACATAAGACATCTCATTACTACATATCAAATAATATAATAATATATTCATGTACCGCAAATGGAATTTCCTATCACAGGGAATCAGGGGTTGCCGGATGTTAGAATAATTTAAGAGAGATCTAAATTTACTCGTATATTAACTTTAACTTTGGTTTGAGCTTCATCTGTCCCATTTACAAACTTTCAATGTTTCATCGCATGTCATTACTCTACCCAGGTCTGAGTAGATGCGAGTTAAGGCTCTTTTTTGCATTATCTTCACGCGTGAAGTAGATATATATTAATTGGCGTTTCTTGTTCATTATATTATTATTATTATTATTATTATTATTATTTATTATTATTATTATTAGCATATAAAAATATATTAATTACACATTTCAATTTTTAATGTCTTGTTAATTTATTGTAATGCATATCTAATATTTTATCCTAAATCTGTAAGCTATGTATATTAGTGTTATTGAGTGGAAGAGAAGTCCTATGACCCTAAATCTGCCAGAATAAATAAAACATTATTATTATTATTAGTATTATTATTATTATTATTATTATTATTATTATTATTATTATTATTATTATTATTATTATTATTATTATTATTATTAGGCCTATCTTATTATCATCCTATTTTCCTATTTGCATTTTTCCTTTCTTAATGTAAGAAAATTTGTTTCGCTTCCATGTAACTGGCAGAATAAACGTTTTGTATATTTTCAGTATAATTTAACGTTTTTTAGAGAAGCTAGGATGACGGGGTCCCTGTAATGCATATAATAGCATGCGTTTTCTGAATTGAGGCTATGTTTATTTTATTTCTGCATCTCCTGCTTTTATGTATTGTTCCTATATATTTGAATTCTGCCATTCTTTAACATTTCCCTCTTGTTAACTGTCCATTATATGTTCACTACTATATATGTTAACAGTTTGTATTTCTATGTGCAACTATAAGAAATTGTTTACCATTTGCTCTAAGGAAAATGTCAGTAGTAATGCTCCATTTTGATTATTGTGATGCTCTTTTCAACGACCTAAATACTGTTCTTACCCAAAGACTTCAAGGTATTCATAATTCTTGCACACGTTTTATTTGCGGTATTCGCAGATTTGATCACGTTTCACGAGACCTGGAACAATTGTCATGGCTTCGTCTACAAGATCGTAGAACCATCCATTCCCTATGCCTTCTGTATAACATATTACACACATCGTTACCTTATTATTTATCACACCGCTTCACTAGACACTCTGATACACAAACGAAAATTAGATACCCGATCCCTTGAGCACATTGTCCTTTATATCGCTCCTCATCACACTACCTATTCGAAATATTTTACAGTTTCTCTTGCTAGAACATGGAATTCCCTTCCACCCTATGCCAGAGACTGTCAAACATTACCATATTTCAGAAATAAATTGAAAATAAGAATATTAACAGGAACAACTCACTAATATTACTTTTTAAATACTTAATAATATGTTTTTCATTATTTAATAAAAATATATTTAAGATTTAATATAATTACATAATTCCTTGTATAATAAGCGATAGCTTAATTCATCATAGTTTATTATTTTCTTTGTATTTGTTTCTTTCTTTTCTTTTTATGTATAATAGATTCGAGCTGTTATTCCTTTCTATATGCAATCTATCATTAATATAATTTTTAATTATATTTAATATTATTGTATTATTAGTCATTATGTTCATTATTATTCAGTTTGACAGATAATTAATTGTTTAGTATGTACTATTATTGTAATGTTTTGTATTTAAATGTAACATATGTTTGTCCTGGTGAGTGGAAGAGAAGGCCACATGGCCTTAACCCCACCAGACTAAATAAATATATCCTATTCTAAATATGCAATTGTATTAATATTTATTTAAGCACCAGTTTCTTAGTGTTATTTAATAGAATACGCGTGATCTCTTTTAATATTTCCTCCCTATCGTCTACTAATACTACATTCATTTACTCGACTAAATATTTTGAAATTACGTGATCAGTAAAGTGTAAGGTGATTTTTAGTTCAAACTTAGAATATTAAACGTACATTCTTTATTCCGCAAGGCATCAACCGATAAGTGTGTCAGTCCTCTCTTTAAAAAGAGGAGAACGTGATAACCACAGAATTTGTAGAAGAACCTGATCTGAATAAAATCAAGTGTTCCCTCTAGACTATGCATGTGGAAGTACTCGATAATGTAGTAGATCATCTGCCCTTAATAGTAGGTCTACATTATCGTTCTGAAGGCATAATAATATACCTGTAATGTGTATGTATAATTATTATAATATTTATAAAGGGTCCGGTTGGCTATAAGATTCTACAAAAGTTTTATCTTTAAGGGGGGTAGAATTTAAGTTGGTATATATCTAACTCGCAATTATCAATATATGTGTTTAATTTAACCATATTACAATATGTGACAGCGATGGCCCATTGAGAAAAATGACCCCTACATTACTAATAAGTAGGGCTAGGATTTTCTATAATCTAAAAACCACTGAAATATGCAAAACATATATATGCAGTTCCATTCATCCATAGTACTTCTTCCCAGGTCCTTCACTGCAATCATAGCATTTTCATGCTATGCTTGCAGCTTTACTAGGGAATTGTAGGTGTGGTAGCTTCCCGTTGTTTTCCACACCGGTGAAGGATGATGATGATGATAAGGATGAACATGATGATGGCCATATGATTTCGGGGACCGTTTGGGCCTTAAAGTTTTTCTGACATTTGTCTTACAGGTGAGGAAAAACCCCGATAAAAACCTCACCCAGAAAAACTGCCCCGACCGGGGATCGAACCCGGGCTCGCTGCGTGACAAGGCAGCACACTACCTCGAGATCACAGCGGTGGACTATATGCAGTTATGACCTAAAATTTACAAAAATATGCACTGTAACATAAAACTTTTTTTTTTTTTGCAAATGCCCCAAGTTGTCTTTCGACATTCCTGGTGTCTCTCCTAATATGATCTAATAATATTATAATTATGTAATTACAATTTTAAAATCAAGTAGTAAATCAGTTTATGATAATTAGCTATTTACTTAAGAACAATATGAAAATGAGAAGCAAAATTAAGTATGGAATTTTATATTGTTGCATGCTTCCTATTTTATTAAGTTTATGAGTTGCTACATGCTGTCGCGAGATAATACATACATATTTGCTCAGGTACATATGTAAGAAAAAAGCCTGTACTGTGAATTCGATCGAAATAGGAGAGGAAAATAGATTTTACATGAAACAAAATTCTGAGAAATTCAACAACTCAAACACGGAAGAAAACAATTGTGCGATAAAAGTTATTTACTTTTAAAAGAGTGAAACCATGACCAATAAATTGCTATAATATGCTCTGTCACAAATAAATGGCCAAATATGTATAAATATGACTTAACAAAACGATTTATTTCAATTAATTTTCGTACAAAAAGCATTTATGTATATTTAAGAAACATATCACTCTTGCCAAAAAATATTGCTATATTGGAAAATCCCTAACCCTACTAATAAGGCCTTTTACGTATACATAACACATGTCTTTTTGTTCTCAAGTCCGGAGGTTGTGCTGAAGATATTAGTGAATTAGACGACTGGTTACAAAAGGGAAGTTAAGTAACGAGTTGAAGTTAGAACACGTTCGAAGGGGGTGTTTAATAGCAGCGAGTTACCAAACCTAATTTTGTAATGTGTTGTCTATGATATTTTATCTACGTTCAAAGTATGTTAGTACTTCTTATACATCTAATATATTCAATTAAATTTATTTATTGCGGAAACGACGATGACGGAAGAGTAATGTGGCCTTTGGAGAAAAAAAAGACACGATAAATTAACAAACATTGTTATGTTCTCCAATTTTTGGTGCTAGTTGCATATGTACATTTAAAGTAGTAGTAGTAGGACTTTATTAAACAAAAAGTAGATATTTACAATGTTATTTACAAATATGGGTCGCACGGGCAGTAAGCCGTACGTGCTGTTGACAGTCCGTTACAATAAAGTAATAATTGCTACTAGTGTAAAGAAAAATAAACATCAAAAAAAGCAATAACAATACAATTACATAAAGAAAACACAATAATATTACAATTAAATAATAACACAATAGCATTATACACTAAAAACATTAACATTACAATTACATAAAGAAAACACAATAATATTACAATTAAATAATAACACAATAGCACTATACACTAAAAACATTAACATTACAATTGCATAAAGAAAACACAATAATATTACACTTAAATAATAACACAATAACATTATACACCAATTAATTTATAAAGTAAAAATGAGCTGAGAAGGTGATTTTCGCGGGTCATAAGGAACATTGTTTAAAAGCAGTCCAAGATGCAACTGTTAATGTACTTCCACAAACGTCAAAGAAAGTTTATTTATGTAATTATATGAAATAATCTTTAAAGTGTATTTTGCGTTTTGATGGATCTGTATTTTATGTTTTGATAACGTGTTTTGTTACAATATAAAGTATAGGTTTTATTGCTTAGTAACTATGAACTATAGCGTTACTGATTGTTATAATAGTAGAGAAAAGGTATTTATGAATCACATGACACAATATTAACTGCTTATACAAGGTTCTTACATAACCAATATGATAGAGGAAATAAAGAATTATTACAAATAAATAGGCCTAAGTTAAGTCTAGATTTGTGGGCGCCGAGGAAATAAATTATACTAGTAATTAATAATAATAATAATAATAATAATAATAATAATAATATTTGATTAATTCTGGCAGAATTAAGACTATAAGGCCTTCTCTTCCACTCAATCAGCACAAATATATAAATACATGTTTACAGTAGTACATATCATCTATATACTATGCTAAATATGAAGGGTTAAAAAGACATTAAAAGTTGCAAGGTAAATTTCAGTATAAACAACATTTTAAACGATAAAAAAAATAATAATATTTTTAAGAATATTCCACACTACAGTGGTTTTCCTTCAACCCAAAGTGATTTGCCGCCAGAGGTTTATGCCTAAAGCATCTTATTCCCTAAAATCTCTAGCTTCCTTACTTCTTCTCATTCCATCTATCCAACGTTCTCGAGGTCTGCCTCTTCCACTTTTTCCATTAGCTTTCCAATCAATGATGGTCTTTGGTATTCTATCTTTTTCCATTCTTATGAGGTTTTCGTACTTTTTCAGACGTTTTTCTTCTATTTTTTCTTCAACTTGCGTTATTCCCTTATTGTGCTGTTTCTAACTTTATGCCGTCTTGAAATTCTTGTCGATCGCCTCCAAAATCAATTTCTACTGCTAATAGCTTGTTCTCTATTTATTGTCCAGGCTTTGGATTCATATAATAATAATAATAATAATAATAATAATAATAATAATAATAATGACGTGCATGGAAACTTCTTATAGGAAAGCCAGAAGGAAAACGCCCAGTTGGTAGACCAAGAATGAGGTGGGAGAACAACATTAACTATGATTTGAGGGAAGTAGATTATACAGGGAATGATTGGAAAACATTGGCTCAGGATAGGGATGTATGGAGAGCTTATGTCCGCACGGCCATGAACCTACGGGTTCGATAGTGCCAGTGAGTAAGTAAGTAATAACAATTATCATCATCATCATCATCATTATTGGTTCTACAGCCCGTTGCAAGCCTTCACCGCCCCTAATAATAATAATAATAATAATCACCAACTAATACATACGGGGTAATGATCAGGCCAAGGTTAGAGCAAATATAAATTTAGATAAAATTAAATTAAATTTTCTGGGTTGGACAAATCTAGCCAGGTCCTCCAGGTTGGGGGTTTTAGCGATGGGCAGCTTCTCGTTCTGCATAAAAATATCGTGGTAAAAGATGAAAGTACTACCTCAAATTGTTAAAAACTGATTCTTTATAGCCAGTTTTATAAAACACCATTAAAAATAACTTAATATATTAATGATTTGTGAAATTAATATGCAGTGATAGCAAAGCTCTGTTAAACCGCAACATTCTAATTGCGCAGTATCTAATCCTATACTAAACAGCGCTGTAAATGAAAAGCAAGCAGCAGCATTGTTATACGAGCGAACATTAAGAACAGAAGACAAAGAGGTCACATTGAGCGCTGTGGTAATATTGGAGACAGTTATGCGACCATCAAAACTACCTGTCATTCTGCAAGCCATCAAATCCAGGGCAAGGCTCATTGTTCCTCACGTCTACTGTTACGTCCATTACGTCATTAATTTTACTTGCCTTCCTAATTAGTTCGTTCTAGCTAATTTCTAGGTAAACCTATTTCATTTCAAATCAATGTTATAATTAGAACATATTTTGAAAATTTTAGTGCAAAAACTCTACTTATTCTAAGGCAAAATTTATAGGATACTAATTAGCTCTAATTGCAAGAAATTGTGTTAAATTACAATCTACATACATCAAAAAACAAATCAAAAATAATGACATTTGAAGGAAAATATCCTATTCGACAAAAATAGTTCAACAAAATAATAGATAAAGTAAGATGTTTAAATTATTTAGGATGGTTATTATCATATGAAAATTGAAAGATCCATCCATCCATAGTAATTCTGCCCGAGGGCAGGTCTTTCACTGCAATTACAGCATTTTCATGCTATGCTTTGCAGCTTTGCTAGGGAATTGTAGGTGTGGTAGCTTCCCGTTGCTTTCCACACCGGTGAATGATGATGATAATGATAAGAATGATGATGATAATGATAAGGATGATGATGACGGCCATATGATTTCGGGGATCGTTTGGGCCTTAAAGTTTTCCTGACATTTGTCTTACAGATGAGGAAAAACCCCGATAAAAACCTCACACAGAAAAACTGCCCCGACCGGGGATCGAACCCGGGCCCGTTGCGTGACAAGGCAGCACGCTACCTCGAGACCACAGCGGCGGACTGAGGGAAAGATATAGATAATAAATTAACAAAATTCCAGCATATGTGCGGCACAATTCAAAGAATCTTGCTTAATAAAACCAAGAAAGAGACGATACGATTTATAAAGTCTAGGCAGTTCCCTCCTAATGTACAGAAGTGAAAGTTAGACATTAAATAAATTTGAAAAAAGGAAGGTAGAAACGGCAGAAATACGTTTCTTAAGAAGGATAGCAGGACACACTTTAAGAGATCATATCAGCAATACCGGCATTGGAGAACAATCACAAATGTGTGGATTAGCAAATTGACAGACAACGAATTAAAATGGTGTCAACATATAAATAGAATTGAGACATCTTATCTATCAAAATAGGCTGTACAATATATTCCAAGAGGTAAACGTTCCGTTGGACGCCCCATAACCAAATGGAAGTATATGCTTTGAGTTGGTTCAGGTTTACAGCCCTAACCTTGAAGTTAAAGAAGAAAAATTAGTTATAAAAATTAACTCGTTACGTTTGTTATGTTTGTGGTTATTAAAAAATTGTAAATACTGAGTACTCTATCATCATTAAGATTAGCGGTACAGACTAAATTCGGATATCGGATTCACTCTGAATTTTCTCCAAGCTTCTCTTGTCTTTAGCAACCAACCACTACAATGCTCTTCGCTACCAATCTTCTATAAATAGTCCAGAATCCCGTACGTCCATCAATCGAAACTTTGGTCGTCTGAGTTTACATACAAACAATTTCTGGAAAATCGTTTCCTTTATAATTAATTTCTATCTCGACTGGTGTTAAAGGAAAAGTGGATCAAGTTCCAAGTTGAAAATCTTCATTATATGTGAATCGATAATTCTTCAGAGTAATGGTGAACCAAGTATTGCATTTGTTCCGTTTCTCTGCAAAAACACTTTTAATTCCTCATCTTCAGTTAAATATATTCTTTAACTTTATATCAGTTTTTATTAAAACAGTTAAATATGGACTTGATCCACTTTTGCTCTGAACCCCTCAATTATATATTAGTAATGTTATCCTAAATAATGTCGGTCAGTATCATAGAGAAACTTCGAATAGAGGGGAAACTGAGTACAGTGACATCTAAAAAATTTCGGTCGTTTACGATGAACTACAATGAGCAAACTACAATGGTAGCGCTGTTTCGTAGTAACAGAATATGTAACTAAATAAAACAAATGCAAGGCACACGGCGTCGTTCACGGCGTGTTTAACGGTGTTCACTCGGGATTATGGGAAGTTAGCCATTTTGTAAATTTAAATTTTTAACTGCTATCCTTTCGTTCTATGTAGACGGTACTGTAAATTATCGAAAGTTAAAATCATTACTTAGATTTTATTTTACTCTAATTGTAAGTAAATTCAAGCTTGTTTACATTTTTAATGTGAATCTATTTTCAAAGATAAAGCTACTAGAAGTGATAAAATTCTAAGATTTGTTAGGTTAGGAAGAGTGATGTTAGTGTACAGCCATTTCTAATAAACATTTTAAAAATGTGACTTTATAATGGACAGATCTACATGGCTAAGGTTATTTAATAAATATTGTATAAAATATGTATGTGAGAATAAGGGGGTAGGTCAATTGTACATATTTATTAAAAGAGCTCATAATGCACGTTTTAAAATTTTAATAAACGAAAATAAATTAACATGTTTTATTTATTTCCATTCTTCCTTTCTGTTAAAATTAAAGAAAATCTGTAGGTCTGAGAGACTGGGTATACATAATTCCACAATTTAAGATTAATTAATACGTTATTTATTCCTATAAAAGTTAAATTCCATGATTATTCACCAGATGGCGTTATATAATTATAATTCATAATTTTACCACCAGGCGGTGCTGAATTTCATATTAGTACCAGAAAAAATCGAAAAAATTTAGATGTAGTTAGTTGTTCTACACTAGCGCCGCTTATGGCATGTACGCGAAACTTGCCTACTTTCTTCTCTGGTACTCTGTGGGTCAGTATTATCATCGTTTATTAAATATAATTTGCGAAAATGTAATTGTATATACAAATTAGAAAATATTGTACAGAGGCGGATACGTAACCCATGTGGGGGAAACTCGTCTTCCAAGTCTGGGCCCCGAGTTTGTTTCCCTAACTTTTCATTTAGGGTTCGTGATCGACGAATCTGAGCCAGCGCAGGTTTTTTCTCGGAGTTTCTCCCATTTACTCCTGCTTAAAACTTTGTTCCACCACTTCTGCATACACAATCATTAATTTTGTTGCATTTCGTCGGCACCCACATTTATATCGCAAACCTTTAAACAATAAAAGCTTGATCTCGTTCCATCCCTCGACCGGACATGCCGCTCGCGAGTAGAGGATTTTTTTTTTACTTATGAATCTCAATCTCGTGCATTCTGGTATAAAAATAAACTTAAATTAAAAATTGAGTTGTTCCAATTTAACAGAATAACCAGCAAAATTGTATTATTAATTCGAGTTCCTGAGAAATTCGCTTAGTTTACGCAGTTCCTGGGCGACGGATGTTTTACAAATTAGTTTTAATGATGGATGAGAATATTTACATTGATGGTAGTAGTACAAAATTAGTACAGATATAATATAATTTAGAGGAAATGATCTATACACATGAAGATGGTAATAAAGTTTAACCTTAGAATATCGATTATGATTTTCACTGCTATCGTTATGCATTTTAAAATACGTTCTTGGGATTTTTGGCCGTGTCTTGCACTGTTATCTTCATGTTTAACAACTAGTTGGGAGTTTACTACGAAAATTTACACAAGCAATATCTCCTGAAGATGTCACCCACAGTAGGTGATGAAACGTCGAGAAGATAAGGCCAAGAATCCAGAACAAATATTATAAAATACATATATATATTTTTTTTTCAAATGCCCCAGGTTTGTCTTTTCGGCATTCTTGGTTTCTCTTCTGGCATGGCGTACTTGTAACCCATTTCTGAGGTTGGGCCGCCTGGAAGACGGGGTTACGTTGCCCCTATGATATGATGGGTGATGATGATAATGGTGCGCCAGGAGAGTCCCGAATCCTAAGCTTAACCTAAGATGAATATGAATGATGATGATTGCGATGGGCATATGATTTTCGGGGACCGTTTGGGCCTTAAAGTTTTCCTGACATTTGTCTTACAGGTGAGGAAAAACCCCGATAAAAACCTCACCCAGAAAAACTGTCCCGAACGGGGATCGAACCCGGGCCCGCTGCGTGACAAGGCAGCACGCTACCCCGAGACCACAGCGGTGGACGTATTAAATTGGCAGAACAATTTCTCGCGTCAGTTATTTAAATGTGGCGGACTGCAGTGAAAACGAAATAATGCATAACTGTTGTTATTAGGTTTATTGTTTAATTCGACACACATGTAAGTAATCTCTTTTTGTTCGTTTTCTTCCGTTTAATTAAAACCCCTAAATAAATAAAAACAATGCTTGATGTATTCTACAGGTTACATTGCCAATTAAAGGGTTAATACAAAGATAGAGTACCGGTAAGTAAAAGCAAAGACAACATCCCAACTCTTCGAATGTTTTAGTATTACAATGTTTCTACATTAACGACGTTCTTTTGTGTATACCCATGTTGCAAAAAAAAAAAATTCCTCGTGACAGCTGCCGATTATAAAAATTGTTAATTTTTTATACAAATGACTTGTTTACAATATATCTAATATATAAAAAATAATGTTTATTTGTTTGTTGTTGGTTAGTTAGATTTTTGATTGTTTGTTCGTACATTATACACGGTCATACCGTTGATCCGATTGTGATGGACTTTTTGCAAAATGTTCAGGAGATTCCCGGGATGAACATAGGCTATAAGAGAGTTGTGATACTCAACTCCTACAACCTTAAAAATCGCCCTTTGTAGTGGAAAACGTGAAATAGTCCCTTTTTTAACCCTTAAATGGCTTACGCTGCCTAAACCATAACAAATACACAAAATGAATGAACACAGAATTGAATATCTCAAAAAGCTCTACAAATAAGTCCGCGACTATATATATATTTATCTCTTACGGATAACTCACAATAACAATTTTTGTCTTTCGTTGATGCCAAGAAGATCGAGACAAGTACGTAGATTCCTGTGCAAAAGCATAGCAGCACATGGCGGGTATTCTTTTACGAATTTTGTCTTTTATCTCATTTATGCCAAGAAGATCGAGATAAGTATATTCCCGGGCAACACCGGGTAATCGGCACGGGGAATCTTAAAATAATTACGATATACATTTATAATTATTTTTCATTTTATTTATTCAGCTAATCATAAGAAGTACATTAATTTTTATCTTTCAGGTCATTTATGCCAAGAAGATCGAGGTGAGTAGATTCCCGGACAACGCCGGGTAAATAGCATGGGGTATCTAAAAATAATTACGATATGAATTTTTGTAACCACTTATTTAACTAAACATAAAACTAATTAATTTTCATATTTCAGCTCATTTGTGTCAAGAAGATCCAAGTAAGTAGATTCCCGGGCAACGCCGGGTAATTATCACGGGGTATCTAAAAAATATAAATTTATAATTATTTTTCCTTTTATTTATTCAACTAAACATAAAAATCACATTAATTTTCATTTATTTAGGCGTAGCAGCGCACCCCGGGTGTTAGCTAGTAGCATCATAAAAGAATGCATGTGCAACAAACACTTAAGTGAAAGAATGAATATCAAACAGAGGTGTAGCTGGATGGAATGGACACGAAAGTAAATAAAATTCACTATTGTATATTGTACCCAGCGCTCTTTTCTTTATTCTGTTATAGGAAGAAACAATTTCCTTTCAAAGACTCTATTTCCGCTCGTTGATTGAGTAACTGAGGCAAACTGCCTTATAGCCCAGCATCTGGTCAAACTAACTTAATATATAGAGAAAAGATGAAGAGGAAAAAATGGACTACCTTTTGGGATTCTTGAACAGAAGCAGTAGAAAATCAGCGTCCATTAAAAAGATCCAATATTCGCTTTAAGGCGATCACAAATGGTTAATATATTACGAAAGGGCATTGAAACATGTGAATGACTCACATTACTTAAGAGGGTACAATTAAGTCATCTTATCTGTATGAAAACATTATTAAGATTTGTAAAATAAGAAAACGAAGGTACACAGTGTTCGCTCTTAAACTCTCCATACCGAGCTTAGTAATTTTTGTAATATTTGTTTGTATAAAAATAACTTTATGTTTGAAAAGTTTTGTTTGACTTAGTACGTTTGAAATTTCAGCTTCTATTAATTAAAGTACGTTAATCGAAATAAGGATTGTTTACAATAATAATATTTGTTTTCCTGCTTGTAATACCCAACATACTCGTATAAAAACAAAGTTATATACGGTATTTTTAATATCATTAATATGAAAGTTTAAAAATTCAGTACTGTGAGGAAAGTTTTAAATATGTTCTTTATTCAATGCCCCAGTTTGTCATTTCGACATTTCTGGTCTTCTCTCTCGGCATTGGCTTAATTGTAACCCACTTTTGAAGTTGGGGTGCCTAAAAGGCGGAATTACGTTACCCCGATGATATGATGGGTGATAAATGGCAATGAAGGGCCAAGAGAGTTCTTAACCTAAGTAAAAAAAGTAAAAGTAAAGTGGTCCCACAACAGGAGGTTAAGGCTCCCACTTTTTCTAGACAATCGGCACTTTATGTCAGCCGGGTTGTCAGCCCTGCGTGACGGCCGCCTTTGCCCCCAGAACAAGCGTCTGGTACTCATTTCCGTTGGAGGCTGAGTCGACCCCAGGGCCATAGTGCCGCCAGAGGGTTTGGGTCAGTTTAAAAATCCTGACCCCAACGGGACTTGAACCCTCAACCCTCCGGCTTGTAGCTCAGTGCCTTAACCACTACGCTACGGCGTTCACTTAACCTAAATTCCAGACCATGGGTTACCATAGGAATGATTCCATTTAGTGAAAAAGTCCTATGGTTTAATCGGGACCTCATGAACAGTAGTCGGAAACGCTGACCACTACCCCTTGAGGCTGGTCGTGTTTTAAATATAGTATCGTGGATTTGTGAACATTTTATTAATTAATCAATTGAGTTGGTGTTTACTTGATGAAAATCCATATTCATTAATTAAATAAAAATAAAACGTAGTTTTATTTGATTTTCATATTTATTATATAATTCAGTGACAGCTGTTTCGGTACACTGTACCTTCTTCAGACATGTTAACAAATTATGAATTGTGTTCCAACTGATCTAAGCAACAATACAACAATATTTATTTAAATTTTTAAATTTAACAATGTTTCCTGCTTGTAATACCCAACATACTTGTATAAAAACAAAGTTATATACGGTATTTTTAATATTATTAATATGCAAGTTTAAAAATTCAGTACTGTGAAGAAAGTTTTAAATATGATGTCAGGACAAACTGGTAGAACTTTTATATCTCGGATAAAGGAACACATGAGAGCATATAACAGAAATTTAGAAAATTCAAACTATGCTAACCACCTATTCCAATTTAATCATTGTTTCGATCCAAATTTTGAAATTTTACATATTTGTGATAAGGGTAAGAAGTTAGATCTTTTGGAGGCTGTAGAAATTAATAAGTTTAAAAGTAGTAAAAAACTGTTAAATTCTCAACTTGATTTGAATGAATCCCCTTTGTTAAATTTAAAAAATTTAAATAAATATTGTTGTATTGTTGCTTAGATCAGTTGGAACACAATTCATAATTTGTTAACATGTCTGAAGAAGGTACAGTGTACCGAAACAGCTGTCACTGAATTATATAATAAATATGAAAATCAAATAAAACTACGTTTTATTTTTATTTAATTAATTTTATAGTAATCAGAATTCTATACTAGCCTAATCTTTCTGGCGGCACCATGGCCCCGGAATCTTCTCACAAGAGAAACCGACTTTGAAATGTCTTCCAGAGAAGCATTGTGATGTACCAAGGCGGTGTTCAAAAAGTGCCGATTCTAACTGGAAGGCACAGAAATCAAAGCTAGAACCCAGCGATAGCAACCCACTGCATGAAGGAGATTGACCCCTTCATGAGTAAGATTGGCGTAAAGTGGGACGGGAATTGGCCAGTGAGGGTTATCCAATCTACAAATTCAGGAGTTGTATTACTTCTCTGTAGTTAAAATTAGAGCTTTGACGCTAGATTTTGATCTCTTATAATTAAAAACGACAGAGCATTTTTAGACACTGTCTTACTACATCACAACACTTCTCTGGGGGGGGGGATAAGGTAGGATTCGGTATGCAATGGTTGACAGTTTCCTTGTTACTCTCTAACTTAAAAGAGTACCAGACTTAGTTCTCCGGGTAAAGGCCATTGTCATGCAGGACTGAAAACTTTGGTAGATATCTAGTGCCATTTTCTAGAAAGCCTTCACTTCCTACTGCCCCAAGAGTTTCTTATGGCCTATAAAGGACTAATTTTTACCTTCTTTTTTTTAAATAAGCCATTATGACACTAATGCTTCGTAACGTTTATACATAGTTAAAAATTATAAAATAGTAACTGAAATCACAGTCGTCTCTGGAAGGTACCAGTCCAGCTGTTGAGAATGGAACAAGGATTCTGAAAAGGCTTCCAGAAAATTTCAGCATTACTATTTTAAACGACATTTATCGTTAAAGACGATTGTGACTTCAGGTACCATTTTATCATAAGTAATACTACGAGTGATTTCCAATTTTTCTAGAGAATTTGGAAATCAAGAGCGGCATTTGTTAGGACTATTCAACGAATTCAATTAAGCTGTTTACTCATAAATCATTATTTAAATGTAGTTATTTTAAAATATTTATATATTTAATGTAAACGGCAATATTTGAAAACAAATGAGGAACATTTATGTTTAATTTGTTCATCACTGCAACCAGATCATATTTATTGCCAAATAGAGTCGTAATATTGTAAGAATGGACCCTAGTGGAGAAAAAATGAAACACATAAAACTGTTTATAACCAACATTATAGGTTATTAATTAATTTCTGATATCCTATGATATAAATATGTGAATATTTTTTTCAGGAACCTGGGAAATAATACGTTTAAGAAATGCAAAGAGTGTTTTATTTGTGGTATAATCAATTGCTACGAATATTTTTCTATTATATCTCGCAAGCAGAATCTGCTTACATTCGTGCACTATATATATAATCTGGGAACCACTTGATAAAATGAAAGTGATAAAATCGAGGCGAAAAAGACTGTGATTGATTGTAAATCAAAATTCATTGAATTGTGACTGGTCATTGACTACCATTTGGAGCATGATTTAAATAGTCATTTTAACTATATACAAGTCCCGCGCCGTAGCCGAGTGGTTAAGATAAGAAGCCTTGGCGCAGAGCTATGAGACTTGCGCTGGTTCGAGTCTCCAAGGGGAAGAAATGTTCTCATGGTTTTTCGGCCAGTATGGGACCGATGCCCACCCAACATCGTGCGGCATTTGGGTAGCTACAATAAGTAGCGGCTCCAGGTGGAGAAAACCAGCTATAACGGCTGGGGAACTCGACATTCTGACCACATGTCACCCCTACACTGGCTAGATAATCATCTACCTCTGTGATTGACACATGTAGATGTGAGACCAGCAGCCAGCTAGTAGGCTAAGGCCTTGTAGGCCTGTCGCGCCAGGAGTTGGAGTTAACTATGTACATCAACCTTAACGGTGGTTCAATATGAATTATATAACTTTATTCATGCCAAAATCCAGTTCTGGTGTCCAAAATGATGTGAAACGTAGCAAAATCTCAAATATGTTTATTTTAATTTAAAAGAGTGTAAAATTAATTAAAATTCTAAAAGTGTAATGTCTCACAATAGGTTGTAGCACATTTTTAGTTTCCTCACTTGGGGAAAACGTGTTGCATTGGTGATCCCGATCACGCACTCGGCGTACAAAGTGGCTTAACAAGCACGTGACTCTTCTCCCAGCAACACTGACTCACGACATCACATACAGATGTGCCTCTACGTGCATACTAGAATGCCAAGTTCACGGTTAAATGAATAATATGTTTACAATCTCGGCAAATTAGTCAGTCTACTCTCTTTTCATTCTCAATTCCCACTGGTGGCAGCTGAATCCAATATGCCTTCCGCTAGAGGCAACATCGATTCATCTGCTGTAGACAATTTCATTGCTAAATTTCTGAAGTTAGTAGACCTAGAATTAAATGGGCTGTGAATAATTTTTAACGCTACGCGACATGCAATTTGTATTTCTGATATTATTATTATTTTTTTTTTCCATAGGCAGCTAAAATATTACAAAGAATTTTTAGAGACCTTATGGAATTCAAATACCTAGGAACGAACTGGATTCAAATGCAGAAATACATTAAATACTGCATCATATTATGGATTACCGAGACTCATCCCAAATTCATTAAAATAACTAAAATATATTTATTTCTCTAATAGATAATTCATATTTTGAATCATTCACCATAAGAAAACAAGAAACTGGTGAAGAAAATATGAAATATGGGTGATTGAAAACTTCCTTATTCTGGCTTCCAAGTTAGCGGTCGACTTCTTTCGAGGAGTTCAAAACAGGACATTTAAGAATATGTACATGTCTTCCTTCTGGTTGCACAAAATGCAGGCTGGTGATGATAGTATGCCAAGACGGTTGAGGTGTTCACTTACGTTCAGTATTAAGTCGGTAGCATACAACTTCCAGTCTCCTGGGTTTAAGACGTGTATCTTTCAGACTTTTTCTGTGTTGTTGTTATACATTTATGTCCAATTCTTGCTAAAGATATTTGCTTTTAGTCACTCGATGTAATATTATATTGAGCCAAATGACGTTGATTACTGATGGTGTATTTTGAGATTTGCACCCTTCTTCCACGAATGTGTTTTCCTGTTCGTTTCAATACAGATTGCAATGTCTATGAACAAATGTTTTGTTTTTTTCTTCAAGAATTGAAAATCCTTTTTTTTTTTTTTCCTTTTTCTTTTTTTCTTTTTTTTTGGCAATTATGGATTTTTTCTGTGTAAGGATCAGTTTTACTTATTGACAAGATGGCTGCTTTTAAGTCCGAGAGGATGGCGGCGTTTGTGAATTTATCCATTTGAAGTAAGAGTTAAATAATAGAAGTTAAAAAACAGCTATCTGCAGTTATGTGGATGCAACATATTACATCTTACTTTAAGAGGGGAGAAATGATTGCAAGTGTTTGAGAATAAAGGCTTTAGGAAAATAAGAGCCATTCAGAGTTTATACATAGAAACAAATTTTAAAATAGACTACGGAGATAAGATTAGTAAACAAAAAATAGAAATAAACCAGGGAGTAAGACAAGGGTGTCCATTATTACCCGTATTATTTAATTTATACTTGGAACATGTCATAAATGATTAGCAAGAACAAATTAATATTAATAGTGTATTAACAACTCTGCTTTTTGCAGACGATCAAGTAATAATGACAGCATCAGAAAATGCTTTACAACAATCCGTTTATACTTTAAATAATATCTCTCTAAAATACAATTTAAGAATATCTACATCTAAAACAAAAATATTAGCTCTGAAAGGAAAATGTGCAATAAGATCAACAATAGTTATAAACAATGTAATTATAGACCAAGTTTATAATTTTAATTATTTGGGGTGTCATTTAGGTAATGACAGAAATATAGATAAACACACTAAAATACAACGATTTACTCGTAATTATCTATATGGCACAATTAAACGTACTTTATTGAATAAAACTAGAAATGAGACTATTTTGAAGTTTAAAAAGTATTGGCAGTTCCATCTCTTATCTATGGATGTGAAACCTGGACATTAACAAAGGCAGATAGTAAACAAATAGAGGCTGCAGAAATGAAGATGTTGAGAGCAATGGCAGGATACCAGAGGACAGATAAAAATAAAAACGAAGATATAAGAACAAAACTTACTATATTTAATAATCTCTGTGAAAGAATAAAATACTATCACAATGCTTATCTTCAGCACCTATTACGAATGAATGAACAGCACATACCAAGAAGAATCTATAATTAAAAACCAAAAGGGAGAAGATTGTTGGGAAGGCCATTGAAGAGATGGAAAGACTAATTGGACCTATAATGAGATCGGAACAGGCCATTAGGCTTAATCCTTGTTGATGATGATGATGATGATGATGATGATGATGATGATGAGGAGGAGGAGGAGGAGGAGGAGGAGGAGGAGGAGGTGGAAAATTGTTGGACCAAAGAGAGTCAGATATGTGGAGAAAACTAGAAAATAGCGACCTCCATAATATTTATAGGAAATCTGATTTAATTTGAAGGGTTAAGTCTTATAGACTATGATGGCCAGGACATGTGGCACGAATGTGTATTGAAAGAGAGGCACCGAAACTACTTGTATCAAATTCAGCAGAAAAGAGACAATTAAATAGGTCATGAATGAGGTGGGAGAATAATATTAATCATGGTTTAAGATATGTGAATAATGCAGCGATTGATTCGAAAATATCGCCTCAGAATAGAACAATACGGACAACTTATACCAGCGCAATAATGAACCTTCGGGTTCGATAGTTAGTGAATTAGGTAAGCAATCTCGATTGTAGATCTAATTTACTCTCTGAAGCCAATTGTATACGTATGCATGTACAATAATGTTAATTCATTCTAAAGAAATTGAATGTACCAAAATTACATATAAACAAAATTTAAATAATAACATTTAATTACATATAAATAAAATATGAGAAATAATTCCAAATCGAAGCAAAATTAAAATGTAAACTTCTGGATATAAAAAAAAATCAAAATAAGTGTTGCTACAAAGAGTTCTCTGTACCGTTTCACACATGTCGTCAGTTCATGGAGGATGCATCCTAGAGTCATTACTTACTTACTTACTTACTCACTGGCACTATCGAACCCGAAGGTTCATGGCCGCGCGGACATAAGCTCTCCATACATCCCTATCCTGAGCTAATGCTTTCCAATCATTCCCTGTATAATCTACTTCCCTCAAATCATAGTTAATGTTATTCTCCCATCTCATTCTTGGTCTACCAACTGGGCGTTTTCCCTCTGGTTTTTCTACAAGAAGCTTCCATGCACGTCTTTCATTCCCCATACGCGCAACATGTCCTGCCCATCGCAATCTACGAGACTTAACTGTTCTTATTATATCTGGCTTCCTATAAAGACCATGCAGTTCATTGTTATGCAGTCTTCTCCATTCACCTGTCTGTTCACCTCTCTTTGGTCCTAAAATTTTCCTAAGAACTTTATTCTCAAATACTCGTATTCTCCTTTCCTCCCTTAAAGTAAGAGTCCATGTTTCGCACCCATATAATATAACTGGTAGAATAATAGTTTCATATATTTTCAGCTTAACGTTTTTTTGAAAGGAGTTGGGACATTAAAAGTCTCTGCAATGCATAATAGTATGCATTTCCAGAATTGAGCCTATGTTTAATTTCTCTTTGCATCTCATTCCTATTTGTGATTATTGTTCCTAGGAATTTGAATTCAGCCACTTCCTCAAAATTTCCCTCATTTGTCATTAGCTGTCCATTTCCATTGTATACTGAATTTCTACGTGTGGCCATATATTTAGTCATTAAATATTTTTATTCTTAATCTTGGCAGAAACATAATTCACTGCTAGCTACCTATATCAACCCATATTACATATAACGCACGATATGTAAACTAGGAATGTTTGACGGTAAACAGTATTAGGATAGATCTATGCCTTAATGATTTAATTTACAGATTACTCAACACATAGATCGCTATAATTAAGTAATATTAGGTAAACAACTCTAAGAATGTCATGGCTAGTGTAGAATATAAGAGAACTAGTTAAACATTTTTTTAGACCAGTATATAATTAGATCCCTTCATGGTATCTTTATCTTGTCGTGTTGTAGCGGCAAATGACCCCAAGAGGTATGTCGACGGTAGCATTGCTACCGAAAGGGTTATCTATGCCGGTCAAGTCGAAGGCGGTAAACCAGATGAAAACAGTGCCTTCATCGAAAAGAGTGACGATCTTTTACCGTAAAACTACAACCCTCAATAAATGCGGACATGTGTTCCACAGGGTGAGAGCTTATGTCTGCGCGGCCACGAACTTACGTGATCGATAGTGCCAGTGAGTTAGTAATATAATTAGAGACGCAGGATCACTCCTAAATTAATTGACAGAGCAGAGTGTATCCCTGTAAATAAATTAATTCTTAATAATTTTCCTCTAATAGTTTGCAAATTAGATTAACCAACCTTTATTTAAATATATAGGCCTATAATTTTAAAATGATAAATTAATAGACATGTAAGGCCTAAAGTAATTCAGTAAATAACGTAATAGGTAGAACTCAGTATTATGGAGTAATATCCTTGACAAAACAAAATAAGTTATTTATAGACCATTGTATAAAGTATTATGCTACATGGAACAGAGATATGAACAATTAAAAGGTGCCAATCTAATAAGTTATTAGCAACAGAGGTAGATTAGTACTGGAAATCACCTCGGAAGTCCAGATTAGAAAAAAAATAGAAATGTTGAAATTAGGAAAGTAATGAAAGTTCAAAGAAATATATTACAGAAAATTGAAGAAAAATTATTAAGATGATACGGACACCTCAACATGATAGAATCCTTGAGGAGAATTGGAGTACAGAATAGCTGGAAAAAAATGGAAAAACCTAAAGAAAGTTGGATAGAAGGTATGAGAAGAAGCGTGAGTGAATGGAAATTTACAGGTGAGGATGTTCAGGGCTGCTACAAATCAGGAAGGTGAATTTCTTGAGAGTGACATAAAACTATTGTATTTATGATAAATTGCGAAATGAAAAAATAAGGTGGAGGCCCTCAATGTACTTGTGTTTTCAGAAACGTATGTACGTGTACCAGAATTAAAAATCCTCTCCCGACAAGACGTTTTCCTGTAAGGCCCACAAGAAGTGCAGCTCTTAAAAGTACCCACAAAGAGAGAGAGAGAGAGAGAGAGAGAGAGAGGAGAGAGAGAGAGAGAGAGAGAGAAGGAGAGAAGGAGAGAGAGAAGGGAGACTGAGAGATAGAGACAAAAGGATGTTACTGAAATTCGTGATTGCTGTTTATATGTTGAGATAAACTTTTATTTTCGAGAACTTTTGATGCATCATCAAGTATACGGATATTTTTTGAGGACGAATTTTCCAAACTGATATGCCGTGATACGATTGTTGCAGGATTCATAAAAACGTTTATGCAGATGACCAAATAATAATTTCAAATTCAGAAGATAATCTGCAGAAAGGTCTGCATAGACTTAACAGAATTACAGAGGAATATGGATTGAATGCATCTACAGAGAAAACAAAAATTATGGCATTTCAAGGTGTAGATCCTATCAGAAGTAAAATTGTACTTGACAATACTATTTTGGAGCAGGTGAATAATTTTACATATCTCATAAGAAGAAGAAAAGGATGTAAATGCAAAAATATCAAAATTTTAAAGAATTTTAGGATTAATAAATTCTATCTTCAAGCCACAGTTACTCCAAAAACATTCAAGACTGAAAGTGTATAAAACACTGGCTCTTCCAACTCTTTTGTATGGTAGCGAAGTATGGACGTTGAAACAGAAGGATATACAGATACTTAGATCTGCTGAAATGAGATACCTTCGGAGGACTGCATGATACACACTACTAGATCACAAAAAAATGAGGACATCTTGGAGGAATTACACATGGAACCTTTAGAAAACAAAATTTCTGATTATAAGTCAAGATGGATGCAACATGTTCATCGAATAGAAGATCACAGGATACCCAAACAAATGTTAAGATATCAACCTGCAGGAAGAAGAAGACCAGTACGTCCACTCAAAAGACTTTTAGATTGTTTTTCTCTTGAGGTCGAAACAGGTCAACAAATGGCCTAAATTCGTGAATGTACTATGATGATGATAATTATAAAAAGGTTATGGAAATAATGTGCGAATGGATTAATTCATTGGTTATAATTGTTAACAAAACTTTTACGTTTGTCTATAGGATATTTATTTTATCTGTTGAAATACGAACGAACATACAGCTGCAGTAACCAATATTTCAGACTTTGAATGTTTGAAAAAATAAAATAACCAATTATCTTTCGTTTTAAATGCCGTATCACAAAACATTTCCGCATTCACAATACTGTATACCTCTATACGTATCTCAACACTTTTTTACAGCTAACTGGCAGATCTTTTTGTGTGAAAACTCGTACATCATTGTAGATTCAGTGTTTGTCAGAATTCAATACAATTATTTTTAGCCGTAAACAGACTGAATTCTAAACGTACTTGTTTGCAAGTGTCGATGTTATACGTTTCTAAATAGCTTGATGAGAGAATAATACCATATATTTGAGAATAATTGTTTGGTGCGCATTTTATAAATGCTTTTATAGCTTCTTGCTATGGAAAAATTACAATATGGGTAATTCATGATTCTTACTTTCAGAAAGATGTTGATATTTCCGTTGAATAATGATAAATAATTGTATTGTTTTTAGATTCAATACAATTAAAATATAAGATTAATATGAATGTCAGTTACTGAACACAAGCTATACTAAAAGAAATATGGAATTTTATATGTGCATACACAATTACGAAATGTATATTCACGCAGAAAAGTTGGATATAAAAGTTAAGATATTAAAATATGATTCCAAGATAAACTTTTTAATTACTTTTGTTCATTTAACAGATCAGGTTTTTTAACTTTGTATATCAAACAACCATCCCTCAATTAATTAAAATTACACTTTATCTTAAAACAAATAGATCTGCAATTTATAGAACTTGCTAAAAATATTCTATACAATTATTAAAATTTAGTGTAACATACCCTTTAACATATTAAGGCATATATAATTCAATAAAATCATATGCTCTTAAAAAAATCAAATGGAATATAGCAATAAAATTAATCTGTGGTAGGAATATTGAAAATAAATTGAAATTTAAACTTATTTAAAAGCCAAGACACACATTTCAATACATAACACCAAGAAACTGATGCCGGAAGTAAATACCAATCATTTTTGCTTGTATAAAGTTAAATATGAGCTCATACTTAGAAATAGATTATAAAATGAAAATAGTTAACAACAAATGAAGGAAAGTTTGAAAAAAGAAGAACAACAAAAATAACTAGCTTATTATTCATTACAGGAATTCTTGTAATCCCAACTTCTTTTAAAAAAGTTAAACTAAGAATATATAAAATTATTATTTTGCAACTTTATTATTGGATGCGAAATAATACCTCTATTTTAATGGAGGAGAATATATTACAAGTATTTGATAATAAAGTTTCCAGACAAAAAAATTGGACCAAAGGAGAGAGAGAGAGAGAGAGAGAGAGAGAGAGAGAGAGAGAGAGAGAGAGAGAGAGAGAAGAGGAAAGAGAGAGAGACTTATAAATAAAATTAGTGAAGAGTGAGCCACATAAGTTTTATTGGGAACCAGATATAGAAAGAACAGTTAAGTCTCGTGGTTTAGTTATTTCTTTACTTGAACTGTGTAAGCAGACTGATCTGAGATCTGCAACCTGAATGTTCTATTGTGCTATCTCAGTATATTATGGATGAATGCAATGAAGTCTATCTTATGGTGTTACATGAGTTGTAGGACGTCTTCTGTGTCCGGTATACCAGATTTTCTTCCATGATCCATACATCCATTTAAGTCTCGTAGACTTATGTATATTTTGTCTTTTCTTATCACAAAGAAATAGGTTGAAGGAAACGAAAACATATACAATATATAACATATAAAGTAAATTTTGGAGTACAAGAAGATGATAACTCCCTAGAGGACATAAAATAGATTTTAGAATTATATTT
Organism: Diploptera punctata; assembly: GCA_030220185.1. Lineage (NCBI taxonomy): Eukaryota > Metazoa > Arthropoda > Insecta > Blattodea > Blaberidae > Diploptera > Diploptera punctata. Next base: position 1,064,715 of record JASPKZ010009834.1, on the reverse strand, counting down.
ATTTAGCTTGGTGGAGTTAAGGCCATGTGGCCTTCTCTTCCACTCACCAGGACAAACATATATTACCTCAGAATATAACAATCTCAATTAACTCTAATATTAAATACTAAATAAAAATTTGATCAAAAAGATATCTATTATATTACGATCTATAATGCAACCAGTTAATGTTAGTTAAAATTAAGACCAAAACTAATAATAAAGTGTATACAAGCAAGACATATTCATTTGTCCCTGTCTAATGTATATAAAATACAAAGAAAAATAATGAGATATAGAAAACTAATTTTATGATTATACAATATTTAAAACAAAACAGAAGAAAATATTTGTTAATCTTAATATCATCATCATCATGAACAAATTCGTTTTAGGCCATGTGGCCTGTACGGTAAACCTAGCGAAGATGGTCGTGATCTTTCCACCGATGTTTTGGTCTTCCTTGGTCCCTATGTCCAGTTGGGGTATATTGGAATGCCAATTTTGGAAGTCTATTTCTTGTCATTCTCCTCAGATGATTTTTCCATTCTTGTTGGTATCTTTGTATATCTTCATTCAAACTTGTTACTCCAAGTTTTCCTCTGATAATAGTGTTACTTTGGTGATCCTAACAATGAAAGTAAGAAGCGCATTTGGCTTACTTGAAGTTTATGAGAGTTTCTTTTATTTAAAATCCAAATTTCACTTCCGTATTTTAGAGCAGCTTTTGATGTGATGTTCTGTAATCTTAGTTTTGTCTCTGTCCTCATCTGTAATCTTAATATTAGTTTCATAAACATTGGTTTCGAAAAAAAATTCAATATTATTTCTTGCAAAACGCCTACTTTTTTATTTCATTGCTGTAGCCGACATTTCATTGAACGAATCTAGTATCGTAAGCTGTTGAACCGCTTTCGTCTTTCTTCCAAGATCCCTTCCTCTACTTCCCATAAAAATGTCCATATACTACATTTGGCGAAATTAGGCGCAAATAAAATAAAACAGGCTAATCCGACTTCAAAGTATCTCGAATTGATATATCCATCTCCTTAATTGGACATTCTCGTAATCTCCTATTTGTAGGTTTGTAGTCGTAAATTGTTTTGGGAGTAGGTGGTCTGTTTTTGTTCAGATGTTTTCATTTCCGTCTATATGGCAGTGTTATCAGCATTTGCAAGAAAATTTAATTTATCTGGATTACCTACAGCTTATGTGAAGTAAACCATTAACTCAAATACTCAAATTAGATGATATTTTGAGTATATAGGTTTTGCTGAAAGGTTGGTTGTCCTCCCGTGGAAACTTTTTTTTTCTTTTTTTTCCGACCAGTCTCGAATGCTGAGAAAACGTAAGCAAAATAAATAAATTGTAGATTTTAACGCGGAGGTCAGATTTATTAATTATATCATGTGGGAAAATGATGAGAATTACAAACTGCATTAAAATGTTATGTAAACTGATAAGACGGTAATGGATTGTAATCATGCTATCTCCATAACTTTAAATTACTTAAATTAAAAATAATTAATTAAGCCTCGGAAACAGTGGATTTACGGGTTCGTAGTCATTTATATATATATATATATATATATATATATATATATTTTAAATTCATGTTAATTACTAAGATTGGTTGGAGAAAACCCTCAATGATGAGGAAAATTCTCAAAATGGATGGATTAAAATGTTTCTTGGTAAAATACATTAACTGTATAAAACAAGATAAAACTGTGTTTTATTATTTTTAGGAATAGTTTTGAAAATATTTAGTTGTATTGTTATACGTAAAATAAAAAAGTAGTACCTGAAACTCAGTTACCCTCAACAAGATGAAATGCTAACACCTTCATATCGGACTTAAGAAAAATATATGATGTTTAATTTTTTGTTTAAAATACTTTGGATTCTTTAATTGTTTATAATTTTGTCCAGCAGTCCGGCGCACGAATATCATTTTTATAACTCTTAGTCTGATGATGTATTTCTAAATTATCAATGTTTAAACATAAATCCAGCTGTAGGCGTTTCGGAAACATAAATGTTCTATTTTCTGCTTATGAAACGGTATTAACAGTTGTATCACAACCATTTTTTTTTTCACTGGCAGAGTTAAGGTCATAGGGTAATGTATTCCATTTACTATGTGTAGAAAGCAAATAAACAATTATACACTGTAATTATCGAACTAAAATGTTAATTAGAATATTCTGTTTCCTCGGAATTCGCTAATACAGATCCACAATTAAAAAAAACACACAAAACAAATAATTTTGGATTTTTAGGATGGAAATATCCAAGTGACATTTCCTCCGGGAGGGACTTTAAGCCATGGGTGCCGAATATGAAGATTTTCAGGCATGTAAAAAACCTGAAGCCTGAATAAAAATGCCTCTGGACAAAAATTTAACCGTCCTTCATCCATCCAAATAATACCTCAGTTGCCTACTAGATGTCTCATTGATGCGATATGCTGAATACACCACTCGTTGACATCTATAGGCAAATAAGCGTATCTAAATTAGCTAGGGAGCTTTCTAATTTCACGCGGGCACATATCGGGTATGTAAATAGATATATTATCACTTTCAAAAATATTTTATAATAATATATATAAATTGGTAAGAGGCACTCGAAAGAGCATTAAGTTATAAGTTTATGATTTGTCTTTTATGAGTTTGTTCAGTGATCCTGTCCATATTGTGCATTGTTTGTAATGGTATCGCTCACACTTTTGGTCGCATATCTTGCATTCACACGAATCACTCGGATGGTGGAATTTTGTATTTTTGCACATTTTGTGATGATATCCGTGTGTTGCTAAACCTATGATTCTGTGCCTTTGTGGTTGGTTACTTCCAGTCCACTCTCTGTTTACCATGGCATCTGAGGCGTAGAAATCTTCGTCGATCTCTTTTTCTCTCTGTTTCTTTTTTTCGATGACTTTCTTATATGGCTCCGTTGCTGGCAGTAGTATCCTTTGTCTCAGGTCCTCTAGGAAGAAGGTTTCTCTGGCTAGCATATAGGCCATTCTGTTTGGTGTGTATTTGCTTGCACCTAATGCCTTTTTGATGAATCTTGGTTTTACTTTTTCTAACCTCTCCCGATAGTTTCTCCCATATCAGTTCTATCCCGTAGGTGACGATCGGGGTGATCACTGATGCGAATAATTTCATGGCTGTGACTAATTTTTAACGATGTGATGTCTTTGATACTGCACATAGCTCTTATAATACATAGCTTTTATAATAAGTAATTGTAATATATTGCGATACGAATGTGGTAAACGCTTCATACGGATCGAGCTTTTTTTTTTTTTTTTTTTTTAATTTCCGAGGTTTCGTTCAACATGAGTTTTGCATACTATTTTTTGCACTATGTGTATATATTTTAGTAATTAAGATATTAGCTAAAATTTTATTAAGTATAATTGAAGATAAATGTTAGATTTCAGAAGGTGAATTGGCTGTATGTGTTGCTATGGAGAAACAATAAGTATTGTTGGTCATGTCGCCATCTTATGTTGCCATGTATTTGTTAAAACTGTAAAACCAATTTGATTTGGGATTTATTTCTGATTATGGAGAAAGTTTTAGACGATGTGTGCAGTGATGACGAAATAGAAAGAGTATGGAAAGCTGGATGTGATGAATTAATACCGAAAATAATACAAATTGCAGTATCACTATAAATATTTCAAAATAAATGTTTTTACTTACCGCACAAGTGCTTTTGGTTATTTTTAAATTATTGAGATTTCTTATGTTTTCATAGCAACCAAGATTGTACGCGGGAATGTCAAATTACGATGCACATCAACAATAACAATAAGTATACAATAATAGTTACTCCCATCCATCCATAGTAATTCTGCCCGAAGGCAGGTCCTTCACTGCAATCATAGCATTTTCATGCTATGCTTGCAGCTTTACTAGGGAATTGTAGGTGTGGTAGCTTCCCGTTGCTTTCCACACCAATGAAGGATGATGATGATGATGATGATAATGATAAGGATGATCATGGCCATATGATTTCGGGGACCTTAAAGTTTTCCTGACATTTGTCTTACAGGTGAAGAAAAACCCCGATAAAAAACCTCACCCAGAAAAACTGCCCCGACCGGGGATCGAACCCGAGCCCGCTGCGTGACAATGCAGCACGCTACCTCGAGACCACAGCGGTGAACTTCCTAGTTACATAGTTGAAAATATAATGTTTTTCGTGTTCTCTGATAAAAATAACTGCAGCTAGGAACGTTGTATGAAATGTTCCGGTGGTTCTATATTTTCTAGAGGTTGCCAACATATGGTGCACAATCGTAAAGAACAAACAAAATTGTAACTAGAGACCGCAAAATCAATTGCCCTGCGGGTATTTGAAAACAAAATTACTGAATGGAAACGTTATATTATTTCAACGGAAATTCATTATATACAGCTGCTGTTGCAGAAAATAAATTCTAATGGAGACAGTTTCACGAATTCTCGTCCATCGCAGTGAGGATGTGATGAAATCCTACCTCTTGCCTGCAGCCATCTTTCCTAATCCCTTTGTGCCAATTTACTATTTGATGTGGTATGCAGAGTTTTCCATCAAACTTCAAGAGAACTGTCAGCAAATTTGGATCACAATGCGTATCATTCACCATTACATTCAAACAAATGACATGCAATATTTACATTGTTATAATCTCTCAATTTGCATTAAATTGTATGATGCGAGGTTTGGAAGTGGTTTATACAGAATCGAGGAAAATGTTTAAAAACCGTTCGATAGCGAGGTCTTTAATTTTTTAGATTAAAGGGATTAAAAAAACTAAAGGGAAAATTACTATTAACATTATAACATTCTATAAGAATTAAAAACGTCATTCCCGTATTTTCGAATTATAGACACTAAAATTGAAAGGCGTAACGCCCCTTCACATACAGGTTAAAAAACTATTCTAAAATATAATTCATAATTAAAGGAGACTAGGTAAAAGTATAGGATAAGGTAAAGTGAAAGTACAATAAATTCCAATCTTAATAAGTGTTTTCGATTCGAAGAAAAAACTCAAATTCTACAAAAAAGGTAGTGCATAATTATAAAGGCATTAACATTAATAATCTTCTTCTTCTTCGCTTCCTGGTTTAGGCAAGAGTTGCCTGTTCCGTCTTCACTAATAGATCTAAGACCATCTCTTCTTCCTCTAATAATTCAAGTAAAATATTGGTCTTGTAAACCAAAAATAAGATAATCATTTAGAACTTCAAAGAGGAAACCACTTCATAAACATGCGTTGTACATTATTTTTATCGCGATGTTGTTTTCAAAATAATAAATAATAGTAAAATAATATATTTGTTGGAATTATTTGCATTCAATATAAACTATTAACTAACGTTAACAGTGTGGCAATGTTTATTAGTTGAAACAACAGGAGGCCGTGAGATCAATTTAGTGATAAAATGGCGGTATGTACGTATTTATTATTTTATATTGTTTCAAATAAAATTTAGTTAATTTAAAATGCAGTGATTTGTTTGATATGATGTATATTAACACTACCATTTGGATATTTTTGTATATACATTGTATGTAGTGTACATAGAGGGCATCGTCAGAGCTTAATTATTCATTTTCAGTGTCCAATATCCTACGTTAAAAAGAAACTGCTGGAATATATCATCGCTGATGGGAATGAACATTGGATAAGGAGTGCAAATGGCGCTTTAACTAAAGAGCTCTTCTTTCCTACAGTACACCATAGGCTAAATATAAAACACTCTATTCCAAATTTCATTTTAACACAATTTATGAATGACCATGGAAAATTTGGAAGTTATTTTAGGAGATTTAATATTAACCTAAACAGTGATCATAATTGTAAATGTCAAGAATCAATACAATCTGTAAAACACGTTTTATTTGATTGTCCTATATTCTAAAGACAACGATTCTGTTTAAACTTACATTTAAAGAAAGATGAGGCTTCTGCCTCAATGTGTGAGGTGATTTTTAAGAACCAAAATTATTATAAAGATTTTATGAAATTTATATCACACATTCATAACAATATGTAGTATTTTCTAAGACACTTATAGACGATTTATGTAATTCATAACACTTATTCAAAACCATGAGATAATATTTATGTTTTACAATGTATAGTATAATATTGTTATAGTAAGCTACAACCCTAACATGCCTTTGTGGCAAAATAGGGTTTCACAATATTTGGAGATTCAATAATAATACACAAAGGGCAGTGGTTTTCCTTCCCACACGCGTGTTTGTAATATGTAATGTTACAGTGTAGTTAATTTATTATAGTTTGACAACCCCGAAATGTAGGAAGTTGAACTTTCAATCATGGTCGCTATTGCTGTAAGTTCGACAAAACGCACTATAGCGCAAAAAAATGTTATTATGAATGGTAACATAACTAATTATATGGGATTGCATAATACCTATAATACTAATAATAATAATAATAATTATAAAATTGATATTGATAATAAATAGTAATAAAACTAACTCACTGGCAATATCGAACCCGTAGATTCATGATCGCTCAACATAAGCTCTCCGCACATCCCTATCCTGATATTTTCCAATAATCCCCTATATACTTCTTCCCTTAAATAAAGGTTAATGTTATTCTCCAACCCCATTCTTGGTCTTCATCTGGGGGGGGTTTCCGTATTATTTTCCTGCAAGAAACTTCCATGCCCTCTTTTATTCTCCATTCGTGTCACATGTCATGTCCATCGCAGTCTACGAGACTTAACTGCTCTTATCATATCTGGTTTTCTATAAAGACCGTGAAGCTCACTGTTACGAAGTCTTCTCTATTTGCATGTTCATTTCACATATGTAGTAATATTAATAATAATAATTGCTTGATAATTATATATATATATAATCATAAATGCCTAACTTCAGCCATTACTTTGATGATAATTCTATGACAAGAGTAAATAATCGTAGCATTTTCATGCTATGCTTTGCAGCTTTTTTAGGGAATTATAGGTGTGGTAGCTTCCCGTTGCTTTCACACAGGTGAAATGATGATAATGATAAGGATGAAGGTGGTCGGATGATTTTCGGGGACCGTTGAGCCCAAGGCTTACTGTCATTTGCATTACAGATTAGGAACAACCCCGAAAAAACTCATCCAGGAGCCTGAATCGAACCCCGGGCCCGCTGCGTAACAAGGCAGCACGCTACCTCGAGACCACAGCGGTGGACATTATAGACATAAAGAATGTTATGTGTTAATTAGAGAATCGTGATTCATGTTGTAGTTGCGAAGAGTTGTTTGCCCAGATTTAGCTTTCCATTAACGAAAAATGTTGCAATGGCTGGTTGTATTAGCTATGTGTCTGTTTTCATGAGGAGAAGTATTCATGTTTGTGGCCTCACGCGCTGAAAACTAATATTGACCTGGCAATGAGTCCATTGAGGCACGCTATAAAAATGAGCACGAGAGGGATTAATTTGGCTACGGTGATGCGCCCAGAGTTCCCCGCTGCCATCAAATATTTGCATTAAAACGCTTACGTATCGCTAATCCAAAATCCAAAATAATTCTAGCGAGATGTAGATAAATGAAATATTATTTCTAGAAACATGGAAGCACTGGATTTACTACCCATAAACAATACAAACCGAAGCAAGGGACTTGTTATTCTTAAATATTACAAACGACGAAAATAGAAGTATTCGTAAAAACTACAAATCGAATCAAAGAAATTATTAGTTTCTTCTTCTTCTTCCCTTGATTATACGGCCCTCTAAGAACCTTGGTCATCTTTATATGCCCATTCTTCTCTGTTCCTAGCTTCTTGTCTACTTCTTAAATTCTTCAGTTGACTTAAGTCTTCCTCAATTTTATCCAACCATCTTAGTTTCTCTATTTCAAATTTTCCTCTTTCTTCTAGTTTCCCTTCTAAAATCCTTCTTGCATTTTTCTTTCCAGCTTCATCCGAAACACACATCCAACCCATTCTAGTCTCTTTCTTATAATATATCCTCACTAAATTCCTATATAATTATTTGAATTAACTGTTCATTCTAATTCTCCATATATCTTCCTTGGTATTTTTCTTTTAAATGCATTTAATATAACCTTGTATTTTTTAATTGTCCATGTTTTAGTATTGTTTGATATGTTTTAATGTTTTTAACCATTATAAAACTAATAATACATTTTTTATATAAATTTAAACATAATCTGACAACACCGACAACTAAAAATGACAATAGAGTAATAAAATAAAATAAAAAATGAAGTAGACCTAAAATAGAAATACCAAAAAAATCAAGTTACGAATTTTGTACACTAGGTATAGAGCAAGATTTAGATTAAAGGATAATTTTGAACTAAGAAAAAACTCATTAACTAAATTTTGGAAGCTGACAGTAGAGATGATTTCTCAAGATGAAGGTACAATCCTTCAGCGTCGTAACTACAAATCATTCTGTAAGTTCTTTGATATTTCCTAGTTAATTTATTAATAACTGATTTCTCTTAGGTATTATACCTCTAGCCCCAGTAAAAAAGCCTTGAACCGAGATAATATCCAGGTGGTACCTATCTTTGAAGTACGGGACAGTAGACTCGTAAATTATCTTTTTCTCTAAGTTCATATGATCAGGTTGATTACGGCTCGATTTAAACCCCAAGCAAAGTGTAATAATAATAATAATAATAATAATAATAATAATAATAATAATAATAATTGATACAAAATTGTCTGCCAGGAAGATAAATGGGTGATTAAGCGACCTAAGGGTCGACTGGCAAGTGAAAGGGTTGATTTTACAAACCCGTGTGTGATTACCCGTATACATTAAGATGAATAGGTCTATAAGAAGTGGAAGTGAAAAAAGAGGTTACACTTGTGATAAAGAAAGGTAAGTGATCCGGGGAAGCAAATCTGAACAAAAATAAATTCCTGTAAAATGGCTTAATAATAATATAATAATAATAATAATAATAATAATAATAATAATAATAATAATAATAATAATAATAATAATAATAATAATAAATTTCCCATAAGGAAAAATTCTCTATAGGATCGTAACAGGCCTTGGCCTAATACTTGGAAGGAAGAAGAAGATAATAGTACTATTGTAGATATAACCAAGACATTGATTTTAAATGATTCGTTCAAAATGGAATGTTGTATGGTGCAGAGATCTAGACTATAGGTAGAGAGTAAAAAAAAAAGACAATAGTGTTGGATTTTTGACGAAGGGCAGCTAGAAAATCAAAAAAGGGAGAAAATTCGGTACCAGAAAATTAGGGAAATAATGAATGTTAAACACAATATTATAGAAGTAATAGAAGAAAGAAGATTGAAATGGTATGAACATCTGAAAAGGATGGAGAGTAATAGAATCCCAAGAATGATGCTGAATTGGAATACTGAAGGCAGGAGGAAGAGGGGGAAACCACGGAAACAATGGGTGGATGAAGTAAGAAGAAACATGATCAGAAGAGACCCCAAAGAAGATGCTGAAGATAGAAATCGGTGGCGGAACAAAATACGTTTGGTATTGGTAACTACTGTATTGTAGAAAAAATCCTTAATAAAAATAAATACAGAAATAATGATGATGATGATGATGATGATGATGATAATAATAATAATAATAATAATAATAATAATAATAATATGAATAGTTCCGCATATCATTTGAAATTTATTACGTAGTGGTATTAATGAAATTAATGTTCGGAAAGGAAGCACTATTAAAATATTTAAACATTATAAGATAGCTTGCTTAAATATGTAATTTCCATTGTAACCGTCGGCCTTTTGGAATTTAATAGAAGAACTGTTATAGAAGACAACTGTTGTATATGTATAAGAAACTAAAAGCTATCCTAACCTGCACATATAGGAAACTAAAAGGTAACCTAATCCAATTCAATTACTCTAACGTACTCTAAAGTAACTTAATATCTAAAAGCAGACCTATAGTAATGTAATTCTATAAAAAGTAACCATACTTATTAGCAGTGAGTTATCGGTATGTTGATATCGCTGGTTATTAATGCACAACTTGTGCGCATTTTTTATTAATAATTAATGTGGTTGTCGTTGGTTATTAGAGAGTTTATCGCTGGTTCATACAATAACTTACATAATAACAGTTGTAACCATAATTATTAGTATGGTCATGACCTCCATGATGTATTATTAGAGCTGTCGGGACAGGAAATAGTCCCAATTTTTTCATATTTACGACTAAAATAAGATGAAGATAATAATATTCCGTGACTAAAAGCAATAATTATACAATTATATGCATATTTGTTGCATTTAAGTTGTGTTAAAGTGCATAAGTAAAAATCGACTGTAACACACCCCGTCCATTCTGTGATATATATATTAATTTTATTTTTATTATATTTTTATCCCGCAATATTCCATTAAGGCAATCAATTGCAAATTTTCTTGTATTAAGTATCGGAAATGGATTTTTCACGAAGGGTAGCAAGAATTTCCAAGAAGACATAAAATTAGAAACTCAGTTATTAAGGAGAAAATGAAGATTGAAGATACTATTTTAGATTATATTAAAACTGAGCAGTTAAGATGATACGGATATGACCAGCGAATGGAAGACAATCGGCTACCAAAATGTGTTTTGGAATGGAAACCTGAGGGAAGACGAGGCATTGGAAGACCTAAAACCTTCTGGAGTCAGGGAATATATTTATAGATGAAGGAGAAACATCTACAACCAGGAGATTGGATGGACCAACAAAATTGGCTATTAGGAATCGGACGATGTCAAAGACATTAATCAACCGATGATCTATTTATAAGTCCCGTACTGTAGCCGAACTGTTTATGGCATGATGCCTTCGTGAAGAGCTACGACACTCGCGGGATCCAGTCGTGGGAAAATAAATGTTATTCTCATGGAATTTCGGCCATTATGGGGACAATACCAGCTCATGAGAAATTGGTGTAGCTCCAATTAGTAGCGGCTCTAGGTTGAGAAAAGCAGCTATAACGGCTGGGGTACCCGAAATACTGACCACATGTAACCTATATGCAGGCTGAATGATCGTCGACCTCTGTGATTAACACATGCGGATAGCTAGTTTTATCTGTTTCTGTCTATAATGACATAGCCCATTGTTGAGCCATAGTCTCTCCTTTTATATGGAGTTATTAGACGAAGTTAGTTTTCAGTTAACTTATTTGCTCGTAGATGTCATGGATGGCATGCGGTCAACACACAATGACCCAATAAGATATGTAACAAGCAACTAAGATATTACTACGACGTTGATGTCAGTAGATTTTGCTTAGAAGCCTCTTTATTCAGGCCTAAGGATCTTTTATGAGTCTGAAAATCTTCAGACTCAGGACCCACGCCTTAAATTCCCTCCCGGAGGACTTGCACTTTGAAATTTCCATCCTAAATAATCCATCGACCGTGGCCGGGTTTGAAACCGCGGCCGATGTTAGTTTTAGGGGAAATAATTTTAATTTATAACTTTCCTTTAATTTTGTTATTGTTAATTATTTTTTTAAGTTTAATATAAAAAAGGAAAGCTTGTTTATAATTTTTTATAAGTAACCATCATCCGTCACGAATTAGGCCTTTGTAGACCCGTTTCGGTCCCATCTAGCAGTTTAGAAGTCTTTACTGGTCGACGATGTCCTTTGGGTTTTAGCCTATATTGCTTTTACTTGTATTGCTTTTACTTGTATTGCTTTTCTGAGGCTTGTAAGTAATGTAGTTTTCCTTTAAGATAGGTTACTAGCATTTTCGTTAGGTAGTCCAGTAGTGGGGCTGTCACTTTTATTCTCTGGACAGGTTTGTAATGCAACATTTCCTCTGAATTTGATGAAACAGTTATACCGCTGTGACTCGGTCGCCATTTCCTCGTTTAAAGAAACAGAGTAGATAGACTACGAGAAAGTGAGGATAGTATTTGGATAAGAGAGGCTGAGTTACGATTCATATCGCTTCTTCATCCCTTTATAGGTAATTATGTTGTAAAATATTGTGTATTTAAAGTTGGTTAATAATTTAAATGCGGATGTGAGGCCAGCTGCCGGCTAGTAGGCTAAGGGCCTTCTACGCCTCTCGCTGCACGGAGTTTCGTGAAGCGGTTTGTTGCTTTTCTTAGGCATGGTCTCAGTAAAGGCCCGTTATCTGCAGCATATTTCTGTCTACATATCAGAATAGTATTAACTCAAAATTGTAAGTTAATATTGATGATAGAAAATATTAATTACTTTTTAGTGATCAAAGCCGGGTCAATTGAACTGTAACCGGTGAAAGATAAAACATATCTAGATACATGAACAGCCTTTGAAATTATTGATGGCGTACAGATAACTTTCAAGTTCCAGAACGAAATCGCTGCGCATGAACAGAGGTCAGCTATTTGGTTCACAAGTACACAACTATTTGAAAAACTGAAATGCGTTCTATTTCGTTGTGTGTCGTGCAATGGAAAGTAATTTCGCGTAAATAAGTAGAGTGGTAAATGCTATTAATAAAACAAAGCAAAACATATAAAACAAGACAAAGAAAATTAATTGGAATAAGGACGAGAGAAAAAGAAAAAAATAATAAGCGTGACAGCGGGATCGAACACGCGACGTCATGAATGGGAAACTAAATCTCACTCCATTAGATCACAACCGTCCCTGTTAGAAACTGTCTCTATGAAGCGATGCAATACTCCAGGATTTACTTGTATAATGAAATTATATTATAATATTAACTTGATTTAATTTAATCAATTGAGTTGGTGTTTACTTGATGAAAATCCATATTTATTAATTGAATAAAAATAAAACGTAGTTTTATTTGATTTTCAAATTTATTACATAATTCAGTGACAGCTGTTTCGGTACATTGTACCTTCTTCAGACATGATTTAATTTAAATTAATCAGGTGCGTTTTGCATTATTAGTGGAAGTAAACAATCTTGTTGAACCGAAAGTGCGTTTTTCGGCTCATTACTGCAGCGTCGTTATCCTCCCTAGACTGTGATATTCATGAACTATGCCAATATTCCTTTCTCTTTGCATCTACCCCCACTCTCCCTCTTTACCTCTCCTGGTGCGCTATGCCTACGGCGCATCTCCCCTCTACCTCGGAACCTTCATATACTTGGTGCATAGGCAGAACGTTATCATTCATTCATTCTTCATTCACTCATCGATCCATTCCGAGATGGGATTGGAACTCTAAAATGGACAAGGTCGTCTGAAGCCGAGAAGCGGCGCAGTTTTAGTTGGTCCTGTAGACCAGGGAAGAAGCCACCCTGGCTTGGACGCTAGCATGAGTGTAGTATGAGGTATGGTGTGGTCTTTGTCTTGTAAAAGTATTATCATTTATTTATTTATATTATGTTCTTGAATGATCAAATGTTTATCTTGATTTTGTTTTTACTTCAGACTACTTGTTTGCATTAAATATCATTTTTTATATAATTAATGTTCAATCTGATTTATGTGCACGTAGCTGTTTGGTATAATCCTATACGGAAACTCACTCACTTAGGAGATCATTTCCAGCTCCCTTTATTTTGCTGTCTAGCTTTCCTGATTGATAATCATAGTGAAAACAATTATTTTCAGTCACTCTGTGGGTTTGAGAATCATTATTGATTTATGTTAACACGCCTTGGAAAGAAAGATGAATCAATCCTTGCCTTCTATGGGCCCGAGGCAAGTAATTTTGTAATTAATAACCTTGGAGGTAATCAGATCTACGCTAATAGAAGCAACGAAAACAAAAGACGATCCCTAAGCGGCACATTGTTATGCCTTGTGTTTTGTAAACAAAGTAATGAGACGTTATAACCGTTATTCATTTTGTATATTTATGAGCTGTTTCGTTTAATTAATTTATTCCCCTTAATACATATGAATTTATTTATGTAACGAAGCCTGGTAACATGTAGGCATTATGAAAATTAACGACGTTACAAAACAATCCTCTCCAGGATCGAATCTGGGCGTGTCTGTTCTCAAGTGAACATCTTACCCACTGCTCTACTAAAGCGAACAATACGAATACTGCATGAAGAAAGATTTAGCAGCCAGATTTGACCTCAAAGGAGACAGCGCACGTATCAATTTACTAGTGTGAATCGCTCTTCAAAACTCTAACTTTCCACCATTAAGAGATGCGCAATCATTTTTTTCAAAGGCTGTACGTGAAGGACGCTAGAAGAGTTTCAAATGTTAATTGGCAACGATTGTTTGGCTGCGCGCCTTTATCGGCAATCAATATTTGAAACGCTTAATTGTGACGTTTGTTCTGAGAGCATTTGTAATTAATTAAAGTAATAAAAATAGCCACAAACTCTTTTATTTGTTCTTTCCTTTATTTCCCTTAGAAATAAGGGCCTTTATTGTGTGTGATAAATTTGATTACCTAGTCATTTGTCCTTTTTCCGTAATTCCAGTCGTCTTATAATTCCGTCCGGCTTAATCGTATGAGACTTCCAGTATTTAGGCTGCGATGTAACTCGTGAAGAAGAACAATATATAAAAAAGAAAATACAGAAATTTCAACATATTTGTGGTACAATCAGACGAAGACTGAGGAACAAAGTTCGAAAGGACACGCAGCTAAGATTTTACTCAACGATAGTACTACCAGTGGTGATGTATGGAAGTGAGGCCTGGGTCCTGAAGGAAAATGAAAAAAAGTAAAATTCAGGCAGCGGAAATGAGATTCCTATGGGCTGTGAAAGGTTGTACAACAGAAGAACATATTACAAATGAGAACATTAGAGAGGAACTAAAAGTACAACCACTTCTTCAACAAATAGAACAACACAGAAACAATTGGATATAGCACCTGCAAAGAATAACAGAGCATAGGATACCAAATATGGCACTGATTTATAATCCTGGTGGACGACGATCGGTGGGAAGACCAAGAAAGCGCTGTGCTGAACATATGTGAGATCGAAACTGGCAAAGAACTAATCCGTGAAGGATGATGATGATGATTAATTTGATTATGATTAAATTATTTCCTACCTGGTAAAAGTTTAAGAAATGTAAAACAGTACCTGATATCTCAGTCGTCCTCAATAATCAGCAGTGTTGATTTGTACGAGGCCTTTCGATAATTCAAGTTTCATCTTCTGCTTTCAGTTTTGGTACTGACTGTTGCTGGTAATTATTTTGTAAACAGGGTTCACATTACTCATTTAACAGGTGTTTGTGGTTTCCTTGATAATTTCTAACTTTTCGAGAACTTCGATTTTCGATGTATCGTTTTCTCTATGCAGGATCGATAATACATTGCCATTTGTGTTGAAATGATGTCCTGCTTCTACTACGTGTTTTGAAAATCTGGATTTACCCTCATTCTTCAATAAATCTCTAAAATGTTCATTGAACATAGTAGAAGCAGGACATCAATTCAACACAATAGAAAATGTATTATCGATCCTGCACATAGAAAACGATACATCGAAAATCAACGTTCTCGAAGAGTTACAAATTATCAAGGAAACCACAAACAAACACCTATTAAAGGAGAACGTACCCAATAATGTGCACCTTCTGTGCAAATAATTACCAGCAACAGTCAGTACCAAAACTGAAAGCAGAAGATGAAACTTGAATTATCGAAAGGCCTCGTACAAATCAACACTGCTGATTATTGAGGACGACTGAGATATCAGGTACTGTTTTACATTTATTAAAATTTTAACACAGTGACCTCAACGGAGTTTCGCAATTATTTTAAAAATCTTGTACCTGGTAAAAGTACTCAATTTATTTTAAATGTGTATACCCTAGGATACGGATCAACTTCTGAGTGCTTCAACTATTCAGAAACATTTTTACATCCTTAAATGACTTACGTTGGGAAAGGAACTGTAAACCATGAGCCCAAAACTGAAGATTTATCAGGTTGCTAAATGATCCCTAAGCCTGAATAAAGAGGTATCTAAGCAAAATTTGCCGACTTCAACAAAGGTGCAAATATTGAACTCGTTTTTTTAAACACCCTGTGTGTGGCTGTATATAAAACTGTTATTCTACCACTTATATTATATGGATGCGAAACATGGACTCTTACTTTAAGGGAGGAAAGGAGATTACGAGTATTTGAGAATAAAGTTCTTAGAAAAAATTTTTGGGCATTCGAATGGAGAAGACTACATAACGGTGAACTACATGGTCTTTATAGAAACCCAGATATAATAACAGTTAAGTCTCGTAGACTACGATAGGCAGGACATATGACAAGAATGGGGAGTGAAAGACGTGCATGGAAGCTTCTTATAGGAAAACCAGAGGGAAAACGCCCAGTTTGTAGACCAAGAATGGGGTGGGAGAATAACATTAACTATGATTTGATGGAAGTAGATTATACAGGGAATGATTGGAAGATATTAGCTCAGGATAGGGATTTATGGAGAGCTTATATCCACGCGGCCATGAGCCTTCTGCTTCGATAGTGCCAGTGAATTAGTTAGTTAGTGCATGGCTGCTGGATTATTAGAGTAGTTTTTTTTGTTTACTTTTATAGTGGAGTTTCCAAAACTAATATGTTAAGATGCCAAGAATATCAAAAATTAAATTACAAAACAAATTACACTTGAATAATTTGTTTTCTTGTATCAATATATTGTATAAACGCTGCTTTCTCATTGCTGTTGAATTATCTTCACAGAGGGCACGCAACAATTCATTGCACATTCGTTTGTCTCAGAGCTGAACACACTATCCCAAGAGATGGCAATTAATTTACCGAGCCATTGTGCTCCCAAGACATAACTTCACAAATGTACAACTCAAAATTATAAAAGAAAAATATTCTAGATATCAGCAAAACGTTGTAAAAATTAAATGGATAAATGCTGACACTGGAACACTTCTCCGATATCAAAAGCTGTTTGTTTTCCCACGTACAATAGGTATATATGACCTATCGGATACAAAATACAATAACCGAGGTTGAGAAAACATGAAACAAAGAGGTGTATAGTACAAAAGCACAAAATATTCTGTATAGAAACACTCCGAGCTGAATACGTACATGACAGGAGAAAAGTTCGAACGAATCATTAGTTAAAGGTGCACAAAGGTAAACATTTAGTTTCAATTCCATATCTAAACATTTTCACATCTATTATACCACTTTCAAACAGTTAATGTTAAAAACATAACAACAAGAATATTCTTTGTTCTTTTAATGCCAAAATTGCCTTTGCACATATCTGGTATTCTCTTCTAACATTAGGTGAATTGTATCATACTTCTCGCCCACGTTTTACTTAAAGCATATTATTGCATTATTTTGGAGTCATGCTTATATCCTGCAGTGGTGGGAAACAATATCTCGCTGCTCAGTGTAACATTGTTGTCGCGGAATATGTCGATAAATCAGATGACTACACATCGACATAAGAATAGCTATAACCCGATCGCAGCGCCACCTACCGAATCCAATTCTGAATCTAAACCATCCAAGGACTCACTCAAACACACACAAACATTTTCATCAAAATAGGTCCAGTCGCTTAGGCAGTTCTTAATTTCGGATTTCAGGTAAACCTCCACTTCTAGCTGTCAGATTTCGCTCAATTTTGGATAATACCTACCTTGGTGTACTTTAGTAGGATATATTGAGTTTCATTGTGAAACATGAAAAAATTACCGCTATAGAGATTTTTCAAATGTCACTTCAAGTGAATTCCTATACCTAATTGTTTTAGAGGGTCCCATCGTGAATCTAAACCATCGAGGGACCCAATCTGAAACACACACACAAAATAAATCGTCAAAATAGGCCCAGTCGTTTAGGAGTAATTCAGTGACAAGCACACGTACATAAGAATTATATACCGGTACACAAAGATTATTATTTCAGAAAAATAAGAATATGGTATTAAAATAGCATCTAAATTCGCAATCATTTTGTAAGTATATTAAAGTATATAAATAAAAGAGCAATTATATTAAATTTGGTTTTTCTTCACCTATAAGACAAATGTCAGGAAGCTTAGGACCCAACGGTCCCCGAAAATCATCCGGCCATCATCATCATCCTTATCATTTTCATCATCATCATCCTCACCGGTGTGGAAAGCAACCACACATATAATTCCCTAGTAAAGCTGCAAAGCATAGCATGGAAATGCTATGATTGCAGTGAAAGACCTGCCCTCGGACAGAATAATTATGGATGGATGGCTATTAAATTTGAGGGAATTATGGAGATGTTAAGGAACTGAAAGAGACATAAATATAAAAGTGTCGAAATTTCAAATGATATGCGGTACGATACATAAAACATTAAGGAACGAAACAAGAAGATATACTAGATTGAAGTTTTATAAAACATTGGCAGTTCTTGCATTACTTTATGAGAGTTAAACTTGGGTAATGACCAAGAAATTACAAGGTAGAATACAAAGCGTAGAAATTAACTTTCTTAACATAACAAAAAGCTGCACAAGATTAGATCGAATAACGAATAAATATATATGAACAGAGTTAAATATATATTGAATGATAAATTCAAAGAATATATAGAGAAATGTTTTAGACATGTAGAAAGAAAGAATGTAACAAGGTTACCAAAAGTATCATTTAACTACAAGACAAGATGTTCAAGGAATGTAGGAAGGTCATTGAAAAGATGGATGGAATAATTGTGAGGCGGAACAGGGAATTTGCCTAGCAAGTGAAGTGAAGAAGAAGAAGAAGAAGAAAAAGTTAAATTAAATTATAATATACAATGTTCCCTATCAGAAGCTTCCATGTACTTCTTTCATCCCAAATTTGCTTCTAGTTAAATAAATATCCTCAACTCGTGTCCAATTTAAGGTCGGGTCGAGGGATGAGATGAGATGAAGCCCCTATAAAGAGGTCTGTGAACTACAAGGGTGCCGGTCGACCATCCCTGAGGATGGAGAATTGGTGGAATGAAATTTGAGGCAGGGTAAAACGGGAGAAACTCTGAGAAAAAATCTGCCCAAGCTCCGTTTCGTCCCATCACGAAAATCCACATGTAGTGACCGAGGCACGATCTCGGAACCCCAGCGGTGAGAGGCGAACGTCTAACTGCTTGCGCCACGGAGCCGCTATTCTTCTAGTTATGCCAATCTAAAATTAAATTTCTTTCTGCGGGCTCGCTGAATTCATTCTATGCGGGAAAAATCGTTCATCCTAAATTCAAGAACTTTATTTTTAATGAACACAGAATTCCTTTTTCAAACTATCTTGAATTAAAGACATATAAAGTATGAAAGAAGAAGCATTTTCAGTCACTTTTTTTATGGCAATGAATGTTGTATTTCACTAGAATGTGGTAATTTTTAATTATTTTTTGCAAATGCCCCAGATTGTCATTTCGACATTCCTGGTGTTCTCTCCTGCCATTGCGTACTTGTAATACACTTCTGAGGTTGTGGCGCATGGAATGCGGGGTTACGTTGCTGCGATGATATGAGAGTTGATGATGGTAGTAATGATGCGCCAGGAGAGGCCTTAAACTAAACTTAAGCTAATTGGGCGAATATGATATTGATGGCAAGATGATGTTTGGGCCTTAAAATTTCCTGACATTTTACTTAAAGGTGATGAAAACCCCCGAATAAACTTCACCCAGGAAACTTGTCCCGATCGAGGATCGAACCCGGGCCCGCTGCGTGACAGGGCAGCACGCTACCTCGAGACCACAGCGGTGGACTCTTTTCAAATATTTTTTTAATTCCACTACAGGCCTCAGGAGGCCCTTCGGGTAGTAGGAGGTTAAGGCTCCCACTTTTTCTTGATGTTAGCCGGGTTTTCAACCGTGCGTGAAGGCCGCCTTTACCCTCAGAACAAGCGCCTGGTACTCATTTTCGTTGGCGGCTGAGTCCACCCCAGGGCCATAGTGCCGCCAGAGGGTTTGGGTCAGTTTAAAAATCCTGACCCCACCGGGACTTGAACCCTCGACCTTCTGGCTTGTAGTGCATGCCTTAACCACTGCGCTACGGAGTGCCCTCCTTTTTAAATATTACATTCATTAAAAATGCAGATGAAACTAAAATTAATGTTTAATTTGAATTGCATCTTTGTCTTTTTTCAGTTCTTAGTTTTTTGGGGATATCTTTAGGTTTTTTAAAGGTACTTTATAGGGATTTTATACGTCCTCAACGTTCCACCTAGGTCTATATAGTAATAATAATGTGTCATTTTAAAGGGCGAGGTTGTACACAAGCAATCTGATATCTGTGATACATTTGGAACAAACATGCAAATTGATAACCCGGGGTGTGGTTTTATAGTATATTTTCACACTTTTAATAACTGAAACCCACCCTTTTGCAAAGCATGATATTTGTCATCTGGTATTATAAAAAAAAAAACTGTCTCACACTACCAGACTTGTAGCTCAAACATCAAGGGAATTATATTGGGCTTTTACACACAGTGACAATATTTATCTCACATGCATTAATGTTATATATACAAACATTTCTACCGTTCATGCTTACTTTGTTTTATAAATATTTCATTCATTCATAGTGTTCTGCTCATGAACAGGTCTTTCACTGCAAACTCAGCATTCTCCACTCTTTCCTTAACTCTGCTTTCCTTTTTACAGCTTTACTAGGGATATATATGTGTGGTAGCTTCCCGTTTCTTTGCACACCCCACTCTCTCTTTTACATCGTAAAAGATCTTAAGATGGTCCCGAAGGGCCCCAACTTGGAGGTGAGGAGAGTGGATTTGGCTAAGTTAGACCCTCCGGACTTCACCGAAAGTCACCCCAGAGGTTAAATATCAGTTCCATCAGGATTTTTCACCGGGGCACGCCGTAGCGTAGTGGTTAAGGCACTGCGCATCAAGCCGGAAGGTCGAGGGTTCGAGTCCCGATGGGGTCAGGATTTTTAAACTGACCCAAACCCTCTGGCGGCACCATGACCCTGGGGTAGACTCAGCCTCTAACGGAAATGAGTACCAGACACTTGTTCTGGGGGTAAAGGCGGCCGTCACGCAGGGCTGACAACCCGGCTGACATCAAGTGCCGATTGTCCAGAAAAAGTGGGAGCCTTAACCTCCTACTACCCAAGGGCCTCCTGAGGCCTGTTGTGGGACTACTTTACTTTACAGGGTTTTTGACCAGATCAGGGATCCGGAAATCTCAATTAGCCTCAGCATATTATATTATTTATATATATAGACCTACTCGTAGGAAGCCAGATATAATGACAACAGTTAAGTCTCGTAGACTACGATGGGCAGGACATGTGGCACGAAGGGGGAATGAAAGACGTGCATGGAAGCTTGTTATAGGAAAACCGAGGAAAAACGCCCAATTGGTAGACAGAATGAGATGGGAGAATAACATTAACTATGATTTTTAGGGAAGCAGATTATACAAGGGATGATTAGAAAACATTGACTCAGGATAGGGATATATGGAGAGCTTGTGTCCTCGCGGCCATGAACCTACTGGTTCGAAAGCGCCAGTGCGTCTACTCCATATTATGTGTAATATGTCCTCCAGTAATCTTGTCCAGTAAGTTCTTATTTCTTGCATCCACTAGTTTTGACGTTTTCCTTTCGTACTTTTACAGGTTGGCACCATTCCAATAATTTTATGGGCAACATTTGTTCTTGCATTCGTCGTACGTGCCGATACTAATTTAATTGCTATATCTTATGTAATCTACTACAGAGTATCCAATATTCATTTTTCTCATATGGCGGTATTTCTTATTTTTTTCTAATTTTGAACATCTTGCTGCTCTCCTCAAGAAATCCATTTCCATCGACATAAGTTTTTGTTCTGAGTTTTTGTTGAATTTACAAACTTCAGCTCCATGTCTAACAGTATTTCTCAATATTGAATTATATATTTGTAACTTATTTTTCCCGGTTATGTTTGTGTTCCATAGGACTCTATTCATCATTGCTGTTATTACTCTATCTACCTTTTTTTATTGTTTTAATAATAGTGTCTTGTTTATTCTATTTATCTGACCCTAGATAAATGCTTCACAGATTATTCAAAGTAATAATAATAATAATAATAATAATAATAATAATAATAATAATAATAATAAATAATTCTGGAGGGGAAACCCGTTGAACAAGTGAGCCATTTTAAATACCTGAGTTATGAAATTTTCTATTTAAAATGAAGATATTTTTAATACACTTGATAAATTTAATTATATATGTGGCACAATTAAGAGAATATTTAAAAATACAAGAAAGGAAACAAAACTAAAATTTTATAAAGCTGTGGCAGTTCCCTTACTGTTGTATGGTGGTGAGTTATGGGTTTTAGTATAATTTCATAGTGAAGCTGCAAAGCTTAGTGTGAATATTCTATGGTTGCAGGGAAGGACATGCGCTGCGCAGATCTCTGTAATTTAAAAAAAAACTAAAAGAGAAGAAAATTGTAGAAGCAGCTGAAATGAGATTTCTGAGAAGTGTAGCTGGCTGCAAACTTCTAGATAAAAGAAGAAATGAACACGTTATCGTTATGGGCGACTTTAATATAAATATACTAGACACTGATAACAGACATACACAACAACTGATGGCTACGTTCCAGGCTTGTGATATGACACTCCTACCCCTACGACCTACACATCACACTCATCACTCTGAGACGTTACTTGACTTAATGTGCAACTAATAATCCAGACAGAGTACTTACTCACGGGCAACTGCCAGCCCCGGGAATATCAGCACATGATATTATATTCTTAGCATATTCACTGCAGTGCCCTAAACCGACTCGAAAGACTATTACGTATAGAGACTTAAAACATATAGACAATGCAACCCTAATTGAAGAAGCTATGCAGATGCCGTGGCATTCAATATGGACGCTGCATTCTGTAGATGAAAAAGTTGAGACACTAAATGACTTTATACTACAATTATACAACAGACATGCCCCACCAAAAACTAAACTCGTGAAACGACGCCCTGCACCCTGGATGACTCTTTCAATTCGTAACTTGATGACTGATAGAGACGCAGCACATAAGAAATATAGACTCAACAAAACAGACACAAGTCTCACTCAATATAAACAGTTACGTAACAAGACAAATCAAGCTATAAGAAACGCCAAACTTAGACATTTATACAACCTAACAAATACCAATACTTCAGAAATCTGGAAAAACTTGAATAGAATGGGAATTGGGAGAAAAGACCCACAGGTAGACAAATTACCTGTTTCCCTGGACACACTCAATAATCACTTCACAGGTATAACTACTACTCCAAAGGATAAAGAACAAACAATAAATGAATTATCACTGACAAATCAACCCGACAGAGACATTTCCACTTCTCATATGTTACAGACTACGACGTAAAGAAAGCCATCATGCGAATAAAAACCAAAGCAGAAGGAACTGACCGTATAAATATTACTTTACTGAATAAAATAATCGAAGCTATACTACCTACTATAACTCATATTTTTAACTCCTCACTACAAACTTCTACATATCCCTCATTGTGGAAACAAGCCCTCGTACGTCCACTGCCTAAAGTTAAAACGCCCTCAACCCCGAACGACTTTCGACCCATTAGCATTTTACCTACTCTTTCAAAAGCTCTGGAACGATTAGTCCATAAACAACTGACTGAATACCTAAATGATTACAACCTTCTAGATCAATTTCAGTCAGGCTTCAGGACAGGACACAATACAAATACTGCTCTACTAAATATTTGCGAAGACATACGCGAAGCTGCTGATAATCGAAAACTTACCATTCTTACATTACTGGACTTTAGTAAAGCATTCGACACGGTAGACTTGGACTTATTGTTGCATAAACTTAAAAACCTCTTACTCTCTGATAGTGCCACGAAATGGTTCAATTCCTACCTTCATGAGCGCCAGCAGTCTGTTATAGGAAATCATACATTATGTTCTTCTTGGTCCTTCCGTAAAGCTGGGGTTCCACAGGGTTCGGTACTTGGACCTTTGCTTTTTTCAATCTACATAATGACATATCTAACTCCCTAAAGCATTGCAAACATAATTTATTTGCAGACGACATGCAAATCTACATCCACACAGACAAATATTCACTAAATGACGCTGTTGCCAAAATTAACGAGGATCTTGACTCACTAATGACTTGGACAGTAAATATGGACTGCAATTAAATCCTACAAAGTCACAATCAATCATTATGGGTCATCAGAGACTATTATCTACAATTAACCTAAACACAGTTTCGCATGTGTCACTAAACGGAGTTCAAATCCCTTATAGTGAGACAGTAAAAATTCTAGGAGTATTTATTGACAAAAACTTAAATTGGAATACACAAATAAACCATACATGCAAAACAGTCTTCTCAATAATACATTCATTAAATCGTGTACGAAATTGTTTTGCCATTCGCCCTTAGGAAAATGTTAGTAGAAACACTTGCAATGCCCCATTTTGATTATTGTGACACTCTTTTTACAGACTTAAATATTATTTCCACTCAAAGACTTCAACGTGTTCATAATTCTTGCGCACGTTTTATTTGTGGTATTCGCAAATTTGACCATGTTACACCCGTCCCCTGGAACAATTATCGTGGTTTCGTCTAAGAGATCGTAGAACTGTCCATTCCCTATCCCTTCTCTATAAAATACTTCACACATCATCGCCTAATTATTTATCACGCCGCTTCAATCAGACTATCCGACACACATAATCTTGACACTCGATCCCATCAGCACATTGTCCTTTATATCCCGCCTCATCACACTGTATATTATTCATTATCTTTTACGGTGTCACTTACCAAAACATGGAATTCCCTTCCACCCTATGTCAGAGACTGTCAAACTATAACATCCTTCAAAAACAAACTAAAGAAATTATTTAATAACAACTGACTTATACACCTCACTGATAGTATTCTTTTAGCAATATTAATATATTTAATTATTTATGTAAATAATTAAGAATAACAAATATTTTTATTTGTTTTGTTTTAAATATTGTATAATCGTAAAATTAGTTTTCTATATCTCATTATTTTCCTGTTTTTTTATATACACTAGACAGGGACAATTTAATATGTCTTGCTTGTATACATTTTATTATTAGTTTTAGTCTTAATTTTAACTAATATTAACTGGTTGTATTATAGATCGTAATATGTATATTAGATATTATCTTTTGATCAAATTTTTTACTTAGTGTTTAATATTAGAGTTAATTAAGATTGTTATATTCTTATGTAATATATGTTGTCCTGGTGAGTGGAAGAGAAGGCCACATGGCCTTAACTCCACCAGGCTAAATAAATCTTAAATAAAAAAAATAAAAAAGAAATGAAGATAGTACAAATGAGCTAAATACTTTTAAACTTTTAGATAAAATAAAATACTCTAGAGAAAAAAAAACTGGAAAAAACATGTTCAAAGAATGAAAGATGAATGCATAAGAAACATCATACTTAATTACAAACCAAAAGGAGACAGGAATGATGGTAGACCGCAAAAGAAATGGATTCAACTTTTTGAATGAGAATCTACGAGACCGTAACAAGCCACATGGGCTTAATCCGTGATGATTGATGATGATGATAATAGTATTAGTATATCTAAACGTTCCAAAATAGACGTGGAATAAGAAAAGTATAGAATGAGAATAGATAATGTAAACATTTTCGACATAATTTAAGGTTTTCTTCACTACCACAAGGGATACGTACAAAATAATAATTGAAAGCACTTCTAACGTTGTGTAACCTGGTAAGTTAAGTTGCTGGGAAGTTATAATTACACAGGATAAAGGCGGAGTTAGAAACTACATTTAATAAAACTGTACGTGTCTTGAGGACAAAGACTGCACGAAGAACAAATGTCCTATCAATTAATGAAGGTAAACGCCTGCGTCTAGCTCAAGACTAATCACCCAACTGGGAAAACCGCTGGCGAAAGGACTCCAAGTTAGTAAGTCGTGACCTTACCACAACTTGCTTCAAGCAGAACTGCGTCTCTATGGAACCAACAGTTTCCATTTCATCATTAATATGCTCCGATAATAATCATTCAACTATAATTCAACTTTCAATTAAGACGAAATTTCAGTAATGCAAAAATATTATTATTGTTCTTCTGCTTGCAAGGATTAAAGTGTTTTGATTCGTTCCGGCTCCAAGTATTATAGCTGCTGTGTCCATTTCTTTCGTGGGCGTCCCCGATATCTTTTTCCTTCTCTTATTTGATAGTTCAGACTTTTTCTAGGCAATCTGTTCGTATCCATTCAGCAGAGATATTTATACGATTTTGTCCTATACTCTTCTATTTTATCTGACAAACTGAATATTTGTAGTTCTTTACGATATTACTTCGTTTTTTATCCATTAAAGTATATTCTCCCACAAATCGCAAAAAGTCCACCGCTGTGTCTCGAGGTAGCGTGCTGCCTTGTCACGTAGTGGGCCAGGGTTCGATCCCCGGTCGGGGCAGTTTTTCGGGGTGAGGTTTTTATCGGGGTTTATCCTCACCTATAAGACAAATGTCAGGAAAACTTTAAGGCCCAAACGGTCCCCGAAATCATATAGCCATCATCACCACCACCATCATCATGCTTATCATTATCATCATCATCATCCTTCACCGGTATGGAAAGCAATGGGAAGCTACCACACCTATAATTCCCTAGCAAAACTGCAAGCATAGCATGGAAATGCTGTGATTGCAATGAAGGACCTGCCCTCGGACAGAATTACTCTGGATGGAACTCTCAAATATTCTTTGAATTGTCTTTTTTTTTCAGAGTCCATATTTCTGACCCGTACAATATTGCAGTCACAGCCAATACTTTGTAACATTTTAAATGTGTTTCTTTTCTTAGTTTCTTTCCCAGTGTTCTTTTAAGGGTGCCACATAAATATTTAAATGTTATATTTGTATCTGTAATGGCGTAGCCTATTGTTGAGCCATAGTGTCTCCTTTGTAAGGAGTTACTAGACAAAGTCAACTTTTAGTTACTTTATTTCCTTATAGATGTCATGGATGACATGCGGTCTACACACACCGATCGAATGAGACATCTAATAGGCAACTGAGTTATTACTAGGACATTGAGTCGGTAAAATTTGCTTAGAGGCTTAAGAATATTGTACGAGCCTGAAAATCTTCAGTCTCGGGACACACGGCTTAAAGTCTCTACTGGAGAACATGCTCCTAGGATTTTTCCGTCCTAAAGAAACCATCGACCCCGGCCGGATTTGAACCCGCGACCCTCGGAACTAGAGGCAAGGAGCATAATCACTGACCACCGCGGTCAACTATGTTATGTTTAGGAAATGCCTAATCAAATTGAATGCTTTTCGTGGTTTTAATCAATCTTAATGTCCACCGCTATGGTCTCGAGGTAGCGTGGTGCCATGTCACGCAGCGGGCCCGGTTTCGATCCCCGGTCGGGACAGTTTTCTGGGTGGGGCTTTTATCGGGGTTTTTCCTCACCTGTAAGACAAATCTCAGGAAAACTTTAAGGCCTAAAGGTCCCCGAAATCATATGGCCATCATCATCATCATGATCATCATCCTTATCATTATCACCATCATCATCATCATCATCATCATTCTTCACCGGTGTGGAAAGCAACGGGAAGCTACCACACCTACAATTCACTAGTAAAGCTGCAGGCATAGCATTAAAATGCTATGATTGCGGTGAAGGACCTACCTTCGGGCAGAATTACTATGGATAGAATCAGTCTTAAAGGTAATATATGAACAGTACAGGGAAAGAACCAGGTAAGTCACTATTTTGTCGAAATGGGGTTTGTGGTGTCATTAGATTCTCCATGGAAAGCACTATCATTAAAGTGTGAAACAGTAAAAATATACATTTCAATCGTGGTTTATATAAAACTGTTCTTTAACAACTGAACGTTGTTTATTACCCTGTATTCTTCATATGTTTTAAACTTCACAACTAGCTTCTGGCATTATTGAGCCTTAGGGTTCATAACTGCGCTATATAATATCTCCATAGATAATTTTATATCTTTCCCTGCATAGTTCATCTCCCTCAAATCATAGTAAACGTTATTTTCTTACCTTATTTTTAACCTACCTTACGAATGCTTTATCTCTGGTTTTCCTACAAGTGTCCATGCTGTTCTTTGATTCCTCATTCGTGTCACATACCGTACCCATTGCAGTCTATTAGACTTAAATGGGTTAATTGCATCTTATTGACCATAAATATCTTGAAAATCACTGTTATGAAATTTCCTCCATTCATCAGGCTGTTCGCCTCTCTTTTGTCCATAAACATCCCTATCTATTTATTGTTAAATGTCGTATACTTTTCTCCTCTCTTAAACGGAGATATGTTTCGCATCTGGTCTATATCATAACTGGAAGAATCACTCTTTTTATAATTTTAGTTTGATCATCATCTTGTGAGAGTTATGATAAGAGTATCACTATTGTATAATAGCATGAATTTCCAGAGCTGAGACTATGTTTAATTTATTTCAGCACTCTTTGCGTTTGCAGTTATTGTTCTTAGATATATTAAATCCATCACTCCTTTAACATTTTCTTCATTTGTCATTTTGTTTAATACTCTATTTTAGAGTATTACATACATTTATAACACTAACGGTCTACACGCACACACTACTGAGTAACACTAAGAAATTGGGACTAGAAGTAAATATCAATAAAACTAAATATATGGCCACATATACATACATTATATAATGGAACTGGACAGTTAATTACAAATGAGGGAAATTTTGAGGAAGTGCCTGAATTTAAATACCTAGTAACAATAATCACAAACAGGAATGAGATGCACAAAGAAATTAAACATAGGCTCAATTCTGGAAATGCGTGCCATTATGCATTACAGATACTCTTGAGTTCCCAACTCCTCTCAAAAAACGTTAAACTGAAAATATATAAAGCTATTATTCTACCAGTTATATTATATGGATGCGAAATATGGAATCTTAATTTAAGGGAGGAAAGGAGATTACGAGTATTTGAGAATAAAGTACTTAGGAAAATTTTTGGACCAAAGAGAGATGAACAGATAGGTGAATGGAGAAGACTACATAACAGTGAACAACATTGTCTTTTTAGGAAGCCAGATATAATGACAACAGTTAGTGCCGTAGTCTGCGATGGGCGGGACATGTGGCACGAATGGGGAATGGAAGACATGCATGGAACCTTCTTGTAGGAAACCAGAGGGAAAACGCCCAGTTGGTAGACCAAGAATGAGGTGGGAGAAATAATATTAACTATGATTTGAAGGAAGTACATTATACAGGGGATGATTGGAAAACATTGGCTCAGTTTGGAGAGCTTACGTCCGCGCGGCCATGAACCTACGGGTTCGATAGTGCCAGTGAGTAAGTTAGAGTTATAGTTAGTTACATACATTTATAACTCGTTAAAATAAATATAAATGAATTTGATGATTTTGTACTGAACATAAAAATGTTCACAGTGAAAATGCAGAACCTACTGGTACGTGATATTTTCAAAATAACATTAATTCCATAGCGCGAGAGACCTAAATGGCATGGAATTCGCTGGCTCAATCCCCCATTCACTTGGGTCATCCACTGATCCATATCCTTCGCTTGCTCGATTTCTCATTTATTTTCTAAAATATGTCTTATACTAAAAATACAATCTATTGTAGATCTATTTCTTCTAAATCCACAGTGATGATCACCTATTACATCGTCAATATAGGGAGTAAGTCTGGATGCTAATATATTTGTTAGAATTTGTATGAAATTGAAATTAATGAGATACCCCTGCAGTTGTTGCAATCAGTTTTATCTTCTTTCTTGTAAATTGACGATAATTGATTTTCATTCATTTAGAAGGACATATTTTTTTAAAAATCACAGTACGGACACGACGTATTTCGTCCATCAATCTTTCTCTTCCTGATTTTATCACTTTTGTAGGGATCTCATCCGAACCTAATACTTTATATACGAGTTATCGTATATCTAATTTTCTACCGTCATTTTAACCTCTAATGCACTTGGTTTTGTGATTAATATGCCTGCTCTCTGTAAATCATTCTCTTTAATATCCTGTTTTAGAAATACATCCAAGATGTAATAAAAAAATATTGTTTCTATTTATTTAATATACTCTTGATATCTGCAATCATATCCCCATTTTCATTCCTAGTTATTTTTGTTTTTGCCAAAAATATTGTCCTCTATATCCTAATTCCCTGATAAAGTTCTCTGATGTTCCTACATATGATGGACCAATGTTGCTGGTTAACGAAATTGACCTTACATTTTTAATTAATTCCTATTTGCTAAGTTTGCTTTCGATGAAGTAAAAATGCGGCTGATAGAGCATAAACACACACACACACACACACACACACACACACACACACACACACACACACATATATATATATATATATATATATATATATATATATATATATATATATATTGGTCTTTGTCGTTTTTCGATATCTACTACAGGGATTCGTGAAGATATTTTTCAAAAACATATTTTCTTGGATACAATCTCAATAAGAGGCACGCCGTAGCGTAGTGGTTAAGGCACTACGCTACAAACCGGAAGGTCGAGGGTTAGAGTCCCGTTGGGGGACAGGATTTTTGAACTGACTCAAACCTTCTGGCGGCACAATGGCAAAGTTAAAAAAATAAATCATAAATAATTCTGAAACACATTAAATATTATTAAATCAGCCTCTAATGTAAATGAATACCAGACGCTTGTTCTGGGGGTAAAGGCGGCCGTAATCCAGGGCTGATAACCCGGCTGACATCAAGTGCCGATTAGTCCAGGAAAAGTGAGAGCCTTAACCTGCTACTACCCCAACGGCCTCCTTAGGCCTGTAGTGGGATTACTTTACCTTGACTTTTACAGTCCCAATAGCTGCAGTCCTTCAGAATTCGGTAAAAGTGCCTGTAACAAAAAGTGTTGAAGGGATTCAACAAATGATTTGAATAAAATTAGAAACATATTTTTGATATGCATATTAAATTTTCAAAGCACTCGACTGGAAGTATTTAGAATCGAAACTTTTAATTAAATTGGTGCAAAGATAATCACGAAGATGGAGCTATTTTTCGAAATAGAATAAAAAATAAGATTTATTGACTTGAAGCAAAATAACTGCAAGGGGATAGAATTTGTATCGCTTCGGGTTAGGAAGAAATTTAATTATTCTTTTGGTAGACTGCTCCAAGATCATGCCCAGATGTAATAAATTCGCAGTCGAGATTTCGAAAGATCACGCCTTCTCTGTTTCTAAGATTAACGCGATCTTAGAGTCTGCAATCAAAGAAAGCAATAAGAGTTACAAGTGTCGGAATCAATGAGAAATAAAAGAAGAATCACTGGGCGATTTTTTATTACTTCTCCATCTTTCTAAACCGGAAATATTCCAGCACATTTACAGATATTTTGTTCTTTATATTAAACAGTGACGTATATATATATATATATATATATATATATATATATATATAGTCACCATAATGGTCAGTTTCATCATGTTGATTAAATATTCACAAAGTATCGGTATGTCATAAAACAAAGATTTTTATATTCTCTTTTTTTTATTATTCCGGCTTTTACAATTGAATATACATTTTTCTGGTACCCATGTTCACAGTTAACTACACATTTGTTTCAACACATTTTTCCATTCTTGTCTGTTCATCCATATATCTTCTTCTATTTCCCATTCCCTCTTAGTTTCATTGATTCCCTGAATCCACGTAATATTTGGTCTACCCTTCTTTTTCCTTCCCTGTGGTACCCAATCCATGATTATCTTAGGTAGTCTTCCTTTTTCCATCCTTCTAATGTGTCCGTACCAATTTAATTGTTTCTTCTTTATAAAATCTAATATTGAATATTGTACCTGCATTTTTTCTTTTATATATGAATTTTTGATTTTATCCTTCCTGGACATTCTGCAGCACGTCTCCAGTAGTCCATTTCAGTGGCGAGTATTTTTTTTTTCATTTGTGCATTTAAAGCCCACACATCAGCTCCATAGGTAATAATGCTTCTGATTATTGTATTAAAAATAGTTTTTTTTTGTTTCTTTGAAGATATGTTTGTCCCATACTATTCCATTTAGGGCAGATATAGCATACTTTCCTATATTAATCCTGTTTCTTATCTCTGTTTCTTGTTTTCCATCTTTAGTAATTTTAATTCCCAAATACTTATATTCTTCAGTGTATTTAATTGTCCCTAAATTTTCTTCTAGTATTAAATCTTGAGTAAGATCCCCTATGTCATATATCTAGATTTATCCATATTGATCTTTAAACCCCATAAACTATATTCTTGTATTAATTTTCTAGTGAGGTATTCTATATCTTCAAATTCTGGAGCCAATATCAGTTGGTCATCAGCAAACTGGAATGTATATATGGTTGAATTATCATCTAGTGGTATTCCCATCGGTTTACATTTCTTTTTCCATTCTTCAATAGCTTTATTAGCATAAATCTTATATAATGTTGGAGATATACAGCATCTCTGTCGTAATCCTTTATTTGTTTGAAAACCTTTATATTTTCTTTGGTGAAAAGAAGTAGAAGTACCGCGAATCCTTTGTCACAGGACGGTCA
This sequence comes from Diploptera punctata, assembly GCA_030220185.1. NCBI lineage: Eukaryota > Metazoa > Arthropoda > Insecta > Blattodea > Blaberidae > Diploptera > Diploptera punctata. Next base: position 1,032,115 of record JASPKZ010009834.1, on the reverse strand, counting down.
ATAACAAGTGTGGAGGTAAACAAACTTAAATGTTATATATATACATATAAATACGTGAAGATAAAACTTTGTACCCCTTTTTAAGCACTTTGCGCGCACGGAGTGATATTTAGCATAATTATAGTTGATGTAGAGAAGGAGAGTAGAAAAATAAAATGTATGTAAGTGTTACAAATAAATTAAATTAAACAAAATAAAATAAATTTTCTCTAAGGAATTTAGTGTGTATTTCTCATTAATTTGTTCACGCTCATACTGAAAGTTGTAAAAAAGAAAATTGTGCAGCAGCAATGTGAATTGACTTACTCTCGCATATTTCTTATGAGTGGTTTATTATTAGTGATTAAATAAGTGAGTACATTTATTATTTAAATTTAAATTAAGCCCTGTCTAATCTTGGTTTCAGTAATTTCATCAGATTTTTTTTATTTACATATGCCTCCCATTATGCCTCGACATAGTACATTAACAGGTCGGAATGAGAGATGAAGAAGGGGTATGTATATATTTATATTCCCGTACACATAATAATAGGCCAAATGCAAATTTAAATAGTGTAAATAGTCTAGGAATGTCAAATAACGCGTTATTGTTTCTTAAATGTGGCTTAGCCATGCTATACCACACATTTCTCAACGTTGTATTTTTAAAATAAAAAATATAATTAATGCATAATGAAGTATTTGTGAAAAAAATGAAAAAAAAATTAATTGTGTTCGATTTTCGACGGCAGGGCGACCACTAGTTAATATAATTTCATTATTTGTATTTTTAAAAAATCATTAAATGCAGTTCTGTATTTATTTATTTTATTTTAGAGAAAATCATAAAAGTGCATCGAATATTAAGATCCGTACCTCTACCGGAAGTCGACGAAACTCCTGGGAACCGGAACACACAAGTCTGAAAATAACTCAAAGAAAAAATGTATCGGATATTGAGATTGTTTACTATTTTAAAGTTTAAGTGATCTTAAGTCTTGTATGAGTATGCAATTATATTTAACTATGTTTTACGTTCTGAGAGCTACATTGGCGATAGCATTGCTGCCAAAAGAGCTACACGTGCCGCAGAAATGGAAGGCGATCAGCCAGATAAAAAAAAATATCTTGGTCGAAAGAGAGACGATCTTCGATCATAAAAATATAGTTGCTAAGAAACGCAGACATGGGTTCTAACCGACGATAACATTTTCCGTTAAAATAGCCCACCACTCTGCGGGCGGGGACTACTTCAGAGAATCCATTGCAAAGGTTTAAATATAGGGACATGTTTCTAGGGACAAGGAATTTAGGACATTATAATGTTCTAGTAGTGAGACACTAGAAATATTATCTCGGAGTTAGATAACACTGGTCAACATTATTTTTGTCTCATGAGTACCAATAGTTGTACTTAATGCAGTTTTTATCCTCTTTTCAAACATGTATTCAAAGACCCTTTTTTGTCTCAGAAAGATAAATATGTGATTCTGATAGTATGTTTTCTCCAGAATTCAATATGATATCGGGTTTTATCCTTCATGCAAGGTTTCCGAGAAACAGGAATTTATAATCTCAAACACTTTAATATTTTCTACATTCGTAACTACATAATATTCGAATATTCGGACTCACATACAAAGTACGAAATGACGATTTTCTGCTATATTTCGCCTGTGGAGCATCCGTCTTGATGGCCCAACAATAATCGGCCAGCATATTAGGATTCCATTTGCCTTGATATATATTTTCCATAGCTGAAATCATTAGAGTTAGCTGATTTGGTTTTATTTTACAATGGACAAATGAACGAAAAAATGTTTTAAAAATAATTATTTAAATCCATTAATTGAAATTGAAATAAAAAACTGTGGGTGATAGAGAAATTCCAAATACATATTTGAAAACACGATAAAAAACTGCATTAAGTACAACTATTGGTACTCATGAGACAAAAATCATGTTGACCAGTGTAATTCACTCTACAGTCACATGGATGCTTAATGGTGTACCTACTTTGAAACTCATGAATGATTCATATACATGATTCATGACACCATTTATTTGGGCTGCGCCCCAAGCTTCGAGGGTGGGTTGCAATTGTCCCTTTGGCATTATTCTGCCCTAAGTTGACCAATTAGTGTTTTAAATTATTTATGAAAGGCCAATAAAATAGTGTTTTATAAGATGAAATTTCGCGAGAGAATTAACCAAAATGAGAAGTCATGAGTGTGCCTCATTCGATCACCAGAATCATAGATTTTAAAAACCTATGGTTGCTAAGTCCACCGCTGTGGCCTTGTCACGCAGCGGGCCCGGGTCGGGGCAGTTTTTCTGGGTGAGGTTTTTATCGGGGTTTTTCCTCACCTATAAGACAAATGTTAGGAAAACGTTAAGGCCCAAACGGTCCCCGAAATCATATGGCCATCATCTTCCTTATCATTATCATTCTTATCATTATCATCATCATCATCCTTCACCGGTGTGGAAAGCAACGGGAAGCTACCACACCTACAATTCCATAGTAAAGCTGCAAGCATAGCATGAAAATGCTATGATTGCAGTGAAGGACCTGCCTTCGGGCAGAATTACTATGGATGGATGGATGGTTGCTAAGCCAGACTATTTTTTACCTAACATGAAATGAGGGAAAGGTAATATGAAATGAATGAATGGAGATGAAATGACATGAGAGAGAAGGAGTGGAGAGTGTTGATGGGATGAAATTCAGGAGTACCCCTAGCAAACCCCGACAAATCCCGATGTGTCCCATCACAAATACCCCATCGGAAACGTTTACGTAGAACTGTTATTTTGTACACTAAAATCCGCTGCTGTTTTTCAATGCACATTTTAAACTATTTTCTTTAGAGGAAAAGTAATTTTCAGAAAATGAAGAGACTAGTTTTGCAGCATTGAATTTCTTCATTGCTCATATTTATTTTGGAAGAAGTTCAAACTTTGTTTCTTCTTCTTTTTCCTAACATAGAATGTACTCTAAGTTTTGGATCGGTTTCAAATCCGATTGACCGTATAAATTGTAGAAGGATTTTAGTATTGACTATTTAACTCATGCCCCAAATGGGAGTCAACGACCAATCACATTTCAAAGATTTTTTATTTACAACCAGTCACAGTCGTTTTTCGCCACGATTTTATCAATTTCATTTCATCACTTCAGAATCAAGCTCCTCTATTTTAACATTCTGAATAGCGACTTCATGTCGCTACCAGATTGTATATATAATTTACGGATTTTACCAGATAGTGCTTGCGAGAGATAATATAAAAACATTTTGTAGCAATTGATTATACCACAAAAAAACTACTGTTTGCACTTTCTTAAATGTATTATTTCCCAGGAAATGTATTATTTTTCCAGAAAAATATAATAGACATATTTACATCATAGGACATCAGAAATTAATTAATAACCTATAATGTTGGTTATACATTTCTCCACTAGGGTGCATTCGTACAATATTGCGATCCTTTGGCAAGAAATACTATGATCTCGTTGCAGTGATGAACAAATGAAGCATAACAATAGTTTCTCATTTGTTTTCGTACATCGCCGTTTACATTAAATATATAAATATTTGAAAATAACTATATTTAATTAATGATTTGTGAGTGAACAGCTTAATTTTAGTCGTTAAATAGTCCTAAAAAATGACACTCTTGATTTCAAAATTCTTTAGATTAATTCACGACTCACTTAGAAATCACCCGTGGCATTATTTATGATAAAACTCACGAGTGACTATGTTATAGACGAAAGATAAATTATGAAAATAATTATTTTACTTATGAGAAGCGTAAACAATTAGTTGAAGTATTTCATCAGATGATAATATATCTAAATCCACGCTTTCTAAAAAAGAGACACTGTAAAATTGTTTGGAAGTTCACACAGATACCAGAACACCCCATTGCTATTAATTTGTAAGTGACATGTACAGTCTCATGCAACTTTGATTAATAACAGTACTCTACAATAAATTGTTTATTTTTCGTCGTTCCTGAATGAATTTTGCCTGCTGAACACAAATCTGACATAGGTTTTTACGAAAAGATAATAATTTCAAAATATCGTATATTTCATGTTCTCGAAAAAAACACCATAACCAATCTCATTTTCTATTTAGTTTTATTACGGTCCGCTAATTTTGAACAGAATACTTAGGTACAAGGCCTTCTTCTTCTTCTTCCTTAAAGGATTAGGTCAATGCGACCTGTTCCGGTCTCAAGTCCATCGTTTCCTTGGCCGTCCCAAAGATCTTTTTCCATGCGGTTTGTAGGCGTTGAACTTTTTGGGTAATCTTGTATTGTCCATTCTGTCTAAATGTTCTTTCCATTGGTGTTTGTGCTCGTCTAGTTTATCGAGTATTGAAAATATCTCCAGTTCATTTCTTATTGATTCATTGTGTAATCTATCCATGCGTGTACATCCTTTTACGGATCTTAAAAATTTGATTTCAGTGGCTTGAATGTGTGAGATATATTTCTTTAAGTACCTAAGATTCAGATCTATATAAAAGAACAGGAACAGCCATAATTTTATAAACCCTGAGCTGAGTTTCTCTTCGAGCCTTTCGGAGGGTTCTTCTTATGGTGCCACACATCATTTGATACCGGTTTAAAGGTACATAGCTGATTGTACACTTTCTAACCAAGTTTTCTTCGTTCTTCCTCTGTTCCTCCTTTCCATTGGGATCCATTCTATAACAATTTTAGGCAATCTTTGCTCTGGCATTCTTTTGACATGACATCATCATAGTACATTCGCGAATTTAGGTCATTTGTTGACCTGTTTCGACCTTCTTCGTGTTGAGACTTTCAAGTAAAGTTGAAGTTCCTTAGGACGGGTTACTGGCCCGACGTTAAGTGTTCCAGTGATAGAGCTGCTACCTTTTGGTCTCTGGACAGACATTACGATACCTCATTTACTCAGTACCCGATGGAATGGTTATACCGCTGCCATTCGGTCCTCAGAGCCTCTTTGTGAAAACGGGTTGTACCACGAGATGGTGAAGATGAGAATTGGGTAGGAGAGGTTATATACACGTCACAACCCCTTACAACCCATGACAACATCACTGTAATCTTTAATTTTCTATAATGTCTGTGATGTCCGGCTCCTCTTGTATACCCATAATTTCCCTATTTCTCTATTCCTTTATTAATGTTTTATGTTCTAAAAAAATCCATCGACCACGGCTGGGTTTGAACCTGCGAACCTCGGGACCAGAGGCAACGAGCATAACAGCTAGCCCACCTCTGTAGTCTAGTTTAATTCTCCAAATCCCGTATACCAAGTCGTATTTAATGACCCTTACCATCCCTAAAGGAATAAAGAGTTGAAAATGGATGAAAAATAAAGATTCCACACTGATCGAAATTACGTACAATATATAGTTGTCGGGGTCATTACAATGATTGGTGACAAGAACATTAGATAAATAAATACGCCAGGTAATAACCTTATAATTAAAGTTTTTTTTTTTTTTTGCGATGGCGATCATTATTGAAAGTTCAACTTCCTACATTTTGGTGTTGTCAACCTAAATAACTATACTGTAATATTACATTTACACCCACGTGCGGGTAGTAAAACCACTGCCCTCTATATATATTGTAATATCTGGGTGGTCGATTCCTTCTATAATTATAAGGATTATTTTTAAAGTATAAATAATAATCAAAATAAGTAAGAGTTGTGTCAGGAGGTGAAGATCGTCTTGAAGTTCTAGTAGATATCTGTAAATTTATAGATTAGGAATCAACCCCAGGAATTCTTCGGAAATGTGGTTAGTAGATAGGATTAAACCTAACTATAAGAAGACACAGCGGAGCAGTAGTGAGAAACAAACAGACTTTAATACAGAAAAACGTGAGACAGGGTATCGGTAACACCGATGAAAAAAAACTGTCTAACTTACAATCATAAGTTTCATACATATATACCAGTTGAGTAATGACGTAGTTACAATGTATACGTGAGAATCAATTTGGTTGTATTGTACATGTAACCAGATTCTCCCTTTCTGAAAAGCATATTGAATGCGCTTAACCTATGACCTTTTAAAAGCTAAGTCATCATTAGGTAAGACTACCTATTGTGTAACAATCCCTTATACTGCATGACTTTTCCAAATAACTACAAAGGTAATACCTATTTAAATATTCATGACAGAATTCTTTAAAATCATTCTTCAGCATATTTTAACAAAAAGATCAATTAGGTCAATAATTGTGTTAATTTAGGACAGTCATACATTATAATGAATGTTCATATTATAAAATATATATATATTATGATATACTTCAATATATATTATGATATACTTCAATATATATTACACTCTTCCCCCTATAGAAAGTTTTGAATTACATAATTCGAAACTTTACTAACGAAATGTTTTATTTTTATTTCTAGTTCTATGCGCAATACTATCTTTATCTTCTTCATCTTTTGGGGATACATTCTGTGGACAACTGGGGTCTCTAATTCTTTCTCCGATAAGCGGTGATGACTTGAGGGACACGACAGGTGAACTCTCATCATTACCTGTAGTTTTAGTGTATACTACACGATCATGCCCAGAGTAATTATGTATGTTAACACACAGCCTCTCGGTCGTCTCCTTCCAGCATTTTCTTGGAGTCCATTTATCCCATAACCAAAATATTAAAGTTCTGTAGCTCTTACAACAGCAAATGCAACAACAACAAGTCAAGGTTACGAATATGATCGTACCCATTACAGAACTCCATGTGGTTATATGTATATACCACTTCGAATAATCATTTTCTTCTTGCTGTTTTATTAACTTACCTAAATCATCGGCCTTCATACTGGCCATTCTCAAATCATCTACCGATGACATTAGGTTAGACATAGGCATGTCCAATTGTAATTTCTCGTAGTCGTTAGTTTTATCCATATCAAAGCAACAGTCGAAGTCAAGAGGTGCTGTCGGTATAAAATCTATGGTTAAGTTACTTACCAAATTACTCATGGCATGTAAGGTTACGTGGGCATTAAAAGCCTTGCAATTCTGTCCTAGCGATAATTTACCTTCCTTTTCAATATTGAGTTGTGTTGATTTGTCGCCACATAACACAGTCATACGATCTGGTTTTGGGGTGACAAATAACCATTCATTAGATAAATATAAGGGAATCCAGTAGGATTTGTTCAATGTGAAAATTCTAGTCTCGCAACTTTTTGGAACTTTAGTGGTGGATGGATGAAGAAGTGAAGCTTCACAATCAGCTTCAGGGGTGTACAAATAAATCGGTATATTTTCTTTACATACATAATGCAAAAGATTAGGACGAAAACATCCTGTTAGTTCATTAGTTGTCATTTTTCCGTAATGTGTGTCTCAACGGGTCACTGAAAATATATTCTTTGTTTGCGCTTAGAAAAATGTAAATATTACCTTCCTTCTTGACAGGAAAAGGAAGTGTTTTTATACAAGTGATACGGAGTAGGAGAGAGAAGAAGGGTATTTGTAATACATATACTAGATATTGTTTATAAGAATAGGTGTGAGGTGTAATTAAATTTTGAAGTTCTGAAAAAGAAAAATTAGGGTAGTCCAGACCAGTTGGTAGCGTTTGGGCTTTCATAACATTCTTAATTCTTTCCACCGTAATTAATTGAGGTTGAAGAGTTCCTTGCTCTGCGTGTACAAATGCGTCTATAAGAAGCTCAAAAGAATGCTGGCATTCTTCCACACCTCTAAGAGAAATCCTTATTTGTTCATTGGCTAAACTAATACCTTCTATTTCCTTCTGCAGTGCGTTAATCCTATTAGTGGTATAATTATTTAATTTTATTAAACCATTTTTTAAAATATTTTCATTCCGGTTCACCCTTGCTATAGTTAAGTTAACTGAATTAATGGTTGATTTAATCACTGTAATTTCATCCTTTAGAATATGCAAAAATTCTGCCTGTTCCTTCTCTAACTGTGAAATGTGCTTATTATATTCCTCTGCATCAGATTGAGTCAGAGTACCGAATAATATCTTAGCAATATCTCCCATAAAATTTAAAACGCCTCTCTTGCTTCTAGTATTCTGTTCATTAGGTGTTTTTAAATATTCTGTGACTAATTCTTTTAAATTTTCAACATACCTGACTTTTGGTTTTACAAAGTGATTTAAACTCCCACAATCTGTCAAATGATACCACTTTTCTCCCTTTATCTTATCACAATAATCAGTTATCAACCGTAAATGATTTTTTGTCTGTTTCCAAAGATCTCTAGTTGGTTCCAAGTTTATATAACTTACCACTTTCCATTGTATAGGGTAAAATTGTATAATTCCTATCTCGTCAAAGTACACACCGGTCTTCGAATCCAGAGCTTTTACTTCTTGAGCGTCTGTAAGCTTCCCCAACCAAAATGGTATTAACATTTTTAGCGTTACCCATGTGTTATGAAGTTTCATTTTCTTTTCCCTGCAAAGGAAAATATGGCTTTAATCTATTTGAATGTACCGTCTCATATTTGCGTTTACCTAACTTTTGTATTATCACGTTGTGACCTTCAGTAGTCTTAACCTCATATGGACCTTTCCATATTGGATCTAATTTATTCCTATTTTCTACTCTGAGAAGTACTAGATCATCCTTCTTGAATTCAACATAATTGCTTTTCACACGCGATCGTTGTAGTTCCTTAAACTTAATAAGCCTTTCTCTAGCTATCTCATGACAACTTTGCAATTTATTCCGTACATTTAGAATTAAATCGTCGTAATTATATAAAGGTTGTGATTTAGTTTGTAAAATTCCTGGGATATTACATTTTCTTCCATACAATAATTCATAAGGAGAGTATTTAGTAATACTATGGGGGGTAGTGTTGTACGTAAAACTGGCGAAAGGTAACCATTTGTCCCAATCGGCTCCTCTAGGATTGCAAAAACAACGTAAGTAGTTTACTAAGGTCTTATGAGTTCTTTCTAGAGCTCCATTACTTTCAGGGTGATAAGCAGTAGTGCTTAGTTTCTGAATCTTAAATAGTTTACATATTCTTTTAAATAAATCTGACATAAAATTTGTTCCTTGATCAGTTAATATGATATCAGGAATCCCATAAATTAAAATAACATTGTTTACGAAGCTTCTGTCACTTCTTCAGCTGTTTGTGTCTTTAAGGGTATGACTATTAAATATTTACTTAAGTTATCTTGACAAGTTAATATATATTTATGACCTCTCTCGGTTAGCGGAAGTGGTCCCACTACATCTAAATAAATTTTTATCCAAGGTTCCTTTTGTGTGTCCGTGACCTCTAAAGGTTGTTTTACTTTCTGCTTCTCGTCTTTATTAAATTGACAAATCTTACAAGTTTTAATGTAATTGGTTACGTCTTTCTCTACTCCCGGCCAAGTTATGTATAATTTAATTCGATCGGTAGTTTTATTGATTCCAAGATGTCCTCCAATTGGACAGCTGTGAAATTCCTTGATTATTTCCTTCTTACGATCCTCAGTTAAGTGCGTATTATCCAAGGTGCAACATTCTACAGGGTGTCTACTCAAACTATCTGCGTTTACGTGTCTTTTACCTGCCCTATAATGAATTTCGAATTCAAATTCTGAAAGTTGAAGTTTCCAACGTATTAATCTCGAACTAGGGTCTTTCACTTTAAATAGCCAGACCAATCCTTTGTGATCTGTCACTACTTGAAATTTACGTCCTAGTAAATAAGGTCTAAAATGTCTGCATGCCCATACTATTGCTAATAGTTCCTTTTCTACAGTGCTGTAATGCGATTCGGCTTGATTTAAAGTCCTGCTAGCGTAAGCAATGGGTTTATCATCTCCTAACGTTCCTTGACTAAGAATTGCGCCTAAAGCGTATCCACTCGCGTCTGTCGTTACTATAAAGGTTTGTGTGAAATCTGGATACTGTAACAACGGAGCTGTCGTTAATTTATCTTTCAATTTATTGAAGCTATTCTGTTCCGTATCTTCCCACTTCCATTTTTTATCTTTCTTTAACAATTCAGTCAGAGGTTTTGCAATCGCACTAAATTCTTCTATAAATTTTCTGTAATATCCTGCCAAACCTAAGAATGATTTTATGTCTTTAGGTGTCTTTGGAGTTGGAAATTCGGTAACTGCCTGTATCTTATTCGGATCGGGTTTGACACCTTGAGCGGTAACCACGTGTCCTAGATATTTTAATTCTTCTCTCAAAAATTCACATTTATCAGGTTCGATTTTTAAATTGTGTTTCCGTAACTGATTAAACACTTCCCGTAATTTTTTATTATGTTCTTCTAAGGTTTCGCCCATTACTAATATATCGTCCATGTACACAAAGCATCTATTGCCTATTGAGTCTTGGAGTACCGAGTTCATCATCCTTTGGAATGTAGCTGGTCCCGACCTAACTCCAAAAGGCATTTTCTTGTACTCGAAATGTCCGTTAGGGGTGCTAAAAGCGGTTTTACATTGGTCTTCCTCAGCGATCGGCACCTGAAGGTATCCACTTGCGCAATCTACTGCTGAAAAATATCTAGCCTTTCCTATTTGTCTAATATATCTTGTATATTAGGAAGAGGATAGCTGTCTCCTACGGTTACTTCGTTTAACTTTCTAAAATCTATACAAATTCGCCACTTTTTCTTTCCAGAAGCATCTTCCTTTTTAGGTATTACTATTAGTGGAAAATTCCATTCGCTCTTACTATGTGCGATAATACCGTCTTCTAACATTTGTGTAACTTGTTTGTCAATCTCCTCTTGATGAGCCTCTGCTAACCTATAATTCTTCAAAGTTATAGCTCTTCCTTTAGGAATTGAAGGTGTGGGTATGGAATGTGTAGCAGCTGTTGTGCTTGTTAGTCTATCTCCCGGAAGCTTAAATATGTCCGCGTATTCTGTGCAAATGTTTCGTATACTATGGGCTCCTTCTTTCACGTGTTCAAGTCTCAGATTTTTATTTAATAAATCTAATCTTTGAGGTACGAAATTTTCAACTGATACTTCCTGTTCCTTACTTATTTGAGTGGGCGGTTTAACTAGTTCTGGTATTTTCTTTATTATCTGTGCGTCAGCTGTTAAATTAATTACTAGGCATGTGAATGTCTTATCACATTTTGTTATCCCGTTAGCGCAAATTAGCCCTGGCTGTAAAATTTGCCGTTCTATGAATCTGTTCCCTCTTTCGTTCGTAGGAAATTCCATTAAATTTTCACTATACGGAGGAATAATCATCTTTTTATTTAACATATAACCTTGTTCCATGAGCCAGTCTTGGCCTAAAATTATATCTAAATCTCTGGGTAATTTATCTACTATATGACAATTAACAACTGTATGATTTTCACAATTATTCAATACTAATTGAGTTATCCCATTTACTTTTATAGAGTTCCCACTAATACCTTGTATTTTCATATTACAGTTATCCTTTATAACGTTTCTCTTTAGTGATGTTTCTTTAACTAATGATTATTGTGCACCAGTATCTATCAATACTAAACCTAGGCCATTTTTTAATTGTTCACTTAGGATATACATCTCCCAGGGTCTCGGTTCATAACCAGAGGCGTCCCACTGATTAATAGCATTAAGAGTCCCTACTTCGATCTCACAACACGCTGTCTCCATTGAGGTAGGTTTGGTGTCCTTGGATTTTTCCTTAAATCCACTATCCCAAGTTCTATCCCTTGTGGACGACTCGTAGCGTTTCCCTCTATTATTCCACTGTTTCGAGCCTACAATCTCCTGGCGTTTCTCTCTATTATTCCACTGTTTCGAGCCTACAATCTCCTGGCGTTTCTCTCTATTATTCCACTGTTTCGAGCCTACAATCTCCTGGCGTTTCTCTCTATTATTCCACTGTTTCGAGCCTACAATCTCCTGGCGTTTCTCTCTATTATTCCACTGTTTCGAGCCTACAGTCTCTTGGCGTTTCTCTCTATTATTCCACTGTTTCGAGCCTACAGTCTCTTGGCGTTCCCCAACCACGCTAGGCCCACAGTCACAGAACCCATTTATTGGCGTTCTAGTCAACTTATGCAGTTCGCCTTGCGACACTGCCCAACAAACACTGTCATCTGGGGATTCGTTTGCGTCACTAACTATTTTAGCGGCTTTATCTATCCTATCCTTAAACTTCTGATCAACTAGTTCAGGTAATTCCCCTTCCATATTTACCCTAGTATGATCCCTCAGGCACTCCATGAGTCCTGGCGCGCAGTCAGACGGGAGGATTACCTGCGACTGCTCAGGTAACCCGAATTCTCGTTTCCCTGGCGGCCTCCCAGAGCTGCTCTGTCCCGTCCTCCATGCCTACGGGGTTGCGGTCTCTTACCACATTCTCTACTAATGTGCCCTATCTCATTACAATTATAACACCTTATTTCTTTTGTGGCCAGGTTAACCTCTCTCTTTATCTCTGATCCGTACGGTCTTCTAAATTCCCTTTTTTACTGCCCCTGTGATTGGATGTCCTTGTCCATTTTGATTACCCCTAAATCTCGTGGACTTTACCTCGCTTTCTTCCTGTAATGCGGTTTCGATTAGTTGCGCTAATGATTCTTCTTCACCCTTAGCCTTTACTATATACTTAATCTTATCGTCCTTTAACCCTGCTACGAAAGTACCTTTTAAAAATTCTCCTATCAGCTGTAGGCCTCCTTCTACATATCTCGAATTATCGCGTCTTTCTAACCTCTCCAATCTATTTCTGACTTCTCTTCTTAAATCCATGGCTATTCCATCTAATCTTGAACCCCACTGTGCAACTGTTTCATTTGTACTTTGTTTTGAATTAAAGAGTATTCCTGCATAATATTCTAGCGTTCTCCTTACAGAAAAGTTCTCCTCCAATATTGCTTTAACTTGAATCCAAGTTTCTCTCTCTGTCCTAGCTAAAAGTCTATCTTTAGCGTCTCCTGAAATTTTGGATTCTATAAATCTTAACAATAAGGGTTGTTTGGTTGGATGGACTACCTGAACCGCAGCTTCTACTCCTTCTATAAATTCTCTTAAATGTTTGGGGTTTCCATCGAATGTTCGGGGTATCAACTTAACTGCTTGAACTACAGGGATATAGCTTTCCTCGCTAATATCAATATCGCCCTCGCTAGCCATAATGGAATTGGACTCACCTAAAGAAAGATGTAGGGTGGTCTGAGATGCACAGTTCAGAGTCGTAGTGATGGCCTTTCAGCTCCCCTCAGGGTGCGACTCCTCTCGCGGTGCAGGCTGCCAACGGCTGAACACCAAGGACGTCCCTCGAGCGCGTCGGTGGCTGCTGGTGTTGGCCTCAGGACCACTGTCTGCTTTCCTCTGGTGCGTTTACGGGTACCACGGCGCCTGTGGATTACTCTGGAGCGTTGATCCCTCGAGATAGGCTCTGAATTATCTGGGACTAATTGAAGAGTCTCTCCAGCTCGTTCGCACCTTCGGATGTCTCACTGCTCGCTGGTTTTCCAATCCCGATGCGCTGCCACCATGTAATATCTGGGTGGTCGATTCCTTCTATAATTATAAGGATTATTTTTAAAGTATAAATAATAATCAAAATAAGTAAGAGTTGTGTCAGGAGGTGAAGATCGTCTTGAAGTTCTAGTAGATATCTGTAAATTTATAGATTAGGAATCAACCCCAGGAATTCTTCGGAAATGTGGTTAGTAGATAGGATTAAACCTAACTATAAGAAGACACAGCGGAGCAGTAGTGAGAAACAAACAGACTTTAATACAGAAAAAACGTGAGACAGGGTATCGGTAACACCGATGAAAAAAAACTGTCTAACTTACAATCATAAGTTTCATACATATATACCAGTTGAGTAATGACGTAGTTACAATGTATACGTGAGAATCAATTTGGTTGTATTGTACATGTAACCAGATTCTCCCTTTCTGAAAAGCATATTGAATGCGCTTAACCTATGACCTTTTAAAAGCTAAGTCATCATTAGGTAAGACTACCTATTGTGTAACAATCCCTTATACTGCATGACTTTTCCAAATAACTACAAAGGTAATACCTATTTAAATATTCATGACAGAATTCTTTAAAATCATTCTTCAGCATATTTTAACAAAAAGATCAATTAGGTCAATAATTGTGTTAATTTAGGACAGTCATACATTATAATGAATGTTCATATTATAAAATATATATATATTATGATATACTTCAATATATATTATGATATACTTCAATATATATTACAATATGCTACGTAAATGTATATAGAGAAAATATTCAAAAGGTAGTGTTAATATACATTAGACGAAATAAATCACTGCACTTTGAATGAACAGAACTTTATTTGAAACAATATAAAACAATAAATACGTACTTACATCCATGTTATCAATAATTGTTCTCAAGGTCTCCTGTTGTTTCAACTAATGAACATTGCCCACACTGTTAACGTTAGTCAATTGTTTATAATGATCACAAATAATTCTAACAAATATGTTATTATTTTACTATTATTTATTATTTTGAAAACACAATCGCGCAAAAAATAATGTACAACGCACGTTTGTGAAGTGTTTTAAAGAATCTCGGAAATTGAAAACATCGTCATCGTTCGGTTTTTAAACATTTTTCCTCGATTCTGTAAAAACCACTTCCCAATCTTGCATCGTAATATACTATTTCGGGGTCATTACATTGATTGTTGACAAGAACATTCGATAAATAAATACCCGGAAAACGCCAGGCAATAATCTTTTAATTAAATTATAATTAAATTATTTATATACATTGAGTGACATTGATTCAAAATTACAAAAATATAATAAAATGAATGGGGTATACGAAGACATTTTGGTAAACAGATGAGGACAGAGACAAAACTAAGATTACATAACGTCACATCAAAAGCTGCTCTAAAATACGGAAGTGAAATTTGGATTTTAAATAAAAGAAACTCTCATAAACTTCAAGTAAGCCAAATGCGCTTCTTACGATCATTGTTAGGAGTTAATAGACTGGATCACCAAAGAAACACTACTATCAGAGGAAAACTTGGAGTAACAAGTTTAAATGAAGATATACAAAGATACCAACAAGAATGGAAAAAATCATCTGAGAAGAATGGCAAGAAATAGACTTCCAAAATTGGCATTCCAATATACCCCAACTGGACATAGGGACCAAGGAAGACCAAAACATCGGTGGAAAGATCAAGACCATCTTCGCTAGGTTTACCGTACAGGCCACATGGCCTAAAACGAATTTGTTCATGATGATGATGATATACATTGTTCATTTAGCATTGAAATTCAGCCTGTATACAAGAATATACAAAGAGTATCATTTACATATGTTACTAATGTAATTATGAATATTTACCTTTGTGATTTAAGAGTGTCACGAATTTGTATTAACTCTTATGACAAAAGAATAATTTTCTCTTTCTAGAGTAATATTAACAGAACAAAAGACTAATTTAGAGCGTGATTTTAAAGAAAAGAATGATGTTCGTTACTTCTATTCTGAACGAAATTCCCCTTTAAAAAATAATTTAAGGAAGGTTTCTAATGAGACTTCATGAGAAGACCGATAAAGTTTTTAACTCAATTTGTATTCTCCAATGATTTACAGTTTGCCGCCTTCAACACAATTGTAACCTGGAGGTCTTGCTACAAGGAATTTATAGTTCCACAATGAAAATTATCTAATATTTATCACAAAGCCACGCTACAATCAACATACATTGTTGAACAAACCACAAAATTTGGTAAAATCTTCAGTATTTTTGAATTAAGTTAAATATGATACATGAATTTCCGAACTGAGTTCCTGGGAACATTTTCGTAATTGATTGAATATTATCAATATACTCAAGTGCGGTATTAAAAAATGAGAGAAATTTGGAGAAAATTTCTCAACACAGATGCGTAGGAACAATCATTATGAGGAATGTGGTGCATAAAGAAAATGGATATAGGCTCAACTTTGGAAACGGATACTACTATTAATTGCAGGACTCTTGCCATCCCTACTTCTCTAGAAAGTTAAAGAAAAATATATGACGCAGCTACTCTTCGAGTTATACGTATTGTATGGATACGAAACGTGATCTCTTACTTTAAGGAAGAAAAATTATTTCGATAATTTGAGAATTGATTTTTTAGAAAATTTTTGGTCCAAAGACAGACAGGTAAATAGAGAAGATTAAGTATTATTATTATTATTATTATTATTATTATTATTATTATTATTATTATTATTATTATTATTATTATTATTATTATTATTATTATTATTATTATTATTATTGAATCTCCAAATATTTTGAAACCCTATTTCGCCACAAAGGCATGTTAGGGTTGTAGCTTACTATAACAATATTATACTATACATTCTAAAACAAAAATATTATCTCGTGATTTTGAATGAGTGTTATGAATTACATAAATCGTCTGTAAGTGTCTTAGAAAATACTACATATTGTTAAGAATGTGTGTTATGAAGTTAATAAAATGTTTATAATAATCTTGGTTCTTAAAAATCACTTCACACATTGAGGTAGAAGCCTCATTATCATTTAAAAGTAAGTTTAACAGGAAATGTTGTCTTTCGAATATAGGATAATCAAATAAAACATGTTTTACAGATTGTATTGATTCTTGATATTTACAATTATGATCACTGTCTGGGTTATATTAAATCTCCTAAAATGACTTCCAAATTTTCCATGGCCAGTCGTAAATTGTATTAAAATGAAATTTGGAATAAAATGTTTTGCATTTAGCCTATGGTGTACTGTAGGAAAGAAGAGCTCTTTAGTCAAAGCACCATTTGCACTCCTTATCCAATGTTCATTCCAACCAGTGATGATATAGTCCAACAGTTTATTTTTAATATAGGATATTGGACACTTTGAAAATGAATAACGAAGCTCAGAAGATGCTGCGGATTTCGCTAGTTGATCAGCACGTTCATTTCCCACAGTTCCCTGGTGTCCTCGTATCTAAGGCAGGCACATAGAAGACTACTTATCAGTTAGCTGCATGATCTTAATAGCAAACCAGATTTAATAAGTACAGTTAAGTCCCATAGACTTCGATGGGCAGGAATTGGGGAATAAAAAGGGTGTATAGAAATAGCTAGTAGAAAAACCAGAGGGTAAGTGCACAGAAGATATATTACGAATAAGATGGAAGGATATAGTTAACCATGATTTAATTGAAGTGAATTATATAAGGAATTATTGAAAAAACATTTTCTGTGGATAGGGATGTAAGGAGAGGATATGTCTGCGTTGCAATTAACCTCAGAATTCGACAGTGTCAGTGAGTTACTTAGTGAAGTTACTTAATATAACCCAAACCTTCTGGTGGCAACATGGCCCTGTCGTCGAATCAGCCTCTAACGAAAATGAGTAACGGACGCTTGTTCTGGGGGCAAATGCGGCCGTTACTCAGAGCTGATAATCCGCCTGACATAAAGTGCCGATTGTCTAGAAAAAGTGGGAGCCTTAAACCCTCTTACTGCTATGGCCTGTAGTGGGATCACTTTACCTTTACTTTTTTTTTTTGAGATTATGTGCATAATTCATCGTCGTCATTTAAAATGAGTGAACCTTTAAATATTTACTTACACTCATTTATAATGTATAGTTTTCCATCATTAATATTTTAGCGATTTTTTAAGGTAGCTCAGCAGTACCCTGAAGTGATTATTTAAATGAAAAAAATTCAAAATGGATACCGAGAATGTTTTCGAGAATTTTGTGAAATTTGTTGAAGTAAATAGAAATGTATAGTGAACAGGATTTTAAGAAAATATATCGTTTCCATAAGACCACAATTCTAGATATGTTTGCTGTATTTAGTAAACGAAAATATTGGAAACAACGGATGGTTATCAATTTCATCGCTGTTAACAGTGATAACTACAAGATTTTGTGTATAGATGGGTAGGAGACCTGTTTCGCAAAACATAATCAAAATATTATACTACAGTGTCTACCGCTGTGGTCTCGGGGTAGCGTGCTGCCTTGTCACGCAGCGGGCACGGGTCGGGACAGGCTCCTGGGTGAGGTTTTTTCGGTGTTTTTCCTCTCCTGTAAGACAAATGTCAGGTTGCTTTAGGCCCAAGGCCCAAGGATCCCCGAAAATCATCCGGCCATCATCATTATCATCTTCATCCTTCACCGGTGTGGAAAGCAACGGGAAGCTACCACACCTAAAGTTCCCTAGTAAAGCTGCAAAACATAGCATAAAAATGCTATGATTGCAATGAAAGACCTGCCCTAGGGCAGAATTACTATGGATGGATGGATGGATGGATGGATACTACAGTAATGTTGTGGTAGGTCTAATTTTGAAGAACATTTCTAGGAATGTGGCGAATTTATAACAGTTATAATTGATCACAACTATCCAAAACATATCGATTGATGAATTAGCGAATTGTTAAGCCTCCTAGTGATCATAAGCAACATTTAAATATTCAATTTAAAATAAAAAAAAATATTAAAACCTAACTGAAATCTGACCTTCCAATAACCTATGCTAGACAAACAGAATAAATATAAAGTTATGGTTATTTCTGTTCACCTTTTTAAGCTTAAAACGTATATACTATGTAGAAACAGTTGCAACTGTTAAAATGTTAAGTTATAACTGCTATAAGTTAAAACAAGTTCTTCAAGCCGTAATCATACGATTTACAGATCCCCCCCCACTTTCCAACTTCAATTTTAGTTATTTGAAATAAATAGAGCAAAAATTGCCTAAACCTATTATGGAATGAATCTTAATGGAAAGAAGGAAGAAAGGAAGACCAAAGAAAACCTGAATAGAGGGTATGTAAGCTGCTATGATTATCTGAGGATTGGAGGAAGATCAATGAATGGACAGAGAGGAATGGCGTTTGGTTTCCGGAAGACGGCGGCAACTGACTTGATAGCGGATGATGGTGGTGAAATAAACCGGTTTTCTATTAACACAACGAGAGCCAGTTCATGGATCAAAGGGTACTTGCTCTATGACCAGTAACTGTTAAAACGTCATGACAATTGTAAGCTGTTCTCAATGGAATGAGAATAATTTCAAAGTATTTTTCAACACCTCGTGAATTGTATGTGGAATTGGCAGTACTGTGAAATACTAGGTTTTGGTCTTCAAAATGCAAAAAAAAAAAAAAGAAAAAAAAACAACAACAACCCGCTTCATTAGTGAAATATATTCTAATGGGCGAAGATGAAATTCTTCAGAGAAGTTAAATGTTAAATATTTCAATTATGGTATAATCCTGCAATTTTTTCATCAACATAGCGAAAGTCCATCAACTGGAACTTTATAATGGTGAAGTAATTGATAATATCACATCATCAAAGAACATAAAAAAGGAGCAGAGAAGAAATTAAGGTGCTGGAAGTAGAAGAGTAGATGGTTCTACAGCTTATTGGAGAATATAAATTGAAATATTTTATCTCAGAGAATGTTATTGTAAAAGGGAATCCAAAAATTTAAAAACCTTGCAACTTTTCATCATGCAATGTGACATAATCATAACAATGAATTACATGGTCTTTATAAGGAAGCCAGATATAATGAGAACAGTTAAGTCTCGTAGACTGCGATGGGCAGGACATGTGGCACGAATGGGGAATGAAAGACGTGCATGGAAAATTCTTGTAGGAAAACCAGAGGGAAAACCCCCAGTTGGTAGACGAAGAATGAGGTGGGAGAATAACATTAACTATGATTTGAGGGAAGTAGATTATACAGGGGATGATTGGAAAGCATTGGGTCAGGATAGGGATATATGGAGAGCTTATGTCCGCGCGGCCATGAACCTACGGGTTCGATAGTGCCAGCGAGTTAGTTAGTTAGTTAGTTTAATGTGACATAATATGAGTTACCATTCATTTTAATGTGACTACTACCAAATTATATGTTTGTAATTACTTATGAAGATGAAAGTATAATTGTGTAATGTCAGTGCCGTTTCATAAGTCCTGATTTTGTGTTTATGCATTTTATTCTATTAAATTTTTTAACGTAGTAAAATTCTGCATTTTCTTTATTGTATGTGAAAATCTGTTTCTTTCAAAAGCAACGTGAGTTACTGTGGGTAATATGTTATTCTCTTTCAAATAAAATGACATAAAAACTATTACTCTAATTAACATGATGGCAGAAGCCTTGCGAGATTGTGGATACACAGTTTATAGAGGAAGTTCATGGTGTGGCCACTAATGGGAGTAATAGATTAATATATATATTATTGCATTTAGACCATCTTATAAAATTGGTATGATATTAAATCCCACAATTCGTTCCTAGACTCATAGTGGCCAACCTGATGAAGTTGACATTACAAAGATAAATACCAATTAGATAGTATAACTGTCACAGGATTGATTATCGGGGCAAGATGTACTATACCAAGATTCTTAGCTACATTTTGGAATTTCTTAGATTTGGACAGGGTGTATCATCCTAAGATTGCCATCGCTACCATTATAGGATCAATTTCAATTTTAAGAAACCACCTTTACAAAATTTCTACTTTATAGAATATACTTCAATTACAATTTGAAATTCTTTAATGTATTTACAAACTATATTTAATAAATTTCGAAAATAAATTGTCTCTGTCACTTTGTCCTTGTGGCAATCCTCTAATGAGGAGAGTTCTGTTATTATAAATGTAAAGTATTGTATTTCATAATTTTTCTTTGTTGAAAGAGAAAATATATATCGTCCAATTTTATCTTATCTAATAATGAAATAAAATATAACGTCAATTCAATTGAAATGTGAGTTACCATGAAATGATGCAACAAATAATACAAACAATAGACAGCAAATAAACATTTCTTTGAATTTTCATTTAGGACGTTGACTTGTATGTGTCTGTCTTCGTCTGTATATTCCCACGTGGGAAGGAGTTACATAACCAAGCTAAGTTAATTAGTTAGTTTTTACTTCCCTACAGATGTCTGCGAGTGAAAAGTTGTTAGCTTATCGCCTCACAATTAAGATAATAATTGTATAGAAAGGGGCGATTAATTTTTTCTCAGATGCTCTAATTTAGGCTTCAGGTTCTTTTACGAATCATCCTCGTGGATGACTGGTACCTTTGATTTTTTCGTATTAAAACTCATCAACTCCGGCCGGGTTTAAACTAGCGACTCTCGGTGGAAACATAAGCAAAGGCCACGAAAGGAGATTATGGCTTGCATCTACCTTGAATTTTACAGCGAAGAAATGCAGTTGCGCTGCGCATGCGCTAGAATTCAATGACGTAATGTTCCCCTATCAATCAGCTAGAGCGGGGTTTTCTCTGACCACGTGATTTACTTGTAACCTTGGAATGCGTTCAATTGCTGTAGCACTTTTATTATTGGTTATTGCATAGCATTGTTTTGATGGCGATATTAGCTCCAGTGCAAGGTATACGAGTTTGACACGCTGATGAGTTGAAAAGAGGGGCAGAGGAGAACATCGGTCTGAGAAGTTTAAGTTAGCACTTCATTTTGTTCGCTGCCAAGCTATATATAATTCTATGTGAAATAAAACTACTTCAAAATGCGGTATTTCTTAGCGCCACAAGCAAACATTGGCACCTGTCACTGTTCAGCAAGTAAATACTTATTTACTAACTTTTGAATTTTGAATTTAGGTAACGACTGTAACTACCTAGATAATTTAGTTTGATATAAAACGCCTTTAAACATATAATATTTCCTCGTGTCACAATCAGACACTGGTGTCTGCCAGGAGCGGAAGTCTGGTTTCTATTCCTAGCCAACTAATTTGCATTTTGGAGGGAGACCGTAATGACAACAAACTTTTGAGTCATTGTACTTAATGCCATTGTATTTACAAGATAGAATTCGTTCAAATGTCTGAATTCAGGTTACTAGAAATTACTGTGTTGGGAAATTGAAAGTTACGTTATTTGTATAATAACCTAAATCATAATAATCTATGTATGAAGGGCCTTGGGCAGTAACATGATAAGCCACATTCTGTTAAGAAGTGTCACTTATTACAATGATAGCAAATAAATGTAGTGATTTTTTTTTTCGATGAACGGGGAGTTAGCCCGTTGCATCAACCCCCAACTTGGAGGACCAGGAGTTTAATTTTGGAGTCCTCTTCTCCTAGATGGGCTGTCTACCAAAACTATCGAGCCCCATCCACCCGTTGTAGAATATTCTTAGCTTCCCTTCACCTCCTGCCCACTGGTAGTCAAAAGACTCACTCAGTAAGCCGTCTGGATAATCAGGTACTAAGCTCCTCCGCCACGTCAAGGCGATATTCCTCGGGGGATAATAATAATAATAATAATAATAATAATAATAATAATAATAATAATAATAATGGTTTACTTTACATGATGGAGTTAAGACCGTACGATCTTCTTTTCCACTTCACCAGGGTTAACCTATACAGATATTAACTATTATGAATTATATATAGTAAAATCAATAATACATAATAAACACACACCCAGCTCCCCTATATTGATGCACTCATCCCAGATTGGGTAATTGCAATTCTAACGCCATTGTCACCGATTCAAGCCACTTGATGGGGGATATAGGGCATCAACCACAACAACTACTCATCGAAACATCTTTGAGTAGCAGAAATGGTACCACATTTCATGCGGTTCTGCCCCAACCGTGATATGGTGTGTTTTACAGTGCCCAACAACGTGGCTGATTCCGTGACTTAACAGTTAAGTCTCGTAGACTGCGATGGGCAGGACATGAGGCACGAATGGGGAATGTAAGGCAATTCAAATATTACTAATCATAATACAATCTTTTGAACATTACACCTATTTTGTTTTAGCTTCTTAAAAAAATTCATTATATACCGGTACTCATATTCAATTCTTGTTTTCATCTATTAAACAAGTGCTTCACTGTCAATTCAGCTAACTAAATAATTTAATGACGAATAGTTTTCTTCTCCATAACTTTTTTTAATTTATATATATACATAACAATGCACGTATGTGAGTCTGTCCTTTATGGAATCAAAAACTATTTGACCTATATGAATGGAATTTTTACTATTGTTTATAATATTTTTGGAACAATTAACGTATATAACATGTTATCATACGTACTACAGAGCATAGGAACGTGCGTCAGAATACTAAAAAAGTAGCTTTTTAGACGCTTAAATGGTTTTCGCAGCCTAAATGGTAACAAATACACCAAATTAATGTACACAGAATTAAATATTTCAAAACTATTCTACAAAAGTCCGCTACAGCATGTCTTTCCTTTATGGATAACCCACAATAAACATTTTTGTCTTTCAAAATTAGATTAATAATAATGTTTAATCACAAAAACTTTTCCAACAAACATTAATGTTTCTTTGTATATATTTTAAAAAATTGATATACATTAACTTTTATATTATTTTGTCCTCGTGAACAACGTCGGGGGTCCTGCTAGTTAATTAAATTTTCCAACTCAGTTGGAAATATTTCTTTATATGTATTTTAATTAATACATTCATAAGAATCTTATTTCGTGTTTATTTTATTCTTCTGAGTACGATTATTTTACAAAGAGACATGAAGGCTTCTTTCGTATTCGGTTTTCTTTCATAGCGTACCTATCTACACACCAGATCCTTGTCGTGGACACATGAAAGCAGAGAGTTAAGCAGTAATGGAACTTCTCAAAGGAAAGCATTACCTGGGTCTTTTAATATTTCATCCTTTTATATCTTTCATAGACCACCGTGAATCTAAAATTATAAACCTATTTGAATGTTTAATAACTTTGCTGATACTTGCAGAGCACCATAAATAACACTTTATGATATTCTCAATCTCGTCACTGCAGATCATTGCCTGTAAACTTTATACATTTAACGATTGCTGCAAAGTTTCATTCTTGTGTTATTTAGTACTGAAATGTTTATTAATCCTATAGTTAGAGATGCTAATTAAACCTTCTTCAATTACCATCCCCGATTCGCTTTCCTCTACAGAGAATCGTAACAGTGTTTCTAAAATTAAATACAGACTCTGCTAGACTACTTAAACATTTCTAACGATGCATATTTATAACAGCTATTTGAAATTACAGAAAATTCGCCACTTTGTTCTGTTTTATTTAAAATTATTTTATCCCAGCTCATTTTCTAACTCACTCACTCATTAACTCACTAATTAATTCACTTACTCACTAACTCACTAATTAACTCACTCGCTCATTATCTTACTCACTCATTAACTCACTGATTAATTCACTCACTAACTCATTAACTCACACATTCACTAACTCAATCACTCGCTAAGTCATTCACTCAATCTCTCACTCGCTCACTCAATCTCTCACTCGCTCACTCAATCTCTCACTCGCTGAGTCAGTCACTCACTCACTTAGTCAGTCACTCATTCTCTCAGTCACTCGCTCGCTCAGCCAGTCGCTCAGTCGCTCAGTCAGTCACTCACTCGCTCACTCACTCAGTCGCTCGCTCACTCAGTCACTCACTCACTCGCTCTCTCACTCACTCGCTCTCTCACTCATTTGCTCACTCACTCACTCTCTCAATCACTCACTCTCTCACACAATCACTCACTGTCTCGCTCACTCTCTCACACAATCACTCACTCTCTCACTCAGTCACTCACTGTCTCACTCAATCACTCACTGTCTCACTCAGTCACTCACTGTCTCACTCAATCACTCACTCTCTCACACAATCACTCACTGCCTCACTCAGTCACTCACTGTCTCACTCAATCACTCACTGTCTCACTCAAGGTCTCACTCAATCACTCATGGTCTCACTCAATCACTCACGGTCTCATATAATCACTCTCACTATCTCACTCAATCACTCGCTCTCTCACACAATTACTCACTCTCACTCAATTACTCACTCTCAATCCTCACTCACAGACTACCAATCAAACTACCCATCAGTTAATTCATCAACCAACCTATTTACTCACTTAATATCAAAGGATCTTGCAGGTTCCATGTCACATTCTCTATGACCATCCACTACACCCAAGCTCAGTCAACTGAAACCAGTTCTTATCCATCTGAATATTATCCTCCCAACTATACCTCCGATTTCTTAACAGGAAAATTATTCATAACAACATGGATAAAAATAATCTAATTACAGGAGCAAAATAATAAGAAATGTAATGTAAAAACATTGGAAAGTTTTATCACTTTTAAACAGCTTGGTTTCTTTCCCCAACAGATTCCAATAAACAAATATACAGCATTTGTATTTTCACTCACTCTTACGAGCTACATTATCTGACCATCTCATCTTCGGGTATTTTGTCCTCAAAGTTATTACTAATTGC
The DNA here is from genome assembly GCA_030220185.1 of Diploptera punctata. Taxonomy (NCBI): domain Eukaryota; kingdom Metazoa; phylum Arthropoda; class Insecta; order Blattodea; family Blaberidae; genus Diploptera; species Diploptera punctata. The sequence goes on along the minus strand of JASPKZ010009834.1, from coordinate 1,006,806 downwards.
ATGAAGTTTAAATGTGTATCTAATCATACAGATTTCATAATTACCAGGGCAAGGGGTAAGGAACAATTGAGACATTCATAGTTAAATGTATACATTAACCGCAGTTTCATTATTCTTCCGTCAAGGAACAGCGAACCTTGCTCTTTCGGAGTGTACATCTGTAAGTACGATCAAACAGAACAGTTTTGTTGTAAAGCTACACTCGGCAATTATTGTACAGCGAGTGCAAAATATGATCGTAGAGATAAATATATTTTGTTAAAAGTCCAAAATATTGTCATAATTACATAATTAGTATAAACATATTCTTCTTCTTCCTTTCATGTGATATACCTAGGGGTCTGTTACGGTCTCGATCCAAACTTTGAAGGGTCTGCCCAAAGATCTCTTACCTGGTGGCTGGTAATTTTAGATTTGACGTGGTATTGTGCTCATTCTTCTTACGTGAGGTTCCCATTTGTTTCTATATTTTTGTACAGATTCTATGACTGATTGTGTTTGCAATTCTTTAAGAATCTCAGAATTCATTTCATGGTCTGTTCTTGAGTAACCTGCAGTACGTCTTACAAATTTCATTTCTGCCGCAGTTAGTCTTTGTTCATCTACACTGCGAATTGTCCAGGCCTCACTGCCGTAACATAAAATGGGTCTGGCCAGTGATTTATAAATCTTAGTTCATGTGTGTTGCTGTACCGTGTTTGGCTTGAAAATATTATTTATAATTCTTGTTACATTTTATAATTTGTTGACTAAAATATTTTTCCTCTTCTAATGCAACTTGGTATCCGAGGTGGTTAAATATGTTAGTTTGTTCTATAAACTAGTATAAACATAATTAGTAGAAAAATGTTTTCATATGTTGCTTGTTACGTTTAACATTAATGAACAGAGATAGTTACATTATCATACCATATGAGCCTTCAAAAATAAATAAATGCACGTGGAGATATAAATACACAAAACGTTTAATAATACAATAATAATAATAATAATAATAATAATAATAATAATAATAATAATAATACTTTATTTATTCTGGCAGAGTTAAGGCCCTCTCTTCCACTCAACCAGCACAAATACAAATAAATATTCGACAAATATAGATATACACTATACTAATTATAAACAGTTAAAGATACAATAAATGTAGCAATGTAAATGTCATGTACAAACAACATTTTATAGGGTAATAACAATAATGATACGATAATAATAATAATAATAATAATAATAATAATAATATATAAATATGATACATTATAAGGGAAACACTACATTATACGGGATACATATATATATATATATATATATCTTACACTGGATAATAATGAAGTCGAGTTTAGAGCAAATATAGATTTAGATTTATTTTAAAAGATGCCAATGTCCGGCAGCCCCTTATATCTTGTGGTAGGGAATTCCAGTTGCGAGAAGTGGAGATGGTATATGACATGGAGTGATGTGATGTCCTATGTTGCGGTATATTAAGTAAGATACTATGTTCTGATCTTGTGTTTAAGTTATGGTTTGAGGATAGATACTGGAAACGGGATGATAAATAATTGGGAATCGAGGTATGTAGGATCTTAAATAGGAGAATTAGACAGTGCGATTTTCTTCTCTCTTTTAGATGTAGCCATGACAATTCGTGGAATAATGGAGAAATGTGATCGTATTTTCGAACATTAAATATGAATCTGATACACATATTATGGACACGCTGCAGTTTGTCCGACAATCCGTCACTTATGTCAGTTAGTAGAACGTCACAGTAGTCAAAATGCGGCATCACTAAAGTTTGGATTAAAATTCTTTTAAGAGTTGTAGGAAGAAAATGTTTAAGTCGCTTTAGGGAATGCATTATGGAGAAGATCCTTTTAGAGGTTTGTTTTACTTTCCCTAAGGCAATTTAAAATTAGAATCTAAGTAAAATCCCAAGTTTTAATGGGTGAAAAATAAATAATGAAGAGAAGAAGGACCTAAAATTATCAGTAAAGTTGTGCAGAATACATAAAAAGTTAAATATTTCTGAAAAGAAAGGAAACGAGAGAAGAATAACCTAACATTATTTTCGGATGCATAATAGATGTAAATATCAATAATATCACAAATATCAAAAGTGATTCACAATTTGTAATTTCATAAAAGAAAATGCTTACCGTGAAAGAGTAGCCCCAAGGAAGTGGTTTGCTAATTGTAGAAAAATATTTAATCATTTCAGGATTGTTTCTGTTATTTACAGGTATCCTCAACCAAAATATACATGTTTTTTTCTTCCACACTTCCAGGTCTGCATTTCTGCTTCTGTCATATTTCTTTTCTTCGTGTTGTCTTGAATTTCCTTTATCCACGTTGGCTTTGGTCTACTGCGTTTCCCTTTTCCAGGAGGTATCCATTTCAATATCCCTTTGTTTGTTTCTGTGTCTCTTCTTCTCATTATATGTCCATACCATCTCAGTTGGATTTCTTCAATATCTTGTACAATATCCTTTTCATCATTCATAATTTCTCTTATTGTATTATTTTTTATTTTGTCGAATTTTGATGTTCTTGCCGATCTTCTTAAAAAGTCAATTTCTGTAACTAATCATTTATTCAATCAGTTGAGTTGTTTACTTGATGAAAATCTATGTCTATTAATTAAATAAAAATAAAATATTTGATTTTCATATTTATTAAGATATAATTCAGTTACATCTGTTTCTTCTGTACCTTCTTCAGACATGTTAAATTATGCATTGTGTTATTATAGTACATGCCAACTGATCTAAGCAACAATACAACAATAATTTATTTAATTTTTTTAATTTAACAAAGGCGATTCTTTCAAATCAAGTTGGAAATTTAACAATTTATTACTACTTTCAATTTATTTATTTCTACAGCCTCCAAAAGATCCAACTTCTTACTCTTATCACAAACATGTAACAGAAATTTAGAATATTCAAAATATGCTAATCACCTATTCCAATTTAATCATTGTTTCGATCCAAATTTTTAATTGTGATAAGGGTAAGGCGTTGGACCTTTTCGAGGCTGTAGAAATAAATAAATTGAAAAGTAGGAATTAATTGTTACATTCTCAACTCGATTTGAATGAATCGCCTTTGTTTAATTAAAAATAAATAAATTGTTGTATTGTTGCTTAGATCAGTTGATATGTACTATAAAAAATAGCACAATTCATAATTTAACATGTCTGAAGAAGGTACAGTGTACCGAAACAGCTGTAACTGAATTATATCTTAATAAATATGAAAATCAAATAAAACTGTGTTTTATTTTTATTTAATTAATAATAATTTATATGTGTTTTTGCTTCAACGTCCATGTTTCCGCGCCAAATAAAAAATACTATTCACAATTGTGTTATATATTAATAATTTAGTCCTCTTGTTTGTATTCCTACTCTTCTTCTTCTTCTTCTTCTTCTTTTCCTGGTTTAGGCAAGAGTTGCCTGTTCCGTCTTCACTAATAGATCTAAGACCATCTCTTCCGAGGACGTCCGACATCTCTTCTTCCTCTTGGAAAATAATGGAAGATTTTATTTGGTAACTTCTTTCTTCCATTGTATTCCTACTCTATAAAATATAATTTAATATGCCAGTAACTTTCTTTGCCTCTACTTTTATTAATATTTTGCAAAAATGCCTTTTAAATGATTTCCTGGGGATTCTATGCCACCATGCCACCAACATAAATTCAAATAAAAACGAAAAAAAAATATTGCCTCAGTATGTGAATAATTATACGAGAAAAAATATACATGATTTATTTTCTGAAAATGAGAAATGTGTCTTAATATAAGTGAGAAGTTGGGCTCAAAGTAACCTAAAAATCAGCATATTTGCAATGTAAAATGTGTATTAGTCATTACACAGACAGTATAGCCAACTAAAACCCGCTAACAAACAAATGAACGCTAAACTAATCTGGTGTACCAACTCGCCCATTTTCCCACCCTAACTTGCCTAAACTCACACTAACTTTCCCATGTAACACTAACTTAACCATTTTCTCACCCTAGTTTTCCCACTAACATAGGTGAACTCTTGGGATAGAATTTCCCCCTTATATGTGAGTAAATATGTTGACAATTGGCTTTAGCGGAAACATGTGTTATCACACTGGCCAACACGATGCTAAAAGTTACTTGTTCTCCAATCGAATATTCACTGGTGGCACGGTGGTATAGAATAGCCGGTTTTTTGTTAAATTTGACAGTTCTTTAACTGAATAACTTAAAACATTTTTTACAAGGAAAACTTGTTTTGTCGGGTAGAACTCTACTTTACCATATACAGTTCAGTTCTGGTCTCTTTAGCCGCTTTTAAGGGATATATGGTGTTTGGTGTGGTAAGAGGGGAAGGCGAATTGCAGGTATTGCCAACAACTATTCTCAGTTTAGAAAACATAATAGTTACTACAAATTGGGTTTTCTTATTTACTAGTTCTGTGTTAGTGAATATTTTTTGTATCTAGTACGTTTAGAGTGTCCACCGCTGTGGTCTCGAGGTAGCGTGCTGCCTTGTCACGCAGCGGGCCCGGATTCGATTCCCGGTCGGGACAGGCTCCTGGGTGAGGTCTTTTTCGGGGTTTTTCCTCACCTATAAGACAAATGTCAGGAAGTTTGGAGGCCCAAACGGTCTCCGAAAATCATCTCGCCATCAGTATCATCCTTATCATTATCATCAATATCCTTCACCGGTATGGAAAGCAACGGGAAGCTACCACACCTCAATTCCCTAGTAAAGCTGCAAAGCATAGCATGAAAATGTTATGATTGCAGTGAAAGACTTGCTCACGGGTAGAAGAATATGAAAAAAAGTTTAGAGTGTTCCTTACAGGATAGCGCCGTGTTTTATAATAATTTTTTTTTATTTAATTTATATATGAATGAAATCATAAAATTATGGCAAAACCAATCACAATCACACTTTATGATTGATGGTCGACCCCTCAACACATTAATGTATGCAGATGATCAAGTAATATTGGCTACTTCTGAAGATCACCTACAAAGAGCAGTATATAGATTGTCAAATATAACCCAAGATTATAATTTACAAATTTCGGTGAGTAAGACAAAAACTATGGCGTTTCAAGGGAAAATACCGATACGAACTAAAATTGTTATTAACAACAATATAATAGAACAAGTTAATAACTTTACTTATCTTGGCTGCAATCTTTCCTACGACACATGTAAAGACATAGACATAAAATTGGTCAAATTTCAAAAACTTATAGGAACAATAAAAAGCATTCTTTTCCGAAAAGTACGTCCAGATACAATTCTAAAATTTTATAAAAAATGGCTCTTCCAACTCTACTTCATAGTTCTGAAACCTGGACTCCTACTACAGGTAAATTAAATAGGATAGTAGCTGCAGAAATGAAGTTATTAAGACCTTTAGCGGGTTATACGCTTTATGATAACATGCGTAATGAAGATATCCGCAAAGCTCTCAACACACCAGCAATAACTGAAATCATTCAAAAATATCAAAATAATTGGCATGAACACCTTCTGAGAATGCCAAAAAATAGACTACCTCTGCAGCTATTGAACTACAGACCCACAGGGCGAAGAGACCCAGGAAGACCTAAGAAGAGATGGAGGGATCAATTTCTTTCCTGAAGCGGAACAGGCCAATGGCCTAATCCATGCCTGCCATTGATGATGATGATTATTAATAAGAAAATTATTTTTGCTTGGCTAGTAGTTCCCTCCCCCACTCGGCTATATACCCTCCCGCCATGCACCAAGACGGCTACAGTTATCGGAATTGGACTGTATCTGAGGTTTCCACATAACTATTCTTAAATTTATAATATAACTTAAAATGTTATTTACATAGAAATTTTGCATCAGGTAGAATTGTACTTTACTATGCAGCTGAGATTTCTCCATGTTTATTTATGACAGTTGGTTCATGAATCAGGAAGCCCAAGAGGGAGAAAAGGGGTGAACCAATTTAATAATTCATTTTCAGTACTTTAGTGCAAGGTAATGACTGTGCTGGAAACCAGGATGAGCAACGCAGTATAGTAAGAGGAAGTGACGTCCCATTTTACTATTCCCACACTCCTGCCCCCTGGGGAGACATGTCCGAAGAGCCCGGCTTGCAATTTTAAACTGCAATTGCGACAATACTGTATAAAAAGTGTTATGCTTCCCAGCCCTTGTCAGGATTGATGGACGGGTCTCCACCGACCTTCTTTTGTTTCTATATGTATTTTTAGTACGTCTTTTGTTTCCCACTGTCCCTTTATATCCCAGTACTGGGATTTCCTACGAAGCTGATCCAATTTAAAATATAACTCTCCTTTTTTACTGTCCGTAGTCCTCTAGATTAATTACATGTTTCCCTGCTGTATCATAACCTCAATTGAAATGTTCTAATACCAGTAATATAATTTCTCTACTCTCAGTGCTTATAGGTAAATAGATGCACATCCATTCAATAAATTAAGTGATGCTAACTTACTCACAGACATTATTGAATCGGGTTGATCGTCGCCGCGCGAACGTAAGCTGTCCATACTTCCCCATCCTGAACCTATTTTTTTCAATCATCCCATTATATAATTGAACTGGACAACTAATAAAAAATGAGGGAAATTTTGAGGATGTGGCTGAATTCAAATATCTAGGAACAATAATCATAAATAGGAATGAGATGCACAAAGAAATTAAACATAGGCTCAATTTTGGAAATGCATGTTATTATGCATTACAGAAAGTCTTGACATCCCAACTCCTTTCAAGAAAGGATGAACTGAAAATATATAAAACTATTATTCTACCTGTTATATTATATGGATGCGAAACATGGACTCTTACTTTAAGGGAGGAAAGGAGATTACGAGTATTTGAGTTTAAGATTCTTAGGAACATTTTTGGGCCAAAGAGAGATAAATAGACAGGTGAATGGAGAAGACTACATAACAGTGAACTCTATAGTCATTATAGGAAGCCAGATATAAAAAGAACAGTTAAGTCTCGTAGACTGCGATGGGTAGGGAATGTGGCACGAATGGGGAATGAAAGACGTGCATGGAAGCTTCTTGTAGGAAAACCAGGAAGAAAACGCCCAGTTGATAGACCAAGAATGAGGTGGGAGAATAACATTAACTATGATTAGAAGGAAGTAGATTATACAGGGGATGATTGGAAAACATTAGCCCAGGATAAGGATGTGTCGAGAGCTTATGTCCGCGCGGCCATGAATCTACGGGTTCGATAGTGTCAGTGAGTTAGTCAGTTATTTGATATGATTTGAGGGAACTAAATTATATAGGGGATGTTATTCTCTCACCTCATATTTGGCCTAACTATTGGAAGGATTCTCTCTGGTTTTCATACATGGAGATTCCATCCCCATCATTCATTCCCCATTTGTGACACATGTCCTGTTCATCGCAGCCTACGTAATTGTTCCTATTACATCTGGTTTCCTCTAAAGAACATGTAATTCACTGTTATTGAGCCTTCTCCATTCACCTGTTTTCTTTCTAATTCCTTTGATCCAAAGTTTCGTAAGAACTTTACTGTCAAATGATCTTAATATTTACTGCTTCCTTAAAATAACAGTCGATATTTTGCATTCACATATTTAAACTGACAAATTACGCCTAAAAGTTTTATATAGTATTTTTGATTTAACAATTTTTAGATAAGTTGGGCTGACAAGAGTCCTTGTAATTCAAAATAGCATGCGCTTCCAGAGTTGAGCCTATGTTTCATTTGTTTCTGCACCTCATTCCTCACACCATTGTTCCTGGTTAGGATATATGGATTTAGCCATTTCTTAAAAATTAATTTTTAACTTTTATCTTATGACTATTCACCTCAACGGAATTTTATATGAATTTTATTTGTATTGACTTCTTCAAAATTTCCGTTATTTGTCATTAAGGCTTGATTTCCATTACTTATTGTGTTTTTTTTCTTATGAAGATAAATTTAGTTCTATTGGTACAATATATATTTCCATCATCAATTTCTTAGTGGCACCTAGTATTTCCTCGCTGTCGCCTAGTAATAACACAACATTAGCATATACCAATAGCTTATTAAAATAATTGAGTTGTACGCCTTCTTTATTCTCTAAGTCTTCTTCTTCTTCACTTCTTGGTTTAGGCAAGAGTTGCCTGTTCCGTCTTCACTAATAGATCTAAGACCATCTCTTCCGAGGACGTCCGACATCTCTTCTTCCTCTTGGAAAATAATGGAAGATTTTATTTGGTAATCTAATTTATTCTCTAAGTCTAAATATTATTTTGATGGCATGATCTAGAACAAAATAAATTGGTACATTAGATAGTGCATATCCTTGGTTTAACCCATTATGAATTTAAAAAATATCTGAAAACTGTTCGCCATACCGTACCATACTCTTTGTGTCATTTAGGTACATTCGAATAATTTTAGGAATTTTGAAGTCGAGCAGGATGGCTGTAGGTCTACAACTTCCTTTTAATTCAAATAGGCTATATATGTTTAAATAGAAACGCATTCGTTTATTTAATTAATATTCTACCATGTCATTTACTCCATACAAAGCATTGGATATTTTTGTATGTCTAATGTGTGTTGAAATATTTTTCTTCTTATTTTGCCTTTCGGTGGTTTGCCTAACAGCCATAACCATATTCCTTATCCGTCTGAGTCGTTCTCCTACCCCATGGTTTATACACAATAATTTTTGGTATTCTACTTTTGTTCACCCTCCCACCTCTGAGCCCCGAGTTCACGTCTCGGTTGTTCCATGTGGGATTAAATTGCCTTATTCTTGAGATGCTCTGGCCCAAATACGTCCACAAGCCCAGCAGCGGGTCACTTATCTCTGGAAACGTCTAGAAACTCCACGCCAGTACAGGCGCCACTCTGTCATATCACTATATATATATACATATACATAAGGCTATTCAGAAAGAAGGAACAGACTTCAAACATTTATTTCTAACAAACTACAAAAAATAGAAATACAATTCCAACGTTCCTTGAAAGAGAAAAGTTTGAAGCTCCTGATCACGGCCGCATTTGCGCTGTTACTTGTAATGTTGATTGTTTGTATTAAAATGGCGACACAATAGGACGTTAGATTGGAAGAGGAGGAGCAGAAAATCAACTTCATCGTCGGTGGTCTCCCAGGTCACCAGATTTTTATCTGTGGCAATAGTTAAAATACCGTATTTTTATCCCCCTATGCCTGGTACTCTTGAAAATCTAAGACATCGAATTGTTGAAGCTGTGAATTCGATAACTAGAGACCATCTGATTCGTGTGTGGCAAGAAATGAGCCAGTGTTTTGATATGTCTTGCAACACATGGTCCTCATATTGAATGCATAAAATAGTGAAATTTGAACTTTTCTCTTTCCAGGATCGTTGGAATTGTGTTTATATATATAAATCCATAGTAATTCTGCCCGAAGGCAGGTCCTTCACTGCAATCATAGCATTTTCATGCTATGCTTGCAGCTTTACTAGGGAATTGTGTAGGTGTGGTAGCTTCCCGTTGCTTTCCACACCGGTGAAGGATGATGGTGATGATGATAATGATAAGGATGATGATGATGAAGATGATGGCCATATGATTTCGGGGACCGTTTGGGCCTTAAAGTTTTCCTGACATTTGTCTTACAGGTGAGGAATAACCCCGATAAAAACCCTCGAGACCACAGCGGTGGACATATATATATATATATATATATATATATATATATATATATATATATATATTGTAAATTGGAAGAAATAAATATTTGGGAGCTGTTCCTTCTTTCTGAATGGCCCTGTGTGTATATATATATAAAACGTATTTCATAGTTTATTTTATATAACATTTATTTATCAATTTGATTATTAAAGTAACACTAGCAAGCCGGAAGGCTTTGGGTTCAAATCTCGGTGGGGTCAGGATTTTTAAACTGGCATAATGCCTCTGGTGTCGACTCAGCCTCTAAACCAAATGAGTACCAGATTATTGTTCTGGGAGTAAAGGCAGCTATTACGCATGGCTGACAACCCGGCTGACGTCTAGTGCCTACTGTCTAGAATGATTGGAACCTCAATCTCCAATACCCCAAGGGCCTCCCAAGGCCTGTAGTGTGATAACGTTTTTAAATTCTGGTATAGACATTGTCTTTAAGAACTTCCCGGGTACTTAGTGAAATGATATTTATTATAACAGCACATAATTTTCAAGCCTGTAATTACTCTAGAATTATGAAGTTTATAATGCTTTTAAATTTCAACCATGATAAGATTTTATTATTCATACATAATTTAAATACCATAAAACTATTAGCTTTAGAATATAGCTTTTCTCATTCTCCACTTAAATGACAGTATGAATGTCTGCTCCCGTGAAATAATGTATAATTAATTAGCGCTCCACTTTTAATGTCGAGAATAAACACTAAGCACATATCCATGTATGCTGCTGTTACTGCCATTCTTAGTTCATGTTAAACTCCAACATGTTATTCCTATTAAACGCAAATATTGTCATAGCGCAAGCATGACCTTTTACATGGAGAGTTACCTATATCACCCAGTGTGCCCGTGATCAGTCCCCATACTGGTAAATTAGCTTTAACCCTTTAATGTGTTCTTTGGATACATCAGCTGGTTCAATTAATTTAATATTTTAAAGAAATCTGAAGAAAACGAACAAAAATAAACAACTTAAACGTGTGTTTAATAACACAATATACCTAATAATAACAATTATACAAGATTCCGTTTTCACTGCGGTCCGCCACATTTAAATAACTAACAGAAGAAATTTGTCAGTCTAGTCCAGTGTTTTGCGAGCTATGGCTAGTTATTATTGGCATGGGATAAATCGCTCGTTATTATCGACGAATTCATATCAAAAGGGCTAAAGAGAGTATATAAAGCCCTAAAGTAGCCGGAGGTCGGTTTTATGAACCACTGCTTCACTTCTCGGCTGTCGAGGGTGCAACCAGGAAACTGGTTGCCTCCTTGGCGGACCTGGGGGGGGATGTATGTTGGGGGAGAAACTGAACTTCCAACACATAGTCTAGTCTAGTTTTGCCAGTTTAAGGGCTAAGCAATGTTCCTCACGTATAAATTATTATTTATACACTAATTTGTAATTAGGGGTACATTTAATGCAAGGGAGGTTTAATACCATGTAGTAATAATAATAATAATTGTTTTATATTGTTTCAAATAAATTTCATTTCATTTAAAATGCTTTGATTTGTTTCGTATAATGTATATTAACACTACCTTTTGGATATATTTTTGTATATACATTGAACGTAGTGTACATAAAGGGCAGTGGTTTTTACTTCCCGCTGCGAGTGAACAATATAAAACAATAAATACGTACTTACCGTCATTATATTACTGATTGGTGTCACAGCCTGCTGTAACTGCGAGGAGGTTTACGGCAAAGTGTGCAATGGCAACCAAAACTTTTCAAGCTCTATACATCGATTTGTGTGAACTGGATTATGATTTATTTTAATAACACGTGAATGAAATTATTTCGAATAAAAAATTAACTACATTTTAATTAAACATCCTGGCGGCCGAATTTTAATAGTAAACTGGGCAAAAATGTATTCAGTCATTCACAATTTTTTTTAAAATAAATAATAGTTTTAAAAAACTAAAACAGCACGCTTTATTAGAAAACCGAACTCAAAAATAAAAAATAATTTTAATTTCCAACACGCTTGGAATAAATTTAAAGTGGTCAACAAAAAAATCATCTCCAACACATACAGAATAAAACTAGAATTATCAACAAAAATAAAATAATTTTACCATCAAAAGCGTGGGGTGCTCTATATCAAATAATATATTTGATAATAAACAGGTATTGGTAAAAGAACGTCTCTAAGAAGAACATGTAAAAATCATAAAAAGCACCCCACGCTTTTGATGGTAAAATTATTTTATTTTTGTTGATAATTCTAGTTTTATTCTATATGTGTTGGAGATAATTTTTTGTTGACCACTTTAAGTTTATCCCAAGCGTGTTGGAAATTAAAAATATTTTTTATTTTTGAGTTCGGTTTTCTAATAAAGCGTGTTGTTTTATTTTTTAAAACTATTATTTATTTTTTTATTTTTTAGTTTTAATATTTTACAGAATAAGATAAGAATGTAAATATCTTTAAATTCCATACTATTGTAGAATGAGCTAAAAGTATTACTCTCCTAAAATAAAAATCCTCCCCAGCCGGATTCGAACCAGCGACGTATGGGTTACTAAAATCATATACCACTAGTTCACCGCTCTGCCAAGTGAGCTCTTACAACGATTGACTAAAAAGTCGACAAGTCGTAACCTATTATATCAGTTTTAATTTTTTGATTTTCTGATGATTCTGGCTAGGAATTTATAAATAAAATATGAAATTATTGTAGTGTCACGGATCTTTTACAAGTATACAAAGTTTCAAGTCGATCCAATGTTTCTAAGTGGGTGAAAATCGTGTTCAAAGATTCCGTTACATAAATACAAAACACTTTTTTGATTTGATGTTGATTCTGGCCAGGATTTTATAAAATAAATGTGAAATTATTGTATTGTCACGGGTTCTTTACAAGTATACAAAGTTTCAAGTCGATCCAATGTCTCTAAGTGGGTGAAAATCGTGTTCAAAGATTCCGTTACATAAATACAAAGACACTTTTCTTGATTTTCTGATTATTCTGGCCAGGATTTTAGAAAATGAATATGAAATTGTATTGTCACGGGTGCTTAACAAGTATACAAATTTTCAAGTCTATCCTATGTTTCTAAGTGGGTTTAAAATCGTGTTCAAAGATTCCGTTATATAAATACAAAGACCCTTTTTTTGATTTTCTGATGATTCTGGCAAGGATTTTAGAAAATAAATATGAAATTATTGTATTGTCACGGGTCCTTTACAAGTATATAAAATTTCAATTCGATCCAATTATTTTAAGTGGGTGAAAAACGCGTTGAAAGATTCAGTTAGATAGATAGATAGATAGATAGATAGATAGATAGATAGATAGATAGATAGATAGATAGATAGATAGATAGATAGATAGATAGATAGATAGATAGATAGATAGATAGATAGATAGATAGATAGATAGATAGATAGATAGATAGATAGATAGATAGATAGATAGATAGATAGATAGATACAGGTCAAGCTAATATAAAGCGTGTAAAAATAGTTTATGTTCATACTCTCGATGAACGTAGTAATCGTGCAGCCGGATCTTGGACTACATGTCCAAGATCTGGTATCGATCCTGAGACATCTCGCTCTGCAGTCAGGAACGCTGATCACATGACCAGCCGGTAATTGTTTAATGCTATATAGACTATTTTCTTAAATTTTATATAAAATTCAATCCACAACATTTCAGTATGATCCACCGCCGTGGTCTCGAAGTAGCGTGCTGCCTTGTCACGCAGCTGGCCTGGGTTCTATCCCCGGTCGGGACAAGTTTTTTGGATGAGGTTTTCTTCGGATTTTTTTCCTCGCCTATAAGAAAAATGTCCACCGCTGTGGTCTCGAGGTAGCGTGCTGCCTTGTCACGCAACGGGCCCAGGTTCGATTCCTGATCGGGACAAGCTCCTGGGTGAGGTTTTTTCAGGGTTTTTCCTCACCTGTAAGACAAATGTCAGGAAGTTTAGAGCTCAATGGTCCCCAAAAATCATCCGGCCATCATCATCATCATCATCCTTATCATTCACCTTATCATGTGGAAAGGAATGGGAAGGTACCTCAACTATAAATCCCTAATAAAGCTGCAAAGTGAAAGACCTGCCCTCGGGCAGAATTACTATGGATGGTTGAATAAGAAAAATGTCAAGAAACGTCAAGGCCCAAACGGTCCCTGAACATCATAGAGACATCATTATCATCATTCATATTCGCTCTTAGATTAATTTTAGGATTAAGAACTCTTCTGCCGCACCACTATATTCATTATCACCCAACATACCATCGGGTTAGCGTAACCCCGCCCTCCAGGCGCCCAACCTCAGAAGTGGGTTACAATTACGCCAATACCAGTAGAGAACACCAGAAAATGTCGAAATTACAAACCTGGGGGATTGAATTTTAAAAAAGTTCAGTTTATTTAAATTGCAGTGATTTGTTTAATATAATGTATATTAACACTACCTTTTGGATATTTTTTAATATACATTGTACGTAGTATACATAGAGGGCAGTGGTTTTACTTCCAGCACGTGGGTGTAAATGTAATATTACAGTATAGTTATTTAGGTTGGCAATCCTGAAATGTAGGAATTTGAACTTTCAATCGTGGTCGCCATTGCTGTAAGTACGACAGAACGCAATATCATGCATTATTTAATTAACATAGTAATGAATATCATCATTAGAATTGATAACAAATTATAAATAATGATTATGAAAAATATTATTATAATCATAATAGTATTTCATGTATTGCAAAGTTACCAAATATTATCAACTTTTTAAAATGAAAGTTTCAGCAGTAATAAATACTAATCATATAATTCTAATAATGTATTTGAAAATAGTCATATCGCTTTTAACTTAATCCCTATCTATTACGGTCACAGGTTTTAAAGCTACGCCCGTGACTGCAGTGCGCATTATCTAGATGTAAACTAAAATGTCAACGATAAAAATTAATCCAGAAAAAGTGATACAAAAAGTCACTTTAAAATATGTTTCTGTTTTACAGTCTGGCCATTAAATTATGTAGTATTATTAGAATGGATTTTTATCTCGTGTAACTAATATAAACTAGGATTTAGTTTCGACAACCATTTCATGATAAAAACAAGAGAACGAATGGTATTCACATATTAAATTTTAAAATCTAAAACTAAAATAGATTCCGCTGCTGTGGTCTCGGAGTTACGTCGCTGCTTCGTACACAGAAGGTCCCCGTTCGATCTCAGGTTGTTACAGATTGCTGGGTTATGGTTTTTTCAGGGGTTTTCTCATCTGTTAAATTTGTTTAATTCAAGTGTGAAATCGATTTTATTATACGGCTGTGAAACTTGAGAGGCTATAAAACAAATTGGAAAGAAATTACAAATCTTTGTAAATCGTTGCCTGAGAAATATCTTGGTTATATGGTAATCAGAGATTATAACAAATAAAGTACTTCGGAGAAGAACGAATCAAAATGAAATTTGTAAAGAAATACATCATCATCATCATCATCATCATCATAGTACATTCACGAATTTAGGCCATTTGTTAAACTGTTTCGACCTCAAGAGAAACACCATCCAGAATTCTTTTGAGTGGGCGTCCTGGTCCTCTTCTTCCTGCAGGCTGATATCTTAACATTTGTTTGGGTATCCTGTCCTGCAGGTTGATATCTTAACATTTGCTTGGGTATCCTGTGATCGTCCATTCGATTAACCTGTTGCATCCATCTTGACTTATAATTAGAAACAAAGATGTCTTCATTTTTTTGTGATCTAGTAGTGTGTATCCTGCTGTCCGCCGAAGGTATATCCCTCTGTTTCAACGTCCATACTTCGCTACCATACAAAAGAGTTGGAATAGCCAGTGTTTTATACACTTTTAGTCTTGAATGTTTTTTGTAAAGAAATTAAATTTAGAAAATGGAAATGGGTTGGTCTTGTGTTAAGGAGAAATCATTATAACATCAAAAAAATAGCATTTGATTGGAGCCCCCAAGGATTGAGAAGACGAAGGGGAAGACTAAGGGCAACATGGAGTAACACCATCAGGGATGACGCTGAACAGGCAGGGATGAGTTGGAATGAAATTAAGGCATTGGCAAACAACAGAGTTCAATAGTGACCTTTTATCATTGCCCCATACTTCCCAATGTAGTGAACAAGACAATTACTACTTTCCTCATCTGTAAAATGAATGTCAGGAAACTTTAAGGTCCAAACGGTCCCCAAATATTATCTGGCAATCATAACCACTATCATATTTACCATGTTTTGTATGAATGTGTGTGTAAATTGTTTGTTTTGCTTTATCATTGTGCTGCCACGGCGGAGGGACTGACATTCATCTAACCCCTCATTAGAGGAGGCATTCCACGTCCTTGTTCGGTCAGATTAGGGTTGTGTGGAGAGCTTATGTCCACGCGGTCATGAACCTACATCTTCAATAGTGCCAGTGAATTAGTTAATAAATATATAAATACCTGACATCGGTGACAGCACAAATAAAATGCCCATGGCCTTTTTTTGTATGTTCTGAGGACATACAAAACTGGTATTTGCTGCATACATTCAGTGATGCGTAAGCGCATTGAGAAAAATCAGAATACAGACTTATATAAATAAATAAATATATCATTGAACAATTTCTTGGGGGTTAATGTTTTGCCGTTGGCTTGGTGGACTGGCGGAAAGGATTTCATATCCAACCCTTGAAAGACAAGATTCTGTGTTCTCGCCGCGTTGAACAGATATCTTCCTTACTCACTGAAGAGGCACGATTTCGGCATTTTGCTCCCCAAAACCGGATATTCCACTTGTTTTTCATCTAAGACAATTTCCAGTCACACTTGCATTTTCTTATACGAAAAACGATCAAGGTCAGACTGTGCATAATCCTAGTTGTATTATCGGAACACTACGTTGTTTTTTTAAGAAGCTATTCGTTTAATTTATATCAAGGCAAAGGTCAAAATGGTGCTCTACAATGTCAATTCTTAGGGAAATTTGATTATCAGTTTACTTCAAATGTAGTGATCAAGGAAATAATGTGAATGGACTCTATATATTATTTAATAGTCTTATGAACACACTGTATCAGTATGTTGGAGAATTCTTTAAATTATGGTTGCAACGTTAGTAATTAAACAAATCTACTAGTTTCACTTATCTTTAGTCCGAGGGAAACGTACAAATTCAATAGCGAATACAGGCTTATATAATAATAATAATAATAATAATAATAATAATAATAATAATAATAATAACCATTTATCTATCGTCGGGTTTTTACAGCTGCTGCTGTCTTCCCGTGCCAAACCTCCAAAGCCTACAATATGATCTTGGGCATCTTCAATGCTTAGCCTCTTGCTTCGGCCATCGCTCATCATCCATTATTAAAATATGTCAAAACCACTTTAATTCCTTCTCCTCAATTCTTTCAATTATGCTTTCTTGTGCTGCGACTATGTTTCTAATTTCCTTATTTGTGACATATTCTAATTTTGACTTTCTGGCATTTCTACGTAAATAATCCATATAAAATAATAATAATAATAATAATAATAATAATAATAATAATAATAATAATAATAATAATAATAATAATAATAATAATCATAATAATAATAATAATCATATTAATAATAATCATAATAATAATAATCATAATAATAATAATCATAATAATAATCATATTAATAATCATATTAATAATAATAATAATAATAATAATAATAGTAATAAAATAAAGAATGAAGATATAAGAACAGATTTAATTATATATCCACTGAATCACAAAACCAAAGAATATAGAGATAAATCGTTTAGACATGTAAAAATAATGAATGTAACAAGATTACCAAAAGTAGCATTTATCTACAAGCCAAGATGATCAAGGAATGTAGGGAAGGCCAGTGAAAAGTTGGACACAGCAACTGTGAGGTTGAATAGGTTATTTGCCTAGCCCATGAAGCGAATAATAATAATAATAATAATAATAATAATAATAATAATAATAATAATAATAATAGCAATAATATTAATAATAATGATCAAGGCGCGGAACTTAGCCACGACAACAGTATACAATTTACAGTTAAACAGAGCAGTGCGAAGAGCGTCTTGTAAACACAGAGAAATGGGTTCCGTGCCAACCTTCTTTAAGTAAACGCAAATATCGAATTGTGTATACACAAACATTTCGTCTCATATACAAGCAATGAGTACTGTAAACAAATACTCAAACCAATATAATACATAGTATCTGAAATTGATGTGTACACTTTTTGAAACGTTTTATAGCAGTGACGAAATTAGACAGAAACGCAATTGTTGTGTTGTATTCCTTAAACTTCCTTAAGCCCGTACCTGTTCAAAACTGATTTATGTAATTTTTATTTTTACTTTTCGCACATATAACAATAATAATAATAATAATAATAATAATAATAATAATAATAATAATAATAATAATAATAATTGGTGCTCATCTAGTACGGACAAATATAATATTAGAAAATAAACCAATAGAACAAGTGGCAAGATATAACTTCCTAGGTTGCGTAATACCATGAACAGCGGAAATATATATGAAGATAACAAACTAAATAAGTTTAATTATATAACAGGAACACTAAAAAGAACTTTGAAAAACAAAGCCAGGAAAGACTCTATAATGAAATTATACAAGACAATGGCAGTGCTTATCATTACTAATGGATCCGAAACATGGACACTGACAACACGACAATCTGCCAGAATACAAGCTGCTGAAATGAAATTCCTCAGACCAATAGTAGGATACCAAAGAACAGACAAAAAAAACATAACACAGAAATAAGACAAAAACAGGATGTAGAGGAATTAAACACAACGATAGTGAAATACAGAACAAACTGGAAAGAACACTTGGCAAGGATGACTGAGAATACAATACCAAAAGCAGCATACAGCTATTCACCACGAGGAAGAAGTTTGAAACGACCAAAGAAAAGATGCAAACAGCGGCAATTTGGAGCCGGAACAGGCTAGTAAATAAGCTTAAACCGTGATGATGATGAAGAAGAAGAAGAAGAAGAAGAAGAATTGAAATGCAAAATCAGCCTCACGTTTCTTGTCTCTGGTCCCGAGGACTTCTAGTTTAGTCGCGGCCGAGGTTGATGGACTTTTTATGATAGAGAAATCCAAGAGAAAAGTCATCCGGGAGGGACTTCAAACCGGGGATCCAAATCTAAAGATTTTCAGAGTTCGTAAGAGAACCTCAAACCTAAATTATAACCTCTGACTAAAGTTTTAATCGGAATTTCCGAACCAAGTAATATCTAGTTACCACTAGACTTCTATTTGAGACGAAGAGATGGTCATTTATCACTCGTTGACATCTGAAGGAAAATAAGAGTAAGGAAAACTAATTTTGGTTAATCACTCCGAGACGGGAGCATCCTTGCCCAACGTGGGGATGTACGGGAATAGCATAACATACAGAATACTAGAGTACAATACAAAATCGATAATTGTTAAATAAATACGTCTCCTCAACTCGTGTTAAGGGATGAGATGCTATGAAGCCTCTAATATTGAAGATCCGTGAAAATCAAGAATGCCCGCCGACTATGCCTCACACATTATCACAGGTAGCCTATAGACGAATAAAATTAAACGAAATGAATGAGATGGGTGTGGAGAAATGGTGGAATGAAATGTTTAGCAGGGGAAACCGGGAGAAACCCCGAGTAAAACCTGGCCAGAGTCCGTTTCTTCCACCATAAACCACATGGAGTGACCGAGACGCGAACTGGAGATCACAGCGTTGAGAGGGGAACATCTAACTGCTTGCGAGACGGGGCCGCCCTATAATTGTTAGTACATCACAAAGTAAGTTGGCTACACATACTTTTACACTTTAATACACACACACACACACACATATATATATATATATATATATATATATATATATATATATATATATATATTAGGGTGTTGCAAAAAATACCGACAACGGAGGTAAGGTAGTATATTGAGAGATGTTTATAATTTTTTAATAAGGTACCTATGTCCGGTAATGATGCGTTTTCACAGTATGAGTAGCTAACTTGTCAAGAGTCCCGTTAGTTTGATAACAAGACTCGATACTTGACAATACTGTCACAGTCACATCAATTTTCAAAATGTCCACCTCCCATCTCATTGCAGAGCGTACATCGGTGATGTAGTTATTGGCGCACACGTTCAAATACGCCTGATCTCGTTTGAATTATTTCTGCAGCAGCGTGGATTCGGGCTATACGAATCATATGTGACTTAATGGAGTCTGACTGTTTGATGTCTCCCCACAAACATTAGACGAACGAGTGAAGATCAGGTGATCTCGGAGGCTACGGGACTGGTCCCCTTCTGCCAATCCGTCGACCTGGATACATGCTATCCAAATGTCTCCTCACATTGGCATGGAAATGAGCTGGAGCTCTGTCATGTTGCAGCCATATCCCCTTGCGAAGCCACGTATCACAGGTTCCGTACCTGTGAGGTGTTGTCAAGTAATGAATCTTCAAATCTTTCGACCTAACACTGATCGTGAGACATAAATAATTAGTCCTAGTGTGAAAACGCATCATTTCCGGACATTGGTACCATATTAACAAATGATCAACATATCTCAATATACTACCTCATCTCTTGTTGGTGTTTTTTTTTGCAACACCCTATATATATATATATATATATATATATATATATATATATATATAATGCACTTATTTAGAAACAAAATTAGACCATTCAGGCGATAACACAGTGGAAATTAAGAATAGAATCGCACAAATAAAACAAGCAATAAATGATTTAAACTCTGTTTGGTGGAGCAAAAACATTACAAAAAAATACAAAATGACAAATATATCAAACCATAATTCAGAGCATTTTAACATATGGTACTGAAGTCTGGCAAAGTCTTACCAGGAAAATGAAAATAATTTTAAATACAGAAATGGATGTTATAAGATCAGCTGGAAAATCTAGAATGCATAGAATACGAAATAAAGAAATAAGGCAAATTATGGATGTACAAGAGGACCCGGACATCATAGATATTATAGAAAAGAAAAGATTACAGTCGTATGGCCATGTCAAAAGAATGCCAGAGCAAAGTTTGGCTAAAATTGTTATGGAATTGATCCCAATAGAAAGGAGGAAGACTGAAGAAAACTTGGTTAGAAGGGGTACAAGCAGCTATGAATATCAGATGATTGGAGGAAGATCAATGGATGGACAGATAGGAATGGCGTTTGGTTTCCGGAAGACGGCGGCAGCTGCCATGATACCGGATGATGATGATGATGATGTACTGTATATATATAACCAATTCTACCAAGTTGTCGTGTTACAACATTCTGGTATTTTCTCCTAGCATGGTGTACTTATAACACACTTACGTAGTTGGGACGTCTGAATAGAGGGGTTACGCTGCCCCGATGATAAGAAAAGTTATGATGATTATGATAATGATGCGCCAGGAGAGGCCTTAAACTAAACTTAATCTAATGAGCCAAATATTATAATGTTGGTCAAATGATGTTTGGAGAGCGTTTGGACCTTACATTTTCCTGACATTTGTCTTACAGGTGAGGAAAAAATCCGAAAAAATCACCCAGGAAAATTATTCCGAGCGGGGATGATATCTGGGGCCGCTGCGTGACGAGGCAGCACGCTATCTCGAGAACACAGAGGTGGACTTAGATATATTTATTCTAGAAAGGAAAACACATGGGTTTAAGCTGAGACAGAACATTTCTCACTGACAAAACGATACATCACAACAGACCAGACATAACAGTAATCGATAAATCTTACAGGGCTAGTTGCTTGATTGATACAGACATAGCTATCTCTAACGCACAAAACGTGCGTAGAGAAACACAGAAAACGTATCTTCCACTGAAACTGCTTACTTAATGGAAAATGGAAATGTCAATAACAGTGTTAGGGTTTTCAGCTGACAGGTATTTTACTTAGCACTACAGATTACATGTACTGAAGTTTAAAAACAATAATCAGAGCTGCATTCGGTTATTGAGGGTATTTGTTACATTCTGACACATTCTACAAAAATCTGTCATCGAGAAACTGTGTAAACACGCAAGTTCCTCTGCAAATTATGTATTAATGATCCGATTTAGCTTGTTAGTACTTATAGCATATTGCGATACGAGTGCGGTAAACACTTCATAAGGATCGAGGAAAAGTTAAAAAAAGACAGGCATTTGCGCCGAGTATTTTTTATTTTTAATTTCCGAGATTCCGTTATGTGTTTACTACATGAGTATTGCATACTATTTTTTGCACTATGTGTATTATTTTGGTAATTAAGATATTAGCTAAAATGTAATCGCGTAGACTTTCACAAGCCTCACGACCACGGCCTACAGCCCAAAAATCTTCATCAAGATCATCATTAGCTAAAATGTTAATAAATATTTTTCTTGCAAATGCCCCAGGTTGTCTTTCGACATTTCTGGTTTCTCTCCTGGCATGGCGTACTTGTAACCCACTTCTGAGGTTGGGGCGCCTGCAAAGCGGGGTTATGTTGCCCCGATGATATGATGAGTGATGATGATGATAATGGTGCGCAAAGAGAGTCCCTAATCCTAAGCTTAAGCTAAGATGAATATGAATGACGATGATTGCGATGGCCATATGATTTCGATAACCGTTTGGGCCTTAACGTTTTCCTGACATTTGTCTTACAGGTGAGGAAAAACCCCGACAAAAACCCCACCCAGAAAAACTGTCCCGACCGGGGATCGAACCCGAGCCCGCTGAGTGGCAAGGCAGCACGGTACCTCGAGACTACAGCGGTGGACATATTAATAAATATAATTGAAGATAAATGTTAGATTTCAGAAGGTGAATCGGATGTACGTGATGCTATGGGGAAATAATAAGCATTGTTGGTCATGTCGCCATCATTATTTGTTAAAACTATAAAACCAAAATAATTTGGTATTTATTTCTGATTATGGAGAAGTTTTTAGACGATGTGTGCAGTGATGATGAAATATAAGAGGCGTGGAAAGCTGGATGTGATGAATTAATACCGAAATTAATACAAATAACAGTATCACTATCAATATTTCAAAATGTTTTTTATTTGCCGCACTAGTACTTAGATTTATTTTGTTTTCATAGCAACGAGGGTTGTGTGCGGGAATGTCAAATTACGATGCACATCAACAATAAGAATAAGAATACAATATTAGTTACATAGTGCAAAAATCAATTAAGTAGCCTATCATTCAAGTATAAGACCTGATGACATGTTAGAATGTTAGAGCTGAATTTTCAATCCATTACTTCTTCGAATGGCCCATATGAATGGCCATGGCTAAAGATGAAATCTCTCCTTCCAGTGACGCGAGGTTGACTCCATGCAGTAGGAGACGGACTACTTAGGAGCGCAGGCGGTGAGGATTTAAACAAGAGGGCGGAGGATTCACACTTTCCAGGTATAAAGTATAGCTTCGCCGGGGGAACATAAATGATTGCGCACTAACTCTTTCAAAACATTTGAGGAGTGAAGCAAATAATATTAGCAATAGTACTGCAGTCTGTCATACTAAAGTAACACAGTACAGCAAAATTGCTGTAACCATACTGCACAGAAAACTATTATAACCCCCTTCCCTCTGACGTCATGTAAGTGGTCGCATCAACCATACGCTGAAATCGTGTTTACGACGAAATTGTTCCATGTTCCATCTATAGTTTTGGCGCATGGCCTTTGAGATTCTGTTCTTGGATACGATGTATACGAGTTTTTATAGTTGTTAAAATAATGGTTAAATTGTTTACTTGTTTATAATATAATGGAAACCTGATTCCAACTGAAGTTTTTACATAACATTTATTTTGTTATTCCGAGGCCTGATGTTTGGTTTGTTTTAGCATTTTTTCTTTTTATGATGAACGAGGAGCTGGCCCGATGCATCAACCCGCAACCTGGGGCAAAGGTTTAAGGCAAGGTTGCAGTTTATCTCCAACTCTATTCAAAATTTATCTCGAAAGAACACTAAGACACTGGAGGAAAAAATGTCAAAACAATGGGCATACCAATCCAAAATACACATGTATTTTCACTAAATTTTGCATATCACAAGGTAGGCTATTAATAGCACAAGACCACGATAACATAGACTACATGTCTAAAAAATAAAAGAAGAATATGAAAAATGGGAACTTTATATAAACATTGAGAAAACTAATTATCTGTGTATGGGAGATGAAATGGAAAATAAAAAATTTCAAGAATGGAGAAAAACTGAAACCTAGTATTGAATGCACTTATTTAGGAACAAAATTACACCATTCAGGGAATAACACAGTGGAAGTTAAAAATAGAATCGCACAAACAAAATATGTAATAAATGCTTTAAACTAGGTTTGGTGGAACAAAAATATTACAAAAAGTAGAAAATTACGAATATATCAAACCATAATTCAGAGCATGTTAACATATGGTGCTGAAATCTGGTAAATTCCTACCAGGAAATGAAAATAATTTTAAGTACAGAAAAGGATGTTTTAAGATCAGCTGGAAAATCTATAATGGATAGAATACGAAATAAAGAAAAAGGAAATTATGGGTGCAGAAAAGGAGCCGGGCATCATAGACATTATAGAAAAGAAAATATTACTGTGCGATGGCCATGTCAAAAGAATGCCAGAGCAAAGATTGCCTAAAATTGATATGGAATGGTTCCCAATAGAAAGGAGGAAGACCGAAGAAAACTTGGATAGAATTGATACAAGCAGCTATGGATATCAGAGGATTGGAGGAAAATCAATGAATGGACAGAGAGGAATAGCGTTTGGTTTCCGGAAGACGGCGGCAGCTGCCATGATACCGGATGATGATGTTGATTAATTTTGTTATCACATCACGGATAATCTGCTCTTGATCTCATGAACTTCATCTCGTAGGTTGTGATTAGATGGAAGTCCTTATTTTGTTATTGTCCATGCTTTGCTTCCGTAACAATAATACATACACAGTGTTCTGCCCAAGAACAGATCTTTCACTGCAAACTCAGCATACTCCACTCTTTCCTTAACTCTGCTTTCCATTTTGTATCCACAAGCAAACCACTTATTTTAATATTTTACATCATCTGATGTATTTTTCTGCCTCTTTCTGTCCGTTGACCAATTACTTCTAGGGTATCAGTCAGCAGACATTTTCTTCTTAGCCTGTGACCAACCCAATTTCTTTTCCTCTTCTTTATGAGTTTCAGCATTGTTCTTCCTTCACCCACTCTGTCTAGCACATCCTTATTTTTATTTTGTATATCGATTTTGTACGTTCCATTCTTCTCCATATCCAGATCTCAAAAACTTCCAGTCGATTTTCCTCATTCTGTCGTAATGTCCAAATCTCTGCTACAGTGCTACACTCCACACAAGCACATCACTAGCCTCTTCCGTAATTCTTTTGCCAAAGGTCTGCAGAAAATGCTTCTCTTCTTGTTAAAAGCTTCTTTTACCATTGCTATAATTTTATTTACTTCTCGAACACAGTTCATGTTACTACTGATAGCACAGGCCAAGTATTTGAAGCTCCCAATAATAGCTTTATTTAGGTAGGCAGAGATAAGGTCTTAAAGCCTTGTCTACCACTCCAGCAGATTAGAAAAAAAAACAAAAATTACTGTTAAATCTAAATTACGATAAAACTAATTTATTACATGGTATATCTATAATAAAATTATTATTTACAATATATTTAGATTTACTCTACGTTTAACGAATGAAATATAAATGTAAAGGATAGGAAAATGAAAAAAAAAGAAAAAAAAAGGAGTTCTGGTGAAAAATTAATTAACAAAAAGTAATTGAATAAACGTGACTTAAGAGCGTCAAGTTGCGGAAAACCCCTCTCACGTCTTTCTAAATATGTATGCAGGCCTATTACACTGAGCATCAAAAAAGGAACTTTTTTTGTCTCAGAAAGAAAAATATGTGATTCTGAAAGTATTTTTTCTCCTGAATTCAGATACGATATCGGCTTTTCTCCATCCGCAAGGCTTCCGAGAGACAGGAATTTATAATTTCAAACACTTTAATATTTTCTACATTCGTAACTACACAATATTCGAACATTCGGACTCGCCTAGAAAGTAAGAAATGACGATTCCCTGCTATATTTCGCCTGTGGAGCATCCCTCTTAATGGTGCAACAATAATTGACCAACATATTTAGGATTCCATTTGCCTTGATATCTCTTTTCCTTAGCTGAAACCATTTGAGTTAGCTCATTTGGTTTTTATTTTACAATGGATAAATGGGCGAAAAAACGTTTATTAAATAATAATTATTTAAATCCATTAATTGAAATTGAAATAAAAAAACTGTGCGTGATGGAGAAATTCCGAATACATATTTGAAAACACGATAAAAAACTGCATTAAGTACAACTATTGGTACTCATGAGACAACAATCATGTTGACCAGAACAATGATGTTCATGATAATGATGTAACCACGATAATGATAATTAGTGGTCAATACTAATTATGATTATAATCAATAATTATCGATATATCAATTAAATAGCCTATCATGTATAACTAATTAACACATTGCCACTATCGAACCCATAAGTTTATGGCGGCGTAGACATAAGCCCTCTATACATCCCTATCCTGAGCTAATGTTTTCCAATCATCCACTCTATAATTTACTTACCTGAATTCATGGTTAATGTTATTCTCCCACCTCATTCTTGGTCTACCAAATGAGCGTCGTCCCTCTGATTTTCCTACAAGAAGCTTCCATGTCCCTTTTTATTTCCTTATTCGTATCACATGCCCTGCCCATCGCAGTCTATGAGTCTCAAATGCTCTTATTATATCTTGTTTCCTCTAAAGCCCATGTAGCTTACTGTTAAGTAGTCTTCTCCATTCACATTTCTGTTCATCTCTCTTTGGTCCAAATATTCTCAATTACTCGTAATATTTTCCCCTCACTTATGTAAGAGTCCATGTTTCACATCCACAAAATGTAACTGGGAGAATAACAGTTTAAATATTTTCAGTTTATTTTCTTTTAGAGAAGTTAGGACGACGAGAGTCCCTGTAATGCACTATAGCATGCATTTCCAGAATTGAGCCTATGTTCAGTTTCTTTGTGCATCTCATTCCTATTTGTAATTATTGTTCCTATGTATTTGAATTCAGCCACTTCATTTCAAAATTTCCTTCTTTTTTTTAAGTAACTGTCCATTTTGATTAAGTAATATATTTCCATTAATGTGAACATATATTTAGTTTTATTGATGTTTACTTCCAATCCCAGTTTCTTAGTGTTACTGAATAAAGTGTGTCTGTTGTCCCTTAGTATCTCCTAGCAATTACATAATAATACTACATCATCAGCATAAACTAACAGCTTATTGATACCATTGGGTTGTAGTCGCCTTCTTTATTCTCTAAGGGTTCTATAATGTATTCTAAGTAAAATTAATTAACTATATGAATGTAAAGTAAAATTAAATTAATTATTACTATAACTGAAATAGGAATAAATCATTTTCTATGAAGGGTTAAACAATGTAGTTGTTTTGTTAACGTAAGAAGGCGAAATTCGTCTTGAGGGATTGAAGTAACAATGCGGTTGGAACAGAATGTTTGACAGAGCTCGGCCAACAATTCTTGTTCCAGGAGATGAAGCATTCAGAGCTTTCAGCTCAAGATGTGGAATTGTGGTGAAAGCTCGAAAGTACCCACTCTCTCATTAACATAAAGAGAATGACCGTTTGTATATTATCTGCTTACAACACAAGTTAAATTAATTGGTCTACATTTACAGTACAACTTACTATAGAAGATGGTACTTTGTTTCATAAGTAATTTTATGACAATCATACAGAGAGGTCGGATATTCAGGCGCTAAGAAAGTCCGTCGTGCAGGAAATGCGTAAACTAAGTGAATGAATCAGCAAGTCGAATTTACAGTCCGATTTTGCGGATTAACGGGATATATATTTATTTTTAAACACAATATTGAAATTAATGTACTAAGGAATGCTGTTCGCATTCAATAGTTAGTAACGTAAAGAGAAAACATTACACACTGGCGCATTTTGTTACTGGTTTTCCTACTTGTTTTACCCTTTTCTTTTTTTGTTTTACCTGTTTCTTTGCTTTCTTTAGTTCTCACATAGACACAAGGACAGGACACACACACCCAGACACAAGGTGGTGATTTAAAATCCCCTACCCCGCCAGGAATCGAACCCGGGTCGCCGGAGTGGAAGATAGGGACTCTACCGACTACGCCATGGTGACGGACATTACATAAAACCATTGTACTACTTTGGCGATCCACGAAGAAATACAAAATTTTCTCTGTTTGAAATTCTCGTGTATAGTGGACTCAGTATTTTAATTTTCAGGCGTATTGCTTTGTGGTTAGATAGATCTACTTTGCGCGGTTAAGTATTTAGCATATCAAGCGGCGTTGTCACGTTTTATTCACTGGCACTAACATACTATATTATAATAATACTGCAAAAAACAATAGTTGCAACTCTGTTAAGACAATTATATCCACGTGGATTGATATGGAAACGTAATTCTATACGCCAATTGTAATGCGAAGACATTATTGGCAGAGAACTGTTTTGAGTTTTTGGTGATTGGAGCGGCGTCTTAGAAGCCTCGAACAACAAATACCTGGCTCTGCCTGGCAGTAACAATGTATTTTTTTGGGAAACAGTTGCTTTTGATGCCGCCTGGAAACTAAAATACCGAGTCCACTATGCCCTTGTTAGTGAAGTTCTATTTCGTAACAACAGGGTCGTCCATAGCAAGAACACACATCAGTTAATAACACTGGTCAACATGATTTTTGTCTCATGAGTACAAATAGTTGTACTTAATGCAGTTTTCTATCGTGTTTTCAAACGTGTATTCAGAATTTATCCATCGCCAACAGTTTTTATTTCAATTTCAAGTAATGGATTTAAATAATTATTTTTTTAATAAACTTTTTTCTTCCATTTGTCCATTGTAAAATAAGGCGGGGAACACTTTCGACAGGAGATTTCAGCTATGGAAAAGAGATATCAAGGCAAATAGAATCCTAACATGCTGGCCTATTATTGTTGGACCAACAAGAATGATGCTCGACAGGTGAAATATAGCAGAAGATCGTTATTTCTTACTTTCTAGGTGAATCCGAATGTTCAAATATTGTGTGGTTATGAATGTAGAAAATATTAAAGTGTTTGAAATTATAAATTCCTGTCTCTAGAAAACTTTGCGTGATGGAGAAAAAACGAGATCATATTTGAATGGAGGAGAAAAAATACTATCAGAATCACATATTTTCTTTCTGAGACAAAAAAAAAAGTTTCTTTTTTGTTGCTCTGTGTTACAAATATAGTTCGCTTGCAATATAGATATTTTATTATTCACTTTATTTTTTAAGGAAATGTGGCCTCTTCCACTCACCAGGACAAACATATGTTACATTAGAATGTAACAAATACAATTAACTCTAATAATACAACTAAAAAAATCTGCCTGAAGAAGGATTTGAACCCAAGATCTCCATCTTCGTTTCCCTTCAGTTTAGATTTAAATCCCGGTTTAGGCATAACATTTTCTATTTAGTTTAATATATGACTTTTGTTAATTAAATCACATCCAATACGTCTTCCTCCGAGGAGTGATTTTGGAAATAAACAGGATGAAAATCCTACAAATTAAGTTTAAGAAGAAGAAGAAGAAGTTAATTAAATCCTACGTATCCAGTTGCAGTGCCTGAAAACAAAAATGGCGACCGCTTAATCGTTGTATGCCCAAAAAAAAAGGAGGCCACTAGAGTTCACACACACACACACACCACATACCACACACACGCACACTCACACACCACACCCACACGCAAACGCGCGCGCACACACACACACACACACCACATACACGCACACTCACACACCACACCCACACGCAAACGCGCGCACACACACACATACAAACTTATATATAAAATAAATTATTATTAAGGATTAGACCTTCTAGCCTGTTTCGTCTCAGGTGATCAAAGGCTAATAAAGATCACTCTGGCTGGAGTCATCGATGTCAGAGAGGCGTACTTCATAAATCCAATGTAAAGCTCACTGTCCTAACAACAGATAGCACTACAAACAAATCCTATTCCCATGTGCACGACTTGACCTTTGGGTTATGTAATCTCTGGATATAGCAAACGGGAAAGTGAGAGAGTCCAGTGCTCTAAAACTGAGCATCTCTGTGCTTGGGAACAATCCCAGTTAAACTTACATAGCGATGGAATCGTACTCTACTCATTAAGGCATTAATTACATTTTCCTAATGCTTATGATATATATATATATATATATATATATATATATATATATATAATTTTTTTGTATTTATTTCGGAATATACGGTTTTCCATTACCCTCAAGATATTCGCCTTCTATATATGTAGCGATCCAGAGCACCATCATCTCTAAGTCCCAGTTCACTCATACCTCTTCTCACACTATACATCCCACCTTCTTAAGGTCTTTCCTTTTTTCTTTTTCCCCATCTATTCTCCACTCCAAGATATTCTTAGGGATTCTATCAAATACCATCCTCTTGATTTGTACTGTACCATCTTAATCGTCTTTCTTCAATTGTCTAACATTTTTCCAACATATATAATTTTCCCCATTTTCAACATTTATATCTTTTTCTAATCTGTACTCCATGATGATATAACAATAATAATAATAATAATAATAATAATAATAATAATAATAATAAAATATCCTCAACTCGTGTCCAATTAAGGGTCGGGTCGAGGGATGAGGTGAGATGAAGCCCCTATACTTATAGAGGTCTATGAACGACAAGGGTGCCGGCTGACCACTCCTGACGCACCGTCAGAGGGGCGGATGAATGAAATGAAACGAAATAGTTGAGATGAGTATGGAGAAATGGTGAAATGAAATTTGTGGCAGGGGAAAACTGGAGAAATCCCGAGAAAAACCTGTCAAAGCTCCGTTTCGTCCACCACGATCCCCACACGGAGTGACCGAGACTCAATCTCGGGACCCCAGCGGTGAGAGGCTAGCGTCTAACCGCTTGCGCCACGGAGCCGCCAATAAATAATAATAATAATAATAATAATAATAATAATAATAATAATAATAATAATAATAATAGTAATAATAGTAATAATAGTAATAATAATAGTAATAATAATAATAATAATAATAATTTTGTTTATATACAGATTTTTAATGTTGACACATTTTTCTGTGCCTAAAGTTTTATTTTCCTTCTCCATTCGTATTTATCCATCCACTCCATGCTCTCAGTCCTCTTGCTCTCATTCCAGTTCTTATTTCTTGCATCCACGGGTTTCGAGGCATTCCTTTCCTTCTTCATCCAGGTTGACACAATTCCAATGTTTTTCTGGGAAACCTTTCTTCTTGCATTCATCGTACGTGCCCATACACATTTAATTGCTTGTATCTTATATACATTTTTTTAAAATTATAATAACAATCATATCAATGTGGACTCGGTTAAAAATCTAATTGTTCGTTATAAAGAATAAAATAGAAGTTTAAAATGTTATGTTCTAATCAATTCAAGAGATGTTCTTCTTTAAACATTTACAACATTTCCCATGTTACGAACTGTTGGTTTTCTTAGGGCTAAAAGGACCTTCGGGACTTGGAATTTTTGGTAGCATGAGGTTTTTAGCCGAGCGTTAGTTTGTGGTTAGTTGTGGATGTATTAGTTATAAAGACATACGTGTTTTCGAACGTAAATAAATTAATTCTTAATTTTAACTAATTTATTTCTAGCTTATAATGATTACAATAACCTTAAGTAATTCTAACCCTAAATAACTAATCTAAGCTTATATTAAGAAAACCTACATTCTAACTTTCTTGAGTTTCGAGAGAGGGAGATGGGGGTTTATAAATCTACCCTAATTTACATTTTAATAATTATCTAATAACTTTTACACTTCGATATATAGTATTAAAATATTTAAGATACTTGATCTCATTTCTAACTGTCCTAAATTTTATTAAGAAAAATGGTATGTAGACTTACCCATCAGAACACTGCTTCCACCGACCCGAGTCCCCTATTTTGCAAGAGTTATATACTAAGCTTCTGGCCTACAGCTATAAATAACTGTACTAAACATTCCTATAGTCTAAATGCAGATATTTACAGTTAGCCTTGAAACACTTTGTTCCTGCCATAAGTCAAAATTCTGTCCTGAAATATGTCTCAGTGCTTTATATTTCAACAACTGTTTTTATATGGAATAATTAAAATAATCTATGAAATAATTAAATATCTATGTATTCGTAACATTCCATTTCCACAGAATGTAATCCATGTGACAGTCACGGAGTAAGAACATGGTAAACTTGCAAAGAGATGGTGTGCCCAGTTACTGTATTATCTGCCTCAACGTTCTAGTTCTTATTGGAGGAATTAAAGTAGCTGGAATTGAAGTTTAATAGCGACGCTCCTTAAGGAGAAGCTTATAGAATATTGTGATTAAACTTGCGAAACTGTAAACTTTATGGAATTGCCCGCTTCATCTGTCAGCAACATCCTCTTGGAAGTATTGCCCCTATTCAGCCTCTCATCTCCATGAGTACGTCTGAAACAGTCGCCCAAAATGATTTAGGAACGAAATCATCCGAAGTTATCTAATCTACACACTCCGTTCTCTGTCAATCAATATATCAATCTCTACTTTGTACTTATTCTGCCTCCTGTCTCTGCCTTTCACTCTATTAGTCTCTTCCAAACTCCCCCCCTCTCTCTTTCTCTAATAGGTACAGTATGTAACATATATAATTGTATAATCATTTATCATCTCGGCACACATTCCAGAGCTTCTATCCCATCATGCATAGGCCTACTAAGAATGTATTTATATATGTAATGGAATTTATTGACTTTTCTTTTTCCAAAGAATGGAAATATATTTTCATTTTCTTTGCGCATGGACATGTTTGGCCGTACATATATATTCTATTCTTCTTCTTACTCTTTGTTTGCAGTATATTCATCCTGTTTATTTCCCAAATCACTCCTCGGAGGAAAATGTATTGGTTGTGCAGCCACTGTCTATCCATCTCCTGTCTGGTCTTCCTTTTGCTCTTCTCGCATCCATTGGTTTATCATCATTATCTCTTTTTTGCAAGTCTGCTGTCTTCCATTCTCTCTATATTATGTTTTCAATAGTTTCGTCTCTCTTAAATAAATGTGGTTTTGTATTGATTTTGACATTTGTCTCTAATTTCTGTATTGTGTATGTATATTCTATTCCACGTATAAAAAAATATGTTTTGGTATATTATATATCGTGTGTCCCCGGAATCATATGGCCATCATCCTTATCATTATCATCCTTACCATTATCATTATCATTATCATCCTTCACCGGTGTGGAAAACAACGGAAGCTACCACACCTACACAATTCCCTAGTAAAGCTGCAAGAAAAGCATGAAAATGCTATGATTGCAGTGAAGGACCTACCTTCGGGGCAGAATTACTATGGATGGATGGATATATCATGTATAAAAACAATATATAAACAAACGCATACATCACTACACACCTGTACTCATATATAAAGAAGGCATAAAATATTGAATATATGTAAGTGTACGTATACAGTACATACATAACATATACATCCACACTAGTACACACATAAATAGACCATTGTACAATAATAAAAACCAGCTACAGAACAGAAAAACACACACACATATACACACGCGTTTACCACCCCCACCCTCGCAAACAGAAGAATGTATTTACCATAAGTAATGCCACCAGTGATTTCCAATTTATCTAGAGAATTTGGAAATCAAGAGTGGCATTTGTTAGGACTATTTAACGAATAAAATTAAGCTGTTTACTCACAAATCATTATTTAACTGTAGTTATTTTAAAATATTTATATATTTAATATAAACGGCGATGTTTGAAAACAAATGAGAAACCATTGTTACGCTTCATCTGCTTCATTTGTTTATCACTGCAACTAGATCATACTATTTATTGCCAAAGGAACGCAATATTGTAAGAATGATCTCTAGTGTAGAAAAAATTAAACACATCAAACTGTATATTAATTCATTTCTGATGTCGTATGATGTAAATGTGACAATTATATTTTTCTGGATTATTACCTGGGAAAAAATACATTTAAGAAAGTGCAAACAGTGGTTTCTTTTTTTGGTGGTATAATCAATTGCTACAAGTGTTTTTATATTAACTCCCGCATGTGGCATGTTTTGACATTCATACACTATATATACAATCTGGTAGCCGTATTTCTTGTAGGCTCAGCCACTGCAAAATAATGGTCAGACCTGTTCAGAATATTAAAAAGGAGGAGCTTTCTTTATATGGAAAATATAACACTGATAAATATTTCGTGAAACACGACTCTGATTGGTTGTAAAACAGAAATCATTGAAACGTGATTGGCCATTGAGTCCCATTTGGGGCATGAGTTAAATAGTCTATATAATGTTAATATGCATTCGTTTATATTAATGTCTGAATTATGACAAAAATGTGCATTTATTGTTGATGTGTATTTCATAACGAATGTAAAGTTGGTACTTCGTTATTGTCTGCAAGGTTTACGCCATTAGTATTGTTCAACTTATATTTTTGCAAACATATTTTACTTACTAATTTATATTAATGTTAGATTTGTTAAATAAAGGTGGCGTATATGCGGTATGTAAATATACTTCACATTCAAATATATATATATATATGTCCTCCGCTGTAGTCTCGAGGTAGCGTGCTGTCTTATCACACAGCGGGCCCGGGTTCGATCCCCGGTCGGGGCAGTTTTTATGGGTGAGGTTTTTATCGGGGTTTTTCCTCAGCTGTAAGACAAATGTCAGCAAACCTTTAAGGCCCAAACGGTCCCCGAAATCATACGGCCATCATCATCATCATCATCATCATCATCGTCCTTCACCGGTGTGGAAAGCAACGGCAAGCTACCACACCTACAATTCCCTAGTAAAGCTGCAAGCATAGCATGAAAATGCTATGATTGCAGTGAAAGACCTGCATTCGGGCAGAATTACTATGGATGGATATATATATATATATATGTATATATCCTAATTTTCGTTTTTTATTTGCTGTTTTACTTTCTTTTCTCGTTATTTCACTTATCTTTCTACTGTGTTAATCACTTAAACAACAAACAAAGTCAATTTCAGCAGACACACTCCAATACAATAATACATATAAACTATGGATATATTGTGTATTTACCTCCGGGGATAACTTATTAAGCCTTCTCTTCTAACCTGCAGGGGATTTTTAGAACAGATTTATTTAGTCTGGTGGAGTTAAGGCAATGTGACCTTCTCTTCCACTCACCAGGACAAACATATGTTACATTTAAATACAAAAAA
This sequence comes from Diploptera punctata, assembly GCA_030220185.1. Lineage (NCBI taxonomy): Eukaryota > Metazoa > Arthropoda > Insecta > Blattodea > Blaberidae > Diploptera > Diploptera punctata. The sequence continues at coordinate 971,608 of JASPKZ010009834.1, read as the reverse complement.
AAAGACAATAACAGTACATACTAAACAATTAATTCAAATTGAACAATAATGAAAATTATATCTAATAATAAAATAAAATAAAATAAAAATAAAAATTAAACTAATGAAAGAATGCATACACAACGGAATAACAGCTCGAATCTATTATATATAAAAAGAAAATAAAAAATATAAAGAAAGTAATAAACTATAAAGTATTAATCAATCGCTTATTATACAAGACATTAGGTAAATAGATTGACAAATCTTAATACTTTCTAATTTAGAGAAATAATAATACTTATCTAGTCCAGAAATCGAACACGTGAACTGTCGCTCTGCAGAATGGAAAGCTGACTGGGAGGGTAAGATAAACTTAAATTTTCTAAATAATTTCTGAGTCTCTAATTTAGTTGTTTACATTTTGTAAAGACTTTTAAATGAGTTTTTATCGATTTGTTTACATCTACAACGATAAATTTATTTTATAGTATCTGCCTTCATTTGCCGAAAGATGAAAATTCTTTAAAATTGAAGAGCACTTCAGCGAAATCATGAATAAAATCTACCTTCGTATGGTTCCATTTCTTTGAGTTACGACTCTTGAAAAATTCTTTATGATTTGCGAATCCAATTAAGGTTTAATACTGAATTTGATGCAGCAAAATTCGTTGGAAAGAGAATAGCAACCCAATTCCTATTACGTAGATCCTATAACTTAGGCTAAATCTTACTAAAAAATATTTATATATTATTTCCTTATTTCACTTATGTTGTTATAAATTACAAAATAGCTATTCACAACTATGCAAAATTGGAAAGAATTAAAAAAATAACACTTTTTCTCGGAAATTTATATATGTATATACACTTACTTACTTACTTACTTACTCACTGGCACTATCGAACCCGTAGGTTCATGGCCGCGCGGACACAAGCTCTCCATACATCCCTATCCTGAGCTAATGCTTTCCAATCATTCCCTGTATAATCTACTTCCCTCAAATCATAGTTATATACACTACTCAAAAAAAATTAGAAGAATACATGTTTAAACCAAAACACGAGAATGAATATTAAAACAATTTAATATTTGTTCTTTTGTAATTATAAATTGAAGATTTATGAAAAATTAGAATAGATATTGAAACAATAAGTTCATGTACAATATTAGCAATACGAACAAGTTATCATTTGTAACAGAAACAAAGTGACAATTTGAGATTTACAATTTTTGGAACCAATGTTTTCATGGTTATTTCAACACTCAGTACTTGGTGTGTCCTCGTGAGCCTGAATGACCGCATTGCACCTAAGAGGCATGTTTCGCAGAAACCTTCTTACAGAAACTTGTGAGATTCTCTCCCATTCCTCGGTGAGTGCTTGTGAAAGTTCTTCAAAGTTCTGATGTACAGCAGGACGCTTACGAACAAGTTTTTTCAACTTATCCCACGTATGCTCGATCGGATTAAGGTCCGGACTGCATGCAGGCCAGTCCTTCACCCGAATTTGGCATTCTTGCAGGACATCTCTGGTAGCCTGTGCTGTATGACATCTAGCATTATCTTGCATTAGAAGAAAATTAGGGTCCATGCCATAAGCAAAGGGTTCAACATGTTGGAGGATAATGTCATTAATGTCATTATTGTAAATATCAGCATTCATGCGCTGTGGGACAACGACAAGCTCTGTCCGAGACTCATAGTATTCTCAGCCCAAACCATAACCGAACCACCTCCAAATCTGCCACGTTCAATAATTGTGGCGGATCAAAACATTCACCAGGACGTCACCATACACGTGTACGACCATCAGAACCTGTTAGACGAAATCTTGATTCGTCCGTGAATAAAACACCCTTCCATTGGCGGAGCAGCCAGTTGACATGATTCTCAGCAAATCGCAGCCGGGCTTCTTTGTGCTGACGTGTTAAACGAGGGGCTTTAAAGGGGATTCTGGACCTCAACATTGCATTTCTCAGTCCATTTCTTACAGTCTGACCAGAAATTACCGTCCCAGTTGCTGTGCGTACATGATTTTGTAGATCTCTGGCTGTAGATTTTCTTCTGCGCAAAGCTGATGAGACAAGAGATTTATCCTGTACGTCTGTAGTCTTCTTCTTACGACCTTGCCCGGGTCTCCTCTTGTATCCATGTGTCTCTCCATATCGCCTCCATAGCATATGGCTGATGGAAGGGCTGACATCAAGAATCCTAGAGACATGGCGAATGGAACGACCATCTTCATTCAATGCAACTGCTCGTGCAACTGATGTTTCATTCAGATGTCTCATTGCTCTGTATTAGCTTCAGAGAACACAAAAATAACAATTCCTTACCACAGATTATTCTTCAATCCTGTTTTTAAAAAAATAAATCAATAAGAACTGACTTTGGTTTCAGCAACTCTTGGAATTTCACTAACACATTCAGAGAAAAATTAATAACTCAAAACATCTCACTCTCAAAAATTGGCTATTAGGAATCGGACGATAAATTAAAAATAAATTACGGACTTATAGACTATCAGTTTGCAATAAACATTCACAATTTGTCCTTAATTAAATTTTAATTAACATAGTCTATTTATCCAAAGTGCCCGTAAATCTATAGAAATTATAAGGGAATTGTGATTTTTCTCCTTTCTTTTACTTTTACAATGGTGCTAATAGGTGAAAAGTAAAGTACATACACAGAAGTATAGCCTCGTCAGCATTTTGTATAAAAATCTTCTATAACAACTTGGGTCATTAGCGTTTGAATTCAAATCTACGCTTATATTACGAACTGCTGGTATTCTTAGGGCTTAAAGGACCTTCGGGACCTTTTTTGGTAGCATGAGGTTCTAGCCGAGCGTTAGTATGGATGTTTTAGCTATAAAGTCATACGTGTTTTTGAACATAAATAAACGGATTCTTAATTTCCACTATTTTATTTCTAGAGTATAATGATTACAATAACCCTAAGTATTCTAACCCTAAATAACTAATCTAAGCTTATATTAAGAAAACCTACATTCAAATTTTCTTTAGGTTTGAGAGAGGGAGATGGGGGATTGTCAATCTACCCTTATTTACATTTTAATAAGTATATACTAATTCCTACACTTTGAAAATAAAACAGTCTTAAAATATTTATGATACTTGACTACATTGCTAACTGTTCCTAGCGAATTTGTTAAGAAAAATGGCCGGTGACTTACCCATCAGCACACTACACAGACAGACCTAGTCCCTTAATTTGCCAGGGTTAAATACTGAGCTTTGACCTACATTTCTCCTAACTGTACTAACATTCCATAGTCTAAATGCAGAGATTTTACAGTTATCCTTGAAAACTTTGTTCTGCCATAATCAAAACTCTGTCCTGAAATATAATATGTCTAAAGCTTTATTTCAACAACGTTTTATTAGAATAATTAAAATAATCTATCATCATCATCATCATCTGCCTTTCAAGCATTAGGCCCAGTGGCCTGCTACGGTCTCCCGCCTAAAATAATCTATGAAATAATTAAATATCTATGTAAAATACTCTATGTATTCATAACAGCTTACGTGACCGAATGTAAAAATTGAGTGAGGCTTAAAGTTCCTACATGACTCATGATATGGATGTTCATGCATAATGTAGAGTATTTTGAAACTCGAGGCATTAATGCACAAGGCGCATAGCATAGTATTTGTTGACAATACGCTACAAATGGAGAATCGCGATTGAATTCCCGATGGAGACAGGTTTTCTAAAAGGTTTAAACCTTCTGGTGGCATCATCAACCTGTAATCACTCAGCCTCTAACAGAAATGCGAGTACCTGATGCATGTTCTGAGAGTGAAGCCAATCGTCACACAGGGGTTAAACTAACTAAGTCATTGGTACTAACCAACCTGTAGGTTCATGACCGCACGGATATAAGCGCCCCACATATCCCTATCCTGAGCTAATGTTTTCTAATCATCCTCTGTATAATCTACTTCTCTCAAATCATGCTTAATGTTATTCTCCCACCTCATTCTTGGTCTACCAACTGGGCATTTTGCCCTCTGGTTTTCAACAAGAAGCTTCCATTCCCCATTCGTGCATGCCTTGCCCATCACGGTCTATGAGACATAACTGTTCTTATTATATCTGGTTTCCTATGAAGATCACGTAGTTCATTGTTTCTTTTCATCTGTCGGTTCACCTCTCTTTGGTCCAGAAAGTTTCCTGAGAATTTTGTTCTCAAATACTCAATGTTTTCTCCTCCCTTAAAGTAAGAGTCCATGTTTTGTATCAATATATTTTAACTGGAAGGATAACAGTTTTGAATACTCGTATTTGCAGTTTAACGTTTTTGAGATACGTGCAGATAACATCAGTGTCTGTAATATATAATGGCATGTTTTTTTTTTCCAGAATTGAGCCTTTGTTTAATTTCTTTGTTTATGTCATTCTTATGTGTAAATTGTGCCTAGGTATTTTAATCCAGCCACTTGTTCGAAACGTAAACTCTAGCTTCAATGTTTTACTGTACACTGCAAGCCCATAAATAGTAATATAAAAAATTGCAAATAAGCCAAGTATCGAACCACAGCCTATATGAGAGCAAGAAACATGTTATAGTGTCAGCTCCCGAATTGTAACTTTAAAAGGAAAACTAAACTGGTGATATTATTGTTACAGTTTTCTGTTGTTTTATAGAAGAATAAATAACGAAGTAAAGAGAATAAGTTGTAGGTTTCTTGTCTCTGTGAGAGATCCAGTGCCCCGGAAAAATAAACACAATGGAATCCTTGTACAAACTTCCAGAAGTACATGATCTAATTCAGTATACCGATATTCAACACTGTTACTGCTCACATCGTTTTCGCTGCATTTAAACATTTGCAGCCTTTTCTTTTTTAACTGTGATTGATAACATGTGATAAACTATACCGATATGGTAGAGTTTTCATATTCCCAATGGTAACTAAACGTTTCGCCACTTGATTAAAAGTAGAGATAATATTTTTATAGTCATACAAATGCTGGGAATTCTTCCCAAATTTTTATTACACAAACTAACCTATCACAAGTTCATCATCCTCCTTCATGGATAGGTCTTTGCCTATTCCGATCTCACATCTGTTCAGCCCAGAGCTTTCTTGGTCTTCCGATCGATCATCGTCCTCCAGAATTATACATCAGTGCCATCTTTGGTATCCTATCCTCTGTCATCATTTTCAGATATTCTATCCAATTGTTCCTGTGTTCTTTTATTTGTTGAAGAAGTAGTTGTGCTTTTAGTTCCTCTCTAATATTCTCATTTTTAATATGTTCTTCTCTTGCACAACCTTTCACAGCCCGTAGGAATCTCATTTCCGCTGCCTGAATTTTCCTTTTTTCTTTTTCTTTCCTTCAGGACCCAGGCCTCACTTATATACATAGCCACTGGTAGTGCCGTCGTTGAGTAAAATCTTAGCTGCGTATCCTTTCTTAGTTTGTTCACCTCTCACAAGTTGCGGTAGTAAAAAAAAAAACACACATACTGATATAACAATAAATTTGAGAGGATAGTATCATTTAAATATCTTGTCTCAATTGAAGCACAGTATATCAATAATAACATAGTAATACGAACTAAGTTGACAGCTAGGAATCTACAAAGGCGTAACAGCTCAATATTAAACATTAGCCTCTCCTTTGATAGAAATTACTATATCAAGTTAATTTAGTAACACTTATTTACTTACATACGTCAGGAATGGTATGCGGCCAAAATACCGATCCCATGAGACATCTAGCAAGCAACTAAGATATTACTAGGATGGATGATGAGGTCGTTAAATTTTGCTTAGAGGGCTTTTTATTCAGGCTTAAGGATCTTTTACGAGCCTGAAAATCCAACCCACGCCCGCTGCGTACGAGACAGCAAAGCTACCCCGTGGCCAATGCTGTGGACTCTTTCATAACTCTTCTTCTTCAGCTCGTGTCTGAGTCGGGGCCAGGTCGACGGATGAAATACGATGAAGCCTCTTGTATGGGGAGAAACAAGGGTGTCGGCCAACCACGCCTGACATACCTTCACAGGGGCAGATGAATGAAGTGAAACAAAATGAAGGAGCCCATTCCGGAGAAATTTGCGGCAGGGGAAAACGGGAGAAACGCCGAGAAAAATCTGCCGATACACTGTTTAATCCACCACGAAACCCTCGCGGAGTGACAGAGACATGATCTCGAGACCCTAGCAGGTGAGCGTCTAACCACTTGCGCCATGGAACCCCTCTTTTCGTACCTAGAAAGTTATATCCTGTATAACTTCTTAAAATGTCGTTTCTCTCATTTTGATGCGTTTCAATTTTTTTGTTAATATCTCACACTTACAAGGGAACTATCAACCGTTGCATACCGAAACCTATCATGAAATTTCTCCCAGAGAAGTGTTGTGATGGACTAAGCAACTTTTTTTTTTGTCTCAGAAAGAAAAATATGTGATTCTGATGGTATTTTTTCTCCTGAATTCAAATATGATATCGGTTTTTCTCCATCACGCAAAGTTTCCGAGAGACAGGAATTTATAATTTTAAACACTTTAATATTTTATACATACGTAACTACACAATATTCGAACATTCGGACTCACCTAAGAAGTGAGAAATGACGATTTTCTGCTATATTTCGCCTATGGAGCATATTAGGATTCTATGTGCCTTGATATCTCTTTTCCATTGCTGAAATCTCCTGAGTTAGCTCATTTGGTTTTATTTTACAATGGACAAATGGACGAAAAAACGTTTATTAAAAAAATAATTGTTTAAACCCATTAATTAAAATTGAAATAAAAAAACTATGGGTGATGGAGAAATTCCAAATACATATTTGATAACACGATAAAAAACCTGCATTAAGTAAAACTATTGGTTCTCATGAGACAAAAATCATGTTGACCAGTGTAATGCAAGGTTGGAGTTGAGTTGACAACACTGGAGTGCAAGTTCAAGAGAGAGATAGAAAAGGGAATGCAGGGAGGGAAATGATTTGCCGAGGCAGAAAAGGAAGTAGGCTTTAGTTCGCATATATTACGGGGGCACAGATCCGTTGAACAGACTATACGTAAATTACTATAGCATACTTAATATTTTTACGAACACTATTTCTCCATCATGCGCCATCGCCATTTAAGTTCAACATTATCATTATCATAAATGCAGCCAAGGTTACATAGTTTGACTACGTGAGGTTACATATGTGTCTGGTGCATTGTTCTTTCTTTAAACGTAAGCACTTACTTAGCCAACAAAATAACCCACGGGCATTCACGTTTCAATTTTATGATTGTTATGGAAAATATAACAGTTGTAGAACCGTGATTATTGTCCAAAATTCGTTTCTACATTTGACTGATGCGGTTATTCAGAGTTTATTTTGGAATATACACAGAACTATGACAATATTGAAATCGCTGGAGGCAATTTGATCAAGAGTAAATGTTCAGTGCCAATGAAATTATTGCTTCAGGCTTGTGTTTGTACGCGTCTTTGTCATTTGTGTGTCTCGTGTCTCTATCTGCAAATTACACAATTAGGTAAAGCTTTACTGTTACATCATAATGTACTGTAATCATGTTTTTCTGTCTCTCTTCGCTTCTACTACTTAACTGTTTATGCTCTGCTTTAATCACGAATAACAGCGCATCAAGTTTTCAATTATAATTCATTTGTCATGGGATGCATAATGTTTAATACCAGATGATTCTCATTTATATGTTCCAATTAACTTTCTAAATATTCTCTTTCCACATATTCTCGTAATTCAGTACAAGTGTGCATGGGATGGGCTACTTCGTCTTAAATATTCGTATTATCTCGGATATGATACTGGAATGTAGCTGAGCAGTATTTACTTACCAAGTTTCTTAATTAAGTCAATAGTAACCCACTACTTATCATGAGGGACCATCCAAGTCCTTGTATGGTAAAAAAGTACCTATCTATCACAAGTTAAAAATCCTATCTAGATGGGCCATGTTCTGTTAGGGCTCGAAAGGAATGAGAAACGAAAAGTACCTATAAATGGAGACATAAACTAGGGAAAAAATAAAGGAAGGTAATAATCGTAATTTTGAATAAGTCAACTATATTTTTTTTTACCCATCAAGGTGTCAAAACAGTTTTGCAATATCGAAGAAAGAAAATTGAAGCAATTAATATGTTCTTTCAAGTGTTTCTTTATTTTCTTACTAATTAATTAATTATATTTACATTTTACATCAATTAATGCTATACAAACTATGCTTAAAATTCAAAAAATAAATAAATATATAGGCCTATGTTCATTCTTTTTTGAAGACTACCTACGAGTGGAAGGTTTTTATATGTGATAAATACTTTTCGTGTTTAAAATATGTAACCGTACTGTGAATAATAGAGAGTGGAACAGAACTCTACCGACCTATTTTTCATAGCCGATTCAGGGGTGTTGGATGACAGTTTTGATGTAAGGAACCCATGATCTTAGGTGACATTACAGAATACGTGATCTGCTCTGATATGTTACAAGAAAAATTATACTTACAATACGAACAAGAGGACAGAAAAAAGAAAAAAATTAAGGAAACCAATTAAGGAAAAACTCATACATGCTTGTTAAACATAGTTCTGTACAGCAAAATTTTAAAATCCAGTTTTATTTATTTTTTGTTTAAATCAACTCTTCTAAATGTCAACCATCATGACCGTGACGACCAAATTGTGTGCAATTTGTTGTTTGATTTTTACAGTAACTGCTTCAGATGATAGTTAGTTGATTAATTAACAGCTTTCTATCTGACTTTTCTATCTTCTACATTTTATATTTCAATCAAATATAGATTGAATGAAAATATGTTGTACATAGCCTAATAATTGTATAGTAGACGTACTATGTATATTTACGTTTTTTGTAATTTAGATGTAAGAATAATTTTTTTGTATATTTTAGCCTAGTTGAGTGGTAGACAAGGTCTTAAGGCCTTAACTCTGCCAGATAAAATAAAGCTATTATTATCATTATTATTATTATTATCATTATTAATTTTTCTGTATGTTCTGTGAGAACCTTTCGTATAATGGTCGAAAGAACGTGCTATATGTTTACCAGATTAACAAACTAAAACTCTGTAATAATCAGACAGAGATCAGGGTGATATTTTATTGTTACGCATTGTTGATCCGTTGTTCAATGACCGCCTTTGAACGTCATGGGCAGCGAAAACAATTTAGTCTCCTCTTATAAAGCAACAAGATAATTAACGAGTTGTGATTCATGATTCGGAAAGCTTTCCATATGAATCTTTGCTTCGCTTCTAGAAGGATCGGCCTTTCGTATTTTCCATTCGAGATGGAGTAAGACTGAGCTGCCAGATAGTAAGATCCTCGCATATAAAAAGGAAGCGAGTCTGTGGTATTTAATTGTGTTCTGATCAGCGAGTCGTGTTCGGGAAATGGGTCCGAGAAGATCATTTGAAGATCGAAGACGAATAAAGTATTGGAAATGAGAACTTCTTCGAGTCTGAAGATATGCATAATAACATAAATTGTTATGATGATCTTGAAGAAGATTTTCGGGCTGTAGACCGTGGTCGTGAGGCTTGTAGTTCCCCGACGTTTCGCCAGAGACTGCGTCTGGCATCCTCTTAAGACAACCCTTGAGGATGCCAGACGCAGTCTCTGGCGAAACGCCGGGGAACTACAAGCCTCACGACCACGGTCTACAGCCCAAAAATCTTCTTCAAGATCATCATAGCAACTCCGGCCGTGAAAGTCTACGTGAAAACATAAATTGTGTTTGCGAGACTCTTACAGTATAATGGTTAGGCCTATATGTGTTTTTACGGTAAATAATTGTGAAAGAAATAAGATGATTTGGAATTTCTGTGTTAATTGGTGTGAAGTGAACAAATGCTATGTTGATACAATGCAATGTTTTTAAAATATATAATGAAACTCCGTTGAGGTTACTGTGTTAAAGTTTTAATAATTGTATGACCATACCTGATATCTCAGTCATCCTCAATAATTTGCAGTATTGTTTTATAGGAGGCCTTTCGATAACTTATGTATCATCTTCTGCTTTCATTTTGGTACTGACTGTTGTTGGTAATTAATTTGTACAGAAATCATCAAGAAAACCACAAACAAACACCTGCTGAACGAGAACGTACCCAGCATAAACTCTCTGTACAAAATAATTACCAACAACAGTCAGTACAAAAATGAAAGCAGAAGATGATACATAAGTAATCGAAAAGCCTCCTATAAAACAACACTGCAAATTATTAAAGTCGACAGAGATATCAGGTACTGTTATACAAATATTAAAACTTCATACGATACCACGATTCGCGACGTTATCAAAACACTCGGACAACATTCCTGAACAACATGTGAAAGTTTTTCGGTAGAGTACTGTTCCACTCTGTACATTAATAATCAATAAGCATGTTAATAAACAAACACTCGTGAGTTTAAAATTGAGATAAAGTTTATTAGGTCCTACAAAAAACTCGTTTCGTTGGAATCCAACCACCAATTTTCCTCTTTCATGGAATTTTCTGTATTAAATTCATGGAATGCCGTTTATTTCATACAAGAGTGAATATGAAAATGTTAATTAAAATATATTAATCAGTTTTGTCACATGAAGGCGTAAAAAAAGGCTACGTATACTTTATATTAAATTTGGCTAAACACAGAAAAAACGTAGATTAAATTTCCAATAAAATTTGGTCTACTTAACTCAATATGAGTTATAGAAAGGTTCATTGGAATATTTTTTAAATGCAATGCTTTCATGAAATGCTTTAATAAATTGCTTTAATAAAGTTTGATAAGTTGAATTTTAGAATTTAAGATAAAACATATGTAATTTTAATACATTTCAGAATACATTATTGTTACTCTATAAGCTATGCATCTACGAGCAAGCTATATTAGACCTACTATGTATGGGTAAAAGTTTAATTGCAATATTTTTCAATATTACCCCGTAGGCCTAATTTTCCATAAGAAAATTATACGTTTAAATCAAATGTAAATAACCAGTACATAAGGAAAAATCAATGGAGTGTCTCTTATTAAATAGAATAATAATTGTAATGTTTATGCTTTATAACGCTGTAAATATGTAATTCATTCCCGACAACATCCTGCTTTACGTTATCGGAATATTTAAATATATTTTCCAATGGCAGGGTATTAATTTAAGACTTTTTTTCCAATGGCTGGACATAAATTAGGCCAATGACATTCTTTCCACCGTACGAAGATTTCTTCCCTCCGCACAGAAATTTCTTAGATCTTTGCCTTCTTGTTTCCATGTTTCAAATCCCTATGATGGAGAAATTGGTCTCTCTTCATTACTAAGTCTGCGTTTTTCATGCTATGGTTTGCAGTTGTACTAGGGAACTATAGGTGTGGTAGCTTCCCGTTGCTTTCCACATCGATGAAGGATGATGATAATAAAGCTAAGTATGAGGATGATGGCCGGATGATTTTTGGGAATCGTTGGGCCCTACGCTTTCTGACATTTGTCTTATAGGTGTGGAAAAACCCCGAAAATAACCTCACCCAGGAGCCTGTCCCGATCGGGAATCGAACCCGGACCGGCTGCGTGACAAGGCAGCACGCTACCTCGAGACCACAGCGGTAGACATTTCTGATTATATACCGATATATGTATACATATATGTTTGTGTTAGGATTCCTGAGTAGCTCAGATGGTTAGAGCGCTAAACGTATAGTGTTTAGTAACTCGGGTTCAAATCCCGACTCAGGCGTTTATTTTTCTTCACATGTATGTATATATATATATATATATATATATATATATATAGTTCTCGCGACATCTAGTAATAATGGAGAATATAATACATGTATAAGAAAAATGAATGCTTGAATTGGATTCGCCTGGTGGTGTAATGGATATCACACTGAGGTACAGACTCAGGATCCGGGTTCGAATTCCGTCCAGGCATTTATTTTTCTTATCATACCATATTGAGCTTGCATTGCTCAATGTTAAACATTTAATTATAACATGTCTTAAATTTATATATATATAAATTTAAGACAAATTTTTCCAATGGCTGGACGTAAATTAAGTCAATGACATTATTTTCACCGTACGAAGATTTCTTCCCTCCGCACGGAAATATATATATATATATATATATATATATATATATATATATATATATACATATCCCGTTCAGGCATTTATGTTTCTTCTCATGTCATATTTATCCATAGGGTGTACTTTTAAAATATTGGAATATTTTGTTATAACATTATCTACGTTTCTTAAAATTCTTGGTTCATTGTTCGCATTTATCACAATTGACTGACAGGTCAATTCAATAGTTATTTTGAATGGCAGTTGAGGTCCCTCTATAAATTCTGACTAGAAAGCCACTTATACGGCATGCAATGTAGTATAATTTATTGCTTCAATAATTTCCTTTGTTAAAATTATAGAATTTGGATCTGCTCTCTCAGCCGTCCTCAACTATGTAAAATTTCAGTAAAAAAAATTGTAGGCCTTTCGAAACATGTTCGATCTTAAGGTGATCTCAAGGTACTCAGGGACTGCTGAAGAAAGTTTACTGTACCATAGGAATATTGTTCTTGTGATCCTTCTTGGTTGCTTAGTTTTGACATTAATTACTTGGACAGACAAGAAGGCGTGTCGAGGATAGTCATGTTGGTGTTGAATCCTGTACGATTGTGAATTACTCATCCTGCCACTAAATGAAAGTGATCAATTACACGCCATGACATATCTCGTATTTACAACTGGCTCATCCATCAGAGTCGTCATCATTAATTTATACAGGATCGTGAAACACAAGTTTCCAACTTTCCATTCCAGATCAAAATAATCATATTGAAAAAAATAAATAAAACAAACATTATAACATAATGTAACAGAAGAAGACATTTCGTTCAGTAACATCGTGGAGTTTTTATGGTGAAATAACTTGTGACGATACATCTTGATACTGTAGAACTAAAAAGAACAGCAAACTAAAAAATACTATTATTGTTTGTGAAAATATGCGCACACACACACACACCCGCATATATATATATATATATATATATATATATATATATTACTTACTTACTTACTTACTCACTGGCACTATCGAACCCGTAGGTTCATGGCCGCACGGACATAAGCTCTCCATACATCCCTATCCTGAGCCAATGCTTTCCAATCATTCCCTGTATAATCTACTTCCCTCAAATCATAGTTAATGTTGTTCTCCCATCTCATTCTTGGTCTACCAACTGGGCGTTTTCCTTCTGGCTTTCCTACAAGAAGCTTCCATGCACGTCTTTCATTCCCCATACGCGCAACATGTCCTGCCCATCGCAGTCTACGGGACTTAACTGTTCTTATTATATCTGGCTTCCTATAAAGACCATGTAGTTCATTGTTATGTAGTCTTCTCCATTCACCTGTCTGTTCATCTCTCTTTGGTCCAAAAATTTTCCTAAGAACTTTATTCTCAAATACTCGTAATCTCCTTTCCTCCCTTAAAGTAAGAGTCCATGTTTCGCACCCATATAATATAACTGGTAGAATAATTGTTTTATATATTTTCAGTTTAATGTTTTTTGAAAGGAGTTGGGACATCAAGAGCCTCTGCAATGCATAATAGCATGCATTTCCAGAATTGAGCCTATGTTTAATTTCTTTGTGCATCTCATTCCTATTTGTGATTATTGTTCCTAGGTATTTGAATTCAGCCAATTCCTCAAAATTTCCCTCATTTGTCATTAGCTGTCCATTTCCATTATATAATGTATTTCTACGTGTGACCATATATTTAGTTTTACTGATATTTACTTCCAGTCCTAATTTCTTAGTGTTACTCAATAGTGTGTGCGTGTTGGCCTTTAGTATCTCCTCGCTATCGGCCAACAATACTACATCATCAGCATAAACTAACAGCTTATTAATACCATTCAGTTGTAGGCCTTCCTCATTCTCTAAAGATTTAATGGCATGCTCTAGTACAAAATTAAATAGTAGAGGAGATAGTGCATCTCCTTGCTTCAACCCATTCTGGATTTCAAAGTGTCTGAAAACTGTTTGCCTACACGCACCCTACTCATTGAGCCATTTAGACACATTCGTATAAGTCTAACTAACTTTTTAGGAATTCCGAACTCCAGCAGGATACTATATAACTTCTCCCTCTTAATTGAATCATATGCTTTTTTGAAGTCTACATATAGTTGATGTACAGTACCATTATATTCCCATTTCTTTTCTAAAATCTGTCTATACTAAAAATCTGATCTGTTGTAGACCTGTTTCTTCTAAATGCGCATTGATGATCTCCTAGAATGTCATCAATATAGGGAGTAAGTCTGCTTACTAATATATTTGTTAGAATTTTGTACGAAGTTGAAAGTAATGAGATGCCCCTATAGTTGTTGCAATCAGTTTTATCTCCTTTCTTATAAATTGGTACGATAATTGATTCCTTCCATTCATCTGGAAGAGCTTCTTTTTCCCAAATCATAGTAAGCAACCAGCGTATCTTGTCCATCAATTTTCTCCCCCTGATTTTATCAGTTCTGCTGGGATCTCATCTGAACCTGATGCTTTATACATCTTCAATTTTTCAATTGCCATTTCAACCTCTAATGTACTTGGCTCTGCGACTAGCATTTCTGCTGTCTGTAACTTATCCTCCTCAATGTCCTGTTCTGTATGTACATTTAATAGCTGATTAAAATAACTTTTCCATCTATTTAATATACTCTTGGAATCTGCAATCATATCCCCATTTTCATTCCGAATTATGTTTGTTCTAGCCTGAAACCCTTTCTTCTCTATACTAATTCCCTGATATAATTCTCTAATGTTCCTATTTTTTGCATTCATTTCAAGATCATTAATCTTCTCTCTCAAATATTCCCTCTTCTTACTCTTTAGTAACTTGGTGGTTTCCTGTCTAACACTACCCAATTGCTCTAAATTTACCTCATTTGGCTCGTGTAACCATTTCATTTTTGCTAGCTTTCTTTCTTTACGATGTCGGCACATTCCTCATCAAACCATTTCTTGTTTTGCCTCTTTTTTAAAACCAATGCTTTCTGATGCTGACAATTTAATAGTATCTCTTATAGCCTCCCATTCTTTATTTATATCAGTTTCTTCTTCGTTTGCCACATTGTCATCTGAAGATGTTCCAGTACTTCAAATCTATTAGCAATTTTGATTTGGTATTCTTGCCGCATTTCATCATTTTTCAAGTTTTTTAATTCATATTTTACGGAATCTTCTTTAGCGTTTGTTCCTCTCATAAGCGATAGCCGTTGTCTGATTTTCACTCTGACCAGATGATGATCCGAATTGCAGTCTGTCCCTCTAACTGATTTAACATCGATGATGCTAGTGTGCCAGCGTTTATCCACTAATACATGATCTATCTGGTTCCGAGTTTCTCCATCTGGGGACGTCCAGGTGTATTTATGAATATCCTTATGCTGAAATGTTGTGCTCTTAACAATCAGATTCTTTGATGTGGCAAATGTGACTAATCTAACCCCGTTGTCGTTACTATCTTCATGAAGACTGAATTTGCCTATTGTTGGTTTGATATATCTTCCCGCCCCACTTTTGCATTAAAATCTCCTAAGACAATTTTCATATGATATCGTGAAAGGGTATCAAATAAGCATTCTAATTCGTCATAGAACTCATCCTTGATCTTGTCATCTTTATCTTCTGTGGGGGCATGTACATTTACAATTATAAAATCATGTCGTTTACCCTTTAGAATTATGTATGATATCCTATCACTAACAAACTTAATATCTCGGATAGCGGATAGGATCCTCCTTCTGACTAAAAAACCCGTTCCAAATGCAGGTCTTTCTGCACCCCCATAGTATAATGCAAAGCTTCCTGATTCCTGACTACCTTCTCCTGGCCACCTAACTTCCTGTAAAGCGACTATATCTAAGGGCGATTTATCCAATTCCCGCGTTAATATCTATAGTGCCCCGCTATTGTATAAAGTCCTAACATTCCATGTTCCTAGGAACATGTCCCTGTGTTTGAGCCTTTGGCATGGGTTCCCTGAAGTAGTCCCCGCCCGGAGAACCGAATGGGGGACTATTTGACCTCCGGAAAATTTTACCCCAGTAGAACCCATGTCCGCATTTCTTGACGGTTGTATTTTTACGGTGAAAGATCGTCACTCTTTCGACCAAGGTACTTATTTCGTCTGGCTTATCACCTTTGACCAGTCCGGCATGGGTAACCCTATCGGCAGCAATGCTACCGCCGGCATAGCTCTCAGGATCATTTAAGCACACAAGCCACTCCACCACGACAAGGTAAAGATACCATATATATATATATATATGGAGAGATAGAGAAAAATGATAATATAATTTTTTGCTTAGAGCCTATTCTACGTACCCTATATGCGATGAAAATACTTCTTCTTCTTCTTCTTCCGAATGCAGTATTGGGTGATGATGCCCGTTCTGCGACTACAAAAACTGATCTTTCCATCGGTTGAAGGGTCTTCCGAGGTCTCTTTTCCGTTAGGGTTGAGGTGGTAAATCATCTTTGGTAAACGGGAATTTGACATTCTCTGGACGTGTTGGAACCATTTAATCTGACTATTTAACTCATGCCCCAAATGGGAGTCAATGACCAATCACGTTTCAATGATTTCTGTTTTACAACCAATCAGAGTCGTGTTTCACCAAATATTTATCAGTGTTATAATTACCATATTAAAGAAAGCTCCTCCTTACAATATTGCGTTTCTTTGGCAATAAATAGTATGATCTGGTTGCAGTGATAAACAAAAGAAGCAGTAGAAGCGTACCTATTGTTTCTCATTTGTTTTCAAACATCGCCGTTTACATTAAATATATAAATATTTTAAAATAACTATAGTTAAATAATGATTTGTGGAGTAAACAGCTTAATTTTATTCGTTAAATAGTCCTAACAAATGCCACTCTTGATTTCCAAATTCTCTAGATAAATTCACTCCTCACTTCGTGAGTCGTGAATTTATCGATAATTTGGAAATCACTCGTGGCATTACTTATGATAATTTTGTATATGTTCAACCATTTCCCTACTATTCCACTGCACCCTTATCTCATCACTTTTCATTCTATCCCTTAATGTTACTCCAGTTAGTGATCGGAGGAATCTCATTTGTGAACTATTAATGCGGGGTTTATCTTTTGCTCGAAGTGTCCAGCATTCACTTCCGTATAGTAGAGCAGGTTTGGCTATGGCATTATGAAATCTCAATTAGATTTCTTTTCTCATTTGTTTTCCAAAATTTCTCCTAATTATACCATTTAATCTGTTATATTTTTCTAATTTTTTTTCCACATCTTTTTGATTATGAAACTATATACTTAGGAACAACAAATGTATGAGTCATTTCTCCTTTCTCTGTTCCTGTGTACTTCATAATCTAGTTTTTGAAAAAGAACAATATTTTTCAATCGCCGGACAAATGCACTTTATTTTGCACTTGATTACTGGGATTTTTTGTTTGATTTTAAGCCGGTGTACACATAAATAATCTAATAATATATTAATGTGTCAAAGACTGACCTATCGGCAGAAAAAAGTTCCGAGTTTACATTTCACCCAATTAATTATTGCAGTTAACTTGAAATGTCCCCTTATATTAAAAATATAATTAATAACACATTATTTCGCTCTATTACAATATATTATCATAAGTAATGCCACGAGTGATTTCCAGTTTATCTAGAGGATTCGATTTGTTAGGACTATATTACGAATACAATTAAGCTGTTAACTTACAAATCATTATTTAAATATCGTTATTTTAGAATATTTACATATTAAATTTAAACGGCGATATTTCAAAATAAATGAGAAATGTGTGGTTATGATTCATTATAGGTTATTGATTAATTGTTTAGGAAACAACTCATTAAAATCATTATTAAAAAACACAATTATTTAACACACAGTTATCAAATGTGTAGTTCGAAGGAATCTGTTCACTATTTGCTATATTCAAAGTATTTGTTGAAGAGTGAGTAACTGCTAAATAATGCTCTGACCTGTTCGGGATATTAAAAAGGAGGAGCTTTCTTTATTTTGGTAAACAGAATTCGATAAATAGCGAGGTGAAAAGACTGTTATTGGTTGTAAAACAAAATTCATTGAAACGTGATTGGTCATTGACTCCCATTTGGGGCATGAGTTAAATACTCAGTGAAAGATTCTCTCATCAAATATTAAAATAATTTGTTCTATTAAATTTATTATCATTTTTATTATATGTATTATTATTATTATTATTATTATTATTATTACATTCTTGTTTTAACGTCAAGGTGCTTAACTGCCCCATCGTCTGTTTAGAAGAAAATTGCATCATATTAACATACCGTAATGACCTAGCATCCCTTAAAGCAGTGCAATGGAATCTAACCGACAATAACTGTTATACTCATTCTATTATTATTATTATTATTATTATTATTATTATTATTATTATTATTATTATTCATCCGGTAACATGGCAGCAGCCGCCGTCTTCCGGAAACCAAACGCCATTCCTCTCTGTCCATCCATTGATCTTCCTCCATTCCTCTGATATTCATAGCTGCTTGTACCCCTTCTATCCAAGTTTTATTCGGTCTTCCACTCTTCCTCCTTTCCATTGGGATCCATTCCATAACAATTTTTGGCAATCTTTGCTCTGGCATTCTTTTGACATGACAATACCACTGTAATATTTTATTTTCTATAATGTCTGTGATGTCCGGCTTCTCTTGTACACCCATAATTTCCCTTATTTCTTTATTTCGTGTTCTATCCATTCTAGATTTTCCAGCTGATATTCTTAAAACATCCATTTCGTTTCTTATTATTATTATCACTATCATCATCATCGTCGCTTCAAGAATTAGGAAATTCCCAGTCCCGACTTCATAATGCATCAGCCCTACGTTTTCTAGGTCTTTCTCTTGCTTGATAATTTCTTATTATTATTCTTATTATTTCCATTATTGTTGTTTTTATAGTTATTATTATCACCACCGCTATCATCATTACCTTAGCTGCTGAATCTACTGTGCTCGAGTACATACAAGGTGCAGTGAAGTAATATATGCATAAAATTACGCGATAGAGGCAGGCTGTTTGGACTTTCATGTCTTTGCCACGATAACAAGCCTTATTAACACAAGCCATGTAAATGCAAGGGATTAAAGTTACGTCACTGCACTGCCTCCTTGAGGGCGATCACAGAGCCGTCGTCAGCGCGTCTATTTGCGCTCAGGGCCTTTGAAGCAAAACAAACTTAACTACCCCACATGAAACGTACATATATTTTAAAAGTTAACTTTTATAGCGGTCTCGAAAGTCATTGATCATTCGAAATGAAGAGAAAGAACTTATCATTTAGCTACCAAGTATTGAAAATCATTTTTAATTATTGTATATCATTAACTATTTTGACAGACAAGTGTGGGTTGTTTCTACTCTACAATGTTAATGAATATACGATAGCTATATTTTCGTACTTTTATATCAGTACTGAATTTGAGATATTCGTGTGTTATTTTCACTATTTATTTAATTGGATTTGAGATTTTCATGTGTTATTTTCACTTTTTATTTAATTGGATTTGAGATATTCATGTGTTATTTCCACTTTTTATTTAATTGGATTTGAGATATTCATGTGTTATTTTCACATTTTATTTAATTGGATTTGAGATATTCATGTGTTAATTCCACTATTTATTTAATTGGATTTGAGATATTCATGTGTTATTTTCACTTTTTATTTAATTGGATTTGAGATATTCATGTGTTATTTCCACTATTTACTTAATTGGATTTCAGATATTCATGTGTTATTTTCACTTTTATTTAATTGGATTTGAGATATCCATGTGTTATTTCCACTATTTATTTAATTGGATTTGATATATTCATGTGTTATTTTCACTTTTTATTTACTTGGATTTGAGATATACATGTGTTATTTTCACATTTTATTTAATTGGATTTGAGATATTCATGTGTTATTTTCACTATTTATTTAATTGCATTTGAGATATTCGTGTGTTATTTCCACTATTTATTTAATTGGATTTGAGATATTCATATGTTATTTTCACTTTTTATTTAATTGGATTTGAGATATTCATATGTTATTTTCACTTTTTATTTAATTGGATTTGAGATATTCATGTGTTAATTCCACTATTTATTTAATTGGATTTGAGATATTCATGTGTTATTTTCACTTTTTATTTAATTGGATTTGAGATATTCATGTGTTATTTCCACTATTTATTTAATTGGATTTCAGATATTCATGTGTTATTTTCACTTTTATTTAATTGGATTTGAGATATCCATGTGTTATTTCCACTATTTATTTAATTGGATTTGATATATTCATGTGTTATTTTCACTTTTTATTTACTTGGATTTGAGATATACATGTGTTATTTTCACATTTTATTTAATTGGATTTGAGATATTCATGTGTTATTTTCACTTTTTATTTAATTGGATTTGAGATATTCGTGTGTTATTTCCACTATTTATTTAATTGGATTTGAGATATACATGTGTTATTTTCACATTTTATTTAATTGGATTTGAGATATTCATGTGTTATTTTCAGTTTTTATTTAATTGGATTTGAGATATTCATGTGTTATTTCCACTTTTTATTTAATTGGATTTGAGATATTCATGTGTTATTTCCACTATTTATTTAATTGGATTTGAGATATTCATGTGTTATTTTCACTTTTATTTAATTGGATTTGAGATATCCGTGTGTTATTTCCACTATTTATTTAATTGGATTTGATATATTCATGTGTTATTTTCACTTTTTATTTACTTGGATCTGAGATATTCATGTGTTATTTTCACTTTTATTTAATTGGATTTGAGATATCCATGTGTTATTTACACTATTTATTTAATTGCATTTGAGATATTCATGTGTTATTTTCACTTTTTATTTAATTGGATTTGAGATATTCGTGTGTTATTTCCACTATTTATTTAATTGGATTTGAGATATTCATATGTTATTTTCACTTTTTATTTAATTGGATTTGAGATATTCCTGTGTTAATTCCACTATTTATTTAATTGGATTTGAGATATTCATGTGTTATTTACGCTATTTATTTAATTGCATTTGAGATATTCATGTGTTATTTTCACTATTTATTTAATTGGATTTGATATATTCATGTGTTATTTTCACATTTTATTTAATTGGATTTGATATATTCATGTGTTATTTTCACTTTTTATTTACTTGGATCTGAGATATTCATGTGTTATTTTCATTTTATTTAATTGGATTTGAGATATCCATGTGTTATTTACACTATTTATTTAATTGCATTTGAGATATTCATGTGTTATTTTCACTTTTTATTTAATTGGATTTGAGATATTCGTGTGTTATTTCCACTTTTTATTTACTTGGATCTGAGATATTCATGTGTTATTTTCACTTTTATTTAATTGGATTTGAGATATCCATGTGTTATTTACACTATTTATTTAATTGCATTTGAGATATCCATGTGTTATTTACACTATTTATTTAATTGCATTTGAGATATTCATGTGTTATTTTCACTATTTATTTAATTGGATTTGATATATTCATGTGTTATTTTCACTTTTTATTTACTTGGATCTGAGATATTCATGTGTTATTTTCACTTTTATTTAATTGGATTTGAGATATCCATGTGTTATTTACACTATTTATTTAATTGCATTTGAGTTATTCATGTGTTATTTTCACTTTTTATTTAATTGGATTTGAGATATTCGTGTGTTATTTCCACTTTTTATTTACTTGGATCTGAGATATTCATGTGTTATTTCACTTTTATTTAATTGGATTTGAGATATCCATGTGTTATTTACACTATTTATTTAATTGCATTTGAGATATTCATGTGTTATTTTCACTTTTATTTAATTGGATTTGAGATATCCATGTGTTATTTCCACTATTTATTTAATTGGATTTGATATATTCATGTGTTATTTTCACATTTTATTTAATTGGATTTGAGATATCCATGTGTTATTTCCACTATTTATTTAATTGGATTTGATATATTCATGTGTTATTTTCACTTTTTATTTAATTGGATTTGAGTTATTCATGTGTTAATTTCATTTTTTATTTAATTGGATTTGAGATATTCATGTGTTATTTCCACTATTTATTTAATTGGATTTGAGATATTCATGTGTTATTTTCACTTTTTATTTAATTGGATTTGAGATATTCATGTGTTATTTTCATTTTTATTTAATTGGATTTGAGATATTCATGTGTTATTTCCACTATTTATTTAATTGGATTTGAGATATTCATGTGTTATTTTCACTTTTATGTAATTGGATTTGAGATATTCATGTGTTATTTTCATTTTTTATTTAATTGGATTTGAGATATTCATGTGTTATTTCCACTATTTATTTAATTGGATTTGAGATATTCATGTGTTATTTTCACTTTTTATTTATTTGGATTTGAGATATTCATGTGTTATTTCCACTTTTTATTTAATTGGATTTGAGATATTCATGTGTTATTTCCACTTTTTATTTAATTGGATTTGAGATATTCATGTGTTATTTTCACATTTTATTTAATTGGATTTGAGATATTCATGTGTTAATTCCACTATTTATTTAATTGGATTTGATATATTCATGTGTTATTTCCACTATTTATTTAATTGGATTTGAGATATTCATGTGTTATTTTCACTTTTTATTTAATTGGATTTGAGATATTCATGTGTTATTTCCACTATTTATTTAATTGGATTTGGGATATTCATGTGTTATTTCCACTATTTATTTAATTGGATTTGAGATATTCATGTGTTATTTTCACTTTTTATTTAATTGGATTTGAGATATTCATGTGTTATTTCCACTATTTATTTAATTGGATTTGAGATATTCATGTGTTATTTCCACTTTTATTTAATTGGATTTGAGATATCCGTGTGTTATTTCCACTATTTATTTAATTGGATTTGATATATTCATGTGTTATTTTCACTTTTTATTTACTTGGATCTGAGATATTCATGTGTTATTTCCACTATTTATTTAATTGGATTTGAGATATTCATGTGTTATTTTCACTTTTTATTTAATTGGATTTGAGATATTCATGTGTTATTTTCATTTTTTATTTAATTGGATTTGAGATATTCATGTGTTAATTCCACTATTTATTTAATTGGATTTGAGATATTCATGTGTTATTTTCACTTTTTATTTAATTGGATTTGAGATATTCATGTGTTATTTTCATTTTTTATTTAATTGGATTTGAGATATTCATGTGTTATTTCCACTATTTATTTAATTGGATTTGAGATATTCATGTGTTATTTTCACTTTTATTTAATTGGATTTGAGATTTTCATGTGTTATTTTCATTTTTTATTTAATTGGATTTGAGATATTCATGTGTTATTTCCACTATTTATTTAATTGGATTTGAGATATTCATGTGTTATTTTCACTTTTTATTTAATTGGATTTGAGATATTCATGTGTTATTTTCATTTTTTATTTAATTGGATTTGAGATATTCATGTGTTATTTTCATTTTTTATTTAATTGGATTTGAGATATTCATGTGTTATTTCCACTATTTATTTAATTGGATTTGAGATATTCATGTGTTATTTTCACTTTTATTTAATTGGATTTGAGATACTCATATGTTATTTTCATTTTTTATTTAATTGGATTTGAGATATTCATGTGTTATTTCCACTATTTATTTAATTGGATTTGAGATATTCATGTGTTATTTTCACTTTTATTTAATTGGATTTGAGATATCCATGTGTTATTTCCACTATTTATTTAATTGGATTTGATATATTCATGTGTTATTTTCACTTTATATTTACTTGGATTTGAGATATTCATGTGTTATTTTCACATTTTATTTAATTGGATTTGAGATATTCATGTGTTATTTTCACTTTTTATTTAATTGGATTTGAGATATTCGTGTGTTATTTCCACTATTTATTTAATTGGATTTGAGATATACATGTGTTATTTTCACTTTTTATTTAATTGGATTTGAGATATTCATATGTTATTTTCACTTTTTATTTAATTGGATTTGAGATATTCATGTGTTAATTCCACTATTTATCTAATTGGATTTGAGATATTCATGTGTTATTTTCACTTTTTATTTAATTGGATTTGAGATATTCATGTGTTATTTTCACTTTTTATTTACTTGGATTTGAGATATTCATGTGTTATTTTCACATTTTATTTAATTGGATTTGAGCTATTCATGTGTTATTTTCACTTTTCATTTAATTAAAAATTGAGGTAAAATCTGTCCATGAAAGTTTTTTTTAATTTAAATAGCCCTTCTTAAGTATGTTGGTTATGTGAAGTCAGTTATGAATTATATATTATAGAATTGTTTAAAATCCATATAAAAATAGGAATGGTATATCCATAAAATTTGGTACGAGTACTTTGGATTCCATATCACTAACATTTATTACTCAAATTTAACTTTACTGATATATTTCTTTTTTTTATAGTTGTACTACGAGTATTTATTTAACTCCATGGCGCGACAGGCCTGTTAGGCCCTTGGCCTACCAGCCGGCTGCTGACTTCACATCCACATGTGTTAATCACAGAGGTAGACGATCATATAGCCAGTGAAGAGGTGACATGTGGTCAGAAAAATCGGGTCCCCAAGCCGTTATAACTGGTTTCCTCAACCTGGAGCCGCTAATTATTGTAGCTATTCAAATGCGTCACGATGCTGGGTGGGCCGCGGTCCCATGGTGACTGAATTTTCACGAGAAAATTTCATCACCATCGACTCAAACCTGTAGGTCTGCGCTAATGCATTTTGCCTTAATCACTCCGCTACGGCGCGGGAGGAGAAGTAAAAACTATGTTAAATTTATTATAGCCTTCGAAAAATTCCTCCAATTAGCTGGGTCCTGTGCCTCTCTCCACCAATTTCTCCATCGAACTCTCCAGCATCCATCCACCCCATTCTTCCATCGTAGTTTCGGTCTTCCTCTTCTTCTTCTACCATCTGGTTGAGTGGACCATATACTTTTACATATTTCTGACTCTTCCTTTCTTCTTACATGCCTTGCCCATCATAGTCTGGTTAATTTAATGAATTTACTAATTTCCACATCTTTGAATAATGCATACAACTCTTGATTATAGCGTTTTCGCCAGACACTATTCTCACATTTAGGGCCATACACCCTGCTTAATATTTTTCTTTCAAAAAATTGCATTATCCATGTTTCACATCCATTTGTCAAAACTAGTCTTATTATTGTCTTGTATAGTAATATCTTTACAGATCTTGACAAGACATGGCTTTTCATGTCTTTTAAAAGCCCATAATAACACTTGTTGGCTACATTTATTCGATTCTTTATTTCTTGTGTTGTATCATTATCCATTTTGACTATTGCCCATAAATATTTGAATTGATCTACTGTTTCAAATATGTATATTCCTATCTGAACATCTGTTTTTTTTTTGTAATATAGTTTCTATCTGAAGTCATCTATTTCGTCTTTTCTTCATTAATTTCCAGATCCATCTTTTTTTGCATTCGATTCTAGGGCAATGAATGCTTCTCTTATTGTGCTCGATAGGATCTTCCAATTATGTCCACAACATCCGCTTAACCTAATAACTGTATGGATTTGTTGAAAATAGTTTTCTCTCTGTAATCCAGAGTCTCTAACCACTTTTTCTAGGGCTATGTTAAATAACAGACATGATAATGTGTCTCCTTGGCGCAATCCAGTGTTACATTCTAATTCATTACTTAATTTCGTTTGTATATTTACACTTTATCTCTGCCAATGTCATTCCTATCAGTCGTACCAGGTTTGATGGGAGTTTAAATTCCATCATCGCTAATATTGTTTCCTGTTTATACTGTCGTATTCAGCTTTAAAATCCACGACAAATTGTGAGTATCAATGTTGAATTCATACGTTTTCATTAGGATTTGTTTCAAATGAATAAGTTGATCTATTGTGGATTTACGTGTTCTAAATCCACACTGGTATTGCACAATTTCTTTCTCTATAAACGATAAAAGTTATCTATATAATATTACCGTCAATATTTTGTAAGCAACATTCATTAGAGTTATTCCTCTATAATTATAGCACACCAGTGGGTCACCTCTTCTTATAAAGAGGACAAATCATTCCATTCTTCCAATCTTTTGGCATTCTTTCCTCTTCCCAAATTGATCAAATCAATTCATATATTCTCTTATATGACTCTTTTCCTCCATGCTTAAATAATTCTGCCTATAAACAGTCTTCACCCTGTGATTTATAATTTTTCAATCTTTGTATGGCCATTTCAACATCAAGTATATCTGGGGGTTCCATATATATTTCATTTGTGCCTATTCTTAATTCTTTAGAAAAATTATACAGCTGACCCGAATTAATATCAAAGTAACTGGTTTATAAAAGTTTAAAATTAATGTTGATTTCAGCCAACGCCATCAGCTCCAATCTTGTGTTCGAACACTTCATTAATTAGTTCCCTGATCCGTTACCAATTGAATGAAAGACCCTAAAATAAATGGAACATATAAAAAAATTGAATAATTAATCTTGAACTTGTGTTATAAATAAATAATCTTCTTCTTCGTCATGGTTTAAGCTTTTTACTAGCCGTTCCGGCTCAAAATTGCTCTGTTTCCATTTTTTCTTTGATCTTCCCAAGCTACTTCTTCCTCGTGATGGATAGTTGTATGCTGCATTTGGTATTCTGTTGTCAGTCATCCTTGCTAAGTGTTCTTTCCAGTTTGTTCTGTATTTCATTACTGTTGTGTTTAATTTCTCTACTTTTAGTTGTCTTATTTCTGTGTTGTATTTTTTTTGTGTGTAATAAATATAATATATAAAAATGTTTGTTTGTATATTTGTTTATTTGTTCGTACTTTATGCGCGGCCATACCGTTGATCTGATTCTGATGGAGCTTTTTGCACAATGTTCAGCAGATTCCCGGGATGAACATAGGCTATAAGAGAGTTGTGATACTCAATTCCTACACTCTTAAAAATCGCCCTTTGTAGTGGAAAACGCGAGAAAAGTAGGTTTTTGGACGCTTAAATGGCTTACGCTGCCTAAACCATAACAAATACACAAAATTAATGTACACAGAATTGAATACCTCAAACAGCTCTACACAAAATTCCGCGACGTCATATGTTTATCTCTTACGGATAACTCACAACAACCATTTTTGTCTTTCATTGATGCCAAGGAGATATATACAAGTACTTAGATTCCTGTGCAAGCATAGCAGCACATAACAAATTTCGTTGTTTAGCTCATTCATGCCAAGATGATCGATATAACTATTTCCCGGGCAACACCGGGTAATCAGCACCAGGAATCTTAAAATAATTACGATATACATTTATAATTATTTTTCATTTTACTTATTCAAATAATCATAAGAAGTACATTAATTTTCGTCTTTCAGCTCACATTTACCAAGAAGGTCGGGATGAGTAGATTCCCGGACAACGCTTGGTAAACAGCACGGGATATCTAAAAATAATTGCGATATATGTTTTTCCTTTTACCTATTTAACTTAAAACACATTAATTTTGGTATTTCGGCTTATTTATGTCAAGAAGATCGGGATGATTAGTTTCCCGGGCAACGACGGGTAATAAGCACGGGGTATCTTAAAAATATAAATCGATAATTATGTTTCCTTCTACTTATTCAACTAAACATAAAAGCACATTAATGTTCATTTATTTAAGCGTAGCAGCTCACGTCGGGTATTAGCTAGTAATAAATAAATTATTGACTGATTGAGGAGAGTAGTATTAGTTCCAGAATAGTTTTCATTTACTATAACTTAATAAACATCATTCTTGGTATGGTATTTTGAATTCTCGTGTCGTCTAAAATATTAATTTCTGATATCCGTTTCCTATCTCAAAATTCTGTATTATCAGTCTACTACAAACGGCTGAGTGACAGGTAAACTTTGCATTCTATTATTCTACTGTTCTGTATTATGCACACTTCTAACTTCAGATATGTCAGTTCCCTATCATATATTATGTTTTAATCAAAACATCAACAATATATATATTTAAATCAATACAATGTTAAACACGCCTAATTACGGAACATCTCTTTAGTCTTTATTTTTTCACTCTCCCATTGTTCTATTATTGAAATCCGCTACGTCCCGCGCCGTAGCCGAGCGGTTAAGGTAGGAAGCCTTGGCGCAGAGCTACGGGACTTGCGCTGGTTCGAGTCTCCATGGGGGAAGAAATTTTCTCATGGTATTTCGGCCAGTATGGGACCGGTGCCCACCCAGCATCGTGAGGCAATTGGGTAGCTACAATAAGTAGCGGCCCCAGGTTGAGGAACCAGCTATAACGGCTGGGGGACTCGACATGCTAACCACATGTCACCCCTACACTGGCTGTTGATCATCTACCTCTGTGATTGACACATGTGGATGTGAAGGGCCAGCAGCCGGCTGGTAAAAGGGCAACCGCTGAAAAGTGGAAAGACCCTTAATCAGATCGGAAATCCGCTACAAATGTAAATCTGAAGCTCCTGGTAAATGGGCATTTTCAAGCGAAGTTGACATAATTTCTGAAAGCTCGTCTACAGTATAACTTTTTCCCCTAAGTTATTTGATAAATCATAATTCATTTATAATTATATATTTTTATAACCACTGCAGTATTATTATTATCATTATTATTATTATTATTATTATTATAATAGAGAGATCTAATCAATTTAAATATCTTGGATATTATCTCTCTATCTGGGATGAAAAGGATATCCCTGAAAAAGTTACTAGTTATAATAAAAGTTTAGGAATTATTAATCAAGTTATGAAACCATCCCTTGTACAAAAAAAACACCAGATTACGTTTATATAACACTTTGGCTAGACCAGTGTTGACCTATGGTAGTGAAGCATGGACACTAAAAAAACAACATGAAAGCAGAATAACGGCTTGTCAAATGAGATTCATGCGCAGAACAGCGGGTTATACCAGATGGAATCGGAAAAGGAACACCGATATCTTAAAAGAATTGAAGACTACGCCAATATTGGAATATATTAAACAGTACCAACTAAATTGGGAACACCATCTTGAAAGAATGAGTTCAAATCGGATCCCCAAAGCTGTTTATAATTATATACCAAGAGGACGAAGATCACTGGGCCGTCCTATGAAACGCTGGAGGGAAAATTTTCTATAGGATCGTAACAGGCCTTGGCCTAATACTTGGAAGGAAGAAGAAGATAATTATAATTATTATTATTATTATTATTATTATTATTATTATTATTATTATTATTGTTATTTATTGTTATTATTATTGTTATTATTATTATTATTATTATTATTATTATTATTATTATTATTATTATTATTATTATTATTATTATTATTATTATTATTATTATTATTATTATTATTATTATTATTATTATTATTGTTATTACCCGAGACGAACCGAAACTTACAACTACTGCCTTATAGTTCAGTGTTGATTCACTAAAGGCTAGAGGAAGACAACCTTGATTTCAAATTACCTGGTCGTCCATGTTTGAGGGTTGTAGCAATGGGCAAGTTCCTCATTCTCCTGAAAAATATACAATTCTAAAAAACCTAAAGAGAAGAATGCCGGACGGAATTACTTACAAATAACTAAGAGTTAAAGGATAATGTATATTGGATGTTGAAATTAAACTAACAGAGACAAAAAAAGAAGAGTTCTGGAGAAGAATGCCCTGACTGTTAGCAGTAGAAATGAATTTTTTGAGGCAATTAACAAGAATTTCAAGAATGGATAAAATCAGAAACACTGCAATAAGGGAACTTATGTAAGTTGAAAGAGACACATATTAGAATAAAATAGAAGAAAAACGATTGAAATGGTATGGACACCTCATGAGAATAGTAGAAGATAGAATACCAAAGAAGATCCTTGATTGGAAAGCTAATGGAAGAAGTGGAAGAGGCACACCTAGATAACGTTAGATAGATGGAGTGAGGAGAAGAATGGAAGCTAGAGATTTGAGAGAAGAAGATGCTTTAGACAGGAACCTCTGGCGGGCGACTAATCACTTTGAGTTGAAGGAGAAACGCTGTATTGTGCAATATTCCTAATAGAAAAAAGTAGTATTGGTTGGAAAATGTTTTGCAGAATATAGCAGACTTTACAGTACCACGACATAAAATGAATAATACCATTAATAATAGGGCCTATTCCATCCATCCATTGCAATTCTGCCCGAGGGCAGGTCTTTCACTGCAATCATAGCATTTTCATGCTACACTTTGCAGCTTTACTAGGGAATTATAGGTGTGATAGCTTCCCGTTGCTCTCCACACCGGTGAAGGATGATGATGATAATGATAAAGATGATGATGATGATGATGATGATGATGATGGCCGAATGATTTTCGGGGACCGTTGGGCCCCAAGCTTCCTGATATTTGTCTTACAAGTTGTTATTATTATTATTATTCCTACGGGATAGAACTGATATGGGAGAAACTATCGACCAGCGATTTGGAGAGGTTAGAAAAAGTAAAACCAAGATTAATAAAAAAGGCATTATATGCAAGCAAATACACACCAAATAGAATGGCCTATATGCTAGCCAGAGAAACGTTCTTCCTAGAGGACCTGAGGCAAAGGATACTACTGCCAGCAACGGAGCCATATAAGAAAGTCATCGAAAAAAAGAAACAGAGAGAAAAAGATATCGACGAAGATTTCTACACCTCAGATGCCATGGTAAACAGAGAGTGGACTGGAAGTAACCAACCACAAAGGCACAGAATCATAGGCATAGCAACACACGGATATCATCACAAAATGTGCAAAAATACAAAATTCCACCAACCGAGTGATTCGTGTGAATGAAAGATATGCGACCAAAAGTGTGAGCGATACCATTACAAACAATGCAGAATATGGACAGGATCACTGAACGAACTCATAAAAGACAAATCATAAACTTATAACTTAATGCTCTTTCGAGTGCCTCTTACCAACTTATTATTATTATTATTATTATTATTATTATTATTATTATTATTATTATTATTATTATTATTATTATTATTATAATCAATTAAACTTTCACCCAAAAGGTAATCGCCATTATGAAATAAAATAAATATTTTAAAATGTTTTTGACTTGATTGTTTCTCTTTAAATCCTCAAATAACTTTTGAAGCGGATATATTGAACATATTACGTGCTGTAATAGCCACAGCGATAACAGTAGAGTAGTGAATTCGAATAAATTACGTGATATTTACAGAGTGTGCAGCATTTATTGTTTATTGAGGAAAATGCAACGTTTTGGAATATCCGAATGTCCGCTTTATATTGGTAAAAAGCGTGATATTTGAAATTTAAATTATTGCATGCGCTGAGTATATGCTGAAACAATGGTAAATCTCCTAGAAATACGTTACAATTCCCGTTTTGTGATTTTGGATTCGTGCAGTCTCATACCAAACATTATATTTTCAAGAATGTCTTCAAATATCCGAATTACCAGGAAATACGAATAGAATTTATCTTAACTTAAAAATGTTTATGTACTACAGGATGAATCAAAATAACAACAACGCTTAATGTATGAGAGATTCAGATATATCATTTTTCTTAACCGAAAGCGCATAATTCTAGGATTCAAATTAGTCTATGGCAATAATATATTATTTTCAACTTTTATAAGATTCATGATGTGTTCCGTTGAGGTTTATTCAAAATTAATATAAAATTATAGAATATTCACCTGAAAGGTCCGTCTCCTCAACTTAATTATCATTTAACTGTAGCGCTTTCGGGACTTGTCCCATCATCGGCAGGATTCAAAACTGGTGTTTCACTGAAGATCTGGTAGAGGGGGTTGCATGCATTGGGTTCGTTTTCGTTTATCAGGCTGTCGTTGTGAGCTGCTTTCATGATTTCCATCTCTTCGAGTACGTTTATCTTCGCTGGATTATTTTCTCTGTGCATCACTGTTAGGGTGTTTTCAATATTTAACATGCGATGTCCTTCATGGACATGATAATTAAGTTGAGGAGACGGACCTTTCAGGTGAATATTCTATAATTTTATATTAATATTATTTTCAGCAACTCAATAAGAGCACATCATGCAATAACAATGAAGCGGTCTCTAATGTCAAAGTCCATCTTGCTTACCGTGTAAAGTCGGCGCTGCATATGTTGACGTACTGTATTGAGTAACACTAAGAAATTAGGACTGGAAGTAAACATCAGTAAAACTAAGTATATGTTCACACATAGAATTACAATATGTAATGAAAATGAACAGCTAATGAATGACAAATGAGGGAAATTTTGAGAAAGTTGCTGAATTCAAATACCTAGGAACAATAATTACAAATAGGAATGCGATTCACAAAGAAATTAAACTTAGGCTCAATTATGGAAATCCATGTTGTTATGCAATACAGGGACTCTTGTCGTCCCAACACCTATCAAAAAAAGTTAAACTGAAAATATATAAAACTGTTATTCCCCCCTTTTATTATATGGAATGCAAAACATGGACTCTTACTTTAAGGGAGGAGAAAAGATTACGAGTATTTGAGAATAAAGTAGCCGAGCGGTTAAGGTAGGAAGCCTTGGCGCAGAGCTACGGGACTTGCGCAGATTCGAGTCTCCATGGGGGAAGAGATTTTCTCACGGTATTTCGGCCAGTGTGGGACCGGTGCCCACTCAGCATCGTGAGGCAATTGGGTAGCTACAATAAGTAGCGGCTCCATGTTGAGGAACCAGCTATAACAGCTGGGGGACTCGACATGCTAACCACATGTCACCCCTACACTGGCTGTTGATCATCTACCTCTGTGATTGACACATGTGGATGTGAAGGGCCATCAGCCGGCTGGTAAAAGGGCAACCGCTGAAAATCGGAAAGACCCTCAATCGGAGGAAAATTCTTTGACCCAACAGAGATAAACAGACAGGAAAACCAGAGGGAAAATACCCAGGTAGACCAATAACGAGGTGAGAGCATAACATTAACCATGATTTGAGATTATATAGGAATGATTGGAAAACAATAGCTTAAGATAGGGATGTATGGAGAGCTTATATCCTCGCGGCCATGTACCTACGGGTTGGATAGAACCAATGGTTAGTTAGATGTTGATGTACGTGATCAAATAAGTTTTCAGATTAATTTGGTATCTTAATAGTTATGTAAACTATTATAATTAAGATTTCAAAATCTAAGTTGTACTGCCGCTTCCCAAAATGCCATAATAAAATGCTGCCAATGTTCAGATTCATTGCACAAAGAATACAATTCAATGCTGTCCCAATTAACGAAATCACTGGTACTCTCAAAACCGTAAATTCATGATCGCGCGGACGTAAGTTCTACATACATGCTTATTCTGGGCTAATGGTTTCCAAAAAGAAACTACTGTATAATTTACCTTCCTCGGATCATAGTTAGTCTTATTTTCTCACCTCATTCTCATGTACCTTAGTAGTGGACTTCTCTCCACTTTACAAAAGGATTGGTTCTACTAAAAAGACATTATGATGGGATTTAACTTCCATGTCAACCACATTCTTCTATGTGGTTAGATAAATTTAAAAACGTGGATATAAGAAAATAATTAAATGTAGTACCATTAGAGGAAATGATTCATCATTATAGAGATCAATGGATTGAATACCTAAAAAATGACCAGCTACAGTCGTACTCCTAGAAGAATTATTGATTAAAAGCCTGAATGAAGGAAGGAAGGTAGGAAGGAAGGAAGGAAGGAAGGAAGGAAGGAAGGAAGGAGAGATTTGGGAAGACCGTGGAAACGTTGGTTTGAGAATATGTGAAGCCGAAACAGGTTTAAGAATCTAATCCGTGATTGATGAAGATGATCAGCTTAACCATGAATGTAATACTGAAATTAAAATACTCAGCAAAGCATTCGCATGCAACGACTAACTAAAGCGATATATTATATATATTTTTTATTTTTAGATTTATTGATTAAACTGGTCGATAAAATTGAACTTTTTTCTTTCACAAGAATAAAACTAGAGATTTTAGAAGTATTTTTCATCCTGAATTTAAATATCAATTCAGGTTTCTTCCTATGAGGCAAGAGTTTCCTGTGATATTCATTTACCTTTTTTTATAATTTTTATAATTTTTAGTAAAATCTATCTAACTTATTCTGACTTACGTAGAAAGTGGTAGATGGTGATTTTCGGACATATTTTATGTAAGATCATTTTTATTTCCATCTGAATCATTTTCAGTTTGAGCTAGGTCAGAATCAGAGTTATGAGTTAAGGTCATATCTGCATATACTGGTACAGGGAACTCTACATATAAGGTAAAGGTTCCTGTGACAGGTCAAAGAAAATGCTAAAATCAATTTTAAATAAGTAGCTGTCACAAAAAACTGTGCCTGATGGAAAAATTCTGACACATATCTGAATTCAGTATGAAAAAATGCACTAGATTTACTAATCAGATTTCTTGTGAAGAAAACCTTGTCGACAATTGTTATTGCATGCGAATGGCTTGCCTGAGCATATTATACGTTTATGATAACTTACTTTAAAACAGGGACAATGTCTGCCCGCATATTTTCTCGCAAATTTCATCTCCAAAAGAGAGTGTTACTGGCACATCCTATAGAGTTGAAGTGAATGTTTATTTAATGATGAACCGAGTTTATCGGACGACGAAGACAAACTTGTTTGTTGGATAGATTAGTTAAATTATTTGATTGGATGTAGTGTAGCCGCTCGCTTATTTAGTTGTGATTGGCTTAATTTTGTTTGGACATGTATGTTGGTAGAGTCGCCGAGCGTTGATTCAATTTCTTGTTTGATCTAGGGTTTGCATCGAACTTGAATATTTAGATTATATTTATAAATTTTCATAAAATTTCAGTTTAATAGGATCTGACGATTTGATAAAACGTTACATAAGAATAATTATTTCACCTCTGTTTGTTAATGTAAGCGCTGTTTGTAAAGTAGCAGGTGTATTCTGGTTCATTATCTTCGAAATTGCATATTAAGCTCACAGATTTAACCAACAACCGCTGATTGAAAATTGATTTGTACTGAATTACTAGTGAAACTCAAAGGGTTTATTAATTTATGTGTAGTTGTGCACACATTAACTTTGTATGAACTATGTCCCACATGATAGTCAGTGCCAGATTGTCCATTTTACCGGTTCCGGGACAAAAAATACATATTTCATCTACTCCTTTTCAGACAAAAAATATAATCCCCTAAACCTTTTTTGATCCCTACTAATATTGAAATTATTCCAAAATTAACCGATAATAATTTTTCAACACCGACGTTCACAAATTATCATAAGTAATGCCACTAGTGATTTCCAAATTATCGATAAATTCACGACTCACGAAGTGAGGAGTGAATTTATGTAGAGAATTTGGAAATCAAGAGTGGCATTTGTTAGGACTATTTAACGAATAAAATTAAGCTGTTTACTCACAAATCATTATTTAACTATAGTTATTTTAAAATATTTATATATTTAATGTAAACGGCGATGTTTGAAAACAAATGAGAAGCGATAGGTACGCTTCATCTGCTTCTTTTGTTTATCACTGCAACCAGATCATACTATTTATTGCCAAAGGAACGCAATATTGTAAGAATGCTCTCTAGTGGAGAAAAAATAAAGCACATCAAACTGTATATTAATTCATTTCTGATGTCATATGATGTAAATATGACAATTATATTTTTCTGGATTGTTACTTGGGAAAAAATACATTTAAGAAAGAGCAAACAGTGGTTTCTTTGTTTGGTGGTATAATCAATTGCTACAAATGTTTTTATATTAACTCCCGCATGCGGCATGTGTTGACATTCATGCACTATATATACAATCTGGTAGCCGTATTTCTCACAGGCTCAGTCACTGCAAAATAATGGTCAGACCTGTTCAGAATATTAAAAAGGAGGAGCTTTCTTTAATATGGTAATTATAACACTGATAAATATTTTGTGAAACACGACTCTGATTGGTTGTAAAACAGAAATCATTGAAACGTGATTGGCCATTGAGTCCCATTTGGGGCATGAGTTAAATAGTCATTATTAATTTAAATGCCTCTCGTCATTCCATAATATTTAAAAAAAAACATTCAACTGAAATTGGATGAGAATGTAGAAGGATTAATAAAAACAGCATAATATAGATTTTTAAAAAAATTGTCAGGTTATTAAATCAAAGATATTAACAAGACAGGTCTTGTAGCTCGATCAGGCGATAGTAGAAATGTTTTATAAGTTATTATTGGGAAACATTTGGGTAAAAGATCATTAGAAAGTCTTAGGCGGAGGTGTGAATATAGTATTCGAATGGTTATTAGGAGATGTGAACTAGATTCGATTTTCTGAGGATAGTGTAATTATATATAAAATAAAACAATTTAACCTAGTAGTAATTCTGCTAAAAGAGTCAGCAATCAATCCGGGATACAAATATGTCCAATTGAACCCACAGTTACCAGTAAAATGGATAAAGCAAGACGAGAAACATACTCAAATTGATCCCGACACGTGTTTCGACCTTGAACAGGGCATCATCAGGGTGATCACATTAAAGTAAAAACACTACGTAGGTGGAGCTTGTTTTTCTTTAGTAAACTGTATCTAACAGTGGCGTCATGTGACGTCATATACAGATAAGTCACTCGCAAAAAAAAACACATAATAAGGACGAAAGAAGAAAATTAGTCTGTTCAACAGTGCACAACTATTTTTATGTTTTAAAATTTCGGGTTGTTCCAAGTCTTATTTTAGTTATCTTTACAATAAAATGTCCACCGCTGTAGTCTCGAGGTAGCGTGCTGCCTTGTCACGCAGCGGACCCGGGTTCGATCCCCGGTCGGGGCAGTTTTTCTGGGTGAGGTTTTTATCGGGGTTTTTCCTCACCTGTAAGATAAAAGTCAGGAAACCTTTAAGTCCCAAACGGTCCCCGAAATCATATGGCCATCATCATCATCATCTCATTATCTCACCGGTGTGGAAAGCAACGGGAAGCTACCACACCTACAATTTCCTAGTAAAGCTGCAAATCATAGCATGAAAATGCTATGATTGCAGTGAAAGACCTGCGCTCGGGCAAAATTACTATGGATGGATGGACAATTCAAATTTTAACTCAAAATATATGAAAAATAGATGCTGTTAATCAGAAAAATATTAAATTTCGCAGTTTATTTCAATTCAAAATCCTATATATGTTGGCTTCATAAATACATTATTTTTGTACTAAAAGTTAATATTGCAAAGCAGATAGTATATATATATTATTCAAGTGTTTGTATGTGAAACCAAGACAAAAGACAGTCAGAAGGCTTACTTCACATTATACGGTGCTGCAATCTTAAATTTACCACATAACAACCCTCTCCCTAAAATAACTGGTATTTTAATAAATAAACTGCAGCAAATGAACTATAAGCTTTCTTGTACTCAAATTATACTGTTAATGGATGGTTCATTCCGTCTTTTATTTTAACTGGTCTGTAATGCACTTATACTAAATTGTTTATTACCAATCTAAATGAGCAGTTAAAATATTTGATTTATTTTGTTACAGGTGAGTTGTATCGAGAAATCATACTGAATTTTATTAACATTAATCAAAATGTAAGTACTATAAAACTATTATAAGTTTTCATTACTGTTTATCATACAATAAGATTGTTTAACATAATTGTAGTGTTATTTCTGACTTTTTGAAAATTGTGATTAAAGTAATATATTTCTCCTAGACTAATTGACATACGTATTAACTTTTCGTGTGTATTTCTTTATATGTATAATAATTTATTTCAATACACATTTAGATGTATTGTTACTAGATTTAATACTATTTTTGAATTGTTATGAAACGCACTATTTCATGACTATTATCACGGTTTTGCAAGATTATTTACAACATTAAGAAAAACGATGTGTTGAGTCATTCCATTTCTAAGCTACTTCCTCCTAAAATTAAATCTTCCAACACAACCTGAGTAGGTTAATAAAGAAAAAAATACATATGTTAGTCCACAATGTTGTGTCTTCAAGAAAAATTGTACATTAACTAAACTGCTATTATTGGTCTTCTCTTTCGTGGGAGTGGTATCGTAACTTTATATTTGTTAAATGTCGAGGATTATACAAAATGGAAAGATAAATAAATATTTTTTTCGCAATTTTACGCACTCGTCTGTATGGCCAAAATAGTTTTTAACTATTCGTTTTTATTAGTATAATTGTGTGTTGTTAATTATTATTCAGGCATGTTGCAATTTTGAGGTTTGTTATTTTTAAAATGTGTTTTCTGTTATTGGGTCAACTCCACCGAGGTCAGATAAAGAAGTAAAAATTCAATTGAATACAGTTTGTATTTATGGATATTGCATTTCGCAGGATTCCTAATTTAGTCGAAACGTAGTCTCAGCAGGTTTTTCTCGGGGTTTCACCCGTTTTCCCTGATATAAATTATATTCCATCAGTCTCCACACTCATCTTATTCATTTATCTGCCCCTCTGATGGTGCGTCAGGCGTAGTCGGCCAACATCCTTGTAATTCACAGACCTCCAGTGTAAGGGCTTCATCACATCTCATCCCTCGACACGACACTGATTCAGACACGAGTTGAGGAGGTTTTTAAATATACCTAGATTAGTACAATATTAATGACGGTTGAGCAATTATAATTGCACACTCTTTATTATTTTCAGCAATAAAGCATTCAAATTCAAAACGTAAGGCAACTAATTTTTAAAGGTGAACAAAAATGTAAGATTATTTTACTGGGCCCATTACAAGGTTATTAGGATGATGATGAAGATTAATGGCGTAGCCCATTGTTGAACCATAGCCTCTCCTTTATCAGGAGTTAATATACCAAGTTCATTTTAGTTATTTTATTTGCCTAAAGATATCACGAGTATCATGCGGTCATCAGACCGACTCAACGAGACATCTAGCAGACTACTAAGGTATTACTAGGATATTTGAGATCGGTAAATTTTGCTTAGAGGTCTCTTTGTTCAGGCTGAAGAATCTTTTACGAATTTGAAAATATTCAGATACGGGACTCACGCTTAAAGCCTTGCTCCTTGGATTTTTCCTTCCTAAAAAAATCCATCGACCGCGGCCGGAATTGAATCCGCGACGCTCGGGACTCCCAGATTTGTAGGCAATCGGCGCAAGATGTCAGTCGGATTGTCAGCCCTGCGTGTCGACATCCTTTACCCGAAGAAAATGGTTCTGGTATTAATTCCATCAGAGCCTTAGTCGATTCCAGGGTTATGGCGCTGACAGAAAGTTTAGACAAATGTAAAATCCTAGCCCCATCCGGAAACAAACTAGAGACATTTCGACTTGTAGCCTATTACCTTAATTGTATGCTCGCATTAAATTAACAGCTAATTTTCAAAACACCTGTTTCTATCTGATAAGAAAAGTCACTATATTTTTCGTACAAAACTTTGTGAAAAATATATTATGTAGCTTCAAAATATCCTTTATATCGTTACACTTACGTTAAAAGTGGCTATTATAATAAAACTGACTCTTTTATTACTTACTACTTCTACATTATGAAATTAGGCATTTTGACCTGTTTTTACATTAAGTGGGATTTAATTAATCTTCCCATCTAGTAAGTGGGCGTCCAACACTTGTCCTATAGCTTTGTACTTTAATAATAAATGAGAGATTCTGTCTGTAGGCATTCTTTTAACATGTTCGTGCCAGTCGTTTCTCATATTGTCAATTCTATTTGTTAAATTAAAAATATATAAGTATTTTCTAATCTTTTCATTTCTTTTTCTGTCCGAAATCGTCACACCTGCTACTGAACGTAAGAACTTCATTTCTGCAGGTGTGTGAGTAACTTTTTTTTACAGGAAAATTGCGAATTTTGATTTTTTTTTTTGCAAATTTATTGAAATAGACATAAGCTGTTTTAAAATAAGCTTTTAATATTAATATTAATTTTGATCCAAATTTTGTCGTTAATTATTTATCTTCCTTATATCTATATTTACCCAAAAATAGTCTATTTTCAACATAGACATAAACATTACCATTACAGAAGTCTATTGGAATTTTTAATGAATGAATGAATGAATAAACCAATGTGTCCCATGAAGGGCTAGTGTCTCCTACAAGAGGGATGAGCTCAAATATTATGTGGTCCATGTGAGGAGCAACTCCACATGAATGGATAACATTATTCTAAGCCTACTCTTGTGATTTCAAGTGCAATTTAGGTTGGCAATATTGTGCAGTTTGTGATTGGACTCGAGAATTGTTTTAATATTCATGATAAATTAATACAATGTACAGTAGATATCATGTTTATTTTATTTACGCAGCAAAGACGATTGTTTTCGTTTTATTGTGGGTATTTTAATCCAATTAGTTTGAGATTAATTAATAATTTTATTTCAATCCTACATTTATAAATGGTGTAAAACTGTTAAAAACAAATAACTGAATTAAAAGTGTAATATTTTAGTGATGTGACATTGTGCTTAGACTTACATAATTTACAGTTATGCAAAACATTTGCTCGAAAAAGTAAAGTAATAGTATATTACGATGCAAGGTTGGGAAGTGGTATTTTACAGAATCGAGGAAAATGATTTTAATTTCCGAGATTCTGTAAAACAGTTCACAAAACGTGCGTTGTACATTATTTGTTGCCCGATGGTATATTCAAAATAATAAATAGTAGTAAAATAATATCTTTGTTGGAAATATGTGCGTTCATTATAAACAATTGAGTAACGTTAACAGTGTGGGCAAGGTTTATTAGTTGAAAGTACAGGAGGCCATGAGATCATTATTATTGGTAAAATGGCCGCAAGTACGTATTTAATGTTCTATATTGTTTTAAATAAAGTTCATTTCATTTAAAATGCAGTAATTTGTTTCGTATAATATATATTAACACTACCTTTTCGATATTTTTTTTTTGTATAGGCATATGCATTGTACGTAGTATACATAGAGGGCACTGGTTTTACTTCCCGCACGTGGTTGTAAATTAATATTACAGTATAGTCATTTAGGTTGCCAATCCCGAAATGTAGGTAGTTAAACTTTCAATCATGGTCGCCTTTGCTATAAGTATGACAAAACTCACTATCGCGCAAAAAATAATTTTATGATTCTCTCATATACCGTTCGTTCTACCTTATGTATTGATATTAAAATGCTTAAATTTCTCCTTTCTCTGACCCATTCTCCGTTATTGAAAATCGTTACAGTATAAATCAGAAGCTATCGGTAATAGCCTCTTTCAAGGTTAAATTAGCATATTTTTTTAAAGCTCTGTTATAGTGTCAGTTTTATCCTAATGTAATTTAGACCTTCATGATAAATCTGAAATTATTTATAAGTATATTTACATCTACTAAAGTATTTCAAACAACCGTATTTAAAAATGCATTTTCATGTTATTAATATTTAATGTTAATCAGCCTCTAACGGAAATGAGTACCAGGCACTTGTTCTCGGGGTAAAGGAGGCCGTTACGTAGGGCTGAAAACCCGGCTGACATCAAGTGCCGATTGTCCAGAAAAATGGGGGCCTTAACCTCCTACTACCCAAGGGCCTCCTGAGGCCTGTAGTTGGATCACTATACCTTAATTCGAAATTTAATTACGGTGTACAAATTCAGTTTTGTATATCTCACTTCATTTCAAATTTAAATATAGCATCGTTATATTACTATTATTATTGTTATTATTATTATCAGTCCCGCGCCGTAGCCGAGCGGTTAAGGTAGGAAGCCTTGGCGCAGAGCTACGGGACTTGCGCTGGTTCGAGTCTCCATGGGGGAAGAAATTTTCTCATGGTATTTCGGCCAGTATGGGACCGATGCCCACCCAGCATCGTGAGGCAATTGGGTAGCTACAATAAGTAGCGGCTCCAGGTTGAGGAACCAGCTATAACGGCTGGGGGACTCGACATGCTAACCACATGTCACCCCTACACTGGCTGTTGATCATCTACCTCTGTGATTGACACATGTGGATGTGAAGGTCCAGCAGCCGGCTGGTAAAAGGGCAACCGCTCAAAAGTGGAAAGACCCTCAATCGGATTATTATTATCATTGTTACCATTGTTATTATTATTATTATTATTATTATTATTATCGGCCGCGGTGGACTAGTGGTTATGCTCCTTGCCTCTGGTCCCGAGGGTCGCGGGTTCAAACCCGGCCGGGGTCGATGGATTTGTTTAGGATGGAAAAATCCAAGGAGCAAGTCCTCTGGGAGGGATTTTAAGCCGTGGGTCCCAAGTGCGAAGATTTTCAGGCTGGTAAAAGATCCTTAAGCCTGAATGGAAAGGGCTCTAAGCAAAATTTACCGAATTTTCCAGTCCTAGTACTATCTTGATTTCCTAGATATCAGTATGAGGCGGAACGCTGACCACGGACCACTCAAATGACATCTGTATGAAAACAATTGTAAATAAATTAGTATGGTTCAAATTCTTCCCTGTAGGGGGAGAGCGCCTAAATCTCTGTTATGAGTAACATGGGCATACACTATTATTATTATTATTATTATTATTATTATTATTATTATTATTATTATTATTATTATTATTATTATTATTGTTGTTGTTGTTGTTGTTTTGGAGCTAACTTTGAGTTCCACATTCACGTACGTTACCTTACTAAATCCTCTTTCTTATGTTTGATGTGTGTAGTTTTTCCTTATTTTTAACCACAGAGAAGATGGTCAGAAGTGTATATATACATCTTGTTTGACATGACAGATATATTGAAGGGTTGATGTTATAGTGCATGTTGACGTGTGCAAGACAGAGTTAGCTAAATGTTGTAAGGAAGCCGCAAGGGAAATCAAAAGTTATATGTAGCGAAGCGAGGTCCATCCTCTTCAAAATACAGCACCACCCTCCTACCGTGGTTTGAAGGAGACATTTCAGCTAAATTGGTTTCACACTGCAAAACTGTCTAATCTAACTCGACGCCTCAACCATCACCACAACACGTTCATGTTGAAAGAAAATAGCTATGTGAGGTGTGTGATACAAACACTAGCAATCCATCAACTTCAACCCAGCATATACATCTATATATCATCAAGTGGGATTAAATGATAGATGAATCATTTTGTATGCATAGAAAATGGTAATATAACACCAGCAAGGTCAGGAAGGGCTATCAGAACAGTATTTTATGAACATTTTTCTTTACTCATTAAAAAAGGTGATATGTACAATTATTTTGTAAACAAGATGTCAACATGGTATAGTATACACCTTATAAAAAAAGAGACACCTGAAATGAGATTTTGCTATGTAGAGCAAATTTTTCACATAAGTAATGCCACGAGTGATTTTCAAATTATCTAGAGGATTTGGAAATCAAGAGTGACATTTCTTAGGACTATTTAACGAATAAAGTTGATTTGTTTAGTCACAAATCATTATTTAAATAAAGTTATTTTAAAACATTTATATATTTAGTGTTCTGGAAATGCATGCTATTATGCATTGCTGAGACTTTTGATGTCCCAACTCCTTTCAAAAAACGTTAAGCTGAAAATATATAAAACTATTATTCTACCAGTTATATTATATGGGTGCGAAACATGGACTCTTACTTTAAGGGAGGAAAGGAGATTACGAGTATTTGAGAATAAAGTTCTAAGGAAAATTTTTGGACCAAAGAGAGATGAACAGACAGGTGAATGGAGAAGACTACATAACAATGAACTACATGGTCTTTATAGGAAGCCAGATATAATAATAACAGTTAAGTCTCGTAGACTGCGATGGGCAGGACATGTTGCACGTATGGGGAATGAAAGACGTACATGGAAACTTCTTGTAGGAAAGCCAGAGGGAAAGCGCCCAGTTGGTAGACCAAGAATGAGGCGGGAAAACAACATTAACTATGATTTGAGGGAAGTAGACTATACAGGGAATGATTGGAAAGCATTAGCTCAGGATAGGGATGTATGGAGAGCTTATGTCCGCGCGGCCATGAACCTACGGGTTCGATAGTGCCAGTGAGTAAGTAAGTAAGTATATATTTAATGTAAGTGGCGACGTTTGAAAAAAAAAAGAGAAATGTCCAGTTATGTTTCATTTGTTCATCCACTGCTACTTGATCATAATATTTATTGCCAAAATCGATCGCAATATTGTATGAGTGCACCCTAGTGGAGAAAAAATTACACACATCAAACTTTATATTATTATTGACATTATAGGTTATTTATTATTTTTAGGAAACAACTCAGTAAAATCATTATTTAAAAACACAATTATTGAACACACAATTATTAAATGTGTAGTTCGAAGGAATCTGTTCATTATTTGCTATATTCAACGTATTTGTTGGAGAGTCAGTCACTGCAAAATAATGCTCTGACCTATTCAGAAGTTTAAAAAGGAAGAGCTTTCTTTATTTTGGTAAACAGAATTCGATAAATATCGAAGTGAAACACAACTGTCATTGGTTGTAAAACAAAATTCATTGAAACGTGATTGTTCATTTACTCCCATTTGGGGCATAAGTTAAATAGTCAATGTAAATGGTAGGCATGACATTCTCCACAGATATCAATGCGAAATATACAAATTGTCGTGTGAATGCAGGTGTATGCGAGCGCTTACAATAGACACATACATAGCCCCTGGAGCAGGTC
Organism: Diploptera punctata; assembly: GCA_030220185.1. Classification (NCBI taxonomy): domain Eukaryota; kingdom Metazoa; phylum Arthropoda; class Insecta; order Blattodea; family Blaberidae; genus Diploptera; species Diploptera punctata. The sequence continues at coordinate 926,741 of JASPKZ010009834.1, read as the reverse complement.
CGGGCATTTAGTTACTAACAAGGGAACTGTCAACCATTGCATGTCGAAATTTACCTGAAATTTCTTCCAGAGAAGCGTTGTGATGTACCAAGTCCTGCCTTTTTAATTGCATTGCACTGAAATGGAAGCCAGAATCCAACAATGACAACCCATTGTACGGAGCAGATGAACTCCTTGCATGAGTAACATCTGAGTGGAGTGAGGCGGGGTGTGGTGCGGAGGCAGGCAGTGAGGGCTATCTAATCTACGAATTCACCATTTGCATTGTTCCCTATAGCTTAACTGTGAGATATGTCGCTAGAGTTTAGCGCCTTATAATTAAAAACATCACATTTTTTTGGACCAGCCCTTTATCACCCTCTCACCCAATGTTGCGGATTCTAAGTGTCAAATTTGGGTTTAAATATCACCGAGACTTGAAATCAGGTGCAATATTTTGTCGTTTTCGATTTTTTGTTGTTTTAGATTTCACCCGCACTCACCCCATTTACGTGCGCTAAGGCTTTCTTACCCCGTGGGACCTTTTGCAGATTCTAAGTAATATGCATGCCCAATTTGTTTGAAATTAGTCCATGTGGGTTCTAGAATTATGCTGGAACAATACATACATCTTTATTGATAATTATTCCATTTTAACCCCCTCTTATCCCCTAGGGGTACTAGGGATATTTACCGCTTATAGTCACATTAACCGATAATAATTTATATGTGTACCATAGTTTGTTGAAATTATTTTAGGCATTCGAGACTTATATCGGCACATATACATACATATAGACCTAATATATATATATATATATATATATATATATATATATATTACTCATTATTAAAACAGCAAATAAAAGAGAAGACCAAAAGAGCAAATGTCAGAGGAAAGAGAAATAAAAAGGGGGTTATGGCAAGGATGTCCTCTATCACTCACTCTTTTCTACTTCTACCTGGAAGACCTGATTAAGAACTAATTCAGGAATACGGGAGGCGTAAACATGGGAGGAAGGAGAATTAAGTGCATACGATTTGATGATGATATGGCTTTGCTAGCAGAAGATGCAATGACACTGAGGAACGTGCTGATGGAGCTAAATGATAAGTGCGAGGATTATGGAATGGAGATAAATATAAATAAGACGAAGGCCATGATTATAGGAAGGAAACCAAGGAAGATAAACATGAGGATTAAATATGAGCCTATTGAGCAAGAGGAGAGCTTCAAATACTAGGGTTGTACTATCAGCAGTAACATGGACTGCGGTCAAGAAGTAAAGCAGAGGATAGCAATGGCATAAGAAGCTGTTCAAAAGAAGAAAGGCATTTTTTGCGGACCTTTGGCAAAATAATTACGGAAGAGGCTAGTGAAGTGCTTTGTGTGGAGTGTAGCATTGTATGGTGCAGATACTTTGACATTACGACGGAATGAGGAAAAGCGACTGGAAGCTTTTAAGATGTGGATATGGAGTTGGGTGGAACATATAAAATGGACAGACAAAGTAAAAAAAATGAAGTGGTGCTAGACAGAGTGGGTGAAGGAAAAACAATGCTGGAACCCATAAAGAAGAGGAAAAGATACTGGGTTGGCCACTGGCAAAGAAAAAACTGCCTGCTGACGGATGCCCTAGAAGGAATGGTCAACGGAAAGAGAGTTAGGAGGCAGAAAAAGACATCAGATGATAGATAATATTAAAATAAATGGTTTTTATGCCGATACAAAAAGGAAAGCTTAGTTAAGGAAAGAGCGGAGAATGCTGAGTTAGCAGTGAAAGACCTGCTCTTGGGCAGAACACTGTGTATGTATGTAGGCACCCTTTGTCTGAACAATAAGAGTTTTAAACTAATTTATTTAAACGTTTTTTACAAATTTGACAAGTAAATTATTTTTTAATGTTTTTTGCATTTTTTTAATAATTTTATTGCTAATTTACAATCTATCTTGAAAAGACAATAAGTAAATTTGTTAAAATACATAACTTGTTAGGATAATACTGCCCATTGACAGCACTCCTTTTTTTGTATTTGAAAAAAAAAAACAGATAACAATAGACCTTCAATTGTTTTGTAGGCAGCTTCTACGAAAAAGAGTAAATGTGGTATGTTGTAAAATAGAGAGAGTTGAAAACTGTTTTATTCATTGTTAACTTACATGGAATTTTCAAACGAAATCACTTAAACATGATATTGTTTGATCTTGTAAGGAAAGTAATAGTTTTGTTAAATAGTTTAATATGAATATTAATATATTTCTCCCGTTTACACAACACGTCACGCTATGTATTAATGATGAGGCTACTATAGAAAACACGAAGCACGTATTAAATGAACGCTTTGAAGTTTTGCAAGCGGTCGTAACTTATAACAGGCTGTTTAATATTTATAACAATTATTAAGTTCATTTGAGACCACTTTAACCAGGATTCTAAGCACTCATTTAAAAGAAGTGATCACTCACTAGTGGAATATAATAACTTTATTTTAATCTGGTTTTTACTATTACGTAGATAAGTTCTAAAAGGTTGAAGCACCACTTTAAAGAACCTGCATTCTGTGAACCATAATTTCCCCACTCACTTACTAAATGATGGAAAATAACTTACTTAAGGAGTTATAACGTGGCAAACATCCAATTTTCATAAATTTTCTCTCTTACGATAAAAAACATTTAGAGTCGAAATTGCTGTAAAAAGAGCAAAACGCAACTTCTTTCCCGACAAACTTTCAAACGTTTTTCAGGGATCTTGACTGAGGTTTTGATATAAGGAACACATGGTCTCCTGTGTCTTATTAATACAGAGTAATGTGTTGTTGAAATGTCAGACATGTGGCAGGTGTTTTGTACCGTAGTAAGGAGGTTTCTGATAACACTGAAAAACAAAAAAAACATTTTTTTGTCTAAGAAAGAAAAATATGTGATTCTGATATTATTTTTTCTCCTGAATTCAAATATGATATCGGTTTTTCTCCACCATGCATGGTCTCCGAGAGACAGGAATTTTTTATAATTTCAAACACTTTAATATTTTCTACATTCATAACTACACACTATTCGAACATTCGGACTCGCCTAGAAAGTAAGAAATTACAATTTTCTGCTATATTTCGCCTGTGGAGCATCTCTCTTGATGGTCCAACAATAATCGGCCAGCATATTATGATTCCATTTGCTTTGATGTATCTTTTCCATAGCTGAAATCTCCTGATTAACTCATTTGGTTTTATTTTACAATGGACAAATGGACGAAAAAACGTTCATTAAAAAAATAATTATTTAAATCCATTAATTGAAACTGAAATAAAAAACAACTGTGGGTGATGGAGAAATTTCGAGTACATATTTGAAAACACGATAAAAAAAACTGCATTAAATACAACTATTGGTACTGATCAGACAAAAATCATGTTGACTAATGTAGTTGATTAGACGCCCAGAACATGGTTACAATTATAATTAGTTTCACATTTGATTTTACATGACTATTTAACTCTTGCCCCAAATGGGATTAAATGACCAATCACGTTTCAATGAGTTTTGTTTTACAAACAATCACAGTCGTGTTTCACCTCGTTATTTATAAATTAAGTTTAACATATTAAATAAAGCTCTTCCATTTTAATATTCTGAACAGGACATTCATTACATTTATACTAAATACAAAAAGGTAATTATATTTAAAATACTTTTTATTCTCAATTAAGTACTTACAAAATTAATTGAAACTAAGTCAAGTTACATTGAATTGCACAATAAAACTTTCATAAGTAATGCCACGAGTGATTTCCAAATTATTGATAAATGAGGAGTGAATTTATATAGAGAATTTGGAAATCAAGGAGCAGGAATCGCCTTATATGTCAACAAACTACTTACTAAAGAGTTACAATACAGACTAAAAAACCACTGCACAAACAATCAAGCGGAACAGCTAGCAATCCTTAAAGCGCTAGAATATCTAGAAAATGGTCACCATCTTCCTATCCATCAAAAAACAGCACTAATTCATACAGATAGCAGAATAACATTAGATTCACTAGAAAACAATAAAAACCAACAAAACCTAATAGCATCCATTAGAGAGATAACTAAAAACTTAGAAATTCAGAATTGGAAAATTCACTACACATGGGTCAAGGCACACAACGGGAATGATGGCAACGAGATTGCTGATAGGTTGGCTAAACAAGCAGCAGGGAATGGAGAACTTCCAGTGTGTTACGACCGTAAACCAGTCAGTGTAGTTTTTAGTGAATTGCAATCAATGAGTTTAAATAAGTGGGAAAATGAATGGCAAAATACCACAAAGGGTGCAGTGACAAAATCCTTTTTACCTAGCGTGAAAGACAGATTGAAATTAAATTTACCCTTAACAGGAAAAATAACAACCTTCTTAACAGGGCACGGTGATATAAACAGTTATTACTATCGCTTTAAAATAAAAGATAGCCCTTTGTGTACATGCGGCATTTCAGATCAAACTATAGATCATCTATTATTTCAATGTACAAAATTAGAAACAGAAAGGCGGTTATTTAAAAACAACATGCTTAAGAAAAATGGTAATTGGACATTCGATAAAGTAAGACTAGTAGTGGTGTATACAGAAGAATTAATCTCCTTCATTAATTCCATAAAATTAAACAAACTTTAGAACAAATAAAAAAAAAAGGCAATTCAATGAGCATAACAAATAAAAAAAAAAAAAGAAAAGAAAGTGGCCATAGAAAATTAATTAAAAGACAAGAATTGTTATTTCCTTGTAAATAATTTTATGTAAATAATGTTGTAAACTAAAGCATGTAGTATTACATTTTTTGTTATGGAACATGCTGAATAAAGAGAAAAAAAAAAAAAAAAGAGTGGCATTTGTTAGGACTATTTAACGAATACAATTAAGCTGTTTACTCACAAATCATTATTTAAATATAGTTATTTTAAAATATTTATATATTTAATGTAAACGGCGATGTTTGAAAACAAATGAGAAACGATTGGTACATTACATTTGCTTCTTTTGTTCGTCACTGCAACCAGATCATATTATTTATTGCCAAGGAACGCAATATTGTAAGAATGCATCCTAGTGGAGAAAAAATGTTTGCAATGATTTATTTTTTATATATCAAGTAGGTATTGCTGATCTTTGCTAAGCACGTTTATGTACATCTGTGGGATCTGACAATCAGTACTCTGGAAGTTATTTAACAAATACCAAAAATGCGTAAAAATATAACTTGTTTATTATTCTGGCAAATGTTGGAGTTTGTGCGCGACCGGAAGATATCAACTGATCTAAATCAAATTAAAACACATGTTTTTAGGCTACATTTGAAGACTTACAAACTATTACATTAGGAAAACATCTAATTAAAAAATTTAAGAAATCTCAAAAATGAAGTTTTTTTCATATTTTGTCATACTTTGGAGCCTTTGCGCAACCGGAAGATGTCAACCGATTTTAATATTTTTTCTTTATTTTTGTCTATATAATTCGCAACTTTTCCGCGCTATTACAACATCGAAATAAAGAAAATAGTTTTTTTCGGCCCACCCTATTATACATGGATGATTGGAAAACATTAGCTCTGGATAGGGATGTATGGGGAGCATACGTCCGCGTAGTCTTGAACCTCCGGGTTCGATAGTGATAGTTATGAGGTTAATATTCGATTCACAGTCATATAATAACCTGGTTGAGTGGTAGACAAGGCCTTGAGGCCTTAACTCTGCCAGGTAAAATAAAGCTATTATTATATTTAAGAGCAGATCTGAAAATAAAACTTAATTCTGCCTTGATACATTTTACGATTTAATTTACAATATTTTACAAATAAATATGTGAAAAAAAGATACTTAAATATTTCCATTACTTATAACTAACTAACTCACTGGCACTATCGATCTCGTAAGTTCACGGCTGCGCGGACACTAATTCTCCATATATCCCTATCCTGAGGTAATGTTTTTTTAAAAAATCCCTCGTATAATCTGTTTCTCTCAATTCATGGTTAATTTTATTCTTCCACCTCATTCTTGGTCTACCAACTGGGCGTTTTCTCTCTGCTTTTCCTACAAGCTTCCATACCTCTCTTCCATTCCCCATTTGTTCCATATTTCCTGTCCATTGTAGTCTTCGTGAATCAACTTTTATTATTATATCTGGTTTCCAATAAATACCATATAGCTAGCTGATATGTAATCTTCTCCAATCGCCTGTCTGTTCATCCCTCTTTGGTCCAAATGTTTTCCTAAGAACTTTATTCTCAACTACTCGTAATATTTTCTCCTCCCTTAAAGTAAACGTTCATATTTCGCATCCATTTAATATAACTGGGAGAATATGAGTTTTATACATTTTCAGTTTCTTTTTTGAGAGAAGTTGGGACGATTAGAGCCCTTGTAATGCACAATAGCATGCATTCACAGAATTGAGTCTATATTCAATTTATTTGTGCATCTCATTCGTATATGTAATTATTATTCCTAGGTATTTGAATTCAGACACTTCTCCAGAATTTTCCTAATTTTTTATTAACTGCCCAGATCCAACGTATTTCTATGTATGAACATATTTTTAGTTTTATTGATGTTTACTTCCAGTCCCAATTTATTAGTATTACTCAATAGAGTATCGCCCAATGACGCTACATCATCAACATAAACTAACATCTTATTAATATCATTGAGTTGCAGGCCTTCTTAGTCCTCTAAATATTTGATGGTATGGTCTAGTACAAAATTAAATAGCAGGATAGATAGTGCATCTCCTTGCTTTAACCCATTGTGAATTTCAAAAGTATCCGTAAATTGTTTGTCTACACGCACCCTACAATTTTTGCTATTTAGAAACGTTCGAATAAATCTAACTTTTTAGGAATTCCGAACTCCAGTAGAGCACTACAAAACTTCTACCTGTTAATTGAATCGTATGCCTTTTTGAAGTCTACATATAGAGGGGTTTCATTATCCACTGTACCTTTAATTTCTAATTGATATATCTCGATTTCAAACGATTTTTAACCTGTTATTGGAATCCGTACTTTCATATACTCTTTATTACAGCGGGGGGCGGAAACTTATCATCGATTACGCAGTGTTTGAACATACGATATTCCAGCTATTGGCAAATTCAATATACCAGAAATTAACAAGTTTCATCTGTTACCTAACTTATTTTTCAGGTCAAGAGGTTAAATGTAGTATTCAATAGTTCCCTCCACTAGTCCTTGTTCTCAAGTATCCGAATTGTGTTCATATCCTACATAAATCTATTCGTATTAATAAATGTTTATTAAATTTTTATAAGTAATGTCACGAGTGATTTCCAATTTATCTAGCCAATTTAGAAATCGAGAGTGGCATTTGGTAGGACTATTTAGCGAATAAAATTAAGCTGTTTACTCACAAATCATTATTTAAATATAGTTATTTTAAAATATTTATATATTTAATGTAAACGGCGATGCTTGAAAACAAATGAGAAATGTTTATTATGTTTCATTTGGTCATCACTGCAACCACATCATATTATTCATTGCCAAAGGATCGCAGTATTGCAAAAATGCTCTCTAGTGGAGAAAACTTGAAAAAAATCAAACTATTTATTACTAACATTATAGGTTAGTAATTAATTTCTGATGTCCTACGTGTAAATATGTCAGTTATATTTTTCTGGAACGTAAGTACGTGGGAAATTATATGTTTAAGAAAGTGCAAACATTGGTTTATTTTTTTGTGGTGTAATCAATTGTTACAAATGTTTTTCTATTATATCCCGCAAGCAATATCTGGATAAATCCGTGCTCTGTATGTACAACCTGGGAGACACTTGAATTCTAGGATTCTTACATCTTAATATATAAATTGTTATATTTAACGTATTACTTAGAGAGTCAGTCATTGCATAATAATGCTCTGATATATTCAGAATGTTGAAAAGGAGGAGCAGTCCACCGCTATAGTCTCGAGGTAGCGTGCTGCCTTGTCACGCAGCGGGCCCGGGTTCGATCCCCGGTCGGGACAGTTTTTCTGGGTGAGGTTTTTATAGGGGTTTTTCCTCACCTGTAAGACAAATTTCAGGAAAACTTTAAGGCCCAAACGGTCCCCGAAATCATATGGCCATCGCAATCATCATCATTCATATTCATCTTAGGTTAAGCTTATGATTAGGGACTCTCCTGGCGCACCATTTTCTTCATCATCACCCATCATACTATCGGGGCAACGTAACCCCGCCTTCCAGGCGCCCCAACCTCAGAAGTGGGTTACAAGTACGCTATGCCAGGAGAGAAACCAGGAATGTCGAAAGACAAACCTGGGGCATTTGAAAAAAAAGAAGGAGCTTGATTTTAATATGGTAAAATTAAATTGATAAAATCGAGGTGAAAGACGACTGTGATTGGTTGTAAATCAAAATTTATTGAAATGTGATTGGTCATTGACTTCCATTTTGGGCACGATTTAAAAAATCAATGAAAAGGCTTCCATATCTTACTACCGTATATACGGTATTTTGTTATGCAGGAGTATTTGCTTGATTTATTGCATATTATTATTATTATATTTATGTATATATTCACTCATTAACAATGTAATGAAAAATACCGAATTGATGATTTGTGATATAATTAATCATTGTATTATATTCGAATGCAGGTTTTATCTTATTCTCAAGGGAAACCACATATGAAGAGAGAGTTTAAGTTTTTTTTTAGATTTGAGGTTCTTTATCATTAATGATAACAATAATTTTTATTAGATATTTCTCTACAATACATTGTTTTTCCTACAAGCCATTGTAAATTTTATCCCACCACACATCCCTGTTTTGGGCATCACTCTCTGTTAATCCTCTCGAGACCATACTCCCATGTACTCCTTCAACCTACAGTTCTTTTGGTCTCCCATTTCTTCTCTTGCCCTCGCCTTGTAAACTTAATATCATCTTCGGTATTCTCTCATTTGATTTCCTCTTTATGTGGTCAAACCATTTTTCTTTCTTCAATAACTTGTAGTTTTTTTTAACATCCATCATTTCTCTAATTGTATTATATAAATTTTGTCTCTTCTTGAATTTTTAATTAATAATACACTAGAGCTTTGATTATCCGAAGGTAATGTGAAAATCTGATAATACGAACTCTATAAAAAATGAGGAAGGGAAACATATGGTAAACTGGTGAAATTAATGAAAACGAGGTCTATGGTATAAAAAGAGCATCTACTGTATTATGAAAGAAAAAAAGAAAGACATACATGTCCAATTTAAGTTATTTCTTCGAAAAGTCCATAAGTGTTTTCTATTTACGGAACTCTCTCGTTTCTTTGCCGCGTTTCATACAATCGTCGTAGCAGTGGAAGGTTTGTTAAAGTTTGTCTCTGACTGTTGCTCAAGGTCGTACTTGATGACCTTTTCTATCGCTTTGCATCCTTCACTGTAGCTGATTTTCTTATTCTCCATTCCAGTGTCTTCACTGTCACTTTCACTTTCTTCAGCCTTTACTTTCCGCGACATTTTATCCCAACGCTCCTACCGCGTAAAACGGATTTTTTTTTGGCTACCTCTGGGAACTCGCTTAGTTCGGGGCTAGGATAATCGTGGCTCTACAATAATAATAGTAATAATAATAATAATAATAATAATAATATAATAATAATAATAATAATAACAACAATAATCCATCCATAGTAATTCTGTCCGAGGGCGGATCTTTCACTGCAATCATAGAATTTAATGCTATGTTTTGCAGCTTTACTAGGGAATTATAGGTGCGGTAGCTTCCCGTGCTTTGCACACTGGTGAAATGATGATAAGCATGATTATGATGACCGGATGATTTTCGGGACCGTTGGGACCTAAGCTTCCTTAATTTGTCTTACATGTGAGGAAAAACCCCGAAAACACCTCACCCAGGAGCCTGTCCCAACCGGGAATCGAACCCAGGCCCATGCGTGATAAGGTAGCACGCTATCTCGAGACCAGAGCGCTGGACTAATAATAATAGTAGTAATAATACTAGTAATAATAATAATGGTAGCAATAATAATAATAATTTAAGAATATGCAAGTAAAAAACTAGGTGTCATTTTTTCCATGAAACCTAGATAAAAAACTTTCAATTATACATTGTTCGCACTTCTTTATCTGCATACAAAACTCGAGGTAAATAAACCCATGAATTGTTTTCTTCTAAAAGTAGATCTTTCCATGGGGAATGTTATGGTATCTCAAACTCCATGTTGACAAAAACGTTGCTTACCTGTTTCTTTTCCTGCGCCCTTTAATTTGCGTTGTTACTTCAGGCGCAAAGGGTTCGATCTCCAGTCAGGACAATTTTCTTCGGTTTTTTACCCCTATAAGCAAATGTCGCAACTTGAATGTCCAAATGGTCCTCGAACATCACCTGGTTATCATAACCATCATCCATATCGTATTAGCTTTACTTATTAAGAATGATTGAGTGAATAGAGTGTCTAGTCATTTTCGTATTGAGTCGGAGGTGGCTCTAACATTGAGCTGCTCACTCATCCATGGAGGCCCACCATGTCCTCATGTGATCAAAATGTATGATGGATACAGAGTTAGAAATCCTCTCCTGACAAGTCCTGTTCCTGTAGGGTCCAGGGAGCATGGTGTATGTGAAAGCACCTATAAAGGTTTAAGAAATGTAAAGCAGTATCTGACATCTCAGTCGCCCTCAGTAATCAGCAGTGTTGTTTTGTACAAAATAATTAACAGCAACAGTCAGTATCAAACTGAAAGCAGAAGATGATACTTAACTTATCGAAAGGCCTCCTACATAACAACACTGCTGATTATTGAGGACGACTGAGATATCAGGTACTGTTTTACATTTCTTAAAACTTTAACACAGTGATCTCAACGGAGTTTCGTAATATGTTTTAAAAATCTTGTACCTGGTAAAAGTACTCAATTTATTTTAAATGTGTGTACCTTAGGATACAGATCAACTTCTAAGTGCTTCGACAATTCAGAAACATTTTTACATACATAAATAACTTATGTCACAGAGAGGAACTCTAAGTCGCGAGCCCGAAACTGAAGATTTCTCAGACTGGTAAATGATCCTTAAGCCTGAATAAAGAGGTATCTAAATAAAATTTGGCCGACATTAACAAAGGTGCAAATATTGCACTCGTTTCTTAAACACGCTGTGTAAGGCTGCTAATTATTAGAATAGCTAAGTCATTTATTATTTTCTACTTTGTAGTGGAGTTTGCAAAACTAATATGTTAAGATGTCAAGAATCTCAAAAATAAATTGCAAAACAAATTACATTTAAGTAATTTGTTTTCTTGTATCAATATAGGCCTATTGTATAAACACAGCTTTCTCATTGATGGTGAATTATCTTCACAGAGGGCATACCTATAAAGGGAGAGGTTAGACAAAGGTATTTATAGGTTATTATGATTATGATGATGAGTATAATATTATTATTACTATTCATATTATTATTATTAGTATTTATACAGTATTCGTGTGGTCTCGGAGAATATCCTGAAGTCTAACGGTCATCGAGGTAGGCCCTCCTGTCCTGTGTAGTGAAAAAAGCATATGTCATCATCTCAACTCATTCATGGTTAGGCTGTTGACCCGTTCCGACTTCACCCATCTCTTTCTAGGTCGCCCACATCTCGGGTGCCTTAGGTTGTATTTTATTATTTGGATTCTATCGTCATTCAGTCTGCTATTTTTTGCTTCATCTTTGCTATTTATCTATTTTATCAGTTATTGCAATTTTCAAGTTCCTGTCTATTTCGGTGTTCTGATTCTGTCTCCTTAGGGCACCTTAACAGATCTCAAAAATTTCATTTCTGCCGCCGTTATCCACTTAGATCTGTTTTTATGTATGCCAGGCTTGAGCCAAGAGCAGTACGTTATGCAATGTTTTATAAAATCATTGGGTCACACTTGTGTTTTATTATTTAGTGATCGTTTATTGTCCAAATCATCATAGTAATTCTGACCGAGGCAGGTCCTTCACTGCAATAATAGCATTTTCATGTAGCTTGCAAGCGTTACTAGGGAATTGTAGGTGTGGTAGCTTCCCCCGTGCTTCCACACGGTGAAAGGTGATGATGATGATGATGGTGTTAATGATAAGGATGATAATGATGGCCATATGATTTCGGGGACCATTTGGGCCTTAAAAGTTTTCCTAACATTTGTCTTACAGGTGAGGAAAACACCCTGAATAAAAACCTCACCCACAGAAAAACTTGCCCCGACGGGGAATCGAACCCGGGCCCGCTGCGTGACAAGGCAGCACGCTGAAAACCCTCGAGACCCACAAGCAGCGGTGGACTATCGCTACCACATATTCCCTGGAATTTTGCTATTTTATTAGTTTATATCAGTCTAACTAAAATTATTAAATGCCACATCCTAGATAATTGAGATGGTTCCCTTGTGCTATGATTTTGTTTCCTAAAAAAAAGCATATGTATGATCCACAATTTAATGTCTCACTCTCGATAAGTCGTGCGACTGTAAGTCCCGAGTGGCGTGTGGCATGTATAAAGTACGCATAAGGTGAGAGGTTAAACTGATTTAACGGAAAGGAAAAAATGTATATGTATTACCTTTAATTTCTAATTTATTTTGCATTATTATATGTCAAGGCAATATATATATATATATATATATATATATATATATATATATAAAATTTTCTTGTGGTACGTAATTGCAGCCAGATAATTGTCCCTTAGGGCTATAAATATAGCAAGGGAAAATGAGTTTCTATCCCGTAATGAAGATCTTTATTTTAATTAAGTTTATTGGGTTTATTTTTAATTAACTACATAATAATATGTAGTGATGCTAAATAAATACCTTATCAACGTTTTTCTTATATCGACTCCATTATGTGTAATTAAAAATTAATTAAAAATCTGCTTGTATATTGAATTTTATATTTACATTTAATATTAAAAAGTAAAAAAAAATGTTTCTAACATGTTATTTTTAATTATGTAGTAATTATATATTTCATTACTGTATTAAAAAAACCTATCTTGTACGAAGAAAAGTATTACATTATTTCCCTAAAGAAAATTTCATATTTATCTACCCATTTCAGAACTTAGAAACCAAATTTTTATTCCAATCTTAAAAATAATTTATTCACGGGTCGGGACTAATCAAAAGGTCCATTAAAAGTGATGTAACCATCAATTTATGGGTGATTTTAAGATAATAAAGTATTCACTGGTATTAATGTAATCATTCCCATCTTACTCTGTGAGTAATTGCAATACTCTTGCGTATGTGGTATCATTTAGCAATCGATTATACTTTGCTGTAAGATAGTGAAAAAAATGTCCAAAAAGAATTGTTATGTATTCCAAAAGTATTGTATTTTGAATTTACTTATGAGATGTTAAATTCCTCTTTTAACTTTTAATATAATAGTTAAATAAATATATTTACTAATTTAATATAGGCAACCATTTTAAGTTCCATAAAAATATAACTAATTTTAAAATAAAGGAGAATTTTGTTTACTCCTTTATTCGAGGTAGGTCTTTAGTTTCGTTTTTTTAGTTTACCAAAAGCAGGCGATATTTAACATTCCTTTCGTACGTAGACAAATAATACCCAACTAGAAAACATAATACAGTAATAGGTATTGCATGATAATTATATTGCATATTATACTATAGGCCTATTAAACTTTGGTTTTACCTAGAATTTTTTCGGACTCCACTTTTCTTATTTTTTTTTTCAAATGCAAATATCAAATGAAGGCTACCAAAAAAAACAGGACAATTAAGTCACTTTTTCCTTGAAACCTATAAAACGTACTTTCAGTTGTACAATATCCTTACATCCTCACCCGTATACCTAACTTTGGAAGTAAATAATTCTAGAGTAAACTGTATATTTTACTACTTCACACTTCTAAATGTAAGTGCTTTTCATGAAGACATCTCAAACTTAATTTCGACAAAAAATTGACCTAACTTGTTCTTTCCCTGTACTCTTCAAATGTTAACATAAGTCTTCCATATTCCAGATAGGCCTAGGCTATTTTGGCCAAAAATATGTTACATTGTGACTCTTCAAATGTTAACATAAGTCTTCCATATTCCAGATAGGCCTAGGCTATTTTGGTCAAAAATATGTTACATTGTGATGCTCATAGTACAAACGGTTTAACATTATTTTTAATATTTATCACATGGGGTCAGTAAAGATCGCATGTAATTGAGTAACCTATATTGATTTTCTTCTTCCTCATTTTGTTCTTATTCACGAATTGTCGCTGTCTCTCTGTCTCCAGCCATCTTCTTTCTCTATTCTGCCAGTCTTCTATATGTAAGTTCTTGTGACCATTCTTCGTCAATGTTAAATTCCCCTTTCAACCCTTAAATTGGCGAAACTATAATTTCTCCTGCCAGTTATTAAATGTTTCGGACCGCATTGAAAACAAAATCGTATAAAGCTCTAAGTTATTACTGTACATTATTGTGTAATTTGACACAGATTTAATTAATTTCTTCTCATTAGTTTTCTATCGTTGTATAAACATTATGAAATGCATGAAATCAATGTATCTCATAGGAGACATTGTCAATTTAAGGGTTAACATCTAATATAATAGTTAAATAAGTTTATATTCATTAAATTCATATAGACAAAAATGTTAAGTTCCATAAAAAACGATAAATAATTATAAGAGAAAGGCAAATTTTGTTTTTAAATTACGTTCAGATACGAAATTTAAGAAAAAAGCAAATTTTAATCTTCTGAAGATAAGTTTTGGATTTTGCGATTAGTTGCTTGTGTGATAAAAATAAGCGAATTAAATTTGAAAATTGCTTCAAGTTTAGGTTTATATAGATCACTAGCTAATACCCGGCGTGCGCTGCAACACGCAAATAAATGCTAATATGTTTTAGTTGAATAAGTAAAAAGAAAAATAAATACCCTGTGCTGATTACCCGGCGTTGCCCGGGAATCTACGCATCCCGATGTACTTGGCATAAATGAGCTGAAAGACAAAATTCGTTATTTTGAGTTATCCATAAAAGAATACCCGCCGTGTGCTGCTTGCCCGGGGTATCTATTTATCCCGATCTTCTTGGCATCAATGAAAGACTAAAATGGTTATTGTGAGTTATCCTTAAAAGATAAACATATGCTGTCGCGGACTTTTTTGTAGAGTTTTTTGATATATCCAATTCTGTGTACATTAATTTTGTGTATGTGTTATGGTTTAGGTAGCGTAATCCATTTAAGAGAAAAAAATGACTTTTTCACGTTTTTTTACAAAGGGTATTTTTAAGGGTGTAGGAGTTGAGTATCTCAACTCTTTTATAGACTATGTTCATCCCGGGAATCTCCTGAACATTTTGCAAAAATCGCCATCACAATCGGACCAACAGTATGGCCGGGCATAAAGTACGAACAAATATTTTTGTGTATTAGATAGGATTCACATACACTAAGAATGCCAAAGGGAAGATTGCCGAATGATATTTTGAATTGGAAGCCACAAGGAACAAGACCAAGGGGAAGACCCAAGTATCGATGGGAAGATGACGTAATTGAAGATTTGAGAGAGATGGGGATTTTTGATTTGAAATCCACTGCACAAGATATGAAGAAGTGGCGTAAACTGGTTGAGAAGGCCAAGACATTCCACTGGAAGTCGTAGAGCCTGACGAAGAAGAAGAAGAAGAAGATAAGATACGAAAATGGTGAAATATGATTCTGCACGTAAAGAAAAAAATTATGCTTATTTCACCTCTTGTTATACCTACTATACTATTATTGTATAAGTTATTTCGATGAAATACATTTTTGAGCAACTCTATGTATTCTAAAAGTATAAAGATGAAGGTTTCTTGCTCTTATATATTTGAGATTAGGCACTATTAAAGAAATCTTGGAGCGCGGAAGAAGATGGGAGTTCAAGTAGCACTTTATATGAACATGTAGCATTGAGCAGCTGAAATATTACGCTTCGGTAAACGTAATACCTTTTAGTAATATTGGCTGTGCCACAGATTTAATGCTGAAATTAAAGGAACCTTCTAAACCCATCATTATTAAAAAGAGCTTTCTACTTTAATCCACATCCTAGGCTTGGGGCATTCTCCCGCTCTTTGTTACTAATGGCGCTCAGAATATATAATCTGATTTAATATTAGTCATCCTGAAATACAAGTGAATCTAATTTCAATGTAATATCAGACGCTTCAAGAAAAGTATTCACCTATAACTTACATACTTTTTACTCTAAAAGTAGATAATGCAAATAGTTTACATTTTATCATGTTTTTTGTTTATTTATTTCTTGTTAGGGAGTTAGGAGACAATATTACTACGTAAAATATTAAAATTCTATACATCAGGAATCACAATAACCAGTACCTTAACATTAAATACCCTACTTTTCGCAGATGCTCAAGTTATAATTTCTAATTCAGAGAACAACTTTCAAATAGGGCTACGATACACACACTAAATAAAATGTTAGACAATATAATATATAACCCTGTTCCATGTATACTTTTATTGTTTCTTTATATTTTAAACTTTCTTTACCAAGCCATTTACTTAATCTAATTATATGTTATTATTTTGTTATTATTATTATTATTATTATTATTATTATTACAATTTTTCTGTCTTACCCTTGTCAAATTTATATTGTATAGTTTATATCTATTATGTATCAACCATAATCCTTACTGTATGTACAATTTAACCCTGGTGAAGTGGAAGAGAAGACCTTACGGTCTTAACTCCATCAGGTAAAATAAATAAATAAATAAATAAAAATGAATGAATAAATAAAATGTTAAAAGATATTGGAATGGAAATATCAGTACAAAAGTAAAAAGTAATGACATTCTTAGGAGAAGATCCATTAGAAGTAAGATAATACACAATAATCAATGCCTAAAACAAGTACAAAATTTCAACTATTTAGGTTGTGAAATATCTTATCAAAATGAAGATGTGAACAAGAAAAATCACCAAAAGCTAAAAGCCAAATTAGTACAAAATTCCACAAGAATAAAAATATATAATACTTTGGCATTACCCTCCCTTTTATACGGAAGTGATATTTGGACGTTAAGGAAAGGAAACAGGAGCAGAATCGAAGCAACGGAAATGAAGTTTCTCAGACGGACAGCAGGATAACTCTTGTAGATCGATAAAAGAATGAAGAAATATTAGAACAATTAGAAGTAGAGTTAGTAGAAGAAAAAAGTCAACATATATGAATTAAACTGGCTAGACCATGTAAAAAGGGTGGATAATTCAAGAATCCCAAACATAATGAAGCAATATAAGCCCAATGGACATCGTCGACCAGGAAGACTTCTTTAAGGCTGCTAGGTGGGGCCGAAACAGGTCTATAAAGGTCTAATTCGTGACGGATGATGATAATATTAAAATATATACTTGGCAGGTGCTGCCGTCTTCAACTACGTAGGTTATTTGTTTTTTTTTTATTTTTAAGAACTGTAGGCATTTCGGAAACCGGATTCCATCATTTAGCATATGACACTGACTGTTGTTGTTTTGCGACGCTTTGACATCAGCGGCCTTCCAGAGACGTCGATAGTAAGGAAGTATATATGACTATTTTTCTTGAAAAACAGGAATAAATAACCAAATAAGTTAAAAGTCAAATCTTCTTCTCGTTTCGGCACAGTTCCAGGCCAAGTAATTAGATGAAATGAAGTCCCATTTATTGAAGGTCTGTGGTGTATGAGGATGCCGCATGATTAAGCCTGTCGTAAAGTCACATGAACAAATTAAATGGAACAAATGAATGATACGTATATGGAGAAGTGGTACAATTATTTTGTGGCAGGGAAAACGGGAGTAATGCCGAGAAATCCTGCCTTGGCTCAGATTCGTCCACCACGGGCCCCAGATGATGTGATGGAGACGCAAATTCGAGACCCACAGATGCAGGGTGACTGGCTAACCAATTATGCTACGGATCCTAACCAAATAAACAAATTTAATTAAATAAAACTAAAACTTAAAGTTTTATATGATTTTCATATTTATTACAATGTATATTCGTAACAGAAGTTTCTGTACTTTGTACATTCTTCAGACATTATTACAAATTAATGAATTTGTGATCATGTATGAAGAAGGTGTAAAGTACCGAAACAGCTGTTATGAATTTATATTGTAATAAATATGAAAATAATATAAAACTTTAAGGTTTATTTTTTATAATTAAATGGATATGGATTTTCATCAAGTAAACGCCAAATCAATTGATTATTATATAAATAAATATAGATATGTAACTGATGTTACGAAAAAATGGTTTCAATATGTTTTACCTAATACAGGCTTTCCACTTTACAGCAGTTCGCCCCTTTATTCCTGCTTTCCAGAGATCCTATCTTTCCATTGTCCCTCTTCCATACTCCTCTTCATCATGGCATCATATATTCCCTCATACCATGTTCTTCTACTTCTCCCCCTCTTCTTTCTGCCTGGTACCATCCAATGCAACACCTATTTAGGCCACTGGTTTTCCGACATCCGTTGTACATGTCCATACCACTGTAAAGTTCTCTTAGTTATCTTATCGGTAACAGTTTCTTGTGCATCCATTTCTTGTCTGATATATGTATTTCGAATATGTTGTAGCCTGGATATTCTCATACTTCTCCGTAATCCATCCATTTCTGTCGCCAAGATTCTTTTCTGCATCCTTTCATTTATTGTCCAGCTGTCTGATCCGTATGTGAGTATACTTTCTATTATTGTCTGTATAATCTCTTTTTTTGTTTTTTCGGTCAAATTTCTATTCCATAAAAGACCATTTAGGGATCTAATCGCCTTCCTTGCACAATTTACGCTGTTAATAATATATTTTTCACAAGTGCCAGATTTATCTATTATAGATCCAAGATATTTAAATTCTTCAACACGTTTAATTATCATATTATTTATTTGTAGGTCTTCTGAATTTTCTCCGATTACCATATATTCTGTTTTAATATAATTTATCTTCAGTCCACCTACCTCAAAATGCACCTACCAACTTTCTAATAATATATAATCAATTGAGTTGGTGTTTACTTGATGAAAATCCATATCTATTAATTAAATAAAAATAAAACGTAGTTTTATTTGATTTTCATATTTATTATATAATTCAGTGACAGCTGTTTCGGTACACTGTACGTTCTTCAGACATGTTAACAAATTATGAATTGTGTTCCAACTGATCTAAGCAACAATACAACAATATTTATTTAAATTTTTTAATTTAACAAAGGGGATTCATTCAAATCAAGTTGAGAATTTAACAGTTTTTTACTACTTTTAAACTTATTAATTTGTACAGCTTCCAAAAGATCTAACTTCTTACCCTTATCACAAATATGTAAAATTTCAAAATTTGGATCACATGAGAGCATATAACAGAAATTTAGAAAATTCAAACTATACTAACCACCTATTCCAATTTAATCATTGTTTCGATCCAAATTTTGAAATTTTACATATTTGTGATAAGGGTAAGAAGTTAGATCTTTTGGAGGCTGTAGAAATTAATAAGTTTAAAAGTAGTAAAAAACTGTTAAATTCTCAACTTGATTTGAATGAATCCCCTTTGTTAAATTTAAAAACTTAAATAAATATTGTTTTATTGTTGCTTAGATCAGTTGGAACACAATTCATAATTTAACATGTCTGAAGAAGGTACAGTGTACCGAAACAGCTGTCACTGAATTATATAATAAATATGAAAATCAAATAAAATTACGTTTTATTTTTATTTAATTAATTTCTAATCATATATTCTATATCTTCTTTAACTTGTCCTATTATAATCTAGTCATCAGCGAATAATAAATTGTGCAGTAAACGATCATTAAAGTTGATTCCAATATTTTTAAAAGAGGTAATATTCTACAAAACAGGAAAGAAGTTTGTATTTATCTAGGTTCTTAAACTTAATATATACTTACTTATGGACTTGTTTCGTAAGAGCGATATGTTATCTATTGAGATTAATTCAGCAAACAAATAAAAAATCATACATGAAAATTTGTTACTATATATAGCATATCTTGTTACTATATTGCGTACTACAAGGATTGCTATATCAGTCAAATAAATTACT
Source organism: Diploptera punctata (assembly GCA_030220185.1). NCBI lineage: Eukaryota > Metazoa > Arthropoda > Insecta > Blattodea > Blaberidae > Diploptera > Diploptera punctata. The sequence continues at coordinate 906,605 of JASPKZ010009834.1, read as the reverse complement.
TTCGAATGGCATTGGCCCTTATTTAACAATCCATCGTTCATGATAGGTACGCGTTCGGTTAAAAGTCTACTTAACGTTTTCTCATTTGTTTCTTGTCTAGGTGCTCGAATTATGAGATATGCCATTATTACAAAATAAAATAACTCAGTTGATACTAACTTTAAGAACCGTGGTTATATAATTATTTATTTTATCTTGTCGGTGAAGTCTTATCCCATATTTACCTAATAAATAATTATTTTCATGGAATATGATCTAGATAGTCCACCGCTGTGGTCTCAAGGTAGCGTGCTCCCTTGTCACGCAGCGGGCCCGGGTTCGATCCCCGGTCGGGGCAGTTTTCTGGATGAGGTTTTTATCGCGGTTTTTCCTCACCTGTAAGACAAATGTCAGGAAAACTTTAGAGCCCAAACGGTCCCCGAAATCATATGGCCATCATTATCATTATCATCATCAACATCATCCTTCACCGGTGTGGAAAGCAACGGGAAGCTACCACACCTACAATTCTCTAGTAAAGTTGCATAGCATGAAAATGCTATGATTGCAGTGATGGACCTGCCTTCGGGCAGAATTACTATGGATGGATGATCTAGATTGTTTAAGATTTAATTCAATTTTGCTCCTGTTAGAACCGTTAATGTTCAGAATGTTTTGTCTGTAACTGTACCTGTGGTTTTAAATGTGTCCACCGATCTCTGTATAGCTATATTGACGAGTCACTGTATTGTGATAATTAACTGAATTCACTGGCACTATCGAAAACGTAGCTTCATGACCGCGCGGGCATAAGCTCTCCACACATACTTTACATGCGTTAGTCTTCCAATCATCTCCTGTATAATCTACTTCCCTCAAATCATGGTTAATGTTATTCTCCTACCTCATTCTTGGTTTTCCAACTGGGCGTTTTCCTTCAGATCCTACTACAAGAAGCTTCCATGCCTGTCTTTCATTCACCATTCGAACCATATTTCTGCCCATTGTAATCTACGAGAGCTAACTGTTCTTATATCTGGTTTTCTATAAAGATTATTAGCTCACTGTTTTGTAGTCTCCTCCTTTCTCCTGTTTGTTTATATCTCTTTGGTCCAAAAGTTTCCTAAGAACTTTATTATCAAATTCTTATAAACTTTTCTCCTCCTTTAAAGTATGAGTCCATGTTTCGCATTCATATAATATAACTGTTATATAATAGTTTTAAACATTTTGAATTTAACGTTTTTGAGAACAGTTTGGACGTGAAGAGTCCTTGTAATGCATAATGGCATGCATTTCCAGAATTGAGTCCATGTTTAATTCATTTTTTCATCCACTATATTGGAATAGTCCACCGCTATGGTCTCGAGGTAGCGTGCTGCCTTGTCACGCAGCGGGCCCGGGTTCGATCCCCGGTCGGGGCAGTTTATCTGGGTGAGGTTTTTATCGGGGTTTTTCCTCACCTGTAAGACAAATGTCAGGAAAACTTTAAGGCCCAAACGGTTCCCGAAATCATGTGGCCATCATCATCGTTCTTGTCATTATCATCATCATCATCATCCTTCGCCGGTGTGGAAAGCGAGCGAGAAGCTACATCTACATTTCTCTAATAAACCTGCAAAGCATAGCATGAAAATGCTATGATTGGAGTGAAAGACCTGCTCTCGGGCAGAATTACTATGAATGGATATTGGAATAAGTTTAATAAATTATCTTCGAACATAGAGAAAACTATTTTTAAAGTAACGTTTACTACGAAAAATTCGTTCACAGTTAAATGATGCACCTTTTAAAAACACAACCTGCTGTTACAAAAAAAAAAAGCTGGTATGACCCACTAACAATACCCCTATGGAACCGTCAGGTTTCGAACCTTGAAACGCCAGCCTGGGGCAGCCGCGCGCGCTAGTCATGTTTCCACCGAGACGGCAGGAATTGTAGTAAGTAAACCTTTAATAAAACATAAAATTTACTTTGAACTAAATACATATCTCTCTCATTCACTCTGTAAAAGCGCATCCCACTTTCACTTGGTTGCTATGGAGATGGGGAAATTATATTTTCTATTAGGAATTGGTTTCCAATTTCCCTTATATTTCGATTTAATATATGAGAAGCCTTTTGGAGAGCTTCACATAGATATATGTGGGATGTGTATGATTTAGTATCAACGTCCAATGTAGAGCATCGTGCTGCAGACTCTAATACAAGTGAATTCGGATCAAAGGCAAAAAGGTATGCGATATCGGAAACTATTGATGGTGAACCATTCATCAAACAAGTAAAACTCTACACAAAATATTTATAAAAGTCAGAATGAAAAGTTACACTATGAACGTAAAGTAAATATTTTTTGCAAAGACCTGTAAGGGTTCTTCAAAGTATTTCTTCTGTATTCTGTAGTAAGAGGAATATTGACAAAATTCTATTTGAAAGTATATACTGAGTGATCATTTTAAGCCATGTCCTCCCACAAAGACAGTCAAGATATGATGTCATTGTTTTGTAGATAGTGATCCTGAATGCTACCTTTCCACGACACTCCTAAAATACTCATGCATTAATACAGTAGAGAGTTATTTACTAATATACCGATGAAAATATTGTATGTATATTAAATTTATACTAAAATATATAATCTATTTTTTGGAAATAATTTATAACTTGTGACGCGAAATTTTTTTCTAAGTTCCATATCACCATGCGCATGCGCCAACAAACGCGAAGCGGTTTACGCTGATGCAGCCAACATATACATGATATTTAACTAACATAAAAGCTCACCTAACGCAATTTAAGTACTGGAGAGGGGTTATTGTTGGGCCAAGAGGTAAAGATTGGATTTAGTGACACTAGGAATACTGAAGGAGTTCTCCATGTGTGAGAACTTAGGTTGCTCGGTTGGTATTCGGTAGAGTTGAGGTTCTTATCTCGGGATTCCACGAGGACTTCGTCGGGCAGAATTAATGTACAAAGAATATCTGGTAAAAGTAGTTTATTCTTGACTTTTATAAACTGCAAGTAATTGTATATATATGAAGTGAATTTATCCAACTTTTTAGAACGTAGTGTTTGAAGTGACTTGATGAAATTATACACGAGAAGTAAGTGACGAGGAGAAGCCTCTCTCGCCTATAGGTAAATTAGTTACTCCCACTACCTCGATCACGTGGACCTAAGGTCTGTGCTTAGGCACATATAACGAAACATATAACTGGTTAATGCGCCCTCCTATTTTGATTCCGGGGGTGTTACAAATTTATTATTGGCGATTTACGCCTTCAGAGGTTGGACCTTTTTTCCCCGTGCTGGCTTCACGTACAGTCTAGTCACAAACATTAGCTAGGCTTGGGTTTTTTCTTAGGCTTGGGTTTTTCCTAGGCTTCCGACGCTAGAAACTTGCCAAGTTCCCACACTTTTTGCTAACGATGTTTGTGTCAGGGTAAAACCCCCGCTTGTACATTAGCTAATGGGTTATGGTTATCACGCTAAATCAGTTAACTGGAGGCTTAGAAGATATCTCTACTCAATCTGTCGAGCAAAGGATTATTGTCATTAGTAAGTTATTATCATGTGTCAGCCACTTCCGTCTTCACAAAAGAAAGGGTTACATTACCTGAGTTGTCAGTCTTCTTTAATAACTAATAATTTGATTACATTGATGCTGACTTCTTTGGATCATTTTATACGGCCTTTGCTCCTACATAATCAGGTTCCACTCTCTTCCCTGATCAATTTGAATATAAATATGACCTAAGTCCAGTAACTGCTTCCTTTAATGATGTTATAATATCATCTGATTATTATTGCCGATAGGGATTTATTTAGATTTACACAGGGGGCTGTATGAATGGATTGCCACAGTACTCAACCTGTGAAAGAATGCAACGCCCAAAAATAAATAGAATATTCTGAAATTCTGAAGTATACTGTATTCAATTAATCAGTGCGTACTCTATGGTGGCTGCACTGGGAAATGTCTTAAAATGTTCGTTAAAATCAATATGGCTGCCAGGTCTTCATGCTACGTGTGTAGTTAAGTATAATAGAAAAATATATTGAGATAATGTTTAGAAAAATGTAAAAATCATTGTACATGGTGGGAAAATATTTGAAAAATAAAATCCAAAAAATTAAATTTAACAGGAGTTAATAGAGGAATTAAAAAATCGCGTCGAATATTGTAAAGTTTAGCTATTTTTTAATTCACTATAAATTTGTACATTGTATATATAATTTTATTGTAAATATGTAATTGTATGTTTGTGCTGATTGAGAGAAAGAGAAGTCCTTATGTCCTTAATTCTGCCAGAATAAATCAAACATTTTCTTCTTCTTCGTCATCCATCCACGTCTTACACCTGTAAGTCTATTGAGATGTCACTGATGAATTTTATATCCAGCGCTTCCTTGAACGGCCCAGATCTCTTCCCTGTTGGATAATAAAGGAGCATAGCTTTGATAACTATATCTGAATTCATTCAGTGCAAATGATTCATCCAATTGTTTTGATATTCATGTGTATACTTAATGACTGGTTCTAAACGTAGTTCCTACAAGACATCATTGTGTTTCTAATCCCACTTGGTGTACCCTGCATTATATGTCTGAATGTCATTTCATTGGAAATTATCCTGCTCTCCTCTCCTTTCATCAAATTCCATGCCTCACTGCCGTAGCATAGTGTATTATTATTATTATTATTATTATTATTATTATTATTATTATTATTATTATTATTATTATTATTATTATTATTACTAGTATTATTGTTATTATTATTATTAATATTATTGAAATATGTCTCGGTATAGTGACAAAATTAATAATTTAATATTTACATCAGGGTCACTCCCGAAAATTGAAGAGGCAATACAATACACGCTAGAATCCAAAGATGAAGATATCCCAAATCCATTTGAGTGGAAGGCAAGTGGATAATTTCGTGATGATTGACTTAATATTTTTCACTGACATTAAAATCATCCCTGGAGAAGTAGAAACTCACACTCTGTAGATATTCCACAAAAGAATGATAAATTACCATTTGTATTTATTATATTACAATTAGCTATAATTAATATTATGAGGATCTGGAATATCATCATCATCATGAACAAATTCGTTTTAGGTCATGTGGCCTGTACAGTAAACCTAGCGAAGATGGTCTTGATATTTCCACCGATGTTTTGGTCTTCCTTGGTCCCTATGTCCAGTTGGGGTATATTGGAATGCCAATTTTGGAAACTTTGCTTAAGTTTCTTCGAGTAATAGGAAGTCCCCTGGGTTGGTTACCAGCCATCCACAGAGGAAGACTAGTGGTAGGGATGCTACCTTATAGCCTCTAGTCAGGCGTTCAAAATATGGAATTTCCTCCATATTTGATGGAACGGTTATACCGCCGTGACTCGGTCCCCATTACCTCGTTAGTTAAAAGCAGGGTGTACCACGTGCAGGTGAGGTTGAGAATTAGGTAGGAGAGGTTATAGAATGCACATCACTACCTCATGAGTCTAAAACTCATAGAAGAGTATATTAAATGGGGTTTGAAAACAAATTTGAATAAACCATTTCATTTATCTTGTGATGATGAAAAGAAAGATTCAGTTTTGTAAGATGGACTGGGATGTATCAAAAGATACCAAGAATGTACTTAGGCCTATCTAGAGATCGAAATTAACTCAAAGTATACCCAAGAAAATGACACAAAATATAGAATTCAAAAAGGCAGATCGGTAGTAACAATATTAAACGGAGTTTTGTGGCATGAAAACTGGGGCAGTATTTTGGAGTGGCTGTTAATCCCACTTTCGTTCCACTTGCCCTTCCTCGGTAGCTAGTCGGTTCCTGTTTCAGGGTGAGCGCTGAGACTCCTATCTATAACGGGTTCGGAAGGAGAATTGCGTGGGAACAGACAATCACTAATTATTTGAATTATTTTATTTAATTAATCTCTGCCAATTTAAATGCACGTTACACAGTAAAAATAAAACTTTTCCGTCCCTGGCCTTCGATATTTCGCTAATGAGGACTAGCAAATGACTTATGAGTTCGGGAGATTTTCCCTAAGTCCATAATCGTTGTTACAAGATGTTTTTTTACTATACATTCAAGATCTTCTTCCTTCTAAGTGTCGAGTATAAGTGTCAGTGTATTAGATTTTGTCCTCATGAGTTCCGTATCGAAGTCAGGACCAATTATTCCCATATATGGTCTATACCCTAACTCTCATTTTGATTGGTTAGAATATTTAATCACATGTCATCCAAGGGCGTAACTATTTTATTTAAACCACCACCTACCTTTTGATTTTATTTTCACGGCTAGGGACCGTGTTTGCCAGCTTGGGCTTTCCGCGATTGTAAATTTGGAGTTTGACATTTCTCCCAAACGTGATTTTTGAAGATAGACCCAGATTAAGGATTTCAGGTCTAATTTGAGGAGTTACATGTTTATGACCTCTTTTACTTAGGGTTTCAACCGCTTCTTGTGAGAACTATTTACCAATATGAAATTTAATTTATTTTTAACTATATTCTGTTCCTTCATTATTTATTAATTTCTTATATTCCTTAATCACTATTAGGGCCGTATCATATTCGCCACAAAACATAAGAATAGATACGGGTACCAATTTGCAAATTTATAAATCCATAATTAGTAGTACGCTAACATAAAATTTAATAAAACTTTGATTTTAATACTAACGCGTACGTCTACTGAAATTTATTATTTTAGACGGTCAACTAGACATTCTGAATTTAAAAAAAATACAATCATCAGACAACAAATGAGAGTCCAAATTCAATATTAGATTTTGTGGGATACAGACAAATATACTCGGACCAACGGATCTGTTCCCCTATAGAAAATTACACGTCTATACTCACACCATTTCACCGCACTCCCTTCCCACTACGTCAAACAGTAGCTATCCAGTAGGGATAATGCAAGGTGGGAGTTGATTTGACAATACTGGGCTGCAAGTGCCAGAGAGAGATAGAAAATAAAGAGAGACAGGCATGCAGGGAGGGAAATAATTTGCCGAGGCAGAAAAGGAAGTAAGCTTTCGTTCGCATATTTTACGGGGGCACAGATCCGTTGGACAGAGAATATAATGATATGGTCATATACATAGAATGCCAGAGACAAGATTACCAAGAAAAGCTTTGGAATGGATTTCACCTGGGAAAGGAAAGAGAGGTCAAACTAGATTTAAATGGATGGATGATATAAGACGAGGTATGAAGGAGATAGGTCTGGAATAATTTGATTGGAAAGTTATAGAAGAATGGAGAAAGAAGCAAAACATTTAAAAGCTTTGGGCACAAGATGATGTATTATTACATTGTAAACCTGTTTATAAATAAATAACCTAATTAATGCTTAAACCATTATTTCAGTGTATCCAAGCTTCTTGACAGTTATATTTATATAATGATAGATTTTTTTTATCTGATTAAGGACATGGACACCTAAATGTAATAAATAGAACTGGAATGCAAATAATGGAAGGAAAATATATAGGCTATTTCAGTTTCAGTGTGCAGATGATCAGGTTGTCGTAACTCAGGACGGGGTACGAATGAACTATAACCAACTCTGGCAAGAATATATGGAATGAAATTTGAAAATTAATTTAGAGAAGACAATATTTCAACGCGGTTTTAGGCAAATTGCAAAATTATTGAATAAAATAAGACGATGGATAAATTTTGCAGCGTGGGTTGAATTAAGAAAAAAAGAAAAAAAAGGAATAACAAATACGAAAATTAAAATAAAATATTTATCAATATAAAATTTTGGTATGCGTTCATTGCTGTGGTCTCGAGGTAGCGTGCTGCCTTTTCACGCAGCTAGCCCGAGTTCGATCCCCGGTCGGGGCATTTTTTCTGGGTGAGGTTTTTATCGGGGTTTTTCATCACCTATAAGACAAATGTCAGGAAAACTATAAGGCCCAAACGGTCCCCGAAATCATATGGCCATCATCATCATCATCATCATCCTTCACCGGTGTAGAAAGCAACGGGAAGCTACACACCTACAATTCCCTAGTAAAGCTGCAAGCGTAGCATGAAAATGCTATGATTCCAGTGAAGGACCTGCCTTCAGGCAGAATTACTATGGATATATATATATATATATATATATATATATAATATTCATGACATGAAAAGAAAAATAAATACCTGAACCAGGATTTGAACCCAGACCTTTGAATTGATACTTCAGTGCGCTACCACTTACGCTATCCAGACATCATCGCACATTTATTAATTATTTTATTTATACCTAATCCTTATCATGAAAAATAGCGAGAACTCAGTCTTACTGCCGTCTAGTGGCTACTATAACAAGTAATCAAATCAAAGAGAATTTTTACTTTATAGCAGTGATGCTTCTTTATTTCGATGTTATAATTAAATAAATAAATAAATATATATATATATATATATATATAGTAATTTTGCCCGAGAGCAAGTCTTTCGCTGTAATCATAGCATTTTCATGCTATGCATTGCAGCTTTACTAGGGAATTATAGGTGTGATAACTTCGCCGTTGCTTTCCACACCGGTGAAGGATGATGATGATGATGATGATAATGATGATATTGTTGGCCGGATGATTTTCGGGGACCGTTGGGCCCTAAGCTTCCTGACATTTGTCTTATAGGTGAGGAAAACCCGAAAAAAACCTCACCCTGGAGCCTGTCCACAACCGGGAATAGAACCCGAGCCCGCTGCGTGACAAGGCAGCACGCTACCTCGAGACCAATAAAACATAATAATAATAATAATAATCCATCCATAGTAATTTTGCCCGAAGGCAGGTCCTTCACTGCAATCATAACATTTTCATGCAATAATGATGATGATGATAATAATAATAATAATAGTAATAATAATAATGTTTGCCTAATACCACCAGGTTGTCTTTCATGATATTTCTGGCTTTGTCCCTTGGTATTGGCGGAATTGCAATCCTCTTCTTAGGTTGGGTCACCTGGAAGGCGGAGTTTCGTTACCCCTATGATAAGATTGGTGTTAAATGGTAATGAAATGCCATGAGAGTCCTTAACCTAAATTCAAGATCATGGGCAAACCACAGGAATAATTTCCTTCACGGAAAATTCTTATGATCTGACCGGGAATCTAACCCGGGACCTCATGAACTGTAGTCAGAAACGCTGACCACTAGCCCATGTTGCTGCTCATTATACTAATATTAATATATTAAGACAATATATATATATATATATATATATATATATATTATAATATAGAATATTATAAAATTGAATACCTGGTAGGCCCTCAGGGGTCCTCATCTAGGGGATATGTGGATGGCGACCACAAGGTGCCCAAGCTGTGCAAAACATTTCTTCCACTTACTTGTGTTTCGCACTCTTTTAACTTTACTATCTAACCTCTCTTGGTTAACTCTTGTTTTTTTGACGCCGACGCTATTAGGGCATCCGAGGGCTAGGGAGTCTTTCCTTTCTTCCATTTCTTCTTTCCTTTATTTTCTTTTCTTCTCCAGAAAAGCGTGACCAGAGGCTATAAGATGGCAGCCCCATCACTGGTCTTGCCTTCCTTTGGCCAGCAACCAATCGAAGGGACTATTATTATGCTTTCAAGTCTTATACGAGAATTTCCCTCAAACGCTGGAGGGAAAATTTTCTATAGGATCGTAACAGGCCTTGGCCTAATACTTGTAAGGAAGAAGAAGAAGAAGAATACCTGGTAGATTGTCTCTTCAACGGTTAAAAATTTTAAAACACTTTAGGCTTTTCCGAACCGATTCTCCCCAGCAGAAGGTTGTTTTGCTACTTTATTAGCCAGTAAAATAAAAAAGAATCGTGTATTTATGGGTTAAATATGTGTAATGTATCTTCCTAGAGACATTAAATTTTAATTCAGTTTTTAGTATTCTATGGACGGCTAAAATAAACTGCTTCTTTCCCTTTGTGCACTCTTACAGACTTATCAGCGCGATAACTTCTTTTAACACAACGTTATCTTTCCTGCAATTTCGATAACAGGGAAGGGAGCTGTGATAAGATTAGAACAGATCATCAATATCACGCCAGCACACTGTTTAATACTTCCGCAGTAATTACATTTCAGTTTCATTTAGTAGCCAATTATGTTTAAGAATGTGTTAATAAACACATTTGACTTCTATATTTTTCTATGTGAGAAACTTACAAAGCATTGTAATATGTGAAGAGGAAATTATATAAATTTGAATAAAGTAAGTATTGCTCAAATGATCTTTAAAATCACACAGCCTGTGTCAAGTTATATCACATACAACTTAATGAAAGAATAAGATTTAACTTATATAATTTTATATTGGCGTACGGGACCCCAAGTGTATTTTTGTGCGTGTGCGTGTGTGATACTTCTGTAAATTACGGCGAATGTGATGAAATCTGTATTATGTAATACGTACGATCAATATCCTTCAAAACTTAGAATGACTCTTGTTTATTGAGGGCTAAGATCTGTCTGTTCACATTAGGGTCATAATTCAACCCAACGCTTTTCTAAGACGTCCGTCACATCGTCCTCACAGTGTACAGGTCTATTACTTCATCGCTAGTATTGGATATCTCCGTCAGTTCACCGGATTGAATAGAACTGAAGTATAATTTGGAAGTTTGTCTTCTTATGGGTGCGAAACATGGACTCTTACTTGAAGGGAGGAGAAAAGATTACGAGTATTTGAGAATACAGTTCATAGGAAAATGTTTGGACCAAAGAGAAATGAACGATAGGCGAATGAGGAGACTACATTACAGTGAGCTACACGATCGTTGTAGGAAGTCAGATATAAAAAAGAATAGTTAAGTCTCATAGACTGCGATGGGCGGGACATGTGGCACTAATAGGGAAATAAAGAGGGCATGGAAGCTTCTTGTAGGAAAACCAGAGGGAAAGTGCCCAGTTGGTAGACCAAGAATAAGTTGGGCAAATAATATTAGCAATTATTTGAGGGAAGTAAATTATGTAGGGGGTTGATTGGAAAGCATTAGCTCTGGATAGGATGTATGAAGAGCTTAAGTCCTCCGGCCTTGAATCAACGGGTTCGATAGTGCCAATGATTTAGTTATATCTTCTTAAACAATAACTTCTGTTACATTTGATCATTTTTCATGGAAGTCATGTGCTTTTTAAACAGTTGTTTCTTGCATAAAAATAGGATAAAACGTAAGATTTTAAAACTACCTACGTATCTAACTAGCTAACAATGGGTTACGGAACTCGCAGATTCAGCATCAAATTCACTAAAGTTCAACAATAAACCCTAATCTCAGTCAATTGAATATGGTTTGTATCACATGTATGCAGTTCTTTATGATCCACCCTAATATTAATCTCCCACCCATGCCTACACCAGTGTAAGTTTTACATATTTCAAATGAATACATTTCACTATTTCGATTGATATTCCAAGATATACAACGTGTCCGCACATATAGTATCATACTACTACGTCGCTTTGGATAATCGTATCTAAATTAAATTGGTGACAGTCAAAAGAGAAACTCAAAACGTTTTTGCTATACCTCATAGACATTGAATGTGGCCCCCACGAGTGACGTTTGCAGACATCGCTGTCTGCTAAATATCCAACAATGAACCCATATCGACCACAAAAACATGATTAAATTAAGTTTAGTTTCTGTATTGTTTGTCCATTATACTCCATTGTTGACATTGTTAACATGCACAAAACGTTTTGAGTTTCTGTTTTGATTGTCACCAATTTCATTTAGATGCGATTATCCAAAGCGACGTAGTAGTAGTTTAAAGTATGATACTATATTTGTGGACACGGTGTATAAATCACTGATATAATTTTTATTTTATTTATTTATTTTAACATCCATTAGACATGAGTGTGAGACAGGAATAGATATGATAACAATGGAAGAATTAGAAGTACTACTGAAAACAACAAAGAACAGAAAGGCAGCTGGAATAGACGGAATTAATATGGAATTAATACAATATTGAGGAATTTTTTTAAACTGAGATTATTACATTTTTTTAATTTATGTTGGAAACAAGCAACAATACCAGAAACCTGGACAACAGCAATAGTACAATCTATTTTTAAGAAAGGAGAACATAACGACTGCAACAACTACAGACGAATAAGCATTTTAACTGCAGGCTATAAAATATACTCAAGAATCTTAACATTTAGGTTTAAACAAATAGCAGAGGTAATGTTAACAGTAGAACAAAGTGGATTCAGACCAGGGCGTTCATGTATGGATAATATATTTACGATAAAATAATTTATAAACAAAAGAAGAGAATATAACAAGGAAACACACATGGCTTTTATTGATTTTGTCAAGGCATTTGATAAAGTAGACAGAGGAAAACTTTGGACAATTTTAAAAGAAAAAGGAATTCCGAAACACTTAATAGCAACTATAAAGAGTTTGTACTGGAACACAAATTTTGTTATAAAAACTAGAAATGAAGTAAGTAAATATAAAATTCATACTAATCAAGGAGTTAAACAAGGATGCAGTATCTCTCCAGTTTTGTTTTAACCTATACATCAATGAAATGATAAAAAAATGGAACGAAGAAACAAATAAAGGAATAAAATTAGATAAAAACACACTACTTTAAAAAAATATTATTATTATGATGACCAGGTAATAATAGCAAATACGGAAGACGACCTTCAAAGGAATATTTTTAAATTACATAATATATGTGAACAATATAATCTCAAAATATCCATAGAAAAAACTAAGGTATTGGCATTCCAAGGGAAAAATCAAATCAGATCGAAAATAGTAATAGGAAACAAAATCATAGAACAGGTGAACTATCTCAATTATCTAGGATGTGACATTTAATTTAATTATGATAATGATATAACTAATAAAATAGCAAAATTCCAGGGAATATGTGGTACGATAAAACGATCACTAAATAATAAAAACAACAAGAGAGACCCAATTGAAATTTTATAAAACATTGAAAGTACCGGTACTGCTCTATGGATCAGAAGCCTGGATACATAAAAAACAAGATCTAAGTAGGATAACGGCGGCCACAGACAGAGAAAAGAATTTTTTGAGATTGTTTTTAAAGAGGTGTGCACTAAGGAAGACAGAATATCAAGAACACAGAAATAAGACAGGGGACTTGAAATATTTCCAATAACTGATAAAATAGATACATATAGACAAAAAAAGGAAAGCAACACATAGACAGAATGAATGAAGATAGACCAAAACAAATAACAAAAAATGACAAAACTAAAGGCACCCGAGCTGTGGGCAAGACCTAGAAAGACATTGGCTGAAGTCGGAAGGGGTCAACAGTCCTAATCCATGAATGCAGATGATGATGACATCCATTAGTGCATCATAGATGCTTTAGGACGTGTCCAGATTACAATCTGTACATAAACAACAATATAAAATAGAACACATACATACATAAATATATAATGAAACCAATTTACATTGCAACTAAAATACACCAAAATACCAAGCACTTTCATAAGAAAATTATTACGTACTTAAATTTTTAATTTAGGTATTCACCCATACTTATGTAAGACAATAAAATGTAGTTTACAGCAAGCTTAAATTGTCTGCCCGTAAGAAGTAATCGTACTAATCATTGATTGCATTATTATTCTCAAATATTTTCGGGATTGAAGGTCCCAGATATATTTTAATTCATTGTTTCTTACTGATGATGATTATGATTGAGTTCTAGGGTGAAAGAAAGAGAATTCGGTAGTCCCTTACGTTAAAATACAAAACAAAATATCTTATACCTAACAGGCCACTGGGCCTAATACTTGAAAGGACGATGATGAAAATATCTTATAATATATTCATAGTTTGATGAAAACTTATCCGTTTTTTATGAATATTTTGGCTTAAATATAACCCAAGGGCATTTTTTAAATTCATAGTAACTTTATTTAAATATGATTTTTATAAACTTTTTCTTCATTTTTAAATATATATTTTATGTAAAACAAAGTAGACTGAAATCAGATCTAAGCAAATTTCTTACCTTAAATTGATCATGATCATTGTTACGTATCCCCGGAAAATTCTAAACAAACCGACACAATTACATTTAAATAGTACTTCAATATTAATATTGTAATTCATTCCGTATCCCCTAAACTTAAAAAAATAATTATAAAGGAATTGTTCAATTCATACGAATTTTGTTTAAAAATTAAATATTAATTTTACCCCAGTTAAAAATTGTGCTGATAGTTGAAATATAATTATGCTCTGAGATTTGGGGCTTGTTAGTCACAATTTATCTCCCTTGGGTTTAAGCAACCATAAAACTCTTATCTATTCATGTTTACGTTGCATGACGCAACGAGTTCTTGGAATTAAAGCATTAAATAAAGTAAGCAGAGTGAATGTTAAAGAGAATTTTTAGGACATTGGTATTATGTTAAAAAAATCGTATAACTACCTCATATCTTCTAACAATGTTAGGACACTTGTATTAAATGATCGCTCAATGCAAGTTTTTATGCATTAAGACAACAGTGATTATAATACAATACACAAGTATGGGCTATACGATTGCAGAACTATTTCTCAAGTTCCTTCCGTTAATGTCAAATTTTTATCAATGTTTAGTACTCTGTTGCCATAAGGAAATGCCCAAATCTAAAAATAATGACGCCTATTTATTTTCAGACTCATTTGTTACTTCTTAGTTCAAATTGTGTATTAATTGAGAAATATAAAAAATTATAGTATAGGGGAGCAACTATCTTATGTCATTTACTGTGTTTTAAACCTTCTGTGTGTTACGTTTGTTGCACGTTTGTCCATTTATTTGTTATACATTTAAATATACATGTATATTGTATAAAGTTTGAAAAGGAAATTACGGTATTACCCTCTGATCAATTACGTCTGATCAAACTGTCTGCATTATCCGTTGTAGATGTTTTGTTCTTTAATAATTTTTCTTGTAATTGTTCTATAGTATCGCTTATTTTCAATAGAAAGCATGGAAATTCTAATTGTGGAAGATACAACGTTTTTGTCATACACATATTTGATAACTCTGTGTTAACAGCATAATTATCAATTATTTTTTGTGTCGTGTAAAGTCAGTCAGAGTTTCTGCTTTATGTTTTCGCTTCTCTTCTTTTTAATGGAGTTCACATTGTGTGTGTTCATGTTTTGTAGTCTACTTGTTTTCTACTAATATTATAAAAGTCAAGTATTTATGAAATTAGTGATTTATTTCTGCAATATTCTACAGGACTGCGAATGTTTAAATCCGTCATTCCCCGTAAATTTCAGATCGAAATATAATAGGTTAGATAGTAAGTGCTTATGAGTGATGGATATAATTCTTTGAAAATTGTGCTCATATCCTTTTTTACAATTGTTCTCAGTTGTGGTATTAGGGTAAAAGTACATAAATCCGATTTTAGTGATTTTTAATTTGTATATTTTCTCACAAATACAGTATTTTTCATCCTCTGTTATAAAGGTAGAGTTCTTAAGGGGGGTGATGGGTGAAAAATTGACCATTTGAAATCAAAATTTTTATGTTTTGTTTTTTATACCAAAAAATAGCCTGTACTCTAATGTATATGTTGGCAAAGTTTCAGAAGCTTATGGCGCTTCTAAGTGCCCTAAATTACGTTAGAGTTAAAAGGCTGCGCCAGGTAAATGCTACCTGCATACAATTTTTTTAACTTTTTTTCCTACACTTTTATTTCCACTGCATTTTTGTACATTCAAAATTGAGTGGAATTCAGAAATGTTGTCCTAGAAGCTCCAAAATTTTACTGTATGTCCTAAAAACAATAGGTAACAACGTAGTGCATGGGTTTCATGATTGAAGTAGTATTTTAAGAAACATAAAATAAAATGTATGCGATTATTATTTTTTATGGTAATTCCACGCATTTGGTACTTTTTTCTCAATTTGTATTCACAATATAAGAATTCTAATGCATTATGTTTTTCTATATACTTTAGCGGTCTTGTAAAAAATCAGACATTTTACTAAAAAATTGTGGAACCCATTTAATTATAATATATGCAATTTGTTTAAATATAACATTTAATAACTCATAACATAAATGTCTCACAAGAATGAAACTTAAACACATCATTATGTATCATGCAGTGAATATTTGTAGAAACAATCAAGTCTGTGGCTCAAAAAATGTAGAAAATAGAAATTTCACCCATCACCTCCCTTAAGTGATAGCTGATTTCTTATTGTAGATATATCTTGGTTAAAAGTAATGCATATCTTCGATCATTATTAATACGTTATTTGAATATTAATAATGTCTTGTGAATATATATGTTCTCTGACTTAAGTATATTTACCATGTGATTACAGTGAACTACTTTAAAATAATATTTTATAATGAGATAACATGTAAGTGTTTAACAAAGTTAATTTTGCTCCTAAAATTTCCCTGCTTTACTAAAGTAAAGTGATCCCACAACAGGCCTCAGGAGGCCTTGGGGTAGTAGGAGGTTAAGGATCCCACTTTTTCTAGACAATCGACACTTTATGTCAGCCGGGTTGTCAGCCCTGCGTGACGGCCGTCTTTACCCCAGAGCAAGCGTCTGGTACTCATTTCAGTTAGAGGCTGAGTCGACCCCAGGGCCATAGTGCCGCCAGAGGGTTTGGGTCAGTTTAAAAATCCTGACCCCAACGGGACTTGAACCCTCGACCCTCCGGCTTGTAGCTCAGTGCCTTAACCACTACGCTTCGGCGTGCCCACCCTGTTTTACTACTTTATCAAATTCAGTAAAATAATGTATTGATTTTTAAAACGATTATATATACTAAAATTTATAAACATTTTATTTCAGTGAACATTCTACGGAAACAAGTCTTACAAAAGAGCTAAACAATATTCCACCGATAAAGAATGGAAAACATATTGATGCTGCTATATGTATTCTGCTTAGGATTTATTACACAAAATGTTGAGGCCTATTCTTCTTGCACCACAAATTGCGAATGCACACCATTCAACATAAATGAAATTACAGACGGACTAAAGGTGGATTGTTCAGGGAGAGACCTTCACAACATACCAAAATTAAAACATTTAGATATCGTAATATTAGACATTAGTTTCAATAAGATAGCTGATATTCCTGACTATCAACATGGTATTTGGGGAAAGGACTTAAAATACCTTAATCTCAATCGCAATGGAATTGAACAAATTAAAAATAATACATTTGAATATTTCCCAAAACTCTCTCATATTTATTTGGATTACAATTCAATTAATACAATTGTACCGAATGCTTTTGAAAAAATGTAATTTCTTATGGAAACTGACATTAAATGGAAACCCAATTATACTTCCAGAAAAAGATGGATTTTTAAATATACCTTCGCTCGGTTGGTTAGAAATGAAAAACTGCAATATCACAAACTTGAATGAAAATATATTCAGAAATTTAAAACGTTTAGTCGTGATTAAGTTATCGAATAACCACATAGCCCATATAAAACCAGATTTATTCTCAGAAATGTATCATTTGAGATACATTCACTTGGAGAACAACGCAATATCAGAAATAGACCCACAAACATTCAAGAATAATGTTCAACTGGAGTGGTTATACATTGGCCACAATTCCATATACTCTATTTCTAATGAACATTTTTTGAATGCCAGTGCTTTAATTTTACTTGATTTAAGTTTCTGTAAATTGACAGAAGCGACAATCACATCCTTTTCGAATCTGTACACTTAACACATTTAAATTTAGCTAACAATTCTTTAACAACTTTTGAAATAAATAATTTCCCTAGAAGTTTAGAGTTTTTGGATCTTTCTGATAACAATCTAATGAACTTAATTTTACCAAATAAATCAAAACCAAAGAGATCCATGTTGAAGTACGTGGATTTATCAGGAAATCCTATTGGGCTTGCTTGTGATGAGATATGCTATATTTGGAAAAGTTGTTCGGATAGATCAGGGAACATGTGTGGTTTAAAAACACTGTACGCAGAATTTATACGATCGAACTGCAGCAGCTGCCATTTGGAAGACTCAAGAAATTTGGAAATATTACTTAGTGATAATTATGTTATTTTGAATGAAAGTAAAAATGCAGAAAATACCAGTGATATTGAAAATGAACAATCTGATATTATTTCTGTAGACACTGATTTAGATTTGAGAGTAGAAAATGAAACAAATAACTACAATCAAAGCAATGATATAAGCAAACGAAATAAATTACCTGAAGATACAAAAGGAATATTAAATACAATTCTATATTCAATAATTGGCTTTGCCGCAGTGTTGTGCATACTTCTTTTAGCAGTGTTAGTTGTAAAAATTTCCCTTGGATTTATGATCTCTCGTAGAATATCCAGGAGTAGTTCGGTTAGTACTTTGAGACAAATCCGACTTCAGTTGATGAATACAAATGAAAAAGAAGAAAGACATGAAGGGAGGACCTGTTTCAATTCATCAACGATTTGATTATGTTTCTGTGCCAAAAACTAATCTTCCCGAAATTGTTCCCCGTCATAACATCAGACGTCCCTACAAGAGAAAATAATAAGTTACTTACTTAATACAGGCTTTCCACTTTACAGCAGTTTGCCTTTGATTCCTGCTTTCCAGAGCTTCCTATCTTCTCATTGTCCATCTTCCATACCCCTCTTCATCATGGCATCATATATTCCCTCATACCATGCTCTTCTACTTCTCCCCCTCCTCCTTCTGCCTGGCACCATCCAATCCAACGCCTGTTTAGGCCACTGGTCTTCCGGCATCCGTTGTACATGTCCATACCACTGTAGAGCTCTCTTTGTTATCCTATCGATAACAATTTTTTGTGCATCCATTTCTTGTCTGATATATGTATTTCGAATATGTTGTAGCCTGGATATTCTCATACTTCTCCGTAATCCATCCATTTCTGTCGCCAAGATTCTTTTTTGCATCCTTTCATTTATTGTCCAGCTTTCTGATCCATATGTAAGTATACTTTCTATTATTGTCTGTATAATCCCTTTTTTTGTTTTTCTGGTCAAATTTCTATTCCATAAAAGACCATTCAGGGATCTAATCGCCTTCCTTGCACAATTTACTCTGTTAATAATATATTTTTCACAAGTACCAGAATTATCTATTATAGATCCAAGATATTTAAATTCTTCAACACGTTTAATTATCATATTATTTATTTGTAGATCTTCTAAATTTCCTCTGATTACCATGTATTCCGTTTTAATATAATTTATCTTCAGTCCACCTACCTCAAATGCATCGACCAACTTTCTAATCATATATTCTATATCTTCTTTATCTTGGCCTATTATAATCTGGTCATCAGCGAATAATAAATTGTGCAGTAAATGGCCATTAATGTTGATTCCTTTTTTATTTTGAATGTGACTTCCAGGAACTCATATACTGAAAGTTCCAGGAACTCATACTTAAAGTTTAAAAATAAACATCAGCATCTCACATGCCTCTAAAATATTACCATGATATGGATATATGAAAGATATTAAAGTAATTGTATCAATATATACTATCTCCAGATTAAATTTACAATAATGCACTATTTTAGGAGCTTCAACAAATATTCGAAATATCTACTTTCTGCCATAATACTAACATTAGCTCATGTACAGATGTTAACAAATATCGCAATAAAATATCCATTTCCAGAATGTAGCATTATTAATATTCTCCATGTGTGGGGTCTAAACCTGAAATATTGTCTCGTATTTTTAAAAAATCTATGTAAATATATTGTTTTATTATGAAAATATAGTAATTT
Source organism: Diploptera punctata (assembly GCA_030220185.1). Taxonomy (NCBI): domain Eukaryota; kingdom Metazoa; phylum Arthropoda; class Insecta; order Blattodea; family Blaberidae; genus Diploptera; species Diploptera punctata. The sequence goes on along the minus strand of JASPKZ010009834.1, from coordinate 886,788 downwards.
TTTGTTTAATACTGTTATTCCTATGTGAACCTTAAATTTACTTTCCTTATAAGCATAATATTCAATGTGTGTATCACTATTAATTGATTAATTGTAAATAGGTGAATGGTCGGTACCGTTGGTGTATCCTGCAACCCAAATTGCTCTAACATTGGTATCATCATTCTCTAGTGTGAGGTACAAATATTGATTGGTGTTTGTCGTATAGTTTTTCATATTTACATTATTATTATTATTTTATTTTATTATTATTTTATTATTATTTTATTATTATTGTTATTATTATTATTATTATTATTATTATTATTATTATTATTATTATTATTATTATTATTATTATTATTATTATTATTATTATTATTATTATTATTATTATTATTACGAGGGTTGGGGCATAAGTCATGGCAACTATTTTGTTTTGTGAAAATTTGAGCGTGGGTGAAAAATCTAAAATCTAGATATGAAAGGAAAGGGATAAACGAAATTTAAGGAATTTAAGAACATGCCAACATTTTGTCCCTCATATTTATTAACATAATTGTCATACCAACACCGTTTTCATGTTCTAGAATCATTACATCACACCTTTTTATTTTTTCACTTTTTTTACGGTTTGGGACACGAATTGACATTACAAATGCTGTTCAACAACAAATGACCAGATTCACACATGGTGAAGAAAATAGTGAAGCAGATGGTATTCAGCACCTCCCATATCGTTGGCAGCGTGTTGTGAACGTTGCAGGAGACTACTTTGAGGGCCTGTGGAATGAGAGAGAGAGAGATATAGATAGAGAGAGAGAGAGAGAGAGAGAGAGAGAGAGAGAGAGTTAGTGGGTGAGGAAGAGAGCAAAAAAAAAAGTGAAAAAATAAAAAGGTGTGATGTAATGATTCTGGAGCATGAAAACCGTATTGATATGACAATTACCTTAATAAAAATGAGGATCAAAATGTTGGCGTGTTGTAAAATTCCTTAAATTTATTTTATCCCTTGTTCTTTCATGTGTATATTTTAGATTTTTCACCCACGCTCAAATTCTCACAAAAATAAGAGAGTTGACATGACTTATGCCCCAACCCTCGTATTATTATTATTATTATTATTATTATTATTATTATTATTATTATTATTATTATTATTATTATTATTATTATTATTATTATTATTATTATTATTATTATTGTTATTATCTTTATTATTGTTATTATCATCATCGTATAAAATGTTGTTTGTGCATGAAATTTACTCGTACATTGCAACGTATAATATATTTTTTACTCTTTATATTTAATATAGTGTATATATAATCTATACTGTTAAATATGTACTTGTGATTTATGCTGGTTGAGTGGAAGAGAAGGCCTTATGGCCGTAAAGCTGCTAGAACAAATAAAACATTATTATGTTGTTAATAATGAAAGGGCGATTGTTAAAAAAGTATTTTGTAAGTGTGAGATTATAATTAAGCAATTAATTTAATGAATATTGCACGATATCCAATGGTTGTAAATAAAATAGTGGCAACAAATATATAAAAGAATAGTATGTTGAAATCAATAGAAAAATCTAATACATTTACTTAATATAACCACCGGCGAATTTGTGGACATTCGCCAAATGTGCAGAAAAATTACTAAGGAGTCAGCAAGGTTGAATGCAGAAAACCTGATGCCTTTTGAAAAATAATTTTATCCATGGCAACAAATCAAATTTACAACAACCCTTATTAGAAAATATGGAGGATGTTTCAAGACTTTAGAAAACCACCTGGATAACTCGGCACCCACTGCTTGTGCTGCATATCATCATCATCATCATCCGTCACGAATTATGCCTTTGTACACGTGTTCGGCCCCATCTAGCAGTCTTTTAAGAGGCCTTTCCTGGTCGATTATTTCCTTTGGGTTTATATTGTATGATTCAGTTTTGGGATTCTTGAATTATCCAATCTTTTTACATGTTCTTGCCAGTTTAATTTATATCTATTGAGGTTTTCTTCTACTGATTATACTTCAATTGTTCTAGAATTTCTTAATTAAAAGCCTGTACAGAGGCTAAAAGCGCAGTAAAACAGAATGGAAGATGGAGAATTAGGTATAAAAATTATGATATATTACCTTCTTAAGGAATCTGATATATCAACTCTTGTGAAATTAAAAAAAAATATAATGGGCCGGAATTTTCAAGAATGGATAAATAATGCATATCTGAGAAAGTGATGAGGGAGGAGATATTTGGGAAGCGGCCAGTAAGAAAACCTAAGAAAAGATGGTTGGACTCAGTGAAGGAAGATTGTCATCAAATTCTGAACTGTAAGGACCTGGCAAGTAGAGTGCATTGGATATAGGAGATTGCAGGTCTCGCATCATGAAGGCCCGGGCCTGGTATGGGCTATAGCACCATTGGAAGAAGAAGAATGTTAAAAGGAATATTTAAACATTATGGTTTATATATTGTAAAGTTTAAAATTATATCTGTAAACTATGGATCTAAATTTACAATAAATTCTATAAGTACTTATCCCAAAAATTTTGCTTGATGTTGTGAAATATAGTGAGGTTTAATGTATTGATCGAAAAGATCTGTCACACAGATTGTGTTTTGGATAGTGTGGCGATTTTGTAATATGTCGTACACCCCAATCGAAACATACATTTCTAAATAAGTTTATGTAATATCTTTGGCATTGTAAGATACCATTGACTTAGTTACTCCAAAGTTGGGAAAGTAAATTCGAGTAAAATATCGACCACAACATTCCCTAAAGGCCAGAGGAAGACAACTATGATTACAAATTATCTGGTCCTAAGGTTGGGGGTTGTAGCAGTGGGCCAGCTCCTCATTCTACTGAAAAGATATACAATGATAAAAATCCTAAAGGGAAGAATGGCGGACGGAATTACCTACAACGAATTGCAGTTAGAGGTTAATAAAAAAATTAGCTATCATCATCAATATCAAGGCTTAGGCCCTCTGGCCCGTTCCGGCTTCAAGAGATTTGGTCTCTCCATCTAGTAAATGGTCGTCCTTGACTTCTAGATTCTGTGGGTCTGTAGTTTAAAATCATTTTAGGAGGTCTATCATCTGGCATTCTTAGTAGGTGTTCGTACCAATTTTCTCTTTGTTTGTCAATTTTATCCGTGAATTAAAAATATTTAATTGATCTCTTATCTCAGAACTTCTCTTCTGGTCCATAAGAGTATTGTCTGCCGTTGGCCTTAAAAGTCTCATATTTGCATTTATATATTAGATGGGCAAATAAATTAGGAAAACACTAATTATTGGTGTCAGTTATTTAAATGTGGCGGACCTCAGTGAAAACGAAACATCGTATAACTCTTATTGGATGTATTGTATAATTTGACACACATTTAAGAATTTATTCTCGTTCGTTTTCTTCTGTTTTATTAAAAATATTAAATAAATTAAACCGGTTCATGTATTCTATGGGATATATTGACAATTTAAGAGTTAAAAACTGTATTGGGACATAGAGGAGCGGCATTTAATTCCATAGTGTAGAAATTTAACCGTTGTTTCTCAGCAACTATCATGCAGTACATTCGTTGAATATCAACATATGTAATTCAAAATATTAACAATTTACTTTCCTTTTCATTTATGCCGTGACAAAACTAAGCTGTCTAAGGCTTCATGCCTAGGCGGGAACTTACGGAACATGCGCTGGTTGTATTCTACATGGGGAAGAAATTTGATTATGAAATTTCGGACAGAATGGGACCGGTACCTATTCAGCATGAAGAGGAAATTCGGTAGCTACAATAAATAGCGACTCCAGGTTGAGAAAACCACCTATGACGGCTGGGGATCCGATATACCGGCCGCATGTTACCCTTATATTGGCTGGATAATTTTCCATCTCTGTAAATGCCACCTGTGAATTTGTGGACAGCAGCCGACTAGTAGGCCAAAGATATTCTAACTCTGTCGCCCATGAAGTATATCCTCTTCTTCTTCTTCTTATTCTTGTAAGCCCATTTTTCCCTTTAGGGAGATTTTAGGCGTTCTCCCCCTACAGGGAAGAATTTGAACCATACTAATTTAGTTACACTTCGTATAGCTTTCATTTGAGTGGTCCGTGGTACGCCTCATACTGACAACAAGGAAACCAAGGTAGTACTAGGACGGGAAAATTCGGTAAATTTTGCTTAGAGGCCTTTTCATTCAGGCTTAAGGATATTTTACGAGCCTGAAAATCTTCAGACTCGGGGACCCACGGCTTAAAGTCCCTCCCGGAGGACTTGCTCCATGGATTTTTCCATCCTAAAAAAATCCGTCGATCCCGGCCGGGTTTGAACCCGCGTCCCTCGGGACCAGAGGCAAGCAGCATAACCACCAGTACACCGCGGCCGACTATCCTCTTCATAAAAAACTAAATATCTATCATAATATTCGAAATCCCTCATCACAGGTGTCTTACAATAAAATAAAAATTTTGTTCCGTTTAACACACATATTGTCGGAACTTTCACATATACTGACAGTACATTTCTGGAACTATTTGAGACATCAGTTAATGAATGGAAGTGTTTCTTGCATTGTGGTGCATCTTAGAAATCTTAATCTTCAGTTTTCCATTGAAGAAACGGCGTAAATGTTTATTAAAAAGAAATTACAAGTCAAGAAGAACAAAAGGAGACATATTTTCAACTGTCAAAGCACTTGAAATAGAATCTCATCAAGTGAAACAAAAGCAAATGTATGTTTATATGCACTTTTGTTAGTGACTTTATTGCGTACTATGTCCCAACTTCTAACAGCTGCAACCAAGAAGCCGTCAAGAAACAAAGGAAAAGTTTCACAGTAGTTCTTGGCAGAGTTTCACAGCGGCTTTTAAAGCTAACGTTACGACTGTAATGCTTTAAATTGTAACTAAAATACAGTGTCACTCCACAAGAAAATGTCAATAGTTTTATATTTTGATTCTTCGGCTTACAGCCCTGCAGGAAGTGGTCAAACAGACTTTTTCCTATAGTAATTTCTTGGAAGCATTCCAGTTTTAAACTTGATTTTAGTGCCAAGTAATGTATCCGCTTGATTTTACATATAATATATAGCCTAAGAATAAGATTAAGAATAAGAATACATTTTATTCACAAATAAATTTTGTATACAGTATTTACACCCGAATAAGCAAGTGCTCGTGCTCAGTTGCAGAAATAATACAAATAGAATATATATATATATATATGTTACATTGCAAAACTTTAGTTAAAGGGAAAACAAAATACATAACTTTAGGAGCCAGTTTTAAGATATAAAATAAATTCTGACACAAACAAATTTTAAAAAGTAATACAAGAAAACAAAATAAAAAATACAGAATATATTAATACCAGACTGAAGAAGATAATTAATTTGATTAGAAAATCATGTAAAACATAACAAATTTGGGCGAAAGTTTCATAACGTAAAATGCACTTTGATACATAAAGAAGTAACTGTCGTAATGTCATACATAGGCCCACTTTCAAATAAAATATCTAAACACTTCAAAAAGTTGAACATTAATGTGGCATTTAAAACTAATAAAACTCTACAAAATATAATAAAAAACAATAAAACCAAAACAAAAAAAAGAAAAATTATCAGGTGTATATAAATTGAAGTGTGGCACATGTGACAATGTCTATATAGGACAAACTGGTAGACCTTTTATATCTCGGATAAAGGAACACATGAGAGCATATAACTAAAATTTAGAAAATTCAAACTATGCTAACCACCTATTCCAATTTAATCATTGTTTCGATCCAAATTTTGAAATTTTACATATTTGTGATAAGGGTAAGAGTTAGATCTTTTGGAGGCTGTAGAAATTAATAAGTTTAAAAGTAGTAAAAAACTGTTAAATTCTCAACTTGATTTGAATGAATCCCCTTTGTTAAATTTAAAAATTTAAATAAATATTGTTGTATTATTGCTTAGATCAGTTGGAACACAATTCATAATTTAACATGTCTGAAGAAGGTACAGTGTACCGAAACAGCTGTCACTGAATTATATAATAAATATGAAAATCAAATAAAACTATGTTTTATTTTTATTTAATTAATAAATATGGATTTTCATCAAGTAAACACCAACTCAATTGATTATTATATAAACAAAACAAATAATAGATCAATGCCAAACTGAACAAAACAATTAAATAGATTAGGTAATAATAAAAAGCAAAACAAATTTAGGGCAAAGTTTAAAAACATAAAACTCATTCTAACTCACAAAGAATTAATTAATGCAAGGGAGAATGATATCATCATCATCATCATCCATGCAAATATTAGGTCGTGTGGCCTGTTATGGTCTCAAAGAGGAATTTTCCATCCAGCGCTTTTTTGGACGTCCCAGCGATATTTTGCCTTGCGGGCAGTAACGAAGCATGGCTTTTGGAATTCAATGAGACGGCATTCGTTGAAGATGGGCTTTCCAGTTGTTCTGGTAGTTTTGTATATGGTGAAGAATGGGTTCAACATCCACCTCTTCCATAATTCCCTCATTTCTTTTATGGTCCCACCTTGTATTGTCTGCTGTACGGATGGCATATCATTTGCTGTTATTCGGCTTTCATCTCTTCTTCGTATTGTCCATCCTTCACTACCATATCTTAATACTGGTCTTGCGAGAACCTTATAAAGCCGTAATCTTGTGTTCTTCCGTACTAAAGATGGTTTCATTGTACTGTTAATGGAGTATGGTGTAAATAAATTATACATAATAGATTAATACCAAACTGAAGAAAGTAATTAAAAACATTAGAAAATAATAATATAATCCAAAATGTATTATTTAAAAATATTCAAGTATTTTTGTAATTGAGAGTTCACAAATCAGTAATTTATTTTTCTTAGGTATGTTGTAGGAAATTCTACATTACGCTCTTCTTGGACCTACCGTAAAGCTGGAGTTCCACAGGGCTCGGTGCTCGGCCCATTGCTTTTTTCAATCTATATAAACGACATTTCTGACTCCCTAAAACATTGCAAACATCATTTATTTGCGGACGACATGCAGATCTACCTTCACTCAGACAAATATTCTTTAAATGACGCGGTAACCAAATTAACGAGGACCTTGACTCGCTAACGGCGTGGACAGAGAAATATGGACTTGAATTAAATCCTAGAAAGACACAAGCAATCATTATGCGCCATCAGAGACTATTATCCTCAATTAACACAAATGCAGTATTACATGTGTCACTTAATGGGGTTCAGATCCCTTATAGTGAGACAGTAAAAAATCTAGGAGTGTTTATGGATAACATTTAATTTGGAATAAACAAATAAATAACATTTGCAAAACTATCTTCTCAATAATACACTCATTAAATCGTATAAGAAATTGTTTACCGTTTTCTCTAAGAAAATGCTAGTAGAAACACTCGCAATGCCCCATTTTGATTATTGTGATACTCTTTTTACTGACCTAAATACTGTTCTTACCCAAAGACTTCAACGTGTTCACAATTCTTGCATACGTTTTATTTGTGGTATACGTAGATTTGATCACGTTTACACCATCCCTGGAACAATTGTCATGGCTTCGTCTTCAAGATTCGTTAGAAACCATCCATTTCCCTATGCCTTACTCTATATAACATATTAAACACACTCTTTACCTTATTATTTATCACACACACACAACCGCTTAACTAAACTCTCTGATACACATAACCTTAGATACCCGATCCGTTGAGCACAGTGTCATTTCTTATACCTTCACTCATCATACTAACTATTATTCGAAATTCTTTTACAGTTTCTCTTGCCTAGAACATGGAATTCACTTCCACCCTATGTCAGAGACTGCCAAAACTTACCATCTGTCCGAAATAAATTGAAAATAAAATCACATAACAGGAACAACAACTCACTAATTACTACTTTTTAAGAATTCATAATGCGGTTTTGCATTATTTAATAAAAAATAGATTAGGATAAGGGATTTGTTAATATATTTACCGAATGCCTTGTATAAAAAACGGCGAGATTTAATCATTGTAGTGTTTTTTTCTCTTCTTTTTATGCATAGTAGATTCGAGCTGTTTTATCCTTTTTTATTCAGGTTATAGTAATTAATGTATAATTTTCATGGTATTTAGTTTCCTTTCATTATTAGACATTAAGATTTCATTATTATTTTTTTTCCCAAAAATATGGACAGATAATGAATTGTTCAATAACTATTATTGTAACTTTTTTTTGTATTCATATGTAACATGTTTGTCCTGTCTAATATGACTACTATTGTAATTTTTTTGTATTCATGTGTGTAACATATGTTTGTCCTGTTTTATATGATTATTATTGTATTTTTTTTTTGTATTCATATGTAACATATGCTTGTTCTGGTGAGTGGAAGAGAAGGCCACATGGCCTTAACTCCACCAGGCTAAATAAATAAATAAATAAATAAATAAATAAAATTAACTATACACTGATGTGCTATATTAAAAAATATTATAATGAGAATATTCAATTTTAGGGTGTCTATTTGGCGCAAGAAATTAGATTCGTCTTCTTTCGGTAGGATACGAGTTCGCATCTAGGTTAATCAATTCAGTTCGTGGTGGAAGACTCGGAGCACTTCTAAGGTTTCTCCCTTTTTAACCTGCCAAAAACTTCATTCCACTACTTATCCATATTCATGTCATCCATTTTCTTCCATTTGATTTTTATCTGCCCTTGTAAGGACGTGACAGGCCTGGTCAGTCGACATTTTTGTATGTCACACATTTTAGTGAATATATCTCATTTCATCCTTCAGTTTATTATTACGCAGGACTCTTGTAGAAGGTTAACTTAGGTCTAATATTGCTCAATTTCATTAAATGCTTAGCATTTTCTAAAACACGTTTCCTATATTTGGAAAATATTGTATATAGGCTGCATTATACGATACATTGAATAAATGCGAATCCTGAAATTCCATAATTTTTCCAGCACTTGGGCTACTATGCAGCTCATGTTAACCATGTAGCAGCTAGGTTATGTGGGCATTTAAAGGACAAGGATGTAGGCAGACACTATCAAAACCGAATTATATTAGCTACACGAGAATGTGTCTTCGATGTCTGACAGAAGGTATGCAAAAATCAGTTTGCTAAAAATTATTCGTGATTCTTCAGTTGCAAGTTTGAAGGATGCATTATAATATACTTATATAGTTAATATTTTATTTATTTATTTAGGCTGGTAGAGTTAAGGCTATGTGGCTTTCTCTTCCACTCACCAGGACAAACATATATTACATTAAATTCAATAAAATCACAGTAACATTATATAGGCCTACTAAACGATTAACTCAACAATAATAAAAAATAAACCTCCATACCAGGCAAGAAACCGTCCTAAATCCAACTTTCGTACTTACACAATTCCTCACAAACCATGGAAAATTCCAACAATACCTACACAGAATTGGAAAAAGCAGCCTCGCCGAAGTGCCCATGCTCAGAAGACGACCAAACAGCTATGCATCTTTTACTTCACTGCAAGCTACAAGAAAAGAACAGACCAGCGCACATCAAGGACCCAAATATAGTGCTAAGAAAAGTTATTAAAATGCCACAAACAATCAAATACATAAATGAAATATTCCAGACACTGAAATAATCCATATTAATTGTAATCCATTAATTGTTAAACCATATAAAGTGTAAACTAAATATCCTGCGATATACCCACGCAGGTTGTAAAAACTTGTTCAAATTAAAAAAAATAAGAGCTAATAATACAATAAAGTTAAAGGTATTAAAATTAAAACTACATACGTACATAAGGACTTTATTAAACTAAAAGTAAGATACATACAATGTTATTTACAAATATGGATCGCACGGGCAGTAAGCCGTACGTGCTGTTGACAGTCCGTTACAATAAGTTAATGTTTAAAAAAAAAGAAAACACAATAATATTACAATTAGATATCAATACAATTACATCATACATTAACTTAGTTATGTAGAATTATTAACAATTAATGGTATTGCCATTTGTTAACATATTTATTTATTCCTGAATAAGTGTTGTTCTTATTTTCCGCGTTTTGTCCAGAAATCTACCCAAGTTTATCCAGTTTTCTGGGTTATACCAGTAACTCGTAGCATGCCAATCTTTCACGATTTGAATTTAAAAATCTTTCCGGTAATACCCGATGCCTCCAACATTCTAAATTGTTACATTTTCTCGTCTTCAAAATTAAAACTAGTAAAGAATGTATATACAATTGAAGAATAGCTGGAACCTACTATAAATGAAAAATATAATAAATAAAGTACAAAGAAAGTACGTAATTAGGTAATATTTCATTTATATACCGACATATGTAAGATATTAGGTAGAAATATTGATAAATCATAATACTATTTTATTAGATAAAGGAAAAGTAAATTATTAATTGTTTAAAAATGCTATTAGTGAAATGTTTCTGTTAATAAAAATAGTTAGTTTATGAAAGATGTTGCAGTTCATGTTAGAGTAAAAATTAGATCTAAAAATATGCTGTAATTTTCTTCTAGCAAGCACGTTACTATGATTGGAAAGTTATGAACTTAGAAAATGCCAGAAAATATTAGCCTAATTTTAGGACCCATGTTTATAGGCTTCTTATTTTTCTGATGGCAGAGATCTTATTGTCTCGTAAAAGTAAGTCTGAAGTAGTCTAGAAATGGAGTTAAAACGGATAATTCCATAACCCTTAATAATAATAAGATTATATGAAAATAAAGTCCAGCCACTGAATTCCTGGCTCTGACGTTTAGGTTATACGAGGGGCAAAAGGATAAACTCACCCTCAACTGCCAATAAGGAAATAGTTGAAGTGAGAGATGTCTGTCACAACCAATCACTGCTCTTGACGCCGCTATAGCGCGATAGTAAGGTTTGAAATTACTGAGATGTTGTCAGCTGCATTTCTGCTAACCGCATACATAAAGTGGCCCCTCCACTGTATATCCATATCGGCAACACTGTCGTGAAAACGTCAGAGCCGGATAGTCAGTGGCTGGACTTCACTTGCTCTCCATTAGAATATACCGTACCCAGGAAATTAAGGCTAGAAACATGTTTTCATTTTCGCCTGTGCCTTTTCAGTCCCTGACCAATCGTCCTTGTCAGACTTTGCCTGAGGTTTGTATAAGAAAGTATGTTATTGCTATTATTGACGTCAGAAAGACGTATTTGAAGTAAATTCAGAATTGCTTCAGTTTTAGTTGTATCTATATTTCATATCATTATAATTACCTATTTATGCATTATGTTATATTTTATATTTTAATTCTTCTTACCCTCTTTGGCGATCGTTTACGCTGAGAAGTGTTTTTTTTATATAATGGCGATTTAGCGGTATATCTGATCAGACCATATATTACTCAAATTTGTTCAGAAAGTTGTCTATATGAAAATATACATAGTTTGTTGATGAACATTTAATATATATTGTACTTAAGGTACATTTAATTAAAGTAGAAATTACTATGTAAATTTGTATATTATTTTATACGAAATTTGTGAGGAGTGTAGCATTGTAGGGTTCAGAGACTTGGACGTTACGACGGAATCAGGAAAAGCGACTGGAAGCTTTTGGATATGGAGAAGGATGGAACGTATAAAATGGGCAGACAAAATTAAAATAGACACAGTGGGTGAAGGAAGAACAGTGCTGGACTCATAAAGAGGAGGAAGAGAAATTGGATTGGCCACTGGCTAAGAAACTGCTGCTGACGGATCCCCTAGAAGGAATGGTCAACGGAAAGAAAGTTAGAGGCAGAAAAACAGCAAATGATAGACAATATTAAAAGTAATTGTTTGTTTGCGGATAGAAAAAGGAAAGCTGAGTTAAAGAAAGAATGAAGAATGCTGAGTTTGCAGTGGAAGACTAGCTCTTGGGCAGAACACTATGTATGTATGTTATACGAAAAATGAAGTGAACGCTTTGCGCCGTTTTTGGATAAATTTCCGCCCTACCATGTATCTTCGAATACCGTATAAACTAAAATACATACATTTGGAAATTCCAACCATTCCTTGTGGTATAGCAAATCACGCCAAGTTGGCTTATTTACCCGGATCGTCCCCACACAACTTGCTTTAGGAATTATGGTATTAAATACCTTGGTAGCAATCTTGTACCTCACTCAATACTGTAGTAAATGTCATGTAATACAATATTAGAACAAACGCTGTATTACAGTCACCTACATAAATTATTAATCAAACCAACGTTCTCGCATTCCAATAAACTTGGTCGGTGAAACATATTGGAATTCGGAAATAAATGGGTGAGATTAGTTTTGGCGGGATAATTAAATTCAATCCCTTGGTACAAAGTTTATAAACTGAGATTCTGCTCTAATACATAAGGAAAGCAATACGGAGAAAAATTGAGATAGGGAAATGCAAATATTAGAGGAAATTAGATAAGAGAGATTAAAGTGAATAACCCTAAAGGAAATATACAATCCAGGAGATGTATAATGTATCTACGTAAACACAGCTTACCTAATAACAATAAAAAAAGGTCGTTAAACTTAATGGCGTATGCGCATAGCGTAAGACAGTTTTGAGAGAGAGAGAGAGAGAGAGAGAGAGAGAGAGAGAGAGAGAGAGAGAGAGAAACAGAGAGAGAAATAAAACATCTGTCAGAAATAAACTGGTCTATGAAATAATATTCAAAAGTGAGCAGCAGTACGTTAAACCTTACAAAGGAGCAGCAGGAGTAACATGAGATTAGATAAAATGTAAATAGAGAATTTTAATCAGTGGAAATAGTGATTACAAATAGGAATGAGATTCACGATGAATTTAAACATGGACTAAATTCTAGAGATGCATGCTATTATGCATTGAAGAGAGACTTGTCCCAACTTCTCTAAAAAAATGTTAAACTGAAAACAAATACTACTGTTTTCTCCCGATTATATTATATGTATGCGAGACATGGACTGTTACTTTAAGGGAGGTGAAAAATATACAAGTATTTGAGATAAAGTTCTTAGAAAATGTTTTTGGGGCAAACAGAGATGAAGAGATAGGTTAATACAGAAGACTTCATACAGTCAGATATTTCGGAGTCTACTAGATAGGATCGGTGAAGATCGTTATTTGTGTACGTTACTTTTTTATTTAATTGATGGTACGAATCAACTTTAATAAGATTCATGATGAAGTTCCGTTGAGGTATTATTCAAAATTGAAATATAAAATCGTGTTATATTTACCTAAAAAGTCCGTCTCCTCAACTTTATTATTTATCTGTAGCGCTTTCGGGATAGTCCCATCATCAGCAGGACTCAAAACTGGAGATCTGGTAGAGGGGGTTACACGTACTGGGTGCGTTTTCATTTATCGTTGTTGTTAACTGCCTTCAAAATTTCCATCTCAAGCTAAGATAAACGTACTCGAGGAGATGGAAATTTTGAAGGCAGTTAACAACAACGACCATCTGATAAATGAAAACGTAGCCAGTACGTGTAATCCCCTCTACCAGATTTTAGTGAGAAACCAGTTTTGAATCCTGCTGATGATGGGACTAGTCCCGAAAGCGCTACATATAATAATTAATAAAGTTGAGGAGACGGACTTTTAGGTACATATTTCATACCTTTATATTTTAATTTTGATGGTACGAAGTATGTTATTGTACAAATTCGGCCATATTTTTGGGGATAGGTAGATTTCACGGTTCTAAATATAAGGATGTTTTTTAGCCTTTTTCTCTTGGATGTTGTAATTGTAGAATAAAAATCTACATGAAGTTGATTAAGTTAAAACTCTACAGTTTATAACGGAATGAGAAACGATTATGTTCATTTTTCCCTACAATAATATATTTTTCTTCAATAAATTAACGATGGTTCTATGTTTTTACGATGTTGAAACTAACTTTTACGACGACGTTAATATATTTATGATCTCAGAGAACAGAACATGAATTTTAAAACTCTTAAATATGAAGTCGAACTTCTGTTATCAACTTAATGCATTATCCATCTCATTTTAATTGAAAGAAAGTGCTTTCTCAAAAAAATCTATCTTTCCTAAATTAATCCCTTAGCATATTTGTAACTCCTACATCATTAATGGCCTGTTTCTATAAACTTTAGTTTATGGCTATGTAAACTTTAAACTTTATTCTTTTTTCATTGCACTATATCTCATTGCTGAACTTGGCCTCTTCAAGTATCTCCCTTCACATTTTGCAATCCAATGCTACGAGTTAACCAGTTCTGGATTCTCATTTTTCTAGCATCAAGTACTCAGTCCTTCAATCCATCTCCCATTTGGTCCCCAAACTCTTCTATATTTTTTTTTGATATTATTGGGCTATTTTTGTACTTGGCCAGAGCATCTTAATCGTCCATGTTTAAAGAACTGGGCAACGTCAGTTCCTTTATACATTTCCCTTAATTTCTCGCTGTGTTGAGACTTTCCCTAGTTCCTTGTTGTGTCGAATGCTCCCTTGTCTCTCCATCCTTTGCTGATCCAAATATCTTTTTGAGCACCTTTCTCTCTGAAACTAATAATTGACATTCCAATTCCTCAGTTACCATAGTAAGAACTGTCGGATCAGAAACTGGTCCCACCGAATTTCAGGTGAATATATATATCAGTGGATTTGCATGTGTAAGCAAGACGTCAAAATGGTGAAATATGCTTCCAGTGAAGAACGGCCGACCTGAATAGTTTACGTATATTCTACAACCTGACAACACACAGGACGGCCTAGGAATTGTTATTCAACGGAGACCACGTAGCAAATGTTTCATAAATTCAGAGAGGTAGATGGGAGATTTAAGCGTCTCCTCTAAGTCCGTTGAGTTGCACACCTGTAGTTTTTATTATAACATACAAATATTACAAACTTACATTTTCGTTCGAAATGGTCTTTCCTATACATATTATATGCTCCATAACACTACTTACAAGGGATCTTTCAACGATTTCATGCCGAAACCTATCTTCAATTTTTTTCCAGAGAAGCGTTGTGTTGTACTAAGGTTGAGTCCAAAAAAACTATCTGCCGTTTTTAACTGCAAGGAACTAAAATATAGCGCCAAATCTCTCATTTAAACTATGGGGAAGTAATACAACTCCGGAATTGGTAGATTGGATAACTCTCTCACCATTCCGAAGGAGTTAATCTGTTCCGTAAATTGGATTACCATTGCTGGATTCTAACTTTGATTTTTGTGCCTTGCAGTTAATAACGGCTGTTTAATTTTTTTTGGACGCTGCCTTATTACATCACACCGCTTCCCGGGGTGAAATTTCAAGGCATGTTACGACATCTAATGATTGACAGTTTCCTTGTTAGACCTGTTTACGGCAGCATATTAAAAAATTCTATGACTCTGTAACGTAGAATGATCTTGATTAACTGGGCGATTGCTGCCCTCATGCTCATATATTTTAATCATACAGGCATACAGGTAAGAAAGCATCTAGCCAGTTTAAGGAGGGGTGATGGGTGAAATTTCTATTTTATACTTTTCTTGAGCTAAAGACTTGATTTTTTGTACAAACATTCACTGCATGATACATAATTATGTGTTTTAGTTTTATTCTTGTGAGATATTTATTTTATGAGTTATTAAATATTATATTTTTTAAAAATTGCATATATTATAATGAAATGGGTTCCACAATTTTTTAGTAAATATTATGTCTGATTTGTTTACAGACCCCTAAGATATTTAGAAAAACATCATGCATTACAGTTCTTATAATGTGAATACAAAGGGAGAAAAAAAGTACCTCATGCGAGGAATTACAAAAAAAATAATTGCATATATTTTATTTTTTATTTCTTAAAATACTACTTCAATCATGAAACCTATGCACTGCTTTATTAACCATTGTTTTTAGGACATGCAGTTCAAATTTGAATCTTCTACGACAAAATTTCTGAATGCCATTCAATACAAAAACGCAGTGAAAATAAACGTGTGGAAAAACAAGCAAAATATTTACTTGCAGGTGGTATTTAACTGGCGCAGCCTTTTAACTCTGACGTAATTTAGGGCATTTAGAAGCGCCATAGGCCTCTGAAACGTTTCCAACATATACCTTAGGTTACAGGCTACTTGTTTTAGTACAAAAAACAAAAACAAATGTCAATTTTGATCTCAAATGGTCAATTTTTCACCTATCACATCCCTTAAGGTTGGGTGAAATGTGGTCAGCAAGTCGCGTCTTCCATACGATATATCTTGTTTCATCAACCTTTTTGCGCAAGAGGCAACAGAGTGAACCTATTTACTGGAGTCTCCGACTCTCAAGATTCCTGAGCACAGTACATCCCACTGTCATCGCAAAAATAAGAAAATATTAACTACAGATACTGTGAAACTCTTTTAACCTCTACACACTACTAATAATGAAAATTCATTTCAAGGACATTCTTAGTGATCATATAAGTTTGGTAATGTTGCTTTGCACTTCGTAATTACGCGAATGTTTCTTAGCCATGTCTTCTCGCAATTTCGCGGAAATTCACAATACTTAGCCAATGCAAACCTTAGTTTTATTTAATTATGGTAGTTTATAGGTGAATTTTCATCCATCGTAGTATTTATATTCTTGTCTCAATTCTCTCTCTCTCTCTCTCTCTCTCTCTCTCTCTCTCTCTCTCTCTCTCTCTCTCTCTCTCTCTCTCTCTCTCTCTCTTTCTCTATCTATCTATCTATCTATCTATCTATCTCTCGCACAAAAATAATTAAACTGAGAATGTATAAAACAGTTATTCTGCGAGATACGTGGATGCGAAACACGGACTTTTACTTTAAGGGAGGAACACCGCTGTGGTCTCGAGATAGCGTGCTGTCTTGTCACGGAGCGAGCCCGGGTTCGATCCCCGGTCGGGACAGTTTCCTGGGTGAAGTTTACATCGGGGTTTCTCCTCAACTGTACAGACACATGTTAGGAAACTTTAAGGCCCAAACTGTCCCCGAACATCATATGACCATCGCAATCATCGTCATCATTCTCATTCATCTTAAATTAAGCTTAGGATTAAAGACTCTCCTGGCGCACCACTGTCATCATCACCCATCATATCATCGGGGCAATGTAACCCTGCCTTCCAGGCGCTCCAACTCCAGAAGTGGGTTACAATTACGCAAATGCCAGGAGAGAACACCATAAATGTTCAAAAGGACAAACTGAGGCATTAAAAAACTTTAAGGGAGGAGAAAAGATAACGAGTAAATGAGAATAAAGTTATTTGGAAAATATTTGGTTCAAAGAGAAATGAAGAGAGCGAATGGGGAAGACTTCATAACAGTGAACTACATAATAATCTTTATGGGAAACCAGGTATAAAAAGAAGTGTCAATTCTTATAGATTGAATGAGTCGGGCATGTGGCATGAACGGAAAATGAAAGAGAGGCATGGAAACTCCTTGCAGGAAAACCAGAGGAAAAGCTCCCAGTAAGTAGGCCACGAATCAGGTGGGAGAATAACTTTAACCATGTTATGAGGAAGTAGATTATACAGGGCATTATTGGAAAGCATTAGCTCAGTAAAAGGATGTATGGTAAACTTACGTCCGCTTCGTCATGAACCCATGGGTTCGATATTGCCAGTGAGTTAGTTATACGATATTATTTTCTGTTAAGTAATATTCAATATACAACATGGTCACCATAATAGGTGCTACAGCTTGTTGCAGGCCTTGACCGCTGCAACAATATATATAAATTCCTACCAGGGAAATGAAAAGAATTTTAAGTACAGAAATGGATGTTTTAAGAAGATCAGCTGGAAAATCTAGAATGGATAGAATACGAAATAAAGAAATAAGGGAAATTATTGGTGTACAAGAGGAGCCGGGCATCATAGACATCATAGAAAAGAAAAGATTACAGTGGTATGGTCATGTCAAACGAATGCCAGAGCAAAGATTGCCAAAAATTGTTATGGAATGGATCCCATGAAGAGAGGAAGACCGAAGAAAACTTGGATAGTAGGGGTACAAGCAGCTATGAATATCAGAGGAATGGAGGAAGATCAATGGATGGATAGAGAGGAATGACGTTCGGTTTCCGGAAGACGGCGGCAGCTGCCATGATACCGGATGATGATATATATATATACACACAGAATGTTGCTAAAAACGCCGACAACGGAGGTGAGGTGGTATATTGAGATATGCCGATCATTTTTAATAAGATACCCATGTCCGGAAATGATGCGTTTACACACTATGCCCAATTAATTATGTCTGAAGATCAGTGTTATTCGAAGGAATTGAAGACCCACTGCTTGAATAAACACCGATTACAGAGGTGAGGTGGTACATTGAGATATGCTGATCATTTTTTAATAAGGACCCATGTCCGGAAATGATGCGTTTTCACACTATGAGTAGCTAACTTCTCAAGAGTTGCGTTGGTTGGATTTCAAAATTCAATACTTGGTTATACTGTCACGGTCACATCAAGTTTTCGAAATAGCCACCTTCATATGCAGATCGTACATCGATGTATTTAAACGTGTGCGCCAATCACTATAATTTTTATGTCAGATGTGTAGTCATCTGCATTATCGACATATTCCGCGCGAATAGAATGAGACGTCATCATGCACGCATCTTGAACCACACTGATCACAGTATTGCCAAGTACTGAGTCTTGAAATCTAACTAACTGGAATCTTGAGAAGTTAGCTACTCATAGTGTGAAAACGCAACATTTTCGGACATGGGTACCTTATTAAAAAATGATCAACATATCTCAAGATACCACCATATCTCCGTTCTCAGTGATTTTTTGCACATATATATATATATATATGTGTGTGTGTGTGTGTGTGTGACGTTACTTGCACTCTCTTTTACTCCTTTTCAAGCTTCTGAATTCCTACATTCCTAGTTACCTGGCGTCCAGATTTGAAAAGTTATCTTCTTACCACAATATTGACACTAGGTCACAAGATAACAGTCTGCTAACAATCCCTCTTCATAGCACTTCCTCTTATTCTACTTCTTTCACGGTAGCCTCTGCCCGCTCCTGCATTTTCCTTCCTAAGATATCAGGGGTTGCCCTACACTTGGCACTTTTAAGTCACGCTTATACAAATACATGTTGTTACATAATTAATTTTTCTCGAGAACTAAATTTATTCTATGTCATTAATAGTTTTTTATTTGATTTTCATATCTTGTACAATTTATATTTCAATTCCTAACTCTATATTGAACCAAATATTTTGTAAATAATAATTATATTGTAGACGTATCGTGTATGTTTGTTTATTGTAATTTAAATGTAAGAATAATTTTTGTGTTTTTTTTTAACCTGGTTGAGTGGTAGACAATGCTTTAAGGCCTTAACTCAGCCAGGTAAAATAAAGCTATTATATATATATATATATATATATATATGTATATGTATGTATGTATGTATGTATGTCCATCGCTGTGGTCTAGAGGTTGTGTGCTGCCTTGTCACGCAACGGGCTGGGTTCGATTCCCGGTCGGGACAGTCTCCTGGGTGAGGCTTTTTTCCGGGGTTTTTCCTCACCTGTAAGAAAAATGTTGGGAAGCTTAGGGCCCAACGGTCCCCGAAAATCAACCGGTCATCATCATCATCCTTATCATAACCATCATCACCCTTCTCGGTGTGGAAAACAACGTGACGCTATCAGACCTATAATTCCCTAGTAAAACTGGAAAGCATAGCATGGAAATGCAGTGAAAGACCTGCCCTCGAGCAGAATTACTATGGATATATATATATATATATATATATATATATATATATATGTCCACCGCTGTGGTATCGAGGTAGCGTGCTGCCTTGTCACGCTGCGGGCCCGAGTTCGTTCCCCTGTCGGGACAGTTTTTCAGGGTGAGGTTTTTATCGGAGTTTTTCCTCACCTGTAAGACATATATCAGGAAACCTTCAAGGTCCAAACGGTCCCTGAAATCATATGGCCATCTCCATCATCATCATCCTTGTCATCATCATCATCATCATCCTTCACCGGTGTAGAAAAAATGGGAAGCTACCACACTTACAATTCCCTAGTAAAGCTGCAAGTATAGCATGAAAATGCTATGAATCAGTGAAGGACCTGATTTTAGGCAGAATTACTATGGATGGAGATATATATACATATATATATATATATATATATATATATATGTGTGTGTGTGTGTGTGTGGGTGGGTGTGTGTGTGTATTTTGGTCACAGTTATTTCCGGTATCTACTGTAGGATTTATGAAATAGTTTCATTCCTTCGGAATTAGCTAATAAATACTACATTGGTATTATATCTGAGATCAGATTGTATTTTCGCTAAAAGCATAAATTTCATTGTCGCATAAAGGTAAATTGTAAGTTTGTACTAATTTATATGAATAAATCTTGAGATAAAACCTTTGGTAGAGCATGAATGAAGAAGAAAATCAGATAATCTAGTGAACATAAAGTTATTAATGTAAACCAAGCTTTCTCCTTTACAAAAATATTATCACTCGGTACAATTTAAATCTCACAATTTATTTCTACAAGTCGAGTAAAGTGAAGAATGCTGCATTATATCGCCTCCAAATGTATCACCCACAAGAGACCAATGTAAACGCAAAGGTAGGAACTGATAAAACAGCTCTAATCTCCTGTCGTAACTGCCGAGGCACACTTCTTGCCCGTAGCAAAATAAAATGTCATCTGCAGATCAACTTTTTTCTTCCACATGTACATAAATGGTATTATTTAATCAATTTCTTGTATCAGTATCAGACCATCCTATGTCATATATATCACAGTTTTATTTTCTCTAGATATGTGAAGAAAAAGTATGTTATTAATAGTTTCTATCTCTAATAGTTTTTATCTTTAAATTATAGATAGAATGAAAAAAGTGGAGATTACAGATAAATTATAATAAAACAAAATACTTTCATTGTATACAACACATGAGCTAAATTGTATTTCAGGAAGAATTACGTAATGTTAAAAATGTTAAATATTTAGGATCTAATTTAGATAAAAGTGACAATTCAACTACAGAAATTGAAAGAAGAATGACTGATGGAAGACGAATCATTGATATGATGAACTCAGTGCTTTGGAATAGAAATATAATATACAGAACGAAGAAAGCTATATTTCAAGTTGTTACAAGGCATTTTATTATATGGGTCCGAAACCTGGGCAGTAACTAGAAAACAATCCAACAAGATGTTAGCTGTAGAAATTGATTTTTGTAGGCGATCGACAAGAATTTCAAGAAGGGATAAGGTCAGAAGCAGCACAATAAGGGAAATTATGCAAGTTGAAAAAAACATATTAGGGAAAAATAGAATAAAAACGTTTGAAATGGTATGGACACCTCATAAGAATGGAAGAAGAGAGAATGCCAAAGAAGATCTTTAATTGCTGTGGCTAAGGTATACGTTAAAATTGTAATTAAGTTGCTGTCTTTCAGCCAGATTACTTAAAACTAATACTTACACACGAAATTAATAATATTGAAAATAAAATAAACACTGAACATACTTAAATTATGAAATAATCAATATTTGTAATTCAATTGAAATTCGCGGTTGCAACAAAAAGCACAGCCATCTGGATCTCTCTTTGTTAAATAATAAACCAATTACCTTACCAAATTACCTTACACCGCCATGTGTTAGAATTGTATGGAACTCACAGATAATTACACCGCCATCTGTTAGAATCGTATGGAATTCACAGATAATTATAACTCTTTGTTAAATAATAAACAAATAATTCGCAATAAAAAAATGCGACTATAAATTTAGTTATGAACTACCCTAAGTTCCAAGTTGGATCAAACTGCACACAGTGTGCAAAATGTTATTAAAATCGGTTCAGTAGTTTAGGATTCCATCGCGGACAAACAACGTGACACGAAATTTATATATATGGCATGATAAGAAAAATAAATGCTCAGACGGGACTTGAACGCAGACTTTTCGGGAACCGTTGGGCCCAAAGCTATTGAAAATTATTATTGAGAATCTGACATACTGTCTCAAGATTTTCATAAGGATGCCACGAGTGATTTCCAATTTATCTAGAGGATTTGGAAATCAAGAGTGGCATGTCTTAGGAATATTTAACGAATAAAATTAAGCTCTTTACTCTAAAAATCGTTATTTAACTATAGTTATTTTAAAATATTCATATCTAGGGGTAACGTAATTCCGCCTTCCAGGTACCCCAATTTAAGAAATGTATTAAAATTTCGCCAATGTGAGGGGAGAAAATCATAAATATTATAAAAACAACATGGTGGCATTGGTCAAAATAATATATATATTTATGACCTCAGTTTTATAATATAATTTGAACCCTATATATAGCTGAAACTGGAGACACGTTCAATTATTTATTCGTTTATAACTAATTTGTCACCATTTATCAATATTTTTAAAATACATTACGAAACTCCCTTGTTTTCACTGTGTTAAAGTTTTAAGAATTGTAAAACAGTACCTGATATCTCAGTCGTCCTCAATAATTTGCAGTGTTGTTTTATACATAAGTTATCGAAAGGCCTCCTGTAAAACAACACTGCAAATTATTGAGGACAACTGAGATATCAGGTACTGTTTTACAATTATTAAAACTTTATCATTTATGATTGCGAAATTCTTTTATTGAGTATAATTCTATGAAAGTAGTAGGCCTACAGCTTATAGAAAGTTTTGATAAAAGGATGTTTTAATATCAGATAGAGGGACCAGGTTTCTAATATTGGTGGAGCGTCCATTGATCTTGATTACGTGAACATGTGGCTCCACGTGAAATACGGTCAAGAGAGAAGACATCCAATAAACTTGCTCTAGAGGAGGTCGCCCGAGCTTCTAGATTCTTAAATCTAGACGCCAACAGCAGTTAAACGGATAATGGACTAGCCAGTGCGTGTGGCTCCTAGAGTCTTCTCTTCTAACACCAAATCATAATTCCCAACTGACTCTCCACATTTCCGGTCGTTTCTTCGTTAGCTGTTACACCCGGACATCGGAACTGATTCTGATAAACCACTTACCTCAGTTCCTTATTGGGTCAATTACCTGAAACTTCCTTCAAGAACTTTCCTCCTTAATCAAGTATTGTGGATATGAAATTATATCCTCCAACGGAAACAGTCTTGTTTCGCCTCGAATTTATCAACCGAAGTTTATCATATTAAACAAAGCTCCTCCTTTTTAACATTCTGAATAGGCCATAGCATTATTTTGCAGTGACTGAGTCTCTAAGAAATACGGCTGCCACATTATAAATATAGTGCATGAATGTCAGCAGATAGAGCATGCGGGAGATAATATAAAAACATTTGTAGCAATTGATTATACCACAAAAAAAAAAAAGAAACCACTCTTTGAACTTTCTAAAACAAATTATTATCCAGGAAATGACGTTGCAGAAAAATATAATTGACACATTAACATCATCCATCCATAGTAATTCTGCCTGAAGGCAGGTCCTTTGCTACAATCATAGCATTTGCCTGCAACGCTTGCAGCTTTACTAGGGAATTGGAGGTGTGGCAGCTTCCCGTTGCTTTCCACACCGGTGAAGGATGATGATGATAATGATATGGATGATGATGGCCATATGCTTTCAGGGACCGTTTGGGCCTTAAAGTTTTCCTGACATTTGTCTTACAGGTGAGGAAAACTCCCGATAAAAACCTCACCAAGAAAAACTGCCCCGATCGGGGATCGAACCCAGGCCCGCTGCGTGACAAGGCACCACGCTACCTCGAGACCACAACTGTGGGTATTTACATCATAGGACATCATAAATTAATGAATACCTAAAATGTTGGTTATAAATTTCTCCACTAGGGTGAATTTTTACAATATTGCGATACTTTTGCAATAAATAATATGATCTGGTTGCTGTGATGAACAAAAGAAGCAAATTAAGCGTACCAATTGTTTCTCATTTGTTTTCAAACATCGCCGTTTACATTAAATATTTTAAAATAACTATAGTTACATAATGATTTGTGAGTAAACAGCGTTATTTTATTCGTTAAATAGTCCTAACAAATACCACTCTTGATTTCCAAATTCTCTAGATAAATTCACTCCTCACTTCGTGAGTCGCGAATTTATCGATAATTTGGAAATAACTCGTGGCATTACTTACGATAATTATTTTATTTACAGTAATAGCTCCTTATTCGCGGTTTCATTATTCGTGGGTTAAAAAATTTCGACACAGTTTTTGTATTCGCGGCTAAAAATGTATTTTATTTGCGGATCCAGTCGGTATATTAGAAGGATTAGTGTCCTTTTGTCTACCGCTGTGGTCTCGAGGTAGCGTGCTGTCACGCAGCGGGCCCGGGTTCGATTCCCGGTCGTAATAAGCTCCTGGGTGAGGTTTATTTCGGGGTTTTTCCTCACCTGTAAGACAAGTTTCAGGAAGCTTAGGCCCAATGATCCCGAAAATCATCTGGCCATCATTATCATCCTTATCATTATCATCATCATCCATTACCGTTGTGGAAACAACGGGAAGCTACCACACCCATAATTCGTTAATAAAGCTGCGAAGCATAGCAACAAAATGCTATGATTGAAGTGAAAGACCAGCCCTCGGACAGAATTACTATGGGTGGAGTGTCCTTTTTTTACTGTCAGCAGTTTTTTTCTTTTTTACTGCAGGCAGGTGCCAAGGCGGCTTTTACAATAGTGATTCAAACCAAATGGACAAATAAATTTCAAAACAAAACAAATCTTATTGTCTCTAACCCTAAAGTTGATTTTTAAAAGCTATTGTCGTTTTTCACGTGTCGATATATACTTTGATAAATGCCTCCATCGCCAAGCTCGGTATATTATTGTTTCAACTTGTCATTCGTTGCGATAATTTTTATTGAATAGCACGTGTATATTGTGCTTTGTTTCCAATTTATAATGTCGAGTAAAGGAAAGAAAAATTATCACCGAAGAGGAAAAAAAAAAAAAATGTTTGCCGCTTAAAGTAAAAACAGAAATGCTTGACTGTTTGTACGTATGTGTTGGCGAGTCGTTTGTGTCTATTTCACGCTGTTTCAACGTTAATGAATCAAGAAATCATAAGAGAAAATAAGGAATTCTATCGCAGAATTCAACCCTAAATATCAATCTTAATTGAAAGACCATGATTTAGGGGAAGTAGATTATACAGGGGATGATTGGAAGGCATTAGCTCAGGATAGGGACGTATGGAGAGCTTATGTTCGGCGGCTATGAACTAAACGGGTTCACTATAGCCCATGATGAGTTGGTTGTTGTTGTTATTATTATTATTATTATTATTATTATTATTATAATTATTATTATTATTATTATAATTATTATTATTATTATTAATATTATTATAATTATTATTATTATTTATTATTATTATTATTATTATTATTATTATTATTATTATTATTATTATTATTATTATTATTATTATTATTATTATTATTATTATTACTGAAGAAATTAAGAAATTTAATATATAGACTTCAATATATTCGGATGTTGTAATATTTATTTTTGCTTTATTTTTAATTCATATTTCCTCTATTCACCTATCTCACATACACAATTTTCGCTTCAATTGTGATTCCACAAAAAATTCCTGTCTGTATTTACACGATCCTAATAAATGATCATTTTAATATGGATAAATATTTGTTAGAAAATAATGCAATGTTGTAGTAACATTTTTAACGTAGTTTTCTGGTTATGGTATAAATATTTGAAAAATACAGTTTTACACTCACTCACTCACACACACACACGCACACACACACACACACACACACACACACACATATATATATATATATATATATATATATTAAGAGTCCACCGTTTATAACTGTAGGCTTTCACGGCCGGCGTCTTGATCCCTATTAGGTTCGTCTACCGGGCATATAGGCCGTGGTCCAGTCGATGTGGTTTCTTTATTTACTAAGATACCTATCCCAGACACTATGACATACTTGCAAGAACTCTTTCCCCCAGACATAGTAGCGCTGTATAACATATGCCTCACAGAATCGTATTTCCAATGGGGAGGAATATTCTACGAGCAAATAGATGGCGTGGCCATGGGAAGTCCATTAAGCCCCGTAATAGCCAATCTTTACATGGAACAATTTGAAAAACAGGCCTTGGAGAATGCTACATTAAGACCTTCAGTTTAAAAAAAAACGACTGGACCACGGCCTATATGCCCGGAAGACGAACCTAATAGGGATCAGTCCACCGTTTGTCACGCAGCGGGCCCGGGTTCGATCCCTGGTCGGGACAATTTTTCTGGGTGAGGTTTTTATCGGGGTTTTTCCTCACCTGTGAGACAAATGTCAGAAAAACTTTAATGGCCAAATGGTCCCCGAAATCATATGGTCATCATCATCATCATCCTTGTCATTATCATCCTTCACCGGTGTGGAAAGCAACGGGAAGCTACCACATCTACAATTCCCTAGTAAAGTTGCAAGCATGAAAATGCTATGATTGCAGTGAAGGACCTGCCCTCGGGCAGAATTACTATGGATAGATGTATATTAATAGAATACCAAAAACAGCATACAACTATTCACCACGAGAAAGAAGAAATTTGGGTAAGATCAAAGAAATTATGGTAACAGCAGCAATTTGGAGCCGGAACAGGCTAGTAAATAAGACTAAACCGTGACGAAGAAAAAGAAGATACAAATATATAAACACATATATATATATAACATTTCGCGGCCCATAGCTATATGCTTATCCTAACATAGCTGTTGTAACTCGGGCACACGTTTAATGTGATGTAGATATAAAAGTGTTTCTTGGGGAGATGAGTTGGTAATAATTGGGCACACTATTTTTCTCCAACATCTTCCTGGCTGCAAAACGTTATGCACCCCTGCAGAGTTGTCAATTTGTAACCCAACCCTCATGTCTCCAGTTTCACAACGGGTTGCAATGACCCACACTTCAGATGCGCATACAAATTCTCTCATTGCAACTCGAGTTGTTTGTGAAACAACTATGAAGTGTTCTTTAATGTCATAGTTTATTGTTACAGGAACCAAACTATGTGACTTCTCACTCCTGCTTTATATGCAAATTTTAAATAAAAACTATTATTGGTTTAAGTTTAGAATGTCAGATCTAAATTTGTCACAATATCTATTTACCAAAAATAAACAAATTTTCCACATAAATAATTCGCCTTAAAGAGAATAAATTAATAATAATAATAATAATAATAATAATAATTTTATTTATTTATTTATTTATTTATATACAGAATTTTAATGTTTACACATCTTTCTGTGCCTAAAGTTTTATTTTTCTTCTCCACTCGTCTCTCTCCATCCACTCCATGTCCTCCAGTCCTCTTGCTCTCATCCCAGTTCTTATTTCCTGCATCCACGAGTTTCGAGGTCTTCCTCTCCTCCTCCTTCCAGGTAGACACCACTCTAATGTTTTCCTGGGTAAACTTTCTCCTTGCATTCGTCGTACGTGCCCATACCAATTTAATTGCTTATACCGTATATAATCTACTATCCGTACTGCGCCCTTTTTTCTTTAATTGAAATGAAAAAGGATTAGTTTTATTATGTTTTACTGTTTATTTGTGATTGCTTGCGTCATGTGACGTAGTTTGTTTTTAACTGAATTTGTTTATTTATTATCAATTTTGTCTTCAGTCAATATCTGGTCTCGAGAATGACAGCTTGGCTGTGGAAACGTATTGGCCATTTTAAAACATTAATTTTTGAATTGGGCATATTGACTGTATATTTATATATTTTAATCGAATAACCAATATTCATTTTTTCTCTTATGACAGTATTTCTAATTTTGCCTAATTTTGAACATCTTGCTGCTCTCCTCAAGAAATCCATTTCCATCGACATACGTTTTGGTTCTAATTTTTTGTTGAATTTCCAAACTTCAGCTCCATATGTGACAGTACTTCTCACTATTGAATAATACATTTGTAACTTATTTGTCCTAGTTATATAATAATAATAATAATAATAATAATAATAATAATAATAATAATAATTATTATTATTATTATTATTATTATTATTATTATTATTATTATTCTACATCATGGAAATAGGTCATAGACCTGTTTCCACATCAAGAAACCGTATCCCTCCATATAGTTATGGGGCGCCCAATATTTCTTCGTTATTTGTTTCGGTCTATTCTATAGTGTTCTACCCGAAGGCAGGCCTTTCACTGCAATCATAGGATTTTCATGCCATACTTTGCAGCACTACTAAGGTCTAGGTGTGGTATTATGGCCTCATTACGATGTTTGTCCTGCGGCTAGCTTTGTCCCCCGCATAATATAATTAAATACAAAGATGCCGACTACCGCCACTATAATAATTCCGCATGTTAATCTTTGTCAAGCATTGTCGCGCGGCACCCGCTTTTATATAAACGGACAACCATCATAGTGAGGTGAAATGTTTAAAAATTTCTCTTGCTAGAACATGGAATTCCCTTCCACCCTATGTCAGAGACTGCCAAACTTTACCATCTTTCAGAAACAAATTGAAAATAAAACTTCTAACAGAAACAACTCACTAATATTACTTTTTAATAATTGATAATTTGTTTTCCCATTATTTAATAAGAATAGTTTTAAGATTTGTCAATATATTTACCTAATGCTTTGTATAATAAGCGATAGATTAATTCATTAAAGTTTATTACTTTCTTTGTATTTCTTTCTTTTCTTTTTTATGTATAGTATATTCGAGCTGTTATTCCTTTCTATATATATATTCGTTTACTCGTTTAATTTTAATTGTATTTAATTTTATTGTATTATTAGACATAATTTTCATTATTGTTCAGTTTGACAGATAATTAATTGTTTAGTAGGTACTATTATTGAATTTTTTGTAATTAAATGTAATATATGTTTCTCCCGGTGAGAGGAAGAAAAGGCCACATGGCCTTAACTCCACCAAGCTAAATAAATCTATTCTAAATCTAAAAATATATCAATTCTAAATTTTAAAATAATAGTTTCCAGTTGCTTTCCACACCGGTGAATGATGATGATGGCCGGATGATTTTCGGGGACCGTTGGGCCCTACGTTTCCTGACATTTGTCTTACAGGTTAGGGAAAAACCCCGAAAAAACCTGACCCCAAGAGCCTGTCCCGACCGGGAATCCAACCCGGGCCCGCTGTGTGACAAGGCAGAACGCTACTTCGAGACCACAGCGGTGGATTTTGTTTTGGTCGTGATTCAAAATTCGTAGGAGTCTGTTGGGTGTCGTTCTTTCTATATGCTGGAGCCAGTTATATCTTGATTTTTTTATTTTATCTATAACATTGTAGATTCACAGTAATATATGATTAAAAACTATAAAATAGTCACCTCGTTGGTCCGTTTTAAAACTCTGTTGGCCTTTCGGGACTAGTCCCATTTTACTAGTATTAACATTGTATATGCTTAATTCTGTCTGTTCTTATTTCGTTATATTGCTGAACTAGCAATGTATAGCTTACTACTGAACTTAAGGATTCCATTTCACCTACTTCTATTTTCTTTATCTAATCTATTGTCACATTTTTCATAAACATATGTAAATATTAATAATAATGATAATAATGATGATAGTAATAATAATGTATTTCGGTTTTGGTGACTTATTTTAACATTAGCGATATTAAGGACTCTCTCTCTCTCTCTCCCTCTCTCTCTATGTCTCTCTCTCCTCTGTCTCTCTCTCTCTCTCTCTCTCTCTCTCTCTCTCTCTCTCTATATATATATATATATATATATATATATATATATATATTTTATCCCGAAGGAAACATTCATATCCGCCACCTTTAAATAGGCGTTGCTTGCCCTTAAATCCCGTTTACCACATATTACTATAAATATAAACATTTGAATGTATAGAAAATAGCTATGCATACCTAACACGCCTCATATTGGCAACATTGTAGCCTGAGGGCAAAAACATTAAATATCGCGCGTGGCCAATAATTAACACGACGTCACGAGAATTGTTGAATTGATTTTTTTTTTAGAAATTAAACTCAATGGGTACTACATGGACAGGACACACACCCAGTCCCAAGGTTGAGATTTATTTAAACAATCCTTTACCCCGCCGGGAATCGAATTCGGGTCGCCGGAGTGGAAGGTAGGGACTCTGCCCACTACGCCACAACATTTGCTTTTAATAAGATCTGCACAACATAATTCAGAGTTGTATTTCGTTTTCTACGCTCATTTTAACAATGTAAAATATCATATACGACATAGTATGAAATATAAGTTATTTCTACTTCACCTTCCTCTCATTTGCATATTCCAATTTTCGTTATCACGTGAGCATCATTCGACTTACTTCTTTGAATAATTATATCGATTAATTTTATATGTATGCCTCCCAGTTTCATTAGAACAAATCCTTGTGCAGAATCTTGTGTTGCCACACTTCGATTATTGTGACGTTATATGCAAGGATCTATGCTATGACTTGTCGCAGATACTGCATCGGGTTCATAATGCTTGCGTTCAATTCATTTATATCCGCCGTTTTGATCATATTTCCGAACACTTCAATAACCTCTCTTGGCTCCGTCTTACTGACAGACGTAATTTGCAATCTCTTTCACTTATTTTCAAGCTTCTGATTTCTTGCACTCCTAGTTAATTGGCGTCCAGATTTGAGAAGTTATCTTCTTACTACAATATTGACACTAGGTCACAAGATAACAGTCTGCTGACAATCCCTCTTCATAGCATTTCCTTTTATTGTAGTTCTGTTACGTCTCCGATTTGATGGGCTAATGAATCTTTATCATATTGTGGGCAGTGGTTCCAGCAAGTGCATGGATTGTTAGCAGACTTAATCGCAAGACCAAGTTAGTGTTAGCGATTGTTAGCTGTGTTATCACCTTTGCACATTTGTGCGCAATTCATTTGTATATTTATTGTAGTTCTTTCACAGTAGCCTCTGCCCGCTCCTGGAATTTCCTTCCACAATATATCAGGGGTTGCCACATACTTCACATTTTTAAGTCGCGCTTATACAAATGCATGTTTTTAAATAATTAATTTTTCTCGACAACTACATGTGTTCTATGTCATTAATAGTTTATCTGACTTTTATATATTGTACATTTTATATTTCAATTGTTAAGTCTAGATTGAATCAAAATATGTTGTGTATAATAATTATTTTGTAGACATACGACGTATATTTTTTTATTGTAATTTAGATGTAAGAATATTTTTTGTGTTTTTTTAACCTGGTTGAGTAGTAGACAAGGCCTTGAAGCCTTAACTCTGCCAGCTAAAATAAAGCTATTATTATTATTATTATTATTATTATTATTATTATTATTATTATTATTATTATTATATTCGCCTCGTAATAGTTTGTTTCTTTCATAAAACTTACCTAACCCTACAGCAGGAAGAGGTTTATAAAAAAGCAATCTGTTTATTTGTCTATCGATCCGAGAACTTGGGTCATCACGAAGTTCAGGAAAAGCTAGTGGGGCATACATGACGAATGTTCAATGTCATTCTACCAAACCATAGCTCTATTGTCCAGAAACACAACATTACTTATGGACCAGTTTGTCATCTCATTTAACACTAATCAAACCGTGTAAACTATTTGTTGCATGATGTATCGTTCCATGAAACCAACTTACCTGTTTGCGCAACATATTTATTGCTTAACTGCCTTTGTTATATTACTCAGGACAAATTCTGTACAATATGCACATTCAATTCTCAAGTTTAGGATTTAACTTCCCTCAAGTAATGATGGAGTACTTTGCAGTGAGCTCTGAAAAGTAATATCATCTGGTTTAAATCCAAAGTCACATCCCAGTTTTTTTAGGATAAGAATACATTTTATTCACAAATAAATGTTGTACACAGCATTTATACCGGAATGAGCAAGCACTCGTGCTCGGGGGCAGTTCAGTTACATAAATAATACAATATTACACTTGTGTTCTAAAGATTATTTGAATTTTTTGAAGATATTGAACTACATGAATACGTGGCAGCATATTGATTTTAACGAATACTATGTTCCAGTGCAGCCAACATAGAACCTGTACTAATTAACGTGCACTAAATAAAATCTGCTGCATTCTTTCACAGGTTTGAGTACTTAATTGCATTAGGTTAGCTTTTTAAATCCGTTGGCAACGCGAGTACAGATATCGTGTATATGTTGGCTGCATCCCATATTTCCTTAGTGTAAACCGCTTCGCATCTGTTAGCGCAAGCGCATGGTTGGAATTTAAAAAAAATCTTGTCGCGTGTTACAACATTTTTCGTAATATATTACAAAGTTTTAATTTAAAGGCAGAGGGAAAACATATATATTTAGGATCCAGTTACAAGACAAAGAATCTGGCACATAAAAAATTAAGAAATAATACAAGGGGGATAAAGTAGATAAAATAATAAATAATAGATTAATACCAGATTGAAGAGGACAATTAGGAAGTAATATAAAACAAAACAAATTTAAGAGAAAGTTTCAAAATATAAATTTCACTCTAACAAATAAACAAAATAATGCAAAGTAGAATATTATACAAACAAATCATATGGTATTATTCTGGCACTGTATTTCTTCTATAACCGTGATCACTTTGTGTATATCATCCCAAGATTTTCTGCCAGCTCTGGAATCCGTTTCCTCCATATTTTAATACTGATTCTTCCCCAATCATATCACTTTCATCTAACGATCATGAACGATATCTATTTCGTTTCTGCTATATACTCACAACTTCCTTTCCA
Source organism: Diploptera punctata (assembly GCA_030220185.1). Classification (NCBI taxonomy): domain Eukaryota; kingdom Metazoa; phylum Arthropoda; class Insecta; order Blattodea; family Blaberidae; genus Diploptera; species Diploptera punctata. The sequence goes on along the minus strand of JASPKZ010009834.1, from coordinate 853,980 downwards.
GAACTTTTTAGGGTTCTGTGTAATCAACACTTTTAAAATTCATTTGGCAACATATATTTACCTTGAATTTGTAAATAATATTATATTTAAATCTAGAATAAAAATAAGACATATATATTCCCTGTGAGCGAAAACGAAATTATCAACATTATAAGAGAATAAAAAAATAATGTATCTCCAGTAATAGACGGAATAACAAATAATGCCCTTAAATGTATTGTCGAAACTACAGCAAATCCACTTACTTACCTACATAATTAATTTGTTCATTTCTCAAGGAATTTTTCCATCAGTTCTTAAACGAGCCGTTATTATTCCAATACGCAAGGCCGGAGACAAAAATAATCTTAACGACTATAGACCCGTATCACTTTTACCAAGTTTTCAAAAATCTTTGAAAAATGTATAAAGACACGATTAATGAATTTCTTGCAAACAAATCTGTTTGTTAAGCAGATATCAATTTGGTTTCAGACATTATATAAGTACAGAGGATGCAATTATGACATCACCTCAAATATAATTCATAACCTAGACTCAGGAAACAAATGCCTAGGAATTTTCTAAGATTTCCAAAAAGCCTTTGGTACAGTATATCACAGCGTACTGCTGGATAAATTAGATAACATTGGAACTAAATGAACCGCTTTAGAACTATTTAAATCGTATTTAAGTAATAGAACCCAAACAACAAAAATCGACGATAACTACAATAGTATATGTAATATTAATGTAGGTGTCCCTCAGGGGACTATTTTAGGACTAAGTTTATTCCTAATTTATATTAATGATTTACTCAAAATTAACTTACAATCATTTTCTAGCTCTATATATTCATATGCTCACGACACGGTTGTCTTATTTTCCGGCTCTACATGGACCGAAACCATACATAATGATAATAAAGGAATCGATGTAATTAAAGAATGGCTAGATTCAAATTTACTTTCTTTGAATATCTCAAAAACTGCATAAATTCCTTTTTCTTTAACAACACGCGGTATATATGAATTTCATTCAAACCCCAGTCTCGATATTACAATACACAATTGTAATAGCGCATATTGCACATGTCCATCCTTGAGAATATCAACTCAAATCAAATATCTAGGTATTATAATAGACCAATATTTAAGATACGACAAACACGTTTCCTTGCTGTGTAACAATCTACGCAAAACTATTCACAAATTCATCACCCTTCGATCATATTTACCAATGTATTGCGAACTGTTTACTTAGCTCTGGTCAATCGATAATCCAATACGGAATATTAGATTGGGGTGAAAGCGCAAATTCCATCCTTCCTCCCTTAACATTACTACAAAAACGAATAATAAAAATCTGCTTGCAGAAACCTTTAGATTACCTTACAAATTTAATTTATTTAGGATTCAACATGCCAAGTGTTAAAGACATTTTCAAGCATACATTGCTTACTTATCTTCATAAAATAAAAAAACGAATTTAAAGAGCGCAATCGAAGTTTTTACAGCACCTGACAAAATACTACTTCTTTGCTACATGTTCCAAAATTTTATACAACTGCTGAATCTAAACATAGTAGATATCTAGGACCCGAATTATATAATGAATCAATTAGATTTAATCCTGAGCTAAGTAAACTAAACACAACTAGTTTTAAAAAAACAATTAAATTAATTATTCTAAATGAATTAATTAGGTGAATAAAATTAATCATTTGAATATTTTAAAATAATAAATATGAAGCATATATTTTCGCTTCTATTGTTATAACCTAATATGTTAATAATTACTTTCTTCTGTATTATTGGTTTTAATCCATTTCATTATATGGTTTATATTATTTTATGTATTAGGGACAAATGTCATGTTCAACACATAACCAAATTTATTATAGATAGACGAAAATATTGGGAGGGTCATATAGAAAGAATGGAAGATAATCAACTTGCAAAAAGAGCTAAATAAGATAGACCAATGGACGGGAGAAGAACAAGAGGAAGACCAGCCAAGAGATGGATAGACAGTGAATGCACATTCAATACGTCTTCCTCCGAGGAGTGATTTTGGAAATAAACAGGATGAAAATCCGACAAATTATGATTATGAAGAAGAAGAAGACTGAAATTCCTCCATAAATCTTTCATCCATCTTTTCTTCCCTTTCTGTAAATTTGTTTTCTAAATTCCCTAGTTTAATTCAAGATAAATTGCCGTATTTGGCATCGAACTAAGTACAGTTATTTTCTGGTTAAATTAGTTGAATACTGGTAGGCTATTAGATTATGCTGAAATAACATACGTATATTTGATAATTATTTCAAAATACTTTGTTTTAATCCACTCGCTTCAGGTTTAAAAGCTCAATGCATTTTTCCTGAAACCAGATTTAAGTTATCGTAAATTATATTGTTTATTTTCAGACATTCAAAACAAGCAAAAGATAACGGCACTTGAGAACACAATAAGAATCAAGGCTAAAACACATTCCTCTACCGTTCATAAATATTAACAAAAGATTACCCTGTCAAGGGATTTACAACATATTGAGAAATATATAACAACAGAATTAAGCGTGTCTACCTCGTCTTATGACTTTGAAAGTCATTTAACTGTCGACGAGTCAACCTTGTCTTTTGAGGCGAATGGGTTAAAGAAGTCAGAGGTATAATAGAAATTTATTTTATTAAATTAAGCCATGGCACAAAGAGTAGGGTGCGTGTAAGCAAAGAGTTTTCGGACACTTTTGAAATCCAGAATGGGTTGAAGCAAGGAGATGCACTATCTCCTCTACTATTTAATTTTGTACTAGAGCATGCCATTAAATCTTTAGAGAATGAGGAAGGCTTACAACTCAATGGTATTAATAAACTGTTAGTTTATGCTGATGATGTAGTATTGTTGGCCGATAGTGAGGAGATACTAAAGGGCAATACGCACACACTATTGAGTAACACTAAGAACTTAGGACTGGAAGTAAATATCAATAAAACTAAATATATGGTCACACGTAGAAATACATTATGTAATGGAAATGGACAGCTAATGACAAATGAGGGAAATTTTGAGGAAGTGGCTGAATTCAAATACCTAGGAACAATTATCACAAATAGGAATGAGATGCACAAAGAAATTAAACATAGGCTCAATTCTGGAAATGCGTGATATTATGCATTGCAGAGACTCTTGATGTCCCAACTCCTTTCAAGAAACGTTAAACTGAAAATATATAAAACTATTATTCTACCAGTTATATTATATGGGTGCGAAACATGGACTCTTACTTTAAGGGAGGAAAGAAGATTAAGAGTATTTGAGAATAAAGTACTTAGGAAATTTTTTGGACCAAAGAGAGATGAACAGACAGGTGAATGGAGAAGACTACATAACAATGAACTACATGGTCTTTATAAGAAGCCAGATATAATAAGAACAGTCAAGTCTCGTAGACTGCGATGGGCAGGATATGTTGCACGTATGGGGAATGAAAGACTTGCATGGAAGCTTCTTGTAGGAAAACCAGAGGGAAAACGCCCAGTTGGTAGACCAAGAATGAGGTGGGAGAATAACATTAACTATGATTTGAGGGAAGTAGATTATACAGGGAATGATTGGAAAGGATTAGCTCAGGATAGGGATGTATGGAGGCCTTATGTCCGTGCGGCCATGAACCTACGGGTTCGATAGTGCCAGTGAGTAAGTAAGTAAGTAAATTAAGCCAAGTGTGTCATAAATATATCCAATATAGGATGAAAACAATACAATTATGGAATAGAATAAAATTAATTAAGAGTAGGTTTGGTTATTTCTGACTTCGTTATTTCGCTATTGTATTAAGGAGGCTAGTTAAAATTTAAATTGAATGAGAGAAGAATCATCCCATTAAACAAACACAATTTCCCTGAGGGTTACTGGAATAATTTAAGTTCACATCAGACTTACACTCCAAGTCATATATTATTCCTTAATTAAAATGTATTCAAATAAAATCATCATCATTTTCTAAATTAAAATGTATTACACATGAGTATAAAAATGCACTAAGGTATAGTTTATCATGTTTTGAGATATTTAAAAAAGATATAACTGTTTTAAATTTAATTATGTTTTATATATATATAGCATGAAAATGCTATGATTGCAGTGAAAGACCTGCCCTCGGACAGAATTACTGTGGATCGATATACATAATGATGAATGTAGAAAAGGATATTGTAAAGAAATTGAAGAAATTCAACTGTATTGTATTGTAAGCCTATGTTTTCCCTTTACAGAGATTTAAGCGCTCACCCCCTACAGGGAAGAATTTGAACCATACTAATTTAGTTACACTTGTTATCGTACAGATGTCATTTTGAGTGGTCCGTGGTCAGCGTTACGCGTCATACTGACATCTAAGAAACCAAGGTAGTACTAGGACGGGAAAATTCGGTAAATTTTGCTTAGAGGCCTTTTCCGTTCAGGCTTAAGGATTTTTACGAGTCTGAAAATCTTCAGACTCGGGACCCACGGCTTAAAGTCCCTCCTGGAGGACTTGCTCCTTGGATTTTTCCGTCCTAAAAATCAATCGACTCCGGCCGGGTTTGAACCCGTGACCCTCGGGACCAGAGGCAAGGAGCATCGTGACCCTCGGGACCAGAGGCAAGGAGCATAACCACTAGTCCACCGCGGCCGATAGAAATTCAACTAAGATGTATGAAAACTAAAAGGAAAACGCTCAGTTGGTAGACCAAGAATGAGGTGTGAGAATAACATTAACTATGATTTGAGGGAAGTAAATTATACAGGGAATGATTGGAAAACATTAGCTCAGGATAGAGATGTATGGAGTGCTTATATCCGCTCGGCCATAAACCTACGGGTTCGATAGTGCCAGTGAGTTAGATATATCTTGGTCAGAAGTGATGCAAATCTCTGATTATTAATAAGGTATTTAAATATTAATATAAGCTCTCGTGAAAAGTTATATTTTCAGACTTATGTATATATACTCCGTGGTCACAGAAATTATAATTGAGAAAATCTGAATTCAGGACCCCCATAAAAGCCCCACAATTTTTTTTGAAACCATCCAAAAAAATAATTTGGTTCCCCAGAAAACCATTAAGCACAAAAATGAGTAAATATCTTAGGAACTCTCAAGGCTAAGGTAGCCAAATGATTCTTCATTTGTATTGACGTAGACTTTCACGGCTGGAGTTTCTATGACGATCTTGTCTCAAGACAACCCTTGAGGACGCCAGACGCAGTGTCTGGCGAAACGTCGGGGAACTACAAGCCTCGCGACCACTTCCTACAGCCCGAAATCTTCTTCAACATTCTTCATCTGTTAATTGTCGCGGATGATATGTTTTAACCAGACTCCCTCTGTTCCTATCTACTTCCAGGAAAGCGGTTGATTGGCTTTCTCATTACGTGTTATACAATGTTTTCTTGCGTTGTCATTTCCTTTATTATATTTTCTTATATTTGTGTTCTAGTAATTTCGTTTCTTATTTCATTTCCAAATGTTATCCCTAAATTTTCCATATACCATATTCTTTTCGTTTCATATTCTCTCCCTTTTTAAAACAATAGCGTTACAACACTGCTATATGGATAGGAACACTGGGCCTTAACCGAAAACCAGGAACGAAGAATAGTAACGTCAGAAATGAGGATTCTGAGGAGTGTGGCTGGCTATACAATGACAGGTCGAAAACGAAATGAAAATATACGAAGTGAACTAAATATATTCAAACTATTCGATATAATTGCACGATACAGAAATGAATGGATGGACCACATCGATAGAATGAGTAGCAATAGAATTCCGAAACATATTCTTCATTACAAGCCACTAGGACGAAGAAATGTTGGAAGACCCAGTTAAAGATGGACAGACCAATTCTAGCATGAGATCGGAACAGACCTTAAGGTGTATTCCTTGATGATGATGATAATGATGATTCTCTCCCTGTTGTATTATTGTGTATCAGACTTTCCTATTATCAGAAGTTGTCTCCCGAAAATCTGTCCAATTCCGTGTCTAAGATCGTACATTATTTTATAATCTAAACTTCTATATAGCATACTTTAAAAGACATTTATGATATTTCATATTATATTTATTGCCGAGGAAATAATCAATCGAAGACATTCTGCTTCTAGAATGAAAGTTCATGGCGATAGTAATAATAATAATAATAATAATAATAGCTTTATTTTACCTGGCAGAGTTAAGGCCTTAAGGCCTTGTCTACCACTCAACCAGGTTTAAAAAAATACAAAAAAATAGTCTTCTTCTTCTTCTTCACTTCCTGGTTTAGGCAAGACTTGCCTGTTCCGTCTTCACTAATAGATCTAAGACCATCTCTTCGGAGGACGTCCGACATCTCTTCTTCCTCTTGGAAAATAATGGAAGATTTTATTTGGTAATCTTCTTTCTTCCATTCTTTCTACATGTTCTTTCCACTGTATCTTGTTGTTAAATATATTTTCTTTTATGGAGTAGATCTGCAGTTCTTCACGGATATCCTCGTTTCTTATCTGGTACATTCTAGTGCAGCCTTTTACTCTTCTTAAAAATTTCATCTCGGCTGCTTGGATTTTACTTTAAAAATATAGTCTTAAATCTAAATTACAATATATATATATATATATATATATATATATATATATATATATATATATATATGATTACAAGTTATGAATACAATACAATTAATATTTATAATGTATTTTGATTTACTCTAAATTTAACGAATTAAATACATAATATGTACAAGATATTTAAAAAAATGAGTACATATTTGCTCCTAACTTGGAAGATATTAAATTAACGAACAATTTTTAAACGATTTTCCTTATAACTAACTATGATGCATTATACATTCCTTTAAACGTTATGATATATGCTAAAATTCCCAGAATGCGTTTGTATATAGAGTCTTTGCATATGCTGCTAAAATTATTATTTATTTATTTATTTAGCCTTGTGGAGTTAAGACCACGTGGTCTTTTCTTCCACTCACCAGCACAAACATATGAAATTTAAATACAACAATTTACAATAATATTATATACTAAACAATAAACTGAACAATAGTAAAATAATGTCTAACAATACAAAAAATTAGAGACAATTTAAATTAAAAACTAATATAAGAAATATACACGAAGGAATAACAGCTGAAATCTTCTATAAAAGAAAAGTAAAAACAAAGAAAGTAATAAACTGTAATATATGAATCTATCTTTTTATATATGTAAGAGACAGTAAGTAAAAATAGTGGTAAATCTTAATAATATTTATATTGACTAGAGGAAAAACTAATTATTATTGATTGCCAAAAAATAATATTAGTGAGATGTTTCTGTTAATAATTTTGCCAGTTTGTTTTTAATAATAACAGTTAAGTCTTGTAGACTGCGATGGGCAGGACATGTGTCACGAATAGGGAATGAAAGACGTGCATGGAAGTTTCTTATAGGAAAACCAGAGGGAAAACGCCCAATTGGTTGACCAAGAATGAGGTGGGAGAATAACATTAACTATGATTTGAGGGAAGTAGATTGTATAGGGAATGACTGGAAAACATTAGCTCAGGATAGGGATGTATGGAGAACTTATGTCCGTGCGGCTATGAACCTACGGGTTCGATAGTGCCAGTGAGTTAGTTACCAGTTTGTTTTTAAAGGATAGTAAAGTTTGGCAGTCTCTGACATGAAGAGAATTCCAGGTTCTAGCAAGAGAAACTGTAAACGATTTCGAAAATAAGTAGTGTGATAATCGGCCGCGGTGGACTAGTGGTTATGCTCCTTGCCTCTGGTCCCGAGGGTCGCGGGTTGAAACCCGGCCGGGGTCGACGATGGATTTTTTAGGACGGAAAAATCCAAGCAGCAAGTCCTCCGGGAGAGACTTTAAGCCGTGGGTCCCGAGTCTGAAGATTTTCAGGCTCGTAAAAGATCTTTAAGCCTGAATGAAAAGGCCTCTAAGCAAAATTTACCGAATTTTCCCGTCCTAGTACTACCTTGGTTTCCTAGATGTCAGTATGAGGCGGAACGCTGACCACGTACCACTCAAAATGACATCTATACGAAAATAAGTGTAACTAAATTAGTATGGTTCAAATTCTTCCCTGTAGGGGGAGAGCGCCTAAATCTCTGTAAAGGGAAAATATAGGCTTACAATACAAAAATACCTTTTTATTACAAAAATCAATTCTAATTCAAGACAACTGATACAAAATAAAGGTACTTACAATATTAATTTTAAAAAATTAAACTTAAAAATGATTTTGGGTGTAGCGCAAGTGATTCAATTCATTCAGCATGTATAAAGTCGGTCTGTCGTCAGCTTAATGCTGTAGTATATGAAACCAGCTTATTACCACATCACGAACAGTGCTGACCGCATCACGTGCTCTCCCAAAGTAGTTATTGTTGTCTTTATTGCAAAATCTGTGCCCCTGCGCGTGACTCGCTCTTCCAACTGCTGCATCTACACACTATACTTTCCTTAACTATATTTTGTCTTAAAAATAAATAAATGATCAAAATAGCATTCAAATTGAAGTAGGCTAATTAAAATGCCAATAAATGTAATTTTTTTAATGCCGAGTTTTTAAAATCATAATATATAAAACGTGGAACAAAATTTTAGTTACTTAAAACGCTATTAAACAGTGATAACTGATAACATAAAGGGAGTGAGACTTGAACTGTCAGAACATGACAAAGTATCAAATGAGGATTTTGTAAAGAAATGTTCGCTAATTTTGAAATACTAGTAATATGTTGTGTACGTTCTCTGAAAATCTATGCACAGCAAGAGGATGCAATGTTAGTGTTTATGGGAGCTGTGAATGGTATTTCACATGGAGATTTTTATCGTATTCTAATCTATAGTGTTCTGCGCTAGGGCAGGTCCTTCACTGCAGTCATAGCATTTTCCTGTTAGGTTCTGCAGTCTTACTAGTGAATCATGGGTGTGGTTCCTTCCCGTTGCTTTCCATACCGTAGTATGATGATGGCCAAATGATACTCGACGACCTTTTGGGCCTCAAAGCTTCCTGACATTTGTCTTACAGGTGAGGAAAAATCCCGAAAAATACCTCACTCAGGAAGGAGAATCGAATCCGGGCCCGCTACGTGGCAAGGCAGCACGCTACCTCGAGACCACAGCAGTGGACTTTAATTATATAAGTTTAAATTCATTCTAGCAACATACGTTTTGATACTTGTTTTAATATAATTTTATTTTTATTTAATCGTTAAATTGGAAATCTTTCCTATATGATGTATCAGTTTAACTCTCTCTCTCTCTCTCTCTCTCTCTCTCTCTCTCTCTCTCTCTCTCTATCTCTCTATCTCTCTCTCTCTCTCTCTATATATATATATATATATATATATATATATATATCGGTCGCGGTGGACTAGTAGTTATACTCCTTGCCTCTGGTCCCAAGGGTCGTGGGTTAAAACCCTGCCGGGGTCGATGGATATTTAGGACGGAAAAATCCAAAAAGTAAGTCCTCCGGGAGGGACTTTAAACCGTGGGTCCCGAGTCTTAAGAATTTCAGGCTCGTAAAAAATCCTTAAGCTTGAACAAAAAGGCTTCTAAGCAAAATTTACCGACTTTTCCCGTCCTAGTACTATCTTGGTTTCCTAGATGTCAGTATGAGGCGGAACGCTGACCACGTACCACTCAAAAAGACATATATACGAAAACAAGTGTAACTAAATTAGTATGGTTCAAAACTCCCCTGTAGGGTGAGAGCGCCTAAATCTCTGTAAAGGGAAAACATAGGCTTACAATACAATATATAGGCCTATATATCCATACGTAGTAATTCTGCCCGAAAGCAGAAGCATTTTCATGCTATGCTTGCAACTTTTCTAGGGAATTGCAGATATGGTAGCTTCCCGTTGCTTTACACACCGGTGAAGGATGATGATGATAATGATGATGGCCATATGATTTCGGGGACGGTTTGGGCCTTAAAGTTTTCCTGGTATTTGTCTTAGAGGTGAAAAAAAAAACCGATAAAAACCTCACCAGAAAAACTGCCCCGACAAGGAATCGAAGCCGGGCCCGCTGCGTGAGAAGGCAGCACGCTACCTCGAGATCACTGTGATGGACATATGTATATCTGTCCTTTATGCTCTGCCATGCCGTTCATCCCAAAATGATTTTTTTTGTAAAATATTCAGGAGCTTCCTCGCCATTTGCAGAGAAAACTAGTTTTTCGGAAATTTTTGGATGATCTAATGGCTTACGCTGCCTAAACCTTAACATATACACCAAATTAATGTACACAGAATTGTATGCTTCAGAAAAATCTACAAAAAAGTCCACGACAAGGTATGCCCATCTTTTACGGACAACTCGGAATAATTTTTGTCTTTCAGCTCTTTGATCCCAAGAACATCGGGATGACTAGATTCCTGGGCAAGCGTTGCAGCGCACAGCGGGTATTGTTTTACTGTTAACTCTCAATAACCATTTTTTCCTTCAACTAATTTATGCCAAGGAGATTGGGATAAGTAGATTCCTGGGCAACGCCTATAATCAGAACGGGGTTTCTAGAATTAATTACGATATAAATGAATAGTTATTTTTACTTTTTGGCTTATTTCACTAAACATAAAACACATTAAATTCATTTAGCCGCAGCAACTCAAGTTGGGAAATAGCTAGTTGTTTATAAAATAATAGAAAGCAAACGGGTACAAATTACTTACATTTGTGTCAAATGATATAACGTACAATAATAACAGAGGTTTACATGATTTTGTTTGCTTTGCGGTCCGGAACATTTAAATAACAGGCGGGAGAAATTATTGTTTCTACAATTTAAGGTTAAGTTTATTAAGTATATCCTTATATCTCATCGGAATTGAATAACACTTCAATGATATTGTTAGAATTGGCACTTCCTACAAGCGAGTGCTAACAGTAAAATTGACAGTACTTCATAACCGATTAATTTATGGACTCATGTTTAATGGGATTAAATAAACTTAATACTATCCAGGATGAAGTAAATAAAAGAATAAGAAATGCTATTTTTCAATAAATTAAGTATTTAAATTCAAAATATTTTAAACATAAAACAGTACGAAACACTAATTGAACCAGTATTAACTTACAGGAATGAAACCTGGGTTCTGACTGATCATAACAAATCTCAACTGGCTGATTTTGAAATAAAGTTACTCAGAAGGATATGTAGACCGATTAAGGAAAATGCATTATATAATGTAATTAACACTAAGAAATTGGGACTGGAAGTAAACATTAATAAAACTAAATATATGTTCTTACCTACTTACTTACTCACTGGCACTATCGAACCCGTGGGTTCATGGCCGCGCGGACACAAGCTCTCCATACATCCCTATCCTGAGCTAATGCTTTCCAATCATTCCCTGTATAATCTACTTCCCTCAAATCATATTTAATGTTATTCTCCCACCTTATTCTTGGTCTACCAACTGGGCGTTTTCCCTCTGGCTTTCCTACAAGAAGCATCCATGCAAGTCTCACATTCCCCATACGTGCAACATGTCCTGCCCATCGCATTCTACGAGACTTAACTGTTCTTATTATATCTGGCTTCCTATAAAGTCTTCTCCATTCACCTGTTTGTTCATCTCTCTTTGGTCCAAAAATTTTCCTAAGTACTTTATTCTCAAATACTTGTAATCTCCTTAAAGATATGTTCACATACATAAATACATTATTTAATGGAAATGGATAGTTAATGTAAAATGAGGGAAATTTTGAAGAAGCAGATCCAAGCTGTTTCAGACGAAATATGGCCGCGCGGACATAAGCTCTCCATACATCCCTATCCTGAGCTAATGCTTTCCAATCATTCCCTGTATAATCTACTTCCCTCAAATATTAGTTAATGTTATTCTCCCACCTCATTCTTAGTCTACCAACTGGGCGTTTTCCCTCTGGCTTTCCTACTTGAAGCTTCCATGCAAGTCTTTCATTCCCCATACGTGCAACATCTCCTGCCCATCGCAGTCTACGAGACTTAACTGTTCTTATTATATCTGGCTTCCTATAAAGACCATGTAGTTCATTGTTAAGTAGTCTTCTCCATTCACCTGTCTGTTCATCTCTCTTTGGTCCAAAAATGTTCCTAACTACTTTTGCATTATACTACGGGGGTGCAAGAAGACCTGCATTTGGAACGGGTTTTTAGTCTCTATAAATACTAATCTAAATTGTGCATCATACAGCTAAGCGCCAAATGTTCCCGCTCTTAGATTGTAGATGCCTAACTGTCAAAGATGGAAAATAACTTTCAATCTAGTATTCGTAGTTTGGCTGTACAATAAATAGTGAAGATTGGCATAAACTTTAAACATGCTTTTCTCTAAACTTACATAATGGTGCCTAGTCGGTTGATGCATAACGTCGTCCAATTTATCTTTTGAAGTTACTTATAAGAGTGTATTTGTGTATCTCTACATCATTTTAAATTCTAGATTACAATATGTTGAAGCTGACAGTGCAGAAAATGTGCTTTATGGTCATTTCTTTAAACAGAAACCACTTTCCACACAAGAAGGAAACAACTGACAAAATAAGCTTAGTTTATTTCTTCACGAATCCGAAATCTTTCTTCAGCACGAGTTAGTGTAAACCACGTAATATTTCTGTTTTGCGCGCCTCCATCGTACCAGATTTACACTTTAAATTAGATTTTATTCGCCGGCGTTGAAATTTTAATATACATTTTCCAACAGGTAGCTTTATGCAAACATTCGCTGTCTTCATCCAATATTCACGTAGATCAAGGAGACGGGTTTATCTCGCAAATGCAGTGTTTATAATATAAAAGACTTCGCACACCGGATGTGCACGATGGCTACATCTCAACTTATTATGAAGTCAATATTTCTGACGTCACTCAAATATAACTTTAAAACTGTGGTGACATCTGGAGAGGAGTAATTTAAATATCTATTACTTTTGAATGTCTGGAGCTTTAATTACTACTTCTTGAATAATATCTACATTTTAATAATTTTACAAAGATTGAAGAGACAGTTAAGAAGCACACATGCTGTTTACTCTGAGCTGAGTAAACTAACTAATTAACTCACTGGCACTATCGAACCCGTAGGTTTATGGCCGCGCGGACATAAGCACTCCTTATATCCCAATACTGAGCCAATGTTTTCCAATCTTCCCCTGTATAATCTACTTCCCTCAAATCATAGTTAATGTTATTCTCCCACCTCATTCTTGGTCTACCAACTGGGCGTTTTCCCTCTGGTTTTCCTACAAGAAGCTTCCATGTACGCCTTTCATTCCCCATGTCCTGCCCATCGCACTCTATGAGATTTAACTGTTCTCATTATATCTGGCTTCCTATAAAGACCATGTAATTCACTGTTACGCAGTCTTCTCCATTCACCTGTCTGTTCATCTCTCTTTGGTCCAAATGTTTTCCTAATAACTTTATTCTCAAATACTCGTAATCTCCTTTCCTCCCTTAAGATAAGAGTCCATGTTTCGCATCCATATAATATAACTGATAGAATAATAGTTTTATATATTTCCAGTTTAACGTTTTTGAAAGGAGTTGGGAAGCCAAGAGTCTCTGTAATGCATAATAATAATAATAATAATAATAATAATAATAATAATAATAATAATAATAATAATAATAATACTTTATTTATTCTGGCAGAGTTAAGGCCATAAGGCCCTCTCTTCCACTCAACCAGCACAAATACAAATAAATATTTGACAAATATACATATACACTATAACACGCGTTTCCAGAATTGAGCCTATGTTTAATTTCCTTGTGCATCTCATTCTTGTTAGTGGTTATTTTTCCTAGGTATTTGAATTCAACCACTTCCTCAAATTTTCCCTCATTTGTCATTAGCTGAGTAAACTAAGATTTATAAATTTAATTTGATCTAAGGACCGATTTCGTATGTCTAGCATTTAGGGATTCGCCAGCGCTAAGATCAAAATTCTAACTTTTCAAGTTATCCCATTACCTAAGAACTAACTGGAGTGTTCGTATTCAGACATATTCTACAATCTATATTAATTTTTATGTGAGGAAGAAATATACCAAATTTACTTCGGCAGAACATACAAAATATTTACAAAGACAACACCATAAAGATTAAATTAAATAACAGATTTTCTGAAGAAGGAATTATAAATCGTGGTGTGAGACAAGGCTGCCCCCTATCCCCAACACTCTTTGCAATTTATATCAATGAAGTAATATGTTGCTGGAACAAAACATATAAATTTGGAATAAGAATATCAGAAAATAGAAAATTAAACACCCTATTGTTTGCAGATGACCAAATAATAATAGCAAATTTCGAAGATAATCTACAGAAAGGTCTGTATGAACTTAACAAAATTACAGAAGAATATGGATTAAAGATATCTACAGAAAAAACAAAAATTATGGCATTTCAAGGTGTAGATCCTGTCAGAAGTAAAATTGTACTGGACTATAAAATTTTCGAGCAGGTGAATAATTTTACATATCTAGGATGCAATATCTCATATGAAGAAGAAAAGGATGTAAATGCAAAAATATCTAAATTTTTAAGAATTTTAGGGTTAATAAATTCTATCTTCAAGCCACAGTTAGTCCAAAAGCATTCAAGACTGAAAGTGTATAAAACACTGGCTCTTCCAACTCTTTGTATGGTAGCGAAGTATGGACGTTGAAAACAGAAGGATATACAGAGACTTAGATCTGCTGAAATGAGATATCTTCGGAGGACTGCAGGATACACACTACTAGATCACAAAAAAAATGAAGACATCTTAGAAGAATTACACATGGAATCTTTAGAAAACAAAATTTCTGATTATAAGTCAAGATGGATGCAACATGTTCATCGAATGGAAGATCACAGAATACCCAAACTAATGTTAAGATATCAACCTGCAGGAAGAAGAAGACCAGGATGTCCACTCAAAAGACTTCTGGATGGTGTTTCTCTTGAGGCCGAAACAGGTCAACAAATGGCCTAAATTCGTGAATGTACTATGATGATGATGATGAATATGTATTATCTGATGTCAGTGAAATTCTTATGTAATATTTTTAATTGAACTGCTACTGTTAATACTGGGTTGGATGAGAGTGTAAGCGCCAAATGTTCCCATTTTAATTTTTGCATGAATAACTATCAAACAAGGGACATAACTTGCAATATCCAGTGTTCATAGTTTGGCGCTACAATAAATTATTGACGTAAACTTTAAACGTATTTTTCTCGAAACTTACATAATGGCGCATAGCCGGTTGATGCATAATGCCATTCAATTAATCGTTAATGAGTTTGGAATTTCGTATCGCGATGTCGGATCTATATCGCGAGCTTCGATACTCCCGCCTTACAGTTCGTGATTTAATCGTCAATTCTGGACTGTTTAGTGTTGGTTTAAAGTTTTTTATTGGTTTTATGTGGAAATACTTAAATTAATTTTGCAACAGAAAATAAAATTATAAAAAGTTAGAACTGAGGTTCAATTTCAGAGCCCTGGACTAATTCTTCACACAGATTTATATCACTTAGCACGGCGGAGCACATTAATAATTGAGGTGCTCGGACAAGAAACATAACTAATTTGTTGTAGTGTGCATATCTCCCAGATCCCATTTACAAAGTTTCAGAAGCTGCACCAGACAAACTTCTGGTCAGTAATTGCATAAGTTCGCTGAAACACAATATGACGCAGGACAGGTAGATTATGCAGCCTACTCTAAACTTTCATGTCGTATAGACTAGACAACTTATTGGAAGTAAAGATTTTAAAAATATATTACGAAACTCCGTTGAGGCTACTCTGCTAAAGTTTTAAGAAATTTAAAACAGTACCTGAGATCTCAGTAATCCTCAATAAATAATCAGCAGTGTTGATTTGTAGGAGGCCTTTCGATAATTCATCATCATCATCATAGTACATTCACGAATTCAGGCCATTCGTTTACCCGTTTCGGCCTCAAGAGAAACACCATCCAGAAGTCTTTTGAGTGGACGTCCTGGTCTTCTTCTTCCTGCAGGTTGATATCTTAACATTAGTTTGGGTATTCTGTGATCTTCCATTCGATGAACATGTTGTATCCATCTTGACTTATAATCAGAAATTTTGTTTTCTAAAGATTCCATGTGTAATTCTTCTAAGATGTCTTCATTTTTTTGTGATCTAGTAGTGTGTATCCTGCAGTCCTCCGAAGATATCTCATTTCAGCAGATCTAAGTCTCTGTATATCCTTCTGTTTCAACGTCCATGTGCCTGATATCTCAGTCGTCCTCAATAAATAATCAGCAGTGTTGATTTGTAGGAGGCCTTTCGATAATTTAAGTACGAAAGTGAAAGCAGAAGATGATACTTTAGTTATCGAAAGTCCTCTTACAAAACAACACAGCTGATTATTGAGGACGACTGAGATATCAGGTACTGTTTTACATTTCATAAAACTTCATTGGAAATACTCGTAATATTGAAATTATTTTCAATTCATAATATATTTTTCTGTGTTAAGCTAAGAAATATATATGTTTAGGGAATTTTGAACCTATGAACCAATTGAGCATATTCTCATGATAATAGTCATCATCATCATCATCACTCCAAGGATTAGGCAATTGCCCGTTCCGACTTCATAATGCATCAGCCCAACATCTTCTAGGTCTTCCAACATAACGCCTTCCTCTTGCTTCATAATTTCTGGCTAACAATGGATATCTCTCCTTACTCATTCCATCCATGTGATCAATCCATTTCTGTCTGTAATTCCTGACTTTATCCAATAAAGGCTGTACTTTCAATTCTTCTCTTATATCCTCATTTCTTATTCTATCAAGTCTTGTACATCCTTTTACTTGCCTTAGGAACCGCATCTCTGCCGTCTGTATTCTATCCTTCTGTCTTTTCACTGGAGCCCAAGTTTCACATCCATACAATATTGTGGGAACCGCCATAACATTATACATTTTTATCTTGGTTTCTTTACTAATTTTATTTTTGAATGTTCTCTGTATTGTTCCACACACCGTCTGAAATTTATTTATTTTGGAGTCAATATCTCTTTCCACATTGTAGCCAACATCACAGCCCAAATAATTGAAACTAGACACCTGTTCTATACTTTGATTTTCTAAAATAATTTTGGATCTCACTGGATCTCTTCCTCTAAAAGCCATGGTCTTCGTTTTCCTTACAGAAATCTTTAGATCGTATAATTTACATATTTCATTTAATGCATGCATTGATTTCTGTAAGTCGTCTTCATTTTTCTATATTATGATTACATCGTCAGCAAATAGAAGATTATTTATGCACATTTTATTATCCATTCTTATTCCTGGATTTACTAAAACTTTCCATTTATTTAAAATATCGTCTATATATATATATATATATATATATATATATATTAAACAAAGTGGGTGATAAACTACATCCTTGTCGTAATCCAGTATTTGTTTTGATTGCATCTGTTCTTTTGAATCCGGTATCTATAATTATATTTGTGTCTTCATATAATTTCTTTGTTGTTTCAACAAGGCACAGCGGGTATCCTTTCATTCGTAATATTTCCCATAATTTTTGTCTGTTTACTCGATCGAAGGCCTTATCCAAATCTATAAATCCTATGTGAGTTTCTAAGTTATGTTCTCTTCTCTTTTCTATGAGTTGTTTCAGTGTAAAGACATTGTCTATACATGACCTTCCCTTTCTGAATCCACTTTGATTTTCACTTATTATTACTTCTGTTATATTTCTCAATCTATTATTTATTATTTTCGTATATATCTTGTAGCCAGTATTCATTAAGCTAATCCCCTCTGTAATTCTCGCAATTTCTCCGGTCTCCTCTTTTGAATATATTCTTCACAATTGCTGTTTTCCAAGTGGTTGGAATCCCATAGGTCTGCCAACATATATTAATTAGATGAAGTATTCGTAGTTTACACAATATTCCACTATATTTGATTAACTCCATATTTATATTATCTAATCCTGTTGCTTTCCTATTCTTAGTGGTTTTCAAAGTCATTTCTAATTCATTTATGTCTATTACATCAATATTTTTCCACTTTTATTTCTTCCTCATTGTTCTCTTTTCCTTCAATTTCCTCCTTTTTCCAAAGTTTTTCATAATGCTGGATCCATTCTTGTTCTGGGATTATATTCAATCTGGCAGAATCTTTCTCAGTCTGATTTAGATGTTTCACTAATTTATAACCTATTTCTTGTCTTCCATACATATCATGTTTCTACTGAGCTTATAAATTTATCCCATGACTCCTGATGGGCTTTTCTTATAATGCTTTTAGCAATTCTCCTTTTCATTTTATATTCTTCATAAGATTCTTCTGTTTTCAGTCGTAAGTATGTATGATATGCGTTTTGTTTTTCATTCACTGCATTTTGTATATTCGCATTCCAAGTTCTCAAGCCCTTCCTATTTCTTATTCTATTTTTCTTTCCTAATATCTCATTTGCTGTTTTATGTATTACATTTGATATATTTTCCCATTCAATATTTATATCTTCTGACGTCGCTATCTCTGATATATATTTATTCATTCTGCTTTCATAATGTTGTCTAATACTTTGATCTTGTAATAAATATACTTTATATACTTCTTCTTGGTTTCTTTTGTTCTTTATGTTATTTTTCCGCCATTTAGCTATTATGTTTATTTTGCTTATCACGAGATAGTGATCAGAGTATATATCGCTGCCTCTATGTACTCTCACATATTTTACCAAGGCTCCTAGCTTGTTGTTTACGATTAAATAGTCAATTATTGATCTTGAGTTATATCCACTTCTTGTATATTTATGTATGTCCTTTTTTCGGAAATAGGTATTCATTATTTTTAATTGATTATAGGCTGAAAACTGTCTCAAATCCTGTCCATTTTCATTTATTGTTATTTCTCCATTATTTCCTATTACATTAGGTATAGGGACATTGCCTACTCTGGCATTTAAGTCTCCACTTATGATAATAGTTCTACCTTTTTTTATAAATCTTCATCGATGCTATAGTTGGACAAACGGATCTGTGCCCCCGTAAGAAATGCGAACTAAACACTAATTCCGTTTCTCCCTCGGTAAATTATTTCCCTACCTGCATTCTTGCCTGTCTCTATTTTCTATCTCTCTCTTTCTCCCCTCCCATTACTCACAGTTTTGAGCTTTCTTGCGGGATATTATTTGCACCCACAGTCCAGCGTTGTCAACTCAGTATCAGTATGTTATGTTATATCCATCCATCCATAGTAATTCTGCCCGAAGGCAGGTCCTTCACTTAAATCATAGCATTTTCATGCTATGCTTGCAGCTTTACTAGGGAATTGTGTAGGTGTGGTAGCTTCCCGTTGCTTTCCACACCGGTGAAGGATGATGATGATGATGATGATAAGGATGATGATGATTATGATGGCCATATGATTTCGGGGACCGTTTGGGCCTTAAAGTTTTCCTGACATTTGTCTTACAGGTGAGGAAAAACCCCGATAAGAACCTCACCCAGAAAAACTGCCCCGACCGGGGATCGAAACCGGGCCCGGCGCGTTAATCAGGGCAGCACGCTTACTCGAGACCACAGCGGTGTGTGTTGGACTTATGTTATATAGTATGTAAATTGTAAATTATTATCATTAGCTTAATTCGTAAGCATAAATTAGAATTCCTGTATAGTATCAGTATGTTATATAATACTCGTATGTAAATAAAATCGTAGCATGTAATAACTTCGCCATAGCCGGTCCCTAGCCCGGATGAGAAAGAAGGAGGGCACATGATTGTGTATTCATTTCTAAAATTTTATAATTTTGTTAGGACTTCAAGATTACGTTCCAAATCTAACCAAATAAGACATCGAGGTGAAGAAGAAATATTTATGACGAAACATTTATCATTAAAAACAACATATGTAAATTCCCTTCACGTAATTTCTATTTAACTAACAAATATCCACTATTATAATTATATCCATTAATCGTAGAAATCAATCAGTGTCATTAGATCTACTTAAATTAAATATGAAGAAGTAATAATTAACCTTACAATATTCAAGAGCCTGACACCGGGGGAAGTTTGGCAACGTCCCTACTCGGTCAGTTACAGTGGCTTCCATTTGACGTAGTGGGAGGGGAGCGCGGTGGAATGGTGTGAGAACTGACGTGTAATTTTCGAAGAACGATACTAGCGCTACAGGGGCACAGATCCGTTGGTCCGACTATACTTGTTAGACACTGAAAATAACCGTGACTTAAAAACCTGCTGCCGCTGGAGCGTCACACACACACACACACACACACACACACACACACACACACACACACACACACACACACACACACACACACACACACACACATACGCAACTACACAATATATGTATATAAATATGTACACCTTAAGCGTAAACATATTTTAAACATGGTGGAATTTTTCTGTCAACCCATCGCTGAGGTCGGTCAGTTCTCTTAGTCAAAATAGGGCATCGCTAGGTTTTGCGCTAAATAGAGTACCTCCTTTCCAGAAATGTAGGATTAAACAATTTTGTAAGCCTAATGGAATGCATTATAGAGAAGATTTTTATACTGTTGTAATATTTGGGTGATCCAATTTTATTAATAAATTCTGGACTACTTCAAATCCTAATGACTTTTACCTCGTTCATAAAGGTCCTTCACAAAACGATCTTGCTCGCTTCATCAAAGATCTACTACCCTGTGATATAAAATATAGGCTACAAGCTTTTCCAACGTGGTTTTTGTCTGCCCGACAGTCTTTTATCTCTTGCATAATTTTACGTAATTATTTCTTGTTAAGCTTGTATATCGAGTACTTGAGAATAAAGTTCTTACGAACATTTTTTGACGAAAGAGAGATGAACAGACAGGTGAATAAAGAAGACTGCTAAACAGTGAACCACGAGTATATGATCTCTATAGGAAGCCAGAGATAATAAGCACAGTTAAGGCTCATAGACTGCGATGGGCAGGACATGTTGCACGTATGGGAAATGAAAGTCGTACATGAAAGCTTCTTGTAAGAAAACAAGAGAGAAAACGCCCAGTTAGTAGATCAAGAATAAGGTGGGATAATAACATTAACTATGATTTGAGGGAAGTAGATTATACAAGGGATGATTGGAAAATATTAGCTCAGGATAGGGATATATGGAGAGCTTATGTCCGCGAGGTCATAACCATGAGTTAGTTAGTTGTATCTTGTATGCGCAGTTCCTGCAGACAGACTTTTAAATATAATTAAATTTATTTTAAAGAGTTGTTTGTTTTGTAAAATTAAGTTATTTTGAAAGGTTTTTAGGGTAAACTTTTATAAGAGATTTTCCACAAAAATAAATGATCAGTTCGATTAAAAGTCGGTGATTTATTGAATATGTCACCCAGTAACTACTGTAGAACTATTTGTTATTACGACTCAAATTGTTTTTACAAAACGGTTTGAATGAAGTGCTCAGCTGTTGATGTACTGGATGACATTTTTAATACGCGTAAATTTCTAGATAATGCGTACAGCGTTGTAATTTTCATATGATTAATGTGAATGTATCCTTGTTTAACAGTATGATAAATTAGTACAAATTAAACTGGAATTAGACATGTACAAATATCGTGGTGGTAGAGGTAATTGAATTACTCTTCTCGAAGATTTATGAAAAAGCTCTGATTTATATTGTGAACTTTAAGCTAATCCAAATATTTTATAGTTCAATTAACCCTCTTGTTTTCACTTTGTATCAATTAGCTATATCAACAGATTTGGCTGAGATTCTGTAAAACACTTCACAAACGTGCGTTGTACATTATTTTTTGCGCGACGGTGTTCAAAATAATAAATAATAATAAATTTACATCGCTGTTGCAAATATTTGCGCTCATTACAAACAACTGACTAACATTAACAGTGTAGGCAATGTTTATTAGTTGAAATTACATGAGGCCGTGGCACGAATTAGCTATAAAATGGCGGCAAGTACGTACTTATTGTATTACATTGTTTCATATAAAATTGTGTTCATTTAATTTGTTTCGAATAATGTATATTAACACTACCTTTTGGATATATTTTGTATATACATTTATGTAATGTACATAGAGAGCAGTGGTTTTACTCACACGCGTGTTTGTAAGATGTAATATTGCAGTATAGTTATTTTAATTACAGTATACTTATTTAGGTTGGCAACCCCGAAATGTAGGAAGTTGAACTTTAAATCATGGTCGCCATTGCTGTAAGTACGACAAAACGCACTATCGCGAAAAAAATAATATACCTATTATTCCTGCACCGTAGCCGAGCGGTTTAAGGCTTCATGCCTTAGTGCAGAGCCACGGAACTTGCGCTAGTTCAAGTCCACTTAAGGGAACACGTTTCCCCATGATATTTTAGTCTATTTTTATATCTATAACGATATCTGATATCTTGTACAACTCGTATAATCCCATGTTATATCTCATTCGCCAGTCTCCAATTTCCTTTAGTTCCATATATCCTTCTGAGTATCTTTATTTAAAAAACAATCAATCGAGATTTGACATGTTCGTTCCGAACCAGGTTTCATTCCCGCAAATTAGCACTGATTTAATCAGTGTTTTATACTATCTGGTTTTTGTTCCGCGTGTCAGATATTTTATTTTCAAACATTTTATTACTGCAAAATAACATTTATTAGCATTTTGTATGCTTTTATTTATTTGTCCCTGAATCCTATTTTGTTTATTTATTAAAACTCCAAAACATTTTAAATTATTTACTTTCTTAAATATGTTATGCCCCGCGCCGTAGACGAGCGGTTAAGGTAGGAAGCCTTGGCGCAGAGCTACGGGACTTGCGCTGGTTCGAGTCTCCATGGGGAAGAAATTTTCTCATGGTATTTCGGCCAGTATGGGACCGGTGCCCACCCAGCATCGTGAGGCAATTGGGTAGCTACAATAAGTAGCGGCTCCAGGTTGAGGAACCAGCTATAACAGCTGGGGGACTCGAAATGCTAACCACATGTCACCCCTACACTGGCTGTAGATCATCTACCTCTGTGATTGACACATGTGGATGTGAAGGGCCAGCAGCCGGCTGGTAAAAAGGGCAACTGCTGAAAAGTGGAAAGACCCTCAATCGGAAATATGTTATACTGTACCATATGTTGTTCAGTTTTCCTATATTTACTATTTTCATTCGTGAACATATATTTAATATTCTATTCATTTATATTTCTTCCCATTTTTTTTGGCTGAGTGTTATATACTAGTGTATATATACGTCTCGTCCACCGCTGTGGTCTCGAGGTAGTGTGCTGCCTTGTCACACACCGGGCCCGGGTTCGATCCCCGGTCGGGGCAGTTTTTCTGGGTGAGGTTTTTATCGGGGTTTTTCCTCACCTGTAAGACAAATGTCAGGAAAACGTTAAGGCCCAAACGGTCCCCGATATCATATGGCCATCATCTTCATCATCCTTATCATTATCATCACCACCATCATCCTTCACCGGTGTGGAAAGCAACGGGAAGCTACCACACCTACACAATTCCCTAGTAAAGCTGCAAGCATAGCATGAAAATGCTATGATTGCAGTGAAGGACCTGCCTTCGGGCAGAATAACTATGGATGGATATACGTGTCGTAGACTGCGTTGAGCAGAACATGTGGCACGAATGGGGAATGCAAGGAGGCTTCTTGTAGGAAAACGAGAGGGAAAACTCCCAGTTGGCAGACCAAGAATGAGGTGGGACAATAACATTAACTTTGATTTGAGGGAAGTAGATAATACAGGGGAATGATTGGAAAACATTAGCTGAGGATAGGGATGTATGTCTGCGCGGCCATGATCCTACGGGTTCAGTAGTGCCAGTGAGTTACTTAGTTATATACACCCAGCTTAATATTGATATTAATAACTTACTCTCACAAGGGAACTATCAATAATTGCATGCCGAAATGTACGTACCTTGAAGTTTCTCCCAGATAAGCGTTGTGATGCACAAAGGCCGTGTCCAAATAAATGTTCTACCGCTTTTAACAGCAAAACACTAAAATCCAGCCCAAAATCTCTCATTTAAATTACAAGGAAATAATAAAACCCCCGACTTGCTGGATTGGATAACCCTCACAACCTGCCGTCCCGGCTCATATGACTACGCTGTATTCAAGCAGGTAGAATATTTGCTTCGCACAGTGGACTGCCATTGGTGGATTCTAGCTTCGACTTCCGTGTCTTACAGTTAAAAGCTGCAGATAATTTTGTAGACAAGGCCTTGGTACATCACGACGCTTCTGTGAGAGAAATTTCAAGGTAGACATGGGCTGGCAATGGTTAATACTTCCCTTAAGGTAAGCCTTCCGCCAGAAATACGAGTAGTTAAGACATCTAAAGATAAACATTTTTGCCTGAACCGGAATTTCAACCTATGTTCCCCAGCCTTAAGGTGCTGGCGCACTTATCACTTGAGCTGCTCAGGCAACTTCATTATTCTTCAAAATTTAGAATGTACTTCCCATATTTCTGCTCTCTTAGTTATATATACATTTATTGGGAATTTAACACTACTTTATAGCCAGTAGGGCTTCTATTGACGGTTTTATTATTAATTTAACACTTCTCATTGAAGGATAAATTATATTTGAAGAGAATAGCTCAGTTGGTAGAGCACTTGGCCCGGAAAGCCAAGGGTCCCGGGTTCGAGTCCCGGTCTAGGCGAAAATTCTTCTCTTCAAATATAATTTATCCTTCAATGAGAAGTGTTAAATTAATAATAAAACCGTCAATATATATATATTTTTTTTATTTAGCCTGGTGGAGTTAAGGCCATGTGACCTTCTCTTCCACTCACCAGGACAAACATATATTACATCAGAATATAACAATTACAATGAACTCTAACATTAAATACTAAATAAAAATTTGATCAAAAAGATATCTATTATATTACGATCTATAATACAACCAGTTAATGTTAGTTAAAATTAAGACTAACATTAATAATAAAGTGTATACAAGCAAGACATATTAAATTGTATCAGAACAGGATATAATAAATTAGTGTGAATAATTTAATCCATCTACAGAAGCAAAAAAAGTACCTGTTACTACAAGAATTTAATTTAAACCATTACATGCTTTCATTACTGTCATATTCACGTTGTGTAAAATTCTGAAATAATGTTGTATGGGAGTATCATCATTAAATTTCGCAATTAATTAAACTTAAGTGCTAAAAGCTTGTGTAGGAAAAAACTGCATATATATCTTTATGAGTACATAATAAATATATCAAATAAGAGGGATTAAAATTTTGGAGTAATATATGAGCAAGTTAATGTTTCATAAAGTACATATAACATAGCTTTAAAAAAATAAGAAATGAAAACTAAAAAAAAAATCATAACTCTTTTTACAACGAAATGTCGTAATAATGATAACTCCATATGATTCTGAATAATGTTTTTATTATTCTTGAAAAGTATGAACTGGACGGCAATGGAAATTAACGGCTTTGCTGTTTTATTATTTTTAAAGTAGGTTTTAGAACAATAAATTCAACATTCTAAAAGTTTATTTCCGCTGTAAATTAATGGAACACAAGTTGCACGAGGAGTGTTTTCTCATCCTCTCCCTTATTGCAGATATACTTGTTTCCCTCCCAAAGTCATTTCATAACTCCTGCTGTAAACTTCGCCCTTAATTTATTCACTACGCTACCATATAAAGGTGTGTGTAAGCAAGACTAATTTGTTCTATTGTTTGATAATTAGGCCTACAACATGGAACCAGAACCAAATGAAATTTAAATTTAAATTATTTCCTTCTTTTCTTTCGTTTAATCTCTCCATTTGTCGTTACTTTAACGTGCCCTAAGGTCACGGGCCTTATAGTTAAAAGTAGGTCCCGGATGTTTATGACCTTAAATGTTTAAAACATATCCTATAATATTTCCTTAGAATTCTCTTAAAATAATCTAAAAGTGTAAAAAAATGACCTAATGAGAATTATAAATTTCATAATTAACTAATTAATAATTATTAATTAGAAATAGTCTAGGAGAAATAATGATTATTGTTGATTGGGGTAACTGTTCTGAAGCAATTCCTTTTCTTAGTAGTAGTATAAAGTAATTAATAAAATAATTATTATAACTAGGTCAATCTCATTTCTATTAAACTAATATGAAAAGTTATTAACTAAACATACCTCAGTTGGCATTGCAATACACCACCATGGTCTTCCTTAAGTCATCAAAAGTGAACGATCGGCGGTTGTCGGTTAACACGGTTATATATGGTTTAATGTGTCTTCTTAACATTTTATTAAATATATTTTACATAATGTTGATTCGTCTAAACAATGTGACCTGTATGGCGTTCAAGGAAATCACGTAATTTAGCATTGTTAATTTTTCTAGTTGAATATTTGCACTAACAAATACTTCACATAATTCTTTAAAAAATAGAGACGACTTGCTATTTGATGTGGAAGCAATTTGTTTTAACAGTAATTGAGAACTTATCTTTTGTTCACATTTTTAAGAGCCCGCAAATGTTTCTCGCGGCCGATATGTTGATGTACTGTGAAACGTTTATCTGCAGTGACTTTAATTTCGCAAAATAATACACTCCCTTCAGTAGAAAATACTTATTCACCGAATTATGTTACATACTGTCTTGAACGGATAGCACTAGACACTTTATGTTTTGGCATTTTTTACTGCACTAAAATCAACACAACCATACAGAAACGCTATTCTCGTGAGATAAACGGAAATATACAAATCGAAAGATTTCCGCATTGAAGGGGTACTCTCAAATCAATTCACGTGGAGGCAGAGTAAGTGGTAACACGTTATATCGAGGCACTGACTTGCCTGAGCACAAAATACAAGATAGCAAAAAATACATAAAAATGAACATTTAACCATAGGTTATTTAAAAACTGGCGTATAAAAGTACGAAAAATAAATAAAATTACCTAAAATAACAAATAAAATTTGTAAAATCACTTTATAAGAAAACAGTGAAAAAAATGCATTTTAGTGACCTATGAAAACCACTGCGATGGGCAGGACATGTTGCACGTATGGGGAATGAAAGACGTGCATGGAAACTTCTTGTAGGGAAGCCAGAAGGAAAACGCCCAGTTGGTAGACCAAGAATGAGGTGGGAGAACAACATTAACTATGATTTGAGGGAAGTAGATTATACAGGGAATGATTGGAAAGCATTAGCTCGGGATAGGGATGTATGGAGAGCTTATGTCCGCGCGGCCATGAACCTACGGGTTCGATAGTGCCAGTGAGTAAGTAAGTATGAAAACCTCATATATCTAACATATTTATTGCACATTGCACTTAATTATTAATGTGCATCGTCTCTGACAACACATAAAAAAGATAACATTTCATCGAAATCCGGGCCCTATATATAGTTATAAGCTATGTACACGATCTATACTGAAATGATTTTTAGTCCTGGTGCACATATTTTTTGACCTCGTGAAGACCTCATATTTTTTTGGCCTTCCCGGAAGAATGATCAGCTGAATACTGCCAATACACCACGAACGATTAATTGAAAACACAATATTCACTCATTCATATATACTGTTATTGCCTCTGGTCCCGAGGATAGCGGTCATCCGGTAGGGACTTTGAGGCGCGGATTCCGAGTCTGAAGATTTTCAGGCTCGTAATAGATCTTTAAATCTGAAGAAAGAAGCCTCTAAGCAAAATTGACCGATCTCAAACATCCTAGTAATACCTTAGTTGCCTGCTAGATGTCTCATTAAGTCGGTGTGTTGACCACATGCCGCTCATGACATATTTGGGCAAATAAGGTAACTAAAATGAACTTGGTCTATAAACTCCTGACAAAGAAGAGGCCATGTCTAAACAATGGGCTGCGCCATTAATAACACATTAATCACGTATATACTATTACGAGTACTATTTGCGGTGACTTGATAATAGGTTGAATTTGACTTCGCAATGTTTTACTCAAAATTCCATATCTTCTATATTTCTTTCATATGAGATATTCCGAGGCCAGTTTCTAGTGGGGACTGATAGGAATGCGGGTTTTTTTACCTGGCTTTCCTCAGTCGTAAGGAAATCGCTGAGTTGAATTTTATTGCCAGGAATCCATTTCATTACAAACTTCTTTTCCTGGTACAACACCTGATGTAACGTGATCCGAAGGACCTGCGAGGTATTTTTAACTGAAATCTTATTTAGTTAGGGCAACTGAGATCTCAGGGATACATTTTATTATTTTAATCTTTTTACTTCATAAGATCAAATATTTTTGTATTTTATGTAATTCCCAGTCCACTATTAGCTCAGTTGGTCGAACGGTGGACTGTAGAGATATACCCATGTAATTCTCTGAGCTCCTTATCCATAAATTTCATGAGGAATTAATTTAATTCTTCGGTAAGTTGCTGCCATCTCTGATATGTTTAAGGCATCATATCTTGGTGCAGATCTAAGGATTTGTGCTGATTCGTGTACCCATGTGGGAAGAAATTTACTCAAGGAATTTCTGTCTATTGGAACTGGTGTCCATCCACCATCGTGAGGAATTTGAGTATCTACAATAAATAGCGGCTCCAACTTGCGAAAACCAGTTAAGATGCCTGGGGTATTAGATTTGCTGATCACATGCCACCTTTATACTGGAAGGATGATTGTCCATCTCTGTGATTAACACACGTGGATGTAAAGCCATCAACCAAATAGATAGGCCAAGGCTTTCGGGTGTCTTGCTCCATGAAGTAAATTAGCTGTAAACCATCCTGCTATTATGCTGTTCCCAATGTAGAATTATTGCGTTAATCTTCCGAACAATGTTGTCTTGAATTTACACGGCTTTTTGCGTTATTCATTCAGCAAGTGATGTAAGAAGAAATCCAGAGAGATGTAGTCGGGTACGTATATGGTAGAACTCCATTGGAAATTAAGATTTTTGAAGAAGGATAGAATCCAATTCAGAACTAGCAAAGTAAGCATTGTAGATTTAAGAAATCATTTAAATTAATAATTATTTTAATTGATTTATTAATTCAATTATTTAAATACTTAAAAATAATAACCTATTTTCGTTTATTTTCTTATTTTCTGTCCCGCGCCGTAGCCGAGCGGTTAAGCCTTGGCGCAGAGCTAACGGACTCGCACTGGTTCGAGTCACCATGGGGGAAGAAATTTTCTAATGGAATTTCGGCCAATATGGGACCGTTGACCACCCAGCATCGTGAAGCATTTGGGTAGCTACAATAAGTAGTGGCTCCAGGTTGAGAAGACCAGATATATCGGCTGGGGGACCCGACATGCTGACCATATGTTACCCATACAGTGGTTGGGTGATTTTCTACCTCTGTAATTGACACATGTGGATGTGAGGACAGCAGCCAGCTGGTTGGCCAAGGGCCTTCTAGGCCTGTGGCGCTTGAAGTTTTCTTTATTATTGTCTAATATTTGAATTACTTTCTTCAGTTTGGTATTAATCCATTATAATTTTTATATCATTTTTTTATGCTATGATTGCAGTGAAAAACCTGCCTTCGGGCAGAATTACTATGGATGGATATCATTCTCCATTGCATTAATTCTTTTCATGTTTTGGAGTTTTCTATTTTGTAATTTTCTCAAATTTGTTTTGCTTCATACTACACCTAATATATTTAATTTTATTTCTTTCAGTTCGGTATTAATCTGTTATATTATGCTTTGTTTATCATTCTCTTTACGTTAATTCTTTGTGTGTCAGAGTTCGTTCTACATTTTGAAACTTTCTCCTAAATTTGTTTTGTTTTATATTAGTTTCTTTTGTCTTCAGTCAGTGTAAAAATATGTTTTTTACATTCGTTCTTTATATTATTTCCCCTTGTATCATTCTGGGAATGTTTTATGTGCCAGAGTTTATTTTGTCTTTTTTTTAAATTGGCTATATCGGCCGCCGCGGTGGACGAGTGGTTATGCTCCTTGCCTCTGGTCCCGAGGGTTCGCGGGTTGTTGAAACCCGCCCGGTGGTCGACGATGGATGTGTTAGGATGGAAAAATCCAAGCAGGAAGTCCTCCAGGAGGGACTTTAAGCCGTGGGTCCCGAGTCTGAAGATTTTCAGGCTCGTAAAAGATCCGTAAGCATGAATAAATCGAAAAGCCTCTAAGCAGAAAATTACCGAATTGTACCGTCCTAGTACTACCATGGTTTCCTAGATGTCAGGATGAGGCAGAACATGGACCCATGGACCACTCAAATGACATTGATACGAAAACCAGTGGAAATAAATTAGTATCGTTCAAAGTCTGCCCTTGTAGGGGGGAGAGCGCCTAAATCTCTGTTAAGGGAAACAGGGGCTTGCAAGATACAAGAAGAGAAATTATCAATTGAGTAGGGGTTTTATTGATGAAAATCCATATCTATCAATTAAATATAAATAAAAACTTAGTTTTATTTGATTTTCATATTTATTAAGATATAATTCAGTGACAGCTGTTTCGGTACACTGTACCTTCTTCAGACATGTCAACAAATTATGAATTGTGTTATTGTATATCAACTGATCTAAGCAACAATAATAAATTATTGTTGTATTGTTGCTTAGATCAGTTGATATGTACTACAGTAACACAGTTCATAATTTGTTAACATGTATGAAGAAGGTACAGTGTACTGAAACAGTTGTCACTGAATTATATCTTAATAAATATGAAAATCAAATAAAACCAAGTTTTATTTTTATTTAATTAATAAGAAGATAAATTGGTTCCTAATTTAAGTACTTTGTTTCCCTGTCCCTTTAACTAAAAAATTGTAATGTATACATCCCATACGTTTTATTTCTGTAATTGAACTACATCCGAGCACGAGTACTTGCTCATCCTGGTGAAAATACTGTGTACAACATTTAATTTTGAATAAACCGCATTCTTAATCTTTAAAACAATCAATTCGTGTTGCCTTTTAATATGAGGCAAGTGCGTCAACGTAAGTTAATCTCCGTTGACGTGTGAGTCGTCACCTCATCGGGAATGCAGTTTAATGCTGCCCTGTTGTGGGATAGCTTCACCTCATAATTTAACTAATCAATAACATCACAAGGCGAAACACAAACGCAGCCAAATGGGCTAGGGTTAAACGATCAAACCCCATACTAATAGCCACTAAGGTATTAGCTGCCAAGGATCCGTACCTGGTTCCAGATGCAGCTCTTTGGTTGATGTTAGTCAACATTAGTGTCCGGATTTTAAATGGAATTGCTTATTTTTCCCTCGGTATGTATCGATCTGAGAAATAAATATTTTAACGAATTAAGCTACTAGTACTATTACATTTCTTGTTCAAGTTACATATTTTTACATATTTCGGTCAATACATACTTGCTTATCTATTCCTGTAGTCTCTCTGGTTTAACTTTACAAAAAAATAATAGAATGAGACGACTTACTCACCTCTCTCACTCGTACCAGTGTTGTAGGTGTTTCTTCACCAGATGTTAATAGGGTAAGGGGGAAGAGGAAAACTGACAACAGGGTGGGTACTTTCTTTTGTATCTAGACTAAAGTGGTTAATGATCTACCCTTGTATGTCCATCTCTCTCTCTCTCTCTCACTCTGTCTCTCTGTCTCTCTGTCTCTCTCTCTCTGTCTCTCTGTCTCTCTCTGTCTCTCTCTGTCTCTCTCTGTCTCTCTCTGTCTCTCTCTGTCTCTCTCTGTCTCTCTCTGTCTCTCTCTGTCTCTCTCTGTCTCTCTCTGTCTCTCTCTGTCTCTCTCTGTCTCTCTCTGTCTCTCTCTCTGTCTCTCCTCTCTCTCACTTCTCTCTCTCTTCTCCTCTGTCTCTCTGTCTCTCTGTCTCTCTGTTCTCTCTCTGTGTCTCTCTGTCTCTCTCTGTCTCTCTCTGTCTCTCTATGTCTCTTGTCTCTGTCTCTCTCTGTCTCTCTCTGTCCCTCTATGTCTACCTCTGTGTTCTCTCTCTGTCTCTCTCTGTCTCTATCTGTCTCTCTCTGTCTCTCTCTGTCTCTCTCTGTCTCTCTCTGTATCTCTCTGTCTATCTCTGTCCTCTTCTCTGTCTCTCTCTGTCTCTCACTGTGTCTCATCTCTCGGTCTCTCTCTCTCTCGTCTTATCTATCTCTCTTGTTTTCTCTCTCTCTCTGTCTCTCTCTCTGTCTCTGCTCTCTGTCTCTGTCTCTCTCTGTCTCTCTCTCTCTGTCTCTATCTCTCTGTCTCTCTCTATCTCTCGACTCTCTCCTCTGTTCTCTCCTCTCTCTTTCTCTGTCTCTCTCTCTCTCGTATGTCTCTCTCTCTGTCTCTGTCTATCTCTATATTCTGTCTCTTCTGTCTCTCTCTCTCTGTCTCTCTCTCTCTGTCTCTCTCTCTCTGTCTCTCTCTCTCTCTCTCTCTGTCTCTCTCTCTCTCTCTCTGTCTCTCTCTCTGTCTCTCTGTCTCTCTCTCTGTCTCTCTGTCTGTCTCTCCCCCTCCCCCCCCCCGGCTATACAATAATTTTGAACACAAATTTACGAAGTTATTTATCAACGCGTTTTCAAAATTTGTCGGCTCATCACAATTTAGGAACAAGATCACAAGACTCTTCTTTACTTTTGATGGAATCTTACCTACTATCTATGACTAGAGCAAGGAACTCACTTCCCAGTCATGTCAGGGACTGTCAATCGCTATCATTATTTAAATCCAAATTAACTGATATCTTAAGTTCGACACAATGAAAACATTAACTGCATAACAACTATATTCACCATTTTGTAAATAATAATCTAGGAAGCTTTACTTACTTAATTTAAAGTATAAAATTATGGAATATTTACCTGAAAGGTCCGTCTCAACTTTATTAATAATTTAACTGTAGCGCTTTCAGGACTTGTCCCATCATCAGCAGGATTCGAAACGGGTGTTTCAATGAAGATCTGGTATAGGAGGTTACTCGTACTGGGTTTGTTTTCGTTTATCAGATGGTCGTTGTTGTTGACTGCTTCCAAATTTTCACCTCCTCGAGTACGTCAAACTTGTAATCAATTCATCTATTTATCTGTTCGTTTATATTTGATTCAAAAATGTTCCTAAGGGCTTTATTCTCAAATACTGTAATATGTTCTCCTTCCTTAAAGTAAAATATCATGTTACGCATCCATTTGATATAATAAACATGTCGTTTAAATAACACTATAAATGCATAGTCAGGAACATCAACACACATAAAATGATAGAGATATTCTAATATTGCTAAACCTAAGCATGTAGTACTGCAGAAAACTGTAGTGGAGCATGCTGTCATAGGAAGACTCTTAAACAAAAAAAAAAAAAAAGCATGTCGTTTAGGTATAATTTACAAGGAACTGTGAAACACTGCATGCCGAAACCTAATTTGAAATTTCTCTCAGAAAAGCTTTGTGATGTACCAAGGCCACATCTAAAAAAATCTGCCTTTTTTTTTAACTCTAGGGCGCTAAAATCCAGCATCAAATCTCTTATTTAAACTTCAGGGAATTAATAAAACTCCTCCCTTGATGGATTGGATAACCCTTACTGCCTGCCGTCCGCGCTGCACCCGCCTCACTCCACTTCTCTCTAAGTCAAGTAGGAAGTCCATCTGCTATGCACAGATGGTTGCCATTACTGGATTCTGGCTTCTATTTCTATGTCTTCCAGTTAAATACATCATTTTTTTTTCTTATCATGTCATATTAAGCTTGCATTGCTCAATGTCAAAAGTTTAATTATAACATTGATAAAACGTCACTGCTATATTTAATTTGCTTACTTGTTATAGTAGCTACTAGGTGGCAGTGGAGACCGAGATCCCGCTACATCTGGTAATAATAGAGAATATGTATAAGAAAAATAAATGTTTGTTCTGGATTCGCCTGGTAGCGTAAGTGGTAGCGCACTGAGATATCAACTCAGAAGTCCGGGTTCGAATCCCGTCCAGGCATTTATTTTTCTTATTCATGTCATATATATATTTGAAGCCTTGATACATCATAACGCTTCTCTGAGAAATATTTCAAGGTAGGTTTCGATATGTAACGGTTGACAGTTCCCTTGTTAGGAATAAATTATGACATCATATGACTAACAAACCTTACATCTCGGACAACTAAGAACATTATTATTCGGATTAAACAACCGTTTCGAATTAGGTCTCGCTGCACTCCCATAGTACAAGATAAATTTTGCTGATTTCTACTATATTATCCTGGTCATCTAACTTCATCCAAACGATTATGTCCAAGGGAGATTTATTTATCTTCTTCTTCCTTCCATGTATTAGGCCAAGGCCTGTTACTATCCTATAGAACATTTTCCCTCCAGCGTTTTGATCCTTCCGGGAAATTCTCGTATAAGACTTGAAAGCATAATAAAAGTCCCTTCGATTGGTTGCTGGCCAAAGGAATTTATTTATTCCCATGTTTATATTTCCCACTAATCGATATTAAATATATAACTGAACATATTTTTATCGTGGAAAGCAACGGGAAGCTACCACACCTGCAATTCCCTAGTAAAGCTGCAAAGCATACCATGTAAAATGCTATGATTGCAGTGAAAGACCTGCCCTCGGGCAGAATTACTATGGATGGATGGATATTTTTATCAATTTTAATTATTAATTGATCAGCTTTCAAAATTATTTTGGAAATCACTGCACTACTTATATCGAGAAATATATCCCGCCCTACGCTTTTCATAAAATTAAAAAAAATCCATACTAAATTTCAGTAATTATTTCTGACCATTAATTTTAAATGTTGTAAAATAGAATATAAAGCCAGAGGGAATGAAACGTTCTGAGCACACTCGTATTGCCGAGTCAAACTTATTGTCAGCGAAAGAGTTGAGGTATGAGAGGGAAAATAACAAACATTTCCGAAGGGAACTCTTGTTCTGCACTAACAAAGCTCGCATTGTATACAACAGAAAATAAGTTTAATTTTTACAACCTTACGACGTGCCTGGCGATTTTAACAGAAAGTTTTCTCTTTGTTTGTCATTCATTACTAGTTTACGACTTGCGTAACTGGTTACAATTTTAAAAACCTAACAAACTGCTATACGTTTGACAGACAAATATTTTTTTTTCAGTCGGAAACAATGATTCAAATACCAGGACAACAATTTTACATAAACTCTTTTGAGGACAAAAAAAGTTGGTAATTGAGGGGGTGGCTAGAGGAAAGAAACACAAGTAGAAAACATGATTTGAAGTATATATCTCCGAGCTTTGTTTTAAATCCCGAAAAAGAGTAAATTCATTTATTTTCCTTTATTAATAAGGAAACGAAATAGATTTTTTTTTTCAATTTAGGATTCCTGAATTAATACAACGATAAAGAAAAAAGTTCTGTATCCAATTCCGTCCTCTCGTATATCAAGGACTCAAAAAACAGTTTAAAAAGAAACTCACTTCATATTTTCTTAGACAATATATAACCGTGTTTCATGTATAGGCCTACTTGTATTATTTTTTATATTCAAACTTTCTTTTCCAAGCCAATTTCTTAATCTAATTATAGGTTATTTTTTGTTATTATTTCTGTTATTATTATTTCATTCTCTCTTTCCCTTGTCAATTTTATATTGTGTAGTCTATAATTATCTGTCATTTATCATAATTCTTATTGTATGTATAATTTAACCCTGGTGAAATGGAAGAGAAGACCTTTCAGTCTTAACTCCATCAGGTAAAATAAAATAAATAAATAAAATAATAATACATACATGTTTATGTAGTTACTAAACTAATTCCAATTTACTGACATCAAACCCAGAAGTTCATGGCCGTGCTGATTTTTTGGGGGGGGGAGAAGGTTTCCTCACATGTAAGTCAAAATGGTAGGAAAATTATGGCCTAAATAGTCATAGAACATCATCCTACCATCAAAAATCATCCTTATCCCATTCGTCTTGTTTACTCCTAAAATGATAATATGTCACATAAGTTGCATTCATCTAATTTATGTAATATTTTAAAGTAAGAAGTAACGAGTAGAATTACTGATATTTGTATCGAATTACACAATTGCAGTAATTACAGTTTTAGATCATTTTACATGATTTTGTTTTCACTGCGATCAGACACATTTAAATAACTTACTTACTTACTTACTCACTGGCACTATCGAACCCGTAGGTTCATGGCCGCGCGGACATAAGCTCTCCATACATCCCTATCCCGAGCTAATGCTTTCCAATCATTCCCTGTACAATCTACTTCCCTCAAATCATAGCTAATGTTATTCTCCCACCTCATTCTTTGTCTACAAACTGGGCGTTTTTCTTCTGGCTTTCTTACAAGAAGCTTCCATGCAAGTCTTTCATTCCCCATACGTGCAACATGTCGTGCCCATCGCACTCTATGAGACTTAACTGTTCTTAAATAACTGGCACCTTAAATTAGATATTCGCCAATTCAAGCTTTGAAAATAAGCTTGGAATAAGTCAGCTTAGAACTAGGAGAAGTATGTTTTCTAACTGTACATTTTTTTTAATTTTTCAGGAGAAGCTCAGTAAATTAAGTTTTAGTTTACTACTTAATGCACAATAATAAATGATTTTTAACGCTTTGTGACCACAAAATGTATCATTTTATGTGTAAAATATATGTGGAAGAGATTTTAGAATATCACGATACTTTTTTAAATGGAGATAGAACAACCTGGTTGTACGCAGGCGAGTATAGATTTACAATAGACACACATAGATTAATGAATAAAGTTAAATATCCAAAGACGCAATATGATCTAAATATTAAAGAGCGTATGACTAAATTATAATAAAACGCATAACAAAATTCCGTTGAGATAAGTAGCCATAATGTAATTTTTTTAAATAAATAATTACTTTGGCAGGTACCGTAGTCTTCAAAATGTTCTTGTTAAAACTGTAGGCCTTTCAAAAGCCAGTTTCATCTTCAGAAGAGTAGCGCACACCATTCTACTGAAGATGGAAGCCAGTTTCTGAAATACCTACAGTTTTAAAAAGGGCAATTTTAACCTAGTTAAGGACGACAGTGCCTGCAAAGTATTTATTTTAATATTTTACTTTATGTGTATAAGTAAGATGAAAAAATACATATGTTTGTGTTACGTGTGGAAATTATATAACTTACAGTAAAAATTATTCTTCTCATGCCGGTTTGAAAAATAT
This sequence comes from Diploptera punctata, assembly GCA_030220185.1. Classification (NCBI taxonomy): domain Eukaryota; kingdom Metazoa; phylum Arthropoda; class Insecta; order Blattodea; family Blaberidae; genus Diploptera; species Diploptera punctata. The sequence goes on along the minus strand of JASPKZ010009834.1, from coordinate 816,799 downwards.
CCTGTAAGGATTAAAAGATCGAACGCAATTATTATTTAAGCTTCTTCGCTCAAAAAAAGAATATATTATTAACGCATAACTTTAACTTAAAGTACTTTATAATCCGCCTTTTTTCTTAAGTCAGAACAAGGTCACCACTTAGCTGCCACATTGAATCCAGTGAAGAGTTACAAGGAGTGATGAGTGCGTGGATTCATATTGTCCCGCTTTGCTTCATGCAACCCTACATTGAGTTTTTTATATGGGCAGGATGGGGATGATATGATGGGTGATGATGATTAGGGAGCAGATTTTTATGTACTAAAAGTTAAGATTGCAACATAGTATAATGAGAAGTTAGACTTATGACTGTCTTTTGTTTTGGTTCCACACTCAAACAGTTGAATAGTACAATAAGAAGTAAGAATTTTGATTGTCTTTATCTTGTTTCATACACGAATAGTTGAATATATATACTATCTGCCTTGCAATCTTATCTTTTATTACATAAAAGTCCGCTCCCTAATGATGATGATAGTGGTGCGCCAGGAGAGTCCTTAATCCTAAGCTTAACCTAAGATGAATATGAATGATGATGATTGCGATGGCCATATGATGTTCGGAGACCGTTTGGGCCTTAACGGCTCCTGACATTCGTCTCACAGGTGAGGAAATACCCCGATAAAAACTTCCCTCAGGAAACTGTCCCGACCGGGGATCGAACATGGGCCCGCAGCGGTGGACTAAAATAAATTGTGTTAGTATAAATATTTAGGCCTAGAAATAAGCTTTCTTAATCAGCATTAATGGTAATCTGGGAGTTTGGAGTGAATTTCTACAGTAATTCGGGATTACATGCTTCAATAAAGGCAGATAATGGAACAAATCCATTGTAATACCAATCTTCAAAAAAGGAAGTCGCCAAATCAAATATAACTATCGTGGAATTAGCTTGTTGAAATCTGGATATAAAACTTATGCTAATATAGTTAAGAATAAATGAGGAAAATTTATGAAAATATAATTGGAGAGAAGAGCAGAATGGATTCAGAAAGGGTAGTTCCTGTACAGATGGATTCTTTACTCTAAATACTATTAGAAAGTACAAGGAATTCAATATAGAAACTCATATCGCCTTCGTTGACTTCCATTAAGGCTTTTGACAAAGTAGACAGAAATATATTACTACAAATTTTAGCTGATGATAACGTTCCATAGCCAATATATTACTAATATCTTTAACATCTATAAAGATAATGAAATCTCTGTTAAACAAGATGGCAAATTATCTTCTTGGGAAAAGATCAACACTGGAGTAAGACAGGGATGTGGACTTTCACCGGTGCTTTTCATTATAGTACATGAATAAATTAATAAATGAATGGAGGAAAAACACAACGAGGATATATACCCATCAATAGGAACCTCAAACTCGATGCTATTCTTTTTGCAGACGATTTAGCTCTTCTGGCACTTACCGAAAATGATTTGCAACGATCAATTTATAATTTACAAAAAATAGGTGCCAAATTTAATATGGAAATATCAATTAACAAAACTAAAATTATGGGATTTCATGGGAAGGACCCCATACAAAGTAAAATCTGTCTCCAGAATAAAATTTTAGAGAGATCTAATCAATTTAAATATCTTGGATATTATCTCTCTATCTGGGATGAAAAGGATATCCCTGAAAATGTTACTAGTATAATAAAAGTTTAGGAATTATTAATCAAGTTATGAAAACCATCCCTTGTACAAAAAAAACACCATATTACGTTTATATAACACTTTGGCTAGACCAGTGTTGACCTATGGTAGTGAAGCATGGACACTAAGAAAACAACATGAAAGCAGAATAACGGCTTGTGAAATGAGATTCATGCGCAGAACAGCGGGTTACACCAGATGGGATCGGAAAAGGAACACCGATATCTTAAAAGAATTGAAGACTACGCCAATTTTGGAATATATTAAACAGTACCAACTAAATTGGAACACCATCTTGAAAGAATGAGTTCAAATCGGATCCCCAAAGCTGTTTATAATTATATACCAAAAGGACGAAGATCACTGGGCCGTCCTATGAAACGCTGGAGGGAACAGGCCTTGGCCTAATACTTGGAAGGAAGAAGAAGAAGACATGCTTCAATCACTGATTAAATTGATTTTTTGGATGATGTAAATTCGTATATCCAGAGTGGAAATCGTTTCTTGTAACTAAAGTAATGTAATATGCATGTAAAATTGAATGACGTTAGGGTCATATAAACATTATCACTTGTAATCAGGAGATCGCATGACGAAAATAGAAAATTCTCAGAGATATGGCTACGCTAATAAAAGGCTGTCCTGTCAGTATTTCTCTTACGAATGCCATAAATTTTATTTAAGGCAGATAATTTATTTTTAATGTAGTAAAGAATGTATATCTTACACTGATCCTATTGTATAGTGCTATTAAATAAATTATATCAAGTCTAAGTTACTAAAGTACGCGGTCTAAAAAAGAACGTTACTCTCTTCCAACTCTAATTTCAAGTTATTTCATCCACATTCCTTTCTTAACATACCACAGCTTGCGTGTTACATACAAATAAAAACTTTGTGCATTTTGTAAAAGTAATTACATTATCATAAGTAATGCCACGAGTGATTTCCAAATTATCGATAAATTCACGACTCACGAAGTGAGGAGTGAATTTATCTAAGAATTGGAAATCAAGAGGGAATTGTTAGACTATTTAACGAATAAAATTAAGCTGTTTACTCACAAATCATTATTTAACTATAGTTATTTTAAAATATTTATTATTTAATGCAAACGGCGATGTTTGAAACAAATGAGAAACGATAGGTACGCTTCTACTGCTTCTTTTGTTTATCACTTGCAACCAGATCATCTTTATTTATTGCAAAGGAAACGCAATATTGTAAGAATGTCTCTTAGGGGAGAAAAAAATGAAAGAACATCAATCTTGTATATTAATTCATTTTTGATGTCGTTTATGATGTAAATATGGACAATTATATTTTTTCTCGATTATTACCTGGGAAAAAATACATTTAAGGAAGGTGCAAACCGTGGTTTCTTTTTTGTGGTATAATCAATTGCTTACAAATGTTGACATGTAAGCACTATTATATACAATCTGGTAGCCGTATTTGTTATAGGCTCAGTCATGCCAAAATAACGGTCAGACCTGTTCAGAATATAAAAAGGAGGAGCTTTTTGGTTTATAATGATAATCCTAAACACTGATAAATATTCGTGAAACACGACTCTGATTGGTTGTAAAACAGAAATCATTGGAACGTGATTGGTCATTGACTCCCATTTGGGGCATGAGTTAAATAGTCATTAAAATTTCTTTTTATAACAACAATATATTATACTATTTTCATTTTATGTCCTGAAGCCTTGGAATTAAAAAAAATAATATATAGAAGCAAATTTATAGACAAGAAATAGATTAATATTTAAAGTATTCGATTAAATATATAGAATAAGTATCAGAATTTAATTCTTTAGGTGTATTAATAACAAACCACTAAACATTTAATAAAATAAGTAAAGGAACAAGCTGTAAAGCAGCTCATATATCAGGGTACATGAAAGATTTTACTTGGCGCAACAAAAATTGTGTCAATAGAAAACAATACCCCGCATATACAAAACGATAGTTTCGACTAGTTATCGTATATGGAGCAGAAACTACGCCTGATACCACAAAAACTAAATAATAAGCACCTGTGAAATGATGAGATCTTAAGAACTATTCAGGAGAAAACATATTTGATAAATTACGCAACACAGAAATTAGGGACCAATATCATGTTCAAGACATAACCAAATTTTATTAGATAGACGAAAATATTGGAAGGTTCATATAGAAAGAATGGAAGACAACCGACTTGCAACAAGGCCTAAAGAAGATAGACCAAGACGGGAGAAGAACAGAGGGAAGACAGCCCAAGAGGATGGATAAGCAGTGAATGTCACATCCAATACGCCTTCCTTCGAGGAGTGGTTTTGGAAATAACCCGGATGAAAATCCTACAAATTACGATTAAGGAGAAGAGATTAATATATATCAAGAATGAAAATAGAAACATCTACCATACATAAAAATTCGTTTTGCTTATGTTTGTGCTCACAAAACTCGAAATTTAGTTACTCGATTAAATTGAAATTTGATACACTGTTGCATTCGGACACGCGCGTGTTTTCATAGTAACGTAAAGTGATCCCACTACAGGCCTCAGGAGGCCCTTCCCGGTTAGTAAGTGGTTAAAGGCTCCACTTTTTTGGATAATCGGCACTTGATATAAGCCGGGTTGTCAGCTCTGCGTAACGGCCACCATTACCCATAACAAGCGGTCGGTACTCATTTCAGTTAGAGGCTGAGTCGACTCCATGGCCATAGTTGCCGCAGGAGGTTTGGGGTCAGTTTAAAATCCTGATTCCACCGGGACTCGAATCCTTGACCTTCCGGCTTGTATCGCAGTGCCTTAACCACTACGCTCCGGCGTATCCCCCGTGTTTTATAGTAAAATGAACTTTTGAAACAATGCGACGTTACATTCGAATACGCGCGTCTTTTTAAACACGGCTGCGACCCAGTTAATCATCGTTTTTGTTGTACTTACCAGCAATGGCCACCATTATTGAAAGTTCAACTTCCTACATTTCGGGGTTGCCAACCTAAATCTTATACTGTAATATTACTTTGCACCCACGTGCGGGAAGTAAAACACTTCCCTCTATGTATACTACGTACAATGTATATACAGAAAATATCCAAAAGGTAGTGTTTAATATACATTATACGAAAAAATCACTGCATTTTAAACGAACTGAATTTTATTTGAAAGAATATAAAACAATAAATACGTACTTTCGGCCATGTTATTCAATAATTGTTACTCACGCCTTCTGTTGTTTCAACTAATAAACATTGCCCACACTGTTAACGTTAATTAATTGTTTATAATGAACGCAAATATTCCAACAAAGATGTTATTATTATTTTACTTTTATTTATCATTTCGAAAATACCATCGGGCAAAAAATAATGTACAATGCACGTTTGTGAAGTGTTTTACAGAATCTCGGAAATTTAAAAACCTCGCTATCGCTCGGTTTTTAAACATTTTTCCTCAATTCTGTAAAAACCACTTCCCAACCTGTGCGTCGTAATATACTATTGTGTTTTCGGGTTACAATAATTTGAAGTTTTACGAGTTAATATATATAGAAAAGTTATTCATTTTCTTTCACATTGGTATCCACACTGAATCTTTGGAAATAATTTGTTGAGTCGTTGCGAAATGTTACATGAAAACAAAATATGCTATATAATCACAGCAACGCAAGGCAGGGTATCGAATGGAATTGTGGGTTTTTTTGGTGCTTTTATTTACTTTCCCATTAATTTCATATCACATTGACCCACAGTGAAGTGTGATCAGGTTTAACTACTAACATATAAAAAGGAGATTGTGATTATTAAATATGGTTAATAGAGAATAAATTAGAAAATAAAATCTTAATATGAATATTACTGAGAAAAGACGAGAGTAATTCAACAGCTTATATGACCAGAAGAAATTATAAACTTCATATAGAAAATTAGAAACCCTCGCAGGCTAATTTTTTAATCGTGATCTGAATATTGCCATCCGAGAATTAAATATGACATACATCACTGAAACAAAAAACCGTTTACCGAGGTAACTTGTATGGGAGCATGCCACTGATGCTCAGTGAAAGACTGCCTCAAGGACTATAGTGTAAAAGGACTAAGTTGGCATGATTTCTGTATCCTTGTCTAGAGAACTGTTCTTCCACCCTTCGCAAACACAATGGGCTACCCTTGTAAAATACTTAGGAATGCTAGAAAAAACTCCACCCCCCGTCTTCCGTCCAGTCACTTTTGTGTCAGGTAATTTTTGTCAGTGGCGACTGGTTCAGAGTGCTCTGTTAAAAGTGACTGCAGAGCGTGTGAAACACACTGAAAAGATTGAAGAGTCATATTGGCAGGAGACGGTTTAATGGACGAAATTAGTGATCGGTTTGAAATAAATTTAGACGTTACCGACGACGATGGAAAATGAAAATGAAGACATAGAAACTTGCCAGGAAGAATCTTTAGAAGAAGGGAATGCCACCACTGATCTATGTTCACTCAGGGAGTGTCTGCCCTACCGCTGTCACCGTGAAGAGATATGCGTATGAGTGAGGAAGATGATGGTGAGTACTCTCTTTCTCTTTCTAAAATATTCTAGACACTTTAGCCCTCATGGACTATAGTTGCTTATAGATCTAACGAGTTGAGAGATCTTGTAAGGCCGAAGTAGCGATGGAGAGACCAGCTCACATGAACCAATGCAGGCTTGATCGACTTGCATGATGATACAGAACGTTGTATGAGAAATGAAGATACAATAGATTGTTAAAAGTGCAATAATCTGTGCATCAGTTCACAAATATTGATGTAATAGCATATTTGGATGACGTAGACATGTCAAGGAAAGTATTAAATTTATTAAAACAATGGGAATAATACATTCAGTAATGAAACCTTCACTAGTCCAGAGAAATACCAGAGTACGGTTATACAAAACCTTAGCAAGACCTGCACTTTGCTACGGCAGTGAGGCATGAACTTTGGGGAAAGATGTGGAGAGTAGGATAACTTCTATATAGTGAAATGAGATTCATGAGATATACATCAGGGTATACCAAATGGGATTACAAACGCAATGATTTTGTCTTGAAGGCACTATGTTTAGAACCAATCACATGACTACCAAAAAAACTGGATGCATCAATTGCGACGAATGAGCTCTCATAGTGCTCTCATAAGCCATGCTCCGTTATTGTCCAATAGGGAATAGATTTCTGGGCCGTCCAAGGAAGCGCTGGATACAAAATTCACCAGATATCGTAACAGGCCTGTAGGTCTGGTATTTGTATGGATGGAAAAGAAGATATTGATGTAAATAATAAAAGTGAATACATTTCTGAGTTCCTTTCCCATTTTTAACATTTACCATACGTTCTCTTTTCATTAGATCACCTATTCTATAATTCCATTATAGCCTATCCTCCGGCTTCTCGATCCTGGGATTCTGATTCATTCTGGTATACTGTATGGATATATTTATCTATTTATTCCCCACTGTTAGTGGACCTAGACTCCGTTGACTCTATTTCTCTAAATACAATAATTCAAAAAAATATTAAATTACAACAATATAATTAATAATTAATTTAGATGAAATACAAGATCAAGGATGAGTTCTATGAAGAATTAGAATGCTTATTTGATAGCCTTTCACGATATCATATGAAAATTGTCTTAGGAGATTTAATGCAAAAGTGGGGCGGGAAGATATATTCAAACCAACAATAGGCAAATTCAGTCTTCATGAAGATAGTAATGACAACGGAGTTAGATTAGTCACATTTGCCACATCAAAGAATCTCATTGTTAAGAGCACAACATTTCAGCATAAGGATATTCATAAATACACCTGGACGTCCCCAAGATGGAGAAACTCGGAACCAGATAGATCATGTATTAGTGATAAACGCTGGCACAGTAGCATCATTGATGTTAGATCAGTTAGAGGGACAGACTGCAATTCAGATCATCATCTGGTCAGGGTGAAAATCAGACAACGGCTATCGCTTATGAGAGGAACAAACGCTAAAGATGATTCTGTAAAATATGAATTAAAAACTTGAAAAATGATTAAATGCGGCAAGAATACCAATCAAATTGCTAATAGATTTGAAGTACTGGAATCTTCAGATGACAATGTGGCAAACGAAGAAGAAACTGATATATAACTAAAGAATGGGAGGCTATAAGAGATACTATTAAATTGTCAGCATCAGAAAGCATGGTTGTTTAAAAGAGAGGCAAAACAAGAAATGGTTTGATGAGGAATGTGCTGACATTGTAAAGAAAGAAAGCCTAGCAAAAATGAAATGGTAACGAGCCAAATGAGGTAAATTTAGAGCAATTGGGTAGTGTTAGACGGGAAACCACCAAGTTACTAAAGAGTAAAAAGAGGGAATATTTGAGAGAGAAGATTAATGATCTTGAAATGAATGCAAAAAATAGGAACATTAGAGAATTATATCAGGGAATTAGTATAGAGAAGAAAGGGTTTCAGGCTAAGAACAAACATAATTCGGAATGAAATGGGGATATGATTGCAGATTCCAAGAGTATATTAAATAGATGGCAAAGTTATTTTAATCAGCTATTAAATGTACATACAGAACAGGAAATTGAGGAGGATAAGTTACAGACAGCAGAAAATGCTAGTCGCAGAGCCAAGTGCATTAGAGGTTGAAATGGCAATTGAAAAATTGAAGATGTATAAAGCATCAGGTTCAGATGAGATCCCAGCAGAACTGATAAAATCAGGGGGAGAAAAATTGATGGACAAGATACGCTGGTTGCTTAGTATGATTTGGGAAAAAGAAGCTCTTCCAGATGAATGGAAGGAATCAATTATCGTACCAATTTATAAGAAAGGAAGTAAAACTGATTGCAACAACTATAGGGGCATCTCATTACTTTCAACTTCGTACAAAATTCTAACAAATATATTAGTAAGCAGACTTACTCCCTATATTGATGACATTCTAGGAGATCATCAATGTGCATTTAGAAGAAGAAACAGGTCTACAACAGATCAGATTTTTAGTATAAGACAGATTTTAGAAAAGAAATGGGAATATAATGGTACTGTACATCAACTATACGTAGACTTCAAAAAAGCGTATGATTCAATTAAGAGGGAGAAGTTATATAGTATCCTGCTGGAGTTTGGAATTCCTAAAAAGTTGTTAGACTTATACGAATGTGTCTAAATGGCCTCAACGAGTAGGGTGCGTGTAGGCAAACAGTTTTCAGACACTTTTGAAATCCAGAATGGGTTAAAGCAAGGAGATGCACTATCTCCTCTACTATTTAATTTTGTAACTAGAGCATGCCATTAAAATCTTTAGAGAATGAGGAAGGCTTACAAGTCAATGGTATTAATAAGCTGTTAGTTTATGCTGATGATGTAGTACTACTGGCCGATAGCGAGGAGATACTAAAGGCCAACACGCACACACTATTGAGTAACACTAAGAAGAATTAGGACTGGAAGTAAATATCAGTAAAAACTAAATATATGGTCACACGTAGAAATACATTATATAATGGAAATGGACAGCTAATGACAAATGAGGGAAATTTTGAGGAATTGGCTGAATTCAAATACCTAGGAACAATAATCACAAATAGGAATGAGATGCACAAAGAAATTAAACATAGGCTCAATTCTGGAAATGCATGCTATTATGCATTGCAGAGACTTTTGATATCCCAACACCTTTCAAAAAACGTTAAGCTGAAAATATATAAAACTATTGTTCTACCAGTTATATTATATGGGTGCGAAACATGGACCTCTTACTTAAGGGAGGAAAGGAGATTACGAGTATTTGAGAATAAAGTTTCTTAGGAAAATTTTTGGACCAAAGAGAGATGAATAGACAGGTGAATGGAGAAGACTACATAACAATGAACTACATGGTCTTTATAGGAAGCCAGATATAATAAGAACAGTTAAGTCCCGTAGACTGCGATGGGCAGGACATGTTGCACGTATGGGGAATGAAAGACGTGCATGGAAACTTCTTGTAGGAAAGCCAGAAGGAAAACGCCCAGTTGGTAGACCAAGAATGAGGTGGGAGAACAACATTAACTATGATTTGAGGGAAGTAGATTATACAGGGAATGATTGGAAAACATTAGCTCAGGATAGGGATGTATGGAGAGCTTATGTCCGTGCGGCCATGAACCTACGGGTTCGATAGTGCCAGTGAGTAAGTGAGTAAGAAATAATATATTAAAAATGTAATCATATAACATAATTTCAAAATTTTATTATTGATATACATATATATTTAAATTAAGTTTAAATTTTCTCGACGAAAAATAGCCCTTGAAGATAACTGCAGGCAAGTTATTCAAATCATTGATATTTTTAATTAAGACATAAAAGATATGAAATGTCTCCACTTTTTGTAATTTACATTATTAGATGACAAAAGAAGTATTGATATCAGAATGGAATTTAATATAGAACTAATCGCAACATTATTAGAAAAACAGAATAAATTGGAGGGACCATGTCCTACGAATGCCAAACACAGGATGGCAAGAACTGTTTTATGTTATGTCCGAGGAGGACAACAAATATAGGTCGACATTTAAACAGATGGCGTGAGTAGTTATTTCATATAAAATTGCATTACACTGTTGATATAATAACATCTGTACTTACTTCACATAATATGAAGTTTACATCGTTTATATGTTTATTTCATTAAATAGTACATTACGATGCGAGGTTAGGAAGTGGTTTTTACAGAATTGAGGGAAAATGTTTAAAAACCGAGCGAGATCCTGTAAAACACTTCACAAACGTGCGTTGTACATTATTTTTTGCGCCATGGTGTTTCCAAAATAATAATTAATAGTAAAATAATATCTATGTTGGAAATATTTGCGTTCATTATAAACAATTGACTAACGTTAATAGTGTGGGCAATGTTTATTAATTGAAACAACAGGAGGCCTTGAGAACAATTATTTATAAAATGGCCGCAGGTACGTATTTATTGTTTTATATTGTTTCAAATAAAGTTCAGTTCATTTAAAATGCTGTGATTTGTTTCGTATAATGTATATTAACACTACCTATTGGATATTTTCTGTATATACATTGTACGTAGTATACATAGAGGGCAGTGGTTTTACTTCCCACACGTGGGTGTAATTGCAATATTACAGTGTAGTTATTTAGGTTGCTAACCCCGAAATGTAGGAAGTTGAACTTTCAACAATTGTCGCCATTGCTCGTTAGTACGACAAAAGGCATATCGCGCAATAACTATTTATTATTGTCCTAGGCATTGTCGACGAATAAATCAGGCCTATATACGAAATTCTAGTTCACATACACAATTTTAAATACCGGCAACAAGAGAGAACAGTAAAATAGCAGATTTAGAAAGCCATATACAGGCTGGCAAACAAAGAAATTTCTCTCGGGTAAAATGAAAGTCCCACTGGAGTGCGGGAGTTTTAAATAAGATACAAATTTCGTTGATTTACAGTGAGCCATGATAGATGTCAGTCACGCAACTTAAAAAAAAATGGTTAAAATGTTACCTTAGTCATGAATGATATGCCATTTTAAAGATGAAAGTGTAGAGAATAAATTAAAAATATATACAAAATTCAAAATTTTTCATCAAAAGCAGATTCCATTTCCCCATAATTTGAGAAATGGTTTCATTAAGATATTTATAACGTTTATATAATTTACTTGTATTGTTGGAGAACGAATAATTATCAACTGGCAATCATCATATCCCACATAAACTAGATATTAAATAGAAGAAGGAAGATAACTTATTTCATTTTCAATCGACACATTCAACAAATTTCGAATGGTTTATTCAGATATTGGTTTCCACTTATCACCGTGAAGACAACTTAATAGCTACGTGATACGTGAAGTAGCAAAACCCGATTTTGAAAATTCAAAATGTGATTGAGAGATTACTGAACGCTAGCCATGTGACTCCTACTGTCTTCTACTAGTCAGTTACAGGAATCCACTGTAGATATTTGCTCATCGTAGTAGTTATATCATAGACGTACAGAGAGCTATTTTTAATTTGGAAAAAATAAGTGCCAATTACAATTTAAAATTTTCAAAGACTAAAACTAAAATTTTAGCATTTAAAGGACATGATACCTTAAGAGCAAAAGTAGTAATTGATAATAGAATTTTAGAGCAGCTGAACAGTTTTAAATATCTAGGTTTCAATTTATCATATGTTAAAATTGAAGATATTAATGACAAAATTAATTAATTTAATCTAATGTGTGGCACTATTAAAAGAACCCTTAAAAACACAAGAAAAGAAACAAAAATAAATTTTATAAAGTAATGGCTGTTCCTGTATTGATGTATGGATCATCATGATGATGTTGGACGATCACTAAAAGACAAGAACAAAGATTGGAAGCAGCTGAGATGCGACTTTTAAGAAATATAGCAGAATATACTCTGCTGGATAAGAAAATAAATGAAGATATAAGAAAGGAACTAAATATTTTTAAACTTACAGACCGAATAAGCAAATATAGGAACAACTGGAAAGAACATATTGATAGAATACCAGAAGGAAGATTTCCAAAATTATTGCTAAATTACAAACCGCGCGGAAGGAGAAATGTTGGTCGCCCGAACAGAAGATGGTCTGAACAATTTTAACAATTCTAACTTTCATGAAACCAGAAAGAGGCAACAGGCTTAATCCCTGGAAGATGATGATGTATTTATTTATTTATTTATTTATTACTGTATTGATCTAACAACCCCTTAATCTGTGATGCAGTATAAAGCTACTGTAGATTTTAATGTATTTTGTTATACTACCACAGCACAAATCAATCGTAAGCTGCTGACTGTGTGAATTGTGTAACGTTACGAGGGAAGGTTGTTTGTTGATTCAACTGTGGTAACAAACTTTCCAACCTTAACGAAGAGGTGACAGAAATACAAGAAGCGCACCTGTGACAACCTACAAGCTGGGACAAGAATTGATTTTCACTTATATTTCCAAAGCCATCCCACTCTTTTTTTTTTCAATCATTGGTTATAAAATAGAAACTTCGTTTATGATTCCATTATATGAAAAATTAAATAGTATTGCTAGTGCTGAAATACAAATTAATACTTTTGCTAGGATCGGGAAGGGAGTAATAATTATTTATGTTGCAAGGATTAAAAGTGATGTTTTACGAATGAATTAAGATGTTAATTGGATCGGAAGATTGGACAATGACACATCATGTCAACATAATAACTACACTTGAAATGGATTTTTGGAGAAGAGCTGCCAGAAAATCTCGACTACAAAATATTAGAGCTACAGAAATTAGAAGATGGATGAATGCAGAAAGAAAGTGTAATGTTCTGGTCGATTCCTTCTATAATTAAACATGATTAATTATAATATAAATCAGAATTAAAAGAAAGTAAGTGTTGTTTTCAGGAGGTGAAGATCTTCTTGAAGTTCTAGTCGAATTTATAATTTAAGATAGAATAGAGGAATCAGGACCAGGTAATCTTCGGAGATGTAGTTGGTAGATAGGGTTAAACCTAACTATGAAGAACTCAGCCGAGAATGTAGACAATAATAACAGACTTTAATGAAGAATAAATGAGACAGCTTATCGGTTATACCGATGAAAATATTAATCTGTCTGTCTATAATTGTAAGTTTTACACATTTATACAATTGGAGTGACAACGCCCTTAGTGGTGTGCAAAAGGACGCTATAGTTCAGTTACGCCCATCTTCGTGTGTAAGATGACGTACTTGTTAGGGACGTGTGACACAATTTCGAGTATATAATATTATGTAACTAAGTCCTCCCTTTCTGGAAAATCATCATTATTTTGATGTTTCTAACCTCTGATCTTTTAATAGTTAAGCGATAACTATGTGTGGCCACTCATTGTGTAACACTTCCGTATATTGTATAAACTATACCAAATAACTGCGATTGTAATACATTCAATTATTATGACATAATTCTTTAAAAAGGTATTCTTCAGCATATTACATACTGAAGTTACAGGTCCTATATTACAAAAGTATAATGGATGAGATTAAAACACAGAAGGCTAAAATGGTATGGACACGTAAGAAGAATGCAGTATGGAAGACTACCAAAGGCCGTCTATGCATGGAAAATTGAAAGAAGGAGCAGAAAAGGAAGACCAAGAACAACATGGAAGAATAATATTCAAAATTCAATGAGGAAATTTGGTGTAACAGATGAAGACACAGAGGACAGAGAACGATGGAAAACTTTAATTAAGGGAAATTTGTGAATGTGTGTTGCAAACTGATAGTCTATAAGTCAGTAGTTATTTGCGTTTTTTTAAATTCATGTTTATTACTAAGATTGGTTGGAGAAAACCCTCAATGAAGAGGGAAATTCTCAAAATGAATTAATTAAGGTGTTTACGAAGCGCAGCTAGCTACGAGACATGCCCTGGTTTTAGTTTCTATGGGAGAAGAAATTTCCTCATGAAATTTCGGCCAGAATGACACTGGTTCCTACCCGGAGTCGTGAGGAATTTAGGTAGCTACAATAAGTAATGACTCCATGTTCAGAAAACCAGCTATAGCGGCTGGGGGATCCCACATGATGAACACATGTCACCCCTATACTGGCAGAATGATCATCTACCTCTGTGATTAACATATGTAGATGTGAGACCAGCAGTCGTTTGGTAGGCCAATTGCCTTCTAGGCCTGTCCGCGCCATGGAGATTGGAAAATGCTAAACTATGTTTTTTATAAATTATGTATAACATATTCTCTCAAGTACAATACGCGATAATTATGAAATAAGGAGTTATAACTAAGCATAAATCTTGAGAAAATGATAGGTTTCGCCTTCTTGCAAGATGACGTTTTCTTAGCTAATTAAAGGGAAATACAAAGGAATTTCAATTAAAAATCAATTTATTGCTTTAATATTTATTACTGAGACAAAAGAAAATAATGCACTTGACTTCGTGAATGTAATTGTTTTTAAAATGAGGCATTAAGTAAAAACTTTCTGGAGCCATATTGTTTCCCTATTCGAAAGTTGCTTAATTAATTTATCTCGCAAGTTCCAAAAATAATGACGATGCAACCGTCTAAACCCAACTTTGCTATACAGTAATGTTTATTGATTTAAGTAAATTGGAGTTCATGTATTTATTTAAACTAAGTTTGATTTATATACTATTTTATATACATAAAATAATTCACTCACATTATCGAACCCAGAGTTACATGCCCATGCAGACATTAGCTCTCCATAAATTCCTATCTAGTTAATATGTTTAATTCATTCGCACAATATTTCACTTCTTTTAAACCATGGATAATTTATTCTCCCACCTCATTCTTGATCTACCTAATGGCAGCGTCTCTCCTGGTTTACCTACAAGCAGTTACCACGACCATCTTTCATTTTCTAAACTCAACGTCCTAGTAATACCTTGGGTGCCTGCTAGATGTCTGATTGAGTCGGTGTGTTGACCGGATGCCATTCATGACATATATGGGCAAATAAGGTATGGTAACTAAATTAACTTGGTCTAGTGACTAGTGACCAGAAAGAGGCAATGGCTCAACTTCAGGCTTCAGCATTATAAATAGATAGATAGATAGATAAGCAATTTGGGACCAGTCCCATCATTAGAAGAAAGTTGTTTTTACTGCCCACCTACTTACTGATTTGTGATGTTATTGTAGACAGGGTTGTGTGTAGCCTACTGGGTATGTGTTCGTTTAAAGTCAAACTGATGTCAGCTACCTTTGAAACCTTTAACTTCTCCAGTTATGATTATCTTTAGCTGGGTTTCATTTTCTGTGTAATATTGTGAGGGTATTATCTATATAATGCATATGAAGTCCTTTTATTGTATGTTTTGCCATTCTTTAAAATTTCTAACTCTCCAGTACGTTTATCTTAACTGGGTTACATTCCATATATAATACTGTAAGGATTCTTTATCCTGTATATGATGTACCTGCTTTCATTACGCTAAACATAGCAGGATATAGACAATAGTTTCATAATATTGCACAGAGAATGGAATCCAAGTAAGATAAAATACTGGAGGAGTTAGAGATTTTAAATAAAGTTGACAATTCTATTTTAAACATGAACGCATCCAATACACACAATCCTATTTACAAGATCACCGCTTATCAATAGCTGGATAGTAAGGAAAAACTTTCGGCTGAGGATGGGACTGGTCCCGAAAGGCATACATCTTTTTTAATTATCTCAATAGTTGGAGGAGGGGGCCTGTATTTAAGTACAAAATGTTATATTTTTTTTTTTATATACTATGACTAATATCACCGCTGTGGTCTCGAGGTAGCGGTTAGCGTGTGCCTTGTCACGCAGCTGGCCCGGGGGTTCGATCCCCCGGTCGGGGACCATTTTTTCGGGGTGAGGGTTTTTTTATCGGGGTTTTTCCGCACCTGTAAGACAAATGTCAGGAAAACTTTAAGGCCCAAACGGTCCCCGAAAATCATATGGCCATCATCCTTATCATTACATCCTTGTGCCATTATCATCATCATCATACATTCACCCGGTGTGGAAAGCAACGGGAAGCTACCAACACCCACAAAATTACCTAAGGAAAGCTGCAAGCCATAGCATGGAAAATGCTATTGATTGCAGCCGAGGACCTGCCTTCGAAGCAGAATTACTATGGGTGGATGACGAATACAGGCAATGTAATTATACCATGAAATGTATTAGTACTCATACAATTTTAATGACTGGAAAATAACAAATCGTATTTCATTGTATACATTTTAAGAGTGCTTGGAAGATAAATAAAATCATCAGAATTGGTGCCTGTAGCTACTGTTTATAATTAGATATATTTTTCCATTTAACATTAAATTAAGCCATTAAAATATTTGATTTTGAAAACACACTTCTGCTAATTGCAATCAAATTAAGGCACATAATTATTAAAACGATATAAGATCCAATTACAAATAATTGTTATAAAAATGAGTTCCTGGAAGACAATCGATGATTCTTTTTTTATTTGCAACATTTAAGAAAGAATCTGAAAGAAAAACCAACTACATTTCATATATCTTATTTACTTTTTTCCCAGCGAAATATTCAGTAGAGGTACATTCAATCGAAGAGAATAAAATGCTTACACAAGGGACTTGGGAAAATATTATTTCCTAGAAACCAAGTCTCTTCGATTTTATACCAATTTTAAAACTTCAATAAAGAGTATTCTTGGGAATAAATTCTATATTTTACAGAAAAAATTGGGAAAACGTAGGTAAATAGAAAGACAATAAGAGCAAGAATGTAACCATGAATGAAATAGACGTTGACAAAGGCAAAGAAGGTAATTTTAACGAAAGCCGTACTCTAATGGTAATTACATGGCATGGACCGCAGTGATCTCTCTCTCAAGTTAGATGTGGAAAAAGTCAACCATTAGTGTCAATAAAACTGTTGCCATGACGACAGGAATTGGGGCGCGGGTCAATGATCATCCCACTCTCGCATTCCCTGCAGACAGTGCTTGCACTTTCATTACCCTTCCTCTCACAATATATACCTCCTGTTTTAATACACTTCAACTTTCTTCAAATTCCCAATGCAATCAAATCTAAAACATAAAATAAATTGCAAAGTATAATAAAAACTGCGGCATGAAACATTATTATTCTTCACTCAGTTTCTTCAGGTCTCAAAAACACGCTATGATAATATTTTCAAAAATAGTTTCCTAACTAACTCACTGGCACTATCGAATCCGTAAGTTCATGACCAAGCGGACATAAGCTCTCCATACATACCTATCCTGAGCTAATATTTTCCAATCATCCCCTATATATCTACTTTTCCCCTCAATTCATGGATAATGTTATTCTCCCCACCTCATTCTTTGTCTACCAACTGGGCGTTTTCCCTCTGGTTATCCTACAAGAAGCTTCCATGCACGTCTTTCATTCCCCATTCGCGCCACATGTCCTGTCCATCGCAGTCTACGAGACTTAACTGTTCTTATTATATCTGGATTCCTATAAAGACCATGTAGTTCATTGTATGTAGTCTTACTCCATTTAGCTATGTCCAAAAAAAACATTCCTAAGAACTCTATTCTCAAAAAACTCTTTCAATATTTCTTGGGTCTTTCCAAACTTCTTCCTCTTGGTGAATAGTTTATATGCTGCTTTTGGTATTCTGTTCTCAGTCATCCTTGCTAAGTGTTCTCTTTAGTTTGTTCTGTATTTCACTATTGTGTGTTTAATTTCTCTACTATTAGTTGCTGTCTTATTTCTGCGTTGTATTTTTTGTCTGTTCTTTGATATCCTGCTACTGGACTGAGGAATTTTATTTCAGCAGCTTGGATTCTGGCAGATTGTTGTGTTGTCATTGTCCATGTTTCGGATGCATGAGTAATAATAGTCAACCGCTGTGGTCTCGATGTAGCGTGCTGTCTTGTCACGCAGCGGGCCCGGGTTCGATCCCGGTCGGGGCAGTTTTTCTGGGTGAGGTTTTTATCGGCATTTTCCTCACCTGTAAGACAAATGTCAGGAAAACTTTAAGACCCAAACGGTCCCCAAAATCATATGACCATCATCACCATCATCATCCTTATCATCATACTTCATCCTTCACCGGTGTGGAAAGCAACGGGAAGCTACCACACCTACAATTCCCTAGTAAAGCTGCAAAGCATAGCATGAAAATGCTATGATTGCAGTAAAAGACCTGCCCTCGGGCAGAATTACTATGGATGGATGGAAGTAATAATATGAAATATTTAGAAGCTCCATTCCTTTTAATAATATACAGACTTCTAGGGGTTGTAGAGGGGACTTAGTAGGTAAGGTTTTGATAAGGAACCCATGTCCAAAAACATACCATTTCGATGTAAAATAATGAAAAATAGTTGTGATAATATTGTTAAAATAATAATAGCGATACTATATTATTCCCAAATACTCGTAAAATTTTCTCCTCTCTCAAAGAGTCTATGTTTCGCATCCATATTTTATAACAGGGAGAACAACAATTTTATATATTTTCAGTTTAACGTATTTTGATAGAAGTTGGGAAGCGTAATTAAATTGGCTTGGTTATGTAACTCCCGCAAGAGAGCACTCTTGCCCTCCAGTAAGTATGTATGTGTGTGGTCAGACAGATAACATGCGAATTTCATGTTAGAAAGGGGCACAGATAGTTAATGCTGCGAAATGCACGTTTTACTCTCGCTATAATTTGGCTTAATGACAAGTGGACACTATAATTGTGCCTCTCCTCTCTAATCACCTAATATATGTATAATGGTGAAGTACCTATTGACAATAATAATTAATGTGTTGATCTGTATATGCGTGATTTACTGATGCATTATCAAGATTACTGTTCAATTTGATATTATTGTATTTGTCATCCGTTAACGCATACAGTTAATGAAATTCTTTTAATTAAACATTTTATTATATTGTATGTGTCCAACGATGGGTCTAGTGTTACTGTAGTTGCGCCAGACACAGCGCGCCCGGGTTCGATTCCCGATTAGGAATAGTTTCCTGGGTGAAGATTTTTAAAATACACCGTGTCCACAGTCCACCGCTGTGGTCTCGAGGTAGCGTGCTGCCTTGTCACAAAGCGGGCCCGGGTTCGATCCCCGGTCGGGCTAGTTTTCTGGATGAGGATTTTATCGGGGTTTTTCCTCACCTGTAAGACAATTGTCAGGAAAACTTTAAGGCCCAAACGGTCCCCGAAATCATATGGCCATCATCATCATCCTTATCATTATCATCATCATCAACAATCCTTCACCGGTGCAACGGGAAGCTACCACACCTACAATTCCCTAGTAAAGCTGCAAGCATAGTATAAAAATGCTATGATTGCAGTGAAGGACTTGCCTTCGGGCAGAATTACTATGGATGGACCGTGTCCACAAATATAGTATCATACTTTAAACTACTATTACTTCGCTTTGGATAATCGTATCTAAATGAAATTGGCGAGAATCAAGAGAGAAACTCAAAAAGTTTTGTGCATGTTAACAATGTCAACAATGGAGAATAATGGACAACAATACAGAAACTAAACTTAATTTAATCATGTTTTTTTGTGGTCTATATGGGTTCATTGTTGGATATTTAGATGTCTGCAGCGTCACTCGTGGGGGCCACATTCAATGTCTATGAGGTAAACAAAAACGTTTTGAGTTTCTGTTTTGATTGCCACCATTTTCATTTAGATACGATTATCCAAAGCGACGTAGTAGTAGTTTAAAGTATGATACTATATTTGTGGACACGGTGTTCATTACGAAACTCCGTTCGGGTCACTATGTTAAAATTTTTAGGAAATGTGGTCAAACTGAAAACAGAAGATGATACTTAAGTTATCGAAAGCCCTCCTACAAAACTACACTGCTGATTATTGAGGACGACTGAGATCTCAGATACTGTTTTACATTTCTTAAAAATTTCTTGGGTGAGTTTTTTTTTCGGAGTTTTCCCTCACATGTAAGACAAATGTCAGGAATCCTCAAGGGCCAATATATTCCCCCGAACACCATCTGACCATAACAATTATCCGTATCATATTCACCTTGTATAGTGCGAATGTACGACTGAATACTGTGTTTTCTTTAAATATTCTTCTTATCTCGGAGGTGGTCTCCTGTAATTGAGATCATCGCTCATCCAGTGAGGCCCTCTAAGGCCTTGTGTGTTCAAATAAATATGATAATAATAATAATAATAATAATAATAATAATAATAATAAATATAAAATTATAGAATATTCACCTGAAAGGTCCGTCTCCTCAACTTAATTATCATTTAACTGTAGCGCTTTCGGGACTTGTCCCATCATCGGCAGGATTCAAAACTGGTGTTTCACTGAAGATCTGGTAGAGGGGGTTGCATGTGTTGGGTTCGTTTTCGTTTATCATGCTGTCGTTGTGAGCTGCTTTCATGATTTCCATCTCTTCGAGTACGTTTATCTTCGCTGGATTATTTTCTCTGTGCATTACTGTTAGGGTGTTTTCAATATTTAACATGCGATGTCCTTCATGGATAACGTGTTTTGCATAGCTTGATTTACCTTCTGCGTGAATGAAGTCTCGAAAATGTTCTTTGAATCTGATGTTAAAACTCCTGTTTGTCCTTCCTATATAAAATTTGTTGCAGTCCTTACATGTATGTTTGTGTTGGAATTCTCAGTTGGTTAGAGTGCTAAACGTACCGAGTTTAGAGACTCGGGTTCAAATCCCGACTCAAGCATTCATTTTTCTTTTCATATCATATTTGCCTTCATTGTCAAATGTCAAAAATATATTTATAGCATCTATATATACAAGCGTTACTGCTATAAAGTAAATATTCTCTTTAAAAATTTGCTTAACTGTTATGTTAGCCACTAGATGTCAGTTGGAACAAATTTCCGCTACCTCTTGTGTGAATTGAGAATACTACATGTATAGGAAAAATGTATGTTTGTGTTGGAATTCTTGGGTAGCTCAGTTGGTTAGAGCGCTAAACGTACAGAGTTTAGAGGCTCGGGTTCAAATCCCGACTCAAGCATTCATTTTTCTTTTCATATCATATTTGCCTTCATTGCCAAATGTCAAATATATATATATATATATATATATATTCAACACATTCATTACTGTTTGAAATGTAAAAGTTCGTTCCGATCTCTTGCGGAAAACTGTTCTATCCATCGTTCTCTTGGAGGTCCCATACAATTATACCCTTCTAGATTATATGTAATTCCAAATATCTTATTCATATTCATAGCCTTAGTAGCCGTCATTTGAAAATTATTATCCTGAAATACTGTATGAGAACTTAGATTAATGGTAAATTCGCTTGGTTACGTTAGCAGCGCCACCTTGAGACGTTTCTTCAAGTAAGCTTGTGTACTATCCCCACAAATAGGGTCGCCCATTCCGTTTGCATCGCCTTGTACGTCGATCCAACCGTTCAGGTTTTCACACTATCCCTGGGAAACTCTCGTTATATCTTGAGAGACTGGGTCCTTGACAGAACTTCATCACTATAATTAATATATTCTCCACTTCCTCGACTGGGTCGCTACTGCCAAGAATTACCCGATTGTACACAGTTTGAGCCAAAATCCCCAGCATGTATTGGGCCCAGTTAATAGTTGTATACGAAATCAAGGCTAAAGGCTATGTATGTATATATATTAAATTTAAACATTGGAATGGTGTCCACCTGGGAGAAGGAGGAGAGGAAGATCTCGAAACTCGTGGATGGAGGAAATAACAACTGGAATAAGAGCAAGAGGACTGGAGGACATGAATTGGATGGAGAAAGACGAGTGGAGAAGAAGAATAAAACTTTAGGCACAGAAAGATGCGTAAACATTAAAATTCTGTATATCCATCCATAGTAATTCTGCCCGAAGGAGGTCCTTCACTGCAATCATAGCATTTTCATGCTATGCTTTGCAGCTTTACTAGGGAATTGTATTACATATCCAAGTTAACTGTTCACGGGCGGAGGGGAAGAGTTTTAGCGCTAGTGTCGCCGATCTACTGAATCTGTGGAAGGGATGAACGAGAAAACTGTACATCCGATCACGTATTGAAATTTTTCAACTTCAAATGTGGGGGAAGAATCTCTAAATAGTGTGAAAGAACTTAACATGGTTGTCAAATTAGTCATTTAAGCACGGATCGCTCAATTTAAAATCACAGTATTTGTAGTCTCTCTGTTACCAGCTTCGCAATAAATCACAAGTGGCAACATGTAATGAGAAGAGCAAGGGAGGGACAGCTCATTCCTAGACGTAACCCCAAAAGTAACAGGGTTGTCAAATTAGTCATTCTACCACTGACCGCGCAGAACGATGGATCATTAAAATACATAGTATTTGTCAGCTCTCTACCTGCCAATTAGACAACATAATACAAAGGACAGGAAGTGGCAACATAGTAAGGAAGGGAAAGAGAAAGACAGTTTGCTAGTTAACATATTTTCCGCCTGCACAAAACACTTGGATGGTTAAAAATATGGTTTGACCGGGAATCGAATTCGTGGCCTCATGAACTGTAGTCAGTAACGCTGACCACTAAGCCCATGAGGCTGGTAGCTTGTAAAAATATAAAAACATATTTTTCTGAGTAAACAAAAAAAGCCAAACTGCCGACAAAAGGGCGTCTTTAAGTTATTTGAGGGTGTTTTGGAAAAATTATATGAGTAACTGTTAGTTTTATTATCTGGTCTTGGGTTACGTGTTTTTAAGACGGTAGGGATTAGAGAGACCGTTATATTACGGTCAAGGGATGATCCAAAACCTTCAAGGTTAAAATTCAGTGAAGGAAAATACAAGATATTGTTAAGGGAAGATGCAAAATGAAGGTTTATTACTTTAAAGAAATTTTGACATTAGAAAAAATGTATCCCCCAAACCATAGCAAGTAGCAACTCCGAGTAACAGAGAATGGATTTTAAAACAAGGTGTTATTTAAAATTGTCCAATTCTGTTATTTTAACATTTTCCAATTCTGTTATTTTAACACAGTTATAATAGTGGATCATATTATAATATTTTAATATTGTAAAAAAAATTAATGTCTGAACCAGGAATCGAACCGTGGACCTCTCGTTCTCCGCACGAGTGTGCAGCCCAATACACCATTCTAGACATGGCATAAACATTAACAGTTCTTCCACATAGATCTATAATTCTCGTTTGGTCCGCTGCCAATTAATGTTCCGACATTTTTTTTTTCACAATATCATTATAATATTATAATATCAATTATTGGAACTATTTTAAAATAACAGCATTAGAAAATGTTAAATAACGTCGTTTACTGCTTATAAAAGTGGTGGCGTAAAATTCTCAAATATACTAGATAATTCTAAATAAAGCCGGCCGTTGGCGTTGGTAATGACATCTACCTGGCAGCGGACGAAACGAGAATCATAGATTTCTATATGTGGAAAGAATTGTTAACGTTTGTGACATCTCTAGAATTGTGTAGTGGGCTGCACACTCGTACGAAGAACGAGAGGTCCCCAGTTCGATTCCTGATTAAGATATTAATTTTTCTTTTCACATTATCAATATAATATTATACTATGATACATTATTGGAACTGTGTTAAAATAACAGTATTGGAAAATGTTAAATAACATCGTTTACTGCTTATAAAAGTGGTGGTGTAAAATTCTCAAAAATAGATACTTCTAAATAAAGCCGGCCGTTGGCGTTGGTAGTGACACCTACCTGGCAGCGGACGAAACGAGAATAATAGATGTGTATATGTGGAAAGAATTGTTAATGTTTGTGCCATTTCTAGAACGGAGAACGATAGATCCACGGTTCGACTCCTGGTTCAGACATTAGTTTTTCTCTTCACAATATCATTATAATATAAAAACAAGGTGGCCCTAAGATATGTAAAGGTCACGCCCTTAATTTAGTATATCGTCTCGCATGAGGTGTGTCAAAATATATATTTTGTCCAATGGGAATTTTGTATTAAAATTGTAATGGCGGTGAAAAAAACTGAAGTTAAATCCACGACTTTCTTGTAAAATTTAATACAAAATGTCATGTAAGTTATAGGAAAATCAAGTGGGGCTAGTGTTCCTACTCGATTAATACAGAAGTCGAGCTATCGTGAATAAGAGAGAGGAATTTTTAGTTTCATTTTCTCCTTAGGTGAATTAAATCGAGCGAGAAAAATATCGCGCTGATTTAAGATAAACCGAATTGTATAGATGAAGTATCATTGATAGTTTATGTAAGTCGTGATTTGTCAGTTTTTCTAGACAAATTATTCAGTGCAAGTGTACACATTAATTACTATGACTATTTAACTCTTGCCCTAAATGGGGGTAGTGACCAATCACATTTCAATGATTTCTGTTTTAAACCAATCAGAGTCGTGTTTCACGAAATATTTATCAGTGTTATAATTACCAGATTAAAGAAAGCTCCTCCTTTTTAACATTCTGAACAGGTCTGGCCATTATTTTGCAGTGACTGAGCCCATAAGAAATACGGCTACCAGATTGTATATATAGTGCATGAATGTCAACACATGCCGCATGCGGGAGTTAATATAAAAACATTTGTAGCAATTTATTATACCACCAAAAAGAGAAACCACTGTTTGCACTTTCTTAAGTGTATTTTTTCCCAGGTAACAATCCAGAAAAATATAATTGTCATATTTACATCATACGACATCAGAAATGAATTAATATACAGTTTGATGTGTTTCATTTTTTCTCCACTAGAGAGCATTCTTACAATATTGCGTTCCTTTGGCAATAAATAGTATGATCTGGTTGCAGTGATAAACAAAATAAGCAAATGAAGCTTACTTATCGTTTCTCATTTGTTTTCAAACATCGCCGTTTACATTAAATATATACATATTTTAAAATAACTATAGTTAAATAATGATTTGTGAGTAAACAGCTTAATTTTATTCGTTAAATAGTCCTAACAAATGCCACTCTTGTTTTCCAAATTCTCTAGATAAATTGGGAATCGCTCGTGGCATTACTTATGACTATTTAACTCATGCCCTAAATGGGAGTAGTGACCAATCACATTTCAATGAATTACAACCAATCACAGTCGTTTTTCACCTCGATTTTATCAATTTAATTTTATCACATTAAAATCAAGCTCTTCCTTTTTATCATCCTGAATAGGTCAGAGCATTATTTTGCAGTGACTATTTCTCTACGAAATACATTGAATATAACCATTTACATATTAGGATGAAAGAATACTATAATACAAGTAGCTCCCAGATTGTATATACAGTGCACGAAGGTAACCAGATTCTGCTTGCGGAATATAATAGAAAAACATTTATAGCAATTGATTATACCACAAAAAAGAAGAAACCACTGTTTGCACCTTCTTAAACGTATTATTTCTGAGGTATTCATGCTCTAAGAAAATATATTTGAAATGTTCACATCATAGGATAACCGAAATTAATTAATAACATATAATGTTGGTTACAAACTGTTTGATGTGTTTCATTTTTTCTCCACTAGGGTGTATTCTTACAATATTGCGATAATTTGGCAATAAATAATATGATCTGGTTGCAGTGATGAACAAATGAAACATAATAAACATTTCTTATTTGTTTTCAAACATCGCCGTTTACATTAAATATATAAATATTTTAAAATAACTATATTTAAATAATGATTTGTGAGTAAACAACTTAATTTTATTCGTTAAAATTCCTAATAAATGCCACTCTAGACTTCCAAAATGCTCTAGATTCGATTGAGGGTCTTTCCACTTTTTCAGCGGTTGCCCTTTTACCAGCCGGCTGCTGGCCCTTCACGTCCACATGTGTCAATCACAGAGGTAGATGATCAACAGCCAGTGTAGGGGTGACATGTGGTTAGCATGTCGAGTCCCCCAGCCGTTATAGCTGGTTCCTCAACCTGGAGCCGCTACTTATTGTAGCTACCCAATTGCCTCACGATGCTGGGTGGGCACCGGTCCCATACTGGCCGAAATACCATGAGAAAATTTCTTCCCCCATGGAGACTCGAACCAGCGCAAGTCCCCTAGCTCTGCGCCAAGGCTTCCTACCTTAACCGCTCGGCTACGGCGCGGGACTAAAATTCTCTAGATAAATTTGTAAATCACTCCTGGCATTACTTATGATACAGTAATCATATAACATGTGAAACTCCATTTCGACAAAAAATGGTTCATTCCTTGAACCCTTCATTTATCCATGGATCCTTGAGATCATCTTATGCTATAGAACTAAATTTATTTTTGCTATGAAATACTAGACTTTTATTTCCAACCATGTTTTTTTTTAACATTCGAATATGAATGCTTGAGGCACAAATAGATTAAAAATAATGTGAAGGTAGCATGATGTTACTGATGGAAACGTCAATACAAGCAGAATATATATCTATGCCAAACATAATCATACCCTCTGGCAAAATGAAAATATTTTGTATTATCAGACAAAACTCAGGAATAATTGAATATGTTTTGCGAGATTTAAACTTTTGATGTTTACATTAAAAATTGTAATATTCGATATGCCGAGTTTCGCTAGCGAAGTGTACCTTATTGAAGGCATGTAGCACTACAGTATGTGGGCCTACATTGAATTAACATGTTTTAATTTTTTTTATCAAACATTTTCTGGTTTTATTGAATTTTTCTCTATTTGTTTACTTTTTTTCCATATGCACACACTAGATCCTATGTAGTGATTTCAAATTCGTTACCAGCCATGAATCAAAAGGCACGCCGCAATACGTTACTAGCCGGAAGATTCCTGGTTTGAGTCCCGATGGGATCAGAGATTTTAAACAGGCGTACACCCTGTGGCTTCACTATGACCCTGATGTCGCCTCAGGTGTAACGGAAATATGTACCAGAAATTTGTAATTGAGGATAAAGGCGGCCGTCACGCGGGACCGACAACCCAGTTGACATCTCGTGCCGATTGTTTAAAAATGTGTGAACCTTCTAGTAGTCCGAGGGTCTCCCAAAGGCCTGTAGTGAATCACTTTTCTTGACTTGCCATGAATCGAAACAGGGGCCCGCTGAACTGGAGGGAAAGTAACTGATTGTTCAAGCGTTCTAACTTTTGCATTTATTTACTTACTTACTTGCTTACTTACTCACTGGCACTATCGAACCCGTAGGTTCATGGCCGCACAGACATAAGCTCTCCATACATCCCTATCCTGAGCTAATGCTTTCCAATCATTCCCTGTATAATCTACTTACCTCAAATCATAGTTAATGTTATTCTCCCACCTCATTCTTGGTCTACCAACTGGGCGTTTTCCCTCTGGCTTTCCTACAAGAAGCTTCCATGCACGTCTTTCATTCCCCATACGCGCAACATGTCCTGCCCATCGCAGTCTACGAGACTTAACTGTTCTTATTATATCTGGCTTCCTATAAAGACCATGTAGTTCATTGTTATGTAGTCTTCTCCATTCACCTGTCTGTTCATCTCTCTTAGGTCCAAAAATTTTCCTAAGAACTTTATTCTCAAAAACTCATAATCTCATTTCCTCCCTTAAAGTAAGAGTCCATGTTTCGCACCCATATAATATAACTGGTAGAATAATAGTTTTATATATTTTCAGTTTAACGTTTTTTGAAAGGAGTTGGGACATCTAGAGACTCTGCAATGCATAATAGCACGCATTTCCAGAATTAAGCCTATGTTTAATTTCTTTGTGCATCTCATTCCTATTTGTGATTATTGTTACTAGGTATTTGAATTCAGCCAGTTCCTCAAAATTTCCCTCATTTGTCATTAGCTGTCCATTTCCATTATATAATGCATTTCTACGTGTGACTATATATTTAGTCTTTGGCATGAGTTTCCTGAAGTAGTCCCCGCCCGGAGAACCGAATGGGGGACTATTTGACCTCCGGAAAATTTTACCCCAGTTGTACCAATGTCCGCATTTCTTGACGATTGTATTTTTACGGTCAAAGATCGTCACTCCTTCGACCAAGGTACTTTTTTCGTCTGGCTTATCACCTTCGACCAGTCCGGCATGGGTAACCCTATCGGCAGCAATGCTATCGCCGCGCATAGCTCTCAGGATCATTTAAGCACGCAAGCCACTCCACCACGACAAGGTTAAAGATACCATGGAGGGTTTATTGAATTTATTTACCTCCCCTAATTTAATTACTGCGTATATTGAGTGTTAACGTAAATCCCGAATTTCGCAATTATTTCAATAAATTTCGTAACAAACAGAAAACTGAATACAATAACCTAGTGACTACCGTAGTTTGCAGGTTCAAAAAAATCGAATTCCATGGAAATTTTCAGAGTGTAAAAATCATAAATGTGACTTCTCTCAAAGGGAAAGGAAGTTTGGGGGGGGGGGGTTGTATTCATTAAGTAATGTGATGTGAAACAGTATCAAAACTATGAAAACATTGGCGGTTTCAATAACAACTTTCAATTTCAACACCAATGAGCTTCGTTAAATATTAAAAGGTTATTCTCTTAGTTATCAAACAATCGCTTATTTCTACAGGTTGATCACAAATTAATTCCCTCCAGTTCGATCACCCAGTGCCAACAGCAATCAAATATGGGATATAATGAAACAACGAGGTCTTCCAAATGACATAATAAGAGCAATTCAAAGCTTGTATGCCGGAACAAACTATAAAAATTAAAAATGAATTTAGAAAATCTACAGCCAATATAGAGATAAAACAAGGAGTGAGACAAGGTGCCCTTTGTCACCGACTTTATTAATTTATATATTGACGATGTCTTGAGAAAATGGCAAAATATGTTTTAAGTAACTTTATTTTTGACAATAATAATTATGTACACTCCTTTTTGCAGATGATGAGGCAATTATAGCAGCGGATGAAGACAGCTTACAGAGAGCCATTTTTGAATTGGGGAAAATTGCTGCTGAATATAGCTTACAAATATCCCCAAGTAAAACTAAAGTGAGGCATTTCATGGGAAAAATCCAATAAGAGCTAAAATAATAGTAAATTATATTGTAATAGAACAAGTAATGGATTTTTAATTATTTAGGAGTTTTCCTAGGCAATGATCGGACAAGAGATATTAATAAAAAGCTTAATATGCTCCTACATATTTGCGGTACAACTAGAAGAACATTAGCAAAGAAAGTTCGTAAAAAAACACTCCTAAAGTTTTACAAAGTTTTAGCTATTCCTGTTCTGTTGTATGGCTCGGAATGTTGGACTCTCACCAAAAGTTTAATAAAAAGACTGGAAGCAGCCGAGATGAAATTACCACGATATATGACAGGATGTACTATTTTTGATAAACGGAGGAATGAAGATATTCGTGAGGAATTACAAGTAACTAGTGAGATAACAAAAATAGAAGAACATAGAAATAAATGGTTTGAACATGTTAGTAGAATTAGTGAAGAGAGGAGATACCTTGTAGGGTTTAAACTATAACCCACAAGGACATAGAAGTCGTGGATGACCATTTAAGAGATGGAGCGAGCAACTATAATATGGAACCGGAACTGATCAGAAATGGTCTAAGTCGTGACGGTAGTAGATGATAATGACAAATTATTCCCTTCTCTTCGTGTTTCGTTGAAACACAGTATCTTGCATAGTTAGAACAATGTTAGATCTACATCATGCGGAATAGCATTCGATGCTAAAATTACCTTACAGCTTTGACATAATGTGTAAAAATATGTAATTGTGTTTAAAATATGACCGGAATATGTAAAAATATGTAACATGAACATGGAATATGATTTTCCTAATAGAGTAATTCGTTAATGTTTTAAATTCTCAGACGCACTCATACGGGGAAACAATATGTAATTACATAGAAAACCAGACACTATTTAACAGGTGACTACATAGTAGACGTTATAGTCTCGTTACTCTAGGGAACCAACTTCTGTTGCTCTGCTTTTCATAGGCGAGAGGCATGAGATAGAGTTAACAACAGCAGGGGACATGAAGATAATGCCGGATCCTGCCATATGAATTGATTTTAATGTATCATCATTATTATTGTTTATTATTATTATTATTATTATTATTATTATTATTGTTATTGTTATTGTTATTGTTATTATTATTGTTATTATTATTGTTATTATTATTGTTATTATTATTGTTATTATTATTGTTATTATTATTGTTATTATTATTGTTATTATTATTATTGTTATTATTATTTGTTATTATTATTATTGTTATTATTATTGTTATTGTTATTATTATTGTTATTATTATTGTTATTGTATTGTTATTATTATTGTTATTATTATTGTGTTGTTATATTGTTTTATTATTATTGTTATATTATAATTATGTTATTATTATTGTTATTATTATTGTTATTATTATTGTTATTATTATTATTATTATTGTTATTATTGTTATTATTATTATTGTATTATTGTAATTGTTATGTTATTATTGTTATTATTATTATTATTATTATTATTATGTATTATTGTATTGTTATTATTATATTGTTATGTTATATTGTTATTGTTATTGTTATTATTGTTATTATATTATTGTTTTATTATTATGTTATTATTATTGTTATTGTTATTATTATTGTTATTATTATTGTTATTATTTGTTCTTATTATTGTTATTATTATTGTTATTATTATTATATGTTATTATTATTATATTATTATGTTATTATTATTGTTATTGTATTATTATTGTTATTATTATTATTGTTATTATTATTGTTATATTATTATATGTTATTATTATTATTGTTATTATTATTGTTATTATTGTTATTATTGTTATAATTATTAGTTATTATTATTAGTTATGTATTGTTATTATTATTATTGTTATTATTGTTATTATTATTGTTATTATTGTAATTGTTATTGTTATTATTGTTATTATTATTATTATTGTTATTGTTATTATTATTATTGTTATTATTATTATTGTTATTATTTTATTATTGTTATTATTATTATTGTTATTATATTATTGTTATTATTGTTATTGTTATTGTTATTATTATTATTATTATTATTATTATTATTATTAGGTCTGGGGTGGTAATAGTCTTGCAGTATTATATTCTTCGAAATCATATATAGAATATGACATATTTATATATTTTTGTAATATAATAACTAATTCACTTGGATGTGGAAGTGCATGCCCCACGCGGAAATAAGCTCTCCATATATCCCTGTCCTGAGATAATATTTTTCAATCAACCCCTGTATTATTCATCTCCCTCAAAGCATGGTTTATATTCTCACGCTTCATTCTTGGCCTACCTTCTTCACGGGTTTTTTGGTTTTTTTGCAAGAAGTTTTCATGCTTCTTTTCATTTCCCATACATATCACATGCCCTGCCCATCGCAATCTATAGGACTAACTGTTGCATATTACATCTGGTTTATCACAGAGATCATGCGGTTCACTGTTATGAAATATTGTCCATTCACCTGTCTGCTCACCGTGATTCGCGTGCACATATTGTAACTGATTTTGTTATACAACATATAATAATAATAATAATAATAATAATAATAATAATAATAATAATAATAATAATGTGAATGGATCTCCAAAAGTGACCAAATGGAAGACGGTAATTATCATAGGAGAAAGAAAAATATTTCATTTTGGGTTTATTGTATTTTTTCCTTAAACTTACTTCTAATAACTATCGTACTTTAAAAGCTAAGAATTAAAATTGTCTTACTGATAGGAACATCTTTAAAGAAAATATCATTCATTAAATAATTTCATGTTAGTTACCTACGAGATGTCTCATTGGGTCGGTAAATTGGCCGCATTTCATACATGATATATTTAGGCAAATAAATATAACTAATTTACTTGGTCTAATAACTCGTAATAAAGGAGGGATAAAGGCCCAACAATGGACTGTTACGCCATTGAAAATAGACATCTTAAACTGAAAAAAAAATGAAAACCGGTAACTCAACCTAAATTTCTACTGTAGGCCTACATGTTGTTTCTACCGTGGAGAATATCACATTTCTGTCAGGTTTTGTCCTCTTGCGCTGGAAATCGTCCATTATCTATATATTAATACGTGAAGGAAAAATATTTGCACCCAATTGCGTGCACGGAGGAGTATGACATTTAGCATAATTAAAGGTCATATAGAGAAGAAGTGCAGAAAAATAAAATTTATGTATAATATATGTTACAAATAAATTAAATTCATCAACATAAAATTAATTGTCTCTAAGGAATTTATGTGTATTACTCATTCATTTGTGTACTCATTCATTTGTTTACGTTCATACTGAAAGTGCATTGTTGTAAAAAGAAAATTGTGCAGCAGCTATGTGAATTGACTGACTCTAGCGTATTTATTATTAGTGGTTTATTACTAGTGATTAAAAAAAGTGAGTACATTTGATCACTTAAATTAAACCAGGTCTAATCTCTGTTTCAGTAATTTAATTACATTTTTTTAATATTTAGATATTCGCACCTACTTCCTTTATGCCTCGACATAGAACATTGACGGGATGGAGTGAGAGACAAAGAATAAGGGATATAATATATTCCCGTATACATAGTATTATGCCAAATGCAAATTTAAATAGTATCAATAGTATACAAATGTCAAACGATGCGTTATTGTTTTTTAAATATGGCGTAGCCAAGCTATATCACATATCTTCTATCGTTCGTATTTTTAAAATAAATCGAAAATTAATGCATAATGACGTATTTGTGACATACTTAAAAATTTAATGAAGTGTGGTCGAATTTTGACCGCTGGACAACCACATAAAAATATAATTTAAGTATAATATGTGTTACAAATAAATTAAATACAACAAAATAGGATAAATTCTGTCTAAGGAATTTATGTATTTGTGATTTGTGTACTTATTCATTTGTTTACGTTCATACTGAAAGTGCATTCTTGTAAAAAGAAAATTGTGCAGCAACAATATGAATTAACTTACTCTGGCGTATTTAATATTAGTGGTTTAAAAAAAGTGAGTACATTTTTTATTTAAATATAAACCAAACCCTGTATAATCTTTTTTTCACTAATTTCATTTCATTTTTTTTTGTTTACATATTCGCACTTACTTCCATTATGCCTCGACATAGAACATTGACGGGTTGGAGTGAGAGACAGAGAGGAAGGAAAATAAATATTCCAGTACACATAATAATAGGCCAAATGCAAATTTATATGTATAAATAGTGTACAAATGTCGCATTATTGTTTTTTAAATATGGCTTAGCCAAGCTATACCACACATTTCCTATCGTTCGTATTTTTAAAATAAATCGAAAATTAATGCATAATGACGAATTTGTGACATACTTTAAAAATTAATGAATTGTGGTCGAATTTCCACTGCAGGGCGACCACTAGTAACTATAATCATAATGAAACAAATTTAAAACTCAGAACAAAATAAAGCTATGTATGATTTATCTTACAGTACAGTTCTCGGATTTGTCTTGTTATTACGGTGTTCATTAGTGGGGTAATCCGAGCTTTGCGTAGTTTCAATTAGGTAGCGCCAGTGGATCATGTGGTTTTGTGGTGTTGGTATATTTTTTATCCATATAGTTTGAGGGCTTGCAAGCGGGTAGACATAGGAATACTTGTTGGTTATCGGCAACCTTTTGTGGATGTAGAACAACACATTCAACTTCGGTGATTAATTAACTTAGTTAAAGAGGAATCTCTCGTTCACATACGTGTTTTTCAGCTGTTTTTAGTCGTATTATATAAGGACCAATAATTTTGACAAGATCAGCATAACATTAAATTAAATCTTTATTTATTTCTTTCTCCTTTTTTTCACCCACTTTTATTTAAGCTCTTCTTGCTTTAGCAAACTCCGAATAAATGAAGCTATTAAGATTTAGTCATGAAAATATTTAAATTTAGAAATGGACTTCCTTTGAAGAACGAAAGGCTGCACAATAATAGATCGGTTAAAGAATGAAGATATAAGAACAGTGCTAAATATATATCTATTAAATGATAAAATCAAAGTATATAAAGAAGAATGGTTTAGACATATAGAAATAATGAACGTAACAAGATTACCAAAAGCAGCATTTAACTACAAACCAAGAGGTTCAAGGAATGTAGGAAGGCCATTGAAAAAATGGTCAGAACAACTGTGAGGCGGAACAGGCATTTTGCCTAGCCCGTGAAGTGAAGAAGAAGAAGAAGAAGCAGAAGAGGATTTTAAACAAATTACATATATTTATCGATATACTTACTAGAGACCAAAAGTTACCAAAAAATATATATGTATGTATCACGTTTGGTGCTACAGCCATTGCAGGCCTTGATAGTCCACTTATTCGCCTTCGTCCATCTCTTAACTTCTGCCATCCTTCTCCGTCCCTGGACTCTCATAACCTTCACAGCCTGTTCCACACTGTCTAGCCATCTGGTAAGAGGTCTTCCAACTTTTCTTTTTTCTCTCTATTTTAGAGAATGTAATTCTACGGGCAATGTATATTTCTTCCAGTCAATGCATATGGCCCAGCCACCTCAACCTTGAAGATTTTATCACAGTGTGAGTCATGTAATCTTATGATTATATCTAACTATGATATATATAATATATATATATGTGTGTGTATGTGTGTGTGTATGTGTGTGTATGTGTGTGTATGTCCACCGCTGCGGTCTCGAGGTAGCTTATAGAAACTATTGAGGAATTTGGCTGTGAGATTTTTGTGTCTGAGAACCATAAAGCAGAATGGGTATTTATTAAGTCTCTAGTGTTTCATCTGTAAATTTAACACCTGACCATTTTCTCCAATAGGAGAGACTAGAAAGATCATAATGCCTTCCATGCGAAATAAATACGTTCAGTTTCAGTAAATTTGTCGAAATTTGGATAATCGTTTGATGAATTTACTAAACTGGCGTATTCGAATCAAATGCTAAATGTATACGCCATTATGGGTACTTGAAGAGCCACTGAGTGGTTTCTTCTTCAGTTTGATAGTGTGGATAACCACTGATCTTAAAATGGTCATCAAACGGCCCTTTAACTTTATTCCTACTAACAATAACAACATTCGTTTAACTCTCTCAAGTATATAAAACAATGTAAAATGAATTACTCATTTTATAATTTCTGAAGAAAGCGAAGGAAGAAAAAATAAATAAATAAAGAGAGAACTTTATATTCTGCTTGGAATTCAAATATGATTCGTATACATACATGTAGAATTTTGATTGTAGAATAAAAAAGACTACAGAATGTTGTAATGAATACGTGCAGTGCATTATATTTTGCTATTTTTTGTTCTCTAGCTCACATGTTTCCATCAATACTGATGTCTTAGAATTGAGGAATATAGAAGACTGGCATATAAATGTATAATAATAATAATAATAATAATAATAATAATAATAGTAATAATAATAGTAATAATAATAGTAATAATAACTTATATGAAAAATATTATACAGAGTGTTCTAAAATTCCCTTACAAACTTCTAGGACTTGTAGAGGTAACTGATTCGATAATATGTAGAATTGGAAACCATGTCTGGAAACTTATCGTTTCCGTGCTACAGCCGTTTGAAAACATTTTTAACGTGACCACTTTGTACAAGTAATTTTTTATACTTGTACTTTAAAATAGGAAGTACTGCAAAACAGTTACCTTTAGCCATTTGAATTCTTCGTATCTCTATTACCTCATTAGAGCTACATAACCAACTCCCTAGCACTATCGAACCAGTAGTTCATAACCACGAGGACATAAGCTCTCCACATATTCCTATTCTTAGCTAATGTTTCCTCAAACCATGGTTCGTGTTATTTTCCCAGCTCATTTCTGGTCTATCAATTGGGCTTTTTCCCTCTGTTTTTTCCTACAAGAAGCTCTATGCCCCTCTTTCATTCTCCATTCGTGCCACATGCCCTGCCATTTTCAGTCTGAGACTTAACTGCTCTTATTATATCTGATCTCCTATAAAGGTCATGTAGTTCACTGTTATGTAGTCCTCTCCATTTGCAATATCTGTTCATCTCTCTTCGATCCATATAGTTTCCTTTGAAACGTTATTCTCAAATACTCGTAATACTTTCTCCTCTTTTAAAGTAAGAGTCAATGTATCGATCGATATATAACTGGGAGAATAACAGTTTTACCCATTTTCAGTTTAACGTTTTCAGAGAGACGTTGGGATAACAAGACTCTCTGTAATACATACGTATTAGCATGCTCTAGAATTGAGCCTATGTCTAATTTCTTTGTGCATCACATTCCTATTCCTAATTATTGTTCCCAGGTATTTGAATTCAATTATTTCTTCAACATTTCAGAGCTACCAGAAAACATAAATATAAATGGCTCGGTGACAGATCCACAAATCAACAATATATCTTAAGATGTTGTAATGCCTCTAAGTGTGTCATATCTCTTGAAATGTCCTAACTACCACCGATGAAAGTAGGTTTATATATTATTAAGTTCGAACAAAGTGAGGTCGGAAAGAAACTTTCACCACTGGGGAAATAGAAAGGAAACGTGTAGGCTATAAAATAAACCCTTGTAGGCCTACTTTGTAGTAACTAATACATAACGTCCTCTAGGAAATTACTCCATTTCTGAAACACGACGTAGATATGGGCAATTTATTTAGTGGAATAAAATTTGTATTTGACTCTGCGATGTTTTACGTGCGGTTTCAGTCAAACTCCATAGCCAAGAGACAAAAAGGTTCGTGAATAGAGAATGCTAGTTGAAAGTTAAAAACGTGAGAAGAATAATCACTTTGGAAAAATGTTCAGTATAAAAATTGAAACCTGAATCAGTTACAAGCATATGGCCTTCTTGTAGAATTCTATCTTGTACATGAGATCAATACTTAGCAATATAAATAAATAAATAATAATAATAATAATAATAATAATAATAATAATTTCATGGCGCGACAGGCCTAGAAGGCGCTTAGCCTAATACGTTTCATATGAAATTCCGTTTAAGTGAATAGTCATAAGATAAAAACTTACCATATTTACATTTTGGCAGGTGCCGTGGTCCTCAACTGTGTTAAAATATTATTATATTTAAAATGTTATTTCGAGGCCTTTCGGAAATTAACTTCCATCACCAGCAAGATGAGTATCTGCTACTAGTTGTTGGTTGTTTAAGACGTTGTAGACTCGAGGTGTCTTTAGTAACAACTGACTTGTTCTTGACGATCTCGTACGACTGGGGCGTGTTCTCATTAAGAGTGTAAGGTGTTGTTTATGAACTAGTTGTGCATAGGAATATGTATTGTCTTCAACAATGTAACAAGATTATATTTATTCATGTCTTCCTTTTTATGCCTCCCGTCTGGTTCCCAGTCAATGGTATACATTATTTCGAATATTTTTCTTTCTCGAATGCCTTAACATTTGACTTAGATTGCTTAAATTTTTGTGACATGTTATTTTTTAAATTTAATTTATTATTATTATTATTATTATTATTATTATTATTATTATTATTATTATTATTATTAACTTCAGTTGAAATGGATTTTTGGAGAAAGGCTGCCAGAAAATATCGACTGGAAAAAAAATTCGAAATACAGAAATTAGAAAATGGATGAATGCAGAAAGAAATACAATGGATGAGATTGAACACAGAAGGCTAAAATGGTATTGACACGTAAGAAGAATGCAGTGTGGAAGACTACCAAAGGCCGTCTATGCATGGAAAATTGAAAGAAGGAACAGAAAAGGAAGACCCAGAACAACCTGGAAGAACAACATTCAACATTCAATGAGGAAATGTGGTGTAACAGATGAAGACAGAGGACAGAGAACGATGGAGAACTTTAATTTAGGGAAATTTGTGACTGTTTGTTGCAAACTGATAGTCTCTAAGTCCGTAGTAATTTATATATATATATATATATATATATATATATATAATTCATGTTAATTACTAAGATTGGTTGGAGAAACCCCTCAATGATGAGGAATATTCTCAAAATGAATGAATTATTGTTATTATTATTTTTTTTAATTGCGGATGAGCCCATGTAGGACTACGCAAAGTAGTACTTAGAGGCGTTTCCTTTGAGCCCAAATTTCTTTCATTCTTTTGCTATGAGCTTGTTTTCTATCATCTGTCCAAATTGTTCCAGTTTTTTTCTTCGGTTTGTCCTCTTGGTCAACTTGCCACTAATTCACCTTAATTCTAAATATATCTCTTATTATTATTATTATTATTATTATTATTATTATTATTATTATTATTATTATTATTATTATTATTATTAATGCATGCTGTTCACACATTTCTATTAGTCTTTCGCCATTATCGTTTATTTTCTCCTCTCCAAAAGGACCCACCACTTCACTTCCAATCCTGGTATCAGTTATATAAGAAATAACAACTGGAATGAAAACAAGAGGACTACAGGAGTTAAGTGGATATATAGAGACGAGTGGAGAAGTAAAATAAAAATTTAGGCATAGAAAGCTGTGTAAACATTTGAAAATGTATATATAAATAAAATTATTATTATTGTTATTATTATTATTACTATCATTATTATTATTATTATTATTACTATTATTATTATTATTATTATTATTATTATTATTATTATTATTATTATTATTATTATTATTATTATTATTAATTGGCACGAACGGGGAATGAAGGAGGGGGATGAAAATTTCTTGTAGGAAAACCAGAGGGAAAGCTCCCCAGTATGTGGGCGAAGAACGAGATGGGAGAATAATATTATCCATGATTTGAGGGAAGTAGATTATACAGGAGGCGATTGGAAAACATTAGATTATCATGTGGAGAGCTTATATTAGTGCAGCTGTGAGCAAAGGGTTTGAAAAAGTCAGTGAGATAGTTTGTTATTATTATTATTATTATTATTATTATTATTATCATTATTATTATTATTGTTATTATTATTATTATTTTATTTATACAGATATTCAATATTTCCACATATTTCTATGCCTAAATTTTTATTTTCCTTCTCAACTCGTTCGTATCCATTCAGTCCATGACCTCCAATTCCTTTATTGTTATTATTAATATCATTATTATTATTATTATTATTATTATTACTTAAGTGCAGAGATTGCTTGTTATTATGCTGGTCATTGTTTTAGGAGAAAATGGCTTCTTATTTTAATACGGTTCATAACTCGGCCATCATGCGAAAGTGCTCCTGTCACTTGTAGAAGCTTCCATTGTTTCGTTTCTCCTTTGAACGCTGATGTAATATGAAGTTTCTGATACTCACGTGACTTACACATACACTGTAATTACCTGCAAAACACAAGACTATACCTTCCTTATCATGTTTCCTATTGCAATGGAAGGTTTCTGGCTTAGTGCTCTATTCATTGCATGTAAAGGATCCTCAGAACAATGGAGGTCTCACACGCATTGGGAAATGACATGGAGGAGACAATGCTTCTGCAGGTGATAACTGAAAGCGGCCTGTCTATGATACTGAAAGATGTCGTTCGATCTTAGAAATCTGCACTCTGAAATATGTTTAATCATCTGAGAACACGTGTCTTTGGCACATAAAAATATTAACCTCTGAAAAGTATTAAATTATAGCTACAGAATGATTCAGAAATATGACTATATGTTTGATCGCATTTTGTGACGAAAATATGATTATTAAAGGAAATATGATGTAATCATTGGAAAGGGAATCCTTCAAATTACAACAATAGAACAAAACAGAACAAATCACTGTTCACGTTCAGCTTGGCGGGTTGATTTTTTGTGGGCTAGCGTCGAACGCCTCCACAATTTTCTTCGTTGTTTCTGCATCCGTGCTAATGCGAGGCCTTCCAGGAGGTTAGATTTTCTGCATCCTTCCCGTTTCCAGCAGTCGATTTCTCTACTTCCCCACAGTCAACGGCTGCAATGCTACGTTAAACTCAAGTCTTGACCGTCTTGCGGCCTCACGATCATTAGCGTACGTTATTGCTCATGTAGTAATTGTAATTTGCTGTTGCATATTCAACGCCATTTTGACTAATGGCGTAAGTTCTACACTGCTTTGTTTTATTCCATTTTTGTAATTTGAATAATTGTCTTTCCAACGGTAATTTCATATTTCCTGTAATGGTAATATTTTCATCACAAACGTATAGCCTTATTTATGATTCACCCCGTATATATTTGAATAGTGAGAAGTACCGTCACATATGGAGCGGAAGTATGGAAATTCAACGAAAACTTAGAACAAAAACTTATGTCAATGAAATTCTTAAGGAGAGCAGCAAGATGTCCAAAAGTGAAAGAAAAAAAGTCATACGAGAAGAAATTAATATCAAATATTTAATGATAGATTATGTAAGATGTAAGCAAATAAATGAATGTAGGCATTTACGACGAATGCAAGAAGAAAGGTTACCCAGAAAAACATTGAAATGGTGTCCACCTAGGAGAAGAAGAAGAAGAAGAAGGAAAAGAACACCTCGAAACTCGTGGATGCAAAAATATAAGAACTGGAATGAGAACAAGAGGAGTGGAGGACATGGAGTGGATGGATAGGGACTTGTGTAGTAGGAAAATAAAACTTAAGACACAGAGAGATGTTTAAACATTGAAAATCTGTATATAAATAGCTATCTACGATATACCATATATTTTAATTTTGATAATAAATTTTTTTTATGTAGGCCTACGTATTTAATTTGGTAGGAATTAAACGTAGGATCAATTCTTGAAATGCATGCTATAATACATTACATCGCAAATTCTCTAAAAAAAAGTTAAACTGAAAACCTGGAAAACTGTTATTCTCCAAGTTATATTATATAGATGTGAAACATGGACTCTGATTTTAAGGGAGGAGATAATATTGTGAATACTTTATAGAGAGAGAGATAAGCGAATGGAAAAGAATACCTAACAGTGAACTACATGAGTTTTATAGGAAAACAGTTATAATAAGAACTGTTACCTCTCGTTAGACTGGGATGGGCAGGGCATATGGCTCGAATGAAGAATGAAAGAAAGACATTGAGACTTCTTGTAGGAAAACCAGAGCGAAAACACCCAATTGGGAGACCATGAATGAGGTGAGAGAATAACATTAACTATGATTTGAGGGAGTAGGAAATACAGAGTATGATTGAAAAACATTAGCTCAGGATAGAGATGTGTGGAGAGCTTATATCCGCGCGGCCATGAACCTATGGATTCCATTGTGCCAGTGAATTAGATAACTATCTACGATTTATCATAGATTTCACTTTTTATCATCATCATCAAGAACAAGGATTAAGCCCAATGGCCTGTTCCGATCTCATTATAGGTCGAATTGGCCCTTCCATCTCTTCAATGGTTTTCCCAACATTCTTCTCCCTTTTGGTTATACATTCTTCTTGGTATGCGCTGTTCATTCATTCGTAATACGTGCTGAAGTTAAGCATTTTGATAATATTTTATCCTTTCACAGAGATTAAATATAATATTATGTTCTTATATCTTCGTTTTTCTTTTTATCGGTTCTTTTTATCGGTAGCAGTTGCTACTACAAACAGTTAAAATATACATCACCGTACACGACAACAACGAGTAGCGGAAGCTCAACCTGCAGAAGATGGAAGATAACTTCCGAAAGCGCTCCAGTTAATTTTATATACAATATATTAACAAAGTTGAGGACGACGGCACCTGCCAACAGGTGCAATTTAATTTTTAACTTTCATCATAGAAAAAAATTAGCACGTGATTTTTTATTTTTTTTATTTTCGTAATTCATCCACAATACAGTGGCTTTCCTTCGCCCTCAAGAAATTCGCCTTCTACAGTTATAGCGGTCCTGAACTTCCTCATTTATAAGTTCCATTACACTCATACTTCTTCTCACACCGTCCATCCAACCTTCTTTAGGTCTTCTCTTTCTTCTTTTCCTATCTGTTTTTCACTGCAAGATCGTCTTACGGATTTTATCAGTTGTCATTCTTTTGAGACGCCCTTTTTACTTTAATCGACTCTGTTCAACTATCTGTAATACATTTCTTTCAACCCTCGTGCTCTACGAGACAACAAAAATTGGGAATCTGTGGTTTAAACCAATCCTGATCCATTGTGATTATAATACAGGATGCAGCATAGGTCCGTTAAGCACTGCACACGGTTGCAAGGGAAAAAAAATCAGATTGATTGACACTGGGGTTTGAATACGGGACCTTCAGAATATGATCTCAAAAACTGCTAAGCAGTGCACTAATTGCAACCATGTGCAGTGATTAACTTGACTTATGCCGTACCTGTATATTTTGTAATACACAATATTAAAAATGTAATTAACTAACTAATTCACTGGCACTATTGAACACGTAGCTTCATGGCCACGCAAACATAAGCTCTCCATACATCCCTATCCTGAGCTAGTATTTCCAATAATCTCCTATATAATCTACTTCCCTCAAATTATAGTTAATGTTATTCTCTCACCTCATTCTTGGACTACAACTGGGAATTTTCCCTCTGGCTTTCCTACAAGAAGCTTCCATACACATCTTTCACTCCCCATATGTGCCACATATCCTGTCCATCGCAGTCTACTAGAGTTAACTATTCTTATTATATCTGGCTTCCTATAAAGGCCATGTATTTCACTGTTTTGTAGTATTCTCCATTCACCTGTCAGTTCATTTCTCTTTGGTGCAAAAATTTTCCTAAGAACTTTATTTTCAAATACTCGTAATCTCCTTTCCTCCGTTAAAGTAAAAGTCCACATTTCGCATCCATATATTATAACTGGTAGAATAATAGTTTTATATATTTTCAGTTTAATGTTTTCTGAAAGGAATTGGGACGTCAAGAGTCTCTGTAATGCATAATAGCACGCATTTTTCCATTAAAAATGTAATGTAATTCTACATTCTTCGTGTTAATTTATCAGTATTCCTTATGAGGAACTCCATCCATAGTAATTCTGCCCCAAGGCAGGTCCTTCACTGCAATCATGCCATTTTCATGCTATGCTTGCAGCTTTACTAGGGAATCGTAGGTGTGGTAGCTTCCCGTTGCTTTCCACACCGGTGAAGGATGATGATGGTAACGATGATAATGATAAGGGTGATGATGATGATGGCCATATGATTTCGGGGACCGTTTGGGCCTTAAAGTTTTCCTGACATTTGTCTTACAGGTGAGGAAAAACGCCGATAAGAACCTCACCCAGAAAAACTGCCCCGACCGCGGATGGAACCCGGGCCCGCTGTGTGACAAAGCAGCACGCTACCTCGAGACCACAGCGGTGGACCTATGAAGAACTAAAAGTCAATAAATTTAAGATCCTCTAACAGACTATACACGATTTCAGGTTCAAAGTTTTTTTTTACAAGTTTGCAACTTTAAAGTTGCAAGTTTGCTTTTCTCAACATAAAGTTATACGGACCGTCGTACTTTCCATCTATATCGTTCAAATTTTATGAGAACCTAAACATGTATCTTATGAGTTTGCCCAGTATCGATATTTTGAAGATGTAAACTTATAGAATGCCATGCCAAGTTGCAGCCAAAATAAATTGTAATGTTTCTTCTCCAGTAGCGGACTTTATAGTGAGGGAGGGTGTGTTTGATGATTTGAATATGGTAACCAAAATCACATTGAGATTCTGAATAAATTCCGTCACGTTCCGTTCTGATAATCGAGTTGAGTCTCACGACAGGAAGATGGATGCTTTGTTGTTGTTGCCAAGTTAGACCCACTTACACACAATATAACTTCCTGCAGAAACATGCGCTTATCTCTGGTTATTACCATTTACACGCAATGCTACGCATATCAGGACACAAATTCTCCAAACTCCTGTAACAAATACCACACCTTTATAATTAACAAAATACACTTTGAAAATAATTTGCATTTCGAATAAATTCAAAGTTATTTGACAAAATAACTCTTCTTAAAAAAAGCAGCGTACTTTTTGTGATGGTTTGGTGAGATGTAAGTGATTGACTGATAGTCGAATAACAGCAAATGAGATGCGATTCATGTGCCGTACAACAGGCTGTACAAAATGAGATCATAAAAGAAATAAGGATATTATGGAAGTTTTGGATGTAGAGCCCATTCTCCATGATATACAAAACTACCAGAACAACTGGAAATCCCATCTTCAACGAATGCCATCTCATAGAATTCCAAAATCCATCCTTCGTTACTGCCCCCAAGACAAAATATCGCTGGGACGTTCAAAAAAGCGCTGGATGGAAAATTCCTCTTTGGCACCGTAACAGGCCACATGGCCTAATACTTGCATGGATGATGATGATGATGATGATAAGTGATTGGCATTTACAAATCTCACTGGCTGTCTCTTGCTTTCAGTATCCATGAGTATGTCTCACTAAAAGATATGATATAGGGATATATCAATCGTAAGTCTCTTGGGTCAGATAACAAAAATTGTATTGTTCTATAACCAAATACATATTGGCTGTTAATCACATACTTGCATATCACGCACAATAGATTCCTTCATATTGACTTTAGTCGGTATTGTAATTTTAAACGAATTTAATGATTTTTGAAACATGGC
Organism: Diploptera punctata; assembly: GCA_030220185.1. Lineage (NCBI taxonomy): Eukaryota > Metazoa > Arthropoda > Insecta > Blattodea > Blaberidae > Diploptera > Diploptera punctata. Next base: position 772,032 of record JASPKZ010009834.1, on the reverse strand, counting down.
AAATAGAATTTCGTGAGCTAATTGTATAAGCCTGACCTTGATGATCCCCTGGGGTGAAACATAGTAGGCCTATTTTATATTACGGGAGTAAAACAATATAAATTTTATAAAATGGGATCACAGCACAAATATTTCTTTATATGCATGACATTTTTTATTTTCCTGGAAGACTTTAACACTTACATATCTGCTACTTAATCCAAAACAGTTTTATTCAGTTAAAAATTTACAAAATTAATGTTTTCTTATAATTATCAATACTTATAACACACGCACAGACCTGAACCCGTTATACAATTTAAACACCAACGTCAGTACCAAATAACTTGCCGAAGGGACTTGGATCGTACATGTTCTATTATTATTATTATTATTATTATTATTATTATTATTATTATTATTATTATTATTATTATGATTATTATTATTATTATTATTATTATATTATTGCCTAAAATTGCTATGGAATGGATCCCAATAGAAACGAGGAAGAGAGGAAGACCGAAGAAAACTTGGATAGAAGCGGTACAAGTAGTTATGAATTTCAGAGGATTGGAGGAAGATGAGTGGATGGACAGAGAGGAATGGCGTTTGGTTTCCGGAAGACGGCGGCAGCTGCCATGATACCGGATTATTATTATTATTATTATTATTATTATTATTATTATTATTATTATTACTCTAACATTAATATTATATTGCATCTGATCTCGAGGAACGAGAGGGACTTTTAACCCGTGGGTACCTAATCTTAATATTTTCGGACTTGTCAAAGAAATCCAAGTCTAAATTAGAGGATCTGAACAAAATTTAATCAGCCTTTATCATCATATAAGATATCACTTTTAGGCGGTGAGCTAACCACTTGTCATTTCGCTGACATTTATAGGCAAGTAAGTATGACTAAAATTAGCTTGGTTAAATAATTCCCGAAGGGTATTTACACATGGAGATGTATACAGATAGATAAATTATTATTATTATTATTATTATTATTGTTATGGGCATGTTCGATGAATAAATGATGAAAGATTATCCAGAAAAAACATTGGAATGGAGTCTACCTGGAAAGAAGAAAGAAAGGAAGATCTCGAAACTCGTGGATACAAGAAATAAGAACTGGAATCAGAACAAGAGAATTTGAGTATATGGAGTGGATGGAGAGAGACGAGTGGAGAAGGAAAATAAAACTTTAGGCACATAGAAGTATGTAAACGTGAAAAATCTGTATATAAATGCATTTACACTTGATCCATTGCTATACTTCAATTTTATAATCAGGTGCTTCAATGCCTATTTTTGTGAGATTTAATTTGCAGGTTTCGTTTATTTTTGCCTGTAGTGACTTGTGCCAATTAATTAAATCTTAATTTTTTGTGAGATATGAAAATATAATTAAGCAAGAAATTGTTCATGTTATTGGAATCCCAACTCAGCTTTGGCCTTCCTAGACAAACCGCGATAAAACCTCATTCAAGTTGGTCAGTCCTACGATTTAAAATCGGGCCCTCTGAATATGTGCCTCAAATGCTACTGTCTGAGACAAGTAATTTGATTATCATTATCATCATAGTAGTGTATCATCATTAGAGCTATGATTGTTACGTACTAAAAGTTAAGATTGCAACGTAGTATAATTAAGAAGTTAGACTTATGACTGTCTTTTGTTTTGGTTTCACACACAAACGGATAGTATAATGTGAACTAAGACCTCTGACTGTCTTTTATTTTGGTCTTACACACAAATAGTTGAATAATATATACTATCTGCATTAAAACCTTACCTTTTATTACATAAACACCCCAACCCTATTCATCATAAGTAATGCCATGAGTGATTTCCAAGGATTTGGAAATCAAGAGTTGCATTTGTTAGGACTAATTAACGAATAAAATTAAGCTGTTTACTCACAAATCATTATTTAAATATAGTTATTTTAAAATATTTATATATTTAATGTAAACGGCGATGTTTGAAAACAAATGAGAAACGATTGGTACGCTTCATTTGCTTCTTTTTTCGTCACTGCAACCAGATCATATTATTTATTGCCAAAGCAATGCAATACTGTTAGAATGCACTCTAGTGGAGAAAAAATGAAACACATCAAACTGTATATTAATTCATTTCTGATGTCCTATGATGTAAATATGACAATTATGTTTTTCTGAGAAAAAATACATTTAAGAAAGTGCAAACAGTGGTTTCCTTTTTGGTGGTATAATCAATTGCTACAAATGTTTTTATATTAACTCCCGCATGCGGTATGTGTTGACATTCATGCACTATATATACAATCTGGTAACCGTATTTCTTGGTGAGTCAGTCACTGCAAAATAATGCTATGACTTATTCAGAATGTTAAAAAGGTGGTGCTTTCTTTATTATGATAAACTTTAGTTGGTAAATTCTAGGCGAAACACGACTGTGATTGGTTGTAAATAAAAAAATCATTGTAACGTGATTGGCCATTGACTCCCATTTGGGGCATGATTTATAAATAGTCACAATAACGTCAGTGATTTTTAGGTTTGCAACAATATTTGTAGCAGTGCTTTCACATTGTATTATTGTTTACATCACACTTGGGAATAACCATTTGATCCTGACTAAGCCACCTGTGACTCCAATCACCACCTGAATGTATTGTGGGATGTAGGCTGCGTGGTTGTGCGAAATATTGGCTGTTCGATTCTGTATTTTTGCGAATGCGATGTGAAATCCTCCCTCAGCTCTGTTGTGTGGACAGTCTACAGGGAATTCTGCCCACTACATTTACCAGTCTGATTTAATTCCAATAAACAGAACCACGTACATAGTATTCCGTTTCAACACAACTCACCTTCTCGATAGAACTATCGATTTCACTTCTGTTTGTCTACTGCCAAATGAGTTGTGTAGTGTTGAAAAACACAGAATCGTTCCTTGGTTCAATAGTCACATTTTGACAGTATTGTGTACATTTACATTTATGTAGAATTAGTAATAAGTAGAGACCGGATTGTATGCAACATAAAAAACTCGAAATATTATGCAAATATGCATGAAAAATGTCAATATATGCAATACCAAATAATAATAATAATAATAATAATAATAATAATAATAATAATAATAATAATAATAATAATATATATAAACATAACAATTTTTACTTTATTAGATATTTTATTTCTGATTTTTTTAAATATCTTGGGCCAATAATTACAAGTTCAGGTACATGTGAGAGAGATGTACAGACTAAAATTGCAATGGCAAAAAATGCAACTAAGACATTACATGGAGTAATTTGGAACAAACTATTACAAAGGAAACTAAAATGAAAATTTATAAGAGCATAATACAGAATATCTTGTCATATGGAAGTGAAACTTGGTCTTTGACGGAATTACAAAAGAATAAAATTAGAACAGTTGAATTTGATTATTTTAGAAGAAGCCTCCAAAAAACAAGACATGATAAAATAGGACATGAATTCCTTTGGAGAGAATGAATGTCATCACATCTGTTGTTAAGAGAATTGAAAATCAAACGCTTAAATGGTATGGCCATGTACAAAGAATGGAAAATGAAAGATGGCCAAAAAAATGTATACCAGTGGTCACCCCCTGGAAGATATAAACGTGGCAGACCAAGCTGAAAATAGAAAACTTACTATAATGGATGATAGGAATTTGGAAGAGGGAGATTGGAATGATAGAGATAAATGGAAACTGAAGACGGCAAACATATAAGTGGGGGAAAGCCGAAGAAGAAGAAAATATTTTATTTCTAAATTAACATAATAATTTGTATTTTTATTATCTATGTGTTAATATTATTAATCACTGATAAATAATAAATTATCAATCATTATCACGCAGAAGTTTTGTTCACAAATTAAAATATTCAACATTTTCTTACTATTGTAAACAGAAACGATCAGGTACAGTTCCAAATGCTCGATAGTAAGGTTATGTCTTCGATTGCTCAAAATATGTTTATAAACAGAAAAGAATCGTTGTACGTCAACTGAATTAATTGGGCAGTATTTGAATGTGGGTGCTATTTTGGCACTTATTATTTCTGGTAAAAGCTCGCCCGTCACATTTATAAAACTATTAATTTGACACAAACGTTCAAAGCCTGGGTTATCTTTCAAAATGTTTTCAAACTTTTCTGTAAGTTTGCTCGGTAATACTTCGGAAATAAGGAGTTCAGTTGTCCGATTTTATTCATTAACTGAATAGATTCAATCAACGCCAAACCTTGAGTTTCAAACTTTTTAATAGTTGCAGGTGTATGTTTTTTTAATACTGGAATCGATAAATGCTTCCTTGCACTGACGAACTGCCACAAAGCCCCTGCACTATCGAAATCCTTTACTACACTTTTGATGGCCTCGAAATCTTCATTGTAAAACAATACAGATTTTTAAAATGATGTAAATATTGCGGAAAACTATGTGTTATCACTAGTTTATAGTTAAAATATGCAATAACAGGTGAAAAAGGTCTAAATATGCAAATGCGTGTGCAACCTGCAAATGCATATATTCCGGTCTCTACTAAAAATTAACAGTTGTAAATGATTTATTGTATACACACTCTCTTATAAGTAATGTCGTTTATTAAAGAAAGTTATATTTGTTTTTTTTTATGACAGGAAATGAAACTACTCTTTCAGACTATTTAACTCATGCCACAAAGGTTAGTCAATGACCAATCACGTTTCAATGAAGTTTGTTTTACAACCAATGACAGTCGTGTTTCACCTCGCTCTTTATCGATTTCTCTTTATCAGCTCATGCTTATGTGATAAAGAAAGGTCCTCCTTTTTAATGTTCTGAACAGGTCAAAGCATTATTTTTCTCCAGCAAATACATTGAATATAGCAAATAATGAAAAGATTCCTTGATTTTACTGAGTTGTTTACTAAAAAAATAAATGAATAACCCGTAATGTTGATTATGATATATAGTTTGATTTGTTTCATTATTTCTCCACTTGGGTGCATTCTTACAATATTGCGATCTTATTTGGCAATAAATAATATGATCAAGCAGCAGTGAATGAACATAACCTCACATTTCTGATTTGTTTTCAAACATCGCCATTTACGTTAAATATATAAATATTTTAAAATAACTATAGTTAAACAATGATTTTTGAGTAAACAGCTTAATTTTATTCGTTAAATAGTCCTAACAAATGTCACTCTTGATTTCAAAATTCTCTAGATAAATTCACTCCTCACTTCGTGAGTCGTGAATTTATCGATAATTTGGAAATCACTCGTGGCATTACTTATGACAATTATATTTTTCTTGATTGTTACCTGGGAAAAAATACATTTAAGAAAGTGCAAACAGTGGTTTATTTTTTTGGTGGTATAATCAATTGCTACAAATGTTTTTATATTAACTCCCGCATGCGGCATGTGTTGACATTCATGCACTATATATACAATCTGGTAGCCGTATTTCTCACAGGCTCAGTCACTGCAAAATAATGGTCAGACCTGTTCAGAATATTAAAAAGGAGGAGCTTTCTTTAATATGGTAATTATAACACTGATAAATATTTCGTGAAACACGACTCTGATTGGTTGTAAAACAGAAATCATTGAAACGTGATGGGTCATTGACTTCCATTTGGAGAATGAGTTAAATAGTCAAGGAATATTTCCTTGATAATGGCATGTGAGATCATGTCCAAATATCGCTGTCGGAATCATAGGCCAAAGGCCAATCTTGAATCCTTAAATTTTGTTTACCTGAGTATGCCATTGAACTCCTCCTAAACGACTGGGTCTTTTCATGATATTTTTATTGTTTGTGTTAGATTGGTCCCTGGATAGATTAGATTCAATATTGGACCCGATAAAACCATTAGACGTAGGAGTTCACCTGAAACAAAAATTAAAAAATCGCTCTAACAGTAGCAGTTTTCGATGGTTAACAACGAAATTCAGTATATAATATTAAAATAAACTGAGGTAGGTATTGGCAAAAAATCATCGAAATCCGTCCGTTAGAAGTGTGGGTTCACCTGAAATTCTAAATAAAAAATTGACTCGGAACCGCCATGTTTGGTTTGTCGCAGTATATACCATATAATATAATTAATCCGTAATATGTTATATATTTAGGCGTAGCAGCGCACGTCAGATATATATATATATATATATATATATATATATATATATATATAGTGCATTGTAAAAAATTACCTTAATGAAGATATATAGACTTACAAATAGCAATTTGTAAATTTTTTATATATTTATTTTATTTATTTTAAATTAATGATTTTTTGTATTTTATAGCGTCAGTAAAATAAATAATCAGGAGCTTACATTAACACGTAGATTTAAATATATGTTTTTTTAGTAAATGTTACAGGAGTATTTGAGAATAAGGTTCTTAGGAAAATTTTTTGGATCAAAGAGAGATGAGCAGACAGGTGAATAGAGAAGACTTCATAATCGTGAATTACATGGTCTTTATAGAAAGTCAGATATAATGAGAACAATTAAGTCTCGTTGATTGCGATGGCAGGACATGTGGCACGAATGGGGAATGAAAGACGTGCATGGAAGCTTCTTGTAGGAAAACCAGAGGGAAAACGCCCAGTTGATAGACAAGAATGAGGTGGGAAAATAACATTAACTATAATTTGAGGGAAGTAGATTATACAGGGGATGATTGGAAAGCATTGGCTCAGGATAGGGATGTATGGAGAGTTAGTCCGCGTGGCCATGAACCTACGGGTTCGATAGTGCCAGTGAGTTATTTAGTTAAATGTTACAGGAAATATATAGAAAATTATGTTAAATTTCATTATATGAAATTCAATCTTAGATGCTCTTCACAAAGAATTTAAAACATTAATTGGATACAAAAATATTAATAAGGGAAGAACATTTATTTTTATTTCACTATTTTCAATCAAAAAATCATTTCCATAGCTTCGAATTATAGATACCAAAATCGAAAGGCCTAAAGAATTTGTATCTTTCATATTTATATATTGAATTTATGTTGAGTTCAAAAATAGATTCCCTCCATTTATATTCTAGCTATTTTTCTCTCAATGTAGAAATTTCATATTTCAGCATATCTTGGTTCTTTGAAATAGCTTCTATATATTTCCTTCAGCACCTTTAACATCAATATCGTATTTTACTCTCTCGTTCCATCAGTAGATACGGCTCTCGTGACCTGTTCTTCCGTACCATGAACTTTAATGGTACATTTACTCGCAAATGTGTCGTAATAACGGGGAAATGTTATGATGCACATCTCCATATGACTATCAACAATATAAACACTGCCGTTTTATTGTTAATTTGAGACCAACACTTTCAGTACAACTAACCGTTATCATAAAATTTATACATTCAAATAGCATGGAGCAAATCTAATTTTAGTAAATAGCTTTTCTAAATTATTTTTATGTAATATTTATTTATAGACGCTTTAAGATCAAGATCATATGGCGTCATGGAATCTTTAGATGCAGACATTAGTATTGCAGTCGTATTGGCCTATTGTGTGTTTTTAAATAAGGAGTATGCTATAGATGGTGATGATGATAATAATAATAATAATAATAATAATAATAATAATAATGATAATAATGGTAACGGTAATATTAATAATTAGTTACTTAATACAGGCTTTCCACTTTACAGCAATTCGCCCTTGATTCCTGCTTTCCAGAGATTCCTGTCTTCCCATTGTCCCTCTTCCATACCTTCTTCATCATGGCAGCATATATACCCTCATTATGGTTTTACAAACATAACATTGTTTATACATATATTTTTGCTAACTCTAATTCCTAAGTTTACTATTTTTTTCCAGATACTAACTTACTAACTCACTGGCACTATTGAACACGTAAGTAAATGGCCGCGCGGATGTAATCTCTCCATATATCCCTATCCTGAGCTAATTATTTCCAATAATTCCCTGTATAATCATACAAAGTAAGAATTTAATGTAATGAACTTGAATCATAGGCCCTACTTTTATTGATTTGACATTTTTTATTTGTTTCATTAATTTAAATATTTTTGAACAGATTTTAATATGATTTTTCTTTCTTACAGGTGAGTGCTGTGAACTGTATGGAAATCATCCCACGTGCTGACTCAAAGGTTAAAACATTTTATATAATAATTAACTTAGGATTAGCTACTGTACTATGCTTCTTAGTCACACTGATCAGTACGCTGGAATTTTATAAGAGTGTGTATAGAGTATCCCAGTATTTTGCCCTGTTTTCAACGTGTTCCCTATAAAATAATAAATAAAGTTAAAAAAAGTTGTATTAATAAGTTATTTGAGTGTTTAAGTTCTCTAAAAAAATTAACAACATATAATACACTTCCCTGCGGTGACACGAAGAATATCCAGTCTGAATTCAATTCCATCCAGGTCCGGAGTAATGATACCAATGACTTCTACAATCCAGGCATGCAGGTGTGGAAAGTTCTGCAATCTAGTGGCGAATACTCTGGGCTTTATGTAACCCCAAAGAAAATACATCAATGATATGATGTCAGAGAAACATATAGGCCACATGAGGGGTTCATCTTGCCCTATCCAGCATCTTAGAAATATTTCATTCAGAATTTTCCGGACATAGAACGAATAGTGAGGTGGAGCGCCACCTTGCAGAAACCACAGGTTTGATTCCAGGTCCTGAACCTGGGAAAAATCGAAAATCTCAAGCATGTCTAGGTACCTAACTTCTGTGACCTACTTCTCTGCAAAGAAGAATGAAGAAGATATTGTTGAACATAAGGATGAACCAAACATTAATTTTGGGGCTATGTCGCACAGTTTTCCTGAATCAATGTAGATTCTGTGACCCCTACATAAACATTTTACTTACAGTTCGCAAGTCAATTCTCGGATTGTGGAAGCCATTGGTACCATAACTCTGGTCATGTTGCAACGGACCTGGACGGAAATTGAATATATGCTGAACATTCTTCGCGTCACCGCAGGGAATAACGTGGAAGTGAATTGATTTTTTCTGAGAACTTAATTAACGCAAACAAATTATTTGAAAATATACTTCCATTAACTTGATTAATTTGTCATAGGAAACACATTGGATGTAGGTAATTTCGGTGTGGAGACTGTACAATATTGAAAAATTTCCAGTTAATTAAATTGATATTTATTTTATGTACTTTTTCCATAGTCAGGCAGTATTCACACTGCAATAAAATAATGAAATTAATACACGTTATGATTACATAAACAGAAGAATAAATTATTCCTTTAGAAGTTTTATAAAAAATAAACTGTCTCATCTCTAAGATTGTTAAATAAAATCCTTCAAAAGATAAGCTTGAAAATTAAGGTTGGCCAAGTGCTTGTTGTCGCATGTCGCAGTACAGAAGTCCACGAGGTTCGTGTGACGAAAGCCTCTATGTTTCTTTCAGACTTCCGAATCCAATTTCTCTAGTTCTAGGTTTAAGAAGTTACTCACTTAACTTTACGAATTGGGTGGAATATAAACCAGACAGTTTAGGCCTTACACAAGGAAAGGTATATCCAGAACATTCGTAATATTAACCTATGTCTCATGTCAGATATGTTAACCTTTATTACCAAAGAAGACATTTGATGCAAGAAAATTATATAATTTATTAGCGATTAATACTTTAAATTTTAAACATACCCAAATGACATCTACCTCAAAATTCCTTAAAGAAGTTAATATATCTAACTACAGTGAAAACTAATTGTATTGTTCCCGTTTTATCGTTTTCGCGGATTCATCATTGAATTTCTACAGTTTCTCTACTAATATTTTAAAATGTGAGGAAAAAACCACACGTGTATCATTCATCAATTGATCATTTTTCCGCAATTGTAAGTTAGAATTTTTAGTCAAGAACAATATAATACCCAGATTGACCTATCTTAAATGTTTATTTATGTTTCTGAATTCCTTTTGATCCCGTAAATGGCATAACTGATTAGAATGTTGGATTCAGTGATCAATGAGCTGTTCCATTTTTATGAACTATTTTTGTCAAACATACCAGTCCAGACTTTCACTGAATTATCTTCTTGTATCTTGTAAGCCCATGTTTCCCTTAACAGAGATTTAGGCGCTCTCCCCCTACAGGGAAGAATTTGAACCATACTATTTTAGTAACACTTGTTTTCGTATAGATGTCATTTCAGTGGTCCGTGGTCAACGTTCCGCCTCATACTGACATCTAGGAAAATTCGGTAAAGTTTACTTACAGGCCTTTTCATTCAGCTTAAGGATCTTTTACGAGCCTGAAAATCTTCAGACTCGGGACCCACGGCTTAAAGTCCCTCCCGGAGGACTTGCTCCATGGATTTTTCCATCCTAAAAAAAACATCGACCCCGGCCGGGTTTGAACCCGCGACCATCGGAACGAGAGGCAAGGAGCATAACCACTTGTCCACCGCGGCCGATTTCACTGAATTAACCTTTTCTCAAATTAAGTATTTTTTTAAGTTGTTAGGGAAGAAGTGGGTGAGTATCGACCACTTTAACAATTAGTCGAATAACTATAATATTATTCGTAAAAAAAATTAAAAATTAGTATTGTTTGATGTTCTATTACTTACTTAGCTATACATAAAACATACTATTACCAGTTTGAAAAAAAGCTACTGCCTTGGTTTGATTGGAGTTCCCTCGACACTTGTTTACGATTACCTTATTTAAAGCTAAATAAAAAGTTGAAATACACAGTAATGCAAACGTTGTGCCTCTTCTAACAAAATCACACATACAATTCTTTGCTGTGTAATATAGACCGCATTCTTCATAAACCCATTCTGAACATAAGTGCATCTGTATCACAAAATATATATTTCATGAGGTATTTAATTGAATATTTTAAATATTAATAACAATAAAACATATTCGAACAATGCGGAGTCACTTCTTTGTTTCGGGGTAATTCCGATCCGTATTCATTGGCGTTACCCCAAAGTATCATGTTGGAAATATTTTGGCACCATTTCGTATTGGAGTTGAATTTTGAAACTATAAGTAATTATTTCGTATTAATATTCACTCAGTTATCACATATAGTAAAAACAATACATTTAATTGATAAATAATTTACTTAGTGTAAATCAGTTTAGCTTCTTTACAAGAAAAGTATACTAAACACAAAATGTCCACCACACTGCTGAGATGCTGTTCAGCTAGCATTGACATTATGCGCAATGCTTGAAACATTTCGCAGATGTCAGAAATATGCAGAACGCAGTTCTATTAGTGGTATCTGAATAAAATGATGATCAGAATTCCCCCACTTTACCCTTATATATACATACATGCGTGCGCGTATGTGTGTGTGTGTGGCCTTCATTTCTAAATGTCAAAATTTAAATCGTAACATACAAAAAAGCTTCCTTTCATCACAGTATTATATGAAAAATCAGTATTTATACATTTCCTTGCTATGAATATGTTATTGAATTAGGTATACCCAAGCATGATAATAATTGTTCATGAGTATTTATTACATTTACGACCACAGATTTTGTAGACTTTTTTTGTGCTTGTGATACCTATAATTTTTAAGTGCATTGAACAAAAATAAAGTTGACTTCCGATCTTTACGATAAAATGTCTAGCTTACATTTATCATCATTTCGGAGAATTTACCCCTGTTTTGATTAGCTATCAGAAATAAAGTATCTTGAATAATTTCATGTGAATAAAAAGTATATCAAATTATAATTTCAATTAGCTGACACAGCAATACTTTCAGTTGACAAATGTTTTTAACTTTCTGATCTGTTATATGAGGAATATTTACATTGCATGAGGAATAGACGTAGTCATTATTCATTTTTTTCCCCAACATCAAGCGTCATATATATAAATTCTCAATGATATATGTGAAGGCAATGTCTTTTTTTTGGGGGGAGGAGGGGTGGCAATATATATGAGGTAGTCAGGTGCGGTAGAGATAGGAAATATATGTGACACCCATCACCCATATCAGTAAAGTAGACCTTCCCAGATGTGAGTGACGGCCTATCCGACCGCATTCCTTACTCTCCTAGTGATCCCTACCTAAAAAATCAACATTCGGTACTGCTAGTATTAAGATCCTAAAATAATTATATCTAGTGTTTCCAGTATTAAAGATGCGGTGATGTCAACATTTCAACCAATAAAATTGAACGAAGATTAAAATTATTTCAAACTGTTTCTAAGTATTGATGTTTCCATCATCATCATCATCATCATCATCCTCCTTTACGGATTAGGGTATTTGACTGTTCCGAACTCACATCTGTTCATCCCAGCGCATTCTTGGTCTTCCCACCGATCTTCGTCCTCCGGGATTATACACCAGTGCCATATTTGGTATCCTATCCTCTGTTATTCTTTGCAGATGTTCTATCCAATTGTTCCTGTGTTCTTCTATTTGTTGAATAAGTGGTTGTACTTTTAGTTCCTCTCTAATATTCTCATTTCTAATATGTTCTTCTCTTGTACAACCTTTCACAGCCCGTAGGAATCTCATTTCCGCTGCCTGATATTTTACTTTTTTCATTTTCCTTCAGGATCCAGGCCTCACTTCCATACATCGCCGCTGGTAGTGCCATCGTTGAGTAAAATCTTAGCTGCGAATCCTTTCTTACTTTGTTCTTTAGTGTTCGTCTGATTGTTCCACAAATTTGTTGAAATGTCTGTATTTTCTTAATTATATCTTGTACTTCTTCATATTGATGTTTTTAATATTAATTTAACATTTCTCACTCAAGGATTAATTATATTCAAGGGAGAAAAAATTGCGTTTAGATTGGAGTTTCTAAGGTACCTCAGTGGTAAAACATTGGCCTAGAAAGCCAAAGGCCCTGGGTTCAAACCACAATCTCAGCATATAATTTTTCTCTTCAAATATAATGTTTCTAACTTACAAACTATATCTAACTCACTGGCACTATCGAACCTGTAGCTTCGTGACCTCGCAGACATAAGCTCTCCATACATCTCTATCCTGAACTATTGTTTTACAATCATCCTCTACATAATCTACTTACCTCAAATCATGGTCAATGTTATTCTCCACCTCATTCTTGGACTACCAACAGGAAGTTTTCCCTGGGGTTTCCTACGAGACACTTCCATGCACCTCTTTCATTCGCCATTCGTGCCACATGTCTTGCCCATCTCAGTATACGAGACCTAAATCTTCTTATTATGTCTGGCTTCCTATAAAGACCTTGTATCTCACTGGTATGTAATGTTTTCCATTCACCTGTTTCTTCATCTCTCTTTGGTCCAAAAATTTTCCTAAGAACTTTGTTCCCAAATACTCGTATTTCCTTTCCTCCCATTAAAGTAGAAGTCCTCGTTTGGCATCTGTATAATAGAACAAGAAGAATAACAGTTTTATATATTTTCAGTTTAACGTTTTCAAACTCATTTACCCATCCATACTATTTTATTTAACAATATCTATATCTCTACATATCTATAATGACGTAGCCCATTGTTGAGTCATAGCCTCTTCTATATAAGGAGCTACTAGACCAAGTTAATTTTTAGTTACCTTATTTGCTCATAGATGTGACGGATGGCATTCGGTCAACACACCGACCCAATGAGACATCTAAGATGCAACTAAGGTATTACTAGGACGTTGATGTCGGTAAATTTTCCTTAGAGGCCTCTTTATTCAGGCTTAAGGATCTTTTACGAGCCTGAAAATCTTCAGACTGGGGATCCACAGCTTACAGTCCCTCCCGGAGGACTTGCTCCTTGGATTATCCCTTCCTAAAAAATCCACTGACTGAGGCCGGGAGCATAACCGCTAGTCCACCGGGGCCGATTTGTACTCTTAAAAATTCACGTCATTAGGGTGAAAATTAAAAGGTGGGCGTGAAAGGATTAAAATATCTTTCCCAGAAACCTCTTATTTCAGACTATAGATTCTTTACGTGCCATAAATTTAAAACACAGGTGCCACGGCTTCATTTTCCTACCGAAGGAAACTATGTCATGATTTTTCTTTCTGAAAAAAAATTTATCTTGGGAGAGTTTGAATCTGCGAATGTGAAATCTGTAGCGAGTTTGGTAACCCTTATTTCATAGGATTAATTGATCAATTTTTAATGTTTCTTTGTAATCCATCTGCACCCCGTGTTATCACGTCAAATGGACATGTTACATGTATAAAACGTAATCAAGCTGTAAAAATATACCGGTAAAATATGTACTTTGACATGTCCCATGCCATCCGGGCCGTAGGGAATGCATGTTTAAATTCTGTATCACACACGTTTTTAACCACATAGATCTAATGATATGGAAAGCCTCCATGGATGTGTGATCAGTTAAATCCCAGTTCCACCTCCGAGAAAACACAGACATTTAAGAAAACACACATAATTCACTCTTGCTTCCATTCTAAACATAGGAATATCATAGGCCTATGTTTGATTATGGTGGTCAGATGGTGTTGAAGGAACGCTTTTGGTTTAAAGTTTCTTGGAATTTCCATTTTTTTTTTTAAATTTTGTGCACTTTTTTCTGATTTTCGAGTGCATAAATTTCTTCAACTCTTGCAGACGAGGAAAACCCCCGAAAAAGAAAACCTTCAACCAAGAAACTTGTCCCGACCTGGTTCGCTGCGTACCAGGCAACGAAGTTATCCAGAGACCACAGCGCTGGACTTGTGAAAAAAACACGATAAATTCATAACTAATAATAGTGAACGAAATCAGATATTCTTTTCGAATCTTAGTGTATGAATATATAATAATAATAATAATAATAATAATAATAATAATAATAATGTTTTATTTATTCTGGCAGAGTTAAGGCCATAAGGCCTTCTTTTCCATTCAACCAGCAAAAATATACAAAAAACATGTTTACAGTATACATCATCTACGCACTGTACCAATTATAAAGGATTAAAAAAATGTTTAAAGTTTCAATGTAAATATCATATACAAACAACATTTTATACGATACAATAATAGTAATAATAATAATAATAGTAAAACAAACATCTAAAAGGATCTTCTCCATAATGCATTCCCTAAAGAGACTTAAACATGTTCTTCCTACAACTCTTAAAAGAATTTTAATCCAAACTTTAGTGATGCCGCATTTTGACTACTGTGACGTTCTACTAACTGACATTAAGTGACGGATTGTCGGACAAACTGCAGCGTGTCCATAATATGTGTATCAGATTCATATTTAATGTTCGAAAATACGATCACATTTCTCCATTATTCCACGAATTGTCATGGCTACATCTAAAAGAGGGAAGAAAATCGCACTGTCTAATTCTCCTATTTAAGATCCTACATACCTCGATTCCCAATTATTTATCATCCCGTTTCCAGTATCTATCCTCAAACCATAACCTAAACACAAGATCACAACATAGTCTCTTACTTAATATACCGCAACATAGGACATCACATCACTCCATGTCATATACCATGTCCACTTCTCGCAACTGGAATTCCCTACCACAAGAAATAAGGGACTGCCGGACATTGGCATCTTTTAAAAGAAATATAAATTTATGTTTGCTCTAAACTCGACTTCATTATTATCCAGTGTAAGATATATATATATATATATATATATATATATTAATTGGTGTTTCCCGTATAATGTATCATATTTATATTATTATTATTATTATTATTATTATTATTATTATTATTATTATTATTATCGTATCATTATTGTTATTACCCTATAAAATGTTGTTTGTACATGACATTTACATTGCTACATTTATTGTATCTTTAACTGTTTATAATTAGTATAGTGTATATCTATATTTGTCGAATATTTATTTGTATTTGTGCTGGTTGAGTGGAAGAGAGGGCCTTATGGCCTTAACTCTGCCAGAATAAATAAAGTATTATTATTATTATTATTATTATTATTATTAATAGTAATAACAACATTAATAATAATAATAATAATAATTATTATATTATTATTATTACTATTATTATTATAAAACCAATTGACATAAAATGTTGTCAACAGTAATCTAAAAAGAGGTTGTGTTTTTCTGAAAAAATCACGAGCGACAAAATCGCGAGTGATTTTGTCTAATGAAAAACTCAACATCAGAAGCTAAACATAATTATAATGTTTAAAATTTACCAAAAGTGAAGTTATGTATTCCGTTCTTACTTCCGGGCGATTTCTAAGCCGGCTGGATAGTTATAAATAGCATATGTTTACTGTTAAGTCTCTTTGAGCTTCAATAACAGATGATTGTATGATGAATAACTATTAACAATAATGCAGATTCATTATATAACATTAATAAAATTTTTAGATAAACAGAAGTAACTTTTTTTAGTAATTTTTGAAGTTTTCTTTTGGCATTTCTTGCTGTACCATATCGATCGTACATTGTTCCATCGATATCCTCGTCAAAGAAGATAATTTGCGGTGATATTTCATTACGAATAGGAATGGGCACGTTTATCAACAGGAAGAGACACGATTATCGGTGTATGAGTTAAATAGCCATAAGTAATGCCACGAGTGATTTCCAAATTATCGATAAATTCACGACTCACGAAGTGAGGAGTGAATTTATCTAGAGAATTTGGAAATCAAGAGTGGCATTTGTTAGGACTATTTAACGAATAAAATAAAGCTGTTTACTCACAAATCATTATTTAACTACAGTTATTTAAAAATATTTTTATATTTAAAGTAAACGGTGATGTTTTGAAAACTAATGAGAAACGATAGGTAGCCTACGCTTTCTACTGCTTCTTTTGTTTATCACTGCAACCAGATCATACTATTTATTGCCAAAGGAACGCAATATTGTAAGAATGCTCTCTAGTGGAGAAAAAATGAAACACATCAATCTGTATATTAATTCATTTTTGATGTCGTATACATTTAAGAAAGTGCAAACAGTGGTTTCTTTTTTTGGTGGTATAATCAATTGCTACAAATGTTGACATGTAAGCACTATTATATACAATCTGGTAGCCGTATTTGTTATAGGCTCAGTCACTGCAAAATAACGGTCAGACCTGTTCAGAATATTAAAAAGGAGGAGCTTTGCTTAATATATGATAATCCTAACGTTGATAATTATTTCGTGAAACACGTCTCTGATTGGTTGTAATACAGAAATCATTGAAACGTGATTGGTCATTGACTCCCATTTGGGGCATGAGTTAAATAGTCCGTATAATTTATATAAACTCTATAGACAGAATTAGGTTTAGAATATAATAGATTTAATTAGAGTGGAATATATTTATTTGGTCCCCGAAATCATATGGCCATCATCCTTATCATTATAATCCTTACCATTATCATTATTATCATCATCATCATCATCATCCTTCACCGGTGTGGAAAGCAACGGGAAGCTACCACACCTACACAATTCCCTAGTAAAGCTGCAAGCATAGCATGAAAATGCTATGATTGCAGTGAAGGACCTGCCTTCGGGCAGAAATACTATGGATGGATATTTATTTAGCCTGGTGGTGTTAAGGCCATGTGGCCTTCTCTTCCACTCACCCGGACAAACATATGTTACATTTCAATTCAAAGAAATTACAATAGTAGTACATACTAAACAATTCATTATCTGGTCAAACTGAACAATAATGGAAATATTGTCCAGTAATACATAAAATTAAATACAACTAAAATTAAACTAATGGAAGAATGTATACTCAAATGAATGACATCTAGAATCTACTATATATATAAATATTGTCCAGTAATACATAAAATTAAATACAATTAAAATTAAACTAATGGAAGAATGTATACTCAAATGAATGACATCTAGAATCTACTATATATATATAAATATTGTCCAGTAATACATAAAATTAAATACAATTAAAATTAAACTAATGGAAGAATGTATACTCAAATGAATGACATCTAGAATCTACTATATATATAAATATTGTCCAGTAATACATAAAATTAAATACAATTAAAATTAAACTAATGGAAGAATGTATACTCAAATGAATGACATCTAGAATCTACTATATATATAAATATTGTCCAGTAATACATAAAATTAAATACAATTAAAATTAAACTAATGGAAGAATGTATACTCAAATGAATGACATCTAGAATCTACTATATATATAAATATTGTCCAGTAATACATAAAATTAAATACAATTAAAATTAAACTAATGGAAGAATGTATACTCAAATGAATGACATCTAGAATCTACTATATATATATATAATATAAAGAAAAGAAAAAATACAAAGAAAGTAATAAATTAATCTATCGATTATATATAAGACATTAAATAAATATATTGACGAAGAAAGAAAGTAATAAATTAATCTATCGATTATATATAAGACATTAAATAAATATATTGACGAATCGTAATACTATTTTTATTATATAATAAAAAATTAATATTAGTTACAAAAGTAATATTAGTGAGATGTTTCTGTTAATCATTTTATTTTAAATTTGTTTCTAAAAGATGGTAAAGGTTTAATGCTTTATGGAGAAGTTTAAAATAGTAAAACTAAAGGTTTCAAATCAAGCCGCTGGTGATTTAAGATGGGATTTCTTCCCAGAGCTGTAAATATCAGTTAGTGGTCCCAAAAGCAAGATGCTGACCTCACAACTTGTGCCCTCTTGAGGCTCGACCCAGTGTCTCCCAGCGGAATGACGTAAAGAACTCTTGTCACAAATAAAAGTCAAACTCTGGAATCTCCCTACGTTCATTAAATTGGAGTTACTTCAAATCGAATATATTTCCAGACCAATCTCAGCTGCTACGGTCAATCTGTGGTTACATTCTTGTCTTTGTCAGCAGTTCTCGAATCACTTTCATTTCTGTCCCTTTGATTTAGTATGAACCGAATTCACTTCTCCTTGTCTCTGCTTCACTATCATATCTTATTCACCAACCGTTACTGAGCAACCGTGAAACTCAATTTTCCGAGTTCTCACAGAGAGGTACGACTATTGGATAATATCATTAGTTAAACATTTGTACCAGAAATTGTACAAGTCTCTAGCAATGTTCGATTTGTCGGTTCCTAGCTTTTTAACTTCCATATTCTCTTACTAACCCTCTTTAAAAATCCTACAAAAAAATAACTGAAATGCTGAAAAATTCTTATCGACAGTATGAAAGACGTGCATGGAAGCTTCTTGTTTTGGAAAACCAGAGGGAAAACGCCCAGTTGATAGACCACGAATAAGATGGGAGAATAACATTAACTATGATTTGTGGGAAGTAGATTATACAGGGGATGATTGGAAAACATTGGCTCAGGATAGGGATATATGGAGAGTTTATGTCCACGCTGCCATGAACCTACGGGTTCGATAGTGTCAGTTAGTATATATTTTGTAAGTTTATTTGATGGGTTTAACATAATTTATTTTCTTAATTAACCAACTCTCTGCCACAATATACTCTGTAGGTTCAAGGCCGCGAAGACATAAACTCTCCATAAATCCCTATCTTGAAAAAATGTTTTCCAGTCATCCCCTATATAATCTGCTTGCCTCAAATCATAGTTAAAACTATTCTCCCACCTCATTCTTGGCTACCAACTGGTCGTTTCCCTCTGGTTTCCATACAAAAATCTTCCATGACCCTCTTTTACTCCCCATTCGTGCCACATGTCCTGCCCATCGCAGTCTACGAGACTTAACTGTTCTTATTATAACTTGTTTCCTATAAATATAATGTAGTTCACTGTTATGAAGTCTTCTCCATTCGCCTGTCTGATCATCTCTTTTCCTAAGAACTTTATTCTCAAGTACTCGTAATATTTTCTCCTCTCTTAAAGTAATACTCAATGTTTCGCATCCATATAACTGGGAAAGTAGTAGTTTTATGTATTTTCAGTTTAACGTTTTTAAAAACGTTTGGACCACAAGAATCCTTGTAATGCATAATAGCATGAATTTCCATGTTTAATGTCTTTGTAGATCTCATTCGCATTTGTAGTTGTTACTAGGTATCTGAATTCAAGCACTTCTTAAAAATTTCCCTCATTTGTCATTAATTGTCCATTTCCATTATCCATCCATAGTAATTCTGCCCGAAGGCAGGTCCTTCACTGCAGTCATAGCATTTTCATGCTATGCTAGCAATTTTACTAGGGAATGGTAGGTGTGGTAGCTTCCCGTTGCTTTCCACACCGGTGAAGGATGATGATGATGGCCATATGATTTCGTGGACCATTTGGGCCTTAAATGTTTCCTAACATTTGTGTTACAGGTGAGGGAAAAGCCCAATTTCCATTATATAGGGGCCTAAAATAATGTATGTGTGAACCTAATTAAGGTAATTGCTACGTCATTGAGTGAGCTATTTTAACTTGAAAATATATACACCATACACTTTTCTTAACAAAACGCTCTTTAAACGTGTCACAGATTACATAATGCAAGAACTACACATTTAGAAGTCTCCTACGATAGAAGCATTATTTCGAAGTTTCCTAATCCGAAATATCCATCAACTGTCTTTTAGATTGAGTGCTAGAATTTCGGATCTGATAAAGGACATGTTACTTTAGCATTCTCTGAGTATAAAACTTTTAAAAATATTGTACTGACATATTATTTTAATCTAATCAATAAATTCATATATTCACTTGGGAACAAGGGTATACTCCTTGTCGAGAGTTTCTTAACCAAACTAAATTAATTGCTATTATTTCTCTGCATATGTCAGCGAGTGATATGTGGTTAGCAAATCACCTCGAAGAGACATGCAGACAACTAAGAAATTACTTGGATGGAAAAGGCCGATAATTTTGGCCCAGAGGCTCTAATTTAGGCTCCAGGTTCTTTTATGAATTCGAAAATCTTCAGACTCAGGATCAAAGCTTAAAGTCCCTTCTGGAAGACTTGTCCCTTGGATTTTTCCATTCATAGAGACTAATGATGCCAATAAAATTCAATTTACATTTGGAAATATCTTGAATAGATACGTAAAGCTAGGTAAAGTATAAGTGTGCGTTTAAGTAGTATTATGAAAATTTACGTTTGTTTTGACAATTATTTGTCTATTGAACAAAATAATAAAAAATGTACATACATACATAAGGACTTTATTAAACTAAAAGTAAGATACGTACAATGTTATTTACAAATATGGATCGCACGGGCAGTAAGCTGTACGTGCTGTTGACAGTCCGTTACAATAAGTTGATGTTTAAAAACAAAAAAAAACAATAACATTACAATTAGATATCAATACAATTACATTATACATTAACTTAGTTATGTAGAATTATTAAGAATTAATGACATTGCAATTTGCTAACATATTTATTTATTCCTGAATAAGTGTTGTTCTTATTTTCCGCGTTTTGTCCAGAAATCTACCCAAGTTTATCCAATTTTCTGGGTTTATCAGTAACTAGTAGCATGCCAATCTTCCACGATTTGAATTTAGAAATCTTTCCGGTAATAACTGATGCCTCCAATATTCTAAATCGTTACATTTTCCTAATATATGTATCTCGTCTTCAAAGCTCCCGCACATTGGACATATTCACATATCGTGATCGTCGCTAATTTTTAAAAAATTCCATGCCCCTAACCTGAAACAAGCAAGCCCTGATCTCTCTTTAAATCCTAGATTGAGCATATACGATTCTTTTCCCCAAACCTGTTTTAGGTCTCTTTGTAAAAATAGTGATCGTTTTCCCGTACATTCGGCCAAAATATTTTGTCGGTTTATATCTAAGTATCTCCTCCTAATTTTTCTTCACACATTCTTGCGATTTTCAGTCCCTTTTTCCCATACCCAACCCATCCCAATCTTTTGGAGTTCTCTCTTAACTTCGTCTGCCCAGAATTTCCCATTTGCGTTCCTAATTTGGTGGTCGTAACAAATTGCTCTGAGCATTGTTTGTTCACCTTGGATTAGCCGCAACCAGTACTTGAGTACACGAATTTTGCAATTTATGTCGTCCTGAAATTGTAACACAGGTATATACTAAAGGCATGAGAATTGCAAAATCCATTTTTTCCAATTTTATGAAATGTTACATATTTTTTTTCAAATATCATCAATTCTCAATTATATTAGCTACCCGATAAAGTATTGTAAACCATACATAATTATGACAACTAGTGTTTGCCTAGTGGTCGAATTTGACCATCAATAATACGTCACCACACTTATTATCTCACTTTATATTATATTAGATATTGTTTGTTTTAAATTGTATTTTATTATATTTGACATTGTACTGGACGTTTTATTATGGTATAAATATATATATATATATATATATATATATGGTAGCTAATGCCCGGCGTGAGCTGCTACTCCTAAATAAAATTATGTGTTTTAAATTTAGTTGAGTAAGTAAAAGGAAAAATAATTATACATTTATATCGTTATTACTTTTTTAGGCACCCTGTGCTGATTACCTGGCATTGCCCGGGAATCTACGTATCCCGATGTATTTGGCATAAATGAGTTGAAAGGCAAAATTCGTTATTTCGGGTTATAGATGCTGCTGCTCCGCTTGCCCGGGAATCCACTTACCCCGATTTCTTGGTATCAAAGAAATACAAAAATGATTATTGAGAGTTATCCATAAAAGATAAACATAAGCTGTCGAGGGCTTTTATGTAGAGTTTTTTTTTTAGATATTCAATTCTGTGTACATTAATTTGGTGTATTTGTTATCGTTTAGGCAGCGTAAGCCATTTAGACGTACAAAAAACCACTTTTATTTTACTTTTTCACTACAAAGGGCGATTTTTAAGGGTGAAGGGCTTGAGCATTAAAACTCTCTTACAGCCTATAACCTTTCCGGGAAAATCCTGAACAGTTTTCAAAAAGCCCCATCACAATCGTATGTGCACGATTGTCCGGGAATCTACTCATCCCGATCTTCTTGGCATCAATGAAAGACAAAAATGGTTATTGTGAGTTATCCGTAAAAGATAAACATACGCTTTCGCGGACTTTTTTGTAAACGTTTTGAGATATTCAATCCTGTGTAAATGAATTTTGTGTATTTGTTATGGTTTAGGCAGCGTAAGCCATTTAAGGTCAAAAAAGGATTTTTTCACGTTTTTCACTACAAAGGGTGATTTTTAAGAGTGTAGACGTTGAGTACCACAATTCTCTTATAGCCTAAGTTCATCCCGCGAATCTCCCTAACATTTTGCAAGAAACCCCATCATAATCGAATGAATGGTGTGTCCGCGCATAAAGTACAAACAAACATTAATTCATTTTTATATATTAGATTATATTGTAGATTTTCGCGGATATAAGTGTATTTAAGAACGTTTCTTGGGTTTTCCGCGTCATGGATTCAAGGTCGGCCTCTGACCCCTGATTCCAACGTTTCGGCATGATCCTACATAGCATAATCAATCCTTGATAATGGCCGAAACGTCGGAATGAGTGGTCAGAGGCCGACCTTTAATCCTTGACGCGGAAAACCCAAGAAAACATTCGTAATCATATATATATATTGGAAATGGATTAACTGACACCTTAAGATTATTATAATTTTGCTTTGACATTCATTTGATGAATTGCATTTTCTCTTTTGTTTTGTTCTTGACATTTCTTCTTTCCGTTTATAATTCATAGGCTATAATATAATGATATAAAATGATATGTAACATATATAATGAATTCTAAAATGTAAAAACTGTATTGAGTGTTGTACGTACGGAGCGTTAAATATGAAGAATAGAGACTTCTAAATAAAAGATTCGACTCTACGATGAAAGTAAGGGAAGAAAGTTGTTTCCAAATGTTTTATTGATAACGCTAAAGCTCAAATGTCGGTTTACAAACAGAGAAGAAAATGGTACTCAACTGTTTTGTCTTTACTTATCTTCTAATATAAAAAATGAAGTGTGGCACATGTGACAATGTCTATATGGGACAAAGTGGTAGACCTTTTATATCTCGGATAAAGGAACACATGAGAGCATATAACAGAAATTTAGAAAATTCAAACTATGCTAATCACCTATTCCAATTTAATCATTGTTTCGATCCAAATTTTGAAATTTTACATATTTGTGATAAGGGTAAGATTAGATCTTTTGGAGGCTGTAGAAATTAATAAGTTTAAAAGTAGTAAAAAACTGTTAAATTCTCAACTTGATTTGAATGAATCCCCTTTGTTAAATTAAAAAATTTAAATAAATATTGTTGTATTGTTGCTTAGATCAGTTGGAACACAATTCATAATTTGTTAACATGTCTGAAGAAGGTACAGTGTACCGAAACAGCTGTCACTGAATTATATAATAAATATGAAAATCAAATAAAACTACGTTTTATTTTTATTTAATTAATAAATGAATATTTGTTTATTTGTTTGTTCGTACTTTATGCGAGGCCATACCGTTGATCCGATTGTGATGGAGCTTTTTGCAAAATGTTCAGGCGATTACCGGGATGAGCATAGTCTATAAGAGAGTTGTGATACTCAACTTCTCCACCCTTAAAAATTGCCCTTTGTAGTGGAAAACGTGAAAAAAGCAGCTCTTTGGACGCGTAAATTGCTTACGCTGTCTAAACCATAGCAAATACACAAAATTAATGTACACAGAATTGAACATTTCAAAAAGCTCTACAAATAAAACCGCGACAGCATATGTTTATCTCTTACTGATAACTCACAATAACAATTTGTGTCTTTCATTGATACCAAGAAGATCGAGACAAGTACGTAGATTCCTGTGCAAGCATAGCAGCACATGGCGGATATTCTTTTACGGATAACTCACAATAACGAATTTTGACTTTTAGCTCAATTATACCATGAAGATCGAGATAAGTAGATTCCCGAGCAACACCGGGTAATCTTCACGGGAAACTTAGAATAATTACGATATACATTTATAATTATTTTTTATTTTACTTATTCGACTAATGATAAGAAGTAATATTAATTGTATTGTATTTATAAAATGTAATCGTTTATGTATATTGTAATTTAGATGTAAGACTATTTTTTTGTATTTTTTAAAACCTGGTTAAGTGACAGACAAGGCCTTAAGGCCTTAACTCTGCCAGGTAAAATAAAGCTATTATTATAAAATAAAGCTATTATTATTACATTTTGTCTTTCAGCTCATTTATGGGGTAATCAGCACGGGGTATCTAAAAAATATAATTGTATAATTATTTTTCCTTTCACTTATTCAACTAAACATAAAAGCACATTAGTTTTCATTTATTTAGGCGTAGCAGCGTACACCGGGTATTAGCTAGTTTATATATAAATACTTAAACAAAATCTGTAGACATACTTTAATGTAGCCTGTGTTTTAAAATAATTATGATCATCGAATGTTGTAAAATTTGGACATCGCTGTTACATTTATGGATCAGTAAGCGAACGCAGTAATAGTTTTTGACATTCAAAGCAAGTTGTTCATTTTTTAAATACTCATTTCGTAAATGAAAGAAGCGTAATATACTCGGAAGGGGAATTGATTTATTAACGTTATTGCCGGTATGAATATTTGAACCGCGTTGCGAAATGAATAGCGCACCCGACCCATGAAAGCAAAAGTTCATAAAAACTGTAATATTTTAAATGGTTGCATCAGCGCTGAGTCCCACTGACTTAACCACAACGCTCCCACAGCGCTTCCAGTTACAGGAAAAAAGGCACATAACATCCCATATGTACTTTATTTACTCTCACATGAATATCAAGTTTTGCAGCATAACACACATTTGAAACCATAAAATTTAATTCGGAAATATTTCCCAACAATATTACAGTGTTAATATAAATTTCAATGTGTCCTTGTTTCCAAAGTATGTAATTATTTATATCGAACATCAGAGCCATAAACAGCCTATAGGCTACGTGCAGGACAGGAAAAAAGTTTGAAATTTTAATAAGGTGGAAATGTGCAGGTTATTTTCAGATCGTCTAACAAACATTTTGGGAAATTGTAAATAACTATTTGCACGATGGTCCATTCTTTCGTACTTACAGGAATGGTGATCATGATTGGAAGTTAAATTTTCTAAATTTCGGGTTTGCCAATCTATAAATAATTAAATAACTGTACCTAATATTACAAATTACCTACTTACAGCGGGAAGTAAAACCATTATTTTCTATGTATACTTCGTACAATTTAGTCTATATACAAACAATATGTTCCAAGAGGTAGTGTTATATTATACGAAACAAATCACAGCATTTTAAATGAACTGAACTTTTTTGAAACAACATAAAACAATGAATCAGTACTTGCCGCAATTTTTTGACTGATTGGTGCCACGGCCTGCTGTAGTCTCAACTAAATTATTTTCGGCATTTACCGTGTGTGTGTGTATATATATTATATAGGCCAGAATACTATCATTCAGTTGTTTATAACGAATGCAAATATTTCCAACAAGGATGTTATTATTTTACTATTATTTATTATTTTGAAAACACCATCGTGCAAAACATAATGTACAACGGACGTTTGTGAAGTGTTTTACAGAATGTCGGAAATTAAAAACCGAGCGATAGCGAGGTTTTTAATAATTTCTTCGCTTCTCTAAAAACCATTTCCCAACCTCGTATTGTAATATACTAGTACTATTAACTCTCGGGTATGGTACAGTTAGTGTAACTTTCCATACATTTTCATAGTTTTCATAACTTTTAATTTTAATCTCTAACTAATCTTAGTAGTAGGACTTCATTAGACTAAAAATAAGATACGAACAATGTTATTTACAGATATGTGTCGCACGGGCATCACACCGTGTGTAATATTGACAGTCCGTACCAATAAATAGTCTAGTAATAATATGAAATAGATAGAACAAAAAAAAACAATAGAATTACATTATACGTTAGGGGGGGTGATGGGTGAAAAATTGATCACTTGAGATCAAAATTGGTATTTTGTTTTCTACTAAAAAATAGCCTGTACTCTAATGTATATGTTGGCAAAGTTTCAGAGGCCTATGGCGCTTCTAAGTGCCCTAAATTACGTCAGACATAAAAGGCTGCGTCAGTTAAATACTACCTGCATGCAAATCTTTAAACTTGTTTTTCTACACTTTTATTTCCACTTCATTTTTGTAAATTCAAAATTAAATGGAATTCAGAAATTTTGTCCTAGAAGGTTCAAATTTTTACTGCATGTCCTAAAAACAATGAATAATAAAGTACTGCATGGGTTTCATGATTGAAGTAGTATTTTAAGAAATAAAAAATAAAACGTATGCAATTATTAATTTTTTTTGTAATTCCACGCATGAGGTACAACATTATTTTTTTTCTCCCTTTGTATTCACATTATAAGAATTCTAATGTATGATGTTTTTTTTAAATATTTTAGGGGTTCTGTAAAAAGAATCATACATTTAACTAAAAAAAATTGTGGCCAATTTTAATATATGTATTTTTTAAATATAATATTTAATAACTCATAAAATAAATGTCTCACAAGAATGAAACTTCAACACATCATTATGATAATACAGTGAATATTTGTACAAAAAATCGAGTTTCAAGCTCAAAAATGTAGAAAATAGTAATTATCCCTATCACCCCCTTAATTAAGTTACGTAATATTATTAAGCATTAATTATGTTACACTTTCCTTACATAGTATATAAACATGCAAGTTGTGTTGAAGTTTGTTCGTTTATTACATATCAATCCGCTAACAAATATTAATATTACTATCAACAACAATAACATTTTAACAATTTAATTAATTATCTTGGTCAGACGAGCGACGATCTTTCACCGTCAAGAAACGCAGACATGGGTTCCACTGGGGCAAATTTTCCGGAGATAAAATAGTCTCTTATTCAATTTTCCGGGCGGAGACTACTTCATGGAATCCATGACAAAGGCTCATGTCCCTAGGAACGTGGAATGTTTGGACATTGAAGGGGCACTAGAACTATTAACGCAGGAATTAGATAAATAAAAAAGCGTGGAAGCTTCTTGAAGGAAAACCACAAGGGAAACGCCCATTTGGTAGACAAAGAACGAGATGGGAGAATAATATTAACCATGATTTGAGGGAAGTAGATTATATAGGGGATGATTGGACAACATTAGCTCAGGATAAGAATCCATGGAGAGCTTATGTTCGCGCGGCCATGAACCTAAGGGTTCGATAATGCGAGTGAGTTAGTTATTTATAGTGTATCAGGTAATATCGTGATACATAGAGTAATATCGTGATAGCCTATTGCTAATATTGTGAAATATTAACATTTTACTATGACTGCAACAAACTTGGAAATAATAACAAAGATGGAAATAAAAATAAAGCAACAAAACATAACATGTGGTTATAATTACTTTCTTCCATATTAGGCACATTCGACTCGGATTCTTCACACACGAACAGCGAAAATCGTTTAAATCAACACAGTGTTCACGGTACCACCCTCAACTCGCACTGAATGAATTCGACGCCATTTTAGCTTCTATATTTGGAGAGAAAGTTTTTTCGCATATCTTACAGATGGCGCTGTTAAATTTTCTAGGAGGGCCACTGTGTCCAGCTGCATCAGTAGCTGCTGACTTGTTTATTGCTTCCCCCATACCTCTTAATTCAGACAATGGACTCAGAATTTTGTCTTTCGAATATTTTCGCCGGACTTGATACTTCTTAAACGATAGGCCGAAGAAAAGATAGATTCAAATTTTCAATTGAATTCTATGAGATCGGATAGAACCTAAATGTGTAAAACTGTGAAATATTTATGAAGATTATAACATTCTAGATTTTGTCATCATAATATTTTTCCTGATAGGTACCGGTTCGTACCTCTTGAGGTGACTCAGTGCTAAAAAAACTGCATTGAAAATTACGGGATCAAATCTAAGTGTGGACCATTCTATTTTTTTTTTTTTTTTTTTTGCGTTTTCCATAGGAAATGTTCGAGTTAAAATTTTAAAACCTTATTCCTTATGTTTCAACCATTTCTTTTACTTATTCGTGTTACATGGAGTGGCTTGCGTGCTTAAATGATCCCGAGAGCTATGCCGGCGGTAGCATTCCTGCCGATAGGGTTACCCATGCCGGACTGGTCGAAGATGATAAACCAGACGAGAAAAGTACCTGGTCGAAAGAGTGACGATCTTTCGCCGTAAAAATACAACCATCAAGAAATGCGGGCATGGGTTCCATTGGGGTAATATTTTCCGGAGGTCAAATAGTCCCCCATTCGGTTCTCCGGGCGGGGACTACTTCAGAGAACCCATGCCAAAGATGGATTATGGAGAGCTTATGTCCGCGCGGCCATAAACCTACGGTTTCGATATGTCCGTCGCCGTGGCGTAGTTGGTAGAGTTCCTACCTTCCACTCCGGCGACCCGGGTTCGATTCCTGGCGATGTAGGGGATTTTAAATCTCCACCTTGGGTCTGGGTTGTGTGTGTCATGTCCTTGTGTCAATGTGAGGATAAAATAAAGTTAATAAAACAGGCAAAACAAAAAATAGGGGGGAAAAGGTAAAAAAGAAGAGTAGAATTAGAAACAATTAAAAAAAACCTTGAGTAAACATTATATTTTAAAAAGGTCGCCGTGGCGTAGTCGGTAGAGTCCCTACCTTCCAGTCCGGCGACCCGGGTTCGATTCCCGGCGGGATAGGGGATTTTAAATCTCCACCTTGGGTCTGGGTGTGTGTCCTGTCTTGTGTTTGTATGTGTGAATAAGATAAAAAGGTAGCAAAGGAGAAAACAAAAAGGAAGAACAGTGTAAACGAAAGAAAACGAGAAAGGGGGAAAAAGGATAGTGCCTGTAAGTATTCGTGTTGTTTTTAGCAGGAGTTCGTGATTTATGCCGAACATGTACAAGAGAATATTTACGTCCTTGTTTAAATATTCATGTGCAGTCTAGAAATGATTCCCTGTCAGTTGTCAGGCAGTAATTGATTCAGGTCCAAAGAAGAAAAGAGGCATAAATGAATTATCGAAAATCTTTCTTCTCTTTCATAAAAGGAAGAGCTTTCTCATGTAGTATGTAACAGAATGAAATAGCTCATAAAAACTGTAAAGTATATTGAGATCATGGTAAAAGAATGAAATTTAAAAGCGCCAGTATGATGTGCTTCTCTTTAAACTTTCGTTAATTAATCCACATATTACGTAACTGAGAGCATCTGTTTACTTTTCTTTGTCCTTTGAACGTTCTCTTGTCTGGAAATTAAGTTTTTAACATTATTTCTTCATGATGAGCCCCTATTCTATCTTATTTTTAGGTATTTTTATTTAATTATGTTGTTATTTCTTACTATATTTACACATCAAATATAATTATTTTACTATTATGCTGACAAGATACAATTCTTACGGCTACAATTGCATACTTATTCATAGGTTATAGTAAATATATGGTATGATAAGAAAAATAAATGCCTGGACGGGATTCGATATCACACTGAGGTACAGACTCAGAGATCCGGGTTCGAATCCCGTCCAGGCATTTATTTTTCTTATCATACCATATTAAGCTTGCATTGCTCAATGTTAAATATATATATATATATATATATTTATATAATGTGTGTGTGTGTGTGAGTGTGTGTGTGCGATTGACACAATAAATTTGGAAGGTATTATTACGAAGTACAGAATATTTCCTTTATTGATGTCCATGAATTTATATTTAATCCTTAAATTATGTAGTCAGCTCTTGTGTAGGCACGAGGGTCTCTTCAGGGCGTGTTTTAGATTAAGCTTATTTCTGGGTTCTACCGGTGTGAGGGATAAGGAATTCGATGATCAGTAACAATCAGTTGTGTAATTAACCTCTTATGAACAACACAATATTCACAACAAATTAGTAATAGCTTGTAAACTTCTTGAGCAAATCTAGACTTCCGTAGTATATTTTACGTACGATAGATTGATTCACACTTTTAGGTAATAATATGAGATCAACAGGCTCCTCTGAATACTCGTAATATGATAAACTAGCCCACTCTGTTTTCGTAAGGAAGCTACTGGATCCTCTCTGTATGTACTCGTATGGAACTACTGGCCACACTCTGTTAACAATAAAATTTCTTGGCCTTTTATGTTCATTTCCCAAGCAAGTTTTAAAATTGGCTCAAGTATTCCTTTTAACAAAATTTGTTTTGCAAATCTGATCATATTCAACACGTCAATCAAATTTACACTTTTATAATAAACATTAGTTTCACCACGCTAGGTACATGTACCTGCCAACCCTTGAGTTACCGTTAACCACTGTATAACAACAGCTTATTGTGTGGTCCCAAATTAATTATTTTAATTCTAGGAATTACTAATGCCACAAGTCGGCCGCGGTGGACTAGTGGTTATGCTCCTTGCCTCTGGTCCCAAGGATCGCGGGTTCAAACCCGGCCGGGGTCGATGGATTTTTTAGGACGGAAAAATCCAAGGAGCAAGTCCTCCGGGAGGGACTTCAAGCCGTGGGTCCCGAGTCTGAAGATTTTCAGGCTCGTAAAAATTCCTTAAGCCTGAATGAAAAGGTCTCTAAGCAACATTTACCGAATTTTCCCGTCCTAGTACTACCTTGGTTTCCTAGATGTCAGTATGATGCGGAACGCGGACCACGTACCACTCAAAATGACATCTATACGAAAACAAGCGTAACTAAATTAGTATGGCTAAAATTCTTCCCTGTAGGGGGAGAGCGCCTAAATCTCTGTAAAGGGAAAACATAGGCTTATAATAGAATACAATACTAATGCCACAATTAGCAATGTATCCTACAATAATTTAATTTAATTTAATAAATTAATAAACTAACAGAAAAACAAACTAGTAGAAATTACTTAATTTGTGTCGAATTATAAGAATATTAATAACTTCTTATTATATGCATGGTTTTGTTTATATTGAGGGTCTACAAATTTAAATAATTGGTACGAGAAATTAGTGTTTCATCATTTTAAGATGCAATCAAAACAAATACTGGATTACGACAAGGATGTAGTTTATCACCCACTTTGTTTAATATATATATAGACGATATTTTTAATAAATGGAAAGTTTTAGTAAATCCAGGAATAAGAATGGATAATAAAATGTGCATAAATAATCTTTTATTTGCTGACGATGTAATCATAATACAGAAAAATGAAGATGACTTACAGAAATCAATGCATGCATTAAATGAAATATGTAAATTATACGATCTAAAAATTTCTGTAAGGAAAACGAAGACCATGGCTTTTAGAGGAAGAGATCCAGTGAGAACCAAAATTATTTTAGAAAATCAAAGTATAGAACAGGTGTCTAGTTTCAGATATTTGGGCTGTGATGTTGGCTACAATGTGGAAAGAGATATTGACTCCAAAATAAATAAAATTCAGACGGTGTGTGGAACAATACAGAGAACATTCAAAAATAAAATTAGAAAAGAAACCAAGATAAAAATGTATAATGTTATGGCGGTTCCCACAATATTGTATGGATGTGAAACTTGGGCTCCAGTGAAAAGACAGAAGGATAGAATACAGACGGCAGAGATGCGGTTCCTAAGACAAGTAAAAGGATGTACAAGACTTGATAGAATAAGAAATGAGGATATAAGAGAAGAATTGAAAGTACAGCCTTTATTGGATAAAGTCACGAATTACAGACAGAAATGGATTGATCACATGGATGGAATGAGCAAGGAGAGATATCCATTGTTAGCCAGAAATTATCAAGCAAGAGGAAGGCGTGATGTTGGAAGACCTAGAAGACGTTG
Organism: Diploptera punctata; assembly: GCA_030220185.1. NCBI lineage: Eukaryota > Metazoa > Arthropoda > Insecta > Blattodea > Blaberidae > Diploptera > Diploptera punctata. Next base: position 739,311 of record JASPKZ010009834.1, on the reverse strand, counting down.
GGCTGATGCAATATGAAGTCGGAACGGGCAATTGCCTAATCCCTGGAGTGATGATGATGATGATGATCATTTTAAGGGTTAACTCTTTAAGAAGGCATAATCATTTTAGGTTAACGCTATTAAGGAATTATAAAATGGTCTGAAAGCAATGTACGAAAACAATAGTAAAAGATAAGTAGGCATTGAGATACATTTTTGCAATCCAACCCTTCGATTTTCTTAACATACCTCCTAAATTCTTTCAGAAACAAATTGAAAATAAAATTATTGACAGAAAATCTCACTAATATTACTTTTTAAAAATTAATAATTTTTTTTTCATTGTTTCATAAAAATAGTTTTAAGATTTGTCAATACATTTACCTAATGCCTCGTATAATAAGCGATAGATAATTTAATTATAGTTTATTACTTTCTTTGTATTTCTTCTTTTATTTTTATGTATAGTAGATTCGAGCTGTTATTCCTTTCTGTATACATTCTGTCATAAGTTTAATTTTAATTGTATTTAATTATTAGACATTATTTTCATTATTATTCAATTTGACAGATAATTAATTGTTTAGTATGTACTATTATTGTAATTTTTTTGTGTTTATATGTAACATATGTTTGTCCTGGTGAGTGGAAGAGAAGGACACATGACCTTAACTCCACCAGGCTAAATACATATATTCTATTCTATTCTAAATATGTATTTCTTTTCACAGCTACGGACGATAAATCAGAACTCTAACGACCAATTTTCAAATGTCGTTGAGGATTGTAAAATGAGTGATTTGATATAAGGTACCCGCGCCCTCCGGTGACCTATTACTGAGTAATGTGTGGACGGTCGCCCCTAATTGTCGAGTGGTTATGTTCTTTGCTTCTAGTACCGAGGATTCAAATCCGGCCGCGGTCTATGGATTTTTAGAGTGGAAAAATCCAAGGGACAAGTCATCCAGGAGGGACTTAAAACCGTAGGTTACGAGTCTGAAGACTTTCGGACTCGTAAGAGAACTCCAAGTCTGAATAAAAAAAAACTCTAAGTTAAATTTAACTGACCTTCATCCGACCGAGTATTACCTTAGTTTTCTACTAGATGTCTACTAGAGGTGATGTGCTAACCACATGTCCCTCACTGATATCTGTAGGGAAATAAGGGTAACTAAAATAGTTTGGTTTAGGAACTTCCCATTAGGGAAGCACCCATGCCCCCTGGCGGGACGAACGGCGATCAGCCATCCATATGTTGACCTCTTAAACTTGTATTTCTCATTTTATATTTTATGAAATAGGCCCTACATGAGCATAAAACTAGTTATAGATTTTCATTTTATTCGTTTTGAGAATTTTCCTCGTCATTGAGGAGTTTCTCCAACCAATCTTAGTAATTATCATGCATTTTTAAAAAGAAAAATTCCATGAATGACTTCGGACTTATAGACTATCAGTTTGCAAGAAACATTCACAAATTTCCCAGTTCACCATCGTTTTCTGTCCTCTGTGGCTTCATCTATCACACTAAATTTCCTCATTGAATTTTGAATGTTATTCTTTCAGGTTGTTTTTGGTCTTCCTTTTCTGCTCCATCTTGCAATTTTCCATGCATAGATTTTCATAATATCACTTAATTTTTTACACTTTCAATTATTAATTTTTAAAAATTCTTTTACATTGAAAATGTATCCTAAATGAATCTTCAATCTTTCTTATTAGTTATTTGTTGAATATTCAACAAATACAATCACATATCGCATGTAGCTATCTGCGTTCATATTTAATCTGTTCAAAAGTTTGAAAAAGAAAAAAACTAAAGCATAAAAGCTGTACATACATATGATTGTGTGTGTGTGTGTGTGTGTGTGTATACGCCAATGCCATCCACTGCAGTTTTCGTGCTTCGGGTTCCGCGCTTGGTAGATAGATGGTGTTAAAGCGGTCTGTTTTCAATTTATACACAGTTTCAGCAGATTAATTTACGTAAATGATGTGCTTATTTGTATTATGTACAGAGAATAGTATAGAATGAGTACATGTTTATGTGTTTTATAGATTAAAATGTATTTTATGATGATGAAGAGTTTGGAGAAAATGAAACCCATGCCGGTATCCTAGCTTAACCCCGTCGAAAATCATCAAAGGGGACGCCAAGTTTAACGTCTTCACTCGGGGGACGGCGTTTTCCCTCTGGTTTTCTACAAAGGAGTTTCCATGCCTCTACTTCTTTTCCCATTCTTGTATTTTTTGGGTGAAAGATCGTCACTCTTTCAACCAAGGCACTTTTTCGTCTGGCCTATGTCTTCAAACTATCCGGCATGAGTAACGCTTGCGGCAGCAATGGTATTGCCAGCATAATTCTCTGGTCTTTAAAGCAAGCACTCCACCACGACAAGGTGAATATACTATTAAAGGAATATTTTATTTATATTTCAGTTTATTCTGTATTTTATTCCAGTGAAATATTATATTCATATTTTGATCTACTCTACTTACTTCCGCAAAATCCTTCAAACGATTTTCGGCAACACCCTAATACAAACTACACTGAATGTTTGTTAGAGCCTTCTTCCTTCATATAATAACCAATATATGACGATATTTTTGTCCAATACTTACAGGATCTTTTACTTCATTTGATTGTTTTTTAGATCTTTTGTAGACACACGCCATATAGAACAATATGGTTGAAATAAAATATTTTATTATGTAGAAGTTACTTATATTTTTCTGAACTGGAAAATAAATAAGAGTATATTCACAACAATAAAGATATGTCCATAAATTTATAATTTTCATACATTTGCATCTCTCTTCATGTAAATGGTGCCAAAAATCGATTAACATGAACGATAAAACTCTGTATGGGTGAATATCATATATTATTACCCTACATTGTAGGGTCGCTGAAAATTACAGGCGTAGCATTGAACGTGTAAACACAGTGTTGTTGTGGTAGCTGTTATTATCTGCATTTTGAATTATATAACCTCTGCTATTGATGCGGGTGCATCTGGCTGCATTGTGCAAGCGTATCTCTCCACAGGTGATATTGTAATAATAAACATAACTCACGTGAAAATGCAGCGCTTCCTGAGAAAATTATTGTTTGTATATGCCAGGCATTTTGCAAGAGAATGTGCTGGCATAAACAATTCATGTTATCTAATCGATATTAAGAGATTTCGTCAATTCTATGCCACTATGTCATATAAATTCAAAATAAAAATCGGATAACAAAATGTATTATTGTGATATGTCAATAATTACCTGATAAAAAATAAACAAATATTGATTTTTTCCCCAAAAAATGTGAAAAATTCCTTGAAATGAAGAGAGAAATTGAGCTCAAAGTAACCTTAAATGACCATATTTGCAATGTAAAATATTTTTTAGTCTTTGCCCAGACAATGTAGCCAACTTATCACAAAAATCAGCTAACCAAACAAGTGACCGCTAAAATAATCTATTAGACTATCTCGCCCATTTTCTTACCCTTACTTGCCCAAACTATCACTAACTTGCCCGTTTTCTCACCCTAAATTTCCCATTATTGTAAGTGGACTCCTGGGATAGAATCTCCTTATATGTGAGTAAACATAATGTCAATTGACTCTAGCGGGAACGTGTGTTATCACATTTGCCAACGTGACACTAGCAGTCACTTGATCTCCGATCGAACACTTACTACTGGCACGGTGCCATAAAATAGATAGAATAGTCGCGATTCCTTTGAACAATTTCTATTCAGCACAATAATATATCACTCAGACGCTATAAATAATGTTTAAATAATATATGACACTAGCGAAATATCATCCAAAAAAATTCTTCCTTGGCTTTACTAATATTTTTTCCCAAATATTTGCGTTAAAAATTGTTTTCAGGAAATTATTTTGATGGAGTATATAGCTAAAACTGGACATTTTTCTATTGTTGATTTTGAATACTAATTGCCTAAACTTCATATAGGAAAACCAGACGAAAGCTTCCCAGTTATAATGCGATGAGGAGGAAATTTAACATTAACCATGATTTGAGAGAGGAGAATTATATACGTAATAATGGGAATATATTAGCACAGGATGGGGCACGCTGTAGCGTAGTGGTTAAGGCACTGCGCTACAAGCCGGAAGATCGAGGGTTCGAGTCCCGGTGGGGTCAGGATTTTTAAACTGACCCAAACCTTCTGGCGGCACTATGGCCCTGGGGTCGACTCAGCCTCTAACTGAAATGAGTACCAGACGTTTGTTCTGGGGTAAAGGCGGCCGTCACGCAGGGCTGACAACCCGGCTGACATCAAGTGCCGATTGTCAAGAAAAAGTGGGAGCCTTAACCTCCTACTACTCCAAGGGCCTCCTGAGGCCTGTAGTGGGATCACTTTACCTTTATATTAGCACAGGATGGGGATAAATGTAGAGCTTAGAGTGCGCACGCGCGGGCGTTAATCTAATAAGTCCAATATTGTTGTGAATAGTTATCTTCTAACATTTAATTGGCGCGCTTTTCTTTATCCAATTGAATAGTTGTCACGAAAACAGATCTAACCCATAAACTGCTACTCATGGCTTGACCAACTTCTTCCGCCATTTTGTTACATATAGATCACTATTCGCTTGAATGCAAACTTTTAAAAATAAATAAAACAGGTCTGGAAGATAGCAGGAATAATTTTATATGCACTACGCCGTAATATTCTTCGGATATATCACTAAATTTACTGTAAGCTCAACTTTTGAATTTTATTAGGTTAAATTTCTTTTCGGGGCAACTATTCATATTTAATAATCATCTTTATAACCAAAGGTCTGTTTTATCCAGTCCATCTTCAGTATGTCAATTTTTAACAATATGCATGTTTACAGACATATGACAACACTCTACAAATATAAGTATGTTTTTAAAGATTATCAACATATTTATACTTAGGTGTTTATAATGACTGTTTAACTCGTGCCCCAAATGGGAGTCAATGACCAATTACTTTTCAATTATTTTTTATTTATAACCGATCACAGTCGTGTTTCGCCTCGAATGTATCAACCGAAGTTTATCATATTAAAGAAAGCTCCTCCTTCTTAACATTCTGAATAGGTCTTACCATTATTTTTCAGTGACTGACCCTCCAAGAAATACGGTTACCAGATTGTATATATACATATATATATATATATCCATCCATAGTAATTCTGCCCGAAGGCAGGTCCTTCACTGCAATCATAGCATTTTCATGCTACGCTTGCATCTTTACTCGGGAATTGTGTAGGTGTGGTAGCTTCCCGTTGCTTTCCACACCGGTGAAGGATGATGATGATAATGATAATGGTAAGGATGATAATGATAATGATAAGGATGATGGCCATATGATTTCGAGGACCGTTTGGGCCTTAAAGTTTTCCTGACATTTGTCTTACAGGTGAGGAAAAACCCCGATAAAAAGCTCACCCAGAAAAACAGCCCCGACCAGGGATCGAACCCGGGCCCGCTGCGTGACAAGGCAGCACGCTACCTCGAGACCACAGCGGTGGATATATATATATATATATATATATAATGCATGAATGTCAGCAGATAGCGCATGCAGGAGATAATATAAAAACATTGTAGCAATTGATTATACCAAAAAAAACACTGTTTTCGCTTTCTTAAACGAATTATTTTCCAGGAAATTAAGGTACAGAAAAATATAATTGATATATTTACATCATAGGACATCAGAAATTAATTAATACCTATAATGTTGGTTATAAATTTCTCCACTGGGGTGCATTCTTACAATATTGCGATCCTTTGGCAATAAATAATATGGTCTGGTTGCAGTGATGAACAAAAAAAGCAAATGAAGCGTACCAATCGTTTTTCATTTGTTTTCAAACATAGCTGTTTACATTAAATATATAAATATTTTAAAATAACTATATTTAAATAATGTTTTGTGAGTAAACAGCTTAATTTTATTCGTTAAATAGTCCTAACAAATGCCACTCTTGATTTCCAAATTCTCTAGATAAATTCACTCCTCGTTTCGCGAGTCGTTAATTTATCGATAATTTGGAAATCACTCGTGGCATTACTTATGATGAAACAATATATATTTATCTTATAGGAGGTCGGTAAATTTCGCTTAGAGCCTTTTTTGTTCAGGCTTCAGATCCTCTACGAGCCTGAAAATCCTCAGACTCGGGACCCACGCCTTACAGTCCCTCCCGGAGAACATGTTCCTTGGATTTTTCCATCCCTAAAAAGTCCATCGAACCCGGCTGGGTTTGAACTCATATTAAATAGTTCTATAAATAAAAGAATAACTTCTTCTTCACTTCACGGGCTAGACAAATTGCCTGTTCTGCCTCACAGTTGTTCTGTCCATCTTTTCACTGGCCTTCCTACATTCCTTGAACCTCTTGGCTTGTAGTTGAATGCTGCTCTTGGTAATCTTGTTGCATTCATTCTTTCCACATGTGTAAACCATTTCTCTCTATATTCTCTGATTTTCTCATCCAATTGATATATATTTAACTCTGTTCTTATATCTTCATTCCTTATCCGATCCAATCTTGTACAGCCTTTTGTTCTTTTAAAGAAGTTCATTCCTGCGCTTTGTATTCTACTTTGCAGATTTTTAGAATAGAATAGAATAGAATAGATTTATTTAGCCTGGTGGAGTTAAGGCCATGTGGCCTTCTCTTCCACTCACCAGAACAAGCATATGTTACATATGAATACAAAAAAAAATACAATAATAGTCATATAAAAACAGGACAAACATATGTTACACATGAATACAAAAAAAATTACAATAGTAGTCATATTAGACAGGACAAACATGTTACATATGAATACAAAAAAAAGTTACAATAATAGTCATTGAACAATTAATTATCTGTCATATTGAATAATAATGAAATTAATGTCTAATAATAGAATGAAACTAAATACAATTAAAATTAAATTAATGATACAATGAATAAAAAAAGGAATAACAGCTCGAATCTACTATGCATAAAAAGAAGAGAAAAATAATACACTACAATGAATTAATCTACGCTTTTTATACAAGGCATTAGGTAAATATATTAACAAATCCTAAGTCTATTTTTATTAAATAATGCAAAAACGCATTATTAATTCTTAAAAAGTAGTATTAGTGAGTTGTTTCTGTTAGTGATTTTATTTTCAATTTATTTCTGAAAGATGGTAAAGTTTGGCAGTCTCTGACATAGGTGGAAGTGAATTCCATGTTCTAGCAAGAGAAACTGTAAAAGATTTCGAATAATAGGTAGTATGATGAGGAGGGATATAGAGGACACTGTGCTCAAGGGATCGGGTATCTAAGTTATGTGTATCAGAGAGTTTAGTGAAGCGGTGTGATAAATAATAAGGTAAAGATGTGTGTAATATGTTATAGAGTAGGCATAGGAATGGATGGTTCTACGATCTTGAAGACGAAGCCATGACAATTGTTCCAGGGATGGTGTAACGTGATCAAATCTACGTATACCACAAATAAAACGTATGCAAGAATTGTGAACACGTTGAAGTCTTTGGGTAAGAACAGTATTTAGGTCAGTAAAAAGAGTATCACAATAATCAAAATGGGGCATTGCGAGTGTTTCTACTAGCATTTTTCTTAGAGAAAACGGTAAACAATTTCTTATACGATTTAATGAGTGTATTATTGAGAAGATAGTTTTGCAAGTGTTATTTATTTGTTTATTCCAAATTAAATGTTTATCCATAAACACTCCTAGATTTTTTACTGTCTCACTATAAGGGATCTGAACCCCATTAAGTGACACATGTAATACTGCATTTGTGTTAATTGAGGATAATAGTCTCTGATGGCCCATAATGATTGCTTGTGTCTTTCTAGGATTTAATTCAAGTCCATATTTCTCTGTCCACGCCGTTAGCGAGTCAAGGTCCTCATTAATTTTGGTTACCGCATCATTTAAAGAATATTTGTCTGAGTGAAGGTAGATCTGCATGTCGTCCGCAAATAAATGATGTTTGCAATGTTTTAGGGAGTCAGATATGTCGTTTATATAGATTGTAAAAGCAATGGGCCGAGCACCGAGCCCTGTGGAACTCCAGCTTTACGGTAGGTCCAAGAAGAGCGTAATGTAGAATTTCCTACAACATATTGCTGGCGCTCACGAAGGTAGGAGTTGAACCATTGCGTGACACTGTCAGAAAGTGAGAGGTTTTTTAGTTTAAGCAACAATAAGTCCAAGTCTACCGTGTCAAATGCTTTACTAAAGTCAAGTAGTGTAAGAATAGTAAGTTTTCGATTATCAGATGCTTCGCGTATGTCTTCACATATATTTAGTAGAGCAGTATTTGTATTGTGTCCTGTCCTAAAGCCTGATTGGTATTGATCTAAAAGGTCGTGTTCAGTTAGGTAGTCAGTCAGTTGTTTGTGGACTAATCGTTCCAAAGCTTTTGAAAGGGTAGGTAATATACTAATGGGTCGAAAATCGTTAGGAGTTAAGGGAGTTTTTACTTTCGGAGTGGGCGTACAATTGCTTGCTTCCATAATGTGGGATATATAGAGGTTTGTAGTGAAGAGTTGAAAACATGAGTTATGGTAGGTAGTATAACGTCGATTATTTTGTTAAGTAGAGTGATATTTATACGGTCAGTACCTTCTGCTTTTGTTTTTATTCGTTTGAGAGCTTTCTTCATGTCATTTTCTGTAAGATATGAAAAATGGAAATGTTCTCTGTCTGGTGGATTTGTCAATAGTAGTTCACTTATTGTATGTGTTTTGTCTTTAGGAGTAAAGAATGTGCTTGTAAAATGGTTATTAAGTGTGTTCAGAGAAAGAGGTAGTTTTTCTACCTGTGTGTGTTTCCTACCTACACCCATTTTATTCAGATTTTTCCAAATATCTGGGTTATTGTTATTAGGTTCAGTAAGGCTGTATAGATATCTAAGTTTGGCGTTTCTGATAGTTTGTGTAGTCTTGTTTCGTAACCGTTTATAGTGATTAAGATTTATATCAGTTTTGTCAACTCTATATTTCCGATATGCTGCGTCTCTTTCAGTCATCAAGTCACGAATGTTAGCAGACATCCAGGGAGCAGGGTGTCGTTTCACTAGTTTAGTTTTCAGTGGAGCGTGTCTGTCATATAGTTGTAATATAAGGTTATTTAATGCCTCAATTTTTGGTCATTACCCGAGTTTCGCTCCCATAAAGTAATGCAGGAACTGCCAATGTTTCATAAAACTTCAATCCAGTATCTCTTTTTGTTTTATTTTTTAATGTTTTATGTATAATTCCGCATATCATTTGAAATTTCGACAGTTTCATATGTACGTCTCTTTCAGTTTTTGTGTTTGTAGTAAAATTACAACCCAAATAGTTAATATTTGTTACTTGTTCCAGAGGTTTGTTGTCTATTACGATTTTTGATCTTATATGATCGTTCCCCCAAAATGCCATTATTTTTGTTTTTTATTTTGATATTTTGAAATTATATTCTTGGCGTAACTGATTTAATTGATACAAAGAATACTGCAAATTATTTTCATTTTCTTGAATAATAACCACATCGTCAGTATACATTAAATCGTTTAATATTTTAAAACGGTCCATTCTTATACCTATATTAACAATAATTTTCCAATTTTGGATGATGTTATTAATATATAGATTAAAAATGGTAGGTGATAAAGTACAACCTTGTCTTACACTTCTATTTATTAAAATAGATTCGGTCTTTGATGTGAAGAACAATAATATAGTTAATTATTGGCGAACCTTTAATTTCTCAATGTAATAATCAAACTGTCAGATCATTGATTCTATTAATCATTCTATGGAGTTGTAACAGCGTACTGTATTTTCCTGACAGTTCTCCTAGAAGACTTTATCAAGTTATATTGACGTGCTCTCTGAGGAGTATGATTTTGAGAAATATGGTTACTATCCCATTCATAATATATCAATTCTGCCGTCATTTTATATTATAAAACTCGTAATATCTACCTCTGTCTGGATCAGAAGAGCAGATGTGTACTCGGAGTAAACAGTGGGAACCTATAGCAGTTTATAAATCCACGACTTCATAAAAATAACGTCAGATTGATGTTTCCGTTTCTTGTAATAAGAACTCTATTCAGATCACTGTATATGGAGATCTTCATTCTACTTACTGTCTTCTCGTAACTTTTCATTCTGTTGTCTGTTATATCTCTCGAACATAAAATAAAATTTCCATATTTTCTTCTTACTTGCTGGATGTATTTTAATGAAATGTTTATGTTATCCCAAACAAATATACAGCGTACTATCAAGGGAATTACAAGCCGAAAACCTAACTTGAAATTGCTCCCAGAGAAGTGATGTCAAGTACCATGACAATGTCCACAAAAAAAACTGCCGTTTTTAACTGTAGCCACAATTTACAATTTTATTAAACAAAACTCACATTATTATACGCTGATACCAGGTAATAATAGCAAATACAGAAGACGAACTTCAGAGGAATATTTTTAAGCTACATAATATATGTGAACAATATAATCTCAAAATATCCATAGAAAAAACTAAGGTAATGGCATTCCAAGGGAAAAATCAAATCAGATCGAAAATAGTAATAGGAAACAAAATCATAGAACAGGTGAACCATCTCAATTATCTAGGATGTGACATTTCATTTAATTATGATAATGATATAAATAATAAAATAGCAAAATTCCAGGGAATATGTGGTACGATAAAACGAACACTAAATAACAAAACAACAAGAGAGACCCAACTGAAATTTTATAAAATGTTGGCAGTACCGGTACTGCTCTATGGTTCAGAAGCCTGGATACATAAAAAACAAGACCTAAGTAGGATAACGGCAGCAGAAATGAAATTTTTGAGATCTGTTAAAGGGTGCACTAAGGAAGACAGAATCAAGAACACAGAAAATAAGACAGGAACTTGAAATATTTGCAATAACTGATAAAATGGATACATATAGACAAAAATGGAAGCAACACATAGAATGAATGAAGATAGATATCCAAAACAAATAACAAAATACAAACCTAAAGGCACCCGAGATGTGGGCAGACCTAGAAAGAGATGGGCTGAAGTCGGAACGGGTAAACAGACCTAATCCATGAATGAAGATGATGATGATGATTAAACAAAACTCGGCTAATTCCATTGAAATAAAAATGAGAAAAGTATTCACCAAAATCATGAGCATCCGACAGTTAGAAATGGGTGTTTACCTGAAATCCGAAACTTAAATTACTTCCGCGGCCACTACGTTTATTTTATCGCAACCTACTTATCTGAATGGTACGATTTAATTAATAAGATAATGATATATTCTGTTAAAGCAGCAAAATTGAACAATTTTAACAATTCTAGCTTTCATGAAACCGGAACGAGCCAACAGGCTTAATCCCTGGAAGATGATGATGATGATGATGAATGATACATTCCGTTAAAGCAGCAAAATCGGACAATAAATTCAACTTGCTGAGAAATTCCTGCGTGATGACTTTTCTTTCTGTACATGTAGCATTAGTATATTGTAATAATTATTATTGCAATACTCGTGGTAAAACTAAATATTTAATGCGCTGAAGAACTTGTAATATTGTTGTCAATTGGCTAGTGCGTAGGATTCAGATGTAATTTATTTCAATAAACAGAATAGATGTTCACAGAAAAAAATTCCAAATTCACTTAATTTGCTTCACTGATTCTTCACAAATAATTTACTGTCTATAAAATTATTTGCTTCACAAATTATTTGTTTATTTATTTAGCCCGGTGGAGTTAAGGCCATGTGACTTTCTCTTCCACTCACCAGGACAAACATATGTTACATTAATATCAGTTAAGTCGAATATTAAATACTAAATGAAGATTTGATCTATAAAATTAAAATCGATGATACAACAATGTTAATGGGCAACCACAGGATAAATTCCTTTAAGGTAAAAGTCCTATGGTTTGATCGGGAATCGAACCCTGGACCTCATGGAGAGTAGTCAAAAACGCTAACCGCTAGTCGTTTCTCTGATAATAGATGAGTCTATATTTTAAGTCAGGTAATAGTATTAATTCACCTCTTGTTTCACTAAGTACAACAAAGACGTCACGAATCAGCAAGCTTAGAGTGCGCGAGCCGTGCTTAATTGTAGTCAGTGGAAGAAAACATCATTCACTAGATATCCATCCATAGTATTCTGCCCGAAGGAAGTTCCTTCACTGCAATCATAGCATTTTCATGCTATGATTGCAGCTTTACTAGGGAATTGTAGGTGTGGTAGTTTCCCGTTGCTTTCCACAACGGCGAAAGATGATGACGATGATGATAAGGATGAGGATGATGATGATGATGACCATATGATTTCGGGGACTGTTTGGGCCTTAACGTTTTCTTGACATTTGTCTTACAGGTGAGGAAAAACCCCGATAAAAACCTCACCCAGAAAAACTGCCCCGACCGGGGATCGAACCCGGGCCCGCTGCGTGACACGGCAGCACGCTACCTCGAGAACACAGCGGTGGACACTCACTAGATATGTTAAATATCATTATAGAAATTTCCATGGAACTACATTGTAGGTGTGGTAGCTTCCCGTTGCTTTCCATACCGGTAAAAGATGATGATGATAAGGATGAGGATGATGATGATGACCATATGATTTCGGGGACCGTTTGGGCCTTAACGTTGTCTTGACATTTGTCTTACAGGTGAGGAAAAACCCCGATAGAAACCTCACCCAGAAAAACTGCCCCGACTGGGGTTGAACCCGGGCCCGCTGCGTGACACGGCAGCACGCTACCTCGAGACCACAGCAGTGGGCACTCACTAGATATGTTAACTATTATTATAGAAATTTCCATGGAACTACATCTTCTTCTTCTTCACTTCCTGGTTTAGGCAAGAGTTGCCTGTTCCGTCTTCACTAATAGATCTAAGACCATCTCTTCTTCCTCTTGGAAAATAATGGAAGATTTTATTTGGTAATCTTCTTTCTTCCGTTCTTTCTACATGTTCTTTCCACTGTATCTTGTTGTTAAATATCTTTTCTTTTATGTAGTATATCTGCAGTTCTTCACGGATATTCTCATTTCTTATCTGGTCCATTCTAGTGCAGCCTTTTACTCTTCTTAAAAATTTCATCTCGGCTGCTTGGATTTTACTTTCTTGTTTGGTAGTGGTAATCCAAGATTCACTCCCATACAAAAGGACAGGGACAGCCATTGTTTTATAAAATTTTAATTTTGTTTGTTTATGGGCTTTATTATTCATAGAACTACATTGCTTGAATAATTGTAAGCACTTGCTTGAACTCCAAGCCATAGTTGTATAATAATTCATTACCACAGACATGTGATGTGCTCATCTTCCAATTACTATATATCGCTTACCTCTAAAAGATTGTTCGCTAACTTCTATAATACACAACGTATTTGTATTTCATATAAACAGAAAGACCTGCATTTGGAACGGGTTTTTTAGTCAGAAGGAGGATCCTATCCGCTATCCGAGATATTAAGTTTGTTAGTGATAGGATATCATACATAATTCTAAAGGGTAAACGACATGATGTTATAATTGTAAATGTACATGCCCCCACAGAAGATAAAGATGACAAGATCAAGGATGAGTTCTATGAAGAATTAGAATGCTTATTTGATAGCCTTTCACGATATCATATGAAAATTGTCTTAGGAGATTTTAATGCAAAAGTGGGGCAGGAAGATATATTCAAACCAACAATAGGCAAATTCAGTCTTCATGAAGATAGTAACGACAACGGGGTTAGATTAGTCACATTTGCCACATCAAAGAATCTCATTGTTAAGAGCACAACATTTCAGCATAAGGATATTCATAAATACACTGGACGTCCCCAGATGGAGAAACTCGGAACCAGATAGATCATGTATAGTGGATAAACGCTGGCACAGTAGCATCATTGATGTTAGATCAGTTAGAGGGACAGACTGCAATTCAGATCATCATCTGGTCAGGGTGAAAATCAGACAACGGCTATCGCTTATGAGAGGAACAAACGCTAAAGATGATTCAGTAAAATATGAATTAAAAAACTTGAAAAATGATGAAATGCGGCAAGAATACCAAATCAAAATTGCAAATAGATTTGAAGTACTGAATCTTCAGATGACAATGTGGCAAACGAAGAAGAAACGATATAAATAAAGAATGGGAGGCTATAAGAGATACTATTAAATTGTCAGCATCAGCAAGTATTGGTTTTGTTTAAAAAAGAGGCAAAACAAGAAATGGTTTGATGAGGATGTGCCGACATTGTAAAGAAAAGAAAGCTAGCAAAAATGAAATGGTTACACGAGACAAATGAGGTAAATTTAGAGCAATTGGGTAGTGTTAGACGGGAAACCACCAAGTTACTAAAGAGTAAAAAGAGGGAATATTTGAGAGAGAAGATTAATGATCTTGAAATGAATGCAAAAAATAGGAACATTAGAGAATTATATCAGGGAATTAGTATAGATAAGAAAGGGTTTCAGGCTAGAACAAACATAATTCGCAATGAAAATGGGGATATGATTGCAGATTCCAAGAGTATATTAAATAGATGGAAAAGTTATTTTAATCAGCTATTAAATGTACATACAGAACAGGACATTGAGGAGGATAAGTTACAGACAGCAGAAATGCTAGTCGCAGAGCCAAGTGCATTAGAGGTTGAAATGGCAATTGAAAATTGAAGATGTATAAAGCATCAGGTTCAGATGAGATCCCAGCAGAACTGATAAAATCAGGGGGAGAAAAATTGATGGACAAGATACGCTGGTTGCTTAGTATGATTTGGGAAAAAGAAGCTCTTCCAGATGAATGGAAGGAATCAATTATCGTACCAATTTATAAGAAAGGAGATAAAACTGATTGCAACAACTATAGGGGCATCTCATTACTTTCAACTTCGTACAAAATTCTAACAAATATATTAGTAAGCAGACTTGCTCCCTATATTGATGACATTCTAGGAGATCATCAATGTGCATTTAGAAGAAACAGGTCTAAAACAGATCAGATTTTTAGTATAAGACAGATTTTAGAAAAGAAATGGAATATAATGGTACTGTACATCAACTATATGTAGACTTCAAAAAAGCATATGATTCAAATAAGAGAGAGAAGTTATATAGTATCCTGCTGGAGTTCGGAATTCCCAAAAAGTTAGTTAGACTTATACGAATGTGTCTAAATGGCTCAACGAGTAGGGTGCGTGTAGGCAAACAGTTTTCAGACACTTTTGAAATCCAGAATGGGTTGAAGCAAGGAGATGCACTATCTCCTCTACTATTTAATTTTGTACTAGAGCATGCCATTAAATCTTTAGAGAATAAGGAAGGCTTACAACTGAATGGTATTAATAAGCTGTTAGTTTATGCTGATGATGTGGTACTACTGGCCGATAGCGAGGAGATACTAAAGGCCAACACGCACACACTATTGAGTAACACTAAGAAATTAGGACTGGAAGTAAATATCAGTAAAACTAAATATATGGTCATACGTAGAAATACATTATATAATGGAAATGGACAGCTAATGACAAATGAGGGAAATTTTGAGGAATTGGCTGAATTCAAATACCTAGGAACAATAATCACAAATAGGAATGAGATGCACAAAGAAATTAAACATAGGCTCAATTCTGGAAATGCATGCTATTATGCATTGCAGAGACTTTTGATGTCCCAACTCCTTTCAAAAAACGTTAAGCTGAAAATATATAAAACTATTATTCTACCAGTTATATTATATGGGTGCGAAACATGGACTCTTACTTTAAGGGAGGAAAGGAGATTACGAGTATTTGAGAATAAAGTTCTTAGGAAAATTTTTGGACCAAAGAGAGATGAACAGACAGGTGAATGGAGAAGACTACATAACAATGAACTACATGGTCTTTATAGGAAGCCAGATATAATAAGAACAGTTAAGTCCCGTAGACTGCGATGGGCAGGACATGTTGCGCGTATGGGGAATGAAAGACTTGCATGGAAACTTCTTGTAGGAAAGCCAGAAGGAAAACGCCCAGTTGGTAGACCAAGAATGAGGTGGGAGAACAACATTAACTATGATTTGAGGGAAGTAGATTATACAGGAAATGATTGGAAAGCATTAGCTCAGGATAGGGATGTATGGAGAGCTTATGTCCGCGCGGCCATGAACCTACGGGTTCGATAGTGCCAGTGAGTAAGTAAGTAAGTAAGTAAGTATAAACGGTGCTCCCTTTGATACCGGGTCGGATTGGAACTGATGAATCTAGAGTAAACCTACATTAGTTGAGCTGATAGTGGATGAAGGTGAGAAATGTGTGCTGAATGTAAACAGTTGGCACGTCGCTTTATTTGACACAACACTGACAAGTAGTTAGCAGAAACACTGGACACGGCGTGTTTTAATTAATTTAGCTGCACAATGTTGTCTTGTGTGGAAATTCTCATGTTTGCGCTTAGCTTGCAGCTGTGGACGCATTTCAAATTGAACATAACTTACCCCATTACCTAATTAATGACATTCAAATTAAGTGCTAATATGCTGACAGAGATAAAGTGTAACGATATATAAACCTCTTCTCTACGTAAGCTGTTGGAAACTTCTAACTAATGTCAACTCTCAAAGCCAACACCAGAAACCATTTATATTTGTATTTACATACGTTGTACTATATTCCAATTATAAAAGACGGGAATGTACAGTTTAAAACTTATAAAGTGTTAGCAGTTTAATTTAATTATTTACGGTTCACAATGAAGGAGTCTAAAAAAATTAAAAACACGCAAAATAGAAGTAGGCCTATCATAATTGAGTTTAAGAACGGTTCCTGGATGCAGAAGAATAGACAAAAAATAGAATGAAACGTTAAGAGAATAGTTTAAAATATTCAACTTAAATGACAAACTATATGAATGTCAGGAGAAGTACTATGGAATGTGTTAGGGAATCCAGTATCCCTCGTTCCCAAGAAGATATTTGAATATAAATCTAAATTGAAGAGAGAAAGAGAGGGAGGGAGAGATAGAGTGATAAAGAGAGAGAGAGAGAGAGAGAGAGGAAAACTCATGAACAAATGGACAGGATAATTGTTCTGAGAGGCCGCCTCAAGTCTAAGGCCCTAATCACTCAGTTCGAAGATGTGATAATTAAGAATTTATAAATATTCTAATATACCATATTAGTATAAAGTAGTTATTTTCCATATGTATATATATGTTATGTTGCAGATTTTCGCGGATGTAAGTATGAATAAGAAAGTTTTCTTGGGTTTTCCGCGTCTTGGATTCAAGTTCGGCCTCTGGCCACTGATTCCGACGTTTCGGCATGATCCCACATGCCATTATCAAGGAATGATAAGTTCGAGTTACAGGTTTAGGTCTTATATAATTAAACATATAGAGTTTTCGCTGTGGTCCGTTTCCGAAGACTTATACCCATCCAAGGTTTAGTTCTTATGTAGTTGAACACCTTCAGTTTTCACACTAAATTTGTGCTACAAAGAAAAAGTGCATACCTAAAAGTCCTTCTTCTTCTTCTTCTTCTTCTTCTTCTTCACTTCACGGGCTAGGCAAAATGCCTGTTCCACTTCACAGTTGTTATGTCCATCTTTTCACTGGCCTTTCTACATTCCTTGAACCTCTTGGCTTGTAGTTAAATGCTGCTTTTGGTAATCTTGTTACGTTCATTCTTTCTACATGTCTGAACCATTTTTCTCTATATTCTAAAAGTCCTAATTCTACTTTTTATGATATGTTTACAGCATTGAATATTCATTCACAAATCCATTAGTTATTTATACCCAAAATATAAACTTTTATACTTACTGAAGAATAAATATTATTTGTAGACGACGTTATAGGTAAGATTCTATATTGTTACTTTTTTCCAAATATGACAAGTATAAAATTGGCTCTTCTTTCAAGGTTGATTGTTGGATTACTTTGGATTTGTTTCTTTTATTTGTGCTAGAAGGCTTATCGTCATGGGAGGGGATGAACTTGTACATTCGAAACTTTTTCTGCTGTAAACTAATTCGTGCGGCTCCGTTGCACAAGTCATTAGACACTCGACCTCCATCTCTGGGTTCTGAGTTTGAGTCTCTGCATTCCATGTGGGGTTTGTTGTGGATGAAAGGAGCCAAGACATTTTCTCGGAGTTTCTCTTGTTTTTCCCTGCAAAGATTTAATTCCACCGCTTTTTCATATTCATATTATCTATTTCGTTTAATTTAATTTATTCTGCCTTTGTGATGTTGCGACATGTCTCGTATATCACAGTCCTTGAACACCCTATTTACTCACATAATTCTCTCCATAGCATTATTCACGAAACAGGGGTTTTTTTCATTGAATTAAAAAATAATTCCCGCGTACGCATACTTATTCGGGAAGGCCCTCCATGTCCTTGTGTGATCAAAGTGATGCAAAGTTTAAAATGCCTCTCCCGACAGGCTGTGCCACTGTAAGGTCCGGGTGGCTTGTGACATGTAAAGTGTTTATAAGGTGAGAGGTTAAACAGAGTCAATGGAATAGAATATTTCATGCATGTACGAAAATATGATTTGTTTTAGTATATAATACTTTTATTTCATATTTTTGACTGAGAGTAATTAGTATTCATAATTACAAAGAAATAAACGTTATCTCAGTCAAAACATAAATTTATTAAGTCGACGTTCCAATCTCCTTATGTGAGATAATTTTCAAAACATGGTTGTTTATAAATTTATAATACATAGTTACCATCACCAAGACAATTTTAGTTTTTTAACAAATTTAAATGAATAAATTTAAAATTCAAATTTATAATTAAAAATATTTTAGCAAGGAAATCATATGTTTCATACCATTCATTTAAATATCTTTGTTTATTTAATACTTTATTTTGTTCCTTTTTTTATATAGGTCATTTCTGCTGTTAATGTTTTTTGGTAATTATTTTGTTTGTGTAAAATTTTTGTCATTCCATTTCATTTAATGATTTTGATTAATTATATGTTTACTGATTACTGAAAGTTCGGCACCTGGTGTACTGTTATTCTTTTTATGTTCGTCGATTATTTTCTTATAAATATTTTTGTTTGGCCTACATAAGATGTTTTACAATCACCACACTGGATTTTGTATACAACATCTGTCAATTTACAAGTATCGATTTTATCTTGGCCAGTTTTTATTAAATTTCCTTCAAGTTTATTAGGAACACTATGAGCAAAAACAAATTTGAATGGTTTCAATTTATTTTCCAATCCTTCATTTAAACCTTTTACATATGAAAAAATATATATACAGTCAATATGCCCATTTCACCAATTAATGTTTAAAAAGGTCAACAAGTTTCCACAGCCAAGCTGTCATTCTCAAGACCAGATATTGACTGAAGACAAAATTGATAATAAATAATAAACAAATTCAGTTAAAAACAAACTACGTCACATGACGCAATCATTCATAAGTAAACAATAAAACATAATAAAACTAATCCTCTTTTGTTTCAATTAAAGAAAAGAGGGCGCTATACGGAATAGGGCCCTTGTCTTTATTCATGATTTTATCCTTATTTTTATAAATTTCCAAACTTTCAAGGACGTCAAGGAATTTGAAATCAATGACCGAACGAATCAGCCTAAGGTTACTTTTATTGATAGCATGACCGTAATCAGAAATATGCTGGGCAACCCCAGATTTTTCAATTCTGTTAAGTCTAAAATGGGCAATATGTTCGTTAAATCTAGTTAAAATGGATCTTCTGGTCTGCCCAACATATTTCATATCACAGTCATTGCATCCAATTTCATAAATACCGGATTTTTTTAAACAATCGACTTTATCTTTAGGGTTTCCAAGTACACTATTTAATGTCAAAGTGGAAGTAAATATGTTTTTTTTATTTCATTGTAATTACTATTTTTTTTAGATTTAAACTTAACGTACTTTACATATCAGATTGAGTTGAGGCAGTATGGAATTCCCTTTAGTATGCCATACACCAAGTAGCACTACCTGCTAGAGTTAGAATGATAGGTGCTCTTTAACCTGGCATCTGAGCGGTTGACAATATTATCTTTCGTGCTACTAATATCTGGTATTCTCGCTGTACAATACTTTTTTTCCCCCTTGAATGGATTACTTTTCAAATAAACGAATAAGGATAAGATACCATTATTTTTTAAACGTTGTAAATACAAAGATAATCCAGCCCTTGAACACGTATGTGAAAGAGAGACTTCGCAGAAAATTTAAGTTATTAATTCTCTGTTTAAATAAATAAAGTTTGATACACTCCAATTTTGACCGAAACACTACCAGCCCCCGAAACGTTCCTCCCATAAATAAAACACTCATATTTTAGATCACAAAAATATGGTAAATAGTTCGTGAAATACGCGAATGATTACCGTAATAGGAGTTTCATCATCCTCATCCTTCGATCTGGCATTATTCCTGACACGTGTAGAAGGTTTACTTTAGTGTAATATATTTGTATCGGAAGAACTAGCTTACTTATTAGTTAATACTAGGGAAATGATTTTGAGGTGCTGCACCTTTCCAAAAATATAGCTGTTTTCATACCAATATTTGGGGGGATGAAATAAAACGAAATGAACACACTTTCTTGCACTTTTTTGCACATTTTCGTGAGATTACTACATTTTGCCCCTTTTTCATTTTTTGTATGTTTCAGCATATTTTCCTCCACTCTTATCTGCGTTTTTAAAAGATTGGACAGAAAAATGTACATTTTTCTTCTTGAAGAGCTTTTTAAAATCTCAATCAGAAGTCAACAATATTAAATAAATATTAAACTATAATTTATATAATTTATACCCCTGAAACAATGGCCAAATATGCAAGTGTTAAGTCAACAATTGTAAATAATAAATGTTAAAATATAATTTATGTAAAGCGCCAGTAATGTATACCCCAGCAACAATGGCCGATCTGCAGCTGTGAAGTCAATTTAAATTTCAACAGTGTTGCTGTAACAGTTTAAAATAAGTTCAGTTAGTACTGGCAATAATTTAACAGTTTTCTATCTACCGTCTTCTTGTTGGCTGTGTTTTACTAGCCTGAACCTCGATGCATTTTAATAGTATTACAACTGGGTTTTCACAACAATAACATGGCGAATATTAAGAAGAATAAGTTGTATGCACTTTCAGAATTCAAAACGCAATTTATCGAAACGGATGGTATCATTCTTCGATGTTCCATTTCCGAAGTAAATGTTGCAATAAACTAAATAACTATGAATTACCTCTTATGGACTCTATAAAGAAGAAACATTTGGTGCAAAATGATATGCATATTAAATAAACTGAGTTCATGTAACTGGTTTAAATCTTAATTTAATTGTTTCAACAGCACCTTTTTTGCACCTTTTTGTAAGTATTTTCAGACCTTTTTTTTTTCCTTTTACGAGCGAAATATGCACCTTAAAATCCTTTCCCTAGTTATTACAGCTGTGTGACGAGGATCCGATGTCTAAATTTCGCTGTGGAAGGAAGTCTCATCCTTCTCGAAATTCCATCGACCGTCCAGCGAGATAATTTTAAAGGGGGTGATGGGGGAAATTTTCATTTTCGGTCAAATTTAGCATTTTTTGTTTTTTGTATCAAAAAAATACTACGTACCTTAAAGAATAAGTTGGCGAAGTTTCAGTGTCCAATGGCGTTTGTAAGTCTCCCTAATGACTGTAGGAGGGCATGTATGCTACATTCTAATTTAACTGCATGCAAACTTTCTAATTGACTTTTCCACACTTTTATTTTCATAGTATTACAATACATTCAAATCAAAATAGCATTGGCAACTTTAATGACAGAAGCACGACATTTCAACTGCATGTCCCACACATTATTGCTAATAATTCTGTGCATGGATGTTGAAACAACGTTTATATGTTTTAAAATAAAAAATAAAATATGTGTAGTAATTTTAAAAAATAATATGCAGAGGATGTATATATTTTTTCTTCCTTTATTATAATGATATATAAAGGTTAATGCATAGTGTTGTTCTAAATACGTCCGTGGTCGTGTAGATATAATT
This sequence comes from Diploptera punctata, assembly GCA_030220185.1. Lineage (NCBI taxonomy): Eukaryota > Metazoa > Arthropoda > Insecta > Blattodea > Blaberidae > Diploptera > Diploptera punctata. Next base: position 717,260 of record JASPKZ010009834.1, on the reverse strand, counting down.
AAAAAAATTTACTAAAAAATTATGGGACTTATTAAAAATTTTAATATGCAAATTTTTAATGGATTTTCTTCAATAACTCAAAAACCTTTAAGCCTAGAAGGATGAAACTTTAATATTATATTTCCTATTATGGTATGAATGTGTGCATAACAATGAAGTATGTAGCTTAAACCATGTAGAAAATTGAAAATTCACCCATCACCTCCTTAAAACAATATATGCAATATAATTTATAAGAGCTTTTTATAAAACTAATCGCTTTATGAAGTGGATTTTATTAATATATTATAGCGGTATATCTTAAAAAAGCAAACCCTTAGTGAAAATATTAAGACATTTTTGAGATTAAAAAACTTTTTTTTTAATCATAAAGAAACGAAGTTGTTTAAAGTGACCAGAATTACACATTGGCTGGCTCATCTCCAAGAAAAAAGACTCCAAACTCATTAGAAAGAAGATTGTTCTCTGGTTCATTCAACTTCTTCACGATGAAAATCTACACTGGTTCTTTTTTCCCAGAGTCAAAAGCTACGGAAGTACGATACAAGATACACGTTGTGTTTTCTCAGCAAGTGCCACTCTCTGTTACAAGTTGTTGCATCGTCCTGAGATCTTAACAGTATCATTCAGAGCTTTGGTAAAAGAATTAGAATTAAAGGAAGTGATCATGAACTATAGACCTAATACAAAAGTTTTTTTTTCTATTTAGCTAAAAGCACGATTCAGTACTAGTATTTTTATTATATACAACTTTCCTCTAGAGGATGTCCTTAAGGACAAAGTGATACAGACAATTCATTTTTGAAATTGATGAAATACATTTTGTAAATACATTTAAAAAGTTTCAAATTACAATCGAAGCATACACACCATAAAGTAGATTTTTTAAAATGTGATTTCTTGAAATTTAAATTGATCCTCTAATGACAGCGATGGCAATTTTAGAAAGATACACCCTGTCCAAATCTAAGGAATTCCAAAATTTAGCTAAGAATCCTGGTATAGTACCTCTTGCCCCGATCATCAATCCTGTGACACTTATAGTATCTAATTGGTATTTATCTTTGTAATAGTCAATTGTTGGCTCGTATATGGCTTTCTTTTCACAGTTAACTTCCTCAGGTTGGCCACTATATTCGTAATGCTATACGCTGTAGGCGGAAAGTCACGGGTTCGATACCATAAACTAAAGAATTCACTGGAACTATCGAACCCGGAGGTTAATGACCACGCGAATATCAGCTCTCCTTACACTTCTATCCTGAGGTGATTTCCAGATATTCCCCCTATAATTCAATCTCCTTGTTAGTCTATTTACTGGGCGCTTTCCCTCTGGTTTTCCTGTAAAATGTTTCTATATCCCTTTTCCAATCCCCATTCATGTTACCATCACAGTCTACTAGACTTAATTGTTCTTATTACATCTGTTTCCCATAAAGATCATAAAAATCTCTGTCAAGTAGTCTTCTCCATTCACTTGTTCGTTCGTCTTTCTTCAATTCAAATTTTTTCTTATGACTTCATTCTCATATACTCGTAATATTTTATTTTCCCTTACAGTAAGATATCATGTTTCTCATATGTGTATATATGTATAAAAATGGGTCCCAATGGAGAGAAGGAAGAAAGGTAGACCGAAGAATACTTGGATAGCGGCTATGAATATCAGAGGATTGGAGGAAGACCAATGGATAGACAGAGAGGAATGACGTTTGGTTTCCGGAAGGGGGCGACAGCTGCCATGATACCGGATGATGATAATGATTATATATAAACTGCACAAATAACCACATAGTATACTTCGGTTACTTTTTTGAGAGAAGTTGGGATGACAAGAGTTGTTGAAATAAGCAATAATATGCGTTTCCAGAGAAATGCCTATATTTAATTTCTCCCCAAACCTTCCTGTTTGTAATTATTGTTCCTAGGCAGATTTCCAGAAACAAAGCGCCAGTAGGTAGGCCAAGAATGTGGAGGGAGAATAACATTGACCATGGATTTAGGGAAGTAGATTATATCAGGGGATAATTGGAAAACATTATCTCAGAATAGGGAAGTACGAAGTGCTTATGTCCGCAGGCCATGAACCTATGGGATCGATAATGTCAGTGAGTTATTTAGTTTAAGTTATTTCGATTCAACCACCTTTTACAATTTTCCTAATTTGTAATTAACTGTCCATTTTCATTTATAATGAATTTGTACGTATGGCTACCGCCTATACATTTAGTTGATTCATATTTACTTTCAGGCCCAGGTTCTTAAAATGAAACTGTCAACCATTTCATGCTGAAATCTACATTGAAATATCTTTCAGAGAAGTGTTTGTTATGTACCAAGGCCGTGCACTAAACATTATCTGCCTTTTTAATTAGAGGGCAGAGAAATCGAAGCCAGAATTCAGCAATGGCAACACACTGTAAGGAGAAGATATATCCGTGCAGGAATTAAGAGCGGAGGGACGCGGCGCGTACGGCATATAGTAAGGGTTATCCAGTCTACCAATATAGGAGTTGTATTACTTCCAACTAGTATAAATGAGATATTTGGCGCTGGATTTTAGTTTGAGAGCGTGACGTTATGTTTCGACTACATGTGACGTCAGTACAACCAAGCCACTCAGCCGATATCAGTATAATCATATTACTGAAATCGTAAGAACTGTGCCTTTGTCTTCTTCTGCATCATGAAATTAGGTTTTTTGATCTGTTTTCACATCAAGTGGAATTTAGTGCATCTTCCCATCTAGTAAATGGGCGTCCAACGCTTCTTATGTCCTATTGATTTATACTTTAATAATGGCCGAGGATTTCTATCTGTAGGCATTCTTTGAACGTATTCATACCATTCGTTTCTCATATAAATCAATTCTGTTTGTTAAATTTGAAATATTTAAGTCTTTTCTAATATCTGCATTTCTTTTTATGTCCGAAATTGTCGCACCTGCTCATGAACGCATAATTTCTACAATTTCTATTTTGCTTCCGTCTGAACGGGTAAGAGTCTAGTTCTCACTTGCATATGTTAAGGTTTGAACTTCCATAATTTTTTTAAATTTTGTGTACTCCTCAATATTTTATTTTCCAGTAAAGTAAAAGTAAAGTGATCCCACAACAGGCCCGGAGGCCCTTGGAGTAGCAGGAGCACTTTTTCTAGACAATCGGCACTTTATGTCAGCCGGGTTGTCAGCCCTGCATGACGGCTGCCTTTACCCCCAGAACAAGCGTCTGGTTCTGATTTCCGTTAGAGGCTGAGTCGACCCCAGGGCCATAGTGCCGCCAGAGGGTTTGGGTCAGTTTAAAAATCCTGACCCCAACGGGACTTGAACCCTCGACCCTCCGGCTTGTAGCTCAGTGCCTTAACCACTACGCTACGGCGTGCCCCAAAGTAAAGTAATCTCACTGCAGGCCTCAGGAGACCCTTGGGGTAGTAGGAGGTCAAGGCTCCCACTTTTTCTGGACAATCAGCACTTGATGTCAGCCGGGTTGTCAGCCGCCTTTACCCCCAGAAGAAGTGTCTGGTACTCATTTCCGTTAGAGGCTGAGTCGACCCCAGTACCATAGTGCCGCATTTTATTTTCCAGTGTTCATTTTATAGTGTCACTTGTGCTGTAAAATCTATTTAATTTAATATTAATGTCTTCCTTTTGACAGTATAGCACATTACATCCGAAATAATTAAAATTGCTCTCCTGTTTTATTATACTGTTATTAATTATGATTTTAGACCTCATATGGTCTTACCCGTTAAATACCGTAAGTTTCGATTTACTTTTAGAGATTGTTATATTAAATTTAAGAATGTGCCATGACAGATATTTCAGTGAAATGCTTAACGAATCTTTAATTTAAGAATTCACAAACTGTTTAGTTTTCATAGTTTATTAGTCTACAAAGGTGGGAATACGATATAAGGGCGTAGTTGATATAGTGAGCTGGAGAACACAAGGTCATTACTAGAACTTACAATCCGCAAAACATGTAAAGTGGAGCATGGCACTCGATATTAATTTAACACTTTTACTTGGCACGCCGTAGCGTAGTGGTTAAGGCACTGCGCTACAAGCCGGAAGGTCGAGGGTTCGAGTCCCGGTGGGGTCAGGATTTTTAAACTGACCCAAACCTTCTGGCGGCACTATGGCCCTGGGGTCGACTCAGCCTCTAACTGAAATGAGTACCAGACGCTTGTTCTGGGGTAAAGGCGGCCGTCACGCAGGGCTGACAACCCGGCTGACATCAAGTGCCGATTGTCAAGAAAAAGTGGGAGCCTTAACCTCCTACTACCCCAAGGGCCTCCTGAGGCCTGTAGTGGGATCACTTTACCTTTACCTTTACTTTACAAACCTTAATCACTACAGTGGAAGGTTTAGATAGCGAACGTATGAAGTTAACTGCATCGAGAACCACGCTTAGCGATTTGTTTACAACAGCCGAGTGGGGAAGTGTTTATACGAAGATACGTGTTATACCAGAATGAAAGCATTGGAACGTGTAGTTATGTGAAATAAAATACTCAAGAACAACAGAGTTATTCTATCCCCTATGTATAACGAAGTATGAAATATTAATAAACAAACTTTATTCTCATTCAGTGTGTCACAAATTGTGTTATAGTGTGCATTGATATACATTTCTATTTATACAGCATTGACGCACAATAGTAGAGGACAACAAACCATAACTTAGTACCTCGTAACTGCATTTTTCTGTCCAAACCTCAGGTCATATTAATCACATTGTATATAATCTGCCTATCTTGACTATGCAGTGCTTCGCTCTTTACTCGCGGCATGATAGTTGAACCAAATGCCGCCAAGTACACGACTGAACTACTTGTAAAATATTTAATTTTTCTCGAACTAAATTTATTCTATGTCATTAATAGTATTTATATCACTTTCATCTTGTACATTTTATATTTCAATCCTTAAATCTAGAGTAAATCAAAATGTACTGTGAATAATAATTGTACTGTATATATACTATGTGATTTTTTTTGTAATTTTTGTATTTTTTATAAGCTGGTTAAAGTGGTAGACAAGACCTTAAGGTCTTAACTCTGCCAGATAAAATAAATCTATTAAGGTAATTAATTAACTAACTCACTGGCTCTATCGAACCTGTAGGTTCATGGCAGCGCGGACATAAGCTCTCCATACATCCCTATCCTGAGTTAATGTTTTCCAATCATCCCCTGTATTATCTACTCTCTTCAAATCACCAGCGGGGCGTTTTCACTCTAGTTTTCGTACAGAACTTTCCATGCCAGTCTTTCATAAAGTTATTATTATTATTATTATTATTATTATTATTATTATTATTATTATTATTATTATTATTATTATTATTATTAAGTCTATTGTAGAAAGAAACTCAAGTGCCGGTACGTGTGGCATAGTCTTGATGTCACAGGTCCGAAATACGCTGATCCTATTCCGATCTTCGTAGACTTTGTGTTTTTCTTGCTCCCTGATAGTACATTTAATTTGTTTTAGTGTCTTGTCAAATTTCTTAACCGTTTTTGGTAGGGGATCCGTTTTTAATTCCAAATATTCTTTTGATTCTGAAATGTTTCAATGGCTCAAAAATGCAATACAGACACTAGGAACAAAATTATTCCTGTAGACCAGGATGAAAGAAATTATACATAAAAAAGTCCCCAAAGAATAGTTACAATCAATGACGAAAATGTAGTTAATATTTCCATAGATATGCGGACACATTTTTTCAATAATAAATGCTAAACATATTGATAATGCTTTGAACTTATTAAATCTACAAAATGAATCAATAAAATTTATCATAGAATCAGAAAAAGAAAATCAAAATTCATTTTTTAGATCTACATTTAATTAGGAATGAAAAAAACACAAAAAATGTAATTTGATATGCAGTATTCAGGAAAGATACCCATAGAGATAATTACATTAAATCATCCGGCTTTAATCATATTGCACACACACATGCAATATTTAATAACCTATTATGCTGATTAACAAATATCCCATTAAACGAGGAAAATTTTAAAAAAGAATACAATAATATCTTAAATATAGCAAGATTAATTAAATGGTTTCGATAGGAATTTAATAACAAATAAAGTAATAAAATTTAAAAAAAAAAAAAATACACTACCCTACAAACTGATAGCAAGGAAAAAGAAATTCAAGAAAATTGCTTACTACCCTGAAGTACGTGGGAAATTAAAAAAAAATTGACAAACACAATGTTACTTTGGCACCAATAAATACATTCAGTCTGGGAAAACTTGTAAGTACCAATAAAAAAATCAACACCCAAGGCAGTAAGAAATCTGGAATTTATCAAATAATTGTAACGATTGCAGAAGGTATATATCGGAAAAACAAAAAAGAAATTTGGAAACTAGTACTAAAGAACATTTTAGAAACATAAAAAAATTGTGAAATTGAAAAACAGCAATTGCTGCACACAGTTTGCTAGAACATCGTAAAATTAGAATAGAGGCAAAACTTTTGAAACAATTGAATAAACCAGTCTGGGAGAAGATATTCATTCAGAAGAATAAATATCGATCGATGAACTTTGATATTCCAGTGAATAAAATTTTCCAAATTTTTAAATCCAAGCAAAGATGGCAGCACAAGAGGTTACGACCATAGAGAAATCAACAGCCAGAGAATTTCATCAGTTAGAGTCATAACTGTAGAGGGATGAGAAGCTGTCTGAAACCATTGGTCTCAAGAAAACTTTTAATTTGATGAGGTAAGTTGTTAAAAATATGTTCTCCACTCACTATTAATTTTATTATACTACGAAGTAGAGTCTTGAATTGAAACACTGGATTGTTTACTTCAAATGTTATTATTTTAATGCGCTTTAAAAACGGTACAGTGCAAGCATAGGTGTAGCTCGCGCACTCAAAACTGGCAGTTCTGTGACATCATTGTTATTCTTGGTGAAATAAGAGGCGAATTGATAATAATCACTGATTTAAAAATATCGACTGGTCTGTTATTACTGAAGAGGCATTTGAAATGTGAATTTCTGCTTCGAAGTGATACTAAAATAAGCTAAATTTATAACTGACTGCAAAATTATCGCATGTAGCACACAACAGGAAATATCTCAACACTAATACAACAGATACATTGTTTTCTTTCACGTGTATACTAGGGGTTGGAATTTAGAGGGAGATATAGCCATTAGGATACAAGATAAATAAGTAACGGTCCACAAGGCGCTATATAATAGTGCCCGAAGATTAACTTCTTCTTCTTCTTCATCATCATCATCTTCTTCTTCTTTTTCTTCTTCCCCCCACTTGTAAGTTTGCCGTCTTCAGTTACCATTTATTTCTATCATTCCAATCTCTTTCTTCCAAATTCATATCATCTACTACAGTTCTGACGTAAGTTTTCCATTTTCAGCTTGGTGAGCCACGTTTATTTCCTCCAGGGGGTGACCATGGGAATATATTTTTTTGGCCAGCTTTGATTTTCCGTTATTTGTTCATGGCCATACCATTTAAGAGATTGATTTTCAATCCTCTTAAAAACAGAAGTAGTAACATTCATTTATTTCCAAAGGAATTAATTTCTTATTTTATCCTGTCTTGTTTTTTGCATTGTTCTTCTAAGATAATCATATTCAACTGCTTTAATTTGTATTCTTTTGTATTTCCGTCAAAGACCAAGTTTCACTTCCATATGATAAAATATTCTGTATTATGCTCTTATAAATTTTCATTTTAGTTTCCTTTGTAATATTTTTGTTCCAAATTATTCTATGTAATGTCTTAGTTGCATTTTTTGCCATTGCAATTTTAATTTGTACATTTATTTCACGTGTACCTAAACATATAATTATTGACCCAAGATATTTAAAATTTCACATTTTTTATCTTCCCTGTTTCGAGTATGAGGTCATCCACTTCCTTTCCCAAACACATATTCTGTTTTCTGTGTATTTATATTCAGTCCCCATTTTGTATATTATTCCATTAGTTTATTTATCATATATCTCATATCATGTTCATCCCCTGCAAAAATGATTTGATCATCCGCAAACAACAGTTAATATAGTATATTTCCTCCTATAGGAATACCTATTTCAGAACATTATCCATACCATACATTAAGAGCCTGGTCTATATAAATATAGTAAAACTTGTTTAATCCGGAACGTGAATGGTGCGGAAATTTGTCCAATGTGAACAAATTTATTAATCCCAGCAAAATAATAGTAATATTACGTGTATTTATTTTGTATAAAAAGGAGTCTGTTCAATGCGAAAACGGAAGAATATTTCTACCAATTCATGAAAAAAAAGAGAGAAATACATTTCGAACGAAGACGAAAACAAAATACATAAATAAATAGTAAAATAAAATAAATGAAGAAAATAAGAAAGTAGTGTGAGAGTGTTATACAAGTGTACGATAAAAAATGTCCAAATTTCGGGACCGAAGCTCGAAAGTCAAGCTCTGCTGCTACATCCCTAGATAACTATTTTAAGATATCTACAGGTTGGCTGTACAGTTTTGAAAGACGACACAGTGTAGTGTGGAATGAAATTTGCGGGAAATCAAAGGATGTGGACGAAAGTGTGGTTAGTTAGTGGAAACCGAAAAACATACTTTAATTTCAGGATACGGGCCTAAGAGACATTTTTAATGTTGACGAAACGGACTGTTTTTTTGCGCGTTACCATCGAAATCGCTTGTACATACTATACTTCACTTTTCAACGACAGCGGAACTACAATTAATTCAAGGTACGTAAAAAGACCTATACGGTTCTCTATAATCTAAGATTGATTAATATTTTTTTATAATGCGGAATTTTGTCTAATGTGGAAACAAACATTGGTCCCATGCGATTCCGCTTTGAACAAGTTTTACTGTATTAAAAAGAACTGGCAATAAACTGCAACCCTGCTTCAGGCCTTTATTCACTGTGTTCTGTTAATTTATTCTGTATTTTTACTTTAGCTTTGTATTATCATAGATCCTCTTAACAATATTAATCCATTTATCATGCATATTCAAATTTCTCGTTGATGTCCATAACAATTGTCCTGGTACACTATCATATGCCATCTCTAAGTTAATAAAGGATGTATGTAGTTATTTGTTTTTTAACTTATTATATTAATAAGTATATCGTCTTGATGATAAAATTGTATTACACACCAAAAAACCCAAATAACCGAATTAAAGTGTTGAAAGAGTCAGTGCGTTTCAATAGCGACGCTAGGCTGAGTTTTCAGTTTATTCTTGTAAACTATAGCTCTTCGTATTTGTTTACTAACATTTCTTAATATTTTAAACTTTTTCAAACAATTTTTATAACATGATTAGACAATTTTCAAGCATTTATTTAAATACGAAAATACAATATTATGACACTATTTGACAATATTGTGATGCTAACTGCTATTTCCCCCACAGAGTATATTACTTAGTCTATGCTTTTTTCTATCGCTGGTTAGAACGGCGTTAGGAAGTGATAAGTAAGTGTACACCCATTTTTAACAAATGTTTAGTAATTTTAATGTGATTAATATATTTCTTTAGGATAGATTTGACGATTTATTGCAAAGATTGATTTAAATTTCATAGCGACGTGCTGCCATCTGGCATAAGCTGTATGAACGTTAGTATGATATCGATAATAATCGATATCTGGCAAGGACGATAATCGATATGAGGTTCAATGGTGGGTTATCGCTAACTCTATAAACTCTGGCGCATGCGCACTGTTGTTCTATAGGACTTCGAAAATATATCAAGTAAGTTTAAGTGCAGTTTTTCCGCGACTATCATTATTAAGACTGATTATTAACTCAATAATTAGTCTTGATAAAGGTAGCTTCGCTATTGAAACGCGTCGACTCTTTAAAATTTGAGTTTGGTAATTTTAGTATTTAATAACAATGTGTAATATAACTTAATAGTTAACTCATCCTGCTCCCTATCTCTGATTAAAACTATTAACGTTATAAAATAAACATACATTTTAATTCAATTCTCCATCTGATAATTATATTCAGTAATTGCCTACAAAGTATAAATTAAAATATGTTTAGTTTCGAAAACTATAGAGAGATTAATTTAAAAATATGTGATTGTACTTAGAATTAACGTTATAAATTTTAATTAACCAAAGGGAATAGGGGAGCGCAAATATGTGACGCTACCCACAATTGGCAAACTGAACATTCTATTACTATAATTAGAAGTAAATGAATGTAGCGCGGGCCTATAATAACACTTAAATTTATGGAATGCAGACTACAGAGCGTAATGGATATAACCGTTCCATGAATAGGATCGTTAATTATGAGGAAGTGGAGCCTATATTAAAATATGGCAAAATTAAACTAACTGTCTAAAATCAAAACATGGAAATATGTTGGGTAGAGGGGGGGAGGTAATAACTTTTTCATAATCGTTTACATGCAGTGACATCTGTTTTTATTTAACCGCTTCTCCCTAAATAATGAGAGCGCGTAGCGAGCCGCTAAATTTCCAGTTCCAAGTAACTTATTCATTTTGCGCTAATGGACGTTTGTTTACCAAAAGTTTACATGTGACCCCTTCACAACATTGGTAGTTAGTACACTGATTCATTTATACGAGGGCAGAGCAGGCAGTGGCTTGATACTGGATTATACACATTTGTTTGCTCTGTACGTTTTTCTATGCTTTGCACTACGTGACCCGTGAGCAAGTTTGTTACACGGAAACTGAAGATGTGAGATGTGCCTTTATTAGATAACAAATTCTATTTAGAGCTCAGAGAATAATAATAATAATAATAATGTTAATGATAATGATAGTAATAATAATGATAATAATAATAATGATAATGTTAATGATAATGATAGTAATAATAATGATAATGTTAATGATAATAATAATGATAATGATAATAATTATATTGATAATGATAATAATAATAATGATAATAATAATAATAATAAAAAACTTAAACTGAAAATATATAAAACTATTAATCTACCAGTTATATTATATGGGTGCAAAACATGGACTCTTACTTTAAGGAAGGAAAGGAGCTTACAAGTATTTGAGAATAAAGTACTTAGGAAAATTTTTGGACCAAAGAGAGATGAACAAACAGGTGAATGGAGAAGACTGCATAACAATGAACTACATGGTCTTTATAGGAAGCCAGATATAATAAGAACAGTCAAGTCTCGTAGACTGCGATGGGCAGGACATGTTGCACGTATGGGGAATGAAAGACTTGCATGGAAGCTTCTTGTAGGAAAGCCAGAGAAAACACCCAGTTGGTAGACCAAGAATGAGGTGGGAGAATAGCATTAACTATGATTTGACGGAAGTAGATTATACAGGGAATGATTGGAAAGCATTAGCTCAGGATAGAGATGTATGGAGAGTTTATGTCCGCGCGGACATGAACCTACGGGTTCGATAGTGCCAGTGAGTAAGTAATAATGATAAAAATAATTATTATAATAATGATATTAATAATGATAATAAAAATGTTTTATTTATTCTGGCAGAATTAAGACCTTCTTTTCACTCAATCAGCACAAATTATATGTTTACAGTATAGGTTATCTTAAACACTATACTAATTGTAAAGAATTAAAAGGACATTAAAAATTGCAATGTAAATTTCATGAACAAACAACATTTTATACGAAAATAATAATAATAATAATAATAATAATAATAATAATAATAATAATAATAATAATAATAATAGCAATTAGGGCAAGGATTTTAATGCACTAATAGTTAAGATTATAATATAGTGTAATTAGAAATAAGACTTCTGACAGTCTTTTGTTTTAGTTTCACTCACAAAGAGTTGAATAATATAATGAGAAGTTAGACTTCTGACTGTCTTTTGTCTTGGTTTCACATACAAACAAATGAATAATATATACTGTAATTAATACTTAATATTAGGAAGTGATATTTTGCGGTTATTTTAATTGTATTATTTTTAGTCTGATTATCTTACCTCAATATTAATGTTGATTTGTTCTTGAATATGTTTAAAAACAATTCTGTTTTATCGTCAGCTTGTCCAGTCTGGACAAGCTGACGATAAAACAGAATTCTGGACAAGCTGAAGATAAAACAGAATTTTTTGAAACATGTTCAAGAACAAATCAATATTAATATTGAGGTAAGATAATCAGACTAAACATAATATAATATATACTGTGTTGCTATCTTAATGTTTAGTGCATTAAATCCTTGCCATAACAACATTAATAATAATTTATTATTATTATTATTATTATTATTATTATTATTATTATTATTATTATTATTATCATTTCATTTTGAGAATTTTCCTCATCATTGAGGGTTTTCTCCAACCAATCATAGTAGTTTACATGAAAAAATGTATAAATGATTACGGACTATCAGTTTAGTTTGGAACAAACATTCACAAATTTCCCTTCACTAAAGATCTCCATCGTTCTCTGTGCTCTGTGTCTTCATCTGTTACACCAAATTTCCTCATTGAATTTTGAATGTTGTTCTTCCAACATCGTTCTAACAACTAATTATTTGAATTAATTGAAATCGCATGTTAATTCTCTGTTACGCGAACTAATAGTAAATGTAACATAACACAATGTGTAAGTAGTTTCCTAGCTATTGATGAAAAATTTGGTTACATTTTTTTGTTTAAATTTACCATACTATTCACCATTTTTATTGGTGGTCATGGGATTAAATTTCTTGTCTTTGGTAACAAGAGTGTCGATGAACCTGGCCGGGGTCATTGGGTTTTTAGAATGAAAAAATCCAAGGGAACAATTTTTTGGGAGGGGCTTCAAACGTGGGTTTGGAGTCTGAAGATTTTCGTCGGGCACGTAAAAGAACTCCAAGCCTAAATTAGTCTCTGAATTAAATGTGTATGTCTTTTCCCATTCAAATATTATCTTAGTTCCCACTAGGTGTCTCCTTAAGTAGATTAGCCAACCACTTGTCACTCATTGACATCTGTAAGGAAAAAGCGTAACTAAATTAGCTTGGTTAAATAATCCAAACTAGGAAATACCCTTGCGCCATGTGGGGATGTACGGATATAGGCAAGCAGATATATCAAAAAGTGAAAGGTCCAGTGGTAACCGACATTTTGAAATGTTTCATTCCACTAATGCAATTTAATCTCTCATCTTGTAGGTGGTTTTACGTGAAATATGCCACTGGGCCTTACAATTAAACAACTTGTTGGAAGAGTGATTTTAATAACGGGTCACATACATACTTTTTTGACCACACAATGACATGGAATGCCTCCTCGAATGAATGATCAGCAAATGTCAGGGCCTTCTCGGAGACAACACAACATTGAAACGAAAAAAACCACTCACACACATTCATAGTAAACTAGCGAATATGATAGAGAGGTCATGATAGCCTAAAGAGAAGCCTGACGTCCGGTTTTGGCCCTCCCAATATAGAGTCATCCGAAAGCCAAACTTTGTAAGATCCCGCGTGATCGACTATTCCGATCGAGTTTTTAAGTCGTTTCCCTCAATCCAAGAGCAAATGCTGGAATAGAACCCCAAAATGATTTTACTTCAGACTTCAGTCTGCTAATTAACTTCACATTTTAAATTAAAAATTTAAACCGGGGCTAATGTATTTTACAGGAACCCAGGGTTGTACCTATAAAGGAGGACCAAAATGGATCGCTCACCGCCAACACATAAGTGATGACCGCAGAGCATTCGATTTATCTATATGATATCTGATATGACCAGATGATGTTCGGGGACCGTTTGGGTCTTAATAGTTCCTGATATTTATCCTACAGATGAGGAAAATACCCGAAAAACCCATCACCCAGGAAACTTATCCCAACCGGAGATCGAACCAGGCACGCTGCGTACGTGGCAGTGACGCTACTCCAAGACCACAGCGGTGGACATTTTCAAATATATGGATTTAAAAAATTCTCTTTGATATAATATATTCCACTCCAGTTGATATGTAATTTAACCTTGAAGATTGGCTCACATCCAGTGATGAAGGTGGTTCTACAAGTTTTCAGCTGTTACAGGCGTAACTTTCTGGCCCATTAGCTAACAGCACTCTTGGAGTATAAGGTGGTAAAGGGATCAAATGGTGAGGAACAAATCTAGGAGCCTCTAGAAAGACGCTTTCTTGCTACAATATTTACATTATGCCTGCGGGTTTTTAAATCACATAAGAGGACTGACGTTTTAAGCCAAACACTCTCTTTCCCAAATAACCACAATACAAAACTACATAATAATATACTGTACATCTAAAAGAACAAAACGTCGCGGCTGAAAATTAAAATAAACACCTTTAATAAAGAAACATTATTTATAACAAACTGAATTAGAACCAAAAGAATCTAGTTCCAAATCAATTGTATAAATTGAAAACTGTATGAATAAAGATATTCATAGCACAATAGCTTCTGAAATGGAAAAGACAGCAATGTTAATAGTTTAAGTAATTGAGTTACTTCAATTTAAATTTTAGGTTCACATACAGATAGAATTCTATTCATAATTGGAAATTATATTTAACAAAGTTTTATTAATGTGCAAAAGATGATTCTGATAAGATACGCAGAAAAAAAAGTCAACATGCTGTAATAAAATTTCATTTATGCACAATTTTCTATAATTTAAATATCAAAAAAGTGGTAGAATGTACTTAAAAGATATCTCAAACAGTTAGAAACAATATGCGAGTTAGTCATCATAAGTTTATAATTTATTTATTGAATATTCTAATTTCAAAACAATATTTCGCCAAAAAGGCATGTTAGTTTGCGGCCTACACAATAATAAGTACAATATATAGTACTAGGTTGAAATATTTCATCTGATTATGAATGTTTGTTAAAAATTTCATAAATGTCACGAAGTTATTTAATTGTAAACCTTATCCAAGTGTGTGTGTGTGTGTATGTATATATATATATATATATATATATATATATATATATACATTCGAAATAAAAATAAGTTTTCTTTTGTTACAATAATTTTAATACCGATTAGGATTGAAATACACATACACACACAGATATATATATATATATATATATATATATATATATATATATAACAATAATTTTAATACCGATTAGGATTGAAATACACATACACACACAGTATATATATATATATATATATATATTAGGATTGAAATACACATACAACACAGATATATATATATATATATATATATATATCTGTGTGTGTATGTGTATTTCAATCCTAATCGGTATTAAAATTATTGTAACAAAAGAAAACTTATTTTTATTTCGAATGTCGAATATGGTTGATTTAAGGATACATTGACATGTATATCACATACAGAATTTTTACTAGTATACATTATATAAATACACGCTACGTACAAGCACGCATAAAATATATACAAATATATATACAGACAATACATACATATGTGCATAAATACATTAGAACTTACATATCGTTCAGAGGTGCGTATGTTTATAGAATGCATAAATACGTACGTATATTCATTAATAAAGTACATATATATATATATATATATATATATATATATGATACTCATTTTAATAAATATTTGGATTTTGCTCCATTTATATATAGGCCTATGTATATATATGTTGTTGCGGTTGGGTGGCCTGTAAGATTCAGATGGAATTCCTTTAAATTAACTTTACGGATATTTACACAAAATTTCCAAATTATATTTATTTATTTCATACTAACTCACTGGCACCATCAAAACTGTAGATTCATGCCCGCGCTGACATAAGCTCTCCATATAACCCTATCCTGAGCTAATTATTTCTAATCATCCCCTGTATAATCTACTTCCTTCAGTTAATGGTTAATGTTATTCTCTCACCTCTTTCTTGTCCTGTCTACTGGGCACTTTCCGTCTGATTTTCCTAAAAAGGAATCTCTTCCTTCACAGTTTATTATAATATTATCACTCGGTTCTCTGAACTCTCTGACTGTTTACTTAGAACATCATCCTGTCTTCACACTGAATTCATGTTTACTTGTTGGCACTTCGGGTACGAATGACTTATCCGACCCTCGCATCTCCCTATATATCTGGGCAGAAATCTCGAACCCGTTCTCACAGAAAGTCCGAGAGATGATTGTCCTAGAGTCGATGTATCTGGAAACTGATTTATCCAGAAAGAACGTCTAGAGAGACCATTTGCTGCCTGCACACGACTCAAATTTAACTCCTATTGGCTTAGAAGGAGTCCTGCTGTCGCACGCCCGCGAAATTCAAAGGCGGTGATTTGAGTAACGGATTATTAATGCAATATTTTTGTGTGTGTGTGTGTGTGTGTATGTATGTGTGTGCTTGTGGTTTAATTTAAAAATATAAATGCTCCTGTGGTAATGATCAACAGACTGTCGAATACCATATATTACACTGTACATCTTATGGATGTAAGTGATACATTCCGGATTTTCATTTATTTGAATGTAATCAAGTCTTGCGAAATACTATAATTAATATTTTAAAAAGGAAATGTTTTTCACAGCATTAAAAATTATAAATGCTATTTTCATCATATTATAATTCATTATTATTATTATTATTATTATTATTATTATTATTATTATTATTATTATTAGGCCTACGTTCTTTCTTAGTTTTAATTGTATTAGTTCTTGTTTCGTTCATTTGTTGTTTTTGCTTCACTTCAGTTTTAGAACTATGTGCTTCTTCAATTTTCTTTTATATTTTAACTACAGCCCTTACATACATTTGTAAAGTAAGACTCCAAATGTTGGATATTTAATAAATAAATAATATAACTTAAATATTTTAAAGGAAAAAATACCCTAAATCCCATTTAAATTCAATTCATGTCACAGTATGACAGTCCTATAATTACTTAAATCATACAGCACCTAATGGACGTAAGTATCCATTATGAAGAATTCATGCTTCTTTTTTTCGTGTTGCCCTTAAGGGGGTTGATGGGTGAAATTTTCATTTTCGGTCAAATATAGCATTTTTTGTTTTTTGTATTAAAAATACTACGTACCTTAAAGTATATGTTGGCGAAGTTTCAGTGTCCTATGGCACTTGTTAGTCTCTCTAATGACTGTAGGAGGGCTTGTATGCTACACTCTAATTTAACTGCATGCAAACTTCCAAATTGGATTTTCCACACTTTTATTTTCATTGTATTTCAATACATTCAAATCAAAATAGCATTGACAACTTTAATGATAGAAGCACGAAATGTTCACTGCATGTCCCACACACAATGGCTAATAATTCTATGCATGGATTTTGAAACAACGTTGGCAGTTTTTTTTAAATAAAACGTAAAATATGTGTAGTAATTTTAAAAAAATCATATTCAGATGTATATTTTTTTTTCTTCCTTTATTATAATGATATAGAAAATTTAATGCATAGTTTTGTTCTAAATACGTCAGTGATCGTGTAGAAAAAATTCAAAAATCTTACTAGAAATTATGGGACTAATTAAAAATTTTAGTATGAAAATTTTTAAATGGATTTTCTTCAATAGTTCCAGAACCTTTATGCCTACAAGGATAAAACTTTAATATAATATTACCTATTATAGCATGAATGCGTGTACAAAAAATCACGTATGTAGCTTAAATAATGTAGAAAATAGAAATTTCACTCATCACCCCCCTTAATATGAAGATACCTTCAATGCAATAGAATAAAATACAGAAAAATAATTGTACTAGCTGTATTTAGATTTAATTTTTCTAAACACTGAGTCAATTTTAAAATAAGTACGAACATTAGAATAAGTTAAATATAGTCTGCATAAAAATTTACCTCTAGCTAAATTGAGTTCCACATACTTTTTTCGTTTTGTCTGTTGCAGGTCATTTCATACTTTTTACACCTTTTAGACTGGCTTAAAATGAACATTGCGTTACCGCCTGTTCAACTACATAACAATATGTTACAACCTGGACTTGTTTTTTTTCCGCCTTCATAATGACTGTCTTCTTTTAGAGTAGCTTGACGTAAAAATGCGGTAAACTCTCTTTTTTTACCTATACGTATTATAAATCTGACATCTGTTCTCCTGTTATCCTACTGTTTCCTGGCTAGTCTCTTCCATCCCACGATTCTAGACGTCTGCCTCTTTTGGCGTGAAATTTGTCAGACATGACAAAGATTAATATTCCCGCAGTAACTGCATGTTCATCCCCCTTAACCAACATCACTCCTTCGACTTACCACCCTATAACTCTCTCACATTCACTGCCATTTCTTGTTTTAAGTTAAAAGGGAAATGCATGTATCCCACTTATATGGAATTAAAAATAACCGAGAATGCCAATTAAGATTGGAATAAGTGCATCAAAGGAAACATAATTTGCTGTCAAATTAACTAACTCACTGGCACCATTAAACCCGTAGGTTCATGGCCCCACGGACATAAGATCTCCACACATCCTTATCCCCAGCCAATGACCTTCAGTAATCCACTTTATAATGTACCTCCCTCAAATCATACTTAATGTTATTGCCCATCTCATTCAGGCGTTTTTCCTCTTGTTTTCCTAAAAGAAACTACCATGCAACTATTTAATTTCCCATTCGTGCCACATGTCTTGCTCATCGCATTCTGTGAGATTTAACTGTTCTTATTATATCTGGCTACCTATAAAGACCATTTAGCTCACTGTTATATAATCTTCTCCACTCGCCTGTCTGTTTATCTCTCTTTGGACGGACCAACTTTTTTCCTTACTTACTTACTTACTTACTTACCTACTTACTTACTTACCTACTTACTTACTTACCTACTTACTTACTTACCTACTTACTTACTTACCTACTTACTTACTTACCTACTTACTTACTTACCTACTTACTTACTTACCTACTTACTTACTTACCTATTTACTTACTTACCTACTTACTTACTTACTTACTTACTTACTTACTTATTTACTTATTTACTTACTTATTTACTTACTTACTTACTTACTTATTTACTTACTTACTTATTTACTTACTTACTTATTTACTTACTTACTTACTTATTTACTTACTTACTTACTTACTTACTTACTTACTTACTTACTTACTTACTTACTTACTTACTTACTTACTTACTTACTTACTTACTTACTTACTTACTTACTTACTTACTTACTTACTTACTTACTTACTTAATACTGGCTTTCCACTTTACAGCAGTTTGCCCTTGATTCCTGCTTCCCAGAGATTCCTATCTTCCCATTGTCCTTCTTCCATATCCCTCTCCATCCTGGCATCATATATTCCCTCATACCATGTTCTTCTACTTCTCCCCCTCTTCCTTCTGCCTGGTACCATACAACCTTCACATGTTTAGGCCACTGGTCTTCCGACATCCGTTGTACATGTCCATATCACTGTAAAGCTCTCTCTGTTATCCTTTCGATAACAGTTTTTAGTGCATCCATTTCTTGTCTGACATATGTATTTCGAATATGTTGTAGCCTGGATATTCTCATATTTCTCCATGATCCACCCATTTCTGTCGCCAAGATTCTTTTCTGCATCATTTCATTTATTGTCCAGCTTTCTGATCCATATGTAAGTATACTTTCTATTATTGTCTATATAATCTCTTTTTTGTTTTCTGGTCAAATTTATATTCCATAAAAAAACATTCAGGGATCTAATCGCCTTCCTTGCACACTTTACTCTGTTAATAATATATTTTTCACAAGTACCAGATTTATCTATCATAGATCCAAAATATTTAAATTCTCCAACACGTTTAATTATCATATTATTTATTTGTAGGTCTTCTGAATTTCCTCCGATTACTATATATATATATATATATATATATATATATATATATGCTATTCTGTTTTGATATATATATATATATATATATATATATATTCGAATCCCGTCCAGGCATTTATTTTTCTATCATCAATATATATATATATATATATATATATATATATATAGGCTATTCTGTTTTGATATAATTTATCTTCAGTCCACCTATCTCAAATACATCTACCAACTTTCTAATCATATATTCTATATCTTCTTTATCTTGTCCTATTATAATGTGGTCATCAGCGATTAATAAATTGTGCAGTAAATGGTCATTGATGTTGATTCCCATTCTCCTACATGACTTATTCCATTTCATTAATACCTTATTTTCAAAACTAAGGCCGTAATTCAAGAACCAAGCTGTCTAGGCCATGCCACCACCTCAGTCATAAGTAAGCTGAGGCTCACATATTTCAATTGTTCCCGGATTTATTTTTAAATAAATATCTTGTTAGCACATGATGTTAAATAGAGTGAGCCAGTTAGAGTAGGTTCATGCATGACCCACATAATTAACCTGGAGAGACGGCTGAGAGTCACTCTTCGCGGAAACTTGGTTCTTGAATACAGGTCTTAATCTCCTTTCCTCCCTTAATGTAATAGTCCGTGTTTCTCATCCAAAAAATATAACCGGGAGAATAACAGTATTATGTGTTTTCAATTTAACGTTTTTTGAAAGGAGTTGGGACGATAAGACTCCCTGTAATGTATAATAGCTCGCATTTTCAGAATTGTGCTTATGTTTAATTTCTTTGTGCATTTATTTCCTATTTGCAGTTATTGATCCGAGATATCTGAATTCAGACACATCTTCAAAATATTCATTTGTCATCAGCTGTACATTTCCATTACTTTGTGTATACCCATGTGTGAACATAAGGTATTATAACATTTTGTTATCTGATTACGTAAAAATTTAGACTCAATTTCTTAAATGTTACTTGTTGTAATAGATGTTTATAAAATTAATACATTTCACCTATAAATATACATACTTACTTACTCACTGGCACTATCGAACCCGTAGGTTCATGGCCGCACGGACATAACTCTCCGTACATCACTATCCTGATCTAATGCTTTCCAATCATTCCCTGTATTCTCTACTTCCCTCAAATTATAGTTGATGTTGTTCTCCCACCGTGGTCTACCAACTGGGCGTTTTCCCTCTGACTTTCCTACAAGAAGCTTCCATGCACATATTTAATTCCCCACACGCGCAACATGTCCTGCCCATCGCAGTCTACGAGACTTAACTGTTCTTATTATATCTGGTTCCTATAAAGACCATGTAGTTCATTGTTATGTAGTCTTCTCGATTCACATGTCTGTTCATCTCTCTTTGGTCCAAAAATTTTCCTAAGAACTTTATTCTTAAAAACTCGTAATCTCATTTCCTCCCTTAAAGTAAGAGTCCATGTTTCGCACCAATATAATATAACTGGAAGAATAATAGTTTTATATATTTTCAGTTTAACGTTTTTTGAAAGGAGTTGAGGCATCAAAAGTCTCTGTAATGCATAATAGCACGCATTTCCAGTATTGAGCCTATGTTTAATTTCTTTGTGCATATCATTCCTATTTGTGATTATTGTTCCTAGGTATTTGAATTCAGCCACTTCCTCGAAATTTCCCTCATTTGTCATTAGCTGTCCATTTCCATTATATAATGTATTTCTACGTGTGACCATGTATTTAGTTTAATTGATATTTACTTCCAGTCCTAATTTCTTAGTGTTACTCAATAGTGTGTGCGTGCTGTCCTTTAGTATCACCTCGCTATCGGCCAATAGTACTACATCATCAGCATAAACTAACAGTTTATTAATACCATTGAATTGTAGGCCTTCCTTATCCTCTAAAGATTTGATGGCATGCTCTAGTACAAAATTAAATAGTAGAGGAGATAATGCATCTCCTTGCTTCAACCCATTCTGGATTTCAAAAGTGTCCAAAAACTGTTTGCCTACATGCACACTACTCTTTGTGCCATTTAGACACATACGTAACACATAACTAACTTTTTAGGAATTCCGAACTCCAGCAGGATGCTATATAACTACTCCCTCTTAATTTAATCATATGCTTTTTTGAAGTCTACATATAGTTGATGTACATTACCATTATATTCCCATTTCTTTTCTAAAATTTGTCTTATACTAAAAATCTGATCTGTTGTAGACCTGTTTCTTCTAAATCCACATTGACGAACTCCTAGAATCATAAATATAGGGAGTAAGACTGCTTACTAATATATTTTTTAGAATTTTGTATGAAGTTGAAAGTAATGAGGTGCCACTGTAGTTGTTGCAATCAGTTTTATCTCCTTTCTTATAAATTAATACGATAATAGATTCTTTCCATTCATCTGAAAGAGTTTCTTTTTCCCAAATCATACTAAGCAACCGGCGTATCTTGTCCATCATTTTTCTCCCCCTGATTTTAATATTAAATATAAATAATTTGTTTTCTAAACAAGGTGCCTGTAGACCATAGTTAACCTAAGTAAAGACAAAACATTTTATCTATCGGAATTTAAAGCCTAGTCTCCATCTGTTCGAGCTGGTGCTCTACTGTTGAGATGTATAGGCATAGTTCAATAATTATTTATGCAAACATACCATCCTGTCGCCTCTAAGTATGGTTCATGTTTCTAGATTAACAAAATTCATAGTAAAATTAAAATTATATTATAAAATTATAACATTGTTATCTTATATGTCCCTCTCCTCAACTTTATAGGTCTAGTAGTAGTAGTCCCATCATCAGCAGAAGGAACAGAAGAATGCTTATTGCATTCAGGGTCAATAGATAGAGACCTATCTCCTGCTCCTTCTGCTGATTATGAGACCAGTCCCGAAAGGCCTACAAAAATTCATATATTACAACGTTGATGAGACGGTCCTACATGGTAAATATTTTATAATTTTATATTACAATTTTAATTTTATGTATTAAGATTTTTTTAAAAATATTTGTGGCCTCATACTTATTTACAAGGCCAGGTCTTCTATTATACTTGTCTTCCTCTGAAATCTTCATATTTATGACCTTCAATGTTCAGTCAGGAGATGCTGTGTACCATATTGCAGTTATATAAAGTTCTGGAGGACTCCATTGAAAGGTTATTTGCTGTTTATTAAGTTTTATATTTTTATTTTTGACCACCGCTCTGGTCTCGAAATAGCGTGCTGTCTTGTAACGCAGCGGGCCCGGGTTCGATTCCAGGTCGGGACAGGCTCCTGGATGAGTTTTTTTCGGTGTTTTTCCTCCCTGTCAGGAAGTGTAGGGCCCAACAGTCTCCGAAAATCATCGGCCAGCATCATCATTATCATCAACATTCTTCACCGGTGTGGAAAGGAACGGGAAGTTACCATACCTATAATTCCCTAGTAAACCTGCAAAGCATAGCGTGAAAATGCTATGATTGCAGTTTGCAGTGAAAGATCTACCCTCAGGCAGAACGCAGTGGAATGGAATTTTTATTTTTAAACATTTTATTGTGTCTCTGGGTAAAAAGGAAAGTGGCGGAACAAGAACAACATGGAACAAAGGAATAAATTGAATGATAAGAGACCGAAGTCTTATAGAATTATGGCGTAATGGAATATCGAGTAACGACTGAATAGTGTACTAGCATCAAGAGTAAAGTAAAAGTAAGTTTTACTGCTGCAGCGGTAAGACCAATTCATGTTTCACGCTTCACATGTATTCAAGTAATTTTCCACTATGAAAATTTTAATTTTCCATAAATGTTCAAGCGAGATTATTTCATCCGGATGTCTAGTAATATGTGTGTTAGTTTCAGTTACATTTGTTTAAGAATGTTAAGTTAAATAATTGTTTTATTCTTATATATTTTTTAAAATTTTGAGAATTTTCCTCATCATTGAGAGATTTCACCAACCAATTCTAGTAATGAACATAAGTAAAATAAAATAAAATGAATTAAATAAAAATAAATAAATATAAATGTCTACGGACTTATAGACTATCAGTTTGTAACAAACATTCACAATGTTCCCTTAATTAAAGTTCTCCATTGTTCTCGTCCTCTGTGTCTTCATCTGTTACACCAAATTTCCTCACTGAATTTTAAATGTTGTTCTTGCAGGTTGTTCTTGGTCTTCCTTTTCTGTTCCTTTTTTCAATTTTCCGAGCATAGACGGCCTTTGGTAGTCTTCCGTCCTGCATTCGTCTTGTGTGTCCATACCATTTTAGCCTTCTCTGTTCAATCTTATCCATTATATTTCTTTCTGCATTCATCCATTTTCTAATTTCTGTATTTCTAATTTTTTCCAATCGAGATATTCTGGCAGCTTTTCTTCAACAATCCATTTCAACTGAAGTTATTCTGTTCATATGTTGTTGTGTCATTGTCCAAACGTCCGATCCATATAGCATTATACTTTCTAGTATGGATTTATAAATTAGTTGTTTTGTTAATTATGTTTTTACTCCATAGTATTGATTTTAACATTCCTATGATTTTCCTTCCATTACTAATCCCTTTTCTATTTCTTTATTTGAAGTTCCATCGTTCTCTATAATTGATCCCAAATAACAGGAACTATCGCTCTTCTTTATCTTTACTCCAATATATAATTCATCTGAGTCATTCTTATAACGATTCAAAAAATTGTTCCATTAATATTAATCTCATCACATCTTCCAAGACATCCATCAGTATTACCTGTAAGAAACTCAAATCCCGCTACATAGTACTCATCAGGTAGTACTGCAAATTATATATTTAATACCCATAATTACATGTGACTTTAGAATCTAAAGTTACATGTTTGATGTTCGTTTTGTTTGTCTTTTTTGTCTACTCTGAAATAAAAAAAACTTTCTATTTATGAACATGGATTCTTTAATCTTTCAAGAAAGATTATTAAAATTCTATAACAAGTGCTGGAAACAAAATACAATACCAGAAGAATGGAACATTGGAAAAATAATCTCAATATTTAAACAATGCGATAAAACAAAGGCAGAAAACTATGGAGGCATAAGCTTATTGTGTGTAGTATACAAAATATATGAAAAAGTGATCAATCAAAGATTAACAACTACAGTATACGCAATAATATCAGAAGAGCAGACGAGTTTTAGGAAAGGAAGAAGCTGCACAGACAACGTATTCACTTTAAAACAAATAATGGAGAAGCGAAGAGAATTCAAGTTATAGATGCACATCCTCTTATAGATTATAAAAAGGTCTTTGATATGATACATATTAAATGAAAAGGGAATTCCACTACACTTGATATCAGTAATTAAGAAAATGTATGAGAAAACAAAAACTAAAAATAAATCAATGGGAACCAATACATATAACAGGAGGAGTTAGACAAGGTTATCCACTATCAACCACTCTTTTTAACATTTATTTTGACGACATGATAGGATAATGGAAGTAAATTACGACTGGGGGAATAAACTTAGGAAATATAGTAATAAAAACAGTAGCCTTTACATATGACCAAATATTACTCGTAATAGCAAAAACAGAGGACGAACTACAAAGATTGCTATATAAACTAAATGAAATATCATAAAATGCAACTTGAAAATATCATCGGAAAAATTAAAAACAATGGCCTTCAAGGGTGCTCATCCAGTTCGGACAAAGATAATATTAAAAAATAAAACAATAGAACAAGAGAACAAGTGGTAAGATATAACTTCCTAGGTTGCGAAATATCATACACTGCAGAAACAGATATAAATAACAAACTAAATAAGTTTAATTATATAACAGGTACACTAAAAATAACTTTGAAAAATGAAGCCAGGAAAGACTATATAATGAAATTATAGAAGCCAATGGCAGTGCCTATTATTACTTATGGATCCGAAACATGGACAGTGACAACACAACAATCTGCCAGGATACAAGCTGCTGAAATGCAATTCCTCAGACCAATAGCAGGATATCAAAGAACAGGCAAAAAACACAACACAGAAATAAGACTACAAATAAAGTAGAGGAATTAAACAAAACAATAGTGAAATACCGAACAAACTGGTAAGAATATCTGGCAAGGATGACTGAGAATAGAATACCAAAAGCAGCATACAGCTATTCACCACGAGGAAGAAGAAGTTTGGGAAGACCAAAGAAAAGATGGAAACAGCAGCAATTTGGAGCCGGAACAGGCTAGTAAATAAGCCTAAACCGTGAGAAAAAAGAAGAAGAAGAAGGATTTTCCACCGAAACCTTATTTACTAAGTTACAGAGTTTATTTGACAGATTTTAAATGTATACACATCTTTTTGTGTCCAATATTAAACTTTTGATTCTCTTCCTCCATTTATTTCTACCCTTGCAGTCACCATTCTGCAGTCGCTTGTTCTTCATCTAAAACATAATTCTCTCTATCCAGTTTTCTTAGGTCTTCCTCTTCTCATCCTCCGATTTGGAATTCTCTCCAAACTCCTAACTGGCAGTCTATCTTTATTCATCCTCTACACGTTCCAAACCAATTGTTTATTTTTCACAAATTGTATAATTGATTCGTTAAAGTTAATTTTTTCTCGTATAATACTGTTTCTGATCCTGTCTAATTTGGAGGATTGTGCACTTATTCTTAAAAAAATAATTTCTGTAGATTGCAATTTTGACTTAAATTTGGAATATAGTCCATGTTGCTGCCCCATAGGTCATTAAACTTGTTAATATTAATTTATTAATATAAATTTTAGTTTCTTTGAATATCTCCTTATCCCACAAATTTCCACTCAATATTGCTATTACATATCGACCTTTAACAATTCTTTTTGTTAAGTAATTGTTTCCATCTCTATTTATTTCAACTCCCAAGTATTTAATTTGGTTACAAATATTAACGGTACTTTTGGAATCTTCCAATACCACATTTGTTCAGTATAATCAATTACCATATATATTCAGTATATACAAAGTACCCTATATTATTCTAAAACTGTTTTATAGGAATTCTGAATAATTCAGAATTTCATAATGTTCTAATATTCGTTTCTTTTCAATGATATGTCATTTTAAAATACTCATATGCAGTATAATGGAATGTTGAATTAATTGAGTCACATCTCCAAATGTACCTATGGAGTCAACTATCTCTATAGCATATTTACAATGCACTCTGCCTATAAATTAATATTAAATTAAAAAATGGGATTAATAAACTAATAAATACAAAATTGTGGAGTAGGCCTATACAGTATATAAAGTGGCAACCATGGCAATATTGTTGGAATGAAAACTTATTGTACAAGAATTGTTTTTAGAGACAAATTAAATTAATATTTTAGGAAATAATAGTAATTAGAGACGAAATTATTGAACAAGTATCCCACTTTAAATATTTAGGATGTGATATCAGCTATGGGTATGATAAAGAACACAAAACACATCAGGTTCAAGCTATTTGTGGTACAATAAATAGAACATTGAATAATAAAGCCCATAAACAAACAAAATTAAGATTTTATAAAACAATGGCTGTCCCTGTCCTTTTGTATGGGAGTGAATCTTGGATTACCACTAGCATCAAGAAAGTAAAATCCAAGCAGCCGAGATTAAATTTTTAAGAAGAGTAAAAGGTTGCACTAGAATGGACCAGATAAGTAACGGGGATATCCGTGAAGAACTGCAGATCTACTCCATAAAAGAAAAGATATTTAACCATACGATACAGTGGAAAGAACATGTAGAAAGAATGGAAGAAAGTCGATTACCAAATAAAATCTTCCATTATTTTCCAAGAGGAAGAATAGATGTCGGACGTCCTTGGAAGAGATGGTCTTAGATCTATTAGTGAAGACGGAACAGGCAACTCTTGCCTAAACCAGGAAGTTGAAGAAGAAGAAGAAGAAGAAGAAGAAGAAAAAGGAAAATCATGCAAAAATCTAGATGAGATAGGACTAGCAGTGAAGGGATTACACAGTAGTTAAATATACAAGCAATAGGTGATCGGGCAAACAGAAGAAGAACCTAATGGTATTAACATGTATATCGCATGTCATCTTATATACAAATATTTGTAGATGCATGCGGTAAGGGACAGTCTATCTGCAGTTGGGAAGAGAATGCCTGGAAAACTGGAAAGGAGATTGAAGGACTTCTAATTCTGGAAGGAACATAATGTGAGCCTTTATATAAAAAGAAAAAAGAAGAAAACATTTATCACCATTTTCTGAGAAATATAAATACTGTTCCTTCTTGTTTTAATTTTCCATTATTCTTATAGAATAAAATGTTTTACGATCATTTAAACTAACTTTTGAAATATATTAATTGGCTTCATTTTCATAGAAAGAGATTAAAATTTCATTTTAATTGACAGATTTAAAAGAGAAATAAGTTTTATAATTGGTTTCATTCTAACAAAAAATATCAAATTTCCACATGATAACATTGTATTTTCCTTCCTCGAAAAGTAACAATTTTTATATGGAAACGTGTAGCAAAATACATATTACCGGTACCGTATATAAAGCATATTTAAAGAAAGAACTAACAAAACCAGTGTAAATATGATCTTGCCTTCTTCGGAAACTCCATTGATGTTATTTAATTTAACAGCTAATGCCATTAGAGTTCCAATTAAAATTTGAGCTCGAAAACCCTACAAATTTTCCAACAGAGGCCTCTTTTTTTCAGGCTTCACATTCCGTTATGTGATGTAAATCTTGGACATGGGATCCACTGCTTTAGTTAACTCCACTGCTTTAGTTCACTTCAGAAGGAAACTATACTCTGTATGTATTTGCCATGAAAGGTCCATTTAACTTGGCCTGGTTTAAACCCGAACCGAATGCATCGAAGATAACCACTTCATTGATATTAGGAATAGTCTTACATAGTTTAACTTCACTTATTTATTTCGTTAAATAGCCTAAGCCATCATCTATATATTTAAAGGTTGTATTATTTTCCTTTATAATCTTGAAGTGTGAACAAATGAAGGATTTGTATGTAAGACACCACATGTTTAATTACTAAATTATAACATTTGATTAGATACATAGTTAGTTGGTGAATTAAGATTATTTATGAATTGTGAATTATGATTTACCATAAAATTTACGATGAAGGTTTAAAGTTTGAAGTTGAAAGAGATGTAAGATCGGATAAATTAACGTTGTGGGTTGTAATAGTAAACTCAGCAGTAAAGTTCCCTGGAAACTAAAGCGCTAACTTTCAAGAATCCTTCGGACTCTGGAGTTTAGAAGTTATCGTAAACCCTAAATATTACGAGTAGGAAGTTTAGATTTTTGGCTCCTCTGGTTTCGTAGTCCGCATGATCAAATTCAGAAGGTATTGATTAATTATTTCAGAACGTAAAAATCTCGACCATGGCTTCTTACGGATGAGAATTAAAGCTGTAAGCCTCGTTTACTAGATTTATGAAACGTAAAATATTTTCAAGCCTGAAATAGGAGGCGTCTGAACAAAATTTCTCGCCCCTTTTAATTCCAATTATTAATTAAGAAAAACAGTTGTTAAATAAACTAAATCCGCAACAGCAACAACTATAACTACAAACAATAATAATAATAATAATAATAATAATAATAATAATAATAATAAGTTTGAACAATGACACAACTTGTCAACAGAATAACTTCAGTTGAAATGGATTTTTGGAGAAGAGCTGCCAGAAAATCTCGACTGGAAAAAATAAAAATAAATAAATAAATACAGATGTTAGAAAGTTGATGAACGCAGAAAGAAATATAATGGATGAGGTTGAACACAGGAGGCTAAAATTGTTTGGACACATAAGAAGAATGCAGGATGGAAGACTACCAAAGCCTGTCTATGCATGGAAAAGTGAAAGAAGGAATAGAAAAGGAAGACCAAGAACAACCTAGAATAACAACATTCAAAATTCAATGAGGAAATTTGGTGTAACAGATGAAGACACAGAGGACGCAGAATGATGGAGAACTTTAATTAAGGGAAATTTGTGAATGTTTGTTTTGCAAACTGATAGTCTATAATTCCGTAGTCATTTATATATATTTGTTTGTAATTCATGTTAATTACTAAAATTGATTGGAGGAAACCCTCGATTATGAAAATATTCTCAGAATTAATGAATGAATAATAATAATAATAATAATAAGAAGAAGAAAGATAAGAAGAAGAAGAAGAAGAAGAAGAAGAAAGGGGAAGAAGAAGAAGAAGGGGAAGAAGAAGAAGAAGGGGAAGAAGAAGAAGAAGGGGAAGAAGAAGAAGAAGGGGAAGAAGAAGAAGAAGGGGAAGAAGAAGAAGAAGGGGAAGAAGAAGAAGGAAGGGGAAGAAGAAGGGGAAGAAGAAGAAGAAGGGGAAGAAGAAGGGGAAGAAGAAGGGGAAGAAGAAGGGGAAGAAGAAGGGGAAGAAGAAGGGGAAGAAGAAGGGGAAGAAGAAGGGAAGGGGAAGAAGAAGGGGAAGAAGAAGGGGGAAGAAGGGGAAGAAGAAGGGGAAGAAGAAGGGGAAGAAGAAGAAGAAGGGGAAGAAGAAGGGGAAGAAGAAGGGGAAGAAGAAGGGGGAAGAAGAAGGGGAAGAAGAAGGGGAAGAAGAAGGGGAAGAAGAAGGGGAAGAAGAAGGGGAAGAAGAAGGGGAAGAAGGAGGGGAAGAAGAAGGGGAAGAAGGAGGGGAAGAAGGAGGGGAAGAAGAAGGGGAAGAAGGAAGGGGAAGAAGGAGGGGAAGAAGAAGGGGAAGAAGGAGGGGAAGAAGGAAGGGGAAGAAGGAGGGGAAGAAGGAGGGGAAGAAGGAGGGGAAGAAGGAGGGGAAGAAGGAGGGGAAGAAGGAGGGGAAGAAGGAGGGGAAGAAGGAGGGGAAGAAGAAGGGGAAGAAGAAGGGAAGAAGGAGGGGAAGAAGGAGGGGAAGAAGGAGGGGAAGAAGGAGGGGAAGAAGGAGGGGAAGAAGGAGGGGAAGAAGGAGGGGAAGAAGGAGGGGAAGAAGGAGGGGAAGAAGGAGGGGAAGAAGGAGGGGAAGAAGGAGGGGAAGAAGGAGGGGAAGAAGGAGGGGAAGAAGGAGGGGAAGAAGAAGGGGAAGAAGGAGGGGAAGAAGGAGGGGAAGAAGGAGGGGAAGAAGGAGGGGGAAGAAGGAGGGGAAGAAGGAGGGGAAGAAGGAGGGGAAGAAGAAGGGGAAGAAGAAGGGGAAGAAGGAGGGGAAGAAGGAGGGGAAGAAGGAGGGGAAGAAGGAGGGGAAGAAGGAGGGGAAGAAGAGGGGAGAAGGGAGGGGAAGAAGGAGGGGTAAGAAGGAGGGGAAGAAGGAGGGGAAGAAAGAGGGGAAGAAGGAGGGTGAAGAAGGAGGGGAAGAATGATTTGAATAATGGAGGGTATGAAGGATGGGGATTAATAGTATTTTAATAATTATTTTAATAATAGTTTAATAAGTATTTTAATAATTATTTTAATAATGATTTAATAATTATTTTAATAATTTATTGTAATAATTATTTTAAATTATTTTAAATAATTATTTTAATAATTATTTGAATAATTATTTTAATTAATATTTTAATTAATTATTTTAATAATATATTTTAATAATTATTTTAATAATTATTTTAATAATTATTTTAATAATTATTTTAATAATAATTTTAATAATTATAATAATAATAAGAGATATTGACAAATAATTGTGAATATTATGTAAGTGGCCAAAATATCACTTAAGATACAAATTGCATAGAATAAATTGAAGTAAAAATATGTAAGTATGCATTTTAAAACTAATAAAGGAAGACGAGGGCGAAATGAAATTTGAAATTTGCAAGTGTGTGACTGCTTGTTTAGAAGTTAGCGATGACGAGTAGTTCCTCTTCTAACTTTCTCTATTAAAGCCAGCGGTTGTTTCTTATATGAATTACTTTCTTCACTCTCTAGGAGAAATGAGAACTTTAATAACTTTGTGACGTCACACGTAAACTAGATGTTCAGTTCCTATTATGGAAGGTAATGCAGACTTCATTCTGTCATTTTTTAAATCATTAGCATGGCAATTACCATCAACTACAACTACTACCTGCTCAACTATTCTTATTCTCTAAATAGGTTATGCAATCGGAAAATGCTTAAAGATCTATATATATATATATATATATATATATATATATAAACTTTCAGAATTTAGAGACTCGGATTCAAATCCCGACTCAAACATTCATTTTTATTTTCGTATGATATTTGCCTTCATTGCCAAATGTCAAAAATATAGTTATAACATCTAAATATACAGTACAAGCGTTACTGCTATAAAGTAAATATTCTCTTTAAAAATTTGCTTAACTGTTGTTATCCACTAGATATCAGTCGGAACGAATTTCCGCTACTTAGTGTGTGAATTGAGAATAATACATATATAAGAAAAATGTATGTTTGTGTTAGAATACTTGGGTAGGTCAGGTCGTTAGAGCTAATCGTACCGAGTTTAGAAACTCGGGTTCAAATCCCGACTCAAGCATTCATTTTTCTTTTCATACATATATAAGAAAAAAAATGAATGCTTGAATTGGATTCGCCTGGTGGTGTAATGGATATCATACTGAGGTACAGACTCAGAGATCCGGGTTCGAATCCCGTCCAGGCATTTATTTTTCTTATCATACCATATATATATAAAATCTTATAAGCTTTCCCTTTCCTAAACTTCAACTTTAACTCACAAGAATACAGTTTCACTCCGTAACAGTAAGTGTCACGTGACTAGAAGTAGGTATTTTTTACAATCGAAACTCTATTGAATAAGATCGTTTTGTAGAATAATAAATAAGGGCTGTTTACAATTAAAATTAAATGTAAAAAAATACATAAGTACAAAAGACTGCTGTCAGGTAATAAGTATTAAATGGGACAAATCACAGTGAACAAATTAGCATAGAAATAAATACATAAATGTGAAAGATTGGCAAGGCTTTTGACAAAGTAGATAGAAATATATTATTACAAATTTTAGCTGATGATAACATTCCACAACAATATATTATTAATATCTTCAACATCTATAAATATAATGAAATCTCTGTTAAACAAGATGGCAAACTATCTTCTTGGAAAAGATCAACACTGGAGTAAGACAGGGTTGTAGACTTTCACCGGTGTTTTTCATTATATATAACGGCTTGTGAAGTGAGATTCATGCGCAGAACAGCGGGTTACACCAGATGGGATCGGAAAAGGAACACCGATATCTTAAAAGAATTGAAGACTACACCAATTTAGGAATATATTAAACAGTACCATCTAAATTGGAAACACCATCTTGAAAGAATGAGTTGAAATCGGATCCCCAAAGCTGTTTATAATTATATACCAAGAGGACGAAGATCTCTGGGCCGTCCTATGAAACGCTGGAGGGAAAATTTTATATAGGATCATAACAGGCCTTGGCCTAATACTTGGAAGGAAGAAGAAAAAGAAGATTGGCAAGTTTGCGTCTATAACAAATATAAGAATCAACCAATCAGAGAACAATGATTCCCAATTGAGAAATTGCATCGGTCGATGAGAGACAGATTACGTTGTATCAGGCATATATTAATATGTATAGTAAACAGGAGAAATAACATAGGAAGGCGACTATGGAATTAAATTTATGGAAAACAATGATCTATAGTTTACCTGTAAATTAGTTTTACTTTTAAGAAGCAATAAAATTTTACGAGTTTTTAGAATAAAGTGTTTTTGAGTTTTATGAACCAAAGAGAGACGAACTGACAGATAAATGAAAAAAAATTAATACAATACAACATAGAGCTAAAGATACATGCCCTTTATGGGAAACCAGACAATTAGGTCCCATAGACTCAGATGGGCAGGACGTATGACGTAAATGGGGAATGAAAAGGGAGCATTATAATTTGTTGTACGAAAACCAGAGGGAAATGGGTAGATAGGTTGGCCTTGAATGAAGTGGTAGTTGGATCCCTAGTTCCAGTGAGAGAATGTGTGAGCGAATCAGTTTAATTCTAAATGCATTTTTATTTTTCTTCAGACTGCGTGCTATCGGTTCCGTTTATTTGATATTTACTATAATTATCTATTAAAATAATACACTTATTTGTACCTTAAAAAATAATTTGTTAAACAATTTTAATTTTTGAGGACGACTATTATCATAGGTAAAATTTGTATTGTTTTAAATGTTCATCACGAAATTATATATAATTGTAAAACGTTGACACACACACACACACACACACACACACACACACACACATATATATATATATATATATATATATATATAATATATATATATTATATATATATATATATATAAATTGCTTACCTGTTATGGTGGCCGCTAGATGACAATTGCAACGACTTACCGCTACCTCTTGTGTGAATTGAGAATACCACATACATAAGAAAAATGTATGTTTGTGTTGGAATACTTGAGTGACTCAGATGGTTAGAGCGCTAAACGTACAGAGTTTAGAGACTCGGGTTCAAATCCCGACTCAAGCATTCATTTTTCTTTTCATAATATATATATATATTTATGTGTGTGTGTGTGTTCGCGCGCGGGTGTGTGAATTCTTCTGGGTCGCGGTGCGTTCTGAAACATTGATAATAATGCATGAATAATTCCCCGTGGGATCACTTCATTATTCCTGAAATTTTGCTGCAATGAATCTAGCGCAACCGAGATATCAAAGTTATAATTTTAAGCGTAAGCGTAGAATACAAAACTATATATACAGTGTAGCCATATTTTCATTCACACGCACCATCGAATTCCAATTTTTACGTATTTTTATTTTTATATGTGGAAAACGATCGACTAGTTTAACTTTTTTATTTTTTTTAATTTTTAATGTATAAATCTCTATGGAATAAACATGTGAAATTCGACAATATTTTAACCAATAAACAATATGTTATACAATTTGTTTTTATTTTCAACAAACCATGGCTTATAATTGCAGTACTCGTAAAACATTTTCTAGTTATCCATTTTTCGTTTTATATGAGATTTAATGACATATTGGAATCAATTCAGTATAAAATCCCATATCCAAGATAAATGAGTAAAACTATTGATCAGGAAAAGTGTAATTTAAAATACATGATTGCAACGTCGCTGTTTATATATATATATATATATATATATATATTCAGATTTTTAAAGTATACAATTAATGCGTAAATTATATGGACATGAAAATAGAACTCGATTACAAAAATATAAAATTCAACTTCAATTTTATATGCACGCTAAAATATACGTAAACCTTATTTTATTGTGATATAGCGGTATTTTAATAAATTGTATTGACTTAGTCCACTGCTGTAGTATCGAGGTAACATCGTTTTCTCCGACGCAGCGGGCCAGGGTTCGGGACCAGTTCAAGACAAGATTCCAGGAGAGTTGTTTCTATCGGATATCTTATCTGTAAGAAACATTTTTTTACGATAGTGCGTTCTGCCGTACTTACAATAATGGCGACCATAATTGAAATTTTAATTTCCTAGTATTGGGGTTGCCAACCTATAAATAATTAAAATTAGCTATTCTATAATATTACAAATTACCTACCTAGGGCGAGAAGTAAAACCACTGCCCTTTAAGCATAGAACGTATGTACATACAAAAATATATCCAATAGGTAGTGTTAATATACATTATACAAAACAAATCACTGCATTTTAAATGAACTGAACTTTATTTGAAACAATACAAAACAGTACATTCGTACTTGCCGCCATTTTATGACTGATTGTTGTCACGGTCTACTGTAGTCTCAACTAAATTATTTTCGGCATTTAGCGTATATATATTGGTCAGACTTCTAATATTAGTTAGTTGTATACAGGCCTAATGAACGCAAATATTTGCAACAAAGATATTACTATTTTACTAATATTTAATATTTTGAAAACACCTTCGTGCAAAAATAATAATGTACAACACACGTTTATGAAGTGTTTTACAGAATCTCGGAAATTACAAATCTCGCTATCGCTTGGTTTTTAATAATCTCCTCACTTCTGTAAAAACTACTTCCTAACCTCGCAATGGAAAAGAAGTTATTCTAAAGAATAATATATTATTGGGAAACTTCAAAGTGCAAATAATCACCGAATATCATCTGAACATCATAATCACTTTATCATTCGTCTTGTTTTATATGCATGAATGAGTGAATGGCGCGTCTTTTCTTAAATTTTTGTGTTATTTTAGAGATAACCCTGGCATTGAGCTGATCATTCATCCGGGGAAGCGCTTCATGTCCTTGTACGGTCAAAACCATACGTGTGTGTTTCAGAGTTAGAAATCCTCTATTGAAAGATCGTGTCTCTTTAAGGCTCAATGGCGTGGAGGACGTAAAAATGCCTATAAAAGAGACGTTAGTCTAAGGAAAATCGACATTTTTCAAGTCGCCTACGCTATCTACTAGGATCAAGCCAACGCTATATCAAGCAGTGGTCCACAGCATGTTGCTGTATGGATGTGAAGCCTGGAGTATTCTCGCCGCTGGCCATAATAGGAAAGTACAAATTGTACAAAACAAATGTTTAAAAATCATCTTTCGGCACCGCTACACACGAGGATCACAGCGCTTCACAATCTGGCACAGATGCCCTACATTGCTGACACAATTGAACCTAGAGTCAATGATATGCTTCATCATATCATGACAATCCAATTGTTCGCAATATAGGGCGTACACCGAAACATATTTACCAGACCCCCTCCCCGATAATGGTCCACCACCATGATATGTGTGCTGTATTCCAGGTGGCTCACTCCACGTCGCCGGTTTTGAGACTCTCTGCTTGTTCGGCGACGTGGTTTATGATGAGCCTGCTCTAGTGAGGAACCATCCTCACGTCATCCATACCTGCTACGGTGATTCCGGCTGGACACTTATGCCGCGAGACACGCAATGACTAAGAAACTAAACCATTAATGAACATCACAATGGTATCCGGCAGCCAAGGGACCTCAACTGGTTCTCAAAGAAGCGGCAAAGAAGGACAATGCTGGTCATTGCCACAAACCAGGAACCAGGAAATAAAATCGAATTAATGATAAATATTGAATCATCAGTATCGCCATCAAGCAGTTTGTAATCCTGTGACCGTTACCGGTCCACAAATGTTTTCAGCCCATGACTCATTGAACTTCTAATTGATCTTCTTCCTCCTCATGTTTTTTTTTTGTCAAACGTTTTCAGCCCTTGACTCATTGAACTTCCAATGGATCTTCTTCCTCATCATGTTCTTTTTTTTTTTGTCAAATACCACCAAGTTGTCTTTTATGACATTTCCGGCTTTATCCCTAGGCATTAGCTGAATTGTAATCCATTTTTTGAATTGGGGCTTTTGGAAGGCGGAGGTACGTTACCCCGATGATATGATGGTGATAAATGATAATGAAGCGCTAGGAGAGTTCTTTAACCTAAACTTAACCTAAACTCCAGACCATGGGCAACCATAGGAATAATTTCCGTTAAGGAAAATTCCTATGGTCTGACCGGGAATCGAATCCGGGACCTCATGAGCTGTAGTAAGAGAAGCTGACACTAGCCCATGAGGCTGGTGAAGACATACAATTTATTAATTTTTCTTAATATTGGTAGCTGTTCAATACATGAATACCGTAACACTAGCAGTATTACAAGTATTTGGAAGATTCGTGATCCAATGTATCCATCGTTCGGAGGTCTTTATCTCAATTTAGCAACAGACAGGTGAATGGAGAAAATTACGTAAGAGTGAGCATATGAACTATTCAATTAGAAAATAGATGTAAAAATAGTTAAATATCATAGAGTGCAATGGAGAGGACATGGACCAGGAATGGGGAATGAAGAATGGGCATGAAAACTTAGCCGAGGGAAAAGGCCCCAGTAGGTAAGAGAAGAAAGAGGTGGGATAATAATATTAAATATGATTTCAGGGAGGTAAATTGTACAGAGCATGATCGGAAAACATTAGCTCATGATAGGGATGTATGGAGTCATTATGTCCGCGCGACCATGAAACTCCGGGTTCAATAGAGCTAGCCAGTTAGTTTAATTAGTTGGATACCGGGTTCCCATCTCCAAATTGCTTGTCTTCTAATCGTCTGTAAACAGGTATATTTGTTTTGCTTAATTCATATACACTCTGTATATCAATATGTATCCCAAAGACAGGGAATTTATTTCTTAACTAGCCTATATCCGGTGTGCGCTGTTATGCCTAAATAAATTAAATGTGTTTTTTTTGTTTAGTTGAATAAGTAAAAAGAAAAGTAATTATAAATTTATATCGTAATTATTTTTAGAATCCTGTGCTGAATACCGGTACCTGGTTTTGCCCCGGAATATATTTTTCCCGATCTTCTTGATATAAATGAGCTGAAAGACAGAAATTGTTAATGTGAGTTATACGTAAAAGATGGACATATGTTAAGATTATCATCATCATCATCTTCATCACCCCCATCATGAACAAATCTGTTTTATGTCATGTGATCTGTGACGGTAAATCTAACGAAGAAGATCTTGATCTTTACACCTATATTTTGGTCTTCCTTAGTACCTATGTCCAGTTGGAGTATATTGGAACGCCAATTTCGGAAGTCTATTTCTTTCCATTCTTCTCAGGTGATATTTTCATTCTTGTTGGTGTCTTTCTATATCTTCATCTAAACTTGGTATTCTAAGTTTTTCTCTGATAATAGTTAATATTATCGAATCATAAAATGAAAATAGCATTTCATTGATAGATTTTGAGATAACTAAAAAAAAAAGAATTCAAGAGGCTAGTGCTTGAAAAAAAATACTTTTTTTTTTGCGCGATAGTGCGTTTGTCATACTTACAGCAATGGCGACCACGATTGAAAGTTCAAACTCCTACATTTCGAGGTTTCCAACCTATATAACTACACTCTAATTAAATAACTATACTGTAATATTACATATTACAAACACTCGTATAAGAAGTAAAACCACTGCCCTCTATGTATTCTACATACAATGTATATATACATCATCATCATCATAGTACATTCACGAATTTAGGCCATTTGTTGACCTGTTTCGGCCTCAAGAGAAACACCATCCAGAAGTCTTTTGAGTGGACGTCCTGGTCTTCTTCTTCCTGCAGGTTGATATCTTAACATTAGTTTGGGTATTCTGTGATCTTCCATTCGATGAACATGTTGTATCCATCTTGACTTATAATCAGAAATTTTGTTTTCTAAAGATTCCATGTGTAATTCTTCTAAGATGTCTTCATTTTTTTTGTGATCTAGTAGTGTGTATCCTGCAGTCCTCCGAAGATATCTCATTTCAGCAGATCTAAGTCTCTGTATATCCTTCTGTTTCAACGTCCATACTTCGCTACCATACAAAAGAGTTGGAAGATCCAGTGTTTTATACACTTTCAGTCTTGAATGCTTTTGGACTAACTGTGGCTTGAAGATAGAATTTATTAAACCTAAAATTCTTAAAAATTTAGATATTTTTGCATTTACATCCTTTTCTTCTTCATATGAGATATTGCATCCTAGATATGTAAAATTATTCACCTGCTCCAAAATTTTATTGTCCAGTACAATTTTACTTATGTATATATATACAAATATCCAAAAGGTAGTGATAATATACATTATAGTAAACAAATCATTATATTTTAAATGAACTGAACTTTATTTGAAACAATATAAAACAATAAATGCGTACTTGCCGCCATTTTATCATTGAATTGGTCTCACGGCCTCTTTTAATTTCAACTAATAAACATTGCCCACACTGTTAACGTTAGTCAATTGTTTATAATGAACGCAAATATTTCCAACAAAGTTATTATTTTAGTATTATTTATTATTTTGAAAACACCATCGCGCAAAAAATAATGTACAACGCACGTTTGTGAAATGTTTTACAGAATCTCGGAAATTAAATACCTCGCTATCGCTCGGTTTTTAAACATTTTCCTCGATTCTGTAAAACCCTCTTCCCAACCTCGCATCGTAATATACTATTAAAGAAGCCTCTATTGTGAAAATATTTTCATGGTTTGTCAATCGGAGACTCTTCTTGTATTTTTTAGAGATATTAAATTCTGTGTACATTAATTTGGTGTATTTGTTATGATTTGGCAACGTAGACCATTTAAGCGTTCAAAAAGCTACATTTTTTGGTGCACCGATATCCCTCCCCATTTTTAGCTTCAGCACTACAGTACTTAGGGTAATATATTTTATACGTTAGTTGTCCCAGAAAAATTCTCTAAATAATTAGAAAGAACGCTCATTAAAATCGGTCAAGTCATTTTAGAGTTCACAAAGGACAGAGAGATTTACACTCATTTGTATATGGGATATAAATATTAGTTTATTGCCAAAATATATTTCAAATCCAGTTAAACATATTTTATGTAAGAAACGCTGCTATAAGAAACTGTGTAACTTTCTCTATTAAATTTTTAAGAGACTTTGAGTTAATGTTTAATTTTTGATTAATAAATTTAGTTATTTGTATTATATTACAATATTATTGATATGTAGGCCTAAATGTAGAAATAATTTGAATTAATATACATCATTTTATTGTAACTAAAACCATAGCATACCGCAA
The DNA here is from genome assembly GCA_030220185.1 of Diploptera punctata. Taxonomy (NCBI): domain Eukaryota; kingdom Metazoa; phylum Arthropoda; class Insecta; order Blattodea; family Blaberidae; genus Diploptera; species Diploptera punctata. The sequence goes on along the minus strand of JASPKZ010009834.1, from coordinate 676,847 downwards.
GGTGAAATAGGGTTTGCATGATATGGAGGTTTAATAATAATAATAATAATAATAATGCTGATGATGATGGTAATAATGTTGATGATGATGATGATAATGATAATCATAATAATAATGATAATGGTAATAATAATGATAATAAAGTTGTTGATGATGATGATGATAATGATGATGATAATGGTAATGGTAATAATGTTAATGATAATAAAGTTAATGATGATGATAATGGTAATGAAGATGATGATGATAATAATAATAATAATAGTGAGATACATGATATGTGTAGGAAGACAGATATAATAAGAACAATTAAGTCTCATAGACTGCAATGGGCAGGACATTGGCATGTATGGGGATGAAATAAGTGCATGGGAGCTTCTTGTAGGAAAACCAGAGGGGAAACGCCCAGTTGGTAGACCAATAATGTGATGGGAGAATAACATTATCCATGATTTGAGGGAAGTAGATTATGCCGGGGAAGATTGGAAAACATTAGCTCAGGATAGGGATGTATGGAGAGCTTATGTCCGTGCGGCCATAAGCATATGGATTCGTTGGAGCCAGTGAGTTAATAATAATAATAATAATAATAATAATAATAATAATATATCCATATTTCGTTACAATCTCTCTGTATGTTTTGTAACAAAATGATCTCGAATGAAACTACGTCTAACCCCAATGTAGAAAAACGTATTCTTATCAGAGAGTCTTTCAGTCGCCCTCTCTCGCACTACCTCGTTCCCACAACAGCGAAAAACTGATATGAAATGAAATTGGAATCTATTTTTTTCTCTTTTCTTTCCTTTGTAGTATATTTATTTCTTTCTTACTTTTTGCTTTTTTAGATTTGAAGACAGTAGCTGACCAGAAAGAATATTAGGCCCCTTGCCAGCCACCCAAGTATTTCTTCCCACATAGCAGCCAGTTTCATGAGAAATAGTCACACAAAATGGATGAAAGAGGAAATAGGGTAGAAAAAGTATGGGTGGAAATTTCATCAGGAGTGTGTGAAGGGGTGCATTTTATCCTGAACCCCTCCACATTCACGTCTTATTGAAACAAGTAAAACAATGTTTCCATAATCTCCTTCCTGCGGATTTGTTTTATTGCGTGAAATTCTCGGTGCAAAAAGGAGGTTACTCCAATTTATTTCATAATTGAAAATCAAATCTCATACTGCATTTCAAAGTAAAAAGAAACACCGGTATCTTTTACCATTTAATAGAATAAAGGGCCAAACTTTACAATATGTGACACGACTTTTTTAATTCCTTCATAAACTCCTATCAAATTTTATTCTTAGGGTTTCATTTTTCAAATTATTTCCCACTATGATTTCTACATTTATATAACGATTATTTCAATATACGAGTATTTTCTTTGATATTTAACTACATATGTAGTATGAAGAATTGGCAGTCATATTAATTTTAACGAATATTCTATGCAACAACAAAGATTTGTTCCAGTGCAGCCAACATAGTGCATGTACTAATTAACTGTACACAGTTATAGGCTACAGTATACTTTAGAATTTCAGAATGTACTATTTATTTTTGGGTGTTCCATTCTTTCACAGGTTTGAGTACTTAAATTGCGTTAGGTTAGCTTTTAGGTTGGTCTTTCATAGATTAGAGTACTTAAATTGCGTTAGGTTGGGTTTTAGGTTATTTTAATATCGTGTATTTGTTGGCTCCATCCCGTGATTCCATAGTGTAAACCGCTTCGCGTTTGTTGGCGCATGCGCGTGGTATATGATTGGAACTTTAAAAATCGGGTAAAATTTTGTAAAGTATTTCGGAGTAAGATTTTTTTTTTCATTAGCTTACGTTGTAATTCCTGCGGTATGTAAATTGACAATTAAATAATTTTTGAGAATGTATGATTCCAATCGAAAGGACCTAACGATTATACAATGGAAAATGTATCATTTAATTTTAAAAAATTCTGTTTCTATTAGCAAATCAGAAGTAATGAAGCAATTGGGGTTGTTTTGATGGATATATTTTCGAAATATTTTTACGTATCTTCATCGATCCTACCTAGTAAATATTCAAAATGATCATCATCATCATCATCATCACTCCAGGGATTAGGCAATTGCCCGTTCCGACTTCATAATGCATCAGCCCAACGTCTTCTAGGTCTTCCAACATCACGCCTTCCTCTTGCTTGATAATTTCTGGCTAACAATGGATATCTCTCCTTGCTCATTCCATCCATGTGATCAATCCATTTCTGTCTGTAATTCGTGACTTTATCCAATAAAGGCTGTACTTTCAATTCTTCTCTTATATCCTCATTTCTTATTCTATCAAGTCTTGTACATCCTTTTACTTGTCTTAGGAACCGCATCTCTGCCGTCTGTATTCTATCCTTCTGTCTTTTCACTGGAGCCCAAGTTTCACATCCATACAATATTGTGGGAACCGCCATAACATTATACATTTTTATCTTGGTTTCTTTTCTAATTTTATTTTTGAATGTTCTCTGTATTGTTCCACACACCGTCTGAAATTTATTTATTTTGGAGTCAATATCTCTTTCCACATTGTAGCCAACATCACAGCCCAAATATTTGAAACTAGACACCTGTTCTATACTTTGATTTTCTAAAATAATTTTGGTTCTCACTGGATCTCTTCCTCTAAAAGCCATGGTCTTCGTTTTCCTTACAGAAATTTTTAGATCGTATAATTTACATATTTCATTTAATGCATGCATTGATTTCTGTAAGTCGTCTTCATTTTTCTGTATTATGATTACATCGTCAGCAAATAAAAGATTATTTATGCACATTTTATTATCCATTCTTATTCCTGGATTTACTAAAACTTTCCATTTATTAAAAATATCGTCTATATATATATTAAACAAAGTGGGTGATAAACTACATCCTTGTCGTAATCCAGTATTTGTTTTGATTGCATCTGTTCTTTTGAATCCGGTATCTATAATTACATTTGTGTCTTCATATAATGTCTTTATTGTTTCAACAAGGCACAGCGGGTATCCTTTCATTCGTAATATTTCCCATAATTTTTGTCTGTTTACTCGATCGAAGGCCTTATCCAAATCTATAAATCCTATGTGAGTTTCTAAGTTATGTTCTCTTCTCTTTTCTATGAGTTGTTTCAGTGTAAAGACATTGTCTATACATGACCTTCCCTTTCTGAATCCACTTTGATTTTCACTTATTATTACTTCTGTTATGTTTCTCAATCTATTATTTATTATTTTCGTATATATTTTGTAGCCAGTATTCATTAAGCTAATCCCTCTGTAATTCTCGCAATTTCTCCGGTCTCCTCTTTTGAATATATTCTTGACAATTGCTGTTTTCCAAGTGGTTGGAATCCCATAGGTCTGCCAACATATATTAATTAGATGAAGTATTCGTAGTTTACACAATATTCCACTATATTTGATTAATTCCATATTTATATTATCTAATCCTGTTGCTTTCCTATTCTTAGTGGTTTTCAAAGCCATTTCTAATTCATTTATGTCTATTACATCAATATTTTCCACTTTTATTTCTTCCTCATTGTTCTCTTTTCCTTCAATTTCCTCCTTTTTCCAAAGTTTTTCATAATGCTGGATCCATTCTTGTTCTGGGATTATATTCAATCTGGCAGAATCTTTCTCAGTCTGATTTAGATGTTTCACTAATTTATAACCTATTTCTTGTCTTCCATACATATCATGTTCTACTGAGCTTATAAATTTATCCCATGACTCCTGATGGGATTTTCTTATAATGCTTTTAGCAATTCTCCTTTTCATTTTATATTCTTCATAAGATTCTTCTGTTTTCAGTCGTAAGTATGTATGATATGCTTTTTGTTTTTCATTCACTGCATTTTGTATATTCGCATTCCAAGTTCTCAAGCCCTTCCTATTCCTTATTCTATTTTTCTTTCCTAATATCTCATTTGCTGTTTTATGTATTACATTTGATATATTTTCCCATTCAATATTTATATCTTCTGACGTCGCTATCTCTGATATATATTTATTCATTCTGCTTTCATAATGTTGTCTAATACTTTGATCTTGTAATAAATATATTTTATATACTTCTTCTTGGTTTCTTTTGTTCTTTATGTTATTTTTCCGCCATTTAGCTATTATGTTTATTTTGCTTATCACGAGATAGTGATCAGAGTATATATCGCTGCCTCTATGTACTCTCACATCTTTTACCAAGGCTCCTAGCTTGTTGTTTACGATTAAATAGTCAATTATTGATCTTGAGTTATATCCACTTCTTGTATATTTATGTATGTCCTTTTTTCGGAAATAGGTATTCATTATTTTTAATTGATTATAGGCTGAAAACTGTCTCAAATCCTGTCCATTATCATTTATTGTTATTTCTCCATTATTTCCTATTACATTAGGTATAGGGACATTGCCTACTCTGGCATTTAAGTCTCCACTTATTATTAAATGATGATCTTTTGTATATTTATCAACTAATGTTTGTAATGTTTTATAAAATTTTTTTGTTTCTTCTTTCTTGCCTTCCTCTGGGGCATACACAGCAATTATCATCATATATCCTCTTTCAATTTTAAATCTGGCTATCAGGATTCTTTCATTTATAAACTCATAGCTATTCAATTTGTTCTTCCATTTTTCATCTATTAAAATTGCTACTCCACACTGCGCTCTTGTTGTCTGTTCTACTCCGCTATACAACATAGTATAGTGTTGTAAGTCCTTTGTTCCTTTTAGTTTCTTTTTTGTTTCTGTTATTGTTGCTATATTTATTTTCTTTTTTCTTTAATTCTCTTTCTAATTCTTCTTCTTTTGTATTTATTCCCCTTACGTTCCAATTTCCTAATTTCAAAATGTCCTTTATTCCAAATCGTATCCTTTTATCTTGCTTGGGTCGGTTCCTTTTATGACAATCCGGCTGATTTCCATGAAGCTTCTCAGTAAGATAAATGTCTCCTGGAAGCGTTACGAGCGCTTCGCAGGACAAGGATGGTGGAAGGGCTGCTTCCTCTGAGCCTCCAAACATGCTCCTCTGGGTATCCACCCCCCAAGAGAGGGCTGCTTCTTCCGCTCTTCAAGCCCTACAAGTTTAGCTGTGCTATTCCTTGTCGCCCTGTTGACCGTTGAAGACTTGACTTGACGAAGATGTGGCCGCCCAATATGGATACAGACGCCATTCCTTCGTTGTGAGCTATACTTAGTTCCCCTCGCCTCTTACCCACCAGCAAGATTAACCTAAGTCAATCTTCCCCAGTAGAGTCGTCTGGTTCATCGGGTACTAAGCCCCCCCACCACGTCAAGGTGATAGCTCCTGGGGGGAAAAAAAATATAGCCTATATAAGTATGTATGTATCAGGTAACGCTCTAGCGGCCGAAAGTTTTGTTTTTATGAATTAAACTTGGCATATAGCAATCTGTTAAAACTTTTTCATTTCATCACGAAAAAAAAGTATTATTTGTATCGGAACTTATAATTACGAAATATAGGCCCTATCAATTAAATTAACAAACCCTTAGTGTACAAATACATTTAAGTGATGGTGAACAAGGTGAATTTTGGCGCAAAAAAGAATCTTGGAATTGTGAAAGGATATTGCGTAGGCATGGAGGTGCTTCGGCCGGAATTTCGAAACGATTTATTAAAACATTTTCAGTCGTTGCAATTAACAAGTTCTTATTAAGTTTGGTATGGATTTTATTATACATTAGTGAAATTTGCGTCTATTTTAGTGAATATTACAGTATATGGTATTACAATGTTCCATCGCCGGCCATTTTTTATAAAATGGCAAACTTTTGAAATAAGACCTTGTATAATAAATATACAAATAATATAATAGAAAAGAAAAGAAAATAATATACAATAAATAAATATTGGCAAACCACTATCTATCTACCTACCGAGTGGGAATAGTTGAATTGCGGCTCTGGTTGGGTGGCTACAACAACCGTTTTGGTGATTAATAGTTTTTAATATTCACCCGCTGGTTCGAAGACATTGCCATTTATCCTCTCTAATTTTGAAAAATGGGCCGAAAGAGTATATGAAAGTGTGAGTAGTGTTGCTAACGATGACAGTGATGAGTTGTTGTTTAATGGTGTAGTTCGGAGCGGTGATCAGCAATGTTAGTGTTGTTGGGTGTTAACCGAAAAGAACTACGCCGGTCCCTTTTGCAGTGTTGTTATGATAAAGGTATATATGTAATTGGTGTTTTAGCTAGATATTGTTTTTAATTATTGGTGTTTGGTGATGTTAATTGTGTGTTAATTACAGATAAATTTGTGTTTACGTGTTCGTATTCCGTGGGCCAATCGGAACACAGGATTGGTTCCACCGCAGTTTCGGTATTTTTTCGAGGAAGTTATTGAAATATGGCGAGCCACAGTGAAAACAAAATAATACATAACTGTTATTATTAGATATATTGTGTAATTCCACGCATATTTAAGTAATTTATTCTCTTCCGTTTTCTCCTTTTTATTAAAATATTAAATAAATTAAACCAAGTGATATATCCTGTAGAATACCTTGCCAATTTAAGGGTTATCCATCAAAGTCGGACCATAAGGAGTAGGAGTTCACTTGAAAATAAAATTGAAAAGTAACTCTAACGTCAGCAATTTTCATTTTTTCGTAATGATATTCAGTAGATTGAATTCAAGTAATATAAGGAATGTATTCTCCAAGAAATCAGTGAAATTCGGCCATTGCAACTGTTACAAGAAATTAGTGTTTCTTTAATTTAAGGGTTAACTAAATAAATATACATTCCGTAAACCGAGATCGACCATAACTTTGACTCGCTGACGAATTCGCTTAGTTTACACAGTTCCTGCGTGACGGGAGTTTTTTCTTTTGCCCATCTGTTTCTATTCTTTAAAATTTCTTTCATTCGAATTCACTGCCAGTTTAAATCAGATCTTCGTGGTAAATAGTTACTATCAATCAAAATTGCCAACGTTGATGGAATCTCTATAGCGTGATACTTGTATAGTAATATATGTTATTTTATAAAATTATAAATTATTTATGTGCATTTATAACTATTTTAATATTTACAAATACACTTAATATATTTTAAATATATTTTCGTGTATAGTAGTAGTTTATATTAGTTCGAAAATTAATTCCATTCGGCCCTATAAGCGGATATTTTATATGTTATTTTATTGGTTGTTAAAGTTTTAATTTATGCGAATATAGATTTTTGTGACTTCAAGATTTTACTGTAAAGTTTCAATGAATAGAAATACACTGAGCAACAAAAAATAAACTTTTTTTTGTCTCGGAAAGAAAAATATGTGATTCTGATAGTATTTTCTCTCCTGGATTCAAATATGATATGGGTTTTCTCAATCACGCAAGGTTTCCGAGAGACAGGAATTTATAATTTCAAACACTTTAATATTTTCTACATTCGTAATTACACAATATTTGAACATTCGGACTCACCTAGAAAGTACGAAATGACAATTTTCTGCTATATTTTTCCTGTGGAGCATCCCTCTTGATGGTCCAACAATAATCGGCCAGCATATTAGGATTCCATTTGCCTTGATATATCTTTTTCATGGCTGAATTCTCCTGAGTTAGCTCATTTGGTTTTACTTTAAATGGAGAAATGGACGAAGAACGTTTATTAAAAATAATTATTTAAATCCATTAATTAAATTGAAATAATTAAAACGGTGGGTGATGAAGAAATTCCGAATACATATTTGAAAACACGATAAAAACTGCATTAAGTGCAACTATTGGTACTCATGAGACAAAAATTATGTTGACCAGTGATATTAGTAATAATAATGATTTAATGATTAAATTAGTATATGTTAAATAGTTATATTATACTTAGTTTGATGAATTACTTTAAGGAACTAGGACATGTTCACCTGTTTGTCAAAAACATCTCTTCACGATAAAATGTGAAGTATTATCTGTCCATTGATTAAAATGGTCGCGTGATTTTGACCATGCAAAGGTAGCATAATCATTAATCTTTTAATTGAGGGCTGGAATGAAAGATAGGACAAAATAAATACTGTCCTAGTTTATTATAATTAAATTTAACTATTGAGTAAAAAACCTTAAATTATTTTATGGGACTAGAAGACTCTACATTGGCGAAAATTCCGTCCGATTTTGCAAACAGTGCAGTAGATGGTAGTGAAATGTACCATCTTCAAACTTTTTTTTTTAAATTGTAAATTATTTATTTGAGAAGTAGGCCTAATTTGAATCAAATTGAGGTACTGTTAATTTTCTACTTGACTGTTTTCTATTGAAACACCTTATTTTATTTCAACTGTTAAAATATCAGTTGAAATGTAACCTGAAGTAGGACAGTTGATTCTCTCTGGTTGAACAGTAGGATGTGACACCATTCGGTGATATATGGAATTCAGTGGTGTGATACTCCGTGTTGATGTTGTTTTATGGCGCTGTGAAAGTGACACTGCAAGTATCAAATCTAAAAAGAAACTTGCACTACAGCAATACTTTACATCACTTTTATAACTCTACACTTCGTTGTATAATTCCCTCAATTTCATAAAAATATGTTTAACATTGTTTTAACTATACCACCAAACAATAATTATTGCAAATTCACAAGATAGTCTGCAGAAAGGTCTGTATGAACTTCACAAAATTGCAGAAGAATATGGATTGAAGGTATCTACAGTGAAAACAAAAATTATGGCATTTCAAGGTGTAGTTTCTGTCAGAAGTAAAATTGTACTTGACAATAACATTTTGGAGCAGGTAAATAATTTTACATATCTAGGTTGCAATATTTCACATGAAGAAGAAAAGGATGTAAATGCAAAAATATAAAAATTTTAAAGGATTTTATGGTTAATAAATTATATCTTCAAGCCACAGTTAGTCCAAAAACATTCAAGACTATAAGTGTATAAAACACTGGCTCTTCCAACTCTTTTGCATGGTAGCGAAATATGGACATTGAAACAGAAGGATATACAGAGACTTATATCTGCTGAAATGAGATATCTTCGGAGGACTGGAATATTCACACTACTAGATCACAAGAAAAAAATGAAGACAACTTAGAAGAATTATACATGGAACCTTTAGAAAACAAAATTTCTGATTATAAGTCAAGATGGATGCAACATGTTCATCGAATGGAAGATCACAGGATACCCTACCAAATGTTAAGGTATCAACCTGCAGGAAGAAGAAAACCAGGACGTCCACTCAAAAGACTATTGGATGGTGTTTCTCTTGAGGTCCAAACAGGTCAACAAATTGACTAAATTTGTGAAAGGAGTATGATGATGATGATTATAATTACACCAGACAAGGGTGTAAATCATTTAAATGGAAGAAATGTATTTGGTTATGGAAGAATTGGTGACATGCAGTGTTAAATACTCAACTTAAGATCTCGGTGAACATTATTTGGGGTATAAGTTGTTGAATTCTTTTACATTTATTTTAAATTCGTAAATCAGGAAATAGAAATGTGGGAAGGTCTAGGATAGCCATACGTCCCTAGTAGATACGCGTGAGTTTCTTAACCAAGCTGATTTAGTTACTCGTACTTATTTTTTTATCTTCAGATATAATGTTAATATAGGTACCTGATGTAGAAGTCGTCCTCAACTAAGTTAAATGTCTGTTTAATTTGGTTGAGGACGACTGTTACATCAGGTACTTATTTTAATATTTTAACATTATATCTATAGATAAATACCAAATAAATTTGGTACCAAATAGAATGCAGAAGATGGAACATGTTTCTGAAAGGTCTTCATAATGTTAACCACTTGACGAACTTTCTTAAACATAAGTTCAATTTAGTTGAGGACGACTGCTATATCCAGGTACCTATTTTAATATTTAAACATTATACCGGTATTGCATAACATCAATGGTGTTTTAGTATGAATTTTAGAAGTTTTGATTATGTACAGATGTCAAGGAGTGACATGTTGTTAGCACATAGCCTCAATGAGACATCTAGTAGGCAACTAAGGCATTACTTGGATGGATGTAGGTCGGTTAAATTTTGCACAGAGGCGTTTTTATTCAGGCATGCGGGTCTTTTACGGTCCTGAAAATATTGAAACTCGGGAACCATGGCTTAACGTACCTCCCGGAGGACTTATCACTTTGATTTTTCCATCCTAAAAATCCATCAACTCTGGTCGGGTTTAAACCTACGACTCTTAGAACTAGAGGGATGAAACATAGCCACTAAACCACCGTGGCCGACCTACAATAATTTATCAAATTATTAGACAAGTGCATATAGTTTTCCTTTTTATTTTATTTGGACCCTGTACAACGCTTCGAATATTTTTGACCATCTTCTGGTAGGAAAGTTATCCTGAATCATTTTATTCAGTGTATTTTTTTTATACATCGTCCCCACACTTTTTTCGTAAATTTATTTTCTCCATTACTCTTCCCTCCTGGAATCAATATTTTCGACATTCATCAAAAGTCATAGCGAATAACTTCCAAGATTTTACAATTTCAATAAAATGTATTTTATAAATAGCCCATGGAAAATTACACATAATCAATTGAAAAAAACAAAGTTTGAATCAATGTCAGAGTTTTATAATTGTTTATTGTTCCTATACCAAATTCAAAGAATACTCTAAATTAACAGTTGTTCATTTTTGAAAATCTAATACCTGACCATGTTTTTTTTTACCATTGTCTTGGATTTTCAATTTATATTACACTGGTCAACATGATTTTGTCTCATGAGTACCAATAGTTGTACTTAATGTAGTTTTTTATCGTGTTTTCAAATATGTATTCGGAATTTCTCCATCATCTACAGTTTTTTTTTATTTCATTTTTAATTAATGGATTTAAATAATTTTAATGAACTTTTTTCGTCCATTTGTCCATTGTGAAATAAAACCAAATGAGCTAACTCAAATGGTTTTTAGCTTTGGAATAGAGATATCAAGGCAAGTGGAATCCTAATATGCTGGCCGATTATTGTTGAACCTTCAAGAGGGATGCTCCACAGACGAAATATAGCAGAAAATCGTCATTTCTTACTTTCTAGGTGAGTCCGAATGTTCGACTATTGTGTAGTTACGAATTTAGAAAATATAAAAGTGTTTGAAATTATAAATTCCTGTCTCTCGGGAACCTTGCGCGATGGAGAAACACCGATATCATATTTGAATTCAGGAGACAAAATACTATCTGAATCACATATTTTTCTTTCTGGGACAAGAAAAGTCTATTTTTTGTTGCTCAGTGTTATTTACTAATAGTTACGAAAAATCACACAACTTAACAACAAATTAGCATTTACTATGAAAAACTACTAAAGCAAGATCTCCTGAAAATCTCCTGAAGATGTCACCCACAGAAGGTGTTGAAACGTCGAGAAAATAATACTACAAGACACGGACAAGAATCCCGAAAAAGTATTTTAGAGTCCATAACGATAGCCGTGAAAGTCTTAACCAATATAATTTCATATAATTGACATCATCTTTACACTTTTTTGGGTCGTCCAATATATTTAGGGGTTAATAGCTTCCATTTGTAGAGCTCTTTTACCATTCTTTTATCATCCATTTACTAGTGTAATATAAATTAAAAAATGAACTAATCACATTCCATACTTGAAAATGCTAAAATATTTTTAGATTGACACTTTTTTAAATTAATTAAATATTCTACATACCCTCAGGGGTCATCATCTAGGGAATATGTGGATGGCGACCACAAGGTGCCCAAGCCGAGCAAAACATTTCTTCCACTTACTTGTGTTTTGCACTCTTTTAACTTTACTATCTAACCTCTCTTGGTTAACTCTTGTTTTTTCGACCCCGACGCTATTAGGGCATCCGAGGACTAGGGAGTCTTTCCTTTCTTCCATTTCTTCTTTCCTTTATTTTCTTTTCTTCTCCAGAAAAAGCGTGACCAGAGGCTATAAGATGGCAGCCCCATCACTGGTCTTGCCTTCCTTTGGCCAGCAACCAGTCGAAGGGACTATCATTATGCTTTCAAGTCTTATACGAGAATTTTCCGGAAGAAGCTGGAGGGAAAATTTTCTATAGGATCGTAACAGGCCTTGGCCTAATACTTGGAAGGAAGAAGAAGAAGAAATATTCTACATAATTTCAATAAACGCGAATTAATCTTGTAGAAGATTTCCGGGCTGTTGGGCGTGGTCTGGAGGCTTGTAGTTCCTTGACGTTTCGCCAGAGACTGCGTCCGGCATCCTCAAGGGTTATCTTGAGGATGCCGGACGCAGTCTCTGGCGAAACATCGGTGAACTACAAGCCTCCAGACAACGGCCAACAGCCCGGAAATCTTCTACAAGATCATCACAATAACACCGGCCGTGAAAGCCTAAGCCAATATATTAAACGCGGATTATTCTATGACATGACTTTTTATTTTGTTGTCATTACAGCGACGATATATAAAATGTAGATTTTAGAGTTTAGATTTATTTAACCAGGTGGAGTTAAGGCCATGTGGCCTTCTCTTCTCCTCACCAGGTTAAACATATATTACATCAGAATATAGCAATCTCAGTTGACTCTAATATTTAATACTAAATAAAAATTTGATCAAAAAGATAATATCTATTAAGCCTATATTATATCTATAATGCAACCAGTTAATGTTAGTTAAAACTAAGACTAAAAGTAATAATAAAATGTATTCAAACAAGACATATTAAATTCTCCCTGCCTAATGTATATAAAAAACAAAGAAAAATAATGAGCTATAGAAAACTAAGTTCACGATTATACAATATTTAAAACAAAACAAATGAAAATTTTTGTTAATCTTAATATTATTTTCATAAACAAATTAATGTATTAATTGTTAAAAGAATACTATCAGTGATGTGTATAAGTTAGTTTGTTATTAAATAATTATTTAGTTTGTTTATGAACGATGTTATAGTTTGACAGTCTCTGTCATAGGACGGAAGGGAATTCCATGTTTTGGTAAGTGAGGCCGTAAAAGATAATGAATAATACACAGTGTGATGAGGAGGGATATAAAGGATAATGTGCTGATGGGATCGAGTGTCAAGATTATGTGTGTCGGATAGTCTGATAAAGCGGCGTAATAAATAATTAGGCGATGATGTGTGAAGTATTTTATAGAGAAGGGATAGGGAATGGACTGTCCTACGATCTCTTAGACGAAGTCACGATAATTGTTCTAGGGACGGTGTAACATGGTCAAATTTGCGAATACCACAAATAAAACGTGCGCAAGAATTATGAACACGTTGAAGTCTTTGAGTGAAAAAAAATATTTAAAGAGTATAACAATAATCAAAATGGGACATTGCAAGTGTTTATTCTAACATTTTCCTAAGAGCGAATGGCAGACAATTTCTTACGCGATTTAATGAATGTATTATTGAGAAGACTGTTTTGCATGTATGGTTTATTGTTGTATTCCAATTTAAGTTATTGTGAATAAATACTCCTAGAATTTTTACTTTCTCGAATTTTTACTTTCTCGCTATAAGGCACGCTGGTTTGAATATAAAACCTGGAGTTAATCACAAAACCAATTAAACGTTTCGCCAATGCAACAAGAGTGCATCATCGTGTAATAATTCTAAATGGGATTTGAAATGTCGAACTTCATTACAAAGCATGCATTGGCGGTAAATTCACAATAGTACATGAGCATTACGCAGTTGATTTAAACATGAAGTTAGGTCGATATCTTCACGCCTGTTATTAATAAGGATTACCAAGTCATCGTATAATAATTCTAAACAATTAATGGTCACCTTGATGCTTTTGACAGGCGGTATATCTGACTACATTGTAAACAGATGTCCCTTTGCCTCATCTGTTTAGCCCGCAAGCGTTCAACATGATTGTGCCTGCGGAGATCAAATGCTTGCACTAAACATCAGCTTTGTGTTATCCGCTCACACGTCGCTTTCAAAGTCGATCCTCAAAACCAAATGTGACTATAAATTCTATTTACTCTGCATTCGTTTGATAATAGTATATTACGATGGAAGGTTGGGAAGTGGTTTTTACAGAATCGAGGAAGCGAGGTTTTTAATTTCCGAGATTCTGTAAAACACTTCACAAACGTCAGTTGTACACTATTTTTTGCGCGATGGTGTTTTCAAAATAATAAATAATATCTTTGTTGGAAATATTTGCGTTCATTATAAACAATTGACTAACGTTAACAGTGTGGGCAATGTTTATTAGTTGAAACAACAGGAGGCCTTGAGAACAATTATTGATAACATGGCCGCAAGTACGTATTTATTTTTTTTATATTGTTTCAAATAAAGTTCAATTCATGTGAAATGCAGTGATTTGTTTCGTATAATGTATATTAACACTACCTTTTGGATATTTTCTGTAGGCCTATATATATTGCACGTAGTATACATAGAGGGCAGTGGTTTTACTTTCCGCACGTGGGTGTAAATGTAATATTAGAGTATAGTTATTTAGGTTGGCAACCCCGAAATATAGGATGTTGAACTTTCAATAATGGTCGCGATTGCTGGTAAGTACGACAAAACGCACCATCGTGCCAAAAAGTAATTATGTTAGGCTTTCTTTTGTCTTATCTCAAAAAACGTTAAACTAATAGTAGGCCCTATATTACGGTGCGAGGTTGCGAAGTGGTTTTTACAGAAGCGAGTAAATGTTTAAAAATCGGGCTATAGCGTTGTACATTATATTTAGCGCGATGGTGTTTTGAAAATAATAAATAATAGTAAATAATATCTTTGATGGAAATATTTGTGATCATTATAGACAACGCTAACAGTATGAGCAATGTTTATTAGTTGAGACTACAGCAGGTCGTGACACCAATCAGTCATAAAATAGCGGCAAGTAGGATGTTTTATATTGTTTCAAATAAAGTTCAGTTAATTTAAAATGCAGTGATTTATTTCGTATAATGTATATTAACACTACATTGTATGTAGGTCCACCGCTGTGGTCTCGAGATAGCGTGCTGCCTCGTCACGCAGCGGGCCCGGGTTCGATTCCCGGTCGGGACAGGCTCCTGGGTGAGGTTTTTTCGGAGTTTTTCCTCACCTGTAAGACAAATGTCAGGAAGCTTAGGGCCAACGGTCCCCGAATATCATCCGGCCATCATCATCATCATCACCCTTATCATTATCATCATCCTTCACCGGTGTGGAAAACTACGGGAAGCTACTACACCTATAATTCTGTACTAAAGCTGCAAAGAATAGGATGAAAATGCTATGATTGCAGTGAAAGACGCCCTCTGGCAGAATTACTATGGATGGATGGATGGATGGATTGTACGTAGTGTACATAAAGGGCTATGGTTTTACTTCCCGGTTGTAGTTTGTAATTATTTCTTTAAGTTGGCAACCTCGAAATGTAGGAAGTTGAATTTTCAATAACGGTGGCCATTGATGTACGTACGACAAAACACACCATCGCGGAAAAATATATATAACTGTTATTCTCCCAGTTATATCATCATCATCATCATCATCATCATCATCATCATCATCATAGTACATTCACGAATTTAGGCCATTTGTTGACCTGTTTTGGCCTCAAGAGAAACACCATCCAGAAGTCTTTTGAGTGGACGTCCTGGTCTTCTTCTTCTTGCAGGTTGATATGGATGCAAAACATGGTCTTTTACTTTAAGGGAGGAGAACAAGATTACGAGTGGAGCCAATATGAGAATAAAGTTCTTAAGAAAATGTTTTGACCAAAATGAGATGGACAGGCGAATGGAGAAGGCTTTTTAATAGTGAACTACTAGATCTTTACAGGGAATCAGTTATAACAGGAGTAGTTAAGTCTCATAGACTACGTTGAGAAGGCCATCTAGCTGCGTGAGGAATTTGGCTAACAACATTGAGGGAGGTTACAGATTGAGATACCCAGCTATACCGGCTGGCGACATGACAGGCTGGATGATCCTCTACCTCTTGTGATTAACACATGTGGATTTGAGGCCAGCAGCCGGCTGATAGGACAAGGACCTCCTAAGACTTTCGCGACATGAAGTTTTCTATTATACTTATATTAAATGTAAGACCGTTCGAGATTATTTGATACAACTAAAAAAATAAGAACCCTAACTCAAATAAATAAAGGCATCTTAAATAAGGAAAAATTATTCACAATAGTAAAGTTATAAGTACACTAAAAATAGGAATAAAATAATAGGGTGGCAAAGTAAATATAACATTGAATAACAAAGGCCATAAACAAACAAAATTAAAATTTTATTAAACAATGGCAGTCCTTGTCCTATCGTATGGGAGTGGATCTTGGATTATCACCACCAAACAAGAAAGTAAAATCCAAGCAGCCGAGATGACATTTTTAAAAAAGAGTAAAAGGATGCACTAGAATTGACCAGATAAGAAATGAGGATATCCGTGAAGAACTGCAGATCTACTCCATAAAAGAAAATATATTTAACAACAAGATTCAGTGGAAAGAACATATAGAAAAATGAAAGAAAGTAGATTACCAAATAAAATCTTACATTATTTTCCGAGAGGAAGAAGAGATGTGTCCTCGGAAGAGATGGTCTTAGATCTATTAGTGAAGACGGAACAGGCAACTAATATCTAAACCTGGAAGTGAAGAAGAAGATATATGTATAAATGTGTTTGTTTATTCTAAATTTAACGAATAAAATATAACATTTGAATCATAAAAAATTAAATTAAATTAAAACTAATAATGATGTGAATATTTAATTGATTAATAAAAAACATAATGTGTTCTCACTAGAGGCCTTAAGAGGCCCTTGGAGTAGTAGATATTGAGACTTGATGTCAGCCGTTGTCACCCGCCGTTACTCCAGAAAAAGGGTCAGTTCTCATTTCCGTTAGAGGTTGAGTCGACCCCAGGATCATAGAACCGCCAGAGGGTTTGGATCAGTTTAAAAGTCCTGACCCAACGGGACTTGAACCCTTGACCTTCCGGCTTGTAGCAAATTTCCTTATTCATTCATTACGCTACGGCGTTCCTTCAAATTTCATTGTTTCAAAGAGAAAAATTAATTTTTCAACGTCAAGTAATTGTATAGGCCTGACCTAAACGCGCCAACTGTGTTGTAACTTCTGATATATTGAAGAAAGGAGTTTTAGGAGTGCCCAGTGGCTACTGTGAAAGAGGTGTTGTTGGCAGATTATCT
Source organism: Diploptera punctata (assembly GCA_030220185.1). Taxonomy (NCBI): domain Eukaryota; kingdom Metazoa; phylum Arthropoda; class Insecta; order Blattodea; family Blaberidae; genus Diploptera; species Diploptera punctata. The sequence goes on along the minus strand of JASPKZ010009834.1, from coordinate 659,674 downwards.
TGTGTTCTAGAGTCAAAATAGAGGATGCATACAAATTAACTGAAGAGATTTAGCACTACTCGAAAATTCAAATGTATTATTTTGTCACCATTCTTTTTGTCGTCTAACGAAGGAATTATCAACCATTGCATGCCAAAACCTATCTTGAAATTTCTTACAGAGAAGCGTTGTGATATACAGAGGCCGTATAAAACATCTGCCTTTTTAACTGCAAGGCACTAAAACCCAGCGCCCAATCTCCCATTTAAACTATAGTGAAATATTACTACTCCTGTATTGGCAGACTGGATGACCCTCACCACCGCCGTTCGTGCCGCGTCCTGCCTCACTTCACTCCGCTCTTAACTTATGCAGGGATTTACATCTGCTCCGGACAGTTGGTCGCCATTGCTGGATTATGGTTTCGATATCTGTTCCTTGGAGTTAAAAAGGCAAATATTTTCTGGACGCGGCCTTGGTGCATCACAACGTTCCTCTGGGAGAAATGTTAAAGTAGATTTCGGAATCAATGATTGACAATTTCCTTGTAAGAGTAATTTAGTTTGATATAAAAACAAGTTGTGAGTTGGCTTCTGGATATAGAACAAGAAATATGATATAGAGAATAAATTATCAAAATTTGAAATGATATGTGGCACCAGTCATAGAACACTAAAACATAAAACAAGGAAGGATACAAAATGGAAGTTCTACAAAACAAAGACTTTACCGGTACTTTTATACGATAGTGAGTCCTTGGTAACAAACAGGAGGAGTTAGAATAGATTACAAAGTGCAGAAATGACTTTTCTAAGAAGGACCAAAGGCTGTACAAAATATTTGACCACATAAGACAAGAAGAAATAAGAAGAACATGTTAAGAGAATGGAAGAAACAGGATTGCCCAAGATAGCATATCATTATAAACCAAACGGATTGATGTATATAGGAAGACGTAGGAAGAAATTGAATGAATCGTTGCGAATTCGGAACAGGCGAGTTGCCTAAACCTTGGAATGAAGAAGATGATGATGATAATGATGTTTAAAAACAAGTTAGAGTCTTGTGATGTTTAGAAATTGTGATTTTATTTTTAAAAATACGAGTCTCTGGAAGTGCTATGACGTAGCAATAAGGGTTCTCACATGAAGCCAAGAGCTTGTGGAGACGCAAAGAACTGTATCGACCCACAACTTTTGCCTGAGAAACTTTTACATAGCAGGGTTTTTTATTGCAAAAATAGGGAGAGAGATACTTTGAAACCATCGCGAGAAGTAACACGTACTCTGTAATGCAGGAATCCACACTTCAGCATATAAAAACTTTGCGCCAGTACGTTGCATCGCTTTAAACCGTGGGATACAACAATGCAATGTGACCTGCTTCTGCCCTGATTTATTACACTTTAATGTAACAGCGAGACACGAGCTTATGACCTCTTTTTTAGGTCCACTTTACGCTATGTAATCTACTTTCTTTGTTTTCATTTCAACATTACATTCTCAGTTTCAAGTTAAAAAGCTATTTAAAGATTTTCATAACTAACTCTATCGATATTATAATGATATTGTGAAAAGAAAAATTAATGTCTAAACCAGGAATCTAACCGTGGACCTCTAGTTCTCCAGACTAGTGTGCAGCCCACTACACCATTCTAGACCTGGCACAAACATTACCAATTCTTTCCACATACACAAATCTGTAATTCTCGTTTCGTCTGCTGTCAGGTAGGTGTCACTACTATCGCCAACGGCCGGCTTCGTTTAGAAGTATCTATATTTGAGAATTTTACACCACCACTTTTGTAAGCAGTAAACGATGGAAAACAAGAGGTCCACGGTTCGATTCCTGGTTCAGACATTAATTTTTCTTTTCACAATATCATTATAATATTATAACATGATCCATTATTTGGAACTGTGTTAAAATAACAGTATTGGAAAATGTTAAATAACTCTATCGAACCTATAAGTTAATGGCCACACGGACATACAATCTCTTAATACATTCCTTTCCTGAGTTAATGTTTTCCAATTATCCCTTCTATAATTTTCCTCCCTCAAATCATGCTTAATATTATTCTCCCACCCCATTCTTGACCTACCTATTGGGAGCATTGCCTATGGATTTCCTACAAGGTGTTTACATGCCTCTCTTTCATTCCCATTCGTGCCGCACGTCCTGTCCATCGCAGTCTATGAGATTTACTATTCATATTATATCTGGTTTCCCATAAAGACCATGTAGCTTACTGGTATGTAATATTCTCTAATATCTTTTCTGTTCGTCTCTCTTTGGTCTAAAATTTTTCCTAAGAACTTTGTTCTCAAATACTCGTAATGTTTTCTCCTCCCTTATTGTAAGAGCCCGTGTTTTGAATCCATACAATGTAACCAGGAGAATAACAGTTTTATACAGTGCGATCAGTATAGCAGGACAGCAGACGCGGGGATCTCACTGTACACTGCTGACGCACTCGCGGCGGGGAACGGACAGCGTAGGATCGCGGTGATACAACCACACACATTTTATAGCTATTTTACAAATTGTCGTACTTACCAACTTTATTGAAGCAGATGCTGGAACTGTTCACCTTCGTTGTCCATACATTTTTTTACATCTCTTTATAAAATTTGTTGTACATATTATGGGCTGTTGAACGTGAAGGAATTTTTACACCCAGGAAGCATGTTTCAAAAAGTCCTCGTACTTGGCTGCCAGACTGAGTTAACAAAATATTGATCGTAAATAAATACACGTTGTTCAGTAGAAAAAAGTATTAGCCATTATACAGTTAACACTTTACACTTATACATACGCCATTTAGTTTACACTTATACACACGCCATTTAGTTTACACTTATACACACCTGTTTTATAAGATACAAATTTAAAAATTGAAATAACTTATACATACGCCATTCAGTACGCAAGGAAAAGCGAGCGAACACCTAATCCACACGAAGCATACAATCTGACTGCGACCGTGAAAGCTTGGGATGTGCTTGTATACTGCTGAGTCTACGCACTTTTCAAGTCTCGTGTCTGCAGGTTTAAGCCTTCGTCACCGCACAGCACAAACCCCGCGTCTGCTGTCCAATGCTATGTTGATTGCACTGTATATTTTCAGTTTAACATTTTCTTTTGAGAGGAGTTGGGACGACACGAGTCCCTGTAATACTAAATAGCATGCACTTCAAGAATTTAACATATGTTTGCTATTTGTAATTATTCTTCCTACGTATTTTAAATAACTTTATAAATAATAAATATAAGTATTTTACTTCATTTTCAGATTTTTGAATATTTTATGTAAAATCTACGTCTCAGATTTTTTGCTGCAAAATTTATAGATTAGTACCTAAAATAGTATTTAATCAATTTGACAGGTTCTAAAAATAGGGCCTACAACTTTAGGCTTTTAACAATTTTTAACACCACATTTCACTATCATTAACTGCAAAATGGTTTTAAAAAGATTGCATTAATAAAATAAATAAAGTTGTAATAAATAAACTGGCCTTAGTGGTTTAGGAGTTGTGTTCCTGGCCTTTCTTTCCGAAATTCAAATTCGGGCGAGATCAATGAATTTTAGTATGAAAAATCCATGGGACACGTTCTCCAGTTACCTTTAATCGTTTGAGTCACGAATTATTTTGTCTTGTGTATTGCATTAAATAATATAGATTACCATTACTTGCATACTTACTGTTATTGTTGATGTGCACCGTAATTTGACATTGCCGCATACAATCTTGGTTGCTATGAAAACAAAAGAAATCTCAATACTTAAAAAATGACCAAAAACACTAGTGCGGTAAGTAAAAATATTTATTTTGAAATATTGATAGTGATGCTGCAGTTTTTATTAATTTCGATATTAATTCATCATCACATCCAGCTTTACACGTCACCATCACTGCACACATCGTCTAAAACTTTCTCCGTAATCAGAAATAAATCCCAAATCAAATTAGTTTCACTATTTTAACTAATGTAGGATGGCGAAATGACCGACAATACTTATTATTTCTCCATAGCAACACATATAGCCGAATAACCTTTTGAAATCTAACATTTATCTTCAATTATATTTATTAATATTTAGTTAATAAACTCAAAAAACAAAACAAATCAATGAAACAACCGAAATGAAAGTTTTAAGGAAAATCGTAGGAAAATCGCTGAGAGAGAAAATTCGCAGCTCTGTTATTAGAGAAGAATGTGAAATTGAACCTATAAACCTTTGGATAAATGATAGAAGATTAAATTGGAACGATCACATAGATATAATGGAGAACAGTAGATTAGTGAAGAAAGTACGTGACTGGACACCTCAGCAGAAAAGGCCATTAGGAAGACCACAACTACGATGGAAGGATGTCACCATACCCCGGACCTGTAGTGAATGAACACGCAACAAGCTGCCAGCTTTCATGCGTAGAGGAAGAAGAAGAAGAATATTTAGTTAATATCTTAATTACTAAAATAAATTCACATAGTGCAAAAAATAGTATGCAATACTCATGTGGTAAACACACAACGGAATCTCGGAAATTTAAAAAAAACTCGGCGCAAGCGCTTAGTTTTTTTAAACTTTTCCTTGATCCGTTTCAAATGCTTATCACATTCGTATCGCAATATACTATTATTTCATTTGTTAGCTATCTTTTGAAAATGGCCATAGTTCTATTAATTATTTAGAGAGCTTACCATTGTCCTGTGATAATTAACAACCCATGTTCGTGTCGTTCCTATAACATAACTTTTTACAGTTTCTTATCTTGCAGCGTTCCTATAGGAAATGTTCATTTTTGTCTGAATTCACCTGCACAAACACCAGATCAGAATTATAATAAAACTCTACCATTAACCTTCTCTTTTCTCTTCTCTCTGTGCATGCGCCATTTAATAAAATTATATTTTCACACTCCTCCATTTCCTCTTTCATTTTTATCCCTAACATTAGACATACATTTTTATCTTCCAGTCCTTTTTCCTTTCTTGTTTAAATAACCCAGCCCTACAGAAAATGGTAGAAACGTAATGTTACTGTGTTCGTTAGGTAGCGAAAAAATTATCCGACATTTCCTTGCTTTTTTTTCACATTAAGTCTACTTCCCTGGCTGGGGTACTGATAACGACTTTCTAATGCCAACATTACCTGCATTAAATATATATAACATCTGCATTAACGTAATTGAAACAAACAGTCCTGCCAACTAAAATTCTAGTGTTTTTTTCCCCTAGTCAGAATACTGATTATATGAAAATTAATTAACTGTATATCGGTAGCTATCACAAAACTAATTTGCTTAGCCTTAATTTTGGTTAATTATATATGATTCTTAATTACAAATAAAATCTACATGGTCATTTTAAATATTTATATATAACAATTCTGTCTGCGTATGTTTGTGCACTAAAAACTAGGAACTTAGTCCGTCTGTTTACTCGAAAATATTTACTACATGTTTTCAGGAGCAGAGAGTATTTTGCCGTTAACCATTATGTTCTAGAAGATTTAGTTTAAACGTTCACCTGAAACAAACGCTTAAAAATCACTCTAAGTCACAATTTTCGATGTTTCGCAATGAAACTCAGTACATTCTATTACAATAAACCCAGGTACGTGTTTTCTAAAAATCAGCGAAATCTGACAATTATAAGAGGGAGTTTACCAGAAATCCGAAATTAAAAATTGACTCCAGCATGTTTGGTTCGTCTCAGTGTATATCATGTAATTTAATTTAATCTTAATATTTCATTTATTTAGTCATAACAGTGCACACCAGCTATTAACTAGTTTCACATAAGTTATTTTTATGGAGCGAAATGATTTAGCAATATCGTTTGAGACTCGTATTCGGAAGGGATCGGGTTTGAACCCTGGTGCCAGACAACCTGACTCAGGATTTCTTCAACTTCTATTCAGTTGCACATTTGCTGTGCGGTTTAAGGCATCGTGCCTTAAAGCAGAGCTACGGAAACTTGTTCTGATTCGAATCTCCGTGGGGAAAGAAATGTTATTGAATTTCGGCCAGTATGAGATCGGTGACATCATAGACCGTTAGGAATTTGTAGCTACAAAAATAGCGGTTCCAGGTTGAGAAAATGTAGCTATGACAGCTGGAGGACTCAATATGTTGAACTCAGGGTATCTCTAAATTGGCTGGAGGAACATCCACCTCTGTGATAAACACGTGTGGTTGTGGTCTTGAGTCGCCTGATAGGCCAAGAGCCTTCTGGACCTTCGTGTCAAGGAATTTATTTATTTTTAGTTTTTTTATTCAGTGATCAAGGCAAACTCTGGGTTGGAATTTTATTACCGGTACTCATTCCCATCAAATTCGCTGTTTAACAAAATAATTCAAATTAAAAGAAGCATTTTTAAGCTGGTGTAACCTCCTAGCCTTAGGATCCACTCAGCTTCTAACTGAAAAGAGTACCAGTTGCATGTTCGGGTTATAAGCGGGGACAATTTATAAATATTCCCTTGGTATAGTGTACAATTTTATAAATTTTATAGTGGAACCGTAGACTTGAACTGCGGTTATAAAGTTTTGTTTTTAAGGGCCGACACACAGGACTGACAACTCTGCTGAAATCCCGTGCCGACTGTCTTGAAAGCTGTAAGCCTTAATCTTTCACTACTACGGAAACCTTATAAGACATGTAATAGGATAAATTTACCGTTACTTTATTTTCCCATAGCCCTAAGATCCTAGAAGTCTCTTGGTCTACCAGCCGACTGCTTGCTTCACATCCACAAGTGTTAATCAAAGAGTTGGATGATAATCCAGTCAGTATAGGGTGACATGTGGGGAGCATTTCGGATCCCTCAGTCGTTATAACAAGTTTGTTTTAACCTAGAACCGCTATTTTTTATAGAGATATAGCCAAATAATTCGTTCGCGAGTACACGGACGGGGGTGGATTAGTGATGTTTAAGGTCACCTGACAGGTGGGATACAGGATAGGAAAATACCGAGAAAAAGCGACTCGAGATATGAGAAAATGATTGACCATGTCTGGGGTAACAGGGGAAGAAAGAGAGACGAAATATGTCTGGACGGTTCTGGACGCGGGAAACTTATTTGGTTTTATCTCTAGCTATCCTAACTCCTTTCTATGCTGAATGGTTACCCATACCATACTGGTTGATATTCCATAAAAATTCTTTCCCCACGGGGACTCGAATAAGCGCATATCTCACAGCTCTGAATTAAAGGATGATACCTTAGACAGGCATATTATTATTTAATATGTCCTTGTGTCCCTCAATGAGACAGGCGTTATCCCCTACAGGTCAGAAATTCAACTATACCAATTTAATTACACTTGTTTTCGTATAGATGTCCTTGAGTCGCCCGAGGTCAACGTTCCGCCTGATAATGACTTCTAGGAGACCAAGGTAGTACTATGATGGGAACGTTCGGTAAATTTTACAAAGAACCTTTTTTTTTTATTCAGGCTTGTGATTGTTTTACGAGCCTGAAAAGTCTTCAGGTTCTGGACACACGCTTTAAATCCCTCCCGGAGGATTTTTCCATCCTTAAAACATCTGTCGTCCATGGCCGGGATAGAACCCGCGGCCCTCGGACTTAAAGACAAGGAACATATCCATTAGACCACCGTGTACGCATTTTAAATTAAAATGTCGCGGAGATGGAAGAAATATTTAATTTTAAAGAAAGGGTTAATGACAGTCATTACATAAGAACAGGGACTTTATCATATTAAATTTTTCATGTGTTTCTGTCTTAATGAACAGAGTCACTTTTCAACCTCGTTCATCAGCATTTCACAATCAGCTGTTGGTATTCATTTTTTATCAGTTTAAAACATTAATGACCGTAAAATTTTGTTATATCGAGAAGAAGACTCTGAGAATGAAAATTATAACTCTCGGTTTAAAAAAAATAATCTTAATTTCTACTTAAATTCCAAGGATTATTTTTGTTAAAAAGTAGTATATTACGATGCGAGGTTGGCAAGTGGTTTTTACAGAACCGAGGAAACATGTTTAAAACAGAGCGATAGCGAGGTTTTTAATTTCCGACATTCTGTAAGACACTTCACAAACATGCGTTGTACGTTATTTTTTGCACGATTGTGTTTTCAAAATAATAAAAAAAAGTCCACCACTGTGGTCTCGAGGTAGTGTGCTGCCTTGTCACGCAGCGGGCCCGGGTTCGATCCCCGGTCAATGATGAGGAAAATTCTCCAAATGAATGAAATTATTATTATTATTAATATTATTATTATTATTATTATTATTATTAATATTATTATTATTAATAATATTATTATTATTATTATTATTAATAATATTATTATTATTATTAATAATATTATTATTAATAATATTATTATTAATAATATTATTATTATTAATAATATTATTATTATTGATGATGATGATGATGATGATGATTGGTCAATGGAGGTGTGTGGGGATATCCCAGTTATCGTCGTGTAATCTCTCGATGGAGTGTTGATTACAGGCAACAGTAACTGTTATTTAAGTTAGAAATCATTGGATTCAAAAATATGGCGCCAGCCTGTGAAACCCGAAGGGGCAAAGTTAATGTAAAGCATAGGCAAATGGAGCACGACGATGATATTCTACTGATGAAAGGAAATTCCACAAGAATTTTAATAGTTAATATTTAAATGTTTTTGCTATACATTGTACTATTTGAAACCAATTATCTATTATAATATTACAGTTCAATCGGATTTCCAATGGTCGAGGTCGAAATAGCATCCAACTCAGTTCACCCAGATAAATTCTCCATCGATTTCAAATCCTTCGAAAATCCTCCATGAAAGACATCCCCAGAATCATATAGATGCTTCAAAAAATTAAAACTTTTAGATATAGAGTGATTGAACTAATTGTCATTTACATAGCATGCAATATTTATAAGTTTGAAGAATGGATATATTAAAAATCCAGCTATATTTGCGATATTAATAATATATCCCTAAAAATACCAAAAAGGGAACTATTTTATGTTCTGATATTCCTTTCTGGTTCTGAGTTTTGGATCATGACCAAAAATAATAAAAGAGAATGCAAACAGCATTAATGAGATTCTTGAGATCTGGATAAAAAAGAAATGAAGATATTATTAAGGGTGGAAGCTAAACATCTTTAAAGTAACCGGCAGAATAAAACAATAATAAAATTGACGGAAATAGGCAATTTTTCAAGAAAACTACTTTGTAGTGCCATTTCCCAATATGTATAAAATTAGTTTCCTTCGCTTTATTTGAAATGCGTATTTTTCATTGTCTTTGATAATTAATTTTTACCATTCTTTTAAGATTAACTATATTATAGGTTTTACCTTACAAGTTAACTATATAAAAAATAGCATAAAGTAATTGTGGTCGTTTTTAGCCTCAGCTTTTATACAGAAATGATTGCAAATAACATATTCACAGAATTAAAGAAGAACGCATACCAAAAATGATGATGAAACCCAAGACAAAAAATATACAAAAAGTTGGTAGACTGAAGACAAAATGGATTCAAGAGTGTTAGAAGAAGCCTCATAGTACTTAATTCATGAAGTTGTTGACATCTACACAGGCTACTTAATTACATGAAGGAAACAAATAAATAATAGGATAAGTAATTTTTTTGTAGAAATGGAGGTGCCATCTTACTGACAGACGTAAATTCCACTCTTTCATTTCTTTTCAAGTTTCTGAATTCCTACACTCCTAGTTATCTGGCGTCCAGATTAGAGAAGTTATCTTCTTACCACAATATTGACATTAGGTCACAAGATAAATCTGCTAACAATCCCTCTTCATAACACTTTCTCATATTCTACCTCCTTCACAGTAGCATCTGCCCGTTCTGGAATTTCCTTTATCAAGGTATCCGGGTTGCTGCACACTTGGCACTTTTAAGTCACGCTTATACAGTTATCTGTTGTCAAATAATTAAGTTTTCTCTATTTATTTAAATTTATTGTATGTCATTAATAATTGTTTCTCTTCTTATATATCTTGTACATAATAGGCCTATATTCAATTCATTAAATCTAGAATAAATCAAAAGATATTATAAATAATTGTATGTATGTATGTATGTATATATATATATATATATATATATAACATGTAATCGTTTATGTTTATTGCAATTTAGATGCGAGACTATTTTTTTTTGTATTTTTTAAAATCCGGTTGAGTGGTAGACAAGACCTTAAGGCCTTAACTCTGCCAGCTAAAATAAATAAAGCTATTATTATATTCTCCATGAAAAGCACTATTATTTAGATGTGTGAAACAGTACAATGTAGAGTATATTTACGAGTTTATTTACCTCAAAAGCTTGGCCTACGGGTAAGGAAGTGTGGATGTTGAACAACTAATAGTACATTTTCTAAGTTTCAACAAAATATGACAATCTAGATTTTCCCTGTATCGTTGATATCAGAATTAAATATGAGAAAATTGAAAATGTAATATTGTAGGAACCATATTTTATATTAGCTAAGTGCATTAACAGTAGTGGCATAGTTTGTATACAGGCATATTGCGTATTAATTGCACTAACAGTTGTGGCATAGCTTGAATAACCATACAAACATGTTAGCTCACATCAGGTGATGCTAACAGATCTATGTAAACACAGTGTGGTATCCTAACATTAAGTTTTATATTGATATTTATATTAATTATACTTAGTATTTAAGTGCATGGACATAGGCCCCCAGTAATTAATTCGTAGTTTATATTTACTTTTTGATTTGACATTTATTTCCAGTTCTACTACAATGGCCAATCCCATTGTTGAACTTTAGCCTGTCTTTTGTTATAGTCCAAGATCCGACTGCAAGATTACTTGCTTCGTTCATCGCGTGTATGAACAAAATAATTTTTTTTTTCATAAAATTGTGAATTACTGAATACATTTTTGCAGAGTTGGCTATTAAAATTCGGCCGCCAGTATGTTTAATGACATCTATACGAAAACATGTGTAACTAAATTAGTATGGTTCAAACTCTTCCCTGTAGGGGGAGAGCGCCTACATTTCTGTTAAGGGAAACATGGGCTTATAAGAAGAAGATTACACAAATTCATTCGATTGTTATAGGCTATGCAATGTCACGGTAAATATGATAGTTAAAGAAGAGTTTGATAAAAGCATTACATAGAGTATTTAAGGAAGGGCTCACCGCTGTGGTTTAGGGACAACGTCGTCGCCTGAGACGCTGCGAGTTCAAATTCGTTCTGCTGTTGGTACAAGTTTCTAGGGGGAGTTTCTGTCGGGTTGTTTCCTCGCCTATAAGACAAATAACAGAAACTTAAAGCCTGAAATATGGAAGTCCATCTAGCCACCACTACCATCAATATCATATTGAATATACGAGTTAATGGTGTGTGCGGTGCCTTAAAATGTTCTTCTTATATCGGAGGTGGTCCTTGCTTCGAGAATGGATCCCTCATCCAAAGATCTCTAATCTATGTTCTGGTGTACTAAAAAAGTTTGTAATTGAGAGTTTAAAATCTTCTCCCAACGGGTTGTGTACTTGTAAGATCTGGGTGGTATAGGACATGCAAAAGAACTTGCAAGGGGAAAGATTAGATAAAGGACAAGAAGATATAAAATACTTAAACAAGGAATGGAATGGGTCTTACACATTGAGAGCATCCGAGTGCGATTGACACAGTTACGCTGAACTACAACCCTAAGTGGCGTGAAGTGCACTTAACATTAGAGGCTGAATCATATTGAAGTGATTGATAAGGGCATTGTGAGAGAATAATAGCTGTAGAACCAGATAGATTAGCTTTTAAGTGGCCACGTCTACGAATAATAGTTATGTAAGTATCAGTTATAAGGGAGAAAATGAAGATTGAAGACACTATTTTAGATTATATTAAAACTCAGCAATTAAGATGGTATGGATGTCCAGTGAATGGAAGAGGATCGACTAGCAAAATCTGTTTTGGAATAGAAACCTGAGGGAAGACGAGGCAGAGGAAGACCTAAAACCTCCTGGAGTCAGGGAATATGTTTATACATGAAGGAGAAACATCTACAACCAGGAGATTGGATGGACCGACACAATTGGTTATTAGGAATCAGACGATGTCAAAGACATTAATCAACCGATGATATATCTATCTATCTATCTATCTCTATCTATCTATCTATCTATTATGTAGAGAGTATGTTTTGCGCACTGTGAACTGGTGGGTGGAATCGTTACTAATTTGAGGTGGTTAGAAGCAAAGTGGTTTAAGTATTTTTTTTTCGCAAAATAACTAGTTTGGTGCATAATTAATTACATTCTTTAAGCGTAATTTATTTTAGTGGCAAAGATTAATACCGGTAAGCTAAGTGTACACGTTAAGGCCGGGGCACACATATCCGCACCGTGTCCGTACCGCATGACGGCCGCGTGTTGGACGTTATACGGAGAAAAAGCAAACAAATGAACGTTTACCAGTCAGTCCACACCTTTCCACCTTCGTGTCATCCCTCCGTACCCGCACCGCGAACGCACAGCGTCAAACTAGTTGAGTTTAGTTTTTATGCGGACACGGTGCGGATTATATATATATATATATATATATATATATATATATATATACACCCCAAACATACTGTCAAACGTTCTCTAGGTGTTACTGTCTCAATAATGTGTCCTTTTTTCTCAGCTTCTTCTCCAGTTTCCGTTCCAGTTCATTGAATGTGTACAGCAATATTCTAAAATATTCGTAAAACTTTATGCCATCGCACTTCATATGAGGCAGCAACGAGACAAATTCCTCTTCAATATCTCTTTTCTTCCACGCATTGTGGACCCACTTTCCTCTTCGGCGACGATTTCGTCTCCAATTAATATCTTCTTCCTCCAGTGCTAATTCCACCATTCCTAACTCACGGTTGGTAAAACTTCTCAACATGTCCAACGTATTGGTGTGCAAAACGAATAATGAGCCGAATGCACGGTCCACACTCGGATCAGTGTGGCCTTCCATCTCCATTACCGACACTTGACCGTGTTGCGGTGACGGCTCGGGGAGAGTGCGATTCGGACACGGTGCGGATATGTGTGTCCCGGACTTTACAAGTAGATAAAATACTATTGTTATAATTTTTTATTACCTGTGAGTTTCTTATACAACTTCAACTATCAACCTGTTTTTCTCAAAATTTGCACTTGCATCCCTTTACTTCTAACCACCGAATTTGTCGTCTTATAGCCTAAGGACTAACTCTCACTCTACATTACGACCCGTAGTATAGACCTGAAAGAAAACTTTTCTCTGTTGCTTGCATCAGTGATGAGAGAGTTCCTGTCATGTGCTACATGCGATAATTTTACAGTCAGTTGTAAAATTAGCATAACTTATAATCACTTGTAAGCATAAATTCACATTTGAAATGTCTCTTTAGTAATAATAGATGGGTCGATATTTTTAAATCAGCTAGTAGTACCAATTCGCCTCTTGTTTCCCCAAGTACAATAATGACGTCTCGGACCCGCCAGTTTGGAGTGCGCGAAATATAAACAGCTGTTCAGGACTGTTACAAACTAAGTAAAAATAAAACTTGACATTATAATGTTCGTATTGATTGTACATTTAATTACATGTCTACCTGATTATATAAAACTACACATACAGACTGTAACAAAAAAATATATGTGACTGTTTTACTCATGCCACAAATGCTAATCAATGACCAACCACGTTTGAATGATAGTTTCCCATCAACTTAAAACAACCTAATCTCGCAATTAAACGGAGATAAAAAATACTTTAGCTGCGTCTCTAAAATCTCTTCATTTAGGACTTGTATACGTGTAAGCCCATGTTTTCCCTTAACAGAGATTTAGGCGCTCTACCCCTACAGGGAAGAATTTGAACCATACTAATTACTTACACATGTTTTCGTATAGATGTCATTTGAGTGGTCCGTGGTCAGTATTCCGCCTCATACTGACATCTAGGAAACCAAGGTAGTACTAGGATGGGAAGATTCGGTAAAGTTTGCTTAAAGACCTTTTCATTCAGGCTTAAGAATCTTTTACGAGCCTGAAAATCTTCAGAATAAGAAGAATTACTAAGAATATAAGACTAATAATTAATCATGATTTTATACTAGAACTTATTATAATAATTGTTATGGGAAGGAGTAGGGCAATTTCTACATCAAAAATTAAAAAGATAACTGCAATTAAGAAGAATCGCAGGGAAACTGGTAGTCGGGCAGAGGTTTTGGGGTCAAACCCCACGGCTTAAAATCCCTCCCGGAGGACTTGCTCTTTGGATTTTCCCATACTAAAAAATCTATCGATCCCGGCCGGGTTTGAACCCGCGACCTTCGGGACCAGAGGCAAGGAGCATAACCACTAGTCCACCGCGGCCGACTCATTTAGGAAATTAATTAATTTCTACGTAAAATAAAACCGTTTACCTTAGTAATAATTCTGCTAAAAGAATCAGCAATCGATATGGTATGCAAATCTGCCCAATTTAAATTCACATATATCAGTAAATGTGATAAAAGAATCAATAAACATACCCAAATTTATCCCGACACGTGTTCGCCCTAGAATAGGGCATCAATAGGGTGATCACAGAAAGTTTAATTTAAGTTTTATTTGGCATCATTTATTACTCATACGTAGAATTGTTTTTTATACCTTATTCCAGGGAGATTTTTCAGTTATGACATTTTTATAACGTGTGTTAGAAAACATAACATGTATAACATAAATTCTTATTTTGACTTTCTTCACAGAATTCTTTTCAAGACTTCAGAGGAATTTTATGACACGCAGTATAAGTGTCAAATCTAATAGAACAAATGTAAAAATTAATTATATACATTGACGTATACATCAGTGTAAAGCTTACTATAAATTGTTAAATTTAAAATACCTTGAGCTAGAATTAGGTCTAATTAAACACATATACTAAGCTAATAAGCTGTATTCCCAAGAGAGATGGGGATTTAACATTCAGGCCTCTGTTAAAATTAATGCCTGCGCGGGACCTTGGCTAATGTAACTTTGCTCTAAAACCAACGTTAATTTCAATCCTCCCCCTCTATACCTCTCACACAAGATTTTATATCAAGTATAATTTGAAAACGTTGTGCATATATGGAAGTGTATACAGTATTCACACCTTCAGCAGCTGACTTTAATCAGAGTTGTATGCTATGAATAAATTGTTTCGCTTCATATTCTGCACGACTAGGATTATAATAGTCAGAAATTGTAATGAAAAGAGGAGGAACAATTCGTATTTATACCGAGTTTCGTGGTCTTTGCCTATTTGTAGAAGTGCTTCGTATGTAATCTGTAATATTTAACATTGTACACATATTCAAAGAAATAAAATGCTAATTTAATTAATCTTAATGTTTAAATAAGAATTTAAAGTGCCGTGGAAGCTAGCACCGTATTTAATTACGCACTTAAACACCACATAAATGCAATAAATAATTATAAAGTAAAATATTAAACATATTTAACCTCGGAATTTAATTACACTGGTCAACATGATGTTTGTCTCATGAGTACCAATAGTTGTACTTGATGCAATTTTTTATCGTGTTTTCAAATATGTATTCGGAATTTATCCATCACCCACAGTTTTTTTATTTCAATTTCAATTAATGGATTTAAATAATTAATTCTTAATAAACGATTTTTCGTTCATTTGTCCATTGTAAAATAAAACCAAATGAGCTAACTCAGGATATTTCAGCTATGGAAAAGAGATAACAAGGCAAATGGAATCCTAATATAATAATAATAATAATAATAATAATAATAATAATAATAATAATAATAATAATCAGAAATATGCTGGCCGATTATTGTTGGACCATCAAGAGGGATGCTCCACAGGCGAAATATAGATGAGTCCGAATGTTTGAATATTGTGTAGTTACGAATGTAGAAAATATTAAAGTGTTTAAAATTATAAATTTCTGTCCCTTGGATACCTCGTGTGATGGAGAAAAACCGATATCATATATACATTCAGGAGAAAAAATACTATTAGAATAACATTTTGTTTTCCTTCTGAGACAAAAAAAAAGTTTCTTTTTGTTGTTCAGTGTTATCTTTAATTAATTTTACTCGTAAAAATGGAAAAAAAAAAGTGGGACTGTTTCCTGTCATGACTACTCTGGTTACAAAAGTTATTCTATGAACCAGTGATAATAATCTGCAAAATTAACGTATCTAATTACATATTTCTATTTAAATGCATATGCCCATGACGGTTTTCTATATTTGATATATATATATATATATATATATATATATATATACCTACTGTTGTCTATAGAAAGTCCACCGCTGTGCTCTCGAGGTTTCGTGCTGCCTTGTCACGCAGCGGGCCCGGGTTCGATCCCCGGCGGGGCTGTTTTTCTGGGTGAGGTTTCTATCGGGGTTTTTCCTCACCTGTAAGACAAATGTCAGGAAAACTTTAAGGCCCAAACGGTCCCCGAAATCATATAGCAATCATCAACACCCTTATCATTATCATCATCACCCTTCACCGGTGTGGAAAGCAACGGAAAGCTACCACACCTACAATTCCCTAGTAAAGCTGCAAGCATAGCATGAAAATGCTGTGATTGCAATGAAGGAGTTGCCCTCGAGCAGAATTACTATGGATGGATCAAAAAAAAACTTGAGCATTAAGTCAGTTCTGAATTACAAATTTCAGGAAGATACTCACGTACAGAAATTCGACAAAAATGATATACAATACTAATTCATTTTATAAGCAGAATATTTAAGATATTCGATATACGTAATTCTTTAAAATGCGGTAATTGCGATTATCCTGTGTACAAAATTACACTAATGTAATGAAAACTGTCAGCTATCTAGTTTTTAAGTTTTTTGTGGCTTATAATTTTCATTATAGTCATCTTAATTATGGTTATGTCATTAATAATAATAATAATAATAATAATAATAATAATAATAATAATAATAATAAATGGTTCCAACACGTCCAGAGAATGTCAAATTCCCGTTTACCAAAGATGATTTACCACCTCAACCTTAAAGGCAAAAGAGACCTCGGAAGACCCTTCAACCGATGGAAAGATCAGTTTTTGTAGTCGCAGAACGGGCATCATCATCCAATCTGCATTCGGAAGAAGGAATAATAATAATAATAATAATAATAATAATAATAATAATAATAATAGTAACAATAGTAATAATACTAATAATAGTAGTAATAATAATAAATATAGATTTTTAGGTAAGAAGCTAGGTAGTATTTCAGTGCACGTAATAAAGCTTGTTCAGCAGGAGGAAGCCCTCCAGAGTCTCATCCCACACTTCTCCACCCTAAGTTTAACTAGAAGTAAATGGGTCCTGTAAACATGAACCACCTTCCCGAACGGAACTCTAAAGCATGACCTGAATAACACTCCCCTGGGTTGGCTCGGTGGCCGCAGCTCGGTTTGGAAGCGCGGAGTAAGGGGTTATATAACCTCCTTAGTGGACAGGGTAAACACCTCTGTATACCGCACCCCTTGCAATAGCAACAATAAGCCGGATTTGTGATACCTGCACTGTCTCCGTTTGCAATATATGTTTCGTTTATTTGCACGTGCATTGGTTAAATTAAAGGTAATATATTGTACAGTGTGATACACTAGTTTGGTTCAGTAGCAAGATACATGTGTATCGAAACCATTGTTTACTTCTTTTTTATTATTTGGCATTATTTAGCGCAGGGGATTTGAAACACAGGTAATTCAACCAAATGACTAACATATACATATATATATATCCCCATCCATCCATTCAACCGTAGTAATTCTGCCTGAGGGCATGTCTTTCACTGCAATCATAGCATTTTCATGCTATGTTTTGCAGCTTTACTAGGGAATTAGTCCCGCGCCGTAGCCGAGCGGTTAAGGTAGGAATCCTTGGCGCAGAGCTACGGGACTTGCGCTGGTTCGAGTCTCCATGGGGGAAGAAATTTTCTCATGGTATTTCGGCCAGTATGGGACCGGTGCCCACCCAGCATCGTGAGGCAATTGGGTAGCTACAATAAGTAGCGGCTCCAGGTTGAGGAACCAGCTATAACGGCTGGGGGACTCGACATGCTAACCACATGTCACCCCTACACTGGCTGTTGATCATCTACCTCTGTGATTGACACATGTGGATGTGAAGGGCCAGCAGCCAGCTGGTAAAAGGGCAACCGCTGAAAAGTGGAAAGACCCTCAATCGGACTAGGGAATTATAGGTGTGGTAGCTTTCCGTTGCTTTCGACACCGGTGAAGGATGATGATGATGATGGTCGGATGATTTTCCGGGACCGTTGGGCCCTAATCATCCTCGCATTTGTCTTACAGGTGCGTAAAAACCCCGATAAAACCTCACCTAGGAGCCTATATATATATATTCTATAGTGTTCTGCCCTAGGGCAGGTCTTTCACTCAATTATTACATTCTCCTAGCTGTGCTTGCAGCTTTACTAGAGAATTATAGGTGTGGTAGATTCCCGTTCCTTTCCACACAGATGAAGGATGATGATGATGGCCAGATGATGTTTGGGGACCTTCGGGCTTTAAAGCTACCTGACATGTGTCTTACAGGTAAGGAAAAACCCGAGGAAAGAAAACTCACCCAGGAAGCTTGCCCCGACCAGGAATCGAACCCGGGCCCACTGCGTGACTAGGCAGCGCGCTACCTCGAGACCACAGCGGTCGATTATTAATTGAACCGGTATAATTGGAGGGCTCTTTTGATTGTAAAAATAAAGTAATATGTTCTAGTAAACAAGTAATTGCCGACAGCGGCGTTTTTAGTTATTTGAGGGCGTCTGAAGTTAGAGAAATAACTTAAGTTTAGTGCATGGTCATATGTTATGTATTTGGAGGACAAGTTTTATTGCGGTCTTAGACGTTACGCAAATCCTCAAGGTTGATACGGTTAGGAGGGATGAAAGATAGGTTTATTGCTTTAAGAACCTTCAAACTGAAAAAATAATGTAGCCTCCAAAACATGGCGGGCAGCTAGAGAGATCATTGACCTCGAATAACTTGGAAATGAATATAGTCCTGTAAAAGGCCACGCCCTAAATCTAGTAGGCCTATATCGACTTGCACATGTAGCCTATAGAGGTGTGTCAAAAGATTTATTTTATCCAATGAAAATTTTGTCAAAAGATTTATTTTATCCAATGAAAATTTTGTATAAAAATTGTAATGGCGACGGAAAAATAAGTCAAATCCACGACTTTCTTAAATATTTAATATAAAATGTTATGTAAGTTAAAAATCAAGTGAGTGGAGCGAGTGCTCCCCGATAGTCAAAGCAAGAAGGGCGAGTGCCCTATCCGAAGAACCGATAGTCAAAGCAAGAAGGGCGAGTGCCCTATCCGAAGAACCGATAGTCAAAGTGCGTGGAGTGAGTGTTCCTATTAAGAGGGACATATAAAAGAAGATCCGCGATAAGCATTATTAAACTTAGTCGTGGGTTTGACCGTTCCTTAGCCAATTTGTAAGGGCAAAGTGTATATTTTACTATTGAGAGAAAAGATAATTAATAAAATTCTTCTGTCACGTCACCTAAAATTAGTTTGATCACTATTTGCCTTAAATAGTTCCTTATCTATCACCGGTTAGAATCATAAGTTCAGCCCGACCCTGAAGAAGTAATAATAATTCCCGGTACAAATGTCGCGCCAACGATGTGGCCTGAACAGTACTGAACAATAGATTTCTAGTGCCGTGTGATAGATGAACAGTGACCAAATTGAACGAGGAAATCAGGTGACCGCTGATGAACGACGGAGCACCAAGATAAATAAGAGGAAAAGAGAATTAGCTGCCGATGCCAGACTACGAGGAGCAAATGCAGGAAAGAAACCGGAGGTAGAACCGATCAACAGAAGACGGCGACTCTGAAGACGTCAAAGTGCGTAAGTCAACTAAATGAATAATTAAATGAAGAAAAATAATTAATTAATCAAAGTAAAGGGAAATAAAACGTGTTTAATATAGAGAGAGAATGAATGTCTGTTAGTGAGGATGTATATGTAATTAACCAGGGATAAATTTAGTTGGTTTTCCTCTATGAAGTATAAGTTATTAGAGTAGCCTATATGATAAATAAGAATTTATTTCTTGGGAATGATAAGTACATGTTTTTTTTCTTAAGTTAAAAAAATAATTAAAGATAGTGAGCTGCTTGATTGTATAGGAAAGTAGTACGGTATTGTAGTCTACATGTAAGAGTAGATTGAAAATTGAAAGCAGGTTAAAAAAAAAAAATATGGAGGAAAACAGGGAACTTAGAACACATGCAAATGCAGGTGATGGAGATGAGAATATTTCTAAGAGTGATCTAATGAATATCTTCAGTACAATTACTACAGAAATACAAAATCTAAAGACAGAAATTTATACATTCAGAACGGAGAATAGAGGGGACTTGGAAAAATTAGAATCCAGGATGATTAACCAATTTAGAGTAGAAACAGATGATAGGATTAAATCATTAAGATCAGAGTTCAAAGGGGAAACAAAGAAAGTCATAAATGAAATTGAAACACTTAGGAAAGAAAGAAATAGATCACTAGAAAGGATAGATAAAACAATTGATATAACTACGAAGAAAGTGGGGGAAAACGAGAATAAAATCGGGGAAATACAAAATATTGTCGGGGATATTATCACAGAACAAGAATCATTTAAAGAGTCGTGGTTAGCTGAAAATCGGGAACAAGAAAAAAGGATCATGAATGTAGAAGACGCGATAAAGAAAAAATTTGGGGAAGTGACAAAAATAATTGAGAAGCAATTGAACGAAAATAACATTCAAATAACGAAGGGAATGGAAAGGTTAATTAATGAAGAGTTAGATTCCGGTGGACAAAGTAAAGAAATGAACCACGTAAGTGATTTTGTAGAAGGAAACAATGCTTCTTGTTCTGATAATATGTATGGTGAAAGTGAAGTAACTGAAGTGGCAGCGACTCCGAATATCGCTGGCAATTCGGTTGCGAAAATTGAAATTGAATTTGAATCAGAAAATGTAGAGGATGCTGAACACATTCTTATCCCCCAGAAGGCGTTAAAGCCTAGCGAATTGAATGAAAATAGAGCGCACCGTAGGGTAATACAATTGAAATATATGCAAAGAAGTAATAGGGTAATTAAGTCCCATGGTATGAAATTCAAAGTGGACAAGAAGGCAGAAGCCTTGTTCGAAAGAAAGTGCATTAACCAGAAAATGAGAAAGGAAGGAATGGGTGATAAGAAATACTCAAAGAAAGCTAAATACATGACCTATTCAAAGGGAAAATATAAAGTCAGTGGAATCTGTAGAAAATTAAATCGCAAAGTAAATATAAGGTTGATAGGGAGAAAAGTCTTGACTGTAGGAGATAGGTACACCCCATTTAATCCAGGTGTGATTACTAAAAAAAAAAAAAATGTGGAATGCAAGTATGGGTTGTGTGATATGTTTTGAGAATGTGTGTCAAATGATATCGTGTGATTCAGTGATTTCAGTGGGACGCATCAAACAAGTGCTTAATGAAAGAGAAATAGAATAAAATATATAAAAAAAAAATTGCATTTTATCGAATTTTCGTGTGCATCGAAATATCCTTCATATTAAATTTTAAATAATGTATTTCTATAAACAAACTCCAGAACCATTCAAAGCGATACAAATAAACACTGTGAATATGGACACCATTACAATTTATGTATAAAAAAAAAAAGTATGATTTATGAGTGTTATTCATTTTAAATTTTGTTCTTCAGATTTGTAAAAAAGTAAAACGAATTTATGTCAATACTTTTTCTTTATAGGTATATGATTAAGGTAAGTTGCAAATAGTCGCAGGTAAAATGAAATAAAGAGATTTAGAGTGGACTAGAAGGCATGTATCTTGTCCAAAATAAAAAAAATAAATAAATAAAAAAATTACATGTGCAAGAGGTTCTATTTACTACGGTTAATGGGCAAAGTGGACACTGAATTAAAATAAAAATTTACATGCAAATTGTTTATTTTAATCCAGAAGGCAATATGAACCGGTATAATTGGAGGGCTCTTTTGATTGTAAAATAATGTAATATGTTCTAGTAAACAAGTAATTCACGACAGCGGCGTTTTTAGTTATTTGAGGGCGTCTGAAGTTAGAGAAATAGCTTAAGTTTATTGCATGGTCATATGTTATGTATTTGGAGGACAAGTTTTATTGCGGTCTTAGACGTTACGCAAATCCTCAAGGTTGATACGGTTAGGAGGGATGAAAGATAGGTTTATTGCTTTAAGAACCTTCAAACTGAAAAAATAATGTAGCCTCCAAAAACATAGCAGGCAGCTAGAGAGATTATTGACCTCGAATAACTTGGAAATGAATATAGTCTTGTAAAAGTTCACGCCCCTAAATCTAGTAGGCCTATATCGACTTGCACATGTAGCCTATAGAGGTGTGTCAAAAGATTTATTTTATCCAATGAAAATTTTGTCAAAAGATTTATTTTATCCAATGAAAATTTTGTCAAAAGATTTATTTTATCCAATGAAAATTTTGTATAAAAATTGTAATGGCGACGGAAAAATAAGTCAAATCCACGACTTTCTTAAATATTTAATATAAAATGTTATGTAAGTTAAAAATCAAGTAAGTGGAGCGAGTGCTCCCCAATAGTCAAAGCAAGTGGGGCGAGCGACCTATCCGTAGAACCGATAGTCAGAGTAAGAGGGACAAGTGCCCTATCCGAAGAACCGATAGTCAAAGTGCGTGGAGTGAGTGTTCCCATTAAGAGGGACGTATAAAGAAGATCCGCGATAAGCGTTATTAAATTTGAGTCGTGGTTTTTGACCGTTCCTTAGCCAATTTGTAAGGGCAAAGTGTATATTTTACTATTGAGAGAAAAGATAATTAATAAAATTCTTCTGTCACGTCACCTAAAATTAGTTTGATCACTATTTGCCTTAAATAGTTCCTTATCTATCACCGGTTAGAATCATAAGTTCAGCCCGACCCTGAAGAAGTAATAATAATTCCCGGTACAAACCCTCAATCGGACTATGGAATTATAGGTGTGGTAGCTTTCCGTTGCTTTCGACACCGGTGAAGGATGATGATGATGATGGTCGGATGATTTTCCGGGACCGTTGGGCCCTAATCATCCTCGCATTTGTCTTACAGGTGCGTAAAAACCCCGATAAAACCTCACCTAGGAGCCTATATATATATATATTCTATAGTGTTCTGCCCTAGGGCAGGTCTTTCACTCAATTATTACATTCTCCTAGCTGTGCTTGCAGCTTTACTAGAGAATTATAGGTGTGGTAGATTCCCGTTCCTTTCCACACAGGTGAAGGATGATGATGATGGCCAGATGATGTTTGGGGACCTTCGGGCTTTAAAGCTACCTGACATGTGTCTTACAGGTAAGGAAAACCCCGAGGAAAGAAAACTCACCCAGGAAGCTTGCCCCGACCAGGAATCGAACCCGGGCCCACTGCGTGACTAGGCAGCGCGCTACCTCGAGACCACAGCGGTCGATTATTAATATATAGAGTACCATTAGAATAACATATTAGATAAACACTAAAAAAGGTAAAAAAATCTTAACAAGTATATTAAGTTGTAAAGTCTTTAATCCGAGGCTTGATCCTTGGGACTACGAGCAATGTATAAGATACACCTTGAAGTGGGTTCTAGCCCGTTTTCATGGTGGGTTTATTATTCGGGGTTTCCTCTCAAGGCCGATTGCCTTCACGCAGCTCCAGAGCTCAGCCTGCCACGTTTTATTTCAGAGTTGTCTCTCCTAGATAGTTGTCTTGAAGGACTAACTAACCCCTTCCGCCCATTCGCCAATCTACAACGCAGTTGATGTATACTTCCCTCTTCAGCCAGGTACACCGTATCGAAGGATTCCTCCTCCGCTGTATCTGCCGTCGAAGTCTTCACCGTAACCCTGGCGAAGGGCCTCCACAAGGTACTATCAGCTATGCAAGCTGAACCTAGGTTTTTTTTCTACAGGTGTTACTCCTCCACCTCATCCTTTTTCAACCTAGCTTGGAACAGGCTATGACGGGCTTAAGTTGTAAAGTAAAATATTAAAGTAAATAAATACGTTGGAGATCCCGTCGTCCTCTACTAGGTATTATTTAAATTGTAGGTCTTTCGGGGGTAGAATTTGAATTGGAATATATATAACTTGCAGTCTTAATTCATCATCATCCGGTATCATGACAGCTGCCGCCGTTTTCCGCAAACCAAACACCATTTCTCTCGGTCTATCCGTTGATCTTCCTCCATTCCTCTGACAATCATAGCCTCTTGTATACCTTCTATACAGGTTTTCTTTGGTCTTCTTTTCTTCTTCCTTTCCATTCGGATCCATCCCATAATAAGTTTAGGCAATCTTTCCTCTGGCATTCTTTTGACATGGCCATACCACTGTATTCTTTTCTATAATGTATATAATGTCCGGCTCCTCTTGCATACCCATAATTTCCTTTATTCATGTATTTCGTATTCTATTCATTCTAGATTTTCAGCTGATTTTAATTGGTTGGATTAAAACAGGCATAAAACGTTGCCTAATTCCTTAAAATAATTCATCAGATTAAAAATATAACAACAGAAACCGGCTTCAAATAATATATATATATATATATATATATATATATTTAATGTTTACACATATTTCTGTGC
Source organism: Diploptera punctata (assembly GCA_030220185.1). Taxonomy (NCBI): domain Eukaryota; kingdom Metazoa; phylum Arthropoda; class Insecta; order Blattodea; family Blaberidae; genus Diploptera; species Diploptera punctata. The sequence continues at coordinate 634,968 of JASPKZ010009834.1, read as the reverse complement.
CTGAAGTTGCATTTTCCTTCTCCACTCGTACCTGTAAATTCACTCTATGTCCTCCAATCCTCTTGTTCTCATTCCAGTTCTTGTTTCTTGCATCCACTAGTTTCGAGGTCTTCCTTTCCTTCTTCTTACAGGTGAACACCATTCCAATGTTTTCCTGGGTAACTTTTCTTCTTGCATTCGTGGTAAGTGCCCATACCAATTTAATTGCTTATATCTTATATAATCTACTATTGAATAGCATTTTTTTCTCGTATGACAGGATTTCGTTTTTTTTTCTAATTTTGAACATCTTGCTGCTCTCCTCAAGAAATCCATTTCCATCGACATAAGTTTTTGTTGAATTTCCAAACTTCAGCTCCATATGTGACAGTACTTCTCACTATTGAATTATATATTTGTAACTAATTTTTTGTGGTTTTAAGTCTGTTCCATAAGACTCCATTCATCATTGTTGATATTGCTCTACCTTGTACATATTCTTAATACTATTTTATAAATTAAATTATTATGAATTGCTAAAATAATAATATCAGCGAGTACATACGTTAGTGTGTTATTACTAAATCATTTTTTAATTTGCTCTTCAGCGATGTTATAGTTCGACAGATAGAGAACTCCAAGTTCTGGCAAACCGAAACTGTGGAAGGTAGTGAATAATGCACAGTGTGGTTTAGTTTAGAAATCTATACAGGACAAACATACACACATTCGTATTTAATCATTAAATTCGTAATGTGTCCTTTTGGATACGTCAGTTGGTTCAATTAATTTAATATTCTATATAAAGTAGAAGAGCTGAATTCAAATACCTAGGAACAATAATCACAAATAGGAATAAGACGGACAAAGAAATTAAACATAGGCCCAATTCTGGAAATGCATGCTATTATACATTGCAGAGACTCTTGATGTCCCAACTTCTTTCACAAAACGTTAAACTGAAAATATATAAAACTATTATTCTACCAGTTATATTGTATGGGTGCAAAACATGGACTCTTACTTTAAGGGAGGGAAGGACATTACAAGTATTTGAGAATAAATTACTTAAGAAAATGTATGGACCAAAGAGAGATGAACAGACAGGTGAATGGAGTAGATACATAACAATGAATTACATGGTCTTTATAGGAAGCAATTTATAATAGCGGTTAAGTCTCGTAGACTGCGATGGGCAGGACATGTTGCACGTAGGGGGAGTGAAAGACTTGTATGGAAGCTTCTTGTAGGAATGCCAGAGGGAAAACGCCCAGTTGGTAGATGAAGAATGAGGTGGAAGAATAGCATTAACTATGATTTGAGAGAAGTAGATTATACAGGGAATGATTGGAAATCATTAGCTCAGGATAGGGATGTATGGAGAGCTTATGTCCGCGCGGCCATGAACCTACGGGTTCGATAGTGCCAGTGAGTAAGTAAGTATATAAATCAGAAGAAAATGAACAAAAAGAAATCACTTAAATATGTGTCTAATTATACAATATGCCTAATAATAAGTTACACAAGATTGCGTTTTCATTGCGGTCCGCCACATACAAATAACCCATCATCGTCATCATAGTACATTTACGAATTTAGGCCATTTGTTGACCTGTTTTGGCCTCAAGATAAGTCTTTTGAGTGGACGTCCTGGTCTTCTTCTACCTGCAGGTTTATATCTTAACATTTGTTTGGGTATCCTGCGATCTTCCGTTCGATGAACATGTTGCATCCATCTTGACTCATAATCAGAAATTTTGTTTTCTAAAGGTTCCATGTGTAATCCTTCTAAGACGTCTTCATTTTTTTGTGATCTAGTAGTGTGTATCCTGCAGTCTTCCGAAGGTATCTCATTTCAGCAGATTAATTGTCTGTATATCCTTCTGTTTCAACGTCCATGCTTCGCTACCATACAAGAGAGTTGGAAGAGCCAGTGTTTTATACACTTTTTCAAATAACTCTATCTATCTATCTTCGGGTTTTTACAGCTGCTGCCGTCTTCCCGTGCCAAACCTCCAAAGCCTACGGTCTTGGGCATCTTCGATGCTTAACCCTCTAGCTTGCATTACTGTCTTCATGTTTTCCTTCCATGTTAACCTTGGTCTTCCTCTTTTCTTCTTTCTGTTAGGATGCCATTCATATAGTTGCTTCGGCCATCGCTCATCTTCCATTCTTAAAACATGTCCTAACCACTTTAATTCCTTTTCCTCAATTCTTTCAATTATGCTTTCTTCTGCTTCCATTTTGTTTCTAATTTCCTTATTTGTGACACGTTCTAATTTAGACTTTCTGGCACTTCTTCGTAAATAATCCATTTCTAGAGCTATTAGTCTATTCTTGTAGTACTTATTGATTGTCCATACCTCACTTCCGTACATTGCAACAGATTCCACCAATGTTTTACCAATATATTTTTTTGTGTCTTTCCAAATATGCTTATCCCACCATATGGAATTTAATGATGATATTATTTTGCTACTCAATTCAATTCTATGTTTTATGTTCTCTTTGCCTATACCTTCGATGTTATCCATAATCATTCCCAAATATTTAGTTTGTTTCACTTGCTTTATTTGGATTCCATCTTCCAATACTAAGTTTTCTCTTTCATTGCTATTTATTGCCAGATATTCTGTTTTTTGTAAATTTACTGTGAGACCCCATGATTCATATGTGCTTTTCAACCTTTTTATCATGAATTCCATATCAAAATTGTCTTGCGCTAAAACCAGTTGATCATCGGCAAATTGTAATGTCAGCAAAAATCTATTGCCTATGGGATCCCCATACCTTTGCAGCTTTGTTTCCATTTCGTTAATATAAATTCTACATAAATATTAAATAAAATTGGTTATAGACTGCACCCTTGTTTCAATCCCTTTGAGGTGTTTATAGGATTCGACATTATATTTCCCATTTTAACATAAGCGGAGTTATCTTTATAGGTTTGTTTAATAATTTCTATTAGGTTTCTGTCAATATTGTATTTCTCCAATACTTCCCATAATTTGTTCCTCGGAATTGAGTCATAAGCTTTCTCTAAATCTATCATTGTCAAATGGGTTTCTTCTCTCCAACTGCAGTCCGTTTTTCAATTAACTGTTGTATTGCAAATATATTGTCAACACATGACCTTCCTGGTCTGAATCCATTTTGATCTTCTCCTAATTTGTCTTTAACATCTTTTTGTAACTTTGTTTTTAATAACTTCGTAAATATTCTATATAATGTGTTATTTATACTTAGTCCTCTGTAGTTTTTTGCGTCTCTTCTATCGCCCTTCTTGTATATTGGTACTATGTAGCTTATTTTCCATTCATCAGGAATCTTCTGTATTGCAATGCACTTATTATACAAGTCCCTCAATCTACCTATTAAATTTTTTGGGCATATTTAATTAACTCATTTGGTATGTTTCCCGGCCCTGGTGCCTTTTTATTCTTTAGGGTTTGAATTTCTAATTCTATATCTATTGTATCAAATTCCAGGGCGTTCATTCTATGGATGGATCTTCTGTTGTTTCCATAAACTCATTTCTAGTTTCTGACAGTAAAGCTTTGTAATGTTTTTCTGCGTCTGATTTTGCTAACAAATTTATCTTGCTGGGTCCTTGGTTGATTTTCAGTGTTTTTAGAAATCTCCATACTTCTGATGATTGTGATCCTCCTATATAACTTTCTATTTCTTGGCATTTGCTTTTCCATAATTTGTTTTTTTCTTCTATCACTTTCCTTTTAACTTTGGCGTTTGTTCTCTTGTATTCTATCCAATTTTCTGTTTTATTTGCCAACCATTCTAAGTAGCATTTTTTCTTCTTTTTGGTTAATTCTTCAATATCATCATTCCACCAATCTTGGGTATTTTGTTTTTTATTTATTGTGCCTAATGCTTCTTTTGCTGCCGAATGTATTATTTCCTTTAATTGATTATATTCTTCTTCTATGTCTTCCTTGTAATCCAAATTCTCAATTTTAATCCTCAGTCTTTCTTTATATAAGTTTTTGATACTATCCTGATTAAATAAATACAGTTTAAATTTTTCTTCCTGCTTCGGTTGCATTGTTGATTCCCTTGCTTCATCATGCACTTTTTTCCCTGTAGGGAATTTGGAGATGATCTGTGCTGTGAGTAGATAGTGGTCAGAACCACAATTTGCTCCTCTTTTAACCCTTGAGTCCTTAATAAATAAGGAAGTATTTTGCTTTACAATTATGTAGTCTATTATTGATTTCTGATTGAGACTAGGTCGTTCCCAAGTAAATTTATGAATATCCTTATGGTCGAAAAATGTGTTTACTATCTTTAATTTATGTTGTTTGCACATCTCTATGATTCTATTTCCATTATCGTTGACTTCTTGTTCCCCATATTTTCCTACTGCTTCATCATTGTTTCTTCTACCCACTTTCCCATTTAAATCTCCCATTAGTATTAATTCTTCATTACTTCGTATTTTCTCTATTTGTTCCACTAATACTGAATAGTACTTTTCTTTCTGACTCTGTGCAGCATCATCTGTTGGTGCGTAGACTGCTAAGAACACCATTGTTCTTCCCGTAAGCTTCATTTTAATCTTTAGGCATCTTTCATTAATATGTTCATATTCTGTTATGTTTTTACTGTATTTCTTTTTTACAAACATTGATACTCCTGCTTTAGCTCTTTTGATTTATTTACACCTGACCAAAAATGTATGTAGTTTCCTAAATATGAATTTCCCGATCCTTTCTTTTTGTTTCCGTCACTGCTGCAATATCTATATTGTTCTGGAATAATTCTCCTGCTACTTCATTAATTTTGTTTCTGATTCCTCGTACATTCCACGTGCCTATATTCAATGTCCGTTTTCGTTGCTTTTGTCTTTCATACTTTTTTCTGTCCGGCTTTGATTGATTTGGTCTTTTAGCATTTTGTTTTTTTTTCTAATGTGTGGGGAGCTGGCCCACAGCATAAACCCCCAACCTGGAGGACCAGGAAAATTTCTGTCTGGGTTTTCCTCCCATAGCCTTTGAAGATCCCTCTTCACCGCAAGGCAGCGTTTCTCTATTTCCCTTAGAGATAGGGTTGCCTCTTCCGCCAGATCCGCCGTGATGAAGGACTCCTTCTGCGCCGACTCTGCCGTTGAGGTCTTCACCGTAACCCTGGCTAGGGGCCCTTTCAGAGTACTATCAGTCGGAGCCAACTGAACCCTGGTTTTTTAACGAGGTTGTTACTCCTCCCCCTCCTCCTTTCTCATCCGGGCTTGGGACCGGCCATGGCGGAGTAACTAACAGAAGAAATTTGTGTTTTGCCAATTTCTTCTTCTGCCTTCCAAGTATTAGGCCAAGGCCTGTTACGATCCTATAGAAAATTTTCCCTCCAGCGTTTCATAGGATGGCCTTCCGGGAAATTCTCGTATAAGATTTGAAAGCATAATAATAGTCCCTTCGATTGGTTGCTGGCCAAAGGAAGGCAAGACCAGTGATGGGGCTGCCATCTTATAGCCTCTGGTCAGGCTTTTCTGGAGAAGAAAAGAAAATAAAGGAAAGAAGAAATGGAAGAAAGGAAAGACTCCCTAGCCCTCGGATGCCCTAATAGCATCGGGGTCGAAAAAACAAGAGTTAACCAAGAGAGGTTAGATAGTAAAGTTAAAAGAGTGCAAAACACAAGTAAGTGGAAGAAATGTTTTGCACAGCTTGGGCACCTTGTGGTCGCCATCCACATATCCCCTAGATGAGGACCCCTGAGGGGGTGTTTTGCCAATTTAATGGTTAATATAGACAATAACCCGAACTATAATGAAGTATGCATGTCACACAAAAATTAAAACTTGTTAGTGAGTTTCCATGGTGTTAGCGGTACATCCGCAATTCATGTACACTTTAACTTGTCAGCTATGTGTTCGATATTGATGCAGCGATATTTAAGAGAATCGTCATGTGTTATGTTTGTGTTTTATACCGCAGTGTTATAGCTTACATGGACACGTAAATCAATCATGGATCTAGCGAGTATCACTCTCTGCTACATGAGCAATCATTTGCAGACTTGCCAGCACCGCAGCTGGTGTTTATTGACATGGCATCACGTGCTCACATTTATGTTCTCAACCAAATCAATGTCGACTTGCAGCGTTACGCTCTACTATATTCTCTTGTTTAGCTTCAAGGCTTATTGCCGTCAGGTTCTCTACTTCATCATCTCTAATACTTGCACAAGCAACGAGTTAATTTGTTACAAACTGGAAAGATTTAACAGTCAAATTAGCTCAAGATTATCTGCAGGTTGCGAGTACTAACACTTTTATCATAGGGAGCGGATTTTTATGCTCTAAAAGTTAAGATTGCAACATAGTATAGTGATACAATTAATTTAGTAAGTATTTATATCTAATGTACTGAATTTTTTTATAATATAACTTACAAAAAGTTCCTCAATAATATTTGTGTGGCATCTAGCAATATTACACTTACATTACACACCTTACTTTTAAATTGTCGGTCGCGGCGGACTAGTGGTTATGCTCCTTGCCTCTGGTCCCAAGGGTCGCGGGTTCAAACCCGGCCGGGGTCGATGGATTTTTTAGGACGGAAAAATCCAAGGAGCAAGCCCTCCGGGAGGGACTTTAAGCCGTGGGTCCCGAGTCTGAAGATTTTCAGGCTAGTAAAAAATCCTTAAGCCTGAATGAAAAGGCCTCTAAGCAAAATTTACCGAATTTTTCCGGTCCTAGTACTACCTTGGTTTCCTAGATGTCAGTATGAGGCGGAACGCTGACCACGTACCACTCAAAATGGCAACTATACGAAAACAAGTGTAACTAAATTAGTATGGTTCAAATTCTTCCCTGTAGGGGGAGAGCGCCTAAATCGCTGCAAAGGGAAAACATAGGCTTACAATACAATACAATACTTTTAAATTAAAAAGAAATAGTGTTCTATATACACTATTTCTTTTCAGTTTAAGAGTAAGGTATGTAATATAAATGTAATATTGCTAGATGCCACACAAAGTATTGAGAAATATTTTTCGTACGAAAGTTATATTATAAAAAAGTCAGTTGGTTGGATATAAAGACTTACTAAATTAATTTTATCACTATACTATGTTGCAATCTTAACTTTTAGAACATACAAATCCGCTCCCTTTATCAATAACCTACAATAATACAAAAAAGTAATAAAATATAAGAAAAATTGGAAAAGGCCCTTAAGTATAACAATGGCAGTCGACATAACTATGATATTTTAATTATGCATACTGCCACTAACTATCTAGTATAGTATAGTAGAAAACTAACTAAATAACTAATTCACTTACATTATGAAACCCGTAGGTGTATGGCCGCGCGGACTTAAGCTCCCTGCACATATTTATTCTGAGCTAATGTTTTCCAATCAGTTCCTGTATTATCTACATCCCTCAAATCATTCATGTTATGTATCATTAGCACAGTTCTGCAGCGAGTGAACCCACTAAAAGGAGTGAACTCACTTATACTTTGCACATTATGAGCAATTTCTATATAGGCCTATAATATAAGCTAATATACAAAAATGAATGTTTGTTTGTATGTTTGTTTGTTCGTACTTTATGCGCGGCCATACCGTTGATCCGATTGTGATGTTACTTTTTTGCAAAATGTTCAGGGATGAACATAGGCTATAAGAGAGTTGTGATACTCAACACCTACGCCCTTAAAAATCGCCCTTTGTAGTGGGAAACGTGAAAAAAGTAGCTCTTTTGACCTTCAAATGACTTACGCTGCCTAAACCATAACAAATACAGAAAATTAATGTACACAGAATTGAATATCTCAAACGTCTCTACAAAAAAAGTCTGCGACAGCATATGTTTATTTCTTACGGATAACTCACAATAACCATTTTTGTCTTTCATCGATGCCAAGAAGATCGAGACAAATACGTAGTTTCCTGTGCCAAGTATAGCAGTACATGGCGGGTATTCGTGTACGGGTAACTCACAATAACGAATTTTGTCTTTTAGCTCATTTATGCCAAGAAGATCGAGATAAGTAGATTCCCGGGCAACATCGGGTAATCAGCACGGAAATTTTGAAATAATTACGATATACATTTATAATTATTTTTTATTTTACTTATTCAACTAATCATGAGAAGTACATTAATTTTTGTTTTTCAACTGATTTATGCCAAGAAGATCGGGGTGAGTAGATTCCCGGAGAATGCCGGGTAAACAGCACGGAGTATCTAAAAGTAATTACGATATAAATTTTTCCTTATACTTATTTAACTAAACATAAAACACATTAATTTTCTTACTTCAACTCATTTATGCCAAAAGATCGGGATAAGTATATTCCCGGGCAACGACGGGTAATGAGCAGGGTATCTGTCTATCTATCTTCGGGTTTTTACAGCTGCTGCTGTCTTCCCGTGTCAAACCTCCAAAGCCTACGGTCTTGGGCATCTTCGATGCTTAGCCCTCTAGCTTGCATTACTGTCTTCATGTTTTCCTTCCATGTTAACCTTGGTCTCCCTCTTTTCTTCTTTCTGTTCGGATGCCATTCATATAGTTGCTTTGGCCATCGCTCATCTTCCATTCTTAAGACATGTCCTAACCACTTTAATTCCTTATCCTCAAAGGTATCTAAAAAATATAAATTTGTAATTATTTTTCACTTACTTATTCAACTAAGCATAAAGGCACATTAATTTTCATTTATTTAGGCGTAGCAGCGCATGCCGGGTATTAGCTAGTAACTAATAAGTTACAAAAATATATATGTAGTCAATATGCCCATTTCACCAATTAATGTTTTAAAATGGTCAACAAGTTTCTACAGCCAAGCTGTCATTCTCAAGACCAGATATATCTGGTCAATATCTGGTCTTGAGAATGACAGCTTGGCTGTAGAAACTTGTTGACCATTTTAAAACATTAATTGGTGAAATGGGCATATTGACTACATATATATTTTAAATTATATCACCAAGAAGATCACTTGTGTATTAATAAGTTACAGTTTTACATGATCTTATTTTCTTTGCGGTCCGGAACATTATAATAACTGGCGGGATAAATTATTGCTTCGCCAATTTAGGTTACGGTAATTCATGGACTTATAGACCGCACTAAATTGAAAATGATTGTGATGGTTTTCTTAGAATTGACACTTACTATCAGCAAGTCCCAAACAGTAAAACTGACATTACTTCAATAACTGATACATTTACGGACTCCTGTTTAAGGGGACTATATGAACATAATAATATCCAGGAAGAAATGAATAAAATAATAGAAAGTGCTAAAAAATGCTATTTTTCAATAAATGAAGTATCTAAATTCAAAATATCCGACAAAATATTTAAATTCAAAATACCGTGAAACAAAGAAACAGATTATATAAATCACTAACGCCGACGTGCGCTGCTACGCCTAAAGAAATGAAAATTAATGTGTTTTTATGTTTAGTTGAATGAGTGGAAAGAAAAATAATCATACATTTATATCGTAATTATTTTTAGATACTCCGGCTAAATATTGGTCTTTGCCCGGGAATCTCCTTATCATGATCTTTATGGCATAAATGGGCTTAAAAACAAAACTTAATGTGTTTTTATGTTTAGTTGAATGAGTGGAAAGAAAAATAATCATACATTTATATCGTAATTATTTTTAGATACTCCGGCTAAATATTGGTCTTTGCCCGGGAATCTCCTTATCATGATCTTTATGGCATAAATGGGCTTAAAAACAAAACTTAATGTGTTTTTATGTTTAGTTGAATGAGTGGAAAGAAAAATAATCATACATTTATATCGTAATTATTTTTAGATACTCCGGCTAAATATTGGTCTTTGCCCGGGAATCTCCTTATCATGATCTTTATGGCATAAATGGGCTTAAAAACAAAACTTAATGTGTTTTTATGTTTAGTTGAATGAGTGGAAAGAAAAATAATCATACATTTATATCGTAATTATTTTTAGATACTCCGGCTAAATATTGGTCTTTGCCCGGGAATCTCCTTATCATGATCTTTATGGCATAAATGGGCTTAAAAACAAAACTTAATGTGTTTTTATGTTTAGTTGAATGAGTGGAAAGAAAAATAATCATACATCTATATCGTAATTATTTTTAGATACTCCGGCTAAATATTGGTCTTTGCCCGGGAATCTCCTTATCATGATCTATATGGCATAAATGGGCTTAAAAACAAAACTTAATGTGTTTTTATGTTTAGTTGAATGAGTGGAAAGAAAAATAATCATACATTTATATCGTAATTATTTTTAGATACTCCGGCTAAATATTGGTCTTTGCCCGGGAATCTCCTTATCATGATCTTTATGGCATAAATGGGCTTAAAAACAAAACTTAATGTGTTTTTATGTTTAGTTGAATGAGTGGAAAGAAAAATAATCATACATTTATATCGTAATTATTTTTAGATACTCCGGCTAAATATTGGTCTTTGCCCGGGAATCTCCTTATCATGATCTTTATGGCATAAATGGGCTTAAAAACAAAACTTAATGTGTTTTATGTTTAGTTGAATGAGTGGAAAGAAAAATAATCATACATCTATATCGTAATTATTTTTAGATACTCCGGCTAAATATTGGTCTTTGCCCGGGAATCTCCTTATCATGATCTATATGGCATAAATGGGCTTAAAAACAAAACTTAATGTGTTTTTATGTTTAGTTGAATGAGTGGAAAGAAAAATAATCATACATTTATATCGTAATTATTTTTAGATACTCCGGCTAAATATTGGTCTTTGCCCGGGAATCTCCTTATCATGATCTTTATGGCATAAATGGGCTTAAAAACAAAACTTAATGTGTTTTTATGTTTAGTTGAATGAGTGGAAAGAAAAATAATCATACATCTATATCGTAATTATTTTTAGATACTCCGGCTAAATATTGGTCTTTGCCCGGGAATCTCCTTATCATGATCATTATGGCATAAATGGGCTTAAAAACAAAACTTAATGTGTTTTTATGTTTAGTTGAATGAGTGGAAAGAAAAATAATCATACATTTATATCGTAATTATTTTTAGATACTCCGGCTAAATATTGGTCTTTGCCCGGGAAACTCCTTATCATGATCTTTATGGCATAAATGGGCTTAAAAACAAAACTTAATGTGTTTTTATGTTTAGTTGAATGAGTGGAAAGAAAAATAATCATACATTTATATCGTAATTATTTTTAGATACTCCGGCTAAATATTGGTCTTTGCCCGGGAATCTCCTTATCATGATCTTTATGGCATAAATGGGCTTATAAACAAAACTTAATGTGTTTTTATGTTTAGTTGAATAAGTATGAGGAAAACTATATATCATAATTATTTTTAAATTACCAGACATTGCCCGGGAATCTACTTATCCCCATCTTCTTAGTATAAATGAGCTGAAAGACATAAATTGTGTTATCATGTTTAGTTAAATAAGTAGAACATAAATTATTATACATTTATATCGTATTTATTTTAAGATACCTCGTGCTGATTACCCGGCGTTGACCGGTAATCTAATTATCCCGATCTTCTTGGCTTAAATGAGCCCAAAGACAAAATTAGTTATTGGCAGTTATCCATAAAAGATTGACCCACCGTGTGCTGATACGCTTGCCCAGGAGTCTATTTATCCCAATTTTATTGGCAAAGACAAAAATTGTTATTTTGAATTATCCGTAAAAGATAAACATATTCTGTTCCGAACTTTTTAGCAGAGTTTTAGAGATTTTCAATTCTGGGTACATTAATTTTGTGTATTTGTTATGGTTTAGGCAGCGTAAACAATATAAGCGTCAAAAATTGACCTTTTTCACATATTTCACTACAAAGGGTTAATTTTAGGCGTGAATGGGTTGAGTATTACAACTCTCTTATAGCCTATGTTCGTCCCTGGAATCTCCTGAACGTTTTGCAAAAAGCCCCATCACAGCGCATAAAATACGAACAAATAAACATTAATTTCTTTAAGTTAGATGGTTAATGTTAATTGAAATTATATATACTCCTATTCAAATGTTATCCTCCCTTAAAATAAAACTTTACAAGTACAATGGAAGTGTGTGGAACCATGATAAATTTTACAACATTATTGACAACACCATAGGAATGTTTATAAATGTACCCCTCCATCTATGACAGCCTTAATATCGTAATTTATTAATTGAAAGTTAGATATATTCAAATTCAAATTACATCATTTTTGGTCTACCAACTGGGCTTTCTTCCCTCTGGCTTTCCTACAAGAAGCTTCCAAGCACGTCTTACATTTCCCATTTGTGCCACATGTCCTGCCCATCGCAGTCTACGAGACTTAACTGTTCTTATTATATCTGACTTCCTATAAAATCCACGTAGTTGACTGTTATGTCTTCTCCATTCGCCTGTCTGTTCATCTCTTGGTCCAAAAGTTTTCCTTAGAACTTTTTTCTCAAATTTTCGTAATCTGCTTTCCTCCCTAACAGTGTTCTGTGTATACTTTTATTATTCCTTTATGTTTTAGACTTTCTTTACCAATCATAGGTTATTATTTTTGTTATTATTATTATTATTACTTTTTTCTTTCTTACCCTTGTCAACTTTATATTGTATAGTCTACATCTACAGGGCTTCCAATATAAAACCGGACACGCCTCACGGGGTTTCACCCGTCAGGCTGCGCTCTCTCCTCGTCCGCATTTCACTCTGCCAGCCGCAGAGTGTCCGGTTTTATACTGGAAACCCTATATTATGTATTATTAATCATAATTATTATTGTATGTATAATTTAACCCTGGTGAAGTGGACGAGAAGACCTTATGGTCTTAACTCCATAGGTAAAATAAATAAAATAAATAAAAATAAATAAAAAATAAAGTAAAGAGTCCATGTTTCGCATGCAAAATAGCGTGCATTTCCAAAATTCAACCACGTTTAATTTCTTTGTACATCTCATTCCTATTTGTGGTTATTGTCCCTAACCTTTATCAATAATAGTAATAATAATAATGCTTTATTTAAGCCACAAGGCCTTCTCTTCCACTCAACCTGTGAAAAAGTTGACAAATTAGAAATTTTAGCAGTACTTTTTCTTATGAATTATATTTCCAGAACATGGTAGAATGAAATAGTTTTAATTGGAGATCAAATTAATTTCCTTAATAACAGACGTTATAGATACTCATCACCAGCAGCATCAAGGATCAGACCTTAAGATCTATTCCTATCTCATATTAGAATTCGTCTGTCCATCTTATACTGGCTCTTCCTCCATAACTTATAGATTATATTAATTGAACATAGAATGAAAATATTGTTTGGTTTGGTCGAAAAATAATAATAATAATAATAATAATAATAATAATAATAATAATAATAATATATAGATAGATAGATAGATCATCGGTTGTTTAATGTATTTGACATCGTCCGATTCCTAATAGCCAATTTTGTCGGTCCATCCAATCCCTGGTTGTAGATGTTTCTCCTTTATGTATAAATATATTCCCTTACTCCAGGAGGTTTTAAGTCATAATAATAATATTCATTATTACTATTATTATTAGTACTATTCTTATTATTGTTACTATTATTATTACTATTAATATTATTATTATTATTATATTATATATTATAATAACTAACTCACACGCACTATTGAATCCTGAGGTTCATGATGATGCAGACTTTAGCTCTCCATACATCTCTATACTGAGTTAATGTTTTCCAATTATTCCGTAATTGACTGCCATCAAACCATGGTGTTCTCCCACTTCAGTCTTAACTAACTACTGGGCGCTTTCCCCTCTGCTTTTCCTATAAGATGTTTACATGCCCTTATTTCATTCCTCAAACGTATTACATGTTCTGCCCATTGCAATCTACTATAATAATAATAATAATAATAATAATAATAATAATAATAATAATAATAATAATAATAATAATAATAATAATAATATTAATATTAATAACATAATCAATGTTCTTCTCATTTCAAACAAGAGATTATTTTGGAAAATAATATACCGTACATTAAGCAATTTTCGCTGTGATGATAATTATGTGGTCAGAGTGGTATTTAGAGATGAAAACTGAAAGCAGATTAAGATTAAATTAATAGGAAATATGATTAACATATTTTTGTATAAACTTGTTAACAGCAATGGTGTATATTAATAGTAACAGTAACACTGGTCAACATGATTTTTGTCTCATGAGTACCAATAGTTGTACTTAATGCAGTTTTGTATGGTGTTTTCAAATATGTATTCGGAATTTCTCCATCACCCACAGTTTTTTCATTTCAATTTCAATTAATGGATTTAAATAATTATTTTTTAATAAACGTTTTTTCGTCCATTTGTTCATTGTAAAATAAAACCAAATGAGCTAACTCAGGAGATTTCAGCTATGGAAAAGAGATATCAAGGCAAATGGTATCCTAATATGCTGGCCGATTATTGTTGGACCATCAAGAGGGATGCTCGACTGGCTAAATATAGCAGAAAATCGTCATTTTGTACTTTCTAGGTAAGTCCGAATGTTCGAATATTGTATAGTTACGAAAATAGAAAATATTAAAGCGTTTGAAATTATAAATTTCTGTCTCTCGGGAACCTTGCGTGATGGAGAAAAACCAATATCAAATTTGAATTCAGGAGGAAAAATACTATCAGAATCAGATATTTTTCTTCCTGAGACAAAAAAGTTTATTTTTTATTGCTCAGTGTAATAGGCCTAGAATAAATGGTGGTATAATGAGGTCAGTGGTGTATAAAAAGTAAGGGGAATAGAAACAGGAAAAGACAATCAAAATCTGTGAAGTGAATTGAGATTCAGAGGAAGTGTATAGTCCAGGATTTAAAGTGGTAAATGTTAATCTTCTTCTGATGCGAGTTTAAAAGTTTCTTCAGACTTATTTAGAGGATGTTGTACTTTAGTGTTTATTTCGGTTGCTTCAAAGTTCTGCCAAGTTTTAGTCAAGTTTACTACTAGGGCGAAAACGCTGCTTAAGGTACTTCACTTCCCAAAGTCTTCTCTCGTTTAATTCCTGAGAAGTTAAGACTGTTTCACCTTCCTGCATAGAAACTACAATCTTGCGACATGGATGATACACTCTTCAAACTTAGTATTCTATTTTACACACTCTACTAGCTTTAACAATCACATTCTTGAACTTGCTGGTTAATAGAGCTCCTATACGGTTTAATGTTCTAATAAAAGTTGCCAGAACTTTAGTTGTTAGCTTAATGTTAACAATTAATTGATTTACAGGTTGAAACTAATCCTGCTTATAAAGGCTTCGTAGCTTTAGATAAAAATATATTCTCCCATACTGCCAAGGGGTCTTTTCAAGTTGTTTTTATCATAAGTAATGCCACGAGTGATTTCCAAACTATCGATAAATTCACGACTACGAAGTGAGTAGTGAATTTATCTAGAGAATTTGAAAATAGAGTGGCATTTGTTAGGACTATTTAACGAATAAAATTAAGCTGTTTACTTACAAATCATTATTTAAATATATTTATTTTAAAGTATTTATATATTTAATGTAGACGGCGATGTTTGAAAACAAATGAGAAACGTTATGTTTCACTTGTTTATCACTGCAACCAGATCATTTTATTTATTGACAAATGATCGCAGTATTGTAAGAATGCACCCTAGTGGAGAAAAAATGAAACACATCAAACTGTGTATTAATTAATTTCTGATGTCCTATGATATAAATATGTCAATTATATTTTTCTAGAACGTTATTACCTGGGGAAAAATACGTTTAAGAAAGTTCAAACAGTGTTTTTTTTTTGTGGTATAATCAATTGCTACAAATGTTTTATATTATCTCCCGCAACCACGATAAGGTAAAATTCGTGCACTATACCTATACAATCTAGTAGCCACATGCAGTCACTGCAAAATAATGATATGACCTATTTAGAGTGTTAAAAATGAGGAGATTGATTTTACAGTGATAAAATTAAACTGATAAAATCGAGGTGAAAAAGATTGTGATTGGTTGTAAATAAAAAAATCATTGAAATGTTATTGGTCATTGACTCCCATTTGGGGCATGAGTTTAAATAGTCGTAATAAAACAACACAGATGTTCGTTTAAAAATCCACAATAGCTATTTAATTCTATAAATACTCAGTGACGTTTCACTCACAAATTGCTGTAATATTTTTTTTTAAGTTCATGTATCACACAATTATTTTCCGTCTCTAAAGCTTTCACTTGCCACAGTTTCTTCCGGTCACAGTCTACTGAATCACTATTAACTCACAACTGACTCACTCCCAATCCTGACAACAATTTGTATAGGCAAGAGGAGTCAATTTATCGTCTCCCAATCGAGGCTTTTCTCGTATGGAAGCTTCTAGCATCGATCCTTCCTGACATGGAGAGTAGAGGCTAGAGAATTTTCCGGAGTGGAAGTCTAGACGCATCGATCGTTCTCCGCGGGTCTTTCGACTCGCGAGTCAACGAAGATTCAAACCCGGCCTGACCCCATACTCCAAGATCTACCATGATAAAAATGCGTAAATTGGGAGGAATCGAACTACAACCACATCTAGCATTTAGCACTGAGTTTTCTCCTACAAATTGCCATGTGTTACTATCCATGCCCCATTTCGTACATTTCATACGTGCAATTTCAAAAAACATTAAACACTTGGACGTTTATCGCAACGAATTCTTTTCGCTTCAAAACCCAGATATTCTTTCCATCGCGGGATTATAAATTCGATGAAATATGGCTTAAAACCAGAGAATCTGATGATCTATACTTTGAAGAGTATTTTAAATTCTCATCAGAAAACATTCCAATATATTTTTGTTTTAAAAGAACGAGATTATCTATGAAACAATATTTGCATTAATTGAAAACGTAAAATAATCTCCTGTGCCTCACGATATGGTTTCTCCATTGACTAAATTTTGGAAAATAGCCCCTAATAAATAGCTTAAAAATGAAAAATCAGGTAATTTACAGGGTGAGCCAGGAGGAAAGATACATGCATTGTGGGTTGATAGTACTGACGATTCTGAACAAAACACTTCTAATATACATATGACCTTTTCTTAACTGTTTCAGGGTAATTTAATGAAAACAACTGAACCGGAAAAGTTGAGCTAACAGTAAATCAATATACTGTTATCTTAAGTTTTGTTTAATTGTGTAAGTTTCCTCACAAAAGATGTTCAAACACTCCACCGCCAACTTCAATGCATTTTGTTGCTCTTGTTGACAGCTGAAATTCAATGGAATCATTGCTTGGCCACCGAGGTCACCCGATGTAACCCCATTATATGACTATTTGTGGGGTTGGCTTACGAGCGAAGTCTACAAGCACAGAGTGGACACAAGAGAGGATTATGCATGCTTGTGCTCAAGTAAAGGAATGTATGAATGAGCTTAGATCAGCAAACAGAACAGCTGTCTACAAGAGCAACAAAATGCATTGAAGTTGGTGGCGGTGGAGTGTTTGAACATTTTTTTGCGAGGAAACGTACAAAATTAAACAAAACTTAAGATACCAGTATCTTATTTTAACGTCACCTGCACTTTTCAGGTTCCTCGTAGTTTTCATTGAATTGCCCTGAAACGGTTAAGAAAAGGCCACAAGTGTATTAGAAGTTTTTTGTTCAGTATCATCAAAGCATGTACCTTTCCTCTTGACTCACTCTGTATATAGCAATAACATTGTATAATTTTTATTTATAGACTCTTTAACTGTAGGTACGTTTCGCTTCTCCTTGACTATTGCTGGTTTGAAATTATTATGAATATGAGTAAATGAAATTTAACCAGGTGTAAGCTTGGTCTGTACCGGATTTCAACCTAGAGCCGTTACGAGAATATTTTTGTACTGTTGAATAATCCTGAAAATGTGACACTGATTTCAATTTATTTTCATTTTTTGCCTTTGATAACCTTCCAAAACATACATATTTACGATTATTATTTTATTTATTTATTTATTTATTTATTTATTTATTTATTTATTTATTTATTTATTTATTTATTTATTTAACAGGTTTCACAACATACTCCCGCATCTAATTAATCTACCGTCATTCTCCTCTACATCTCTCTGTCATTCCAATCTTCACTGTCCAATCCGTTTTCCCTCATGCTGCTCAAAACGTCATCAGTTCATGTCATTTTTGGCCATCATCTTCTTCTTCTACCAAGTAACACCCATAATAGTATTCTTCTTGGGAATTTGTCTTCTGTTATATTCCATTTTAATAAACAAATGCCTACAATGTGTTTAATAACGATAATGAACTACCTTCTAATAGGTTCTTCTTGTTCTTGTTAATCTACCGGTATAATTTCATAATACCGGGCTTTCAATATAAACCCGGACCGGCCTCACGGGGTTTCACCCGTCAGGCAGCGCTCTCTCCTCGTCCGCATTTCACTCTGCCAGCCGCTCGTCCTTGAACTAGTCAGTTTACTATCGTTCGACAAGATGAGACGTCAGCTGACATTAGAGCAGCGCATTTATGTGTGTAAATGTTATTATAAATACGAATCAGCTCGTCGCGTTCGCGAGGAATTTATTCGGAACTTCCCTGGACAATTACTTCCTTCCAGATCGACAACCAACGATCTTGTGACTGAATTTGAGACCACTGGTTCAGTACAAAATAAGAAACACACGCGAAGGCGTACGGTTCTCACCGAAGAAAAATTAGACGAAATTAGGGAAGTGTTTGAAGATAGAGTGATTAGTGCTGGTGTATGACCCCATCGCTCCCCAGATCTAAAACAAATCCGCACACATTGGAAGAACTGAAGAACAACATAAGAAATTAAATCAGAAACTTGACAGTGCCCGAACTACAGCGTGTCAATCTAAATGTGTTTACTCGGTATAATGCCTGTTTAACTGCGGGAGGACAACATTTTCAGCATTTTCTATAAGGTAAGAAACAGTTCAAGGACGGGTGGCAGGCAGGGTGAATTGCGGGAGGAAGAGACAGCACTGCGTGCCGGGCGAAACTCCGTGAGGCCGGTCCGGTTTTATATTGGAAGCCCTTTTTAGTTGTGTACGCAATAAGGGAAGTAAGTTGTACATTACTAGTCGAGGACGTGTCGGGCGAGGGCTAAATACCTCAGGCTAGTAAATAAGTTCGAGACTTGTAATGTAGCCTACTTACTTCCCGGATTTCGTACATATTTTTGTTCACTCCTATAGTAATAATCATGTTTAATTTTTTACATTTCGTGTGAATTTATATATTGATTTTAAGAGTTCAATTGTTTGATAGCAAGGGAATATTAATAAAACAACTGCAATTGTTTTTTCCACGAAAGTACGTTTTGTCGTACGTGCAGCAATGGCGAACATTATTGAAAAGTTCAACTTCCTGCATTTCGGGATTGCCAACCTAAATAACTATACTGTAATATTATATTTACACCCACGTGCGGGAAGTAAAACCACTGCCCTCTATGTAGGCTATGTAGAATGTACAGGGCTTCCAATATAAAACCGGACACGCCTCACGGGGTTTCACCCGTCAGGCTGCGCTCTCTCCTCGCCCGCATTTCACTCTGCCAGCCGCAGAGTGTCCGGTTTTATACTGAAAACCCTATATATACAAAAAATATCCAAACGTTTGTGTTAATATACATTATACGAAACAAATCACTGCATTTTAAATGAACTGAACTTTGTTTAAAACAATATAGAACACTAAATACGTACTTGCGGCCATTTTACCTATAATAATCTCACGGCCTCCTGTACTTTCAACTAATAAACCTTGCCCACACTGTTAACGTTACTCAATTGTTTATAATGAATGCACATATTCCAACAAAGATATTATTTTACTATTATTTATTATTTTGAATATACCATCGGGCAAAAAATAATGTACAACGCACGTTTGTGAAGTGTTTTACAGAATGTCGGAAATTAAAAACCTCGCTATCGCTCGGTGTTTAAACATTTTCCTCGATTCCATAAATACCACTTCCCAACCTTGCATCGTAAAATAATATTTGTTGTCAGAATTAGTGGCAGACATATTATATAAGTTTCAGACCGTATATTAATTACATAGCGTATATGATTAATTGCGATGTAGAGGAAGCGGCGAATGCTGCGGTCCATTTTCTATTACCAGCTAAGTCGAAAAATATATATGGATAAGTATACAGAATATTTAAGGACTGATGTAATTAAAAAACCGTAGACCTAGTATATAAAGTTCAGAAACATATTGAAATAAATAAGAAAAATACTAATGAAAATCAACCAAATTTTGTGTCTAATGTTTATAATATTATAACAAATGTTTAATCACTATACATTTGAATTATCATAGTGAGTAATGAGTGTGATACAATACAATTTTATTGTATTACTCAATAAAATTATAAATAGGTAACATTTTTATATTATCAATTAAATCAATTAGTTTTATTCCCTTCGGAAGTAAATATCAATAAAACTAAATATATGGTCACACGTAGAAATTCATTAAATAATGGAAATGGACAGCTAATGACAAATGAGGGAAATTTTGAGGAGGTGGCTGAATTCAAATACCTAGGAACAATAATCACAAGTAGGAATGAGATGCACAAACAAATTAAACATAGGCTCAATTCTGGAAATGCATGCTATTATGCATTGCAGACTCTCTTGATGTCCCAACGCCTATAAAAAACCGTTAAGCTGAAAATATATAAAACTATTATTCTACCAGTTATATTATATGGGTGCGAAACATGGACTCTTACTTTAAGAGAGGAAAGGAGATTACAAGTATTTGAGAATAAAGTACTTAGGAAAATTTTTGGACCAAAGAGAGATGAACAGACAGGTGAATGGAGAAGACTATATAACAATGAACTACATGGTCTTTATAGGAAGCCAGATATAATAAGAACAATTAAGTCTCGTAGAATGCAATGGGCAGGACATGTTGCACGTATGGGGAATGGGAGACTTGCATGGAAGCTTCTTGAAGGAAAGCCAGAGGGAAAACGCCCAGTTGTAGACTAAGAATGAGGTGGGAGAATAACATTAACTATGATTTGAGGGAAGCAGATTATACAGGGAATGATTGGAAAGTATTAGCTCAGAATAGGGATGGGTTGGAGAGCTTATGTCCGTGCGGCCATGAACCTACGGGTTCGATAGTGCCAGTGAGTAAGTAAGTTTTCTTCCCTTGGGCAGTATGCTGAGCTATTACATGCCGTTACCAATGGATACCAAGGCCTCTCTGGTAAATTGAACTTACGTCCCTAAAAACAGAATGATAATTAGGTCATTGTTAGTATAGGAGTGAACAAATATATTTATTTGTCCATAGTTATATACATTTTGATTTTCTATGCTTTTTTAGCAAAGGAAAAGTTAAAATCCACATTTTGATAAAAAATAACCTTATGTCTTCCAAGTTTTCTTTCAAGTAACTTGCAGTTTTTATATATCATGTTTATATTTATGGGAAACTGTAACTTAGGGTTACCACCTGTGTCATATTTGAAGAAATAAAACAACTTGGCACCCTCTGGTGGATAAACAGTCCATCCATATGATTTCCACAGAGACACTAACTCGTGCTTTCCTACTGGGGTTTTCTTCCTGGCTCTGCTGGCCTGATGGACGAGAAGGCATTCAAGTGAAATATGTTACTGTCAGACATGGATACTATTTTTCTAGAGTAATAGCAGTAACATTTTTTCGTCTATTTCTTGTTTTACTTCATACTTTGTCTGATTTCAAAACGTTACGAATTAAAAATGTCGAAAAATAAAACATTATTACAGTATTATAATATTCTCAAAAATATGCGCAATATTCGCCAACATATGAATAAATAATGACAAACTTAATTAATAAAGTAAAGTAATCCAGCAAAAATCAGGAACACTTTGCAACGTGTGATGCAAATTTTAAAATTCCTTCATACACTCCTGTAAAATCTTGTTCTTAGAGTCTCATTTTTCAAATTATTTCCCACCATTTACAATGATTATTACATGTTTTCTAACGATTATTAGAATGTATTTTGTCATGATATTGAACTATATGAAGACGTGACAGCCATATTGATTTTAACGAATATTCTTTGTTTCAGTTCAACCAACATAGAGTCTGTAGTAATTAACTTACACTAAATAAATCTGCATGCATTCTTTCACATGTTAGAGTACTTAAATTGCGTTAGGTTAGCTTTTACGTTTGGGTTTTCACAGGTTAGAATACTTAACTTGTGTTAGGTTAGCTTTTAGGTTCGTTGGTAACGCGAGTTCAAATATCATGTATATGTTGTATGTGTTGGCTGCATCCCGTGATTCCATAGTGTAAACCGCTTCGCGACGCATGTCGTAGAGTATTTCCAAATATTAAATACAGCGCCATCTTTTATATTAATAAAAAGGAAATATTAGTTTTATTATGTCATAAAGTTTACATGTAATTGACCTTGTCATTTGACATAGTTTGTTTTTAATTGGATTCTGTTTATTTATTTACCATATTTGTTTTTAGTCAATATTTAGTCTTGGAAAATGACAGCTTTGCTATTGAAACATGTTGACTCTTTTTATTTTTAATCGGTGAATTGGGTATCTTGTCTACATGTTTTACGATTTTATCACTAAGATGTTCATTAGTTTATTAAATTTCCAAATATGATTAATATAAATTATATGGACATAAATAATATGTTAGTCCAAAAGCATTCAAGATTAAAAGTGTATAAAACACTGACTCTTCCAACTCTTTTGTATGGTAGCGAAGTATGGACGTTGAAACAGAAGGATATACAGAGACTTAGATCTGCTGAAATGAGATATCTTCGGAGGACTGCAGGATACACACTACTAGATCACAAAAAAAATGAAGACATCTTAGAAGAATTACACATGGAATCTTTAGAAAACAAAATTTCTGATTATAAGTTAAGATGGCCCCTCAGGGGTCCTCATCTAGGGGATATGTGGATGGCGACCACAAGGTGCCCAAGCTGTGCAAAACATTTCTTCCACTTACTTGTGTTTTGCACTCTTTTAACTTTACTATCTAACCTCTCTTGGTTAACTCTTGTTTTTTCGACCCCGACGCTATTAGGGCATCCGAGGGCTAGGGAGTCCTTCCTTTCTTCCATTTCTTCTTTCCTTTATTTTCTTTTCTTCTCCAGAAAAGCCTGACCAGAGGCTATAAGATGGCAGCCCCATCACTGGTCTTGCCTTCCTTTGGCCAGCAACCAATCGAAGGGACTACTATTATGCTTTCAAGTCTTATACGAGAATTTCCCATAAGGGAAAATTTTCTATAGGATCGTAACAGGCCTCGGCCTAATACTTGGAAGGAAGAAGAAGAAGAAGTTAAGATGGATGCAACATGTTCATCGAATGGAAGATCACAGAATACCCAAACAAATGTTAAGATATCAACCTGCAGGAAGAAGAAGACCAGGACGTCCACTCAAAAGACTTTTGGATGGTGTTCCTTTTGAGACCGAAACAGGTCAACAAATGGCCTAAATTCGTGAATGTACTATGATGATGATGATAAATAATATGTTCATATCAAATCGTGTGAATTTCCATGTAATGCGATAGTCGCCTATTAATTGTTTATTTCAGGCAATGAGCTAATTGCTTGTAATTCAGCGAATCTATAGAGATACATTCATTCATTCATTCATTCATAGCGTTCTGCCAGTAGCAGGTCTTTCGCTGCAAACTCAACATTCTCCAATATTTCCTTAATTCTGCCTTTCTTTTGTGTCTACATACAGACCATTTATTTTAATATTGTCTATCATCTGATGTCTTTTACTGCCTCTAACTTTCTTTCCATTGACCATTCCTTCTAGGGCATCAGTCAGCAGATTCTTCTTAGCCAATGGCCAATCATATTTCTTTCTCTCTTCTTTATGAGTTTCAACATTGTTCTTCCTTGTTTCACTCTGTCCAGCTCATCTTTTTTTTTTTAATTTTGTCTATCCATTTTATACGTTCCACCCTTCTCCATATCCACATCTCAAAAGCTTCCAGTCGCTTTTCCTCGTTCCGTCGTAATGTCCAAGTCTCTACACCATACAATGCTAAACTCCACACAAAGCACTTCACTAGCTCTTCCGTAATTATTTTGCGAAATGTCCGCAGAAAATGCTTGTCTTCTTGTTAAAAGCTTCTTTTACCCATTGCTATTCTCTGCTTTTACTTCTTAACCGCAGTTCATGTTACTATAGATATTACAACCCGAGTATTTGAAGCTCTCCACTTGCTCAATGGCCCCATCTTTAATCCTCATGTTTATCTTCCTTGGTTTCCTTCCTTTAATTATGGCCTTCGTCTTATTTACATCTTCATTCCATAATCCTAGTATTTGTTATTTAGCTCCATCAGCATGTTCCTCAGTGTCATTGCATCTTCTGCTAGCAAAGCCATATCATGAGCAAATCTTTAAGCGCAATTAAATTAGTTTGGTTACGTAACTCCCGTACGGGAGCACGCTTTCCTTATGTTGCGATGTACGGGTATAGAGAGAGACAAACATACAAATTATTAAAAGTTTCAATGTAAGTAAACATTATGAAAAATGGGTATGTTTAAACTGACATACTATTTCAATTAATATAACAACCGCTCTTGCAATTGACGATAATACGTCTTGTTTGGCAGATGGCTGGCAGTAGTGCAGAGAGTCGACTACAGGTGGCGCTTCTTGTGCTGACGCTGTTGACGCGAGAGACTGGACGCATGACAGCGGGATTCCGAGTCGAGAGCGTCACGTCTGGCAGAGAGCGCCTGGAAGTAGCACGACAGATTCTTACCGAAGTGCCGCTAATAGATGGGTGAGTCAGAATTATATTCCATACTTTATGTTTACAAATATCGTCAGTAAAGTGTCAACTTAGTTTGCAATGGAGACTATTGGTATATTTTATCCAGGCTAATAGTAAAATTAAAATATCGTGGTTGAATATCCAATGAAGCATTATTTATTTCACAATCTATAATTTCCATAAATGTGTGGCACATTTTGTTCACTGTTTAATAGGATTTTAAAATATTATTAAAATCTCGCGTTAGCACATATGAGGAACGGTCGATCATATAATCGTCATAAATGATCATTTATTCTCAAAATAATACGAATTGATCATCGTCAATAAAAAGAATCAGCACACATTATTTAACAGTTAGAATTCACAAGAATTCTCTCACGAAATGATTCTAACTGGTCCAAACTCATGCTCATTTGGAACGTTAGACAACAAATCGAGCATACACAATCATGTATGAAGCAAGAATGATAAATTACGTAATAATACAATATTAAAATGAATAGAGAGGCAATGCCACCATGATTATATCGATCTACATTACAAATAGAAATCACTGCACACTAGAGTGTTCACAACAATAATAATAGAAAACCCATTATTAAATAGAATAGAGACCATGCTAACTTATTAGAGATTGAGGGAGACATTCAGTCTCAAACGATGGGATAATAGTTCAACTTCATCATACACACCAAAACAAAACAAAACAAAAAAACTTGGCTCAACTGCACTTCTACTAGCGATTGATTTTTTAGTTATATTGTTGAAAACTATAGTTGTTCTTCTGTGTTTACTAACATTTTTTAAATAATTTAATTTTTTTCAAACAATTTTATAACATTATTTGACAATTTTAAGTATTCATTTAAATACGGAAAATATTGACATTATAACACTGTTAGACGATATTATGATGCTGGCTATTTTCTCCACAGAGTATACTACTTAGTCAATGATTTACCTCTCCTCTTCCAATGTCACTCCCAACGATAACCTACCAACAACACACTGGTGGGTTATCGCTGGTTGGAACGACGTTAGGAAGTGATAAGTAAGTGTAAACCCATTTTTAATTAACGTTTGGTAATTTGAATATTATTAATAAATTCCTTTAAAATTGATTTGGGGATTTATTGCAAAGATTGATCATTCAAATTTCATAGCGATGTGCTGCCATCTATTGTAAGCTGTATAAACTTTAGTACGATATCGACAATAATCGATATATGGCGAGCAGTGATAACCCACTAGGCAAGAATGATGTTTATCGCTGTGGTCCGATAGTGGGTTATGGCTGGCTGTATAAACTCTGGCGCATGCGCACCGTTGTTCTATAGGATTTAGAAAAAAAAGTAGGCTCAACTGCACTCCTACTAGCGCTTGATTTCTCAGTTATATTGTAGTAAACTATAGCTCGTCGTCTGTATTTACTAACATTATTTAATATTTTAAACTTTTTCAAACAATTTTTAAAACATTATTAGAAAATGTTGAAGTATTTATTTAAATATACAAATCACAATATTATGACACTGTTAGACAATATTGAGGTGCTAACTGCTATTTTCTCGGTAGAGAATATTACTTACTCTGATTTTTCTATCGCTGTTTTGGGTTATCGCTGGTTGGATCAGCGTTAGGGAGTGATAAGTAAATGTACACCCATTTTTAATAAACGTTTAGTAATTTTAATATTATTAATATATATTTTTAAATATAGATTTCGGGATTTATTGCAAATATTGGTAGTTTAAATTTCATAGCGACGGATAGTAATCGAGGATAATAATAATAATCTATATGTGGTTCGATTGTGGGCTATCGCTGGCTCTGTAAACTCTGGCGCATGCGCACTGTTTTTCTATAGGACTTTGAAAATATTTCACGCTAGTTTAAGTGCAGTTTTTGCAGAGAGTATATTGGGTAAGTTAAACTGCCGTTTCTCCTTAAAATTCTTCATAATATTTTAATCGTTAAATTAGCGAAACCCTCTTGCAATTATTTAAAAGCGTCAGACTGCAGTGAAAACTAATCATGCTTACACCAAATTATTATTGCATAATGTTGTAAAATTTATAGAAATTTAAATAATATCCATTAATTCAATTTTCAACTGTTTTATTCAAAACATTGAATAAATTATATCACTGTATCTTATCGGATACATTCCAATTTAGGGGTCAAGAAATGATAGCAATTGAACATTATAACACGACTTTTATACTTGGAATTTATGTTAAATGGCGTTTGCACGGAACCGAGGGATCATAACCTTGACACATTCCCATTAAATACATCTTATGATGTAGTTAACGTTCATAGTCCAGCAATAGGAAGTTTGACATTCAGCATCTGTTACCAAAGAGTAGAAATGATGTCGCTGTTTTCGTTTCATAGCGCCATTAACTTCCATTTGACCATACAAGCATTGTTCAAACTAACCCATCTGGCTATGGTAAGCTTGAGTAAAAACGTTTCTTTTTTATTTATAGACACTATAAAATCAAAGGTTATATTGTGTTATGGATCATTGGCAGTATTCTAATAGTGTGCGTGTATCCATTTTATATATTTGTTTAAAGTTTAATTATTGCTTTAGTTGGAAGAAGAAATGAGAGGACTCGCCTCTATAGGAACTTCGATAAAGAAACTATAGTAATCTGTATGTAGAACGAGAGTTTTTACACATTTTGACAAAATAGCTCGGTCCAGATGGTTCCAGCCATACTGTTATAGTAAATTATCAGAAAATATTTTAAAAATCCGCGGTACTCGTCCACCCGCGTTCCCTGCAACTAAAATACTGATAATAGACTCTTAGAAACAATTTATGATGAATCTAATATTAGTAAATAATAACAGTTCAGGGTTTGCATTTTATTTAATAGCTTCTTATATAAAAAAAGTTCATCATCCTTCACAGATTAGATTTTTCCCTATTCCGATCTCACATCTGTAGAGCCCAGAGCTTTCTTGGTCTTCCTAACGATCTTGTATAGCTGTGACCACAGAAACAAAAAATAAATTAAAGGGCACAAAATATGTTAAATAATAAGTAGGTAAGTAGCACTCGAATAGCATTAAGTTTTAGGTTTTGACTTTCTATTTTATGATTTGTCTTTTATCAGTTCGTTCAACGATCCCGTCCATCTTCTGCATTGTTTGTAATGGTACTCATTTTTGTTAATATATCTTGCATTCACACGAGTCACTCGGTTGGTAGAAGTTCGTATTTTTGCACATTTTATGGTGATATCCATGTGTTGCCAGTCTATGATTGCATGATTTTATGGTTGGTTGCTTCCGATCCACTCCCTGTTCACCATGGCGTCTGAGGCGTAGAACTCTTCGTCGATCTATTTTTTTTCCCTGACTTTCTTATATGGCTCCATTACTGGCAGTAGAAGCCCTTGTCTTAGGTCCTCTAGGAAGTAGGTTTCTCAGGCTATCATGTACGCCATTCTATTTGGCGTGAATTTGCTTGCACCTAATGCCTTTTTAATGTAGGCCTATCCTGCTTTCACTTTTTCTAACATCTCCAAATCGCTTGTCGATAGTTTCTCCCATATCAATTCTATCCCGTAGGTGGCGATCGGGGTGATCACTGATACGAATAATTCCATGGCTGTTTCTAATTTTAATGCTGTAATGTATTTGATATTGCACATAGCTCTTATAGATGCTGCTGCTCCCTCCTGCACATGTGTGCTGAAAGACTTTTTTGTTCGCTGCAGTGTTATGCCTAAGTATTTGAATTTGTTCATCATTCTTATCGGTTCTTCTCCTAGTTGTAAAATTATCACAAGCCGCTGATCTTCCTCCTTTCCTGAAAACCATTTGTACGGCCTTGTTGTTTATCGTGAACTCATTTTCCGTAGCCCATCGTTGTATTGCGTCTACGTAATTCTTTGTTTTCTGCTCCAATGGCCATTTCGTCCGCATACGTTACCAGCATGGTTCCGTTAGTTGCCTTCCCAATGTCAGCCGTCATTATGTTAAATAGTAGCGGGCTGATGGGGTCTCCTTGGAGTATGCCGTTAGTTTGCTTAACCTCGTCTGATGCCGCCATCTCATCTGTTATAAAATATCTTAAAGATTATGTATAAAAAATGGTGTCGCCAATATTGGCATAGCATAAAACACACCAGAGAAATTGGATTGATCAAAATTATTTTAGAATATACTGTATATTTTATACTATAATAATAAAGTTTATTCATTCATTCATAGTGTTCTGCTCAAGAGCAGGTCTTTCACTGCAAACTCAGCATTCTCCACTCTTTCCTTGACTCAGCTTTCCTTTTTGTATCTGCATACAAACCATTTATTTTAATATTGTCTATCATCTGATGTCTTTTTCTGCCTCTAACTTTCTTTCCGTTGACCATTCCTTCTAGAGCATCCTTCAGCAGGCAGTTTCTTCTTAGCCAGTGGCCAATCCAATTTCTTTTCCTCTTCTTTATGAGTTCCAGCATTGTTCTTCTTTCACCCACTCTGCCTAGCACATCTTCATTTCTTACTTTGTCTGTCCATTTTATACGTTCCATTCTTCTCCATATCCACATCTCAAAAGCTTCCAGTCGCTTTTCCTCATTCCGTCGTAATGTCCACGTCTCTGCACCATATAATGCTACACTCCACACAAAGCACTTCACTAGCCTCTTTCTTATTTCTCTTGCCATAGGTCCG
This sequence comes from Diploptera punctata, assembly GCA_030220185.1. Taxonomy (NCBI): domain Eukaryota; kingdom Metazoa; phylum Arthropoda; class Insecta; order Blattodea; family Blaberidae; genus Diploptera; species Diploptera punctata. The sequence goes on along the minus strand of JASPKZ010009834.1, from coordinate 605,484 downwards.
CAGAAAATGCTTCTCTTCTTGTTGAAAGCTTCTTTTGCCATTGCTATCCTCTGCTTTACTTCTTGACTGCAGTTCATGTTACTACTGATAGTACAACCCAAGTATTTGAAGCTCTCCACTTGCTCAATGGCCTCATCTTTAATCTTCATGTTTATCTTCCTTTGTTTCTTTCCTATAATCATGGCCTTTGTCTTATTTATATTTATCTTCATCCCATAATCCTCGCACTTATCATTCAGCTCCATCAGCATGTTCCTCAATGTCGTTGCATCTTCTGCTAGCAAAGCCATATCATCAGCAAATCTTATGCACTTTATTCTTCTTCCTCCCATGTTTACGCCTCCCGTATTACTGAAGCAGTTCTTCATTAGGTCTTCCAGGTAGATGTTGAAAAGGGTAGGTGATAGAGGACATCCTTGCCTCACCCCTCTTCCAATTTCTCTTCCCTCTGACATTTCTTCTCCTATCTTCACTTTTATTCGCTGTTTCACATAAAGACTACTTATGAGCCTCCTCTCCTTCCAGTTCACGCCAATTTTCTTCAAGATCTTCAGGAGTTTATTCCAATTTACTCTGTCAAAGGCCTTTTCCAGGTCAACAAATACTGCATAAACGTCTTTATCTTTTTCTATATATCTTTCTCCTATTGTTCGTATCAATCCAATTGCATCTCTTGTACCCTTTCCCTTCCTGAAGCCAAACTGTTCTTCTTCCAATTCGCTTTCCATCTTAGAACGTAAACGTCGATTTAGTGTTCGCAGGAGAATCTTTGCTGAGTGTGATATCAAGCTGATAGTTCTGAACTCCTTACATTTCTTTGCATTGTTTTTCTTCGGTATTGGTATTAACACTGTCTCAGTCAATTCTTCGGGCCATTCACCTTCTTTATATATCTTGTTGCATAAACGCAAAATTTCCTTCTTTCCTTCGCCCAAGCATTTAACTAATTCAATGGGGATTCCATCTACCCCTATTGCTTTACCATTTTTCATTTCCTTAATTGCTAGTTCAACTTCTTCCTTCAGAATTGAAAATCCTTTTTCATCTTCTGATACGTCTTCTTCATTTTCTATATCCAAGTTAGTCGGACGATTTCTTGTCTCATACAGCTCTTCTACATATTTTTCCCATGTATTCATAATTCCCTGTTTGTCTGTTATTTCTTCATTATTTTCGTCCTCAATCAGCCACATAGTTTTCCTGCTCTTTTTTCCATAGTCCAAGCCTTTAACTTCCTGGTACATTAAATCATATTTTCCTCTCCTCTCCAGATTCTCTAGTTCTTCACATTTCTGCTTCATCCATTCTTCCCTTGCCTTGTCAGTTTCTCTTCTAAGTTCGTTGTTTAGTTTCCTGTAATTTCTTTTGGCTTCTTCTGTATTGCTATTTTTCCATTTTCTTCTTTCTTCCATCTTCTCCAACATTTTTTCTGTGACCCAAGGTTTTTTAATATTCTTGCTCTCTTTGTATCCTATTGTTTCCTCTGCAGCTGTCTGTATAGAGGTTTTCAAATGACTCCAGTGTTCCTTTGTATTGCCATATGAGATTTCCATGGTAGAGGCTTTCTCCTGAAAATTTTGTTGGAATTTTCTCCTTTCCTCTTCAGTTTTGAGTTTCTCCAAGTCAAACTTCTTTGTTGCCTGTCTTCCTCTTATCTTCTTCAGGCAAATATCTACTTCGCCTATTAGTAGGACATGGTCTGAATTGATATCTGCTCCTGGTAGGGTCTTCGCATTTTTCAAGCAATTTCGGAATCTTTCCTGTATCAGTATGTAGTCGATCTGGTATCGTTTGTTGTCCATAGGGCTTATCCATGTGTATCTTCTTCTTTTATGCTGTTGAAACATTGTATTTCCAATTATCATTGAATTCCTTTTACAGAAACTCACCAGTGATTCACCTCTCTCATTCCTTTTTCCTAATCCATATCTTCCAACTGTACTTCCATCCTGTCCTTCTCCAACTACAGCATTCCAGTCACCCATTAGGATAACACAAGCCCCCTTCTTCTCTTTCTCAACAATCTCTTCTATCTTGTCATATCTTTCCTCCACTTCTTCATCTGCTAACCCACTGTGAGGCATGTAAATTTGCACTATCACCAAGTCCACTTTTTTCCCTTGTAACCTCACCATTATCATCCGATTATCCACATAACGCACTGATATCACTTTTTCTTTCACACGTGGTCCTAATACTACACCGACACCATGATTTCCTTTAGAATCACCACTGGAATAAAACATTCTAAATTCATCACTCACTAATTCACCACTTTGTTCCCACCTCACTTCTGATATTCCCATCACATCCACTTTGTTTCTTCTCATTTCTTCCTTCAAATTTTCCAGTTTTCCGGCTTGCAGAAGAGTTCTCACATTCCAGGCTCCAATCCTTAATCTCCTTTTCTTCTGTTGTTTAGACTGCATGATGTTTCCTTCCGCAGTATCCCCCTCCCGGACATCCGAATGGGGGGATAATTTACGTCCGGAGTCTTTTACCGTGGAAAGACTCATCATGCCATGTTTGCAGCTTTACTAGGGATATATAGGTGTGGTAGCTTCCCGTTTCTTTCCACACCCCACTCTCTCTTTTGCATCTTAAAATCTTAAAAGATCTTAAGAAGGTCCCGAGGGGCCCCAACTTGGAGGTGAGGAGAGTGGATTTGGCTAAGTTAGACCCTCCGGACTTCACCGAAATTCACCCCAGAGGTTAAATATCAGTTCCATCAGGGTTTTTGACCAGATCAAGGATCTGGAAATCCCAATTAGCCTCAGCCCCCCAATAAAGTTTATAAGAACTCAAAAAAAAAAAAACCACAAAACTGCAGCAAAACTATAAAAAAAACTTATTGGTAGGTCCCAGTAATTAAATCCAGTTAACTATCTACCATTCGAATGATCTAACAATTTCAAATTCTAACTTATAAGTCAATTCATAGCTCAGAGCTAATTGAATATAAGTTCTGGTATTTTAATATATGCGCTACGCGACTGCATTTTGTCCACTGCCAAGCTTTTGTAATACAGAATTCCTGCAATTAATATTAGCTCCTTCTGTTTATGACATGAGATTGAAATGATATATATGAATTAATTTCAAAATAATACAATTGAAATTATGTAACAGACTCGTGGGCTGGCGGTCAGCGTTTCTGACTACAGTAGATGAAATCCCAGGTTCGATTCTCGGTCAGACTATAGGAATTTTTCCATACATGGACTGGAATTAAAGGTTAAGTTTAGGTTAAGAACTCTCCTGACACTTGATTATCAGTTATCATCCATCATATCATCGTGGTAACGTAACTCCGCCTTTGAGATGCCCCAACCAAAGAAATATATTAAAATTTCGCCAATACCAGTGGATAAAACCAGAAATGTCCTAAAAGACAACCTGGTGATATTGAACAAAAAATTGTGTAACGGTGAAACAAAAATAAGTTTCTATGTTGTTTAGGTTGAAATAAGAAGGGATTAATTAATCCACTATATACTATATTAGACTAATGTATCACAGCTTTTTTACCAAAAAAATTGGTAATACTAACATTAAACATAGATCATCACTATTGTCCATTCACGAATCTAGGACATTTATTGACCTGTTTCGACCTCAAGAGAAACACCATCCAAAAGTATTTTGAGTGGACGTCCTAGTCTTCTTCTTCCTGCAGGTTGATAGCTTAATATTTGTTTTGTATCCTGTGATCTTTCATTCGACGAACATTTTGCATCCATCTTGAATCTTACATCAGAAATTTTGTAACACCGATTAAACCATTCGCTTCAGGTTTAAATGCTCAATGCATTTTCCCTGAAACCAGATTTAAGTTACCGTAAATTATATTGTCCATTTTCAGACATGTAAAACAAACAAAAGATAACGGTACTTCATAATAAGGACGAAGACAAAAACACATTCCTCTACTATTCATAAATGTTAACAAAAGATTACGCTGCCAAGGGATGTACAAAAGCTTACAAAATATATAACAGCAGAGTTAAGCGAGTGTACCTCGTTTTCGAGTTGAAGGCCATTAACTGCCGGTGAGTATACTTCGTCTTTTGAGACGGATGGGTTAATAGTTGTTTAAAAAAAAGTCTTGTTTGCGTCAAAGGAGACATAAGAATAGATAAAGTGTAGAAGTAAAAACAACCGAATATTAATCAGAGCAGGCTACATTTTGTAAAAAAAAAATTATTTGAAGGAAACGATACATAAAATAATGGAGACATTTCAGTTTACTCAGTTTGAGAATTTTTTATGTTGCATTTGTGAGTCATGTGTATATCAATAAAAACAAATGAGTCAAGCACTGTTGATGAAAACAAAGTTCCCCCCCACACTTATCATGAGATAACATTATTTTTCTCAGAAAATTGCGTGTTATTGCTGACATTACAAGAAGTATACACAAACAGCTTCTACTTTCGCTACATAAGTTCATTACGTAGAATCAGAATCAGAGAAGCCTGTAACAAGGAAATCTCGTGTTCGTTATAAAGTGGATTTATTTATCCGTATTTTTGTTATTTACACGGTCGACAATAAAAAAAATAATAATTATAAAATAATATTCAAATTTTCTGAACTGAGCCAAAATAAATACACAGTTCTTGGAAGCTGTTTATATTTTCTTAAACAACAAAATAAAGGAAAACAAAAGTAAAAACTGAAATAGTGACCCTAAAATAAATAATAGAAACATTAAACTGAAAATATATAAAACTATTACTCTACCAGTTATATTATATGGGTGCGAAACACGACTCTTACTCTAAGGGAGGAAAGGAGATTACTGGGATTTGAGAATAATGTACTTAGGAAAATGTTTGGACCAAAGAGAGATGAACAAACAGGTGAATGGAGAAGACTACATAACAATGAAGTACATGGTCATTATAGGAAGCCAGATATAATAAGAACAGTTAAGTCTCATCGACTGCGATGGGCAGGACATGTTGCATATATGGGGAATGAAAGACTTGCATGGAAGCTTCTTGTAGGAAAGCCAGAGGGAAAACGCCCAGTTGGTAGACCGAGAATGAGGTGGGAGAATAACATTAACTATTATTTGAGGGAAGTAGATTATACAGGGAATGATTGGAAAGCATTAGCTCAGGATAGGGATGTATGGAGAACTTATGTCCTTGCGGCCATGGACCTATGGGTTCGATAGTGCCAGTGATTATGTTAAGTAAAATAAATAATAGAACTGCCAATTTTCTCAGCCTATGTTAAACTAATAAAATATATGTATAATTACATAAAGTATCTTGGTGATGAACGAGACGGAGGTTAGGCATGTTTTTCTCGGGGTTTCTCCCATTTTTCCCTGCCACAATATCATTATACTATTTCTCCATACTCATTCATTTCGTTCATCTGTTCCTGTGATGGTGCGTCAGGCGTGGTCAGCCGGCATCCTTCACATTCACATACCTCTAAATAAGGACTTCATCTCATCTCATCCCTCGATCCGACCTTTAGTTGCACAAGAGTTGAGGGTATTTATATTTTACATAAAGTATGCTATCCGCATTAAAGGGAAGAGTGGGGGCGAGTGTTTGAAGCATAAAAACAAGAATTTTAAGGTTAAGGAGTGGTAAACCCAAGAGAAGTTCCCCGACCTGGAAGACTTGGGGATTTAAACGTGGTGCTAATGACTCCACTTTTGTAAAAGAAATATTAAATTTTGAGAAGCCAGTAAGCATAGCCGGACTGCTCATGAAAAAAAACACATTCCAAAAAAAAAAAAAACAATGGGCACTGAAGGCTTTGAATCTGAAAGATTGGGCAGCTATCAATAGGCAGGGTAATACTATGCTTTAAGGGATCGCTCATTTGCTGCAACAACGTCATAACTGAAAAATAGTCGATTTTGAGTTATTGGTACTACATGAAAGACAAAACTCAGTTCTATATTCAGGAAGAACGACATAAGCTATTGTATGCAATGAGTTGGTATAGTAATTTGATATTTATGACAAATACAGGCAAAGGTATATGGATTTCAAACCTTTAAATGCTTCTCCTGAAAAACTATTTTTCTTGAGTTATGATGTTGTTGCAGCAAATGAGCGATATGATGATGAAAAATGGCAAGAAAACATATGATCTCACTACATACTGTATACAGAATTTCAGCACGAGCAGTGTAACGTGGTGGATATGAGGCAAGCCTAACACCATGATTCGAATTCGAGAGAGGTGTATTTTTAATCGATTTAACACATTTTAAAATTACTTTTTGCGCTATAGTGCGTTTTGTCGTAATTACAGCAATGGCGACCATGTTTGAAAGTTCAACTTCCTACATTTCGGGGTGCCAACCTAAATAACTATACTGTAATAAAATCACTATACTGTAATATTACATATTACAAACCACGTGTGGGAAGTAAAACCGCTAATCTTTATAGGCCCTATATACTACGTACAATGTATATACAAAACAGTATCCAAAAGGTAGTGTTAATATACATTATACAAAAACAAATCACTGCATTTTAAATGAACAGAACTTTATTTGAAACAATATAAAACAATTAATACGTACTTGCTATCATTTTATGCCTAGATTGTCACGGCCTCCTGTAATTTGAACTAATAAACATTGCCCACACTGTTAACGTTAGTCAGTTGTTAATATTGAACGCAAATATTCCCAAAGAAGATATTATTTTACTATTATTTATTATTTTGAACACATCAATAATGTACAACGCATGTTTGTGAACCACTTCCCAACCTCGCATGGTAATATACTAAACAATTGAGGACATTTTATTATTTAATTCAATAAATAAAAATGAGTTAAAGCTATATTTCACATATACAGCCAATCGATAGATTGGAATTAAATTACGCTTGCGGATGATTCATTCCTTGTTTTATTAAATGTGTAAATCCTTCTTCTATAAAAATATTGAAGTTACTGATTGATCAAAATCCCAATCACCAAACCAAACATTTAAATTTTAAAAATTCAACGCGTTTCAGTAGCAAAACTATCATTGTCAAGACTGAATATCAACATAGAAAATTAATTTTAATTTCCTTGACGTTCTTGAAAGATTGCAAATTTATAAAAACTTATTAAAAAATATGAACAATAACGAAGGCCCTATTCAGATCAGCGCCCAATTATCCTTGGTAAAAGAAAATTTGTATATATTTTTATTCAGTCTTGCTAATGATAGTTTTGTTATTAAAACGCTGATAGAAAGTGCCAATTCTAACAAAACCACCGAAGTATTATTCAATTACTAGTCTCCACGAGCTTGACGAACAGAAAAACTTAATTTAATTAGCGAAACAATAATTTCTCCCGCCTGTTATTTAAATGATCCGGACCTCAAAGAAAACAAGATAATATAAAACTCTATTAAGTTATAATTGTACTTTTAGCAACAAAAATAATGAGCCGCTTCAAAAAGCAGAATCCCTGTTATGGCCCAGGTGCGCATGCTCGAAGAGCTAAAGCTGTGGTTCACGAAGTAACGCATTGTCAAATGTTTTTAATAGCTGTATTTAGTTTTGTCTTAAATAGTTTAAGATCAGTGAAGGAGACGTGTTTCTAGATATTTACGAGTGTTCGGCAAATGCAACATTACTCAAATTGCGACACTTCAAATAAAGTTCAACTCTCGTTCATAGTGTAAAAGTGAACAAGACAACAATGGTTTAGACAGCTAGTATCCGACATTCGAGTTACATAGATCATTAAACCAATTACAGAAATATGAAATATATATGAGAGCCAGGGTTAGAATCCTCGACAATGCCTTTTTTTATTAATTTGTATTTTCGCAAAATAGCTACATCGTATAACATTTTATTCCTGCCACGTAATCTACGTGCACTTTGCACTATATTAAATAATATTCCTGCCTTCGTAAACTCTATAATACTATTTAGCTACCAGTATAAATTTGTATGTGCTGTACCACGTTTTAATGATAATGCTATAAATTTATGTAATAAAAGATAATGTAGCTTCATATATCTGTGTTTATTTATTTATTTATTTATTACGTATTAGTGAGGAAAAGTTTCACCCTTCAATTGAAATATTTAGTTTATATATGTCAAGTCCAACCTTAATAATAGTCATAGAGATGGTGGGAATTAATAATAATAATAATAATAATATATAGGCCCTAATACAATGTAATAATAGCGTTAATAATAATGGAATAGTAATAATAATAGTAACAGTAATAGAAATTGGAGGGGTCTCCTCCGACTGCGAAGTTCACCATAGTTTTTAAATTGTAGATTGATTTAGGACCACAGGGATGATTCCCTGGAAACTAGAGGTAGAGCAGAATGTTGTAATATTCCATAATCGAAATACATACCTTTGATAAATAACTATTTATTATTAAAAACACATTATATTAATATTGAATGCACTGATGTTAATTTGCATATTTTAACATACTGTTGCACATTAAATTATTAATTTCTAATTAAGTTCCGAAATACACCAACATGGTGGACACGTCCTCTCTTAGTAATAATAATAATAATAATAATAATAATAATAGTTAGTTTTTGTGTGTTTAAGAGTAGAAAGACAGAATAAAATAGAAAGCATTTTAACAATTAAAAAATTTGACCTCATCAGGAATCGAACCTGTAACCTCTTCCATACGAATGAAACTACTAAGCACTGAGCTAAGCGTTCGCTATCTTGCTGTGCTTGAAAGAATGCTCTTTAAATGGAGAAGGGAAACGTATTATAGCTACTATGCAATTCGTTTACTCATGTGAATCGCGCGTTAGACCTTAAAATATACGAGATCAAGAGTTGGCCAATTCGTTTTGTTGCTAAGTGTACATTTTCATTTGACACAAATGTGGGTAATTTGTATCCGTTTCCCTTCTATTATTTTACAAACAACTAGCTGTTACCCAACATGCGTTGCTGCGCCTGAATAAATAAATTGTGGTTTTATGTTTAGTTGAATAAGTAAAATAGAAAAATACTTATTCACTTATATCGTAATTATTTCTAGATACTCCGTGCAGATTATTGGCGTTGCCCAAGAATCTATTTATCCCAATCGTCTTGGCATAAATGAGCTGAAAGAAAAAAATGGTTATTGAGAGTTATCCGTAAAGAATATCCGCTGTACGCAGCTACGCTTGCCCAGGAAACCTAGTCATCCCGATGTTCTTGGGATGATGAGCTGAAAGATAAAAATTATTATTGTGAGTTGTCCGTGATAGATAGACATACGCTGTCGCGGACTTTCTTGTACATTTGTTTTAGATATTCAATTCTGTGTACATTACTTTGGTGTATATGTTATGGTTTAGGCAGCATAAACCATTTAAGCATCAAAAAAGTTGCGAAAAAACACATTTTTCTCTACAAATGGCGATTTTTTAGGGGTGAAGCGGTTGAGTATTACAACTCTCTTATAGCCAAAAACCTTCCCGGGAAAACCTAAATATTTTGCAAAAAACCCCATCACAGTCGGATGGACGGTATGGCAGAGCATAAAAGACAGACAGACATACATTGAATGGTGTCCACCTGGAAGGAGGAGAGGAAGACCTCGAAACTCGTGGATGCAGGAAATAAGAACTGGAATGAGAGCAAGAGGACTGGAGGACATGGATTGGATGGAGAGAGACGAGTGGAGAAGAAAAATAAAACTTTAGGCACAGAAAGATGTGTAAATATTAAAATTCTGTATATAAATAAATAAAAATATATATATAGTTAAACCAACTGATGTATCCCTAGGAAACATTACCTATTCAAGGGTTAAAAATAAACAAAATTATATTAAAACAAGTATCGAAACGTATCTTGCCAAAATAAAATTTTACCTACATAATAATAGTCCACCGTTGTGGTCTCGAGGTAGCGTGCTGCGTTCTCACTTAGCGGGCCCGGATTCGATTACCGGTCGGGACAATCTTCCTGTGTGAAGTATTTTTCGGGTTTTTTTCTCACCTGTGACACTCATACGAGTGTGTTTACACGGAGTTTATTATTAGAATTTAAAGTTACTTGTTATTTTCTGACAACTTTGTCAATATATAAAGTTCCACGAACTCAAATAAATAAAAATGAAATAAAACTTAATTTTAAATAAAATAATAAAGAAAATACATCACATCCAAGGAAAATAACACAAAAAAGTATTCTCATAAATAAAATTCTAGCATATTCAGCCAAAAAAATTAATGCAAACCCTCCTCTTCTATACTCTACATTAAACCCAATTGAAGAGGGTGGGTGATCATAAAATATTAAATAGCATAAAACAATATAGCTACATGTATTCACGTAGATTTTCATAGCCGGAGTTGCTATGATGATATTGATGAAGATTTTCGTGCTGAAGGCCGTGGTCGTGAGGCTTGTAGTTCCCCGACATTTCCCAGAGACTGTGTCTGGCATCCTCAAGGGTTGTCTCAGACGCAGTCTCTGGCGAAACGTCGGAGAAATACAAGCCTCACGACCACGGCCTACAGCCCGAAAATCTTCATCAAGATCATCATAATATATCTACATATTTACGTGTTAGAAATATCAATGCATAGCAGTACTACTGGTTAACAAATTATCTATCAAAGTATAATAGAATATTATCTAAATGTTTACGTGACATTTTTATTAGTACTAGCTAATACCCGGCGTGCGCTGCTAAGCCTAAATACATGAAAATTGTGCTTTATGTTTAGTTGAAAAAGTGAAAGGAAAAATAATTATAAATTCATATTTTTTTAGATACCCCGTGCTGATTACCCGGCGTTGCCCGGAAATCTACTTATCCCCATCTTCTTGACATAAATGAGCTGAAATAGAAAAATGAATGTGTTTTATGTTTAGTTAAATAAGTATTAGAACACATTTATGTCGTAATTATTTTTAGATACCCCGTGCTGTTTACCCGGCGTTGTCCAGGAATCTGCTCACCCCGATCTTCTTGGCATAAATGAGCTGAAAGACAAAAATTAATTTGCTTATTTTGATTAGTTAAATAAGTAAAATGAAAAATAATTATAAATGTATATCTAACTAACTCACTATCGAACCCGTAGTTTCATGACCGTGCGGATATAATCTCTCCATACATCCCTATCCTGAGGTAACGTTTTCAATTATAAATAAAAGTAAAGTGATCCCACAACAGGCCTCAGGAGACCCTTGGGGTAGTAGGAGGTTAAGGCTCCCACTTTTTCTAGACAATCGGCACTTTGTCAGCCGGGTTGTCAGTCCTGCGTGACGGCCGCCTTTACCCCCAGAACAGGCGTCTGGTACTCATTTCCGTTAGAGGCTGAGTCGACCCCAGGGCCATAGTGCCGCCAGAAGGTTTGGGTCAGTTTAAAAATCCTGACCCCAACGGGACTTGAACCCTCGACCTTCCGGCTTGTAGCGCAGTGCCTTAACCACTACGCTACGGCGTGCCCCTTCAATTATAAGTGTATATCATAATTATTTTACGATTCCCCGTGTTGATTACCCGATGTTGCCCGAGAATTTACTCATCTCGATCTCCTTGGCATAAACGGCTAAAAGACAAAATTCGTTATTGTGAGTTATCCGTAACAGGATACCCGTCATGTGCTGCTAAGCTTGCACAGAAATCTACGTACTTGTCTCGATCTTCTTGGCATCAATGAAAGACAAAAATGGTTATTGAGAGTTATCCGAAAGAGAATAACATATGCTCTCGCGGACGTTTTTGTAGAGCCTTTTGGGATATTTAATTGTGTGTACATTAATGTTGTGTATTTGTTATGGTTTAGGCAGCGTAAACCATTTAAGCGTCTAAAGAACTACTTTTTCCACGTTTTCCATTACAAAGGGCAATTTTAAGGGTATAGGAGTTGAGTATCACAACTCTCATATAGCCTTTGTTCATCCCGGGAATATCCTGAACATTTTGCAAAAAGCCCCATCATAATCGAATCAACGGTATGGCCGCGCATATAATACGAACAAACAAACAAATATGCATTTTTATATATTAGATTGCTATTGACCAATTTACTGTTTAATCAAAAGAGTTTATGTCGAACATTTGCAGCACTGGAAGGATCATTAATAGCAATATAGGTTCATTAAAGAGCATCCAAAATTAAACTATTCATTTTTACTAACTGTTGTAACGTTAAATTTGTTCTATGGTTGGGATTATTCTTTTGTTTTATTTATTTTACATATTTTTACGTAGATCCACCGCTGTGGTCTCGAGGTAGTATGCTGCCTTGTCACGCAGTGGGACTGGGTTCGATCCCCGATTGGGGAAAGTTTCTTGGGAGAGGTTTTTTACGGGGTTTGTCCTCACCTGTAAGACAAATGTGAGGGAACTCTAATGTCCAAACATCATCTGGCCATCATTATCATATTCATCTCATTAGATTAAATTTATGATTAAGGCTTCTCCTGACGCATCATTATCGTTATCATCCTGGATTTATTTGTTCAGTCATTCGGGGAGGCCCACCATATCCTTGCGTCGTGAAAAAAAGTATGTGTGTGATCAAAAGTTTAAGATCTCTCTTCAGACAGATCATGTTACTCCAAGGTCCGGGTGACCTGAGACATATAAAAAAATATATTGCGATGACAGAACATATGGCACGAATGGGGAATGAAAGAAGGGTATGGAGACGTCTTGTGGAAAAACCAGAAGGTAAACGACCCGTTGGTAGACTAAGAGGTGGGAGAATTAAATTAATCATGATTTGATGGAAGTAGATTGTACAGGAAGCCTTGGCGCAGAGCTACAGGACTTGCGCTGGTTCGAGTCTCCATGGGGGAAGAAATTTTCTCATGGAATTTCGGCCTGTGTCCACCCAGCATCGTGAGGCATTTGGATAGCTACAATAAGTAGCAGCTCCAGGTCGAGAAAACCAGATACAACGGCTGGGAACTCGATATGCTAACCACATGTCACCCCTACACTGGCTGGATGATCTACCTCTGTGATTGCAAATGTGGATGGGAGGCCAGCAACCGGCTGGTAGGCTAAGGGTTTTCTAGGCCTGTAGCGCCAAGAGAGAGAGAGAGAGAGAGATTGAACAGGGGATGATTAGAAAACAGCTCAGGATAGGGATGTATGGAGAGCTTGTGTCCGCGCTGCCTGAACCTAAGAGATCGATAGTGCAAGTCAGTTAGTAATGAAAGGTTAAACTACGATGGAAAAGAAAACGAAGGAAGTTCTAATTATATATGTATTGATTAGTCATTCATTACACACATTTTTTCAAAGGCCCCCAAATGGGTGTCGATGACCAATCACGTTGTAATGAATTTTGTTTTACAACCAATGACACCTTGCTCTTTGTCGATTTCTGTTTATCAGCTCCTGCATTTGTGATAAAGAAAGCTTCTCCTTTTTAATACTCTGAACAGCTCAGAGCATTATTTTCTCCAACAAATACATTGAATATAGCAAATAATGAACATATTCCTCGATTTTACTGAGTTGTTTACCATAATGTTGATTATAATATACAGTTTGATGTGTTTCATTATTTGTCCACTAGGGTGCATTCTAAGAATATTGAATAGAATAGATTTATTTACAATATAATAGATTTATTCAGCCTGGTTCGGCCTTCTCTTCCACTCAACAAGACAAACATATGTTACATATAAATACAAACAATACAATAATAGTACATACTAAATAATTAATTATCTGTTAAATTGCATAATAATGAAAATAATGTCTAATAATACAATAATATTAAATACAATTAAAGTTAAATTAATGATAGAATGTATACAGAAAAGAATAACAGCTTGAATCTATTATACGTAAAAAGAAAAAGAAAGAAAAAAAAAGTACAAAGAAAATAATAAACTATAATGAACTAATCTATCGCTTATTGTACAAGGCATTATGTAAATATAAGTCCAAGGCTGTGGTCTCGAGGTAGCCTTGTCACGCAGCGGGCCCGGGTTTGATCCCCGGTCGGGGCAGTTTTTCTGGGTGAGGTTTTTATCGGGGTTTTTCCTCACCTGTAAGACAAATTTCAGGAACACATTAAGGCCCAAACAGTCCCCGAAATCATATGGCCATCATCATCATCCTTATCATCGTCATCATCCTTCACCGGTGTGGAAAGCAACGGGAAGCTATCACACCTACAATTCCCTAGTAAAAAGCTGCAAGCATAGCATGAAAATGCTATGATTGTAGTGAAGGACGTGCCTTCGGGCAGAATTACTGGATGGATGTAAATATATTAACAAATCTTAAAACTACTTTTATTAAATAATGAAAAAACAAATTATTAATTTTTAAAAAGTAGTACGGTATTAGTGAGTTGTTTCTGTTAATCTTATTTTCAATTTGTTTCTGAAAGATGCTAAAGTTCGGCAGTCTCTGACATAGGATCCCTATTTGGCAGTACATAATATATTCAAGTTGCAGTGAATAACTTATACATACCATCACATTTCTGATTTGTTTTCAAACATCGCTGTATACGTTAAATATATAAATATTTTAAAATCCACGTTTAATTTTATTTGTTAAATAGTCGTAACAAATGGCACTCTTGATTTCCAAATCCTGTAGGTAAATTGGAAATCACTCTTAGCAATACTTAAGATAAATTCTATTCTCGCATTTAAAAAACTCGCCGTTGAAGTATACACTTTTGTTAGGAAACTTTGTTCATGGCATATTACGTGGAGATGGGTCTACATTTCATCCCGTATTTAGAATGTATTGCTGTGAATATAATCTGAAAGTTATAATTATGACATACTCCTATAACTTCTTATGCCCATCTTGGTTTTATTCCTGAATGGTGAGAAAGTGAATCAAAGTAAACGGTTATGTCTCATAGAAAAGCAAAATTGCATGTTAATGTGAGGAGATGGCTTTTTGTTCATCCTTTTTAATGACCTTTGCATATCCTTTGAAGTTAACAAGAACTGTCGTAACTTTCCAACTCAATGTTCTCTCTGACAACTTTCTCTTTGTTGATGTCTCCGGGAGACATCATGTGCTTATTTTGTTAGCTTAAGGCGTTTTTAATTATTGTGAAATGTTGCTGCGATTTTGATATATATATATGATATGAAAAGAAAAATGAATGCTTGAGTCGGGATTTGAACCCGAGTCTCAAAACTCTGTACATTTAGCGCTCTAACGACCTGAGCTACCCAAGTATTCCAACACAAACATGCATTTTTCTTATATATATGTAGTATTCTCAATTCACATAAGAGGTATCGGAAAATCGTTCCGACTGACATCTTGTGGCCAACATAAGTTAAGCAAATTTTTAAAGAGAATATTTACCTTATTTCAGTATCGCTTGTATATTTAGATGTTTTAACTATATTTTTGAGATTTGGCAATGAAGGCAAATATGACATGAAAAGAAAAATGAATGCTTGAGTAGGGATTTGAACCCGAGTATATATATATATATATATATATATATATATATATATATATATATATAAATTTTGTAATTCTGCCCAATGGCATGTCTTTCACTGCAATCATAACATTTACATGCTATGCTTTGCAGCTTTACTAGGGAATTATAGGTGTGGCATTTTCCTGTTGCTTTCCACAGCAGTGAAGGATGTTGATGATGATAAGGGTGATGATGATGGCCGGATGATATTCGGGGACCGTTGGGCCCTAAGCTTCCTGACATTTGTCTTACAGGTGAGGAAAAACCCCGAAGAAAACCTCACCCATGAACCTGACCCGACCGGAAATCGAACCCGGGCTCGCTGCGTGACAAGGCAGCACGCTAGCTCGAGACCACAGCGGTGGATATATATATATATATATATATATATATATACACACACACACACACACACACACACACACACACACACACACACACACACACACATACACATACACATACCCTCACCCTCCAAGGTATCTCTACCTTGTCGAGGTTTAGTGGCTTGCATGCTTAATGACCCTGAGAGCTATGCCGGCGATAGGATTGCTGCCGAAAGGGGTTACTCATGCCGGACAGGTCGAAGTGATAAGCCAGATGAAAAAAGTACCTTGATCTATCGAGTGACGGCCTTTCACCGTAAAAATACAACCGTCAAGAAACCCGGGCATGGGTTCCACTAGGGTACAATTCTCCAGATGTAAATTACTCCCCTATTCGTTCTCCGGGCGGGGACTACTTCAGGGAATCCATGCCAAAGGCTATGGAGATCTTATGTCCGCGCAGTCATGAACCTAAGGGTTCGATAGATCCATTGAGTTAGTTATATATGTAATTTTCATACCAGATTAAGACGTGAGACATTTGATTAGCTATCAATAGATAGCGGCTTCAGTTTAAAAAAAACAACTATAGTACTACAATAGGAAGCTATCGTGATAAACACATGTTACTCCTATACTAACTTAGAGATCGTCCATCTTTGTAAATGACATATATTGATCTGATATTAGAAACTGACTGTTCTACTTGTGGCGCCAAGGAGTTATTTTTTTTAAATAGTCACTGCACCAGATGCACCTCGAAAGGAAGCTGTAGCATATTTTCGACCAAGCACAGGGCATGAATGTCTTGCAACTCATCTTCATCGGATTGGAATCTAAAGAAGTCCTCATTGCCCACTGTGCTTCACGAACACCAACATGGAGAGAAACCACCTGCTACAGTGTCAGACACTTCACTCTGCTACGCTGAAGGAAGCAAGAGCCAAGCTTTCTGTTTTGCTACAATGTTTTATTGTTTTAACTTATCATATATACCATTGTTTTCTCATAATTATGGACAATGACTTCTGTCCCCTTGCATTTGTAAAAATAAAAATATTTAAGTTTTTCTTGGGTATTATTTTAAGAAAGAAATCTTTATACTATGCCCACTTTAAAATTTAAAAACCACATTAAACATTTATGTATATTTTAGGTAAATTATTTTTATTCTACATAAATCATAACAGCCAAGAACATTGGCGACCCAATTCTTATCTGGGCGTAAAAGGGCCGACAAATTTTGCTAAGAATTTTCTTTTTCAGACTTGAGGTTCTTCTAAGTGCCCTAAATCTACAACACGAGTCTCGCTATTTTGGTTTCCTTCCAAAGGATTCAATACTCAGTATTGTTATGCCTTCAAAAAGTAAGTAGATCCTGTCCGGGTTTGAACACGGGAATTCTAAACTAGAGACCTACGTGGTAACAACTATTTCATCAAGACGTCAATCGTATTTCAGTTAATTCAATTAATTTTCTTGTGAAGTTGTTAAAATCCAGTCTTCTGACTATAACTTACAAACATATACCGGGGTTAAACAAATTAAAGGAAATACCACATTTTCTGGTTCATTTATTTTCATGAACGTGATTAACCTGGGTATTTTTTTAGTTGTTTACTCTGAGCCTAATTCTTAACTTCTCAAGTATTTTTTCTCCTACAGTTGTAACTGTGGAACCAGGCTTACGACGTCTGAACTCAATTACTTTCAAATAAGACAATTTTTATGTCCGGTTAACTGGAGCTACAATGATTGAAACTGCCAAATAATAAAGGTTTTCAAGTAGAACAGTTTCTAAGTTTGTCCGCACACCTTGATTAAAGGTAAACATCTACTGTAATAGGGACAGTGGTCGCAAACGGAAACGAAAGATACATGGGAGTTCTGAAGAGGATTGTGTAACAAAATTATGAAAATACTATACATAAATTCACTGCAGAAGTAAACACACATTTAAGGATACCAGATTTTACCCGAATAGTGAGGGGAGAGCTGCACAAATTACATATTTATGGCACAAAACCAATTAGTAAACTATTTACCACAGACAGGATTGCAATCAAACTATAACCATGATGTTATAAACACCAGTTCTGGGCTGCTAATGATTGAAAAAAGTAATATAGCCTGAATAATCGACATTTAAATTGTTCCCTACTACTGCAGTATATATGTCTGGAGAACACTAAAAGAAGCTTGTAACTCACACTGCTTATTGCCTTCAGTTAAAGATATTACATGGTAAATAATGATTTCAGCTGTAATACGAGTATACTGGGATTCTGTACAGTAAAATCTATTATTACAGTGAATGGTAAAGAGACCACTAAGGTCTAACTAACTAACCCACTGGCACTATCGAATCCGTTGGTTCATGGCCGCGCGGACATAAGCTCTCCATACATCCATATCCTGAGCTAATGTTTTCCAATCATCTCCTGTATAATCTAATTCCCTCAAATCATGGATAATGTTATTCTCCTACCTCATTCTTGATCTACCAACTGGGCGTTTTCCTTCTGGTTTTCCTATAAGTAGCTACCATTCACCTGTTTCATCCCCCATACGTGCCATGTCCTGCCCATCGCAGTCTACGAAACCTAACTCTTCTTATTATATCAGGCTTCCTACACATATCATGTAGCTCACTATTATGTATGTATTTTTTCCATTCACCTCTCTATCCATCTCTTTTTGGCCCAAACATTTTCCTAAACTTTATTCTCAAATACTCGTAATCTCCTTTCGTTCCTCAAAGTAAGAGTCCATGTTTCGCATTCAGTATAATATAACTGAGAGAATAACGGTTTTATGTATTTTCAGTTTAACGTGTTTTGAAAGGAATTGAAACGACAAGAATCGCTATAATACATAACATGCATTTCCAGAATTGAGTCTATGTTTATTTTTTTGTGCATCTCACTCCTATTTGTAATTTTCGATCCTAGATACTTAAAATCAGCGAGTTCTTCAAAATTTCCTTCATTTGTCATTAGTTGTCCATTTCCATTATATGACGAATTTCTATGTGTGAATATATATTTAGTTTTATTAAAGTTTACTTCCAGTCCCAATTTCTTAGTGTTACTCAATAGTGTGTGCGTATTGGCCCTTATTACCCCCTCGTTATCGCTCAATAATACATCATCAGCATAAACTAACAGCCTATTAATACCATTGAAGACTGTTAAGGTATGCGAGGCCATCTAGGGGACCATGTGCACACAATATTACACCTTGTCCCCTCAGGTAATGCTATAACTCAAGTTGGCAATGATCGATGTGTTGGAGAAGCATGGAGACAACTCAAATATCCATATCTGAAGGGAAGATGTGGGCACTGCACACCCATTTCTTACTCGTAGAATGATTAGACTTTCATATATCTTATTTTCATGGGTCAACTCATAACTTACTGCTTGACAATGTAACTATTTTTGTAGGCCTATATTAAACTTAAATTTACCGTCAAACTTATATTTTATACTAATTATTATTTACTGATTGGCAATTCTTTAGATTTTTAGTTTAAATGTTCAACCGTAGGACCAGTTTTTACATTCACTATATAATAATGAGTAAATTATTCACAAAATTGTTATTAATAATAAAATATTAGGACAAACCAACGCATTTAACTATCCCGGATACCAAGTTACACACGAAGAGGAAAAATATTTTAGTTAAAAAGTTATAACATTTAACAGAGTAATAGGAATTATAAATAATATTTTCAAGCCAAACACAGTACAGCAACATACACAAAATAGAATTTATAAAACACTGGCCAGACCCATATTATGTTACGGCAGTGAGGCCTGGACAATTCGCAGTATAGATGAACAAAGACTAACTATGGCAGAAATGAAATTTATGAGACGAACTGCAGGTTACTCAAGAACAGACCATAAAAGGAATTCGGAGATTCTCAAAGAATTACGAACAGAATCAGTCATGGAATATATACAAAAATACAGAAACAACTGGAAATCTCACGTAAGAAGAATGAGCAGAATAAGATTACCACGTCATATCTTAAATTACCAGCCACCAGGCAAGAGAACTTTGGGCAGACCCTTCAAACGTTGGATTGAGACCGTAACAGACCACTAGGTATATCACATGAAAGGAAGAAGAAGAATTATTATTCACATAGGCCTACTGATAAAATAATATTTGCCTTTTTTTTAATTTGAATTTATTTGAATCCCCAAAATTCAATTCACTAGTATTTAATTTCATTCATTAAGCAGCATTTTAAAATACTTCACAAAATTCCATCTGTTTGAAAACATGAATATTCTTGTGGCATTGGCCTTAGTAATCTTGTATTCATAATTTAAAGGATTTTGGAGGGAGCGTCTCCATTTTTATGAAGAGATTCTGAGTTACAAATGATTTGTAACTGTATTACAAAAAATTGAAATGAAGTTAGCAAAGTGCATTTAGCATGAAGCAGGGATGTCAGTTGTGATATCGCAAACATCTCGGGAGATGAATGTCCAAACTGTGAATCTTCGCACTCGCTCGCAGCAGTTACCAAACAGATTGTGCGCCTGGTAAGTTATGATTTATGTCCTGGGGCGATATGTCATTTGTTAAGTGACGTATTAACTTATGTCCGTGTGCTCACAAAATTTATTGCTGCCTAATTGACACACTCGTGGCTTGCTTTCCATCAAATGCACATAATCACGCACCGGTAACCGTATTATTAATACTGGGATATCAATTTACATTACAAACATTTTTAACCTTAATTTGACCTACCTGTTAAAACCTGAAAAAGTTGTATCTGCATCTATTATGAGTTCCTAAATCAATAAAGGTGAATATAGCAAAAATCTAAATACTTATGAAATAGTGTAACCTTCAAAATGATATAAAGACTATTTGTTTAGGAACAATTAGTCCTTTGCAGACCTATTTCGATCCTATCTAGCAGTCTTTTAACCCTTAAATTCGTAATGTATCCTTTTGGATACATCAGTTGGTTCAATTAATTTGATATTTTGAATAAATCAGAAGAAAAAGAACAAAAAGAAACCACTTAAATATGTGTCTAATTATGTAATATACTTAATAATAACAGTTACACAAGATTCCGTTTTCGCTGCGGTCCGCCACATTCAAATAACTAACAGAAGAAATTTGTGTTTTACAATTTAAGGGTTAAGAGATCGACCTGGTCGACTGCGTCCTTTAGGTTAATAATGGATACCATTTTATTTTATTTTATTTTATTTCATTTATTATTACGTGTATTTGTTTACTAAATGAATTTTACAACACTTTTACATATGATGAAAGTTAATAATTAAATTGTACCTGTTGGTAGGTGTCATCGTCCTCAAAGCGCTTTCAGAAGTTATCTTCTATCTTCTGCAAGTTGAGTTTCCGCTACTTGTTGTTGTTGTGTATGGTGATGTATACTCCAACTGTTTGTAGCAGCTACAGAGAGTTAGAGTATACATCAGCATACACAACAAGAAGTAGCGGAAACTCAACCTGCAGAAGGTGGAAGATAACTTCCGAAAGCGCTCCAGTTAATTTTATATACAATATTTTAACAAAGTTGAGGACGACGGCACCTACCAACAAGTACAATTTAATTTTTAACTTTCATCATATGACTTTACCTCAACGGAATTTGATATGAATTTTACTAGTATTGACTTTTACATATATTCATTAAGGAAAATCTGGACTTTGACATCAAATGTCTCAAACAATTCACGCATATTTTGTTTTAATCCTCACCACACGCCATTTTGTTACTTTTCACGCAACGTGATTTTGTCTTTTGAACGAGGATCATGGACAAACAGAACACCTTCCTTGTTTTGGTTTAGCATTCGAAATGGGGAATTTGTTCTTCTTCAGCTTCAGGTATAACTGTTACTTTCTTCGTATTGAAACTCTTAGTTCATGAGGCAATTTTTTTCTAGAGTCTCTGCGCCATATGCGGTGTAGAGAGCTTGTAGCCAAGTTCTTGCAGATGGTTTTTTTGCTGGCTGCACACGACCCTACTAGCCATACTCTCTAGAAAAATAATTTTCCAGATACATCGATTCTGGAATAAGCATTTATCGGACTTTCTGAAGGACAGAATTCGAGACTTTGTACCCAGAATGTTCTATCATTGTATAAATATATATATATATATATATATATATATATATCCATAGTAATTCTGCCCGAAGGCAGGTCCTTCACTGCAATCATAGCATTTTCATGCTATGCTTGGAGCTTTACTAGGGAATTGTAAGTGTGGTAGCTTCCCGTTGCTTTCCACACCCGTGAGGATGATGATGATAATGATAAGGATGATAATGATAAGGATGATAATGATAAGGATGATAATGATGATGATGGCCATATGATTTCGGGGACCGTTTGGGCCTTCAAGTTGTTCTGACATTTGTCTTACAGGTGAGGAAAAACCCCGATAAAAACCTCACCCAGAAAAACTGCCCCGACTGGGGATCGAACCCGGGCCCACTGCGTGACAAGGTAGCACGCTACCTCGAGACCACAGCGGTGGACGATATAGATATATATATATATATATATATATATATATATATATATATATATATAAAGAGAACAGTGTTGGACGAGCCAGTATATCCAAAGTGTGGCTAAATATATGTGAACTATGTATGGAGACAAGAAGACGTGCTAAGCTGAAACAGACAACGAGTGTAAAGAACTGAGTAATAAAATAAATAGTGAAGATAAACTTTATTAACAGCGAAATATTTGTGTAAAATCAATGACATTCTGTGAAATAAATAAATTTAATTGAATTATGAACACGTTGAAATCTTTGAGTGAAAATAACATTGTTCAATGTTCCGTAAAATATGACTAATAACACAGAAAATTCTAGTTCTATATTTTTATAGGACGTTACAAGTTGGTCTTTTTAAAAGCAATTCAACTTCAGCAAATTCTTAAGTTCTGCAGTTTGCAGCTTTCGTGTATATTCACATCTCAAAATAATTGCATTTTATATACACTGTAGCTAAAATTGGCTTGTGTTGTATTATTTTATGAGCATATGTTGTCTTGAATATTGTGCCAGATACGAAAAGAAAGTAGAGAAATGCTATTTTCTCTCTCCAGGAGGAATGGAGTTAGATTGAAGAAGGATGGTTATGGCATACTCTTGAAAATATAGTGGTTTGGTAAACAAAAGATCAAGTGATACGATACACTGAAGTCAATATTATGTTTCATTATTTAAAGTTGAACTGCATACAGTATACCGAACAAAATTTCATGCCTTCAAGCACTCAAATTCTTCCTTCCGTTTATAAAGCCAGGGCGCTCTATATTGTTACAGGTTTATATTTACTTCAAGAACAAGCTACTTTCTTCGTTATTAACAATGTTAACAAATGAAAATGTCCTTTATAAAAAAGCTACAGCAACTCCAATCTAGATATTTATTAATGTTTTACGGTCTTCTTCTTATAATTTATTTGTTTATTGGTCTGAATATGATTTCTGGAAAAATGTAGATCTGCTTTAAAGAAGATAAAACAGGATTACAGAATATTGTTTTTTTAAAAATTTCTTAAAGTAAATAAATCAAGCAAGAATAAAACTTTCCATAAAATTTCAAGGCCAATCGGAACCCTTATGAATATTATAATAATTACACATATATCATAGGAACATTTTAAGTTATCTTCCCTTTTCAATTCTTTCTTATAGGCACTTCAATATCTAAAGTAATAACATAAACATTATCATTTTGTTCTTCTAAAAGCATTGTCTTGTCTATGAAAACCTTATTCTCTCCTTTCAGGTACCCTTTTCATTTCTTGACAATCCGACATCCTATAATTTGTTCTACATTTTCTAAAAGAGTATCTTTTGGTCTTTCCCTTAATTTTCCCCCGAAAATGTGCCTTCAGAAATCGTTTTAAGCAAATAATTG
The DNA here is from genome assembly GCA_030220185.1 of Diploptera punctata. NCBI lineage: Eukaryota > Metazoa > Arthropoda > Insecta > Blattodea > Blaberidae > Diploptera > Diploptera punctata. The sequence goes on along the minus strand of JASPKZ010009834.1, from coordinate 581,787 downwards.
GGACAGAGGACATGACAAAAAAATATTCTTTTTTATCCTTGATTTTGAAGATTATTCCACCCAATACTTAATTGACTTGTTTTCTTATCTATCCAATTTATCTTTGGTGATCGTCTCCATAAACATGTTTCTTTTGCTGCCAGTCTCTTTGTCATTTTTTGTCAGTACCCAACATTTACAGGGGTACAACAGCACACTCCTTGTAGGCCCATACTAAAATATAACCTTTCATATATTAGGACTCTTCTTTATACTTAAACTTTTATTTGCAAATGAATTGATCTTATCATCATCTTCATAGTACATTCACGAATTTAGGCCATTTGTTGACCTGTTTCGGTCTCGAGAGAAAACACCATCCAAAAGTCTTTTGAGTGGACGTCCTGGTCTTCTTCTTCCTGCAGGTTGATACGTTAACATTTGTTTGGGTATTCTGTGATATTCCATTCGATGAACATGTTGCATCCATCTTGACATTTAATCAGAAATTTTGTTTTCTATAGGTTCCATGTGTAATTCTTCTAAGATGTCTTCATTTTTTTTGTGATCTAGTAGTGTGTATCCTGCAGTCCTCCGAAGGTATCTCATTTCAGCAGATCTACGTCTCTGTATATCCTTCTGTTTCAACGTCCATACTTCGCTACCATACAAGAGAGTTGGAAGAGCCAGTGTTTTATACACTTTTAATCTTGAATGCTTTTGGACTAACTGTGGCTTGAAGATAGAATTTATTAACCCTAAAATTCTTAAAAATTTAGATATTTTTTGCATTTACATCCTTTTCTTCCTTGATCTTCTCATTAAATGTTTTATTAGCTAATGCACTTATGTAATTTGTATTTCAACTGTTGATGAGATTTAATTGGTGGTTATTCTGTTGTATTTTAAAATTATTAATTTTTGTATTAGTCATAATTTTCCGTCCTGATTTTTTAAAACTATGATATTTGTTTCGTTTGGAATTAATTCTTCATAAAACGTGAATAAAATTTAAATTAATATTGTGAATTTTATTAGGAAATGTGTAAAGTGAATGTTGTATTATTTTAATTATGACATCAGTGTATAGATGGAATTTAATTTAGTTAATTTAAAACTATTATAAGCACAAATTGAACTTAACATACAGATGATGTCACTATTTTAACAATATAAGCAAATTTATGAAGGTAATTGTCCACAGTCGAGTGGTATATGGTGCCACTCCTTGGCGCACAGCTACGAGAGGTCAGCTGATTTAAGTCCCCATGAGAGAATAAATTTTCTCGTAGAATTTTGGCCAGGATGGGAACTCTGCCCTACTAGAAACCAACAAAGTAATAAAATATTGAGATATTGAGTCAATATCTGGTCTTGAGAATGACAGCTTGGCTGTGGAAACTTGTTGACCTTTTTAAACATTAATTGGTGAAATGGGCATATTGACTGTATATATATTTTAATATTTGATCACCAAGAAGATCACTTGTGTATTAAACAACAAAGTAATGGTTGAACTAACACACATGCGTTTATTAATTTAATTTAAATTAATTCAACACCTAACAATCAGTATTATCGAAAATCACGTGACGTGGACCTGCCGAAAATGCTTATATGATTCTTTATATATGCTCTAAAATTCCCCTTACAAACTTCTGGGATTTGTAGAGGGGACTGTGTTGATAATATTTAGAATTGGAAACCATGTCTGGAAACTTAACGTTTCCGTGCTACAGCCGTTTGAAAACAAGTTTTTAACGCGACCACTTTTACAAGTAATTTATTATGAGGCGTGACACAGTACATCACTTGTTTTAAAATTCGATTCATTAATAACCAAAGAAACAAAATGGAAACTGAATCATGACTTGCATTAATAATCCTGGATACACCCTCCACAATCAATTTTTGCAGTTTTCAAAATTTCGAAAAATGTTGACATTAAAAAAAAAAAACACTATGTATTGGATTATTCCATAGGGACATTTTCGATTTAGACGAATCGCCAAGCTATTACTTGTTGAGACTCGTGACGTATGTTGAAGCAATACTTGTTTTCAAACGGCTGTAGCACAGAAACGGTAAGTTTCCGGACATGGTTTCTAATTCTAAATATTATAAACCCAGTCCCCTCTACAAGTCCTAGAAGTTTGTAAGGGGAATTTTAGAGCACTCTGTATACTAGCGAATACCCGGGATGCGCTGCTACGCCTAAATAGATTAAATGTGTTTTATTGTTAGTTGAATAAGCTAGAAGAAAATTACGGGTTAATTAAATTGTATGGTAGACATTACGAGGAACCAAACATGGCGGCTGCAAGAGTCATTTTTCGTCATCATCATCATCATCAATAACAAGGATTAAGCCCAATGGCCTGTTCCGATCTCATTATAGAACGAATTGGTCCTTCCATCTCTTCAATGGTCTTCCCAACATCCTTCTCCCTTTTGGTTTATAATTATACGTTCTTCTTGGTATGCGCTGTTCATTAATTCGTAATACGTGCTGAAGATAAGCATTTTGATAATATTTTATTCTTGCACAGAGATTAAATATATTAAGTTCTGTTCTTATATCTTCGCTTTTCTTTTTATCGGTCCTTTGGTATCCTGCAATTGCTCTCAACATCTTCATTTCTGCAGCCTCTATTTGTTTACTATCTGCCTTTGTTAATGTCCAGGTTTCACATCCATAGATAAGAGATGGAGAGTCATTTTTAATTTCAGAAAAAAATCTTCTAATGAACGGATTTATCTGATTTTTCGAAAATATCTACCTCGGTTTATTTTAATACCATATACTGAGTTTCGTTGTGAAAAACTAATAATAGCGACCAATACAGTGATTTTTAAATGTTCGTTTCAGGTGGATTCCTACACCTAATGATTTTAGAGAATGATAGATAGCGACTGAACACTCTCCATACCTGAAAACTTGTATGTACAAGTTTTCGTGACAATCGACCGATTATTTTTCGAATTTTACGAGCACAAACTTACGCAGTGTGAAAAAAAAAATGTATAAATATATCTCTTAATTTAAAATTTTAATAAACCGGGTAAAATGTTCTTTACGGGGATCCGAGGTTCTCCCTTCCGAAATACCGGTCGAACCGAATGGATTGCTCACCTCTAGTCATTAATTTGGCTAGCCGCAGTTCTGCCCTCCTCACATTTTCAAAACTTTCTCCAATTCTTCTTCCTTTCATGAGATAGGTCTGTTACGGTCTCAATCCAAAGTTTCAAGGGTCCGCCCAAAGGTCTCTTGCCTGGTTGCTGGTAATTTAAGATTTGACGTGGTATTATTGTTCTGCTCATTCGTCTTACTTGAGATTTCCAGTCGTTCCTGTATTTTTGTACATATTCCATGATTGATTCTGTTTGTAATTCTTTGAGAATCTCAGAATTGCTTTCATGGTCTGTTCTTGAGTAACCTGCAGTACGTCTCACAAATTTCATTTATGCCGCAGTTAGTCTTTGTTCATCTACATTGCGAATTGTCTAGGCCTCACTGCCGTAACATAATATGGGTCTTGTCAGTGTTTTATAAATTCTAGTTCGTGTGTGTTGCTGTACTGTGTTTGGCTTGAAAATATTATTTATAATTCTTGTTACCATGTTAAATTTTATAACTTTTGACTGAAATATTTTTCCTCTCCGTATGTAACTTGGTATCCGAGATAGTTAAATGTGTTAGTTTGTTCTAATATTATATTATTAATAACAATTTTACTGCGAAGTGGATTTTCTCCTAGGAAAGCCATGACTTTAGATTTTTCTGTTGAGATTTCCATGCTGTATTTTATTGCAGTTTGGTGTAAAGTGTGGACTGAACGTTGTAGGCCATCTTCTGAATTCGCTATAAACACAATGTCCTCTACAAATAATAGTGTGTCTAAATTATATAATCTATTAAGTGGTATACTGCCATGTGGTTGTAGTCTCCATTCTTTAATAATTGAGTTCATGTATATTATGAAGAGCATTCGTGAAAGACCACCTCCTTGTCTAACTCCTTGATTAATTGGTCTGCATTCCGAGATTTTATTTTCAATCTTAACTTGGATGTATTTATCATAAGTAATGCCACGAGTGATTTCCAAATTATAGATAAATTCACGACTCGCGAAGTATGGAGTAATTTATCTAGGGAATTTGTAAATCAAGAGTGGCATTTGTTAGGACTAGTTAAGGAATAAAATTAAGCTGTTTACTCACAAATCATTATTTAACTATAGTTATTTAAAAATATTTATATATTTAATGTAAACGGCTATGTTTGAAAACAAAAGAGAAACGATAGGTACGCTTCATTTGCTCCTTTTGTTCATCACTGCAACCAGATCAAAATATTATTTATTGCCAAAGGATCGCAATGTTGTAAGAATGCACCGTAGTGGAAAAAATTATAACCAACGTTACAGGTTCCTGATGTTCTATGATGTAAATATGTCAATTATATTTTTCTGCAATGTCATTTCCTGGAAAATAATTCGTTTAAGAAAGTACAAACTATCGTTTCTTTTTTTTTTTATGGTATAATCAATTGTTAAAAATGTTTTTTATATTATCTCTCGCATGCGCTTTCTTTTGACATTCATGCACTATGTATATAATCTGGTAGCCATATTTCTGGGGGAGTCAGTCACTGCAAAGTAATGCTATGACCTATTCAGAATGTTAGAAAGGAGGTGTTTTCTTTATTATGATAAATTCTAGGCGAAACACGACTGTGATTGGTTGTAAATAAAAAATAATTGAAATGTGATTAGTCATTGACTCCCATTTGGGGCATGAGTTAAATAGTCATTGTAAATATCATATATAGATTTTATCAGCTTTTATCCAATTTAACAAAATATATTTTAATTCTGTAAACCAGAAATAAGGGTCCATCAATTTGACTTCCTGGGTAATTAGCTTATTTTACGCAGTCCTGCGTGACGGATATAATTTTTTTTAATACGTTAAAATATTAAATTTAATTTTGAGTCCTTTTTTTGCAGAAGTCTATTGAGCTCTCGCTCTTTTTTCAAACTACATATGGAGTGAAAGTTAACCTTTTTGCGCATTATAGAAGTAGAAGTTACATATGTTCATCCCGGATATCACAAAAGTTTGAAATAGAACTTAATAGGAAAATAATGACTGATAGATTTTCTTCACGTCAAAAAGTTCTCTGTCTTCAATACGTTACAGCCTTTTTTATGCCAGAAAATCCTCTTTCTTGTATTTTCAACGTCGAACTGAAAACTTTATGACAGTTTCACTAGATGGAGAAAAGCGAAGTCTTTAAGGTTCAAAATGATGCATTTCCTCAGCCTGAGTGTATTGACATGTTTTCCAATTCACAGTGTGCATCGAAACGACAGTTTCAGCATGGAATTGCAGTAACAATACCTTGGAGTTCAATCATGTTTAATCTATGTAGTTCTAATCGTCAGCTTGTAGACAAGTGGCGCCATTGTGAATGATGGAGATATTATTTTGAGGGATCGTTATTGGCGCTGGTCTTCAATTTACGTATTTTAAACTAATTGTAAACTGATAACAAAGTGTTGAATTCATAATTAATATCAGTAACTAGTAATACCCGGCGTGCGCTCATACGCCTAAATAAATGAAAATTAATGTGCTTTTATATTCAGTTGAATAAGTACGAGGAAAAATAATTATACATTTATATTTTTAGATGCCCGTGCTGCTTACCAGGCGTTGCTAGGGAATCTACTTATCCCGATCTTCTTGGCATAAATAAGCTGAAAGATAAAAATTAAAGTATTTCTTATGATTAGTTGAATAAATAAAATGAAAAAATATTTGTGAATGTACATCATAATTATTTTAAGATTCCCCTTGTTGATTACCCGGTGTTGCCCGGGAATCTATTTATCTCGATCCTCTTGGCATAAATGAGACCTAAATAAATGAAAATTAATGTGCTTTTATATTCAGTTGAATAAGTACGAGGAAAAATAATTATACATTTATATTTTTAGATGCCCGTGCTGATTACCAGGCGTTGCCAGGGAAACTACTCATCCCGATCTTCTTGGCATAAATTAGCTGAAATACAAAAATTAATGTGTTTTATGTTTAGTTAAATAAACAAAAGTAAAAATGTGTATTGTAATTATTTTTAGATATCCCGTGCTTTTACCCCGGCGTTGTCCGGGAAACTACTCATCCCGATCTTCTTGGCATAAATAAGCTGAAAGGAAAAAATTAAAGTATTTCTTATGATTAGTTGAATAAGTAAAATGAAAAAATATTTATGAATGTACATCATAATTATTTTAAGATTCCCCTTGCTGATTACCCGGTGTTGCCCGGGAATCTATTTATCTCGATCCTCTTGGCATAAATGAGAAAAGACAAAATTCGTTATTGTGAGTTATTCGTAAATGAATACCCGTCATGTGCTGCTATGCTTGCCCGGGAATATACGTACTTGTCTCGATCTTCTTGGTATGAATTAAAGACAAAAATAGTTATTGTGAGTTATCCGTAAGTGATAAACATATACTTTCGCGGATGTTTTTGTAGAGCGTTTTGAGATATTCAATTCTGTGTACATTAATTTCGTATATTTGTTATGGTTTAGGCAGCGTAAGCCATTTAAGTGTCTAAAGAGCTATTTTTTCACGTTTTCCACTACAAAGAGCTATTTTTAAGGGCGTAGGAGTTAAGTATCACAACTCTCTTATAGCCTATGTTCATGCCGGGAATCTCCTGAACATTTTACAAAAAGCCCCATCACAATCGGATCAACTGTATGCCCAAACAAACATTTTTATATATTAGATAAACGAAGGGGTATATGACAGTTATTTTACAAAAAGACGAGTGAAGTACACAAATCGAAATATAAAGGAATAGTCATACTACATCAACAGAATGTCTGTATCGAGCTACTGTTTCAAATCCAAAGTGGTGTATAATATTTTTCATTATTAGTCCAAATATAATTAGAATTTTAATTGGGCGGGGGATGTAAAGACAAAACTGTGTACTGTATTTCAGATACATATCATCACATAGGATGATAAACATCTCCATGGTTACCAATATGAGTAAATAAAACACTGTTTTTCTCACAATGAAAAAAAATGACTCGCATCACTATGCCATATACCCCTTCAAATAAGAGCCTCTCATTTGCAATAATATACAAGGAAAAATCTTTATTCGTGACCAGTTATTCTAGTTAAAATTTCGTCAGAATTTGATAAACGTCTGAGTGTTACATGCAGAAGTCCTGTAACGTAAATATGTTTTATAATCTACTTTCCGTTTTATATGTTCTAGTTTTGATATCTAGGATATGTTTTCTGCTATCTGCCTCAGTGCACAGAGGAGAAATATATTCTGTCTGAAATCCATTCATTTCGAGTTCTCAATATCGTGTTCCATCATACTATAAATGAAAAACATCTGACATTTTAGAAAAAAATAAAGCAGACATACTTGACCGTTCCTCGTTTCATCAAATTATTCAACGTGAAGAAATCAAATACTCCTATCGTGTAACGGTATTTCGTTTCAAGTAAACATTGAATTGAATGACATTTATTACAAACTGAATTTGTAAATGTTGAGAAAATTAACTGAATATCTTAAAAATAATTTGAAAAGCTAAAATAGAAACAATATATATATATATATATATATATATATATATATATATATATATATATTTTACTTATGTAGTCTTTCTTCTATCGCTGATTTTCTTGAGGAAAATAATAGGGCTACGATAGAAAACATAATTAACATACACTGAAGAACACGTTTATAATTCATAAATTACAGTTTATAAATTTAAGGTAATTTACCATCGTATTAGTCTGAAAAACAATTATCCAATAATTACAAAATTTAGTAGTTTGATTCGGAATCTGTCAAAATTGTGGGGAAAAAGAAGAGTGCACACACAGATTATATTTTTATTCCAGAACGGAGGAAGATAACAAATATGAGTCAAAAGGAATCGAGCAACAGATCGGCCAAGATTTGGGAAGAACAAGTTGAGATATTTACATTAGTGTAATATGTATAAATTACTTCTGAGGATGTTTTGGTATAACTGGGCGTGTGTCCTGTCTTGTGTTTGTATGTGTGAATAAGATAAAAGGGTTAACAAAGGTAAAACAAAAAGGAAGAACAATGTAAACGAAAAAAAAAACGAGAAAAAAAGCTCAAAATTAAAAACACAATTGTCACTTTTAACAGAAACCATATCATTACAAAAAGTCAAGGATACTCTGTTTTGTGTAAAATAAGTGTTGTTATATCAGTTAAGTTCATTATTATTATTATTATTATTATTATTATTATTATTATTATTATTATTATTATTATTATTTCATTCCTTATCAACTTAGGCAATATATAAAAAATGAAAAAAATTGTTTGATATGCTTGAGTAAATGGTTGCAAAATTTTGAAAACTTAGAAAAGTTCAACTTCCGTGACAGTGGGTTTTACTGCTGCTGGGATATTATTAAAACTTTCTACCTGCTTCCAGAAATTTGTGCTATCATCGCACACAAAGGAAGCTTCGTTATACATTTCGTATGGTTTCAAAACTGTTGGTTTTCAAGGAAATTAAATTGGCAACTTCCATGAAATGCTGTTATCAGTTTTACGTTAAATGAAATTCAGTTTCTAAATACAAAAGTTTCAGAAGTCTGTTGCTTACAACATTTAAAAATGTTCAAAATTTTTGAAAGCATAATGTAATTTAATCTATTTTTTTATTTTATTTAGTTTTTTATAAAAAAATATTCGTACATATATTATACCATCAAAAAACATAGTACGCTTTAAGGAAGCCTATTTAAGTATAGTTAATAGCGTCGTAAGCTTTGAAATATATCAGGCCAAAAATTAATTTGCTATCATCAAAAGCAAGGTTATCCTTTAGATGTAAATTCAAAATTATCTTTCTAGTTTTGCTCGGTAATTATAGAGTATGCGCGGTAATAAAAGAACAGCTGTGCATTGCTTGTTTTCATTGTAGTCTGGCGCATGTAGCATAATGGCATAAGAAATTGAATTTCCTCATTTTAAGCATGTTGAGAACACAATAAATGCTGCACACTTCAAGAAAATTATTGTAAAGTCTCCAGTTTATATCTATCTATATACGTGGAAGCATCAAGTGTGGCCCTTTTGTGGTGGCTATGATGTTCCCTTTGGGTGACTATTTGACTCAGTGCCCCAAATGGGAGTCAATGACCAATCGCGTTTCAATGAATTTTGATTTACAACCGATCACAGTTGTGTTTCACCTGGAATTTATCAAGTAAGTTTATGATATTAAAGAAAGCTCCTCCTTTTTAACATTCTGAATAGGCTAGATCATTATCTTGCAGTGACTGACTCTCTAAGAAATACGGCTACCAAATTGTATAAACAGTGCACGCATAAAAGCAGATAGTGCTTGCGGGATATAATATAAAACATTTGTAGCAATTGATTATACCACAAAAAAAACATTGTTTGCATTTTCTTAAACGTATTATTTCCAAGGTAATAACGTTCCAGAAAAATATAATTGACATATTTACATCATAGGACATCAGAAATTAATTAATATACAGTTTCATGTGTTTCATTGTTTCTCAACTAGGGTGCATTCTTACAATGTTGCGATCCTTTGGCAATAAATACGTGTATAGTATAAAATGATCTGGTTGCAGTGAAGAACAAGTGAAACATAACAAACGTTTCTCATTTGTTTTCAAACATCGCCGTTTACATTAAATATATAAATACTTTAAAACAACTGTATTTAAATAATTATTTATGAGTAAACAGCTTAATTTTATTCGTTATGTAATCCTAACAAATGCCACTGTTGATTTCCAAATTCTCTCACTCCTCACTTCGTGAGTCATGAATTTATCGATAATTTGGAAATCACTTGTGGTATTACTTATTATTAACACACTATTTATTAATACACCCGCGGATTCCAAGGCTGAGCGTTTTAGCCCGGCTAATTTTGAAGGGAAGTCCGAAAAAAATATTATCGAATAGTGTGTGAGGGTATTTGTATGTTGAATAATGTCAGAACACTACGTTTATTTATGGTGTTAAATTTGATTTGGAGAGCAGCTGTTGACTTACATATTATTGATTTGGGTCCATGAAAGTACCCGTGGTTCTTCCGGTATTATTTTTAGTGATGTTGGTATAATAGTGTATGTTATGTTTGTGTTGTATATTGTTTTGGCAGTGGTGTCGTCTCGAGTTTCTTCCTCAGTGGATATTATTTCTAATTTGTGATTGTTGTGGAATTATTTCGTTTAAATCTTCCTAAAAATCCATATCCCTCATCCGGTGTGAATTTGGAAGCATTGGGGTAAGTGTTTACTGGTGGAGTAAATAGCTATTCCGACATTTCTCTTAGCGCTAAGAAAAACCACCACAAAACCTTATCAGAGCTTAAACTAGACTCTATAGTTTTATAGTCTTGCCTATATCCGTAAATCCTCCACTTGGTACAAGTGAACTCACTAGCGGGAATTTCATTGTCAGCTAGTGGAATGTGGTTAGCACATCGCCTCACAAAGGAATATAGCAGGCAACTGGATTATTACTTGGGTGGGAAAGACCCATTAAATTTTGCTCACAGACTATAATTTAGGTTTGACGTTCTATTACGAAAATCTTATGACTCGTAACCCTCCCGCAGGACGTGTTCCTTGGATTTTTCCTTCATGAAAATCCATCGATCCGGCAGGGTTTGAACCCGTGGCTTCGCTACCAGAGGCAAAGAACTTAACCCCTATACCACAATGGCTCATCTAGAATATAAACCCTACACACAAAATTCCCTATTCGAATTAAAATGCTTTGCACGATTTTGAAAGTTTAAAAATCCCACAATTTTGTTGATTTTGTAATATTTATCTTAGACAAATAGCTTAAGGATATTCTCCATTTGGGTTGGATATCAACATGTCCCACTTTACATGTTAATTTAATTTAATATTGAAATAAACTAAATGTTTTGAGCGTTTAATAAACAAAGTTTCTTATTATAAAAACAGCTGAACCTTGAAGTTGAGATATATTTAATCAGTAAACAGAAGTCATAAATGACGTGCTAAGCAACACAAATAAATATTACAGCCTAATTGGCTAGTGGTCAGCGTTTCTGACTACTGTTGATGAGATCCCGGGTTCGATTCCCGGTCAAACCATAGGAATTTGTCCTTAAAGGGAATCAATCCTATGGTTGCTCAAGATCTGGAATTTAGGTTAAGTTTAGGTTAAGAACTCCTGGCGCTTCATTTATAATTGATCATCCATCATATCATCGGAGTAACGTAACTCCGCCTTCTAGGCGCCCCAACTTCAGAAGAAGGTTACAATTAAGCCAATTCCAGGAGAGAACACCAGAAATGTCGGTATGACAACCTGGGTCATTTAATTAAAAAATAAAAAAAAATATTTTGTAAAGAGTGCACCGCTGTGATCTCGGGGTAGCGTGCTGCCTTGTCACACAGCAGGCCTGGGTTCGATCCCCGGTCGGGACAGTTTTTCTGGGTGAGATTTATCGGGGTTTTTCCTCACCTGTAAGACAAATGTCAGGAAAACTTTAAGGTCCAAACGGTCCCCGAAATCATATGGCCATCGCAATCGTCATCATTCATATTGATCTTAGGTTAAATTTAGGATTAGGGACTCTCCTGGCGCACCATTATCATCACCACCACCCATCATATCGGGGCAACGTAACCCCGCCTTCCAGGCGCCCCAACCTCAGAACTGGGTTACCAAGTACGCCATGCCAGGAGAGCAACCACGAATGTCAATAGGTAAACCTGGAGCATTTGAAAAAAAAAATAGTAAAGAGGCTAACAACTTAGATTGCTGTTCCTATGGACAGAAATTAAGAAATATCTAGTACGAATGCAGCCGGATGGTACGCCAAGTGCCTACTATGTTTTCCGCACCATAGAGAGGGAAACATTAGTAATGAGAACTTCAATATGTTATTTTACGCATTAGTGCGTTCTGTTGTACTTACAGCAATTGCGACCATGCTTGAAAGTTCAACTTCTTACATTTATGAGTTGCCAATCAAATTAACTATACTGTAATATTACATATTACCGACCTCGTGAGGGAAGTAAAATCACTGCCATTTATGTATACTACGTACACTGTATATACAAAAATATATCCAAAAGTTAGTGTTAATACAGGGTTCCCACAAATGCTCTTTCGGGTGTAAATTGACTGATGGTGTGTGATTTCGAAAGAAGTTCAAGTAAAGAAAATGGAAATGGGTTGGAAATGTTTTGAGAATGGAAGATGGAAATATACTAAAAACAGCTATTGATTGGAATGCACAAGCAATGGCCAGAATAAGAGGAAGACCCAGAATTACCTGGTGAAACACTATGAAAAGGGAAGTTGAACAATTGGGAAAGTTTTGGAGTTAATGTACTGGTAAGGAATAGAATCCGTTGGGAAGCCTTCATGCAGGCCCTATGCTCCTGGAGGTTTGATCGGAATTACTCCTACTACACTATAATAATGACAACTTTTCATTGAAATCCTATATATTTAACCGTCGATGCCGGTGAACTAGTGATTACCATGCTCATCTATAGTACCAAGGTTCGCGAGTTCAAAACCGTTCAAGATCGAATGGATATTTTTCGAATGTAAAAATCTTGAGAATGGATTCCTTCGGTAGGGAACAAAAGACACGAGTTCCGTGTCTGTAAATCACATAAAAGAACTTAACTAATGACCATTATTATTATTATTATTATTATTATTATTATTATTTTATTTAGGAATATTCTACAATACAGTGTTTCTCCTTCAACCTAAAGTGATTTGTCGCCAGAGGTTCCTGTCTAAATCAGCTTCTTCCCTCAATTCCATACTTCTCTTCACTCCATCCATCCATCCATCCATCGTTCTCTTGCCCTGCCTCTTCCACTTCTTCCATTAGCTGTCCAATTAAATATCTTCTTTGGTATTCTCTCTTCTTCCATTCTTATGAGGTGTCCATACCATTTCAGACATTACTATTATATTCGTTATGCTTAATATAAATGTGTGTGTGAATATTGTGTTTTGTCTTAATTTATGCTGTCGCGGAGGAGGCCCTGACATTGACCTCATTTGGGGAGGCCATCCATGCCCTTGACTGGTCAAAAAAGTGTTTATGTGATCCATAGTTAAAATTACTCTCCCAACACGTCGTGTCACTTTGAGGTCCGGGTGGCATGTAGCACATAAAAGTATCTGTAAGGTGAGAGGGTAAACTGCGTCAACAACAAAAAACAATAGAACTTAAGCCTAAAAAAGAGAGATACCTAAACCAAATTTGTTTTACAGTGAAGATTTCTGGTTGATTTTCTAATTCTTACAGCTATTTATCGGGAGGATAAACAAAGAAAATCCACCGCTGTGGTCTCGAGATAGCGAGCTGCCTTGTCACGCAGCGGGCCCGGTCGGGACAAGCTTCTTGGGTAAGGTTTCTTTCCGGGGTTTTTTCTCACGTGCTGCTTTGAGGCCCAAAAGGTACCCGAACATCATCTGGCCATCATAATCATCATCATCCTTCGCCGGTGTGGAACGCAACGGGAAGCTACCACACCTATAATTCACTAGTAAAACTGCAAGCATTGCATGAAAAGGATATGATTGCAGTGAAGGGCCTGCCCTAGTGTAGGACACTATAGAAAATAAGGAAAAATGATTCATAATAAATAACATAAAAACAAACTAAATTCACGCGCAAAGTAGTAGGAAATATAATTAGAAGTTAAAGGATATGTTTCTTCCTTTCTAAATAACTTAAGTGCTTCTCTCTTTCGCGCTCAGATTTGAATTGCAACATTAATGGCCTTATCTGTTAAATAAAATTATGCATTTAACCATGGGTACTAGGGTTATAACTTTTTGACTTTTGTGAAATTAAATATTTCCTGTGCAATAGATGAGTGAACGTTTGCTTAAAACCATCGAAAATGGCTTTCATTTCACTGATCTTCAAAAAAAGGTCACCCCGAAATTAATATTAAATATTATTACAAATATTTTGGGGGTGACCTTTTCTTGAAGCTCAGTGAAATGAAGGCCTTTTTCAATGGTTTTATGTAAAAGTCACCCATTCATTGCACAGGAAATATTTTACACTCATTCATTGCGCAGTAAATACTTTATTAACAGAAGTCCAAAAAGTTATAACCCTAGAGGGTTAAAACTTTTTGGATTTTTGTGAATTATAAAATATTTTCTGTGCAATGAATGCGTGAACCTTTACTTAAAATCATTGAAAAAGGTCTTCATTTCACTGAGCTTCTAGAAAAGGTCACACCCTAATCAATATTAAATATGGATATATAAATATGTTTGGGGGTGACCTATTCTTGACGCTCAGCGAAAAGAAGGCCTTTTTCAACGGTTTTAAGTAAACGTTTATCCATTCATTGTACAGGAAATATTTTATTTCACAAAAGTCCAAAAAGTTATAAACCTAATTGGTACTGGCATGAGAAATTGAATTGAGGCGTTTCAATTATAATATATGTTGATAGCGTGCTGAGGTCAGAATACGTATGGTACACTTGCAGCAAAATTTTATAAGGCCTGGAGCATAAACGCTTCAAACAAATATACCCTATTCGAATCAAAATCATCTGCTCAAAGTTTAAAAACCCTCGCAAATTTGTTGATTTTATTATATTTAACTTTGTAAAATAGCTTTAGGATGTTCTCCTTTGGAGTTGGACTTTAACATGTCCTCAGGTTTGCATGTTAATTCAATTGCATGTTAATTCAATTTAATGTGAAATAAACTTAATGTTTTGAGGGTTTTATAAACACAATTTCTTGTTGTAAAACAGCTGAAGTAAAGATTCCCTCATTGCATAGCCATTCCCCGGGATAAACTGCAGATTTAAACCAGAGGTATCTTATTAAGATGCTAACTTTGTAAAAACAAATAAGTATTACCCATGTGGTGGTCTGAATTCTCTTCCCAATGCTAGAGTTTAAGCGACTTTATAATCCACTGCGAATCGCTAGCGGCCTCTATTACAGTAAAATGTAATTATTACAAGTAATTGAATTTCCAAAGCGGAGTTCTCATTTGCCTGCCCTACACTCCCCCAACACCACAAACTTTCATCTGCACACTCAGTTTTACAAGTCTCCAATCTAACCTAGCATAATTTATATTATTGAATGCAGTAACAAATAGGCATATTTACGACTAGCTTATCCAGTACCATGTAAACATTTACCTGCATACAGTGTGTTCTGAAAACGTATGGCAATATCCCATTGGTTCAAAATAAATAAAAAAGAAATAAATATTGACATTATTTGTAGTAGTGGGGGAAAGGTCGAATTTCTTTAATCCAACGTCACAACATTTCACACAAATGTCCTAATATTCAATGTTCTTATGAACATGCCCCTGTGTTTTAGCCTTAGGCTTGGATTCTATGAAGTAGTCCCCGTTCGGGGAAACGAATGAGGAACTACTTTACCTCCGGAATATTTTACCCCAAGGTAAAACGCCCATGTCCGGGCTTCTTGAAAGTTCAATTTTTTATTTCACTGAATATAATTAATATTTATAGGATTTGTATTTTTTATTTCTTCTTTAGTTATTCTTTATAGAGATGATTATATACATAGAGATTTAAATATTAATCGATTTATTTTTCTCGTTCTTTTATTTGTTATATAATGTTTTTGATTATGGTGAAAGATCGTAACTCTTTTGACAAAGTTACTTTCTTCTACTGACTTATCTCCTTCAACCTATCCGGCATGGGTAACGCCTTCGGCAGTAATGCTATCACCTGCATAGCTCTGGGGGTCATTTCGGCATGTAAGCCACTCCACCACGACAAGGAAAAATATATCATAATAGTGAACTACACGATCTTTATAATATAGCCGGATATAATAAGAACAGTTAAGTCTCGTAGACTGCGATGGGCAGGGCATGTGGCACGAATGGTAATGGAAGAGGAGCATGGAAGCTTCGTGCAGGAAAACCAGAGGAAAACGTTAAGTTGGTAGACCAAGAATGAGATGGGAGAATTACATTAACCATGATTTGAGAGACGTAGATTATACAGGGGATGAATGGAAAATATTAGTTCAGGATATGGGATGTATGTAGAGCTTATGTTCATGCAGCCATGAACCTACGGGTGCGATAGCACCAGTGATTTAGTTAGTTTACTATTCACACAAAAATTCCAAATCTTAATTTCTTTTCCAATATATCTTTATAGAAACGCATAATTTTCTACTGTAAGAGTATATTACACAGTTTAAATTAAAATAACTTGTTTACACTCACTGATGAGCGCAATATTCACCTCCCTCAAATCATGGATAATGGGGTGTAAAAACGACGTAATAATTTTTGATAAAAATAAATGTCTGCAATCTTGGCAAACATATTTTGAGGGAATATTAAATTGCTCCTTACCCAACACTAACAACACCTCTCAAATTAGTAATTATAAGGTTCAGAATATAATAAAAGAACCAAAAAGAATTTAACTGAAATAGCATTCCGACATTAAAATTTGGTAAAGCAGCAGGAAAATATAGATTTTTTATTAGCAAGTCGAAATTAGGTGGATCTATCATATAAAAAAACTACTTCAAATAAATTTTATATCTGGGAACAAGAAAAATTCCAGAAACCTAGAGATAACACCATTATAGTCCTCTTACGTAAAAAATAACATATATACAGATGTGATAGCTATAGAGGCTTTGCTTTATTAAACATTATATAAAATAAACCATATATAAAATTGTCTCGCACATTCATCACAAAATCACATCATACATTCTAGAATGCGTTGGAGATCATCAATCAGATTTTATTCAAGAAATATGAACGGTTTACCAAATTTTCACTCTCCAGCAGTTAATATCAAAGTATGCGGAATTTCGGAGATACGTACATTTTCTTTTTCTTTATTTTGAACAGTAATCCACCGCTGTAGTCTCGAGGTAGCGTGTTGCCTTGCCACACAGCGAGCCCAGGTTCGAGTCCCGGTCGGGATAGGTTCCTCAGTGATGTTTTTCCGCACCAATAAGACAAATGTCAGGTAGCTTATGGTCCAGCGGTCCCCGAAAATCATCCGGCCATCATCATGATCCTTCTTATCATCATCATCATCATCCTTCACTAGTGTGGAAAGCAACGAGAAGCTACCACATCCATAATTCCCAAGTAAAGCTCCAAAGCATTGCAGTGAAAGACCTGCCCTCGGGCAGAATTACTATGGATGAATATAACAGTATTAGAAGACACACTCACCTCAGCTGAGAATGGAATACTTCACAAGTTAATTCAATTTAATAATATTGAACATAGAAGGATATAATGGCAGAATTGAAATGAGTAGCTAATCGTCCGACAGATTTGATATTCATGTTAGAATTAAAGAAGTTGATGGATTATCCCCAGTTCTGTTTAATTATGTTATCGAAAATGCTTTATAGAATGTAAAGCTACTAGATAATAGTATTTTTATGCGAACAAATATTTAAGACATCTGCTTAAGCGGATGATGATGCACTCACTGGTTGGGGAAACAGTTGAAAAATATTCAACATCTATTCTCAGTCCTTATTAAGCACGTAAAAGAAGCTGGACTAAAAGCCAGTGCCTCAAAAACCACACACACACACACACACACACACACACACACACACACACGCACACGCACACGCACACGCACACGCACACGCACGCACGCACACACACACACACACACACACACATATATATATATGGATATTTCAAGACAATCCAGTAACAATAATTATATGAAAATAAATAACTGGAAATTTGAAAAAAATATATGGTAATCATTTTAATTTAAAAAAATGCATCAAAAATAAATTGTTCACGACTTATTCAGTTAACAGTCTGAATGAAGTTTTAAGCTCTAAGCCAACTAGCTGTTTGTATGAGTATCCAGTTTTACATGTGTAGATGCTTTATCCATTCTCTGAAAATCAAACAAAACTTTTTTTAATATTGACAATAATCTGCAGTTTATATTAATACGTAACTTGCTATTAATTTTTAATTTTCATGCCTTAAACCTTTTTTTGTTCAGTGCCACCTGTTTGTCATTCGACATTTCGGGTATTTTCTCCCGGCATTGTCGTATTGTAACCCACTTCTGAGGTTGGGGCGCCTGGAAGGTGAGGTTACGCTGACCCAATGATATGATGGGTGATGACAATGAATAATGATGCGCCAGGAGAGACCTTAAACCTAAACTTAATCTAATGAGGTGAATATGATATTTGTGGGCAGACGATATTCGGGGACCGTTTGAGCCTTTAGTATCCTAACATTTGTCTTACACGTAAGGAAATACCCCGTACAAAATCTCACCCAGGAAACTTGTCCCGAGCGGGGATAGAACCCGGGTCCGCTGCGTGACAAAGCAGCACGCTACCTCGAGACCACAGCGGTGTACATGCCGTAAACATTATATATTGTATTATTTAAAACTTTGTTATATTTATTTACACAATACAGGGGGATATTGTCGTGTTACTGACAAATTGTTAAATTATAACATGAAATTTAGTTTTATCATTTTTATTTATTCAAATACCGAAAATAATCTACAGAAAGGTCTGTATGAACTTAACAAAATTACAGAAGAATATGGATTAAAGATATCTACAGAAAAAACAAAAATTATGGCATTTCAAGGTGTAGATCCTGTCAGAAGTAAAATTGTACTGGACAATAAAATTTTGGAGCAGGTGAATAATTTTACATATCTAGGATGCAATATCTCATATGAAGAAGAAAAGGATGTAAATGCAAAAATATCTAAATTTTTAAGAATTTTAGGGTTAATAAATTCTATCTTCAAGCCACAGTTAGTCCAAAAGCATTCAAGACTGAAAGTGTATAAAACACTGGCTCTTCCAACTCTTTTGTATGGTAGCGAAGTATGGACGTTGAAACAGAAGGATATACAGAGACTTAGATCTGCTGAAATGAGATATCTTCGGAGGACTGCAGGATACACACTACTAGATCACAAAAAAAATGAAGACATCTTAGAAGAATTACACATGGAATCTTTAGAAAACAAAATTTCTGATTGTAAGTCAAGATGGATACAACATGTTCATCGAATGGAAGATCACAGAATACCCAAACTAATGTTAAGATATCAACCTGCAGGAAGAAGAAGACCAGGACGTCCACTCAAAAGACTTCTGGATGGTGTTTCTCTTGAGGTCGAAACAGGTCAACAAATGGCCTAAATTCGTGAATGTACTATGATGATGATGATGATTTTTATTTATTAATAATAATGATGATGATAATAATAATAATAATAGTAATAATAATAATAATAATAATAATAATAATAATAATAATAATAATAATAATAATAATGCTTCATTTTATCTGACAGAGTTAAGACCATAAGGCCTTCTCTTCTACCCAATCAGCGAATAGTAAAATTATACAAAAATTACATATTTTTACAATTTTAAGATATTATTAAAATATAATATATAAAGAAGGTGAATGGCCCGAAGAATTGACTGAGACAGTGTTAATACCAATACCGAAGAAAACCAATGCAAAGAAATGTAAGGGGTTCAGGACCATCAGCTTGATATCACACTCTGCAAAGATTCTCCTGCGAATACTGAATCGAGGTTTACGTTCTACGATGGAAAGTGAATTGGAAGAACAACAGTCTGGCTTCAGGAAGGGAAAGGGTACAAGAGATGCAATTGGATTGATACGAACAATAGGAGAAAGATATATAGAAAAAATAAAGACGGTTATGCAGTATTTGTTGACCTGAAAAAGGCCTTTGATAGAGTAAATTGGAATATACTCCTGAAGATCTTGAAGAAAATTGACGTGAACTGGAAGGAGAGGAGGCTCATAAGTAGTCTTTATATGAAACAGCGAATAAAAGTGAGGATAGGAGAAGAAATGTCAGAGGGAAGAGGAATTGGAAGGGGGTAAGGCAAGGATGTCCTCTATCACCTACTCTTTTCAACATATACCTGGAAGACCTAATGAAGAACTGCTTCAGCAATACGGGAGGCTAAACATGGGAGGAAGAAGAATAAAGTGCATAAGATTTGCTGATTATATGGCTTTGCTAGCAGATGATGCAGTGACACTGAGGAACATGCTGATGGAGCTAAATGATAAGTGCGAGGATTATGGAATGAAGATAAACATAAATAAGACGAAGACCATGATTATAGGAAAGAAACCAAGGAAGATAAACATGAGGATTAAATATGAAGCCATTGAGCAAGTGGAGAGCTTCAAATTCTTGGGTTGTACTATCAGTAGTAAAACATGAACTGCGGTCAAGAAGTAAAGCAGAGGATAGCAATGGCAAAAGAAGCTTTCAACAAGAAGAGAAGCATTTTCTGCGGACCTTTGGCAACAGAATTAAGGAAGAGGCTAGTGAAGTGCTTTGTGTGGAGTGTAGAATTGTGTGGTCAGAGAATCGGACATTACGACGGAATGAGGAAAAGCGACTGGAAGCTTTTGAGATGTGGATATGAAGAAGAATGGAACGTATAAAATGGACAGACAAAGTAAGAAATAGACAGAGTGGGTGAAAGAAGAACAATGCTGGACTCATTAAAAAGAGGGAACAAAATTGGATTGGCCACTGGCTAAGAAGAAACTGCCTGCTGAAGGTTGCTCTAGAAGGAATGGTCAATGGAAAGAAAGAGGTAGAAAAAGACATCAGATGATAGGCAATATTAAAATAAATGGTTTGTATGCAGATACAAAAAGGAAAGCTGAGTTAAAGAAAGAGTGGGAATGCTGCGATTGCAGTGAAAGACCTGCTCTTGAGCAGAACACTATGAACGAATGAATTAAAATATAGTCTAAACAAAAGACAATGCTGATGTGATCTAATATTAGCTAATACTAACAAAAACATGGAATATAATAAAATTAAAATGATATAAAATAAAGTAAGTAAAGCTTCACAGACGATTATTTACAAAATGCTCTATATAGTTGTTATGCAGTTAATGTTTTCATTGTGTCGAACTTAAGATATCTGTTAATTTGGATTTAAATAATGACAGCGATTGACAGTCCCTGACATGACTGGGAAGTGAGTTCCATGCTCTAGTCATAGATATTGTGTAAGATTCAGAGTATAGACCTATCCTGTGCTGTGGTATCAAAAGTAAGAAGAGTCTTGTGATCATGTTCATAAATTGTGATGAGCCGATAAATTTTGAAAACATGTTGATAAACAACTTGGTAAATATGTGTGCAGGATTTGGAATAGTAAAGCATGTGAATGTAAAGTTCTTCTGTCATTTAGATGTAGCCATGATAAGGCCTGAAATGAAGGAGACATGTGGTCATAACGGAAAATTACAAAAAAGAACTAAGTACTTATGGTTCTAATATTGTTTGAAGCAACTGTATAAACATTCATATATGTATGTTATTTAAATAAATTTAGGATTATATTTACTCCATTCTATTCAAGATAAGAAGAGTCATTTGAAATATTTCTTATAACATTTTTACAAATAATAGTTTGGAGTTCACCACTTGAGGGAATCTGACACCAGGTGGAGTGCGTGTGATCAATAACAATCCCCAGGAGCTTGGCCCAGCTTACGGAGCGGAAGACAGAGTGGGCCCTTGGGCCGTCATGTATATACGCCAGTTAGATGTAGGGTCATTTGATCTTGGCTGGGACTGAACCTCAGATATTCAACTCTCAGATAGACCCCTCACATCACATGCTCCATTTCACATGTGTAATGTTAGGCCTAATTCTGTTCGTTATAATAATATTTGTAAAAAACTTCACTCTGGTTTATGGGAACCCAACTCAACATTCTCAAAACATTTTTTATTTTTTAATACATTTATAAATAATAATTTTTTACTAGATAAGCTTTTAATCTCGTACCGGTCTCATATATTTTAATTGAAAAGTTGGTTCCATTTGTTTCTCGACCTATCCACATTTCTTCTACCTTCTGACTTACATATCTATGTAGTTCATATATAAACGATTGTATGTCTGTCTGTCCTATATAGACTTCTAAATCGATCAACCGATCTTCGTGAAAATTTGTATATACAGGTTTTCAGATATGGCGAGTGATTAGCCGTTATATGTTAGGTTCTAAAATCATTAGTTGTAGGAGTTCATCTGAAACGAAAATTTAAATTTCGCTCTACCGATCGAAGTTTTCGATGTTTCAGAACAAAACTTGGAATATCCTATTAAAATAAACCGAGGTAGATATTTTCCAAAAATCAGCGAAATCCGACAATTAGAAGTTAAAGTTTATCAGAAATTTGAAAAAAAAATTGACTAGCAACCGCCATATTTGATTAGTCGTAATGTATATCTTTGTATATATAATTCTTCAGGCATGGCGAGTGTTTGGCGCTACCTATTATGCTCTAAAGCCATTAAGTGTAGGAGTTCATCTGAAACGAAAATTAAAAAAAGCGTAGCAGTGTACACCGGGTATTAGCTAGACTAAAATAAGCTTTGATAAGTTTTGGTATTCCATCTGCTTTCATTCTGTGAACATCCTCTCTTCAACTATTCCCAAACTGCTCTATTTTATCCATTAGCTTAATAATACGATCGTATTTAATTCAATGCTGATATCATTTCCTTTTATCCAGAAGCATGAAACTGGCCACAGTTCTTAATAAATTTCAGTTATGCCTGCATATATATATATATATATATATATAATTATATCTTGATGCTTTAGGATGGTATTTTTATTTATTTTTTTATAATTTTCAAAATGTTGACTTTTTTGGCATCCAGATGCCATCTGTCCATGAATGTTATTCGAAATGTATCACCAGTGATCACTGCTGAAACTAAATAAATTATTTGAACTCACTGTCACTATGAAACCCGTAGCTTCATGGCCGCCCGGATATAAGCTCTCCATATATCCCCACTCTGAGCTAAAGTTTTCCAATCGTCTTCTGTATAATCGACTTCCCTCAAATCATGGTTAATGATATTCTCCCGTCTCATTCTTTGCTACAACTGGGCACTTTCCCTCTGGTTTTGCTGAAAGAAGTTTTCAACCCCCCTACTTCATTCCTTGTCCCGCGCCGTAGCCGAGTGGTTAAGGCAGGAAGCCTTGGCGCAGAGCTACGGGACTTGCACTGGTTCGAGTCTCCATGGGGGAAGAAATTTTCTCATGGTATTTCGGCCAGTATGGGACCGGTGCCTACCCAGCATCGTGAGGCATTTGGGTAGCTACAATAAGTAGCGGCTCCAGGTTAAGAAAACCAGCTATAACTGCTGGGGGACTCGACATGCTGACCACATGTCACCCCTACACTGGCTGATTATCATCTATCTCTGTGATTGACACATGTGGATGTGAGGCCAGCAGCCGGCTGGTAGGCTAAGGGCCCTCTAGGCCTGTCGCGCCAGGAGTTTTTTTTTTATTTCATTCCTTACTCGTATCACATGTCATGCCCGTCGCAGTCAACAATTTTCGTATAGTAAACTTCGCATTCAAATATAAAAAGATGTAATTTTAGAGTTAAAATCGTAGTTAATTATATAACAGGAGCACTAAAAAACACCAAAAAAGAACTTTGAAAAATGATACAAGAAAAGACTATATAATGAAATTTTACAAGACAATGGCAGTTCGTATTATTACTAGGGATCGTAAATATGGACGTTACCAACACAACAATCTGCGACAATCCAAACTGCTGAAATGAAATTCCTCAGACCAACAGGAACAGACAAAAACACAAGACAGCAACTAAAACTAGAAGCATTAAACGCAACAATAGTGAAATAAAAAAACAAACTGGAAAGAACTCTTAGCAAGGATGACTGACAACAGAATACCAAAAGCAGCATACAACCATTCACCATGAGGAAGAAGTTTGGGAAGACCAAAGAAAGGATGGAAATAGCAGCAATTTGGAGCCGAAACAGGCTAATAAAAAGCCTAAACCGTGACGAAGAAGAAGAAGAAGAAGAAGAGGAGCCTGGACAGCAGTAGGTTCTGATAAACTAGGGTTACCATCTCACCTCAGGTTCCAAGGTTCCCGGGTTCAAATACGGGATCAATGGATTTTTCAAGGCGTAAAAATCCTGAGTATTAATTCTTCAGTTGGGAAAAAAGCCAATGAGTCCCGTATAGAAAATTTACGGCAAGTGGAAGTCTACTTCTAGCCTGAAATAAGAGTTCAATAAAATGTTAGCTATTTCATGCCTAGAGATGAATTGTGTTGGTAAAGACATTTTAAAGATGATTATTAATAAATGTGCTAAGGCAGAGATGAATGGTTTATAATAAAGTTTATTAAAATCTTCTTCTATCTTGTAAGCCCATGTTTCCCTTAACAGAGATTTAGGCGCTCTCTCCCTACAGGGAAGAATTTGAACCAAACTAATTTAGTTACAGTTATTATCGTATAGATGTCATTTCAGTGATCCGTGGTCAGCGTTCCGCCTCATACTGACATCTAGGAAACCAAGGTAGTACTAGGACGTGAAAATTTGGTAAATTTTGCTTAAGGGGTCTTTTCATTCAGGCTTAAGGATTTTTACGAACCTGAAAATTTTCAAACTCGGAACCCACGGCTTAAAGTCCCTCCCGGAGGACTTGCTCCTTGGATTTTTCCATCCTTAAAAAAAAATCCATCCACCCCGGCCGGATTTGAATCCGCGACCCTCGGGACCAGAGGCAAGGAGCATAACCAGTAGTCCACCGCGGCAAAATACAGAGAATATATTATTTTTTTCCACACAGCTCTTACGTTTATTTTTTTTGTAAGCCCATAATTTCCCTTTACAGAGATCTAGGTGTTCTCCCCCTACAGGGAAGAATTTGAACCATACTAATTTAGTTACACTTGTTTTCATATAGATGTCATTTTGAGTGGTCCGTGGTCAGTGTTCTGCCTCATACTGACATCTAGGAAACCAAGGTAGTACTAGGTCGGGAAAATTCGGTAAATTTTGCTTAGAAGACTTTTCATTCAGGTTTAAGGATTTTTAGGAGCCTGAAGATCTTCAGTCTCGGGACCCACGGCTTAAAGTCCCTCCCGCAGGACTTCCTCCTTGGATTTTTCCGTCCTAAAAACCCATCGACTCCGGCCGGGTTTGTAACCGCGACACTCGGGACCAGAGGCAAGGAGCATAACCGCTAGTCCACCGCGGCCGACCTCTTACGTTTATGAAAAAATTAAAAATAAATATTTTTAATTTAGTCCACAATTGTGGTCTCGAGTTAGCGTGCTGCCTTGTCACGCAACGGCCACGGTTTCGAACCTCGATTGGGACAAGTTTCCTGGGTGTTGTTTTTTTTTGGAGTTTTTCCTCACCTGTAAGATACATATCAGAAAACTTTAAGTCCGAAACGGTCCCCGAACATCATGTGACCATCATTATTAAATTCACCTCATTAGATTAAGTTTAGTATTGAGGCCTCTCATGACGCATCATTACCGTCATCATCACCTACTGTCCTCCTCCGTAGAGTTTTGCGCTGGGAGGTAGGGTATTCTTGCCATTCGGTTTGCTACTCTTGCAGGTAGTTTCTTTTTTTTTTTTCCTACAACTGATCGAAATAAAGTATTATTCATTCACAAATATGCAGTTTTCAGTTTGCGGTTTTCTGTGACTGTGTCTTTCATAGATAGAGCGAATGTTTTCAATATAATTGTACTTCCTTCCTGACTGGTGTTGTCACCAAGTATGCATCCCCACACCACATTCCTTTGAACGCTAAGGTCGTCGGATGATGACAATATCACCGGGGCAGCGAATTTTCGCCTTTCAGGCGCCTCAGCCTCAGAAGTGCGTTATAATAACACCAATGCGAAGAGAGAGTACAAGAATGCCGAAATTACTACCTGATGACATGGCATAAAAATGAATTAATAATAAAACCTAATTATAAATGCTTCAGGATCATTATTCCTTTCATTTTCATCTAAATTGTTCAAGAACATATTCCATTGATTTGCATATGTTGTTTTTATAGGCAAAATATTGGGTCTGTATCAGGCTATACAAAGAGGTGAAATCTGAAATTTGGAGAGAATTAACTTAGTTCCATACTGAACTTCACTGCTCAATTAAAGAAAAGTGAACTTGTTTTATTTACAAGTTGCTTATTAATTTAGTTTGCGTGGAATTTAATTAAAAACCGAGACATATCCTTGTTTTGTTAATACAAACCCACACTGTAGCTTGTTGAAACCTCGGCTCTCTGTAGAAGCATGCAGCAAATTAATATGTACTGTTATCGTCTACAGTAAATGTACAGTTCTGCGCCGTATGGCGAGTACAACAGCCAAATGTTATTAATAAATACTCGTTTTAAAATCTTCTTTCGAAATTTTGCCGGTTATTATATACTCAATAAAATAAATATGGAAGCTGTACTTTTTAAGTTCATAATTGTTTTTTATACCGTTGAGGTTATACTTACTTACTTAATACTTTTTTTTTCAAATGCCCCAGGTTTGTCATTCGACATTCCTGGTTTCTCTCCTGGCATGGCGTACTTCTAACCCAGTTCTGAGGTTGGGGCGCCTGGAAGGCGGGGTTACATTGCCCCGATGATATGATGGTTGATGATGATAATGATGCGCCAGGAGAGTCCCTAATCCTAAACTTAACCTAAGATGAATATGAATGATGATGATTGTGATGGCCATATGATTTCAGGGAACCGTTTGGGCCTTAAGTTTTCTTGACATTTGTCTTACAGGTGAGGAAAAACCCCCATAAAACTTCACCCAGAAAAACCGTTCCGACCGGGGATCGAACCCGGGCCCGTTGCGTGACAAGGCAGCACGCTACCCCGAGACCTCAGCGGTGGACTTACTTAATACTTAATACAGGCTTTCCACTTTACAGCAGTTTGCCCTTGATTCCTGCTTTCCAGAGATTCCTATCTTCCCATTGACCATCTTCCATACCCCTCTTCATCATGGCATCATATATTCCCTCATACCATACTCTTCTACTTCTCCCCCTCTTCCTTCTGCCTGGTACCATCTAATCCAACACCTGTTTAGGCCACTGGTCTTCCGACATCCGTTGTACATGTCCATACCACTGTAGAGTTCTCTTTGTTATCCTATCGATAACAGTTCCTTGTGCATCCATTTCTTGTCTGATATATGTATTTCGAATATGTTGTAGCCTGGATATTCTCATACTTCTCCGTAATCCATCCATTTCTGTCGCCAAGATTCTTTTCTGCATCCTGTCATTTAAGGTCCAGCTTTCTGATCCATATGTAAGTATACTTTCTGTTATTGTCTGTATAATCTCTTTTTTTGTTTTTCTGGTCAAATTTCTGTTCCATAAAAGACCATTCAGGGATCTAATCGCCTTCCTTGCACAATTTACCGTTGAGGTTATAAGAATGTTAAATTATAATTTTTTTGTACCTTGTATACTACCGTCGTCCTCAACTATAATGTTTCTATTTAAATTTTTCGTTGATTTCACTCAAGGCCTTTCGAAACATGCTTCATCTTCTGGAGTTGTTGTATTAGTAGTATTGCGTTATCTTTATGAAGCTAGTACAATTTCGCTAAACACATTTCAGAAAGCGGCCACAGTTTTAACAATATCGACAATACAGTGGCAATTATATACAGAGAAAACAACACACAAAATGAACATTTCAGAAGGAATCGAAATTATCAAGGAGGCCAAGAATACAAACATTCTCAACGAAAATATGCCTAATGAGCAAAATCCTCTACTAGACATATACAGATAATTCAATACTACTACAACAACTCCAGAAGATGAAGCATCCTTCGAAAGTCCTAGAGTGAAATCAACGAAAAATTTAAATAGAAACATCATAGTTGAGGAAGATGGTAGTATACAAGGTATACAAAAAAATTCATAATTTAAAATACGGAAGTATCATATGTAGAGACATTAATCATATATGAAACGTAAAAGTAGTAAATATAATAATAATAATAATAATAATAATAATAACTCACTGGTTCTATCGAACCCGTAGATTTATGGCCGCGCGGACGTAAGCTCTCCATAATCCCCATCCTGAGCTAATATTTTCCAATCATTCCCTGTGTAATCTACTTATCTCAAATCATGGATAATGATATTCTGCCACCTTATTCTTGGTCTACCAACTGGGCGCTTTCCTTCTGGTTTTCCTACAAGAAGCTTCCATGCATCTCTTTCATCCCCATACGTGCCACATGTCCTGCCCATCGATGCCTACGAGACTTAACTGTTCATATTATATCTGGCTTTCTATACATATCATGTAGCTCACTATTATGTAGTTTTCTCCATTCGCATGTCCATCTCTTTTTGGCCCAAACATTTTCTTAAGAACTTTATTCTCGAATACCCGTAGTATTGTTTCCTTCATTAATGTAAGAATCCATATTTCGCACCCATATAATATAACTGGGAGAATAAGTTTTATATATTTTCAGCTTAACGTTTTTTTAAAGGAGTTGGGACGACAAGAGTCCCTGTAACCCACAATAACATGCATTTCCAGAATTGAGCCTATGTTTAATTTCTTTTTTTGCATCTCTTTCCTATTTGTAATTATTGTTCCTAGGTACTTGAAATCAGCCACTTCTTCAAAATTCCCTTGATTTGTCATTAGTTGTCCATTTCCATTATATAACTCATTTCTATGTGTGAATATACTAGTTTTATTGATGTTTATTTCCAGACCGAATTTCTTAGTGTTGCTCAATAGTGTGTGAGTGTTGCCCCTTAGTATCACCTCGTTATGATGATGATGATGATAATAATAATAATAATAATGATAACTATAACAATAATAACTATAACAATAATGGTAACTATAATAATAATAATAATAATAATAATAATAATAATAATAATAATAGTAGTAATTAGCGTTATACTGGCAGAGTTAAGCCTATTAACCGTCTCCTCCACTCAACCAATAACAGCAATAACGTTGCCTGCCGTTACTTATCTTGAAATTTCTTCCAGAGAAGCGTTGTGATGTAAAAAGGCCACGTACAAAAAAAAAAGTTACCGTTTCTAGCTGCAAGACGCTAAAATCTAGCGCCAAACATCTCGTTTAAGCTATAAGAAAGTAATACAATTGAAGGGCCTAGAGCGATAATATGATATACCACATATTGTTCTTTCTGAGACACATATTAAGGATTCCAATGTTTCAAAACATTATAAATACTAATTGGGCAATATTGTTGTTAACATTTTGGGTGTCTAATTTTTTTAATTCATCACTGGTGCACTTGCAAATTATTTAATGGATATTTCAATACATGTATTTGCTATCATTGTAATAAATGGTAATTGTAACAGAATGTGGCTTATGTTACTGCCCTAAGCCCTTCAACTCCTGAATTGGTAATTTTATAACCCTCACTATCTGCCGTCCGCTCCGCGTCCCGCCTCACTCCATTCCGCTCGTACTTATACAAGGACGTCCACCTGTTACGTATAGCAGATTGTCATTGCCGGATTTTGGCTTCAATTCCTGTTCCTTGCGGTTAAAAAAAAAAGTAAATACTTTTTTGGACACGGCCTTCATACATCACAACGCTTCTCTGGGAGAAATTTTAAGATAGCTTTCGGCATGCAACGGTTGTCTGTTCCCTTCTTAGTATTAATTTTTAGAGATAGAGTGTAGAAACACATTTTTGTACGTTTTATTTTGCTGGTTGGGTGGAATCAAAGACCTTATAATCTTAAAGATCTGCCAGTTAATATTAAAATAGTTATTATTATTATTATTATTATTATTGTTATTGTTATCATTATTATTATTATTATTATTATTATTATTATTATTACTATTGTTATTATCATTATTATTATTATCGTTATTATTGTTATCATTATTATTATTATTATTATTATTATTATTATTATTATTATTATTATTACTATTATTATTATTATTACTATTATTATTATTATTACTATTATTATTATTATTACTATTATTATTATTATTATTATTATTTATATTATTTCAGGATTGTTTCTGTTATTTACACAGGTATCCTCAACCAAAATATACATTTTTTTGTTCTTCCATACTTCCCGGTCTTGCTTGTCTGCTTCTGTCATATTTCTCTTCTTCATGTTGTATTAAATTCCCTTTATGCACGTTGGCTTTGGTCTACCACGTTTCCCTTTTCCAGGAGGTATCCATTTCAACATTTCTTTGTTTCTATGTCACTTCTTCTCATTATATGTCCTTACCATCTTAGTTGGATTTCTTCAATGCCATGTACAATATCGTTTTCCACTTCATTATTTTTCTTGTTGTATTATTTTTTATTTTATCTAATTTTGATAGTCTTGCCGATCTTCTTAAAAGGTCTATTTCTGTGACTAATAATTTATTTCTGTGTTTTTTGCTTCAACGTCCATGTTTCCGCTCAATATAACAAAATACTCTTCACAATTGTGTTGTATATTATTATTATTATTATTATTATTATTATTATTATTATTATTATTATTATTATTATTATTATTATTATTATTATTATTATATCCATGAATGAGATTTTTGGGTGTATAAAATTAGACTATTTTAAGTAACCACTTTCTATAGTTGGTTGTCATATATTTCTGTATACATCTACCGATATTAAGTTTAAATATTAAAAAAAAATATTAATGGAATAGTCGATTTAAGCAGATTGAATTTTATGAAATGTAGATAGCATAAAAATACACCCCATTAGTTACCGCTATGAAATGAAAAGCATTACCAATAATGTATTATGAAGATAAAATATGCATTAAATAATGAACAGTGAAGTATATACGAGTAACATCAAAATTTCAAATATTAATAAATAAATAAAAACAATATTTTGATAAAACAGTGCATGACAATTTTTTGGTGTCTAGTTTTAAACATTACATTCTCCACATGATTTCACAAGTAAACATTATAATGGACGTTTTCGATTTGTCGCGCCTATCAGATGCATTGGACTCAGTTTGCATTTTCTTTGAATAAACACCACAGATTCCAGAGAAATACATTCTTACAGCTTTTACACATCTTCCAATATTCCGAATTAAAGAAATTTATCCCAATATTACATGAAAATTTGCTTCTACGAGTAAGCAACTACAGTTCATAGATAACACAGGTCAACATGATTTTTGTCTCATGTGTACCAATAGTTGTACTTAATGCAGTTTTTTTATCGTGTTTTCAAATATTTATTCGGAATTTCTCCATCACCCACAGTTTTTTTTTATTTCAGTTTCAATTAATGGGGTTAAATAATTATTTTTTAATAGGCTAAACGTTTTTTCGACATGTCAAGGCAAGTGTAATCCTAATTGCTGGCCGATTATTGTTGGACCATCAAGAGGGATGCTCCACAGGCGAAATATAGCAGAAAATCATCATTTCTGACTTTCTAGGTGAGTCCGAATGTTCGAATATTGTGTAGTTACGAATGTAGAAAATATTAAAGTGTTTCAAATTATAAATGCTTGTCTCTCGGAAACCTTGCGTGGTGGAGAACAACTGATATCATATTTGAATTCAGGAGAACAAATACTGTCAGAATCAGACATTTTCCTTTCTGAGACAAAAAAAAAAGTTTGTTTGTTGGTTGGTGTAATTTCCAGATTTACATTATTTGCTTCGCATATTTTCACTTATTCTGCACAAATAATCTGCTTCGCAATTTACTTATCATCGTTATCCAATGCATGTATTAGTCCATGTGGCCTGTTACGATCTCAAAGAGGAATTTTCCATCCAGCATTTTTTTTTCGATGCCCAGCGATATTTTGCCTTGGGGGCAGTAACGAAGCATGGCTTTTGGAATTCAGTGAGATGGCTTCGTTGAATTTGGGCTTTCCAGTTGTTCTGGTAGTTTTGTATATGATGGAGAATGGGTTCTAGATCCAACTCTCCCATAATTTCCTCATTTCTTTTGTGGTCCCACTTTGTATAGCCTACGGCGCATGTATCACATCTCATTTGCTGTTATTCGGCTTTCATCTCTTCTTCGTATTATCCATGCTTCACTACCATATCTTAATACTGGTTTTGCGAGAACAGTATAAAGCCGTAATCTTACGTTCTTTTGCACTTAAGATGGTTTCATTATACTGTTAATTATCCCCGTTGTTTTTGGGAAATTTATGATTTTCTTTACTATATCAGTTTCATCTCCAAATGTTAAATTATAACCCAAATAATTAAATTCATTTACTCGTTCTAAAATTTCGTCACCTAAAACAATTTTGCTAAGTAGGCTATAGGGTATTTCCCACAAAAGGCCATCACGTTAATTTTTTTTGTATTGATTTACATATTCTATCTTTTTGCAATTATATTAAAATAAATCTGTTTCTGTTGGAGCTATTAATACAAAATCGTCAAAAAAAAACAGGGAGTCTATTTTTAGGTTTATATTAATGTGAATAGAACCATGTCTCATCTGTCGCCAATCTTGAAGTATTCTGTCCATGCATATGATAAAGAGCAAGGGCAAGAGGCCACATCCTCGTCAAAATTTACTTATAACACACACTTTTATAGTCGCTGACAGTTTCTTGCCTTCACTCTTGAAACCGCTTCACTGGTTCACTATCCTCACAAGACTGTCTGCCAAAATTCTAGCAGCAGTAACGAATTTGTGTCCCAAATATCTACTGAATTTAGATCGAGCAGTTGAATAGAATTTGTGTATATATAACAATAATATGGTATCGCCTGGTAAAAACTTGGAATATCCAGTCCCGAGCTACGCTAACGAAACATTGATGAATTATGAAGTAATTAAAATTAATTATTTTAATATTTTAAAATGTTAAATAAGAAGTGGTCCATTTTGGCTTATATTATGTCTTTAATTTATTTCTCAGTTTGATTTGTCCACCGCTGTGGTCTCAAGGTAGCGTGCTGCCTTGTCACTCAGAGGTCCCGGTTCGATCTCCAGTCGGGACAAGTTTCCTGGGTGATGGTTTCTTCGGAGATTTTCCTCGCCTGTAAAACAAATGTCAGGAAACTTTAAAGCCCAAACGGTCCCCGAACATCATCTGGCCATCGTTAACATATTCATTAAGTTTAGGATTAAGGCCTCTACTGGCGCATCATTAGCATCAACATCACCTATCACATATATCATCTGGTCAACGTAACTCCGCCTTCGAGGCGCTCTAACCTCAGAAGTGGGTCACAATAACGCCATGCCAGGAGAGAATACGAAAATGTCGGAATGACGTGGTAGCATTGAATTAAAAAATTGTTATTATTATTATTATTATTATTATTATTATTATTATTATTATTATTATTATTATTATTATTATTATTCCTTCCTTCATTCATTCATTCATTCCTTCCTTCCTTCCTTCCTTCCTTCCTTCCTTCCTTCCTTCCTTCCTCCCAAGTATTAGGCCAAGGCCTGTTACGATCCTATAGAAAATGTTCCCTCCAGCGTTTCATAGGACTGCCCATAGATCTTCGTCCTCTTGGTGTATAATTATAAACAGCTTTGGGGATCTGATTTCAACTCATTCTTTCAAAATGGTGTTTCCAATGTAGTTGGTACTGTTTAATACATTCCAAAATTGGCGTAGTCTTCAATTCTCTTAAGATATCGGTGTTCCTTTTCCGATCCAATTATTATTCTATATTGTTTTATTTTATTGTTCTTTGTATTAAATAATTTTTTGTGTGTCAGAGTATATTGTATATTTTGAAACTTGCTCTTAAATTTATATTTTCTGTTTTCCTTCTTTCTTTAATTATAACTTTGTAACGTGTATTTTCCAAGTGTATTAAACTCTTTAACTGTATACCTACTGAGACCGAGCACAAGTACTTGCTCATTTGGGTATTAACGCTGTGTAAAAATATATATTCAGAACACAATTGGTTCTTATTGTTTAATAGACATGTTGTAAAAACAACGTGGATAGTGTTATGTTAATAAATAGTTGTCCAATTTCTCGGGTGCTGTTTGACTGAGTGTGGAGGGCCTCTAATTGATGCAATTCGTAGGTTCCATTGCAGCAGATGTGTAAATATGGTTCAAATGGAATGAATCAAATAGAACGAGTGTCCTGTACAAACATGGATGATCTTGACGAACATGACGGTTGTGGGATCGCATCCCGCCTTGTTGTTGTACGTCTGAGTGTAGTTACATTGCCACAAGCACCTCATCAATTACGAAGGAACGGTCATTTAGCCAGTTGCCGGTATCTGTTCTTGTAACCTGCATGATGTATGGATAACAGAGTTCACAGGGCAAGACCTATACATTTTTCACATTTCTTGAAACGCGTGATGATTAATACACAGAATAACCCATAACTGCTACTGTCGCCATTAATTATCCAACTTCACTTCAGATTTGCCAAACTCTCTTTCCCCGAATTACTTTTATATCAGGCGATTACTTTCACCAGCGGCATTTTAAGGAATTCTTCATTATATCGACTCGTTTGAAACGTAAGTAATGGGATATTTATCAGCAGGAAATATTTATTTATATAATCTATCCCTTAATATAACATGAAGTTATTTATAAATGTATTTGTATCACTAGTCCACGTCATAAGGCGATCATCAGAATAGAGATATTTATTTATTTTGCAACTTTCGCAATGTTTTAGAACATATTCCCGCTCCCAGTTAATCTACTGTCATTCTCCTCGTCTCCTCCGTCATTCCAATCTGTATTGTCAAATTATTTTTCCCTCATGCACAATCAATCCACGTTATTTTTGGTCGTCCTCTCCTTCTATCAAGTGGAAATCAATCTAGTATTCTTCTTGGGAATTTGTCTTCTCTATTAATAATAATAATAATAATAATAATAATAATAATAATAATAATAATAATAATAATAATAATAATAATAATAATAATAATAATAAGAATAATAATAATAATAATAAGAATAATATTAATAGTAGTAATAATAATAATAATAATAATAATAATAATAATAATAATAAGAATAATAATAATAGTAATAATATTAATAGTAATAATAAAGATAATATTAATAGTAATAATAAAGATAATATTAATAGTAATAATAAAGATAATAATAATATTAATAGTAATAATAAAGATAATAATAATATTAATAGTAATAATAAAGATAATAATAATATTAATAGTAATAATAAAGATAATAATAATATTAATAGTAATAATAAAAATAATAGCAATAATAATTAGTTTGAGGTTTCTCCAATTTACAAAAGTAATATAACTTATGGATCGGCCGCGATGGACTAGTGGTTATGCTCCTTGCCTTTGGTCCCGAGGATCCAGGGTTCAAACCCGGCCGGGGTCAATGGATTTTTTAGGACGGAAAAATCCAAGGAGGAAGTCCTCCGGGAGAGACGTTAAGCCGTGGGTCCCGAGTCTGAAGATTTTCAGGCTCGTAAAAAATCCTTAAGCCTGAATGAAAAGGCCTCTAAGCAAAATTTACCGAATTTTCCCGTCCTAGTACTAGCTTGGTTTCCTAGATGTCAGTGTGAGGCGGTGCGCTGACCACGGAACACTCAAAATGATATCTATACGAAAACAAGTGTAACTAAATTAGTATGGTTCAAATTCTTCCCTGTAGGGGGAGCGCCTAAATCTCTGTAAAGGGAAAAACCTGGGCTCACAATATATATATATCTTATGTTCCGTAAACCAGCAAAGTGGGACCATTAATTCGCCTTGCTGAAAAATTCACTTAGTTTACGCAATTCCTGCGTGACGGACTTTTATAATTTTACGATTTTTATGCAAAGAAATCCTAAATAATAGAAGCATATCACACAAAAAATTGTCAATATGTGTACGCTGGGTGAGAACATTTTATTACATATCTGGTTTTGTGAAAAAAACTGGAGAGAAGCCCGTATTCATTTGTTAGTTTTTTTTTTGTTTGTTTTCATCTGTCATTTACTTCTTCGTACTTTTTAACTAGCTAATAAACGGCGTGCGCTACTAAGCTTAAGTAAACGAAATATGTGTTTTTATTTTGTGTAGCACAATTAAAAATAAATTGTATAGATATTTGTTGAGCTGATTAAATAAAAGAGACTAATTTATTTGATATGATACACTGCAAATTTATTCATCATTATATTCACGGTAGGCCGTCGGCCTGTTCCGCTCTCAGAATTCATCTTCCCATCGTCTTCTAGGACGTCCCACATCTCTATAGCCTTGAGGTTGGTACAACAGTGCTTATTTTGTTAGCCTAGAAGAGTCCATTCTTAAAATATGTTCATGCCATTTTTGTTTATAGTTTTGTACTTTTTTAATTTACATTAAACATTTTGAGTTATTTCTAATTGTTTCACTAGGAATGTGGTCTCGTAGAGTATATCCTGCAACATATCTGAGGAACCTCATCTCTGATGTTTCTAGTAATATTATGTCTGATCTATTCATTGCCCAGTTGTCTGATCCATATGTCACAATGGGAACTGCCATTATCTTATAAAACTTTAGCATTGTTTATTTTGCTGTTTTTGTTTGTAGTGTTTTTTTATGTAATGGTTAATTAAATTGTATGATATTGCGACGAAACAAATTTGACGGTTGCTAGAGTCAATTTTTAATTTCGGATTTCAGGTAAACCCCCACTTACAATGTTTGGATTTCGCCGATTTTTGGTCAATACCTACTTCGGTTTAGTTTAATAGTATATACAGAGTTTCTTTGTGAAACATCGAAAATTGCGACCTCTGGAACAATTTTAAATTTTCGTTTCAGGTGAACTCTCACACCTAATTGTTTTGGAGCAGATATATAGGTAACGGCTAAACTCCGCCGTACCTGAAAACCTGTATGTATATAGATATAAATTGCGACAACACAAACATGGCGGTTGCTAGGTTCAATTTTTATTTTCGGTTTTCAGATAAGCCATGATTATAATCGTCGGATTTCGCGCATTTTAACAATGTCTATCTCGGTTTATTTTAATACCATTTGCTGAATTTCGTTGTAAAACATCGAAAATTGCCGCTGTTAGAGCGATTTTTTAATTTCATTTTCAGGTAAACTCCTACACTTCATGGTTTTACCGATTTAGAAAGTTTCGAGGGCGTACAAACAAAAACTCACGCAAGTTTCATTCCAGCCAGAACGCATACGTTTGACAAACAAAGGAACATATTTATATTAATTAATTAATTAATTAATTAATTAATTAATTTTAATTTGATATGAGATGCAAGTCCAATGACGCGAAGCTTGTGAAAGGATCTACAAATGGAGAGATCAAACTAATGTAATGGAAGGTAGAAATACTAATTTGCAAGTTAAATAACGTCGCAATAGTTATAGGTATCTTAGTTATATTTATTTTCAATTTTATATTTATTACATAAGCTATTTAATTAACATTAATACGATTCATGATGAAGTTCTGTTGAGGTTTATTCAAAATTAAAACATATCCGAACCGATTGAGGGTCTTTCCACTTTTCAGCATTTGCCCTTTTACCAGCCGGCTGCTGGCCCTTCACATCCACATGTGTCAATCACAGAGGTAGATGATCAACAGCCAGTGTAGGGGTGACATGTGGTTAGCATGTCGAGTCCCCCAGCCGTTATAGCTGGTTCCTCAACCTGGAGCCGCTACTTATTGTAGCTACCCAATTGCCTCACGATGCTGGGTGGGCACCGGTCCCATACTGGCCGAAATACCATGAGAAAATTTCTTCCCCCATGGAGACTCGAACCAGGGCAAGTCCCGTAGCTCTGCGCCAAGGCTTCCTACCTTAACCGCTCGGCTACGGCGCGGGACTAATTAAAACATATACTTATGAAATATTTTACCTAAAAGTTCCGTCTCCTCAACTTTATTTAACTGTAGCGCTTTCGGGACTAGTCCCATTATCAGCAGGATTCAAATTTTGAAGGCAGTTAACAACGACGACAATCTGATAAATGAAAACGCACCCAGTACGAATAACCCCCTCTACCAGATCTTCAGTGAACATCAATTTTGAATCCTGCTGATGATGGGACTGGTCCCGAAAGCGGTACAGATAAAGAACTAATAATGTTGAGGAGACGGAACTTTTAGGTAAATATTTCATAATTTTATGTTTTATTTTTAAGCTATTTAATATTATTACTTTAATTTTTGTAAATCTATATCATAAAAAAATAAGAAATCCTAAAAAAGAATTACACATGGAATGTTTAGAAAACAAAATTTCTGATTATAAGTCAAGATGGATACAACATGTTAATCGAAGAGAGGATCACGGATATACAAACAAATATTAAGCTGTCGACCTGCAGGAAGAAGAACACCAGGACGTCCACTCAAAGTACTTTTGGAAGGTGTTTCTATTGAGGCCGAAACAAATGTTTGAACATCATGTTGCTGGTTATTATATTCAACAAGAAAACTAAAAGATAATCCTGAAGATAACACCCACATATTCAAAGAATTTCGAGCACAAATTTAGAAATCGTATTTAATATGACTATTTAACTCATGCCCCAAATGGGAGTGAATAACCAATCACATTTCAATGATGTTTTATTTACAACCAATCACAGTCGTTTTTCACCTCGGTTTTATCAGTTTAATTTTAATACTTTAAAATCAAGCTCCTTCTTTTTAACATTCTGAATAGGTCATAACATTACTTTGCGGCGACTGCAAGTGGCTACCAGATTATATATATATATATATATATATATATATATATATATATATATATATAGTGCACGAATGTTAACACAAAGTGCTTGCGGGATATAATGTAAAACATTTGTAGCAATTGATTATATCACTTCTTGCACTTCCTTAAACGAATTATGCCCCAGGAAATAACGTTGCAGAAAAATATAATTGACATATTTACATCAAAGGACATCAGAAATTAATTAATACCTATAATGTTGGTTATAAATTTCTCCACTAGTGTGCATTCTTACAATATTGCGATCCTTTGGCAATAAGTAATATCATCCGGTTGCAGCGATGAACAAATGAAGCGTAACAATCGTTTCTCATTGTATTCAAACTTCACCGTTTACATTAAATATATAAATACTTTAAAATAACTATAGTTAAATTATGGTTTGTGAGTAAATAGCGTAATTTTATTCATTAAATAGTTCTAAGAAATGCCATATTTGATTTCCAAATTATTTAGATAAATTCACGACTCACGAAGTCGATAATTTGGAAATCACTCGTGGCATTACTAATGCCCCAAATGGGAGTCAACGACCAATCACGTTTCAAATAATTTTGTTTTATAACCAATCACAGTCGTGTTTCGCCTCGATATTTATCTACTTCTGTTTATCATGTTAAAGAAAGCTCCTCCTTTTCTGAAGGTCAGAGCATTATTTTGCAGTGACTGACTCTCGAACAAATACGTTGAGTATAGCAAATAAAGAACAGATTCCTTCGAACTACAGATTTGTTAATTGTATGTTCAATAATTGTGTTTTTAAATAATTATTTTACAGAGTTGTTTTCTAAAAAAAATAATAACGTGGAACGTTGATTATAATATACTGTTTGATGTGTTTCATTTTTCTCCATTAGGGTACATTCTTACAATATTACGATCCTATATGGCAATAAATAATATGATCTAGTTGTAGTCGATGAACAAATGAAACTAACCAAAAATTTTCCATTTGTTTTCAAACATCGACATTTACATTAAATATATAAATGTTTTAAAATAACTATATTTAAATAATGATTTGTGAGTAAACAGCTTGATTTTATTCGTTATATAGTCCTGACAAATACCACTCTTGATTTTCAAATCCTCTAGATAAATTGTGACTCGTGAATTTAACCATAATTTTGAAGTCACTCGTGGCATTACTTATGATTAAATATTAGATATGGTCCTTTGGAAATCTAATTTCATATCCAAACGCACAAAAACAAAACAAAAATCGTGTAGTAATATTAAAAATATGTTCTTGTATGCTTGTTAAACTTGGAAAATGAGTAAAATAATTGAAAACAAATTGAAAATATTGTTAAAAATTGAATCGAAATGATAATGAAGTAGCAGATTTAAAACAAAAAAAAACGCTGGGATAAAACTGACAAAAAATAAATTAAAATAAAATTAGAAAGAATAGAATAAAACTGGATAGGCATGCATTACAGAAATATAATGAACCAGTTGAAAAAGCGGCGTTAGAATGTAATCCTCAGGGGCAAAGAGGAATACAAATGCCAAACATAAAAAAGTACAGGATGAAATTGCAGGGATATAAATATCTTGAAAAAAGTAAAGGAGATAGCACACTAAACGATCCGTTTGGGACAATTTGTGAATTCTCTATGCTTCTGTCAGGAGATTGAGGAAAATATCAGGACGGTGATGATGTTAGACTGTTAGTTGTGGAGGTACAGTTCGAAAATTAAGAGATTTGAATTGGCCATTTCTTAGTACAGTACTTAAATATTATAATGGTACAGGATTCTTCAGGGAATATGAACCACGAATATGAATAATAAAAGAACTACACAATATAAAACACTTAAACCATCATAAAACATTTAAATGCATGCGGTCGAAACGAATTTCAATTCCTCCGTCGTTACGTGACCTCAT
Organism: Diploptera punctata; assembly: GCA_030220185.1. Lineage (NCBI taxonomy): Eukaryota > Metazoa > Arthropoda > Insecta > Blattodea > Blaberidae > Diploptera > Diploptera punctata. Next base: position 541,117 of record JASPKZ010009834.1, on the reverse strand, counting down.
TTTGCCTGGATCGCTGTATTATTCCCATAAAGCCTTATTTATTCTTAATAAGTCCCTTCTTCGCTAAATAAAGATCTATAAACTAGGGCTGAAAAAACTTGCGGTATCAGGATAGTAACTAATTTCTATACGCATTGTTTACAAAAAGCGTGTCTTTGCGGAGCGTCTCCACTGCCTGCTCGGAGCGGAGAGTGTGTATGTTCGACTCTCCCCAGCAATAGACATGTTTACGTGACGTGTGAATGTATCAGAATGTCAAACAAAAATTGTGCAAAGATTAGTCCATTCCTACACAAAGCGGACTGTACTAGAAGTCTGTCCCGAGTAGCGCGTGTTAACGTGCAGTTTGTAAACACAGCGGTCTAATTATGATGCAACCTATAGCCTGTAACCCATACTTTTTACAGCCCTACTTACTCACTGGCACTATCGAACCCGTAGGTTCATGGCCGCACGGACATAAGCTCTCCATACATCCCTATCCTGAGCTAATGCTTTCCAATCATTCCCTGTATAATCTACTTCCCTCAAATCATAGTTAATGTTATTCTCCCACCTCATTCTTGGTCTACCAACTGGGCGCTTTCCCTCTGGCCTTCCTACAAGAAGCCTAAAACGAAATGTACAAACAATTTTATTTTTCTTAATCAATACTACCAGGATGTAAATACGACATTTCTGATATTCTATCCTGTCATTGACATATTTGTAACCCTCTTCAGAGGTTGTGGAGTCGGGGTTATGTTGCCCCACGATATATGGTAGGATGATGATGACAATGATGCGCCAGGAGAGCCCATAATCATTAAGATAATGTAAATGATGCGAATATGATAGTGACGATAATGATGGCCAGATATGGTTTGAGGACTGTTTTGGCCATAAAGTTTCCTGACATTTGTATTACAGGTGAGGAGGAGAAACTCAGAAAGAAACCTAACCCAGGAAACTTGTTCCGATCGAGGATCGAAGTCAGGTCCGCTGTGTGACCGCTACCTCGAGACCACAGCGGTGGACATAATGATGATAGTAATGGTTCATTTTACTAACGGAGTTAAGACCTTCTCTTCCATTTCACCAGGGTTAAACACTGTTTTTTTTTTTTGCAAATACCTCAGGTCGTCTTTCGACATTCCTAGTGTTCTTTCCTGGCATAGCGTACTTGTAACCCACTTCTGAGGTTGGGGAGCCTGGAAGGCGGGGTTACATTGTCCCGATGATATGACGGGTGATGATGATAGTGGTGCGCCAGGAGTGTCCCTAATCCTAAGCTTAATCTAAGATGAATATGAATGATGATGATTGCAATGGCCATGTGATTCCGAGGACCGTTTGGGCCTTGAAGTTTTCCTGACATTTGTCTTATAGGTGAGGAAACACCCGATAAAAACCTCACCCAGAAAAACTGTCCCGATCGTGGATCGAACCCGGACCCGCTGCGTGACAAGGCAGCACGCTACCTCGAGACCACAGCAGTGGCCCTGTTAAACTATGTAGATATTAACGTTTTTATAAATTATCTACAACTTTATTAATAATACTGTAGATAATAGCCAAATGCTATAGAATATACACATGAAAGGAAAGAACAAAAATATAATAATAATAATAATAAATGATTATTATTATTATTATTATATTATTATTATTATTATTATTATTATTATTATTATTGTCGTCATTTTATTGCAGTTTAAATGAGGATATAAAGTTGGATTATAATCATATAACAATTTTGCAAACCCGGTTGTTACAAGTGCTGGCTCTTCGAACTGTTTTATATTCTTGCACCTCAGTGGAAGATAGATTGCTCCTCACTACACTTTGAATTCCAGTAATGGAATTTCAATAATATTGGAAACATCAATCTTGCGTGAAAACTTTCTAAATACATATTCAATTCGAATACTCATATTCAAAACTTAGCATGTTTACAGCTTTGCACCATTTCAACACGACTGTGTAACTTACAGATTTATGTTTTTACCTAGAAAGTTCAGAAAAATCAAAACTCTCTCGTCTGATATCTCAAATTAGAAAATATTAATTCAGAGTGCTATCGTGTAATAATTAGGCACTATTGTTCTGGAGGCTCATGACCAAGTGGTAAAAAGCTCTCCATACATCCCTACTGTGAGCTAATATTTTTCTAATAATTTCCTGCATAATTCAGGATTCAAAATTCATGCTTAATATTATTCTCCCACTTCATACCTAGGCTCTTTCCCTCTGGTTATCCTATAAGCAATTTCCATCCCCCTTTTCCCTTCCCCATTCTTGCCACCTGTACTGTCATCACGGTATAAGAGACTTAACTCTATTTATTGTATCTGATTTCGAATAAACATGAAGTAGCTTAATATTAAGTATTTTTGTCCATTCTTCTATTTAATCTCACTTTGGTTCAAATATTTTCTAGGCACTTTATTCTCAAATCCTCGTAACCTTTTCTCCTCTCTGAAAATAATACACTAGTATGTCAGTTTAGAAAATATTGGTTGGGAATATAATGAAAATTCATCATTTCACTTTTTTTTAATTTAATAGTATATTCTTGAAAGTTAACTTCCCGGAATTCCTAAAGTCTACCATGGTGGACTTCAGGCTTACCTCTGCTTCCAAGGTTCTCGAGTTCAAACTCAGCCGGGATCGACTGGTTTTTCAGGACCTCAAAATCCTGTGAATGGGTTCCTTTGGAAGGGAACTAAGGCATGGATCCCGTGTCGTAGTTTTACCACCTGTAAAAGCAACTAAAGTGTGTAAAAAGTGGCTCTTGAGCAAAATTTCTGGACCTTTTCACTCTCATATTTTAATTGTGACGCTAATTACATAATAGTTAAAGAGCGCGAAGGAAAAGAAATAACAGTAATAGAATATCCATAACTCTGAACTAATGAAATTCGAAGTTACGGAGTTTTATTTAAATAGTATATAGATAGTTAGTCCACCGGAGTGGTCTCGAGGTAGCGTGCTGCCTTTTCACGCAGCGGGCCCGGGTTCGATTCCCGTTCGGGATAGGCTCCTGGGCGAGGTTTTTTTCCGTGTGTTTCCTCACCTATAAGAGACATGTCAGGAAGCGTAGGGCACAACAGACTCCGACAATCATCCGGCCATCATCTTCATTATAATCAGCATTATCTTTATCATCATCATCCTTCACCGATGTGGAAAACAACAGGAAGCTACCACACCTATAATTCCCTAGTAAAGCTGTAAAAGCATAGCATGAAAATGCTATGATTGCAGTAAAAGACCAGTCCTCGAGCAGAATTACTATGGATGGATAGACAGATATTAGTAGCTTTTTACTTAGCTTTGCAATCTTTTAATTACTTGCCAAAGAAAAAACACTGCTATAAATGTATATATTTCTTAAATTGTATAATATTAAAGCCATATTAATCGCCATGATTATCACCATCATCTTCAAATTAATGAATTGGTTATCTTGAACCTTTCAAGCTGAAAATTTATAGCTGTTCTTGCCACAGATACTTAGTACTTCCGACTCTAATATCTTTGCTTAAGGGTATGATATTAACGGAACCCTTTAATTGAATAAAAATAAAACTTAAAGTTTTATATGATTTTCATATTTATTACAATATAAATTCCCAACAGCTGTTTCGGTACTTTTTACCTTCTTCAGACATGAATGATTTTTGTTATATATAAACTCCAATACATACTTACTTACTTACTTACTCACTGGCACTATCGAACCCGTAGGTTCATGGCCGCACGGACATAAGCTCTCCATACATCCCTATCCTGAGCTAATGCTTTCCAATCATTCCCTGTATAATCTACTTCCCTCAAATCATAGTTAATGTTGTTCTCCCACTTCATTCTTGGTCTACCAACTGGGCGTTTTCCTTCTGGCTTTCCTACAAGAAGTTTCCATGCACGTCTTTCATTCCCCATACGCGCAACATGTCCTGCCCATCGCAGTCTACGGGACTTAACTGTTCTTATTATATCTGGCTTCCTATAAAGACCATGTAGTTCATTGTTATGAAGTCTTCTCCATTCACCTGTCTGTTCATCTCTCTTTGGTCCAAAAATTTTCCTAAGAACTTTATTCTCAAATACTCGTAATCTCCTTTCCTCCCTTAAAGTAAGAGTCCATGTTTCGCACCCATATAATATAACTGGTAGAACAATAGTTTATATATTTTCAGCTTAACGTTTTTTGAAAGGAGTTGGGACATCAAAAGTCTCTGCAATGCATAATAGCATGCATTTCCAGAATTGAGCCTATGTTTAATTTCTTTGTGCATCTCATTCCTATTTGTGATTATTGTTCCTAGGTATTTGAATTCAGCCAATTCGCTCAAAATTTCCCTCATTTGTCCTTAGCTGTCCATTTCCATTATATTAATGTTATTTTCTACCGTGTGGCCATATATTTAGTTTTACTGATTTTACCTACTCCTTCCAGTCCTTAATTTCTTAGAGTGTTACTCAATAGTGTGTGCGTGTTGGCCTTTCGTATTCTCCGCGCTATCGGCCAGTTGTACTATATTCATCAGCATAAACTAACAGCTTAATTAATAATAATACCGTTGAGTTGTAAGCCAGTCCTCATGCTCGAAAGATTTAATGGCATGCTCTAGTACAAAATTAAATAGTAGAGGAGATAGTGCATCTCCTTGCTTTAACCCATTCTGGATTTCAAAAGTGTCTGAAAACTGTTTGCCTACACGCACCCTACTCGTTGAGCCATTTAGACACATTCGTATAAGTCTAACTAACTTCTTAGGAATTCCAAACTCCAGCAGGATACTATATAACTTCTCCCTCTTAATTGAATCATATGCTTTTTTGAAGTCTACATATAGTTGATGTACAGTACCATTATATTCAACTCCAATACATAACAACTTTAACTATGCAACTGAATGTAAACGAACAATTTTTATAAACAATCTCTATTATAAATTTAAAAGAGGCGATTCATTTAAATCTTGTTGGGAATTTAACAGCCTATTGCTATTCTTCAATGTATTTATCTCTACAATTTCTAAAAGACCTATTTTCTCCCTTTGCCACAAACATGTAAAACTTTAAAATTTGAATCAAAACAATGATCGTATTGGAATAGATGGTTAGCATACTTTGAAGTATCTAAATTTCTGTTATATGCTCTCTTTATATGAAAATCATATAAAACTTTGTTTTATTTTTATTTCATTAAAAGAATATGGATTTTCATCACGTAAACGCCAAATAAATTGATTACTTAATGGAACTCTGTAAAATATTTTTAAAAAATTACCATAACAATCATAGGCACGTATTTCAACTATATGGAAGCCTAACCTGTTAAACACCGTATGTCCTACTCTCCCTATCTCTCCTTCTTTCTCTTTCTGTCTTTCTGCATTAACTTTATTGAAACTCCACGCCTTGTGGGCAACTTTTATTAATATATCTCCAGTTCAAATAAAATCCAAACAATTTGGTAATTGCATGGGAATTGATATAGTGTATAGGATTCTCCCATCCTGAGAAGAAACAGGGATTTATTCTCATATTTGGGGATTCTGTAAACAATCTTTTATTATGATTTATTTCTCGCAATCTACAAAATTACGACAAATATATAGAGTACAAATCTAACTGTTCATTTAGATATAAAATTGGCTACCAATATTAAAAAAATCCTCAACTCGTGTCCAACTCAGGGCCGGGTCGAAGGATGAGAAGAGATGAGCCCCTATATATAGAGGTATGTAAATGACAAAGGAGCCGGCCGATCACACCTGACGCACCATCACAGGGGCAGATGGATGAAATGAAACGAAATGGATGAGATGAGTATGGAGACACGGTAGAATGAAATTGTGGTAAGGGAAAACGGGAGGAACCCCGAGAAAAACCTGCCCAAGCTCCATTTCGTTCATCACGAAACCCACATGGAGTGAACGAAACTCGATCTGGCTACCAATAAATAAGTATATATATATATATATATATATATATATATATATATCCATCCATACTATTTCTGCCCGAGGGCGGGTCTTTCACTGCAATCATAGCATTTTCATGCTATACTTTGCAGCTTTACTAGGGTAATTATAGGTGTGGTAGCTTCCCGTTGCTCTTCACACCGGTGAAGGATGATGATGATGATGATGGCCGGATAATTTTCGAGGATCGTTAGACCCTAAGCTTCCTGATATTTGCCTTGCAGGTTAGGAAAAACCCCGAAAAAAACCTCACCCAGGAGCCTGTCCCGACCGGGAAACGAACCCGGGTCCGCTGCGTGACAAGGCAGCACGCTACCTCGAGACCACAGCAGTGGACCTATATATATATTTACATTATCTTTTTGGAAAACCAGATATTATAGAACAATAAAGTCTCGTAAATGTAATGGACATGGCATATGGCACGAATGAGAAATGAAGAAAGAGCATGCAAACGTTTGTAGAAAACCACAGGGAAAGCGCTCAGTGGGTAGGCCAAGAATGATGTAGGAGAATATATAACATTAACAATAATTTGAGAAAGATAAATTATACAGGAGATTATTGGAACATATTAGCTAAGAATAGTGATGTATGAAGAGCTTATGTCCGCACGGCAATGAACCACGAGTTGGATATTCCCACTGAATTAGTTACATGAATTAATACTCACGGAATATTTTGATACGTGTCTTGCAGATAAGAAAATACTAGTGAATAATTTATAGTTGAGCACAGATGAATTAAGAAGGTTTTAAAAAATCTCACTGAATTTTTTAGCCATTTTATTAGGTTGATGATGTTTCATATAAGCCTATACTTGGAATTTAAATAAATGTATACATTTATTTAATTTCAATATTAAATTATAATTTATGTATATTACACTGAATAACAAAAAACTATGTTTTTGTCTCAGAAAGAACAATATGTGATTCTGATAGCATTTTTCTTCATCATCATCATCATAGTACATTCACGAATTTAGGCCATTTGTTGACCTGTTTCGGCCTCAAGAGAAAAACCATCCAGAAGTCTTTTGAGTGGACGTCCTGGTCTTCTTCTTCCTGCAGGTTGATATCTTAACATTAGTTTGGGTATTCTGTGATCTTCCATTCGATGAACATGTATCCATCTTGACTTATAATCAGAAATTTTGTTTTCTAAAGATTCCATGTGTAATTCTTCTAAGATGTCTTCATTTTTTTTTTGTGATCTAGTAGTGTGGATCCATGAAGTCATCCGAAGATAATCTCATTTCAAGCAGATCTAAGTCTCTGGAGATCCGTCTATATTTTTTCTTCTGAATTAAAATATATCGGGTTTTCTCAATCCGTGCCAGACGCCACTCCATACTCCACGAGAAACCATGAAAAAAATAGGAGGAATTGGATGATGGAATCGAAACACCTAACACGCATAGTCCTGATCTTACGCCTTCACTTCAGGATGACCATCTGTTTCAATACATTACTCATTTCGCCATGAAATGTAGAAGCTGTGGAAGTGGTCTTAACGAATTATTCGCATCAAGACCAGATACTAGAACCGTCCCGGGATAATTAATGTCACTGAATCATAGAATGTGATATTTTCTACCTTGAAGAGTAGTTTAATTTGTATCAGAAAACATCCGAATTAAAATTTTGTTAAAAATACATTACAATGCCACGAGTGATTTCCAAACCATCGATAAATTCACGACTCACAAGGTGAGGAGTGAATTTATCTAGAGAATATGGAAATCAAGAGTGGCATTTTTTAGGACTATTTAACGAATAAAATTAAGCTGTTTACTCACAAATCATTATTTAACTATAGTTATTTTAAAATATTTCTATATATTTAATGTAAACGGTGGTGTTTGAAAACAAATGAAAAACGTTATGTTTCATTTGTTTATCACTGCAACCAGATCATTTTTATTGCCAAATAGAATCGCAATATTGTAAGAATGCACTTCAGTGGAGAATAAAAAAATGAAACACATCAGTACAGGTTATTCATTAATTTTTGATATCCTATGATGTAAATATGTCAATTATATTTTTCTGCAACGTAAATTATGAGAAATAATACGTTTAAGAAAGTGCAAAGAGTGGTTTATTTTTTAATGGTATAATCAATTGCTACGAAAGTTTCTCTATTATATCTCACAAGCAAAATATGGTTACATTCGTGCACTATATATTCTATCTATGATTTACCACCTCAACCCTAAAGGCAAAAGAGACCTCGGAAGACCCTTCAACCGTTGGAAAGATCAGTTTCTGTAGTCGCAGAACTGGCATCATCACCGAATACTGCATTCGGAAGAAGAAGAAGAAGAAGATATATTCTATCTGGGAGCCACTTATTAAAATGAAAGCGATAAAATGAAAGTGATAAAATCGAAGTGAAAAACGATTGTGATTGGTTGTAAATCAAAATTCATTGAAATGTGATTGGTTATTGACTGCCATTTGGGGCATGAGTTAAATAGTCAGAGATAATTTGTCCAAGATATTAATTGAAGTTGAATAACTAAAATATTTTAAATACGATTTAGGCCTATTTATTATTATACGCTTATGTTTTTATTAATTTAATTAATTGATATAAAGTAAAAATACAGAATAATTTAACAGAGGAATTCACAGTGAATAAGGCCTTATGCAGGGGTGCAGTTTGTCACGAATTCTTTTTAACATTTATTTAGACCAGACTCTTAAATTATGGTATAAAATGTTCTGAAATGGGTATTCCTATAGGAGGAAAAGTACTGCATTCATTGTTGTTTGCAGATAATCAAATAATTTTTGCAGGGGATGAAGATTATATGAAATATATGATAAATAAACTAATGGAAGAATATGAAAATGGAGACTGAATATAAATTTACAGAAAACAGAATATATGTGTTTGGGAAAGGATGTGGATGACCTCATACTTGAAACAGGGAAAATAAAAAAAAATGTGATTTTTTTAAATATCTTGGGTCAATAATTACAAGTTTAGGTACCTGTGAGAGAGATGTACAGACTAAAATTGCAATGGCAAAAAATACAACTAAGCCATTACATGGAGTAATTTGGAACAAAAATATTACAAAGGAAATTAAAATGAAAATTTATAAGAGCATAATACAGAATATTTTGTCATATGGAAGTGAAAATTGGTCTTTGACAGAATTACAAAGGAATAAAATTAGAACAGTTGAATTCGATTATTTTAGAAGAAGCCTCCAAAAAAACAAGACAGGATAAAATAAGAAATGAATTTCTTTCGAGAGAAATGAATGTTACCACATCTGTTGTTAAGAGGATTGAAAATCAAATGCTTAAATGGCATGGCCATGTACAAAGAATGGAAAATGAAAGATAGCCAAAAAATATATACCAATGGTCACCCCCTGGAAGACATAAACGTGGCAGACCATAATGTAAATGGAAAACCTACGTCAGAACCATAATGGATGATAGGAATTTGGAAGAGGGAGATTGTAATGATAGAGATAAATGGAAACTGAAGACGGCAAACCTATAAGTCGGGAAAGCCGAAGAAGAAGAAGAAGAAATAGTATAATTATGATCATAAGATCTGTGAGAAATCTTTGATGTAAAATTTCTTATGACCTTAATCCTTATTACGGGTCATTTTGAAGCATATTTATGGTTTTGAGTACTTATTACTGACTTGAGATGTAGAAAACTAAAATTATAAGAATTGCATTATCACTGCTTGGAGATAATAACCTTTCTACGGAAATCCTGTTTCAGATTATTAACTGTTAGTTTCAAAATTGGTTGTTATTTTACTGAATTCGTGCAATTTATGTAAACTGAATCCTTGACCAGTATAACTCTGACATTTCAAAGAGGTAATATTAGCACGTTTGCTGGAGTTTATACTGCATTATGTGTAGGTAATGTCATAGGAAAAGCACAAGATTACCTCTTGTCTCTCTTTAATAATCCATTACACGAGCTCTTTGTGTAAGATCATCGTATCTGCTATTTGAAACGGAAAATATTCATACCGTGACCCCAGGTTGCTGTCTGCCAATGGCACTTTACTTTTCATGAATCATAAATAACATCAGGTCATACAGTTCTGTTGTTTTGCATCATAAGCCTCAGCAGGTTCCTAATCCCCAACAGATTTTCCAATAATCAGCCATTTTAAACTCATTTTACAAAAGGAAATGTTACATGTACACAGAGAATTTTTATACAAGTTAAATAAAAGAACGCAATTTGCTTCTTGTTTGTTCCAATGGGTATTAATGGATTTTACTGACAAACCCCCAGATATTTTAGAGGAGCCTATTGAGCCGTCCTCGCAATCGAGTGGAAGAGAAGGCCTTATAGCCTTAACTCTGCCAGCTAAAATACAGCATTATTATTATTATTATTATTATTATTATTATTATTATTATTATTATTATTATTATTATTATTATTATTATTATTATTATTATTATTATTATTATTATTATTATTATTATTATTATTATTATTATTATTATTAAGATATGTGTTACTAGATTAAAGGTTTATAAAGCATTGGCAGTTCCTGCATTACTTTATGGGAGTGAAACTTGGGTAAAGACTAAAAAATTACAAAGTAGAATACAAAGTGTAGAAATCAACTTCCTTAGAATAACAAAAGGCTGCACAAGAGTGAATCGGTTAAAGAATGAATATATAAGAACAGAGGTAAATATATATCCATTAAATGATAAGATCAAAGGATATAGAGGAAACTGGTTTAGACATGTTGAAAGAATGAACGTGAGGCGGAACAGGCATTTTGCCTATCCCTTGAAGTGAAGAAGAAGAAGATATTTGTGCAACCGAATTTTGAAGTTAAACACTTTTTGAGTTGAATTTTCATACCTATAAATCTACAATTCCACAGCAGCCAAATGTTGGACCATAGCGGCCTCTTTGAAAGGAGTTACTAGACCAAGTTGCGAGTAATTTAGTTATTTTCATGTCCCTACAGATGTCATAAATGGTATGCGGTCAACATGCCGACTCAATGAGACATCTAGAAAGCAACTGAGGTATTATAGGATAAAAGGATCGGTAAATTTTGTTTAGAGGATTCTTTATTCAAGCGTAAAGATATTTCAGGTCTGAAAATCCTCAGACTTGGGAGCCACGGCTTAAAGACCCTCCCGAAAGACTTGCTCCTTCAATTTTTACATTCCATAATGTCCTGAAATGAAGTATAGGCCTACCCGAGAAAATTCATAGTAATTCATTTCTTTCATTTTTTATTTTTACCAATACGAACATTCAATCCAAAGGATGAATATCTATCTTCAAAATTTGATTTCACATTTTACAAATGTCTTACCTCAAATAGCTCTTGTTGCGCTCCTCTAAAATATTCCAATTTTATCTTTTCGGTTGAATTCGTTAAAACTGTGATACATGATATATATATATATATATATATATATATATATATACATATATAATAAAAAAAATATATGTCCACCGCTGTGGTCTCGAGGTAGCGTGCTGCCTTGTCACGCAGCGGGCCCGGGTACGATCCCCGGTCGGGGCAGTTTTTCTGGGTGAGGTTTTTATCGGGGTTTTTCCTCACCTGTAAGACAAATGTCAGGAAAACTTTAAGGCCCAAACGGTCCCCGAAATCATAAGGCCATCATCATCATCCTTATCATTATCATCATCCTTCACCGGTGTGGAAAGCAACGGGAAGCTACCACACCTACAATTCCCTAGTAAAGCTGCAATCATAACATGAAAATGCTATGATTGCAGTGAAGGACCTGGCTTCGGGCAGAATTACTGTGGATGGATAATCAAAATATGTTGTAGGCTTTATGTTAAAAGTGCGGTTTTCTCGAAAAAAACATACAGGTATTTATTCGTGCATTTCTTCTTCTTCTTCCTTCCAAGTATTAGACCAAGGCCTGTTACGATACTGTAGAAAATGTTCCGATCCTTCCGGGAAATTCTCGTATAAGACTTGAAAGCATAATAATAGTCCCTTCGATTGGTTGCTGGCCAAAGGAAGGCAAGACCAGTGATGCGGCTACCATCTAATAGCCTCTGGTCAGGCTTTTCTGGAGAAGAAAAGAAAATAAAGGAAAGAAGAAATGAAAGAAAGGAAGGACTCCCTAGCCCTCGGATGCCCTAATATTTCACTTTCGTATTTTAGAAGTTCTTTATTTGTTGTAATCTCTCTTTGCTGCGAAAGAGCGTAGTTAAATATAAATAATAATAACTGTGATCAATGACAGCAATACTACTTGCATTAATAGAACACACAATATTTGTTATGGTCTTTGATTTTTTTTTTTGTGTTTTTAACGAAATGTGTTGATGTATTGAAAAGACAAAAATGAATCCCGTTTATGTTGTTTTTATTGCAGGCTTCAGCTTGCGTTACAAATGAGAGTCGTTTCACGAGAAACAATCTATCAGATTTCACATATCCAATATTCGTGAGCTTGCGGACTGATTTGTGTCAACGGGGTTACGCAAAATTACGTCATTCTTTGTTGCATGACATTTGCGTTTTGTTAGGTGTGCTGTCGGTTGGTTGGATGCACTGTCATTAATTAGGACACACATATACATGACGAAGCCACAAACTAGATACATGTGATTTACAGTCCAGTTCGCCAAATTAACAATAGTTGTGTTCGATTTCTGTCACCACTGATTGCTTTTTTTAAAATCAAAACTTCTCTTTATCATTCATTCAGATGTATTAAACAAGAGCATCTGCAGGTTTTTATTTCAATTTCATAAATTATTGACCATTTTTGTTCAATTGCATATAGTATATTTGGGCATAAACACTTATTTCCCGATCTTAAACAGTGTATTTAAATAATAAATATTATATATCGATATTGCAGCTTTACTAGAGATATATAGGTGTGGTAGCTTCCCGTTTCTTTCCACAATCCACTCTCTTCTTTGCATCTTAAAATCTTAAGAGATCTTAGGAAGGTCCCGAGCGGCCCCAACGTGGAGGTAAGGAGAGTGGATGTGGCTAAGTTAGACCCTCCAAACTTCACCGAAATTCACCCCAGATGCTAATAATCAGTTCTATCAGGGTTTTTGATCAGATCAAAGACCTGGAAATTCCAATTAGCCTCTGCCCCCATAAAGAGATGAAAAGAAATTGGATTGGCCACTGCCTAAGAAGAAACTGCCTGGTGACGGATGCTCTAGAAGGAACGGTCAACGGAAATAAAAAGGCAGGAAAATACATCAGATGATAGACAATATTAAAATAAATTGTTTTATGCGGATACAAAAAGGAAAGCTGAGTTGGGAAAGAGTGGAGAATGCAGAGTTTGAAGTGAATGACTCTCTTGGGCAAAACACTATATATGTATATTGATATTGGAAAATATTAGGCTATGGATTTCAATGGAAGTTGGCCAGCAGGCGGTCACGTCTTAAGTAAAAACCAAGGTCACCAATTCAGTCATGGGCCTTTAAAATGGGTTTGTGATTTGGATAGTATTCTATCAAACGAGTGAATGTATCTTAGATATTTCTAACAAGCCAGCCAATGGTAATCATTAAATAAAATAAAATTACCACCACCATGAAAATAAATTTTTATTGCAAAATTCCTATATTGTAGGGCGATTTAATATAATCTGAGGATAAGCATAAATCGTCTTCAACAATAATCCGACATTCAACGATCGAATATCAGCAGTAGTCCGATATTAAGATTCTAGGAGTCCACAAGGGCTACGAAATACTTTTAAAAAATAGTCCGCCCGATTTGGAATTTGGTCTCAAAACTGTAGGTAAATAAATTGACGTAAAAATTATGAATGTAAAATGTTTTTGGTCCAAACTACTCTAAAAAATGTAAAAATGAAAATATATAAAATTGTTATTCCCCAGTTATATGGATTCGAAACATGAAATCTTATTTTATTCATATTTTTTTTTTTTTTGCCTGATGGAGTTAATTAAGGGAAGAGAAAAGATTACGAGTAGCCTATTTGAGAATAAAGTTCTTAGGAACATTTTTTGACCAAAGAGAGATGAACAGACTCCAGTCACATACACATCAATACTACATAATCAATATTTACATATGATAGGATATATGCAAATGGAAAGACAACATAACAGTGAACTACATGATTTTTATAGGAAACCTTATATAATAAGTATAGGTAAGTCTCATAGACAGCGATGGGTAGGACATGTAGCACGAATGGGGAATGAAAGAGGAGCTCAGAATCTTCTTGTAGGAAAACCAGAGGGAAAATCCAAGTTGGTAGACCAAGAATGAGATAGGAGAATAATATTACCCATGATTTGAGGAAGTATACTTTATAGGCAATGATTGGAAAAAATTAGCTCAGGATAAGAATGTATGGAGATCTTATGAGCCTATGGGTTCGATAATTCCAGTGAGTGAGTGAGTTAGTTAAAATGTGATACTTAAAATTAACACACACATTAATATAGCAAAATTAATAAATATTATTCTATTTAGGTATCTTACGCTTAAGTCCAATTTTGCATACTTCAGTATGTATATAATCGTCAATCTTTTGCTAATCTACGTGTATTAATACGTGAAGGAAAAACTTTGTACTCCTTTTTAAGCAGATTGCGCGCACGGAGAAGTGTGATATTTGGCATAATTAAAGTACATATAGGGCAGGAATGCAGAAAAAAATTATGTATAATATGTCTTATAAATAAATTAAATTAAACAAAATAATGGTATATTACGATGCGAGGTTGGAAAGTGGTTTTTACGGAAGTGAGGTAAATGTTTAAAAACCGAGCGACAGCGAGGTTTTTAATTTCCGAGATTCTGTAAAACACTTCACAAACTTGTGTTGTACATTATTTTTTGCGCTATCGTGTTTTCAAAATAATAAATAGTAATAAAATAATATCTTTGTTGGAAATATTTGCGTTCATTATAAACAATTAACTAACGTTAACAATTGCGCAATGTTTATTAGTTGAAACAATAGGAGGCCGTGAGACCAATTTTGTTATAAAATGGCGGCAAATACGTATTTGTTTTATATTGTTTCATATAAAGTTTACTTAATTTAAAATGCAGTGATTTGTTTCGTATAATGTATATTAACACTACCTTTTGGATATTTTTTTGTGTATACATTGTACGTAGTATACATAGAGGGCAGTGGTTTTACTTCCCGCATGTGGATGTAAATGTGACATTACAGTATAGTTGTTTTGGTTGGCAATCCCAAAATGAAGGAAGTTGAACTTTCAATCATGATCGCCATTGCTGTAAGTACGACAAAACGCACTTTCGCGCAAAAAATAAATTGTCTCTAAGGAATTTACGTGCATAACTCATTCATTTGTTTACGTTCATACTGAAATTGCATTGTAATAAAAATTGTGCAGCAGCAATCTAATTTGACTTCCTGTCGCGTATTTATTGTTAGTGGTTTATTATTAGTGATTTAAAGAAGTGAGTACATTTTATTATTTAAATTTAAATTAAACCTTGTCTAAGCTTTGTTTCAGTAATTTCATTACATTTGTTTTATATTTACATATTCGCACCTACTTACAATATGTCTCGATAGAACATTGATGGGTCGGTGTGAGAGACAAAGAAAAAGGGATATATATTCCCGTATACATAATAATAAACCAAATGCAAATTTAAATAGTAAGTAAAGTGATCCCACAACAGGCCCGGAGGCCCTTGGGGTAGTAGGAGGTTAAGGCTCCCACTTTTTCTAGACAATCGGCACTTTATGTCAGCCGGGTTGTCAGCCCTGCGTGACGGCCGTCTTTACCCCAGAACAAGCGTCTGGTACTCATTTCCGTTAGAGGCTGAGTCGACCCCAGGGCCATAGTGCCGCCAGAGGGTTTTGGTCAGTTTAAAAATCCTGACCCCGACGGGACTTGAACCTCGATCCTCCGGCTTGTAGCTCAGTGCCTTAACCACTACGCTACGGCGTATAAATAGTATTGTTTTTTTTTTAAATATGGCTTACCCAAGCTATACCATATATTTCCTATTGTTCGCATTTTTAAAATTAATACATAATGACGTATTTGTGACAAACTTAAAAAAAATGAATTGTGGTCGAATTTCGGCCATTAGTACCTATTATAGCATATTACAGAACGCTTGAATAAATACCAGTATCTTTTATTATCAAATCTATCTATACTTTTCTGCCTGAAGGCAGGTCTTTTACTGCAATCATAACATTTTAATGCTATGCTTTGCAGTTTATTAGGGAATTATAGGTGTGGTAGCTTTATTAACAAATATGTTCGTAGGCCTAAATTCGTCACACTTTCTGTAATTAGTGATCCTTCTTAAATACTAATCCAGTCGTGAAACCATTCTGAAATTAAGATCTCTTTTCTCAAATAGCCAATACTTACTTACTCACTGGCACTATCGAAACCGTAGGTTCATGGCCGCACGGACATAAGCTCTCCATACATCCCTATCCTGTGCTAATCCTTTCCAATCATTCCCTGTATAATCTACTTCCCTCAAATCACAGTTAATGTTGTTCTCCCACCTCATTCTTGGTCTACCAACTGGGCGTTTTCCTTCTGGCTTTCCTACAAGAAGTTTCCATGCACGTCTTTCATTCCCCATACGCGCAACATGTCCTGCCCATCGCAGTCTACGGGACTTAACTGTTCTTATTATATCTGGCTTCCTATAAAGACCATGTAGTTCATTGTTATGTAGTCTTCTCCATTCACCTGTCTGTTCATCTCTCTTTGGTCCAAAAATTTTCCTAAGAACTTTATTCTCAAATACTCGTAATCTCCTTTCCTCCCTTAAAGTAAGAGTCCATGTTTCGCACCCATATAATATAACTGGTAGAATAATAGTTTTATATATTTTCAACTTAACGTTTTTTGAAAGGAGTTGGGACATCAAAAGTCTCTGCAATGCATAATAGCATGCATTTCCAGAATTGAGCCTATGTTTAATTTCTTTGTGCATCTCATTCCTATTTGTGATTATTGTTCCTAGGTATTTGAATTCAGCCAATTCCTCAAAATTTCCCTCATTTGTCATTAGCTGTCCATTTCCATTATATAATGTATTTCTACGTGTGACCATATATTTAGTTTTACTCTCAAATAGCCAATACAAGTAATAATCTTCAGAACACATTGTACTCATGATATTTTGTTAAAAACAACGTCAGTTGTTTTACCACGAATGAGTTATTAATTATTAATGTTAAATCATATGAATCGAATTATAATTAACAAACTGTGAAATGACAAATGCACTTAAATACGATCATCTCTGCGGAACACTTGTGTTATTTGTAGAATTATGAAATAAAATAACATTGTACAGTTGAACAGTGTAATTTTAATATTTTGTAGCGCAAACATTGAATATTGCAAGCTTCAAAAAGTCTATGACGAGGATTTGTACTGTGAAATTGGATTCCAGTGTTGTTGTATCTGTTAACGTTGTCGCTTGCATGACCACAATATAAAATTTCACTTTATCAACACAATTTTAAATGAATGGAAATATTTGAAACAGAATACAGTTCACATGATCATCTAAACCAGGTTTGGTTTCCTTTCTACTGCGTAATACACTAAATTACAACTAGCTTTTAGCGAATTCCGAAAAGAAATTTATTTAATCAATCGATTTGCTGTTTACTAGATGAGAATCTACTTTTATAAATATAAATAAAACTTAAACAAAACAAGCAATAAATGCTTTACACTCTGTTTGGTCGAGCAATAATATTACAAAAAATAGAAAATTACAAATGTATCAAACCACAATTGAAACCATTTTAACATATGGTGCTGAAGTTTGATAATTCCCACCAGGGAAATGAATAGAATAATAAGTACAGAAATGGATGTTTTAAGACGATCAGCTGGAAAATCCAGAATGGATAGAATACGAAATAAAGAAATAAGGGAAATTATGGGTGTACAAGTGGAGCCGGACATCTTAGACATTATAGAAAAGAAAAGATTACAGTGGTATGGCCATGTCAGAAGAATGCCAGAGTAAAGATTGCCTAAAATTGTTGTGGAATGGATCCCAATGGAAAGGAGGAAGACCGAAGAAAATTTGGATAGAAGGGGTACAAGCGGCTATGAATATCAGAGGATTGGAGGAAGATCAATGGATGGACAGAGAGGAATGGCGTTTGGTTTCCGGAAGACGGCAGCAGCTGCCATGATATCGGATGATGATGATAATGATAAATAAAACTTAAAGTTTTAAATCATTTTCAAATTTATCGAAACACAAATTCGTAACAGCTGTACAAAGTACTGAAACAACTGTTACGAATTTTTATTTTAATAAATATCAAAATCATATAAAATTTAAGTTTTATTTATATTTATAGAAATGTATTTATTTATTTAATGTACAGCATTGAAATGCGGTTCACTCACTCAAAATAAAATAATGTAGTCACTGAGTTAGAGAGGAGATTACGAGTATTCGAGAATAAAGTTCTTAAGAAATTGTTTTAACCAAAGAGAGATGAACAGACAGATGAATGGAGAAGAATTCTTAACAATGAACTACATTATCTTTATAGTAAGCCAGATATAATGAGAACAGTTAAGTCTCGTAGACTCCGATGGACAGGACATGTGGCTAAAATGGGGAATGAAAGACGTGCATGGGAGCTTCTTGTAGGAAAACCAGAGGGAAAACGCCCAGTTGGTAGACCAAGAATGAAGTGGGAGAATTACATTAACTATGATTTGAGGGAAGTAGATTATACAGGAGATGGTTGGAAAACATTGGCTTAGGATAGGGATGTATGGAGGGCTTGTGTCCGCGTGGCCATAAACCTACGGGTTCGATAGAGCCAGTGAGGTAGTTAGTCACTGAGATAGTCCATAAAACTTAACTTATATTTTTTACGTTTTGTATCAGTATTTAGTTTATTTTTATATTTGTTATTGTGAATAATTTTTCATTAATTAAGAGGATTACATTCATTAGAGGCGGCTCCGTGGCGCAAGCGGTTAGACGCTCGCCTCTCACCTCTGGGGACAGGAGATGGAATCTCGGTCACTTCATGTGGGGTTCATGGTGCACGAAACGGAGCTTGGGCAGGTTTTTCTAGGGATTCCTCCCGTTTCCTCTGCCACAATTTCATTCCACCATTTCTCCATACTCATCTCAACTATTTGGTTTCATTTCATTCATCTGTCCCTGTGTCATTCACAGACCTCTCTCTCTCTCTCTCTCTCTCTCTCTCTCTCTTCTCTCTCTCTCTCTCTCCTCTCTCTCTCTCTCTCTCTCTCTATATATATATATATATATATATATATATATATATATATATATATAGGAGCTCATCTCATTCTTCGACCTGAGTTGGACACCGAGTTGAGGATTCATTTGAACTAGGGTTTTTTTTTAGTTGTATTGCATTTTTTTAAATTTCATCTATCATTATTTATTTATTTACAGTGTTGTACCCTTTGTCAGGTCTTCCACTGCAATCATAGCGTTTTCATGCTATGCTTTGCAGCTTTACTAGGAAATTTTATGTGTGATAGCTTCCCGTTGCTTTCCACACCATGGATGATATTCATGAAGATGATAGCCAGATGATGTTCGGAGACCATTTGGGCAGAACATGTGGCAAGAATGAGGAGTGAAAGACTTTAATGGTAGCTTCCTGTAAGAAAACCAGAGGGAAAAAGACCAGTTCGTAGACCAAGAATGAGATGGAAGAATAACATTAACCATGATTTGATGGAAATAGATTATACAGGGAATGATTGAAAAACATTAGTTCTGGATAGGGATGTATGGAGAACTTATGTCCGCGCGGCCATGAACCTATGAGTTCGATAGTGCCAGTGAGATATATATATATATATATATATATATATATATATATATGCCTGTGTGTGTCTATCTTCTAATACAATAACGGGCGCATTTTTCGTTCTTCGGGAATAAGCCAGCATATAGAAATTAAATAAGAAAGTAAGGTCAAGTTCGTTAATCAGAAAAATCAGGCTGTTGAGAGTAAGGTTAACCTCCAGCGAAAATTTAAAAATCGCTCTAACTGCAGCAATTTTCGATTTTTTATAACGAAACTTGGCAATGTCATTGAAATATAACTAGGAAGGTATCCCCCAAAAATCTACGAATTACGATCATAATAAATGGGATTTACCTTAGAGCGGAAATTTAAAAACCGCACTAGTGGCCGCCGTGAACGTTTTTTTTTCGCTGCGAAACTCGATATAAAATTAATATATTAAGAAAAATAAGATAGAGTGCACTAATTAGCAAAATTACCCATAAATTCGACTTGGCCAGTAACACTGGTCGACAAAAATGAACTTTTTTTTCACAAGAATAAAAATTTCAGATTTTGGAAGTATTTTTCATCCTGAATTTAAATATCATTTCAGTTTTTTCCTATCGGGCAAGAGTTTTCTGTGATATTCACATACATTTTTCATAATTTTTAATAACATCCATCTAACTCTAACTCATTCTGACTTTATCTACAAAGTGTTAGATGGTGATTTTGGGGCATATCTTGCATCTGGAACATCTCTCTTCTTGGTCCAACAGTAGTCAGCCAGCATATTAGAACTACACTTGCCTTGTTACCTCTTTTCCATTGTGGAAATTTGCTGATGAAAACGCTCACTGTGCTCATCAGAGACAGCTCTTAAATACAGCTTGAATAAAATCGCTACATGTAAGGTAAAGGTTCCTATGACAGGTCAAAGAGAATGCTAAAATCAATTTTAAAAAGTAGCTGTCACAAAAAAACTGTGCCCGATGGAAAAATGCTGACTACATTACTGAATTCAGTATGAGAAAATGCACTAGATTCACTAATCAGATTTGTTGTGAAGAAAATCTTGTCGACCAGTGTTATTAGCTTATTGTACGAGCTCTTGTGTGACGGACATTTGCTTTAGCATATTATAAAGATGCGAGAGTTCAGCAAAGGAATGTGTATAGTATGATGTGATAGTGCATGCAATGACATTTACTTGAGAAATAAAATACAATAATACAGCCTCAATGATCGATTTGCCGGGCGGCTGGTTTTTTATTTCGTATAATAAATAACGTTTGCGGTATTGTTAATAGTTCATCTAATGAAGCTCCATTATAAATGAAATCTCCAAAATGTTCCTTGAATCTAATGTTGAATCTAATGAAGCTTCAACGTTAGATTCAAGGAACATTTCAGAGATTTCATTTACAATGGAGGAAAATCAAGTTACGCAAAACATGTAAATCTAGCTGGACACCATATGCATAACATCGATAACACCCTCACAATAGTACATAGAGAAAACATCCTGCATAGAGAAAACATCCCAACGAGGATAAATATACTGGAGGAAATCGCAATCCTGAGAGAAATCAACAACAACCTGATTCTCAATGAATACACACCTAGTCCACACAATCCTCTGTACAAAATTCTCAGAACCAAGTCAGTACTTCAACAAGTGCTAACAAGTACGGACCTAATGCATTCTGCTGATGGGACTAGTCCCTAAAGGCCTACAGTCTTAAAACAACTTAAGTCGAGGAGATGGACCTACAAGGTAACTATTTTATAGTTTTTAACCGTACATTATCATCATCATCGTCCTTTCAAGTATTAGGCCCAGTGGCCCGTTACGGTCTCCCGCCATCTCAGAAAAGGTCGACCCACAGATCTTCTGCCTCGAGGAATGTAGTTAAGAATTTGTTATGGTATTCTGTGACGATCCATGCGCTGAATATGGGCTAGGCAATTGTTTCTATATTCTTGGAGGTATTCAGATATAGGTACGATGTTTAACTCTCTGGCTATTGTTGAATTTCTTTGGTGGTCTAGAAGGCTATAACCTGCAGTTCGTCGCAGAAATTTCATCTCCGTGGCTGTAATATGACGATCATCCTGAGTTCTGATGGTCCAAGCTTCACTGCCATAACAGATTATGGGTCTAGCGAGAATTTTATAGATTTTCATTTTTGTGTGTGTCTGCACTTCTGATGGTTTAAAAACTTGGTTGATAATTCTTAAAGCTTTATTATAGACCATACATTATATCACTGTGAACTAATACCTCAGCGGAAACTTACCATGAGTTTTACTAGTATCCATTATGATACGTTCAGTAGATTTCACAGAATAAATTTATGAAATTGGATCCATCATTTTGACTTGCCCTGTAATTATTAACGGTCAATTTTTAGTTTAACGTTTTTAGAGATATGTGGGGCGACTAGAGTCCCTGTATCGCATAATGGAAAACATTTCCATAATTGAGCCTATATTTAATTTCTTTCTGCTGCTGATTCCTGTTTATGATTACTGCACCTAGGTATTTGAATTCTGTTCCTCTTCAAAA
Organism: Diploptera punctata; assembly: GCA_030220185.1. Lineage (NCBI taxonomy): Eukaryota > Metazoa > Arthropoda > Insecta > Blattodea > Blaberidae > Diploptera > Diploptera punctata. The sequence continues at coordinate 518,769 of JASPKZ010009834.1, read as the reverse complement.
TTTCCCATCTTTAGTAACCGCCCTTTCCTATAAGGAATATTTGGTCTTATTGATATTTTCTTTTATCCCAATTCCTTAGTGTTACTCAATAGAATTTTCGTATTGGCCCGTAGTATATTATCGCTATCGACTAATGGTACAAAATAATATAACTTAAGAATATATAATACAAATACAGCCGGATACAATTATTATATTGGAAGTGTTGTAAGTAATGCAACGAGTGATTTCCAATTTATCTAGAGGATTTGGAAATTAAATGTGGCATTTCTTAGGATTATTTAACGAATAAAATTAAGCTATTTAGTCACAATTAATTATTTAAATATAGTTATTTTAAAATATCTATATACTTAATGTAAACGGCGATGTTTGAAAACAAATGAGAAATGTTTGGTTATGTTTCATTTGTTCATCCACTGCAACTACATCATATTATTTATTGCCAAATAGGATCACAATATTTTAAGAATGCACCCTAGTGGAGAAAAAATTAAACGTATCAAACTGTATATTATAACCAACATTATAGGTTATTAATTTTTTATGAAACAACTCGGTAAAATCGATATTTAAAAACACAAATATTGAACATACAATTATCAAATGTGTAGGTCGAAGCAATCTTTTCATTATTTGCTACATTCAACGTATTTGTTGGAGAGTTAGTCACAGCAATAAATGTTCTGACCTGTTCAGAATATTAAAAAGGAGGAGCTTTCTTTATTTTGGTAAACAAAATTCGAATCGAGGTGGAACACGACTGTCATTGATTATAAAACAGAACTCATTGAAACGTGATTGCTCATTTGACTCCCATTTGGGGCATGAGTTAAATAGTAATCATAAATAATGTATTTGAAGAGAAAAAAATATACGCTCAGACCGGGACTTGAACCCGGGGCCCTTGGTTCTCTAGACCAAGTGCTCTACCAACTGAGCTACCTGAGCAAGTACCGATCTAAACGCAAATCTCTCTCTATATACATTGTAATTCCCATCCACCAAATGCTGTGAAGCCATGCTTCTATCTTGCAAATGACGGCTCCTTTATTAAGAAGACATATTTGGGAATTATACATTACAGCCAGTACGGCTTTTTCCAAGTTTTAATTATTGGTTTCGTACATCTCAATGATGGATAAATCATATTTGAAGAGAAAAAAATATACGCTCAGACCGGGACTTGAACCCGGGGCCCTTGGTTCTCTAGACCAAGTGCTCTACCAACTGAGCTACCTGAGCAAGTACCGATCTAAACGCAAATCTCTCTCTATATACATTGTAATTCCCTTTTTTTTTCTCTTCAAATATGATTTATCCATCATTGAGATGTACGAAATCAATAATAAAAATAAATAATGTAGATTTATTCTTCGAACAAACAGCGTTAATCTTTCTCCATTCTCTTAATCTACCTGAAAATCTATAGCCTAGGCTACACATTTTTTGTTCGCGCTCGGGCTACTTCTCCTGATCGATCCCAACGCGTCATTCACCAACAGAAGTCCTAAGCGAACTGTTGACGCTGTTAGCTGGAAACAGATATGATATAAGATATCCCACTGAAGAAAATATGATACATGTTATTCAGAATTCCAGTACCGGTATTTAAATAAGAGCCTACCTGACTTCTACAACTTACTTACCCACTGGCACTATCGAACCCGTAGGTTCATGGCCGCGCGGACATAACCTCTCCATACATCCATATCCTGACCTAATGCTTTCCAATCATTCCCTGTATAATCTACTTCCCCAAATCATAGTTAATGTTATTCTCCCACCTCATTCTTGGTCTACCAACTGGGCGTTTTCCCTCTGGCTTTCCTTCAAGAAGCTTCCATGCAAGTCTTTCATTCCCCATACGTGCAACATGTCCTGCCCATCGCAGTCTACGAGACTTAACAATTCTTATTATATCTGGCTTCCTATAAAGACCATGTAGTTCATTGTTAAGTAGTCTTCTCCATTCACCTGTCTGTTCATCTCTCTTTGGCCCAAAAATATTCCTAAGTACTTATTCTCAAATACTCGTAATCTCCTTTCTTCCCTTAAAGTAAGAATCCATGTTTCGCACCCATATAATATAACTGGTAGAATAATAGTTTTATATATTTTCAGTTTAACGAGTTTTGAAAGGTGTTGGGACATCAAGAGTCTCTGCAATGCATAATAGCACGCATTTCCAGAATTGAGCCTATGTTTAATTTCTTCATGCATCTCATTCCTGTTTGTGATTATTGTTCCTAGGTATTTGAATTCAGCCACTTCCTCAAAATTTCCCACTTCTACAATCTGTTAATTTTGTCCACTAGACAACCATAATTTGAGAATTAGTTCTTATTTTTTCTCGCAGTTGTGATTATTTTGTGGCAAGTTGCATGTTTCTAGTTACAGGAGGTGAATCCAGCTTTAAATTAACAATCATGGCCTGAGTGACAATTCGCGCCGCAAGTGAATTATTCAATCAGCGCTCTCCAAACGCATTCTAATATAAACTTAGTAGCGGAAAGTTAGTTTGCATCAAATCCCACAATGATGTGGCTATGCAAATGCCCAACATCCTAGTCAAATGCCAAGGGGTACAATTTTCACTCTTTGTTATATCAGAGAGAACTAACATTTTAATTTCAAGAATTGCATTGGTACTAATTTTTCTCCAACATTCACTCTAAATTAATGGGTATAAGCGGAAACAGCCGACAATGAAACGGACATTCAAAATACCGTAAAGAGAATTTAACTTAACGTCGTTCTGTGTATCCTTTCTACTTATCTAGGGAGCAGTGTTGACTAATCATCCATAGTAATTCTGCCCTAGGGCAAATGAGCATTTTCATTCCATGCTTTGCAGCTTTACAAGGGAATTATAGGTGTGGTAGCTTCCCGTTGCTTTCCATACCGGTAAAGGATGAAGATGATTATGATAAGGATGATGATGATTGCCGGTTGATTTTCGGGGACCGTAGGGCCCTAAGCGTCCCGACATTTGTCTTATAGGTGAAGAAAAACCCCAACAAAACCTCACCCAGCAGCCTGTCTCGACCAGGAATCGAACCCGGCACTACCTCGAGATCACAGCGGTGGACTGACTAACGATAAAGGTTATGAATTGAATGGAACAGTCAATAATGCTTATGCAGTTTCTTTGGAAAACCCACATGGAAGAAGAAATACACTGGGAAGCCTAATAAGAAATGTTCTATCATATGAAAGGCCACTAAGATGTTAAAAAAATAAATTGCACGTTCTTGGATATTTTCCAATAACAATTCTGAGAATGTTTAACAAGGAAAATTGTAATAGAAGAGAATGGAAAGATAAACATGTGACTTAGGTTTCTGGATGATTAATATTGTAGTGAAATAATTAGTGTTTCTTGAAATGGATTTTTGTATTTAAAACATGTACGATGTAATGTTGAAGTAACTTTAACTTTGCAACTCTTGAATTTCTAAACACATAAATCATCTTACTTACTTACTTACTTACTTACTGGCACTATCGAACCCGTAGGTTCATGGCCGCGCGGACATAAGCTCTCCATAAATCCCTATCCTGAGCTAATGCTTTCCAATCATTCCCTGTATAATCTACTTCCCTCAAATCATAGTTAATGTTATTCTCCCACCTCATTCTTGGTCTACCAACTGGGCGTTTTCCCTCTGGCTTTCTTACAAGAAGCTTCCATGCACGTCTTTCATTCCCCATACGCGCAACATGTCCTGCCCATCGCAGTCTACGAGACTTAACTGTTCTTATTATATCTGGCCTCCTATACATACCATGTAGTTCATTGTTATGTAGTCTTCTCCATTCACCTGTCTGTTCATCTCGCTTTGGTCCAAAAATTTTCCTAAGAACTTTATTCTCAAATACTCGTAATCTCCTCTCCTCCCTTAAAGTAAGAGTCATCATGAAGCTTTTTTTATGTAACATGGCGCTCCAGTCATCTCTCTTAAATATGAAATAAGGGGCTGTCATACTACGTTAGAATCATTTAAATGAAATCTAATTTGTATTTTCTTAACTTTGGTTTGAATATTATCTTCAGGCATAATTTGGATGTATTAATTGGTAGTTCTTATTCATTATTATTATTATTATTATTATTATTATTATTATTATTATTATTATTATTATATAATGGAAATGGACAGCTAAGGACAAATGATGGAAATTTTGAGGAAGTGGCTGAATTCAAATATCTAGGAACAATGGTCACAAATAGGAATGAGATGCACAAAGAAATTAAACATAGGCTCAATTCTGCAAATGCGTGCTATTATGCATTGCAGAGACTCTTGATGTCCCAACTCCTTTCAAAAAACGTTAAACTGAAAATATATAAAACTATTATTCTACCAGTTTATATTATATGGGTGCGAAACATGACTCTTACTTTAAGGGAGGAAAGGAGATTACAAGTATTTGAGATAAAGTACTTAGGAAAATTGTTGGACCAAAGAGAGATGAACAGACAAGTGAATGGAGAAGACTACATAACAATGAACTACATGGTCTTTATAGGAAGCCAGATATAATAAGAACAGTTAAGTCTCGTAGACTGCGATGGGCAGGACATGTTCCACGTATGGGGAATGAAAAACTTGCATGGAAGCTTCTTGTAGGAAAGCCAGAGGGAAAGCGCCCAGTTGGTAGACCAAGAATGAGGTGGGAGAATAACATTAACTATGATTTGAGGGAAGTAGAATATACAGGGAATGATTGGAAAGTATTGGCTCAGGATAGGGATGTATGGAGAGCTTATGTCCGCGCGGCCATGAACCTGCGGGTTCGATAGTGCCAGTGAGTAAGTAAGTTATTATTATTATTATTATTATTATTATTATTATTATTATTATTATTATTATTATTATTATTATTATTATTATTATTATTATTATTATTATTATTATTATATTTGTTACTATTATGTTCAGCGTGTAAAAATACATTCGTATAAAGATTAGATTAGATTTATTTAGCCTGGTGGAGTTACGGCCATGTGGCCTTCTCTTCCACTCACCAGGACAAACATATATTACATCAGAATATAACAATCTCAATTAACTCTAATATGAAATACTAAATAAAAATTTGATCAAAAAGATAATATCTCTTATATTACAATTTATAATGCGACCAGTTAATGTTAGTTAAAATTAAGACTAAAATTAATAATAAAATGTATACAAACAAAACATATTAAATTGTCCCTGTCTAATGTATATAAAAACAAAGAATAATGAGATATAGAAAACTAATTTTATGATTATACAATATTTAAAACAAAGCAAAAGAAAATATTTGTCAATCTTAATATTATTTTCATAAATAATTGAATTTATTAATGGTTAAAAGAATACTATCAGTGAGGTGTATAAGTTAGTTTGTTATTAAATAATTCTTTAATTTGTTTTTGAAGGACCTACATGAAATTGTACTTTGCATTTTTGAAGTACTTTTTGAATCTATTATAATTTGTATGTTGTATATATAATTTTATTGTAAATGTGTATCTATATATTTGTGTTGGAGAAGGTCTTTTGTCCTTAACTATGTCATAATAAATAAAATGAATAATATTATTTATTAACTGCCATATGTAAAGGATTTTATTGTTCTATGAAGTGAGTCAAAATAATTTTGTCAGTGGTTAATAATGGTCTTTAACTGTAAGAGAGAAGGAAAGATTACTGGTATTTGAGAATAAAGTGAGATCGACGAACAGACAGACCAGTGGAGAAAACTACATAACAGTAAACTAGGGGGTGAATCATAAATAGGGCTATACGTTTGATCGCGTTGTGTGATGAAAATATTACCATTACAGGAAATATAAAATTACCGTTGGAAAGACAATTATTCATATTATAACAATGGAATAAAACAAAACAGTGTAGAACTTACGTCATTAGTCAAAATGGCGTTGAATATGCAACAGCAAATTACAATTGCTGCTTGAGCAATAACGTATGCTAATGATCGTGAGGCCGCAAGACGGGCAAGACGCGAGTTTAACGTAGCATTGCAGCCGTCGCCTGTGGGGAAGTGGAGAAAACGACTGCTGGAAACGGGAAGGATGCAGAATATCAAACCTGGAAGGTCTCGCATTAGCACGAATGCAGAAACAACGAAGAGAATTGTGGAAGCGTTCGACGCTAGCCCACAAAAATCAACCCGCCAACCTGCACGTGAGCAGTGATTTTTTTTTTGTTCTATTGTTGTAATTTGAACGATTCCCTTTCCAATGATATCATATTTCCATTAATAATAATATTTTCGTCACAAAATGCGATCAAACGTATAGCCATATTTCTGAATCACTCTGTACATAAACTTTACGGGAAACCGGATATTATAAGAACAGTTAAGTCTCATAGACTTCGATGAGCAGGACATGGGGGATGAAAGAAAGGCATAAACATTTATTGTAGAAAATCCAGAGAGAAAGCGGAGAATGAGTTGGTAGAATAATAATAATAATAATAATAATAATAATAATAATAACAATAATAATAACCATGATTTAATGGAGTAAATCATACAGGTAAATTATTACTGGATAATTTTAGTTTAGGATAGGATGTATGGAGAGCTCTTGGCCTCGTAGCTATCGACATTCGGGTTCGATAGTGCGAGTGATTTAAAAATATAGCCTAATGTTTGCACCTGTGCAAATATCAACGCAAGGTGAAGTATAAGTACCTTGAAGTGTCTCATAGTTAATTAATTCCCTGAGTGTGTGCTGAAAAGGACGCTATTAATTCTAGCAGAATCAGCCAACTATATTAATTAGTATATACATCAAATTGCTATATTCCTGAAGCAACAGTGATAAGCTGTAAATGTTATTACATGGATGGTAATACTATATTAGTGGGACATAGACCCAATTTAGATAATCTCTTTAACGTTTGTGTCCACCCCACTTAGCAAAGATTGGCTTATAAAATGTATTAACAAATACAGTAAAACTTGTTTAATCCAGAATGTGAATAATGCGGAAATCTGTCCATTGTGAACAAATATATTGGTCCCGGCGAATTAATAGTAATTTTACGTGTATTTATTTTGTATAAAACGGAATCTGTCCAACACAGAAACGGAAGGATATTTCTACACAGTTGATGAAAAAAAACATTTTATAAAGCGGAGAGAGAGAGAGAAATAAATTAGGGTATAACGGTTTCAAGGCATCTTCAGGTTGGTTGTGGACAATTTCAAAATGCGACACAATGTAGTGTGGAATGAAATTTGCGGGGAATCAAAGCATGTGGACGAAAGTGTAGTTAGTGAGCGGAAACCGAAATTCCATATTTTAATTTCAGGATACGCTCCTAGGAGATATTTTTAACGCTGACGAAACGGGACTGTTTTTAAGTAATTTTACGTGTATTTATTTTGTATAAAACGGAATCTGTCCAACACAGAAACGGAAGGATATTTCTACACAGTTGATGAAAAAATATTTTGTAAAGCGGAGAGAGAGAAATATATTAGGGTATAACGGTTTCAAGGCATCTTCAGGTTAGTTGTGGACAATTTCAAAAGGCGACACAATGTAGTGTGGAATGAAATTTGCGGGGAATCAAAGCATGTGGACGAAAGTGTAGATAGTGAGCGGAAACCGAAATTGCATATTTTAATTTCAGGATACGCTCCTAGGAAACATTTTTAACGCTGACGAAAGGGGACTGTTTTTTCGCGCGTTACCGTCGAAGTAACTCGTACTTACTGTATTTCACTTTTGAACGGCAGTAGAACTGCAATTAATCCATGATACGTAAAAAAGACATATACGGTGCTCTATAATTTAAGATTAGTTATTTTTTGTTTCTAATGTTGAAAAAAAATGGTCCAATGCGATTCCGCTTTGATCAAGTTTTACTGTATTAGTAAACAAAAATTTAAAAAATTTAATGTATCAAAATCAATTTGAACTTCTGTCTACAAGAATTGAAGACGTTCGCGTACTCACTGAAAACTATTCTCTCCTTTATCGACTCTGCCACAGGCTCTAAACATTTCTACTTGCAGGTAAAAGTGTCTTCCATACTTGTGTAGTAGTTTTTTATTATTATTACAGTGATCCCATATATTTTTACAGTATTTATCCTTTTGTAAGGAAAAGGAGTTCTACTCGGATAAACAAAACTTTAAGGAGTCAGATAAATAAGGAGGAGATAAATAAAATGAATTTTGTAATTTAGTGAATTGAGATAAAAGTATTATATACTAAGGTAGTTCTATATTTGAAATCATCACTTATTAGCGTTGTTTGCTCTGGTTCGATGTAAAATTATACAATATTGATTCAAAACAAAACATTGTTTGGATGCAGAATTTACAGAAAACAACAGTTTTCCCTGAGGACTTCACTTGAAAACAATATAATACGATTGATATAAATACAAATGGGAAGACTAACATGTTTAGAATGATAGAATTTTTTAACTAAAATGTGTTTTTACCTCACTTCATTCTGATGGTTTGTGAAATTATTTGTTTACCTTATTATGTATTATTTGTATAGATGTCATGACATCATCATCTGTATAGTTTTTGAATAATAAATAAGTCCCTTAGATTTATCATCAACTATTGTAAAGGTTGGCTAGTGTGCATTAACTTATGTTGAGATTATGAATGACGAAGAAATGCGTACTTATTTATCTGCGTGAGTTTTACATTATATTATTTCGTCAGTAAATTATTGCATAGCCGGAAGAATAGAAGAATATTAAAATATATATTGAAGTCACTATTTAAATCAGTATCAATTAGAAGAGAAACTTACTTACTTACTGGCACTATCGAACCCGTAGGTTCATGGCCGCTCGGACATCAGCTCCCCATACATCCCTATCCTGAGCTAATGCTTTCCAATCATTCCATATATAATCTACTTCCCTCAAATCATAGTTAATGTTATTCTCCCACCTCATTCTTGGTCTACCAACTGGGCGTTTTCCCTCTCGCTTCCCTACAAGAAGCTTCCATGCAAGTCTTTCATTCCCCATACGTGCAACATGTCCTGCCCATCGCAGTCTACGAGACTTAACAATTCTTATTATATCTGGCTTCCTATAAAGACCACGTAGTTCATTGTTATGAAGTCTTCTCCATTCACCTGTTTGTTCATTTCTCTTTGGTCCAAAAATTTTCTCAAGTACTTTATTCTCAAATACTTGTAATCTCCTTTCCTCCCTTAAAGTAAGAGTCCATGTTTCGCATCCATATAATATAACTGGTAGAATAATAGTTTTATATATTTTCAGTTTAACGTTTTTTGAAAGGAGTTGGGACATCAAGAGTCTTTGCAATACATAATAGCACGCATTTGCAGAATTGAGCCGATGTTTAATTTCTTTGTGAGCCTCATTCCTATTTGTGATTATTGTTCCTAGGTATTTGAATTCAGCCACTTCCTCACAATTTCCCTCATTTGTCATTAGCTGTCCATTTCCATTATATAATGTATTTACGTGTGATCATATAAGAGAAAGCCGAAATAAACTACTTTAGATAGAATCTTTTCCACTATTGAGCTGATTGGATCAAGTAAAGTCCTGAACAATAATATATTTACTTCAATGTAAGAGATATGAAGCTATTGAATGGGTCATCATAATCATCGTTATTATACTCGTCATGAATAGTAGTAGCAGTAGTAGTAGGACTTCATTAGAGTAAAAGTAAGATACATACAATGTTATTTACAAATATGGGTCGCACGGGCAGTAAGCCATACTTGATGTTAACAATCCGTTAAAATAAAATAATGTTTTTCTTTAATAATAATATAACGTAAAAAACACAATATTATTACAATTAGATAATAATACAATACCAGTATAATGAATTAGGTTATGTAGCATTATTATGAATTAATTATATTACATTTTGTTAATAGGCTATATTTATTTTATTCACGAATGAATGTTCTTGTTATTTTTCGCGTTTTGTCCAAAAATTCAACACGTTTATCCAGTTTTCTGGATTTACCATTAACTCATAGGAAGCCAATCTATCACGATTTCAATTTAGAAATCTTTTCAGTAATAACTGACGCCTCCAATATCTCAAATTGTTACATTTATCTAACTATGTATCTCGTCATCAAAGTTCTCGCACATTGGACATATTCGCATATCACGAACGTCGCTAATTTTTAGAAATTTCCATTCCCATAGCCTAAACCGAGCAAGCCCTGATCTGTTTTAAATCCTAGTTTGCATGAATAGTAAGAATGTGTGTGTGTTTTGTCTTAATGTTGTGTTGTCTTGGAGTAGGCCCTGACATTGAGCTGATCACTCATTCGGGCTGGTCCTCCATGCCTTTGTGTAGTCAATAAAGTATTGCGTGATGCATAGATAAAATTCCTCTCCCGAAAATTCGTGACACTTTAAGGCTCGGGTGGCGTGTGGCATGTAAAAAATACCTGTAAGCAGGGAGCGGATTTTTATGTACTAAAAGTTAAGATTGCAACGTAGTATAATGAGAAGTTAGACTTATGACTGTCTTTTGTTTTGGCTTCACATACAAACAATTGAATAGTACAATGAGAAGTAAGATTTTTGACTTTCTTTTATCTTGGCTTCACACACAAGCAGTTGAATAATATGTACCAACTGCATTGCAATCTTATATTTTATTACATAAAAATCCTAGCTCTACTTGTAAGGTGAGAGGTTAAACTACGCTTTTGGAATGGAATATTGCTTCGTAAATGAATTGCTAATTGGTATTAGAGTTGCTACTAATTAACAATGTTGGGAATAATCCACATTGTGTTAATCGTATGAAATTATCTTCAAATGTAATTACAGTTTTCAGGAGTTTGTTATATAGTTGAATCGTTTAATAGAATATCATCACTAATTACGATTAATTAAATTGTAATATAGAGCCTACGGTGTCGGGGCTTAGTTTATACAGGGTGTAACAGGACCTCATTGACAAAATGATAGAGATGATAGGCCATGTAGAGAGGATCATTTTTTGTGAAGGAACGTATAGTCGCAAACATGTCATTTATGAGTTATACGCAGTTAGAAGTGGAGATTTACTTGAAATCCGAAATTAAAAACTGCCTGAACGACTGGATAGATTGTAATGAAATTTGTTGTATGTTAGAGTGGGTCTCTGGATAGTCTAGATTCACAATTGGACCCATTAAAACCATTAGTTGTAGGAGTTCACATGAAGTGAAAATTGAAAAATCGCTGTAGCGGTCGCAATTTTCAATGTTTCACAACGAAACTCAGTATATTCTATTAAAATAAAAAGAGGTAGTTATTATCCAAAATGAACGAAATCCGACAATTAAAAGTGGAGGTTTACTTGAAATCTGAAATTAAAAACTGACTAGCAACCGCCATGTTTGGTTCGTCTCAGCGTATACCATATAAATTAATTTACCTTTGATCATCATCATCCAGGGATTAAACCTGTTGGCTCGTTCCTGTTTCATGAAAACTAGAATTGTTAAAATTGTTCAGACCATCTTCTGTGTAGGCGACCAACATTTCTCCTTCCATGCGGTTTATAATTTAGCAATAATTTTGGAAACCTTCCTTCTGGCATTCTATCAATATCTTCTTTCCAGTCGTTCCTATATTTAATTATTCGGTCTGTAAGTTTGAAAATATTTAGCTCCTTTCTTATATCTTCATTTCTTTTCTTATCCAGCAGAGTATATCCTGCTATATTTCTTAAAAATCGCTTCTCAGCTGGTTCCAATCTTTGTTCTTGTTTTTTAGCGATCGTCCAACATTCTGATCCACACATCAATACAGGAACAGCCATTACTTTATAAAATTTAATTTTTGTTTCTTTTCTTGTGTTTTAAGGGTTCTTTTAATAGTGCCACACGTTAGATTAAATTACCTTTAATATGTTATTAATTTAGGCGTAGCAACGCACAACGGGTCTTGTCTAGTAATGTTGTAACATATTAGGAAGACCTTTCTGAACATATGTACCATCTTCTGCTGGCTGATCGTTGCTACGACGATATATCAAACATGCAATGAGGCACAGGGTCGATTGTTTGAACACTTCTTGTAAAAATATGTTTTTTTTCAATAAAATATGTGTACAATTGTTTGTCGATTGTTTGAACACTTCTTGTAAAAATATGCCTTTTTTCAATAAAATGACATGTGTACAACTGTTTGTATTTAATTCCGACTCTTACTGGCGAAATTCTGCATCTGCGCATAACTCATAAATGACGCGTTTGGGACTATATGTTCCTTCACAAAAAAGTGATCCTCTCTGCATGACCTATCATCCCTATAATTTTGTCGGTGAGATCCTGTTACATCCTGTATAGTTCAAATTTAATCTAATTTATTAATTCAATTAAATTTGCAATGTATATTTTTACAAATTTATCCAGATCGTCTTTATGTTATATCTAGTATTCTCTCCTGGTAAAGCGGAGTTGTAACCCACTTGTTAGGTTGGGGCGCCTGGAAAGCGGAGTTTACGTTACCATGACTATTTAACTCATGCCCCAAATGGTAGACAACGACCAATAAAGTTTCAATGAATTTTGTTTTACAACCAATGAAGTCGTGTTTCGTCTTGCTCTTTATCGATTTCTCTTTACCAGCTCCTGCTTTCGTGATAAAGTAAGGTCCTCCTTTTTAATGTTCTGAACAGGTCAGAGCATTATTTTTCTCCAACAAATACATTGAATATAGCAAATAATGAACAGATTCCTCGATTTACTGAGTTGTTTACTAAAAAAATTAATTAATAACCTATAATGTTGATTATAATATACAGTTTGATGTGTTTAATTATTTCTCCACTAGGGTGTATTCTTACAATTTTGTGATCATATTTGGCAATAAATAATATGATCTCAAGTTGCAGTGAATAAACATAACGTCACATTTCTGATTTGTTTTTAAACACCGCCCTTTACATTAAATGTATAAATATTTTGGCTCAACTGCACTTCTACTAGCGCTTGATTTTTCAGTTATATTCTTGTAAACTATAGCTCTTCTTCTGCATTTTCTAACATTATTTAATATTTTAAACTTTTTCAAACAATGTTTATAACATTATTAGACAATTTTGAAGCATTTATTTAAATATGCGAATTACAATATCATGACACTGTTAGACAATGTTGTGATGCTAACTCTTATTTTATCCACAGAGTATATTACTTAGCCTATGATTTTTCTATCGCTGTTTTGAGTTATCGCTGGTTGGATCAGCGTTAGGGAGTGATAAGTAGGTTCACACCCATTTTTAATAAACTTTTGGTAATTTTAATATTATTAACGTATATTTTAAACATAGATTTGGGGATTTATTGCAAATATTGGCCATTTAAATTTCATAGCGACGGATAGTAATTGAGGATGATAATCGATATGTGGTTTGATTGTGGGTTATCGTTGGCTCTATAAACTCTGGCGCATGCGCACTGTTGTTCTATATGACTTCGAAAATATTTCACGCTAGTTTAAGTGCAGTTTTTACAATATTTTAAATACCGGCAACTATATTTAAATAATCATTTGTGAGTAAGACGCTTAATTTTATTCGTTACATAGTCCTAACAAATGTCACTCTTGATTTCCAAATCCTGTAGATAAATTCACTCGTTACTTCGTGGCTCGTGAATTTATCGATGATTCGGAAATCACTCGTGCGGGTATTACTTACGACTATAACATAGGTAAGAGATTATAATGTCCGTAGCTGATTGGTCAAGGCATGATGCCTTGGCGCAGAGCTGCAGGACTTGCGCTGATTTGTGTCTCCATGGGGGAATATATTTTCTCATGGAATTTTGGGCCAGTACGGGACCGGTCCCCACGTAGCATGGTAAGAACTTTGGATAGCTACAATAAGTAGCGGCTCCAGGTTAAGAAAACTAGTTATAACGACTGAGGTTCCCGACATACTGACTACGTCACCTCTACTCTGGCTGTATGATCGACTTACTTTATGATTAACACATGAAGATGTGAGGCAGCAGCCGGCTGGTAGGCAAAGGGCCTTCTAAGCTTGTAGTATCATGGAGTTCGTTGTATGTGTGATAATGCAGCATTAGAAGAGTCTCTAAATCTAACTTAAACTAAATTTCAGGAATGATTCTCTTTAAGGAAAAAAATTCTGTGATCTGAGAGGGAATTGAGCCCGAGAACCTATGGATTGTAGTCAGAAGCTATGACCAATAATATATAAATGATTATGTGTAATAAGAATGTATTTAAGTTAATAATATTAATCATCATCCGGTATCATGGCAGCTGCCGCCGTTCTCTGGAAACCAAACTCCATTTCTCTCTGTCCATCCATTGATCTTCCTCCAATCCTCCGATATTCATAGCCGCTTGTACCCGTTCTCTCCAAGTTTTCTTTGGTCTACCTCTCTTCCTCCTTTCCATTGGGATCCGTTCCATAACAATTTTAGGCAATCTTTGCTCTGGCATTCTTTTGAAATGGCAATACCACTGTAATCTTCTCTTTTCAATAATGTCTATGATGTCCGGAATCTCTTGCACGCCCATAATTTGCCTTATTTCTTATTCTATCCATTCTAGATTTTCCAGCTGATCTTCTTAAAGCATCCATTTCTGTACTTAAAATTCTTTTCATATCCCTGGTAGGAATTTGCCAATCTTCAGCACCATATGTTAAAATGCTCTGAATTATGGTTTGATATATTTGTGGTCTCGAGGTAGCGTGCTGCCTTGTCACGCAGCGGGCCCGGGTTCGATCCCCGGTCGGGGCAGTTTTTCTGGGTGAGGTTTCTATCGGGGTTTTTCCTCACCTGCAAGACAAATGTCAGGAAAACTTTACGGCCCAAACGGTCCCCGAAATCATATGGCCATCATCCTTATCATTATCATCCTTACCATTATCATTATCATCATCATCATCATTCACCGGTGTGGAAAGCAACGGGAAGCTACCACACCTACACAATTCCCTAGTAAAGCTGCAAGCATAGCATGAAAATGCTATGATTGCAGTGAAGGACCTGCCTTCGTGCAAAATTACTATGGATGGATGGATATTTGTAATTTTCTATTTTTTGTAATATTCTTGCTCCACCAAACAGAGTTTGAAGCATTTATTGCTTGTTTTGTTTGTGCGATTCTATTTTTAATTTCCACTGTGTTATCGCCGGAGTGGTCTAATTTTGTTCGTAAATAAGTGCATTCAATACTAGGTTTTAGTTCTTCTCCATTGTTGAAATTTATATTTTCCATTTCTTCTCCTATACACGGATATTTAGTTTTCTCAATATTTATATGAAGTCCCCATTTTTCATATTCTGCTTTTAGTTTTTTGTCATATAAACTATGTCATCGTGGTCTGGTGCTATTAATACCTGGTCGTCTGTAAAACTGAGTGAATATAAATGTGTATTTTGTATTGGTATGCCCATTTTCTGACGTTTTTTTCTTCTGTCTCTTAGTACTCTTTCGAGATAAATTATGAATAGAGATGCAAATAAGCTGCAACCCTGCCTTAAACCTTTTGTAATAGTAAATCTGATCTAATTATATAATTATTTCTGTTTCAAGTTCATATATGTTATTAATACTTATATGTGGGAAATAACTTTTAATAGATCCTATACTTACTTACTTACTCACTGGCACTATCGAACCCGTAGGTTCATGGCCGCACGGACATAAGCTCTCCATACATCCCTATCCTGAGCTAATGCTTTCCAATCATTCCCTGTATAATCTACTTCCCTCAAATCATAGTTAATGTTGTTCTCCCACCTCATTTTTGGTCTACCAACTGGGCGTTTTCCTTCTGGCTTTCCTACAAGAAGTTTCCATGCACGTCTTTCATTCCCCATACGCGCAACATGTCCTGCCCATCGCAGTCTACGGGACTTAACTGTTCTTATTATATCTGGCTTCCTATAAAGACCATGTAGTTCATTGTTATGTAGTCTTCTCCATTCACCTGTCTGTTCATCTCTCTTTGGTCCAAAAATTTTCCTAAGAACTTTATTCTCAAATACTCGTAATCTCCTTTCCTCCCTTAAAGTAAGAGTCCATGTTTCGCACCCATATAATATAACTGGTAGAACAATAGTTTTATATATTTTCAGCTTAACGTTTTTTGAAAGGAGTTGGGACATCAAAAGTCTCTGCAATGCATAATAGCATGCATTTCCAGATTGAGCCTATGTTTAATTTCTTTGTGCATCTCATTCCTATTTGTGATTATTGTTCCTAGGTATTTGAATTCCAGCCACTTCCTCAAAATTTCCCTCATTGTCATTAGCTGTCCATTTCCATTATATAATGTATTTCTACGTGTGACCATATATTTAGTTTTAATGATATTTACTTCCAGTCCTAATTTCTTAGTGTTACTCAATAGTGTGTGCGTGTTGGCCTTTAGTATCTCCTCGCTATCGGCCAGTAGTACTACATCATCAGCATAAACTAACAGCTTATTAATACCATTGAGTTGTAAGCCTTCCTCATTCTCCAAAGATTAATGGCATGCTCTAGTACAAAATTAAATAGTAGAGGAGATAGTGCATCTCCTTGCTTTAACCCATTCTGGATTTCAAAAGTGTCTGAAAACTGTTTGCCTACACGCACCCTACTCGTTGAGCCATTTAGACACATTCGTATAAGTCTAACTAACTTTTTAGGAATTCCAAACTCCAGCAGGATACTATATAACTTCTCCCTCTTAATTGAATCATATGCTTTTTTGAAGTCTACATATAGTTGATGTACAGTACCATTATATTCCCATTTCTTTTCTAAAATCTGTCTTATACTAAAATCTGATCTGTTGTAGACCTGTTTCTTCTAAATGCACATTGATGATCTCCTAGAATGTCATCAATATAGGGAGTAAGTCTGCTTACTAATATATTTGTTAGAATTTTGTACGAAGTTGAAAGTAATGCAATGCCCCTATAGTTGTTGCAATCAGTTTTATCTCCTTTCTTATAAATTGGTATGATAATTGATTCCTTCCATTCATCTGGAAGAGCTTCTTTTTCCCAAATCATACTAAGCAACCAGCGTATCTTGCCCATCAATTTTTCTCCCCCTGATTTTATCAGTTCTGCTGGGATCTCATCTGAACCTGATGCTTTATACATCTTCAATTTTTCAATCGCCATTTCAACCTCTAATGCACTTGGCTCTGCGACTAGCATTTCTGCTGTCTGTAACTTATCCTCCTCAATGTCCTGTTCTGTGTGTACATTTAATAGCTGATTAAAGTAACATTTCCATCTATTTAATATACTCCTAGAATCTGCAATCATATCCCCATTTTCATTCCGAATTATATTTGTTCTAGCTGAAACCCTTTCTTCTCTATACTAATTCCCTGATATAATTCTCTAATGTTCCTATTTTTTGCATTCATTTCAAGATCATTAATCTTCTCTCTCAAATATTCCCTCTTTTTACTCTTTAGTAACTTGGTGGTTTCCCGTCTAACACTACCCAACTGCTCTAAATTTACCTCATTTGGCTCGTGTAACCATTTCATTTTTGCTAGCTTTCTTTTCTTTACAATGTCGGCACATTCCTCATCAAACCATTTCTTGTTTTGCCTCTTTTTTAAACAACCAATGCTTTCTAATGCTGACAATTTAATAGTATCTCTTATAGCCTCCCATTCTTTATTTATATCTTAATAGATCCTATATATTAATAAATACTACTCTTTTAAGATTAATAAGATATTATTTAGAAGATCATGAAACTGATTTGCAACAAATATAACTTCCTATTCTAGAGGCAGTTTATGACTCAGGAGACTTCACGAAATTAGGAGATAGGACAGACTGTCGCCGAATCGAATTTATCCCTCTACTCTCTGACCTAACTACAATTCTAGGTTCCGGGTTCGGTTCTCGCTGTAGTATAACTTTTTTTTAAATATGATCTGGAATAGGTTCAATACAGTCTTCAGATTAGCTGAGTAGCTCATTGACCTGAGAATTAGTGAAATGCTGATTAGAAAAATAAAATTAACGGCGAGGGACTGTTTCCCTATACTGCGTCTGCTTGCAGTCACTACGATTCTTAAAGTACATTTTGCTCCTTAGAAATATTCGTCTCACCAATATATTATAACAAAACAATGGGCATGTTATCTTCTCGTTGGTCCTGATGGACTGGTGGTTGCTATGTTAGCCTGAAGTTTCAAGATTTGTAGGTTGAATTTTAATTTGGGCCGAGGTCATTGGATTTTTGTGGAATTAAAATCCTATGGCTGATGGAAAAACAACTATTGGTATGTTGAACTCAGTGCTTTGGAATAGAAATATAACATGCAGAAGAGAGAAAACTATAAGTCAAGCCATGTTACGAAACATCTTAAAGAGTCCGAAACCTGGACAGTAAATAGATTACAAACCAAAAAGCTGTTAATAGTAGAAGTGGATTTTTTGAGGCTATCGGCAAGAATTTTAAGACGGGATAAAGTGAGAAAAAGTACAATAAGGGAAATTATGCAAGTTGAAGAAAACATATTATAAACAATTTGAAGAAAAAACGTTTGAAATGGAATGGTCTCCTCATAATAATGGAAGAAGATAAATGCCAAAGAAGATTTTTGATTGGAAAATCATTGTAAGAAGTGGAAGAGGCAGACCTAGATAACATTGGATAGATGGAGTGAGAAGTATGGTAGCTAGAGATTTGAGGGAAAAAGATGCTTTAGACAGAATTATTTGGCGACAAATCACTTTGGGTTGAAGGAAAACCATTGTGGTGTGGAATATTCGTAATAAAAAATTCCTATTTATTTTTTTAGGGGGCACGTCGTAGCATAGTTGCTTATGGCAATATACTGCAAACCGGAAAGGTGAATTTTACACGGGATGATTGGAAAACAGCTCAGGATAAAGATGCACGGAGAGGTTATATTCGCGCGGCCATGAACCTACAGGTTCGATACTGATAGTGAATTAGTTTTAATAGTAGTGTTAGTTAAGTAGCGTAGAATGCTAGGGGCAGGACATGTGACGCAAATGGGATATGAAATAAGAACTTGGAAATTTATTTTAGAAAAAACAGTCGATAAGCCAAGAATGAGATGGTAGAATGATATTAACCATATTTCGAGGGAGGTGAATTATATAATGAAATAAGTTAAAATATACCTCCTTAGGTCAGAGCCGTCGCCCTCAACTTATAAAATATGTATGCTTTTTTTGTCTGAAGGCCTTTCAGAATCTCCATTCCATCTTCAGCAGGTCTTTCTTCGCTACATTACTTGATATTCTCGGTACATTGTCACGACAACACTACATTAGGACCAGTACCGAGAACATCAAGTAATGTAACAAAGAAAGACCTGCTGAAGATGGAATGGAGATTCTGAAAGGCCTTCAGACAAAAACATACATATTTTATAAGTCGAGGACGACGTCTCTGACCTAAGAAGGTAAATTTTAACTCATTGTATTTTATGACTATCACCTCAACGGTTTTAACAATGAATTCTATTAGTATTGAGGTGAATTACACAGGGAATGGTTTGAACATATGAGCTCAGAATAGGGATGTATGTAGAGCTTATGTTTGCAAGGTCATTAATCTATGGGTTCGATAGTGCCAGTGAGTTAGTGTGCACGAAATTATCAATAGGTATGTGTGTTCTTACAGAACAATTATGTAGCAATTCCTATATACAATATCTAGGATTATTTCCTGCAAAGCGGACTGTTCAGACATTTCATTTCGCTTCCTGAATCAATTTGTAAGCCGGAGTATTCTGTCATTTAGTAGCGTGTTGTATTATCTCGTGCATAGGGATTAAGCGATTTGCTGCTAAATAATTATTATACAGTCGCTTTTAGGAATCAATCATTCGAAGAGGATTTTCATGAAGACAACATCTACAAATGGCACTTTGATAATCCGCAATAATTTTAGCAATGAAAATATTACCATTCTTTTTTTCCGATATTCTCAACCCACTACATGTCAGGGACTGTCAATCACTATCATTATTTAAATCCAAATTAACTGATATCCTAAGTTCCACGCAATGAAAATATTAACTGCATATTCAGCATTTTGTATATACCTGTAAATATTCACCTAGGAAGCTTTACTTACTTTTTTTTATTTTTGCACTATGTAACTAAAGGGGGCACGCCGTAGCGTAGTGGTTAAGGCACTGCGCTACAAACCGGAAGGTCCAGGGTTCGAGTCCCGTTGGGGGTCAGGATTTTTAAACTGGCCAAACCTTCTGGCGGCAACATGGTCCTGGGGTCGACTCAGCCTCTAACGGAAATGAGTACCATACGCTTGTTCTGGGGGTAAAGGCGGCCGTCACGCAGGGCTGACAACCTGGCTGACATCAAGTGCCTATTGTCCAGAAAAAGTGGGAGTCTTAACCTCCCAGTACCCCAAGGCAATCTCGAGGCCTGTGTTGGGTTCACTTTACTTTACTTACTATGTAACTAATATTGTATACTTACTGTTATTGTTGATGTGCATCTTAATTTGACATTACGGCAAACAATCTTGCTTGCTATGAAATAAAAGAAATCTCAATACTTCAAAAATAATCAAAAGTTCTAGTGCGGTAAGTAAAAACATTTATTTTGAGATATTGAAAGTGATACTGCATTTTTATTAATTTGGGTATTAATTCATCACATCCAGCTTTCCATACCTCTTCTATTTCATCATCACTGCACACATCGTCTAAAACTTTCTCCTTAATCAGAAATAAATCCCAAATTAAATTGGTTTTACAGTTTTAACAAATACATGGTGGCGACATGACCAACAATACCTATTATTTCTACATAGCAACACATATAGCCGATTCACCTTCTTAAATCTAACATTTATCTTCAATTATATTTATTAATATTTTAGCTAATATCTTAACTGAATCAATGAGTTGAAAAGGGAAGAAGCTCCAAGTACCCTACTGTTGAGAAAACCTTAAAAAACCACATCATTTTTTACAGCTTGTTCTGATTTTTTTTATCAATTACAATATTGACCCACTGCTTTCACGGAATGCAAATATAGCAAGAATTCATAATTGTTGTGTTATATATGCGTTTTATCGCTCTCCGAAGACAGTGGAGTTTCTTCCCTTTTCAACTCATCAATTCAATTACTAAAATAAATACACATAGTGCAAAAAATAATAATGCAATAGTCATGTAGTAAACACATAACGGAATCTCGGAAATTTAAAAATCTCGGCGCAAACGCCTCGTTTTTTAAAACTTTTTCTCGGTCCGTGTCAAGTGTTTACCGCACTCGTATCGCAATATACTATTTATTCCTTGTTTAGTTATAATAATAATAATAATAATAATAATAATAATAATAATAATAATAATAATAATAAGAGATATATTTAGAATTAAGGTGAATAAGTGGCAAGTTGGCCAAGAGGACAAACCGAAGAAAAAAACTGGAACAACTTGGACAGATGAGAGAAAACAATCTCATAGCAAATGAATTAAATAAATTTGGGCTCAAATGAAACGCCTCTAAGTACTTTGCGTAGTCCTACATGGGCTCATCCGCAATTAAAAAAATAATAACAATAATAATAATAATAATAATAATAATAATAATAATGCTTTATTTTAGCTGGCAGAGTTAAGGCATAAGGCCTTCTCTTCCACTCAACCAGCGAATAGTAGAATTATACTAACATTACATACATATTACAATTTGAAGATATTATTAAAATACAGACTAAACAAAATACAATGATGATGTGATCTAATACTAGCTAATACTAACAAAAACATAGAATATAGTAAAATTAAAATTATATAAAATAAAGTAAGTAGCTTCCTAGATGATTATTAATTGAATGCTCTATATAGTTGTTATGCAGTTAATGTTTTCATTGTGTCGAACTTAAGATATCAGTTAATTTGTATTTAAATAATGATAGCGGTTGACAGCCCCTGACATGACTGGGAAGTGAGTTCCATGCTCTAGTCATAGATAGACATGTCCTGTGCTGTGGTATCAAAAGTAAAGAAGAGTCTTGTGATCTTGTTCATTTTTTACCACTGAGCTGTAGGGGATGATTTTGTCATTTAGGAGAATGGTAGAGATATTTTCGTAATGTATAATGCTTTGGATTCGCCGATGTCCTATAATTATGCCCTTTGTCTTGTCAGCATTTAGATTAAGTCCATGTTTCCTCGATCATTGGGAAATGAGTCTAGGTCAGTATTTAATTTGTCTAGTGTGTCGTACATAGTCAGGATGGGAGTGAATGTAAATTTGCAAATCGTCCGCGTATAGGTGATAATAGGTAATAGATAATAGGTAAGTCTAGTGGATATATCGTTAATATAGATAGAGAACAGAAGCTAATATTAGACCACCATCCACATTCTTTTTTTAGTCTATATATTAATAATATTTCTAAATTGTAATGTAGGCTATATAATTTTTGTATGACCTTACTATTCGCTGTTTGAGTGGAATAAAAGGCCTTATGGTCTTAACTCTGACAGGTAAACTTGTCTTATTATTGCTACAAAACCATATATTTTTATTCTGGAAAATGAAAAATCTTATATTATAACCTATTTTTACAATATTCATGAGACAACGCAATTCTAATGAGAAAGTAAAGCAAAGTAAAAAAAAATCTGAGCATGCGGTGTGGGAGTCATCTCTATTGTTGAATTTTATGAATGTGAATTCAGGAGATTCCTTATATACACAAACAACGTGCATTGAATTCCATCACTCACAGGCTGCCTTCTTTCTTCACTCTACAAAACGAAACATTGCTATTTATTTGCTTTTCCATGGCATAAAATCTCCCTAGAAACAAGATGGGCTGAAGTGGTTGTTACCACAGGCAGTCACTGACTGAAGCAGTCCATCAAACGTATTTTTAGTTTTCTTATCCGTATTTGTCACAAGTAATGTCACGAGTGATTTCCACATCATCGATAAATTGACTCACGAAGTAACGAGTGATTTTATTTAGAGGGTTTGGAAATCAAGACTGGCATTTATTAAGACTATTCAACGAATAAAATTAAGCTGTGTTTACTCAAACATCATTATTTAAATATGGTTACCGATATTTTAAAATATTTATATATTTGATGTAAACGGCGATGTTTCAAAACAAATCGTAAATGTGTGGTTATGTTTCATTTGTATATCCACTGCAACTTGATCATATTATTGCCAAATAAGATCACAATATTGTAAGTATGCAGCCTAGTGGAGAAAAAATGAAACTCATCAAACTGTATATTGTAACCAATGTTATAGGTTATTAATTTATTATTTTAAGAAACAACTCAGTATAATCATTATTTAAAAACACAATTATTCAACACACAGTTATTAAATGTGTAGTTTAAAGGAATCTGTTCATTATTTGTTACATTTGAAACATTTGTTGGAGAATCAGTCACTGCAAAAGTATCCTCTCGCCTCGTTCAGAATATTCAAAAGGAGGAGCTTTATTTGTTTTGGTAAACAGAATTCGATAAATAGCGAGGTGAAACACGACTGTCATTGGTTGTAAAACAAAATTCATTGAAACGTGATTGGTCATTGAGTCCCATTTGAGGCATGAGTTAAATAAAATGGCTATTAAATTGTCTTCACGAGGTTGAATAGATCATATATCGGTACCAAAAGAAAAAATGACTACTCTTTGCCTCCGTGCCACAAGTGAATATAAGTGGCTTCTAGCTTCGTGTTGGTAATGTGATAACTAGAGACCGGATGTTAGGGAAAATGCCTATAGTTATTTATTATAGATATTGTAAAAGTGACTTCATATAAGTTCATATCAACGACCCTAGATTTGTTTTCCATGAAGTTCATTTTGCCTATAAATGCCTCTTTCAGCTAATAATGCCTATAAATGTCTATTTGCATTTTTTCTCGAAATTAACTCAGAATTTCAATGAAATCAATTGAAATGGACAAACTTCATGGCACAAATCATTTCATAGAATATTTCAAGTGTTCTTTTTATTAATTTCCTCAGACTATTTTAGGATAATAGTGACAATAACCCAATAACCTAGCAGGTAGATGGTTTCCCCCTCAGTGCACTCCTGTTATGTAAATATTGTATTTTTCCACTTCGTACATTCCCGTTAAACGAAATAGCCCTAAGCTATTTCCCATTGTATTATGCTCCGGCTTTAAGGCTTGGAGAAAAGTTCTTTGCTTCTTTTCAGTATAAACATTGCTGAGTGATAAAGAGGGTAGATGGCTCAATATTTCTTTCTCTGTCTCACACCTGGTGCTGAAGCCAGCAATATTATTTTAATGTTGGAAATACTGAATCCAGTCTGCAGTCCTCATTCACAGACAGGTGATTCAAAGACAAAGTGGTGCTGCAAATGTACGTTTTTATCATTAGAACAGTTTTTTTAAGATACCTAAGGAGCGGACAACAGTAAAATACAAACTGACCAATTTCGTTGAAGAATTTGGTACGGAAATATTCTCAAGTGACGGTTCTGCTCTTTGTAAAAAGGCAAAACAAATTCCAAAAGCATGTTATTGGTAGCATATGTTTATATTCGTAATGTAAGATTGTAAAAAGTTATGTTGTTGCCCTCAGAGTCGTGAGGATGTGAAATACATGATGAGAAAACTTCTAAATGCTTTTGAAATAGGAGGATTAAGAGTAAACGTGGAAAAAACTGAATATATTGTAGTAGGAGGAAGTGGACGAGATATATCCCTATCCCAAGGAATTATTAGAGCTGTTAAAAAATTTAAATATTTGGGATCACTTATTGATGAATTGGGGGCACGCCGTAGCGTAGTGGTTAAGGCACTGAGCTACAAGCCGGAGGGTTGAGGGTTCAAGTCCCTTTGGGGTCAGGATTTTTTAAAACTGACCCAAACCCTCTGGCGGCACTATGGCCCTGGGGTCGACTCAGCCTCTAACGGAAATGAGTACCAGACGCTTGTTCTGGGGGTAAAGGCGGCCGTCACGCAGGGTTGACAACCCGGCTGACAAAAAGTGCCGATTGTCTAGAAAAAGTGGGATCCTTAACCTCCTACTACCCCAAGGGCCTCCGGGCCTGTTGTGGGATCACTTTACTTTACTTTTTTTTATTGATGAATCAGGGAGTTGTAAAGCTGAAGTAGATAGCAGGTTAGTACAAGCACGAAGAGCCATTAAAAATGTTGAATGGAGTACTGTGGAGTAGGACCATGTCAAACCACACGAAGAAGAGGATTTTGAAGTCTGTTGTGGAAAGCATAATGACTTGTGGTGCTGAGGGATGGACTTTGGTAGAGGGACAAAAAACTAAGATCTTTGCAGTGGAGATGGATGGAATAAGACTCAGTGCCAGGGTGTCCAGGTTGGAAAGAAGAAGAAATGAAGAAGTGAGGCAGATGATGGATATGGAGGAGACAGTGGTGAAAGGATCGAAAGACGAGCTCTTCAGTGGTATGGCCATGTCAGGAGAATGGAGGATGATAGGTGGCCCAAAACTCTTTTGGAATGGTCACCTTCTGGTAGAAGGAAACGGGGCAGGCCAAGAACAACTTGGAGAGGAGAGATCCATAGATTCATGAACGACCGAGGTCTGGAGGAGGATGAATGGCGTGATCGGCAAGAATGGCGAATGGGAATACAGGATAACCGCTGAAAAGTGGAGAGGCCCTCAAAAGTAAAAAGTAAGTGATGTTGTTGCCCATTTTTTGTAAGAGCCTATTTTGAATTTTTAGTGCCTATATTAATGATTTTAATGCCTTTCTGCCTGCCTATTTTGAATTTTTTAAGTGCCTAACATCCGGACTCTACTGATAACATACGTTCACTGTAGGAACAATTACCATTATGTTTGCTCACATATGAGGCGATTCTATCACAAGAGTCCACATACATTGTTGGGCAAATTAGGGTGAGTAAATGGGCAAGTTAGTTCCGTGCCGTTGCCGAATGGATAAGGCAAGATGTCTTGGCACGGAGCTACGGGATTTAAGCTGGTTGGGGTTTCCAACTAAATAACTAACTCACTCACACTATCGAACACAGAATTTTCTCATGGAATTTCAGCACAGTATGGGATCCATGCCCACCCAGCACATGTCAGCCCTACACTGGGGCATTTATGCCAAGGAGATTGGGATTAGTAGATTCCTGGACAACGCCAATAATCAACACGGGGTATCTAAAATTAATTACGATATAAATTATTAATTATTTTTCTTTCTTACTTATTCGACTAAACATAAAATAAATTTTATTTATTTAGGCGCAGGAACGCAAGCTGGGTAATAGCTAGTTATTTATAAAATAATAGAA
Source organism: Diploptera punctata (assembly GCA_030220185.1). NCBI lineage: Eukaryota > Metazoa > Arthropoda > Insecta > Blattodea > Blaberidae > Diploptera > Diploptera punctata. The sequence goes on along the minus strand of JASPKZ010009834.1, from coordinate 492,462 downwards.
AGCAAACTGGTAGAAATTACTTACATTTGTGTCAAATTACATAATGTACAATAATAAATTAGAGTTTTACATGATCTTGTTTTCTTTACGGTCCGGAACACTTAAAATAACAGGCGGGAGAAATTATTGTTTGGCCAATTTAAGGTTAAGTTTATGTTACATCATTAATACAGATAATCCTAATTGAATAAGAAATGTGGCACGGTGGGGAATGAAATACGTGCATGGAAGCTTCTTATAAAAACCATAAGGAAAACGGTCAGTTGGTAGGCCAAGAATGAGGTGGAAGAATAAATTAACTATGATTTGAGGGAAGTAGATTATACAAAGATTGATTGGAAAACATTAGCTCAGGATTGGGATGTACGGAGAGCTTATGTCCGCGCGGCTATGAACCTACGGGTTCGATAGTGCCAGTGAGTTAGTTAGTTAATTAAAAATAGCATATCTTATTCTTTTATTAATTTCTTCCTGGATATTATTATGTTTATTTAATCGCATTAAACACGAGTCCATAAATTAATCGGTTACGAAGTAATATAAATTTTACTGTTTAGCACTCGCTGATATAAAGTGCCAATTCCTACAAAACCACAGAAGTCTTATTTAAATCGTGGGAGCGAAGCAAAGCAAGTAGCATAAACTTAACCTTAAATTGGCCAGAAAATAATTTCTCCCGCCTGTTATTTAAGTGTTCCGGACCGCACAGAAAACAAGATCATGTAAAACTCTAAGTTAATATTGTACATTATGTAATTTGACACAAATGTAAGTAATTCTTACCAGTTTGCTTTCTATTATTTTATAAACAACTAGCTATTACCCAGCTTGCGTTGCTGCGCCTAAATAAATAAAATGTATATTTATGTTTAGTCGAATAAGTAAAAAAGAAAAATAATAATTTATTTATATCGTAATTACTTTTAGATACCTCGTGCTGATTATTGCCGTTGCCCAGAAATCTACTAATCCCAATCTCCTTGGCATAAATACGTTGATAGAAAAAAATTATTATTGAGAGTTATCCGTAAAAGAATGTCCGCTGTGCGCTGCTACGCTTGCCCAGGAATCTAGTCATCCCGTTGATCTTCGGATCAATAAGCTGAAAGACAAAAATGATTATTCTGAGTTGTCCGTGAAAGATAGACATATGCTTTCGCGGACTGTTTTGTAGATTTTTTGAGGTATTCAATTCTGTGTACATTAATTTGATGCAGATATTGTGCTTTAGGCAGCATAAGCCATTTAATCAGCCAAAAAGTTCCGAAGAAAACTCATTTTTCTCCACAAAGGGCGATTTTTAAGGGTGAAGGTTCTGAGTATTACAACTCTCTTATAGCCTAAAACCGCCCTTGGAAACTTCTGAATATTTTCCAAAAACCCCATCACAATCGGATGAACGGTATGGCTGAGCATAAAGAACAGGCAGACATATATATATATATATATATATATATATATATAGGGTGTATCAAAAAGGATGGCGCACACTTACATGGTTTAAAGTACGCGATAATAGAAGCAACAATGTCCCAGTAAACATGGGTCCGCAAACGAGCCGTTTGCAAGATAATAATGAATGTATGGTTACAAGCCGCCACTGTCTTCATTGTAAACATCGTCCTAGTTAGTACAAATTAATTTGAATTTAGACTTTACTATTAATTTTTCATCTCATTTAGTTCACATTTCACAGTTCACTTCACTTATGGGTTACCTGTTAAAGGAGGTGATCAAAGTGTCTTCCTTGCATCTGGATGCAATACTATGCTCGTCTCTGCAATGACTGTCGAATTCTTTCGAAAACCCCTGGATCATTTCTGAATTCTTGACAAGCATGTACAACTCTCTGCTCCAGTTCAACTGTGTTAACGGGTGTACTGTACACTTCGCTTTTGAGTTGACCCTAGACACAAAAATGCAAAGGATTTAGATCAGGTGATCTTGGAGCCAAGGCATAGATCCGCCTCGACCTATCCATCTTTGGCTGTATCTGCGCGTTAGATGCCGTCTCACAGCAGCATCAAAATGTGCCGGAGCCCCTTCATGCATGTAAGACGTTGCTGAAGGGGAACATCCTCAAGCAACCCTGGAAGATGACGCCGGAGAAACCTAAGGTACCTCCGTCCATTAAGTTTTCGTGGAAGAATGTGTGGTCCAATGAGATGATCACCTAGTACCCCTAACCATACATTCAGTGAGAAACCGTGCTGATGTGGGTTTATTTCACACCAAAAATGAGTATTACGATAATTAAAAACACCATCGCGTGTGAATCCTTCTTCGTCTGTAAATAAAATGTTACATGCGAAACGAGGGTTGACTACAATCTGCTGTTGCATCCACTGAAAAAAACAACACTCCAGGAGCAACGTCCGCATCATTGAGACATTGAAATCGTTGGAAGTGGTACGGGTACACCTAATTGCGCTGTAAAATTCTCCATACACTACTGTGGCTTAGTACAGGCACTTGTGTGGCAATTCTTCTCGTCGAGGTTCCTGGAGAGAGCTGTACAGCTTCCAACACCATATCCTCAACCTCAGACGTAATGTGAGCAGCCCTACCTACTGCTCTGCCATGTGCAAAACCCCCATTTTCTCTCAGGCGCTGATGGACCCTTGTAAATGTACGACTTTCGGGGTGTCTTCGATCACGATGTGTTTCTTGGTACAAGCATGCAGCCTCCCGTGCATTGCCATTAGCCCTATCGTACATGAAATGCATATCCGCATACTCTTCGTTACTGTAAGGTTCCATTGTAACGACAACGCAGCACAAGTGGCACTCCTCAGACGTGACTGGTACCTTTCGAGACTGTGTACTGTATCCGTCCTGTACGTTCTGCGTGTATGGTTTGATTACAAATCAATCTCTCGGCAATGTTCAGTTTTGTAAACAAATAATATAGGGCGGCTTCAAGTGCGAAAGGATTAAACCGTACGATGTTACAAACAATGACGTCAGTGGCGGCTTGTAACCTTACATTCGTTATTATCTCGCAAACGGTTCGTTTGTGGACCCATGTTTACTGAGATATTGCTGCTTCTATTATCGTGTAATTTCAACCATGTAAGTTTGCGCCATGATTTTTAATACACCTTGAATATATATATGATACATTACCAGCTTAAGGGTTAAATAAAAATTAAAATTATATTAAAACAAGTATCAAAACGTATCTTGCTAAAATAAAATTATACTTGAATAATAAAAGTCCACCGCTGTGGTTTCGAGCTAGCATGCTGCCTTGTCACGCAGCGGGGCGGATTCGATTCCCGGTCGGGACAATCTTCCTGAGTGGGGTATTTTTCGGGTTTTCCTCACCTCTTAGACAAATGTCAAGAAACTTTGAGGACCAAAAGTCCTCGAATAGCAACTGGCCACGGTGTGGAAAGCAACGGGAAGTTACCACACCAGTAATTCCCTAATAAAACTGCAAAACATGTCATGAAAATGCTATGAATGCAGTGAAGGACCTGGCGTCGGGCAGAACACTATAGAATAATAATAATAATAATAATAATAATAATAATAATAATAATAATAATAATAATAATAATAATAGCTTTATTTTACCTGGCAGAGTTAAGGCCTTAAGGCCTTGTCTACCACTCAACCAGGTTTAAAAAAAAAATTCAAAAGAAAAGTCTTAAATCTATATTACAATATATATATATATATATATCATCATCATCATCTTCATTCATGGACTAGGTCTGTTGACCCGTTCCGACTTCAGCCCATCTCTTTCTAGGTCTGCCCACATCTCGGGTGCCTTTAGGTTTGTATTTTGTTATTTGTTTTGGATATCTATCTTCATTCATTCTGTCTATGTGTTGCTTCCATTTTTGTCTATATGTATCCATTTTATCAGTTATTGCAAATATTTCAAGTTCCTGTCTTATTTCTGTGTTCTTGATTCTGTCTTCCTTAGTGCACCCTTTAACAGATCTCAAAAATTTCATTTCTGCCGCCGTTATCCTACTTAGGTCTTGTTTTTTATGTATCCAGGCTTCTGAACCATAGAGCAGTACTGGTACTGCCAACATTTTATAAAATTTCAGTTGGGTCTCTCTTCTTGTTTTGTTATTTAGTGTTCGTTTTATCGTACCACATATTCCCTGGAATTTTGCTATTTTATTATTTATATCATTATCATAATTAAATGAAATGTCACATCCTAGATAATTGAGATGGTTCACCTGTTCTATGATTTTGTTTCCTATTACTATTTTCGATCTGATTTGATTTTTCCCTTGGAATGCCATTACCTTAGTTTTTTCTATGGATATTTTGAGATTATATTGTTCACATATATTATGTAGTTTAAAAATATTCCTCTGAAGTTCGTCTTCTGTATTTGCTATTATTACCTGGTCATCAGCGTATAATAATGTTTTCAAGTAGTGTGTTTTATCTAATTTTATTCCTTTATTTGTTTCTTCGTTCCATTTTTTTATTATATCATTGATGTATAGGTTAAATAAAACTGGAGAGATACTGCATCCTTGTTTAACTCCTTGATTAGTATGAATTTTATTTTTACTTACTTCATTTCTAGTTTTTATAACAAAATTTGTGTTCCAGTACAAACTCTTTATAGCTGCTATTAAGTGTTTCGGAATTCCTTTTTCTTTTAAAATTGTCCAGAGTTTTCCTCTGTCTACTTTATCAAATGCCTTGACAAAATCAATAAAAGCTATGTGTGTTTCCATGTTATATTCTCTTCTTTTGTTTATAAATTCTTTTATCGTAAATATATTATCCATACATGAACGCCCTGGTCTGAATCCACTTTGTTCTTCTGTTAACATTACCTCTGTTATTTGTTTTAACCTAAATGTTAAGATTCTTGAGTATATTTTATAGCCTGCAGTTAAAATGCTTATTCCTCTGTAGTTGTTGCAGTCTTTACGTTCTCCTTTCTTAAAAATAGATTGTACTATTGCTGTTGTCCAGGTTTCTGGTATTGTTGCTTGTTTCCAACATAAATTAAAAAAATGTAATAATCTCAGTTTTAAAAAAATTCCTCCATATTTTATTAATTCCATATTAATTCCGTCTATTCCAGCTGCCTTTCTGTTCTTTGTTGTTTTCAGTACTTCTTCTAATTCTTCCATTGTTATCATATCTATTCCTATCTCACACTCATATATGTTATCTTTAGTTATTTTATTTTCATTATACCACAGTTTTTTATAATGTTCTTCCCATTGTTTCTCCTCAATTGCATTGATCTGTATTGTATCTTTTTCTTGTTTATTTAGATGTTTCATTACTTTATAGGCTATTTTTTGCTGCCCATGTATATCGTATTCTAGTCTGCTTATATATCTATCCCAACTGACTTTGTGTGCTTTTTTAATTTCTCTTTTGGCTATTGCACTTTTATGTTTGTAATCAGCTCTTAATTCTGGTGTTCTATTCTGTAAATATTTGTGATAAGCCTCTTTTTTATCTTTTATTATCCTCTCTAATTCTTCATTCCATATTCTTAAACCCTTCTTGTTATATATTTTATATTTTGTTCCTAATGCCTCATATGCTGCTTTATCAATGCTTTCTTTTATATTATCCCATTCTCGGTTTATTTCTTCGGAAGTAGGTTTTAATATTAATTGTTCATTTAGCCTATTCTGATACAGATTTTGTATACTTTTATCTTGTAATAAATGTACTTTGAATGTGGTCTCTTTATTTCTATATTTGTTTTTAGTTTTCTTCCATCTCGCTAATATATTTATTTTTGAGATTACTAAATAGTGATCTGAATAGATGTCACTTCCTCTAAATACTCTCGTATCTGTTAATAATGATGATGCTTTCTTATTGATTAACACATAATCTATCAGTGAACGAAAACCTCGTGCTGACCATGTGTATTTGTGAATATCTTTTTTTCTTATAAAATGTATTTGTTATTTTAAAATCATTAAAAATTGCAAATTGTTTTAATTCTTGTCCATTTTTATTTATAACATTTTCTCCATGGATCCCAATTACATTTGCCACTGGTTGATTCCCCACTCTAGCATTAAAGTCTCCTAATAATATTATTATGTCGTTCTTGTTTATCTTATTTATTTCCTTTTGTAGAGTAGTATAAAATGTTTTTGTTTCTTCATCTCTCCCTTCCTCCGGTGCATATATTGCTATAATTGTCATATGTCCTCTATTATGCTTAAATCGCATTGTCATTATTCTTTCGTTAATACAATTATACGTGTCTATTTTGGATCCCCATTTCTTATCCACAAATATCGCCACTCCTGCTTTCGCTCTTTCTTTCTGACTTACTCCACTGTAAAACATCATCATATCATTTATCATTTGTGATCCTTTCAATTTTTTCTTTGTTTCTGAGGCAGCTAATATATTTATACTTTTATTTTTCATTTCTTTTGTTAGTTCAAATTCTTTGCTTCCCAAGCCTCTGACATTCCAAGTCGCTATTTTAAGCTGGTCATGTATTCCAAAACTCTTTTATACTTTTTCTTGCTGTGGTCGTCATAAGGTTTATCAATCCGGCTTTTCTTCTGCTGAAGTTTATGAGTAAGTTATTTTTTACTAGTAGAGGTTACCAGCCTCTAGCCAAACCCCTCTTCCTGGAGGGCAGGGAACTGGAATTTCGGAGTGTTCGTCTCCTAGAGAAGTTGCCTTCACTACGGCTTTGGGGACTTCTCTTCTCCCCACGTAACCCTGTGGACGGGGCCCTACCCAGGTACTACCCACTGGGCGAGTGGGACCTGGAGCTCACAAAAGGGCAGGGGCGCCTACTCCCTGGAGTGGACCTCTATCAAGGGTTCCACTCTGTTACCCTAATATATATATATATATATATATATATATATATATATATATAAACGATTACAAGTTATGAATACAATACAATTAATATTTATAATGTATTTTGATTTACTCTAAATTTAACGAATTAAATATATAATATGTACAAGATATATAAAAAACGAGGAAAAGATTAATGACATAGTATAAAATTAAATAAATAGAGAAAAATTAATTATTAGACAACAGGTAACTGTATAAGCGTGACTTAAAGGTGCCAAGTGTGCGGCAACCCCTGATATCTTGAGGAAGGAGATTCCAGGAGCGGGCGGAGGCTACTGTGAAGGAAGTAGAATAGGAGGAAGTGCTATGAAGAGGAATTGTTAGCAGACTGCTATAGAATACGATAAAAATCTCCATGTGAAATACCATTCACAGCTCCCATAAACATTAAAATTTCATCCTCTTGCTGTGCGTAGATTTTGAGATCGTACAGATATTACTAGTGTTTATAACATTAGCGAACTTTTCTTTAAAAACTCCGCATTCGAGACTTGTCACTTTAATTATTTCTCCTCAATTCTTTGAATTATGCTTTCTTCGGCTTCGATTATGTTTTTAATTTCCATATTTGTAACAAGTTCTAATTTTGACTTTCTGACACTTCTGCTTTGTAATCTATCTCTATTTGTCTATTCTTGTAGTACTTACATATTGTCCATACCTCACTTCCACAGATAACAGATTCCACCAATGATTTACCAAGATTTACCAATATCTACTTCTGTGTCTTTCCAATAATGCTTATCACACCATATGCAATTTAACGATATTGTGTTGCTACTCAATTCAATAATATGCTTTATATATATCACATAATAAAAATAAATGTCTGAACTGGATTTGAACCCGGACCTCTGGGTTGGTATCCCAACGTGCTATCCATTACACCACCGGCAAATTCAATGCAAACACTTATTACACGCTTTATATTAGCTTGACCTGAATCTATCTATGTAACGGAATCTTTCAACGTGATTTTCACCCACCTAAAATCATTGGACCAATTTGAATCTTTGTATACTTGTAAAGGGCCAATGACAATAGGATAAAGTCATAATGTTTTTCTAAAATCGTGGCCAGATTCAGCAGAAAATCAAAAAAGTCTGTGTAATTATGTAACGGAATCTTTCAACACGATTTTCACCCACTTAAAATCATTGGATCGACTTGAAACTAAGTATACTTATAAAGGATCAATGACAATACAATCATTTCATAACTGTTTCTACAATCCTGGCCAGAATCAGCAGAAAATCAAAATAATAAAAACCGGTATAATAGGTTGCGGACTTACCAACTTCTTACTCAATCATTGTAAGAGCTCAGTTGGTAGAGTGGTGGACTGTAGTGGTATATAATTTCAGTAATCCATAGGTCGCTGGTTCAAATCGGGCCCGGAGGATGTTTTAGTAGAGTATTACTTTTAGCTCATACTACGATAGTATCGAATTTAAATATATTTTAATATTTTACAGAATAAGATAAAAATGTAAAATAAAAAAAAATAATAGTTTAAAATATTAGAAAACCAATCTAAAATATAAAAAATAAATAATAGTTTTAAAAAACTAAAACAACACGCTTTATTAGAAACCCGAACTAAAAAATGAAAAATAATTTTAATTTCCAACAAGCTTGTGATAAAATTAATGTGGTCAACAAAAAAAATCTCCAACACATTTAGAATAAAACTAGAGTTATCTACAAAAAAAATAATTTTACCATCAAAAGCATGAGGTGCTCTATATCAATTAATATATTTGATGATAAACAGATATATTATATTATATACAACTTTCCTCATTAGAGGATTGCCTCAAGGACAAAGTGATACAGACAATTAATTTTTGGAATTGATGAAATACATTTTGTAAATACATTTTTAAAAAATCAAATTGTAGGCCTAATTGAAGTATGCATATTATAAAGTAGAAATTTTGTAAATATGGTTTCTTAAAATTGAAATTGATCCTCTAACGGCAGCGATGGAAATTTTAGATAGATACACTTTTCCAAATCTGAGGAATTCCAAAATTTTGCTAAAAATCCTGGTATAATACCTCTTTCCCCGATCATCAATCCTGTGACAGTTATACTATCTAGTTGGTATTTATATTTTGTAATAGTCAATTGTTGGCTCATATATGACTTTCTTTTCAGAGTCAACTTCCTCGGGTTGGCCACTCTGAGTCTCAAAACGAATTGTGGGATCTAATATCATACCAATTTTAGAAGATGGTCTAAATGCAATAATATCTGTTCGTCTGTTACTCCCATTAGTGGCCACACCATGAACTTCCTCATAAACTGCGTATCCAAAATCTCGCAGGGCTTCTGCCATCATATTTCGAATAATGTGGTGCCGAATGTTTCTCAGTGATTCTCCAAACGGACAGGCCCCAAGGACGTGTGCATGGGTTTCGTGCTCTCTGCGACATCGTCTAGAGAGGGTATCGTCCCTAGACCTGCCCGGCAAAGAACGCACCTCCGATACATTGGTTTGCATTTTAATCGCTTCTCTGCATTCGGAACAAGACAATCCCTGATGGTCACGAATCCATTGATTTGCCGGTGTATATTCATTGTAGAGAACGTATTTTCCTTTATGAGGAAGTTGACTCCAGAGAACTGCTTCTTTTTCTCTTAGTTGTTTCCTGAGGTTCCTTGCATCTGGTAGAAGACTTAGAATGTTAATGTTGATGTCACTAGGTTCAGTGTTAAGGTCTCTCACAAATTGTAAACTTTCCTCTTTTAGGTTTCGGAGAGTAGTAATGTATGTTTTATCTGTCTTGGTGAAGAATGTGGCAAATGTTTATATGCTGTAATTTTGTTTCCCACGTTGCACAAAATAAACAGAGTCCCTTATTCCGTCGTTCAGTATATAACATGTGATCAGGGACATCCGTCGAAAGATGTAAAATTTCTTTTTAAGTCCTCTTCTCAAAAATTTATCACAATTCACTAAAAGTGTGTTTGGCATTTGATTTGGTGGTACTGTTTGAAACGGGTAAATTAGAGTTGGAGATATGGAAAAGCCTGACCAGAGGCTATAAGATGGCAGCCCCATCACTGGTCTTGTCTTCCTTTGGCCAGCAACCAATCGAAGGGACTATTATTATGATTTCAAATCTTATATGAGAATTTTCCGGAAGGATCAAACTATTTACGCTGGACGGAAAATTTTCTATAGGATCGTAACAGGCCTTGGCCTATTACTTGGAAGGAAGAAGAAGAAGAAGATATGGAACAATCAAAAACTGTAAATTCTGATCAGGCTGTAACAGCGGTGAAGCAATGAGAGTTTCAACATTATCCCGTAATTTAGTAAGGGTTTGCTTAGAAGTAAATTCTCTAAGAAGAAAATGTAAAAACAATGAAAGCACCCCACGTCCCTCATGGTAAAATTATCTTTTTTGTAGATAACTCTATTTTATTCTAAATGCGTTGGAGATTATTCTTTTGTTGACCACATTAATTTTATCCCAAGCGTGTTGGAAATTATAACTATTTTTCATTTTTTAGTTCGGTTTTCTAATAAAGCGTGTTGTTTTAGTTTTTTAAAACTATTATATATTTTTCTTATTATATTCTCCATTATTACTAGATGTCGCGAGAACTCGATCTTCACTGCCACCTAGTAGCTGATTATATCAAGTAAGCAAATTAAAAAGTCAATGACCAATCACATTTCAATTATTTTGATTTACAACCAATCACAGTCGTGTTTCGCCTCGAATTTATTAACCGAAGTTTATCATTAAAGAAAGCTCCTCCTTTTTAACATTCTGAATAGGTCATAGCATTATTGTGCAGTGACTGATTCTCCAAGAAATACGGCTACCAGATTGTATATATAGTGCATGAATGTCAGCACATAGCGCATGCGGGAAATAATATAAAAACATTTGTAGCAATTGAGTATACCAAACAACTAAACCACCGTTTGCACTTTCTTAAACGAATTATTTTCCAGAAAATGACGTTGCAGAAAAATATAATTGACATCATAGGACATCCGAAATTAATTATTACCTGTATTGTTGGTTACACATTTCTCCACTAGGGTGCATTCTTACAATATTACGATCCTTTGGCAATAAATAATATGATCTGGTTGCAGTGATGAACAAAAGAAGCAAATGAAGCGTACCAATTGTTTCTCATTTGTTTTTAAACGTCGCCGTTTTTACATTAAACATATAAATATTTTAAAATAACTATAGTTAAATAATGATTTCTGAATAAACAGCTTAATTTCATTATTTAAATATTCCTAACAAATGCCACTTTTGATTTCCAAATTCTCTAGATAAATTTGTAATCACTCGTGGCATTACTTATTAATATTTTTACTTTATAGCAGTGACACTTTATCGATGTTATAATTAAATTTTTGACACACACACACATTATATATATATATATATATATATATATATATATGACCAAATATGGATAAATATGACTTCAAGTAATTTAATTCAATTACTTTTTTGTATAAAAAGCAATTATATAATACATATTTAAGAAACATATCACTCTTATAAAAAAAAATATATGCTGTATCATAACAATTCTAGCCCTACTAATTACTGTCTCAGTGCAAGAAGTGGAAATAGAACCTAGTTACCAACAACCATGAAAAGGTTAATGGGGTGCAAGGAGATTTGTAATGGTTTGGGCGCCTAGTTGGTGCAGGGTCACTAGAAATTTCCGCCAGCACTGATCTTCACATAGATTACTGTTGTGGATCCAACCCTCTTGCTCTTGTCAGCCACAATTAGTCGTTCAGGTGTAACTATGAGCTATATTTCTTAAACACAATAAATCTAGCTTACACCAAAAACCAAGCCCATTAATTATCACGCAACTCTAAACTTAAATTATGCTACTATTATTATTGTTATGATAGTTGGAAGTAAATATCAATAAAACTAAATATATGGTCACACGTAGAAATATAATATATAATGGAAATGGACAGCTAATGGCAAATGAGGGAAATTTTGAGGAAGTGGCTGAATTCAAATACCTAGGAACAATAATAATCACAGCTAGGAATTAAATGCACAAAGAAATTAAACATAGGCTCAATTCTGGAAATGCGTGCTATTATGCATTGCAGAGACACTTGATGTCCGAACTTCATTCAATGAATGTTAAACTGAAAATATATAAAATTATTATTGTACCAGTTATATTATATGGATGCGAAACATGGACTGTTACTTTAAGGGAGGAAAGGAGATTACAAGTATTTGAGAATAAAGTGCTTAGGACAATTTTTGGACCAAAGAGAGATGAACAAACAAGTGAATGAAGAAGACTACATAACAATGAACTACATGGTCTTTATAGAAAGCCAGATATAATAAGAACAGTTAAGTCTCGTAGACTGCGATGGGCAGGACATGTTGCACGTATGGGGAATGAAAGACTTGCATGGAAGCTTCATGTAGGAAAGCCAGAGGGAAAACGCACAGTTGGTATACCAAGAATGAGGTGGGAGAATAACATTAACTATGATTTAAGAGAAACAGATTATACAGGGAACGATTGGAAAACATTAGCTCAGGATAGGGTTGTATGGAGAGCTCATGTCCGCGCGGCCATGCATCTATGGGTTCGATAGTGCCAGTGAGTAAGTCAGTAAGTAACTATTGTCATTATAATGCATTCAACTATTGTCGTTATAGTTATTATTATTGTTATTATAGTTATTATTATTGTTATTATTGTTATTATTATTATTGTTATTATTGTTATTATTATTATTATTATTATTATTATTATTATTATTATTATTATTATTATTATTGTTATTATTATTCAATAAATGAAAAAAGCCAACCCAGCAAACCCTAAAGATAAAATTCTTATTATTATTATTATTATTATTATTATTATTATTATTATTATTATTATTATTATTATTATTATTATTATTATTATAACGTATTAAGAACGGCAATACCTTTGTAATTTCTTCACTTTTTTTATGAATAACTGATATAAGTCCTATTTTCCATTATTTTGGTGTCTGTTCTCCATTAATACATCTTTCAAAAAGAGATCTTAACCTTTCATATAATTTGTTCGTGCCATGTATAAGAGGTTCAGGATATACTCCATCAGTCCCACAGGACTTAACATTCTTCAATTGTTCAACTGCCATTTTTACAGTTTCTGTATCCAATATATAATATATCTAGACATTCTAAATTGGAAAAAAAAAAATCAGAAATACACTCAACAGACACAAATTAAAGTCCAAAACTCATTATTAGTTTTGGCGAGATACAGACAACTAGAATGGTATGGTCATATACGTAGAATGCAAGAGGCAAGATTACCCAGGAAAACTTAGAAATAGATTCCACCTGGGAAAGGAAAGATAGGTCGACCTAGATTTAAACGGATGGATGATATTAGAAGAGGTATGGGGGGGATTGGTGTGGAAGAATTGGAATGGGAAGATAGATAAGAATGGAGAAAGAAGATAAACATTTAAAAGGCTTTGGACACAGGAAGATGTTTTTTTTTTACATTGTAAACCTGTTCATAAATAAATAATAATAAAATAATTATTATTAGGGGAACGCCGTAGCGTAGCGGTTAAGGCACTGCACTACAAGCCGGAAAGTCGAGGGTTCAAGTCCCGGTGGAGTCAGGATTTTTAAACTGACCCAAACCTTCTGGCGGCACTATGGCCCGGGGGTCGACTCAGCCTCTAACGGAAATGAGTACCAGACGCTTGTTCTGGGGAGATGGTAAAGGCGACCGTCAACGCAGGGAGCTGACCAAACCCGGTGAAATCAAGTGCCGATTGTCCAGAAAAAAAAAAGGTCGGGAGGCCTTAAACCTCCTACTACCCCAAGTGTCTCCTGAGGCCTGTAGCGGGATTACTTTACTTTTGCTTTTTATGTCCACTACTGTGGTCTCATAATTATTTTTTATCCTTGTCACGTAGTGGGACCGGGTTCGATCCCTGGTGGGGACAGATTTTCTGGGTGATTTTTTTTTCGGGATTTTTCTTCACCTGTCTGACAAATGTCAGGAAACGTTAAGGCACAAACGGTCCCCGAACATCATCATTATCATATTCATATCATTAGATTAAATTTAGGAATCAGGGCCTCTCCTGGCTCATCATTACCACCTTTATTGGGGCAGCGTAACCCCGCCTTCCAGGCGCCCTAACCTCACAAGTGGGTTACAATATGCCTACGCCAGTAGACAATACCAGTAAATGACAAATTGACAAAACAGGTGGACTTTGGATAATAATAATAATAATAATAAGATAATATTGGATGTAGAGTACGAGGAGTGGAGGAGAGGAGGAGGAGGAGGAGGAGGAGGACGAGGAGGAGAGAATAAGAAGAGTAAGAGAGGAGGAGGAGGAGGAGGAGAGAAGAAGAGGGGGAGGAGGAGGAGGAGGAGGAGTAGGACGAGGAGGAGAGAAGAAGAGGAGGGGGAGAGGAGGATCGAGGAGGAGAGAAGAGGAGGTGGAGGAGGAGATGATGATGTTGATGATTATTAGTATGATGAGGATGAGGATGATATGTATTATTATTATGTATTATTTATTATTAGTTATTATTATTATTATATTAGTAATAATATTAGATTATTATTATTATTATTCCAGATTATATAATATTATGTTATGCTTATTTTTTACTGTTTTATATAATATTATTGTTATTATTATTATTACTATTATTATATAATATTATTATTATTACTATTATTATATAATATTCTTATTATTATTACTATTATATATAATATTATTATGTATTATTTTTTTGTTATATAATATTATTATTATTACTATTATTATATAATATTATGATTATATTATTATTATATTATTATTATTATTATTACTATTATTATTATTATATTATCATTATTATTATTTATTTATATACAGATTTTTAATGTTTACACATCTTTCTGTGCCTAAAGTTTTACTTTTCTTCTCCACTCGTCTCTATCCATCCACTCCATGTCCTCCTGTTCTCTTGTTCTCATTCCCGTTCTTTTTTCTTGTATCCACGAGTTTCGAGTTCTTCCTTTCCTTCTTCTTCAGGTGGACAACATTCCAATGTTTAATAATAATAATAATAATAATAATAATAATAATAATAATAATAATAATAATAATAATAAAATTATTATTAAAAATAAAAATAATCAAATTATTATTATTATTATTATTATTATTATTATTATTATTATTATCATTATTACTATTATATTCATCTAGTCTCGTGTCCCCGTTCCGAGGTAGAGTTTTGGACAAAAGCCTCCATCTGTCTCTGGCATTCAATGCTTCATCTTCCATTATTCCCATCCTTTCTACTTTCCTTTTCTCAACATTTTTCTTAAACTTATTTCTCACATCTATATCTCGGCTATCTTCTTGCTCTCTTCTCTCTTATTCTAAATCTAGTGTTACCCTTCTAATATTGATTCTTTAATATGACCATACCATCTTATTTTGCTATCCTCCATTGAATCTTGAACTTCATCAAATTTCGTTTCTCTTCATTAGTCTTCAGTATTCTATTACTCATTCTTTTTCCAAACTTGCTTCTAAAAACTGTATCTCTGTTCCTTGCATTCTTCTTAAATACTTTTTTTTGTTACTATCCATTTCGGGACTACATATTTACGTAGGTTTAAAACATTTGATTCACATTTTGTTTTACAATTCATTAGTATAGTCGTGATTGTACATAGTGTTTTAATAAACATAATAGTAATAATAATAATAATAATAATAAATATTATTATTAGACACAATTAAGATTTAAAATAAAGTTATAACATAGGCCTACATTATTAACCAATATTAAATCTATAAACTTAAAAAAAGTGATATAATCCACTTATAAAGTATTAACAAAATTATCCATATACTATCAAATTTATGCAATAGTACTTACTATTCCTTGTTAAGAACAAAATAAATATTTTTAGTTTTGCAAGTAATTTGCAGCATAAACGCCATAGATTTGTGTTCAGATACGAGATTTATTTACAAAATCCAATTTTTGTTCATCTTGTAAACTGGTCTTTAGTTCCTTCTTGCCTTCTATGTAAGCACTGAGTTATTTAAATTTCAAAAGACCCTTTTTTTAAAGAAGCTTATCCTTGCATTTCCTTAAGAGCTTCAAAACTTGGCAATCTTAATCCCAGCTTATTTCTTCTTTTTTTTTAAAAGAAATGAATTACATAAAGAAGAAACTGATTTCACTGCATCTTCTTTACTATGAACCCAATGTTATGACTTAAAGATGAACATACTACGAGTACTAGTGAGTTCAAGGTTCGATTCCTCTCTTCAACTTGTCCATATTTGTATAAAGGGGCTTGTTGGCTTCTCATCTTTCTGCATATAGTGTATTTCCGTGAAAAAAAGTTTAGAAATTATAAAGAAAACGCGAAACTATATAAATAAACAGATCAGTCATTTAAATTACAGACGCTTTGCTCTGTGGTTAGGTAGGTCTATTTTGTACGCATAAGTATTTAGCATATCAAGCGGCGTTGTCAACGTTTTATTCACAAGAATAAATTTGTACCAAATAAAGATCCAAAAAAAGACAATAGTTAGAACGCTGTTAAGGTAATTATATCCAAGTGGAGTTGACACGAACTACATAGATCAGTTTATAAATTATGGAAACTAATAAACGATTATAATTTAAAGATATCAACAGAGAAAACAAAGTCAATGGAATTTATTGGAACTTAGCATAAAAGGACAAAAATTGTAATTGGAGCAAACATAATTGAACAAGTAACTTGTTTCAATTATCTGGGATGCATGATATCGTACCAGCAAAATTTGGACATGAAGAAGAAATTAGGGAAATTTCAACAGATATGTGGTTCAATAAGAATATATTTGAGAAATAAGACCACAAGGGAAACTCAATTAAAATTTTACAAAACAATAGCCGTTCCAACGTTAACATACGGGTCTGAAACGTGGCCTTTAACGATCTTTGATAAAAATAAAATTGAGACAATAGAACTGGGATTTCTCAGATCAGTTACAGGTGTATCTCTAAGAGATCAAAAGAGAAGTCAAGATATCAGAGATGAATTACAAATATAAACGAGAGAATACGCAGAAATAAACGTAGGCCTAATTGGTTTGAACATAAACAAAGAATGCCAAATAATCGTTTATCAAAACAGCTGCTTCATTATAGGCCTCTTACTTACTTACTCACTGGCACTATCGAACCCGTAGGTTCATGGCCGCGCGGAGATACGCTCTCCATACATCCCTATCCTGAGCTAATGCTTTCCAATCAATTCCTGTATAATCTACTTCCCTCAAATCATAGTTAATGTTATTCTCCCACCTCATTCTTGATCTACCAACTGACCGTTTTCCCTTTGGCTTTTCTACAAGAAACTTCCATGCAAGTCTTTCATTCCCCATACGTGCAACATGTCCTGCCCATCGCAGTCTACGAGACTTAACTGTTCTTATTATATCTGGCTTCCTATAAATTATAGGGCTCTAGGCCGAAGAAATGTAGGAAGACCAAAACGTCGTTGGAAAGACGACCTGCACCTGCAACATATAGTGCACCGGGGAGCGGAACGGTCCAACAGGCCCATACCTTGAAGATGATGATGATGATGTTGGAGTTGACACGAAAACGTCGTTAAAAAATGTGAAGACATTATTGGCAGAAAACTGTTTTTAGTTTCTGATGATTGGAGCGGCGTCTTAGAAGCCCCTAACGACAACTTCCCGGCTCTACTGTGCATAGAGGAAGTGTGTGAAATCACTAGGTATTTCATACTCAGCACTTTATATCATGAAGGATTGTACTATAACTTACCTTCATTTAGACGCTGAGCGGGCGTGTTAGTTCAGAGTCTGACGGACACACTTCAAAATTTTAATCATCACCCTGACCTCACAGTGAACTTACTTACTTACTTACTCACTGGCACTATCGAACCCGTAGGTTCATGGCCGCGCGGGCATAAGATCTCCATACATCCCTATCCTGAGCTAATGCTTTCCAATCATTCCCTGTATAATCTACTTCCCTCAAATCATAGTTAATGTTGTTCTCCCACCTTATTCTTGGTCTACCAACTGGGCGTTTTCCTTCTGGCTTTCCTACAAGAAGTTTCCATGCACGTCTTTCATTCCCCATACGCGCAACATGTCCTGCCCATCGCAGTCTACGAGACTTAACTGTTATTATATCTGGCTTCCTATAAAGACCATGTAGTTCATTGTTATGTAGTCTTCTCCACTCACCTATCTGTTCATCTCTCTTTGGTCCAAAAATTTTCCTAAGAACTTTATTCTCAAATACTCGTAATCTCCCTTCCTCCCTTAAAGTAAGAGTCCATGTTTCGCACCCATATAATATAACTGGTAGAATAATAGTTTTATATATTTTCAGCTTAACGTTTTTTGAAAGGAGTTGGGACATCAAAAGTCTCTGCAATGCATAATAGCACGCATTTCCAGAATTGAGCCTATGTTTAATTTCTTTGTGCATCTCATTCCTATTTGTCATTATTGGTCCTAGGTATTTGAATTCAGCCACTTCCTCAAAATTTCCCTCATTTGTCCTTAGCTGTCCATTTCCATTATATACTGAATATCTACGTGTGACCATATATTTAGTTTTACTGATATTTACTTCCAGTCCCAATTTCTTAGTGTTACTCAATAGTCTGTGCGTGTTGGCCATAGTATATCCTGGCTATCGGCCAGTAGTACTACATCATCAACATGAACTAACAGCTTATTAATACCATTCAGTTGTAAGCCTTCCTCATTCTCTAAAGATTTAATGGCATACTCTAGTACAAAATTAAATAGTAGAGGAGATAGTGCATCTCCTTGCTTCAACCCATTCTGGATTTCAAAAGTGTCTGAAAACTGTTTGCCTACACGCACCCTACTCTTTGAGCCATTTAGACACATTCGTATAAGTCTAACTAACTTTTTAGGAATTCCGAATTCCAGCAGGATACTATGTAACTTCTCCCTCTTAATTGAATCATATGCTTTTTTGAAGTCTACATATAGTTGATGTAGAGTACCATTATATTCCCATTTCTTTTCTAAAATCTGTCTTTATACTAACACCAAACATTAAAGTATAAAGTAACCAAACTGAAAAAGAAGAGCAAATTTAATTACCGTAAAACACATAATATATAACATAAAATTGATTAGGCCTACACTTGAAATAATGTACAGATGTGACATCATGGACAGTTCCTAAATTCTTCGATAGTAAACCATTGTATCGCTTGCAATTCCCCGTGCCCCTTGCTTTCATTCTTCTCGTCTGTGGACTATACCTGGCAATAGCAATGTACATTTTAAACCAGAGGGAAACAGTTGCCTTTGATGCTACCTGTAAACTAAATGAATGAGCCGACTATACCATGCTATGGATTGTAGTTATAAATATTACACGCCGAAGTGCAGTGGCTTGAGGAAATGCGATAATGACATAAGGTCGCAGGTATGTTTATCAATGCGGGTCAGGGTTTTTAATTTTGTCTAAACTTCTTCCTGCAGCATGATCTTGGAGTTGATTCAAACTTTAACTGACGTGACTAACATGAGGTAAAGACGGTGTCATGCAAGGCTGGCAACCCTGCTGACATCTCGTTCCGACTGTCTAGAAAGATGGGAGCCTTAACATCCCTAAGGATCTTTTAACGGGACCGATTGGTGAATTTCATTATTTTTCATATGATTCTTTTGACCTTTTCCATTATTTCGAAGATCCTACGTTGTACACATTGAGTATCTTTGAGGTAGGTACTAAACAGTTTGCGTTTCTCTTTCTAATGACACCAGATTCAAGTAAATCCAACAACTGACAGCGACGCTATGTCTGTTTATACCCGGGAAGTGTTTCTTTGGACACAGTGTATCATAGGTTTACATTTCTTCAGATTTCAGTAAAAGTTGATAAGGTAAAGTTAATTATTTTGTTCAAAATTTTGTTTTGTAGGAATTCCTCTAAATGTTCTGACAATACAATTAAATTGAAGAAGTAGGCCTGTCGTCTGTATAGGCATAGAAGCGAGAATTATTATAGTACCAGATTGCAAGATGTCAGCGTCAGCTGCAATATAGCAAGTGGTACTGTTCACACGTGTGGCTGCGATACAGCATGAGTCATTAAAATGCCTTGTAAACATGTCCGACAGACACCAAATATTACCACAGCGTAAATTAAACATCGTCTGCTTGGGCTTGTTTGTCTACTTAATTAACAGCCGGCCAGTCCAGGTGTCTGTATCATATCAAGTTAAATATGATTCCTTCTGTCAAAGTAACTTCTAGACCGTTAATTAAAAGTTAAAGACAAACGTTTGCAGTGCAGAGTTGCCAGAATACGATTTAATGTAGTGGAATATGCTATACCTGCAAGCTCTGTCAGTCGGTAAAAAAATATAAAACAGAAAAAAGTCCGTCACAGAGGAACTGCATGAAGTAGTAGTAGTAATAGGACTTTATTAGACTAAAAGATTATATATATATATATATATATATATATATATATATATATATATATATAATGTTATTTACAAATATGGGTCGCATGGGCAGTAAGCCGTACGTGCTGTTGTCCGTCCGTTACAATAAAGTAATATTTGGTAATAGTATAAAGAAAAACAAAAAGAAAACACTAATATTACAATTACATAAAGAAAACACAATAATATTACAATTACCTAATAATACAATAACGTTATACATTAATTAAATTATGTAGAATTATTAAGAATTAATGGTATTGCATTTTGATAACATGTATTTATTCATGAATGACTGTTGTTTTTATTTTCCGCTTTTTGTTTAGAAATTTACCCAAGTTTATCAATTTTCTAGATTTGCCATTAACTCGTTGCATGCCAATCTTTTACGATTTGAATTTAGAATTCTTTCCGGTAATAACTGACGTCTCGAATATTCTAAATCGTTACATTTTCCTAATATATGTATCTAGTCTTCAAAGCTCCCACATATTGGACATATTCGCATATCGTGCTCGTCCCTAATTTTTAAAAATTTCCATGTCGCTAGCCTAAACCAAGCAAGCCTTGATCTCTCTTTAAATCCTAGGTTGAGTATGTAAGATTCTTTTCCCCAAACATGTTTTAGGTCTCTTTGTAAAAACAGTGAGCGTTTTCTCGTACATTCGGTGAAAATATATTTGCATAAAGTAACAGAATTCCTCAGTAAGTAGATCTAAGGTTCAATTATCTCGTTTACGGAATATGTCTTCATTTTGTCAATTGAATCGTTTATATCCTGTTTAACAGCGACAAAACATAATTTGCGGTCGCTAGAGCATTAACAGACAAAGCAACCCTAGGAGCTACATTTCTCCAGAATTCGCTAATCTCAAGATCGAGACCTCAAATATCTGTTTATCGTTAAAAAAAACCTCTGCTCTCCAAGCGCGATAAGCCTAGAAGGCCTTTGGCCTACCAGCCGGCTGTTGGCCTCACAATCACCTGTGTTAATCACAGAGGTAGACGATCATCTAACCAGTGTAGGGGTGACATGTGGTCAGCATGTCGGGTACACCAGCCGTTATAGCTGGTCTTCTCAACCTGAAGTCGCTACTTATTGTAGCTATCCAAATGCCTCACGATGCTAACTGGGCACCGGTCCTATACTCGCCGAAATTCCATGAGAAAATGTCTTACTCCAAGGGGATTAGCGCAAGTCCCGTAGCTCTGCGCCAAGGCTTCTTGCCTTAAACCAATCCATATACACAATGTACAAGCCATAAGAGGATATAAGCACAAGGAGATCCTGTTATAAAGTTGACAATTCACTTCAGAGAAACATCGAAGGATTAAGGACGGAAAACAAACCTCTGGATCTGTAGCCAACATAAAGTATTCGACCAATTGTTAAATTAAGTTTAAAATGATAAATATCTGACCAGCCTCATGGGCTACTGGTCAGCACTTCTGACTAGTGTTCCTGAGACCCTGGGTTTTCCATGTTCCAGGTCAGTCTATCGGAATTTTTACTTAAGCGTATTATTCCTGTGGTCTGGAACTTGGGTTACGTTTTTAGGCTAAGATCTCTCCTCGCGCTTCGTAATTATATCATAGGGGTAACAAAACTCCGCTTTGCAGGAAAGAAAGCCAGAAATGTCAAGAAAGACCCTGGTGGCATTGGACAAAAAAAAAACATGTATTTTTAAGTTACAGTGCTATAAGACACATTTTCTTCATTTTCCAGAAATTAAATTTAAAAAACATAATACAGAACATACTGTACAAAATTCGGAAACTAAAATGTAATATTATCATATTATGGGATCTCGCCAATTCAAAATTGAACATAGAGGCTTGAACTCAATTTGTACAGTGGATTGTAGAACTTAATGCAAGTATATAAGGTTATAATGCTGATGAAAATGATTTACACCGACTAATGGGAATGAATGACCAACCACACTTCAATGCATTTTGTTCTACAATCAATAACAGTCGTGTTTCACTCAGACTTTATCAAACTATCTTTACCGCATCCTCTTTTGTGATATAGATATTTTTAATATTCTTTTTAATATTCTGAATAGATCAGAGCATTATTTTGCAGTGACTGACTCTCGAACAAATAAATTGAATATAGCAAATAATGAACAGATTCCTTTGAACTAAACATTTGATAATTGTGTGATCAATAATTGTGTTTTTAAATAATGATTTTACTGAGTTGTTTACTAAAAAATAGATTAATAACTTTTAACGTTGGTTATAATTTACAGTTCGATGTGTTTATTTTTTTCCGCGCTAGGGTGCATTCTTACAATATTGCGATCCTATTTAGCAATAAATAATATGATCAAGTTTCAATGAATAAACAAATGAAACATAACCACACATTTCTGATTTTTCCCGAAACATCGCCGTTTACATTAAATATATAAAAACTACTTTTAAAAATAACTATATTTAGATAATGCTGTTTTAGTAAACATCTTAATTTATTCGTTAAAGTGTCCTAATAAATGCCACTCTTGAATTTATCGATAATTTGGAGATCACTCGTGACGTTACTTACGTTAAATAACTTTAAGATGTCCATATAACAGAGATTATTGGGAATACGTTAAGCCGAAACAAACTAAAATCATTTAATTAATGTGATGATATCAAAAGTCTTCTATGAAATATGAAGACGCTGGTAATCCAAGATTCAAATACCTATTGGTATCTCGTTAGAACAGTGCAAGTTCTCGGAAAAAACCTTTAAATTAGCAATTTAATATTTTATAAATTTCGTCCTATACCACAGGACACCTGTGAACCTTTGTGAAGTAGCATATTCCAAGAAAATAGGCGTATTGTCTTTTGAGATCATATAATAAAATTGGAGTTACACTGTAATGTTTTTGGGCAAAGGTACAAGAGAGGACAGTTTCATACCATAAGTACTTTTATAAACATTTTGTTTCATTGAGGTATAATAATGCCTAGAGAAAACGATAACAGAAAAATAAACATCTTAGAAGAAATAGAAATCATAAAGCAAACAACAAACGATAACCTGCTGAACGAAAACACGCCCTACCAGATAAATCCATTCTATACAATTCATTCGTTATACAAAACTAGTATCCAATGAACAGCTTTGAAAACGGAAACGGTTCCAAACGTCCTAGGTGAATAATGTTTATAAATATAATTTGTTGAGGAAGACTGCCACATCAGGTACAAAATATTGTTTTTTAAATTTGTACGGACTGTCACTTTCACCGCACTGTCAGTATTATTCAATTTGATATATAATTAATTGTTTAGTATGACTATTATTGTATTTTTTTTGTATTTATATGTAACATATGTTTGTCCTGGTGAGTGGAAGAGAAGGCTATATGCCTTAACTCCACCAGGCTAATTAAATCTATTATATTCTAAATATGAGATACTAACAATTATGTAGGTCTAAATTATTCTATCTTCTTTTTCCAATTTCGGCATTATTTTTCTCCTCGATATTTCTGATATTTACATGAGCAATGCTATTCTAAAAAAGCATAGATAACACTGAGCAGCAAAAAATAAACTTTTTTTTGTCTCAGAAAGAAAAATATGTGATTCTGATAGTATTTTTCTTCTGAATTCAAATATGATATCGGTTTTTCTCCTTCACGCAAGATTTCCGAGAGACAGGAATTTATAATTTCACTTCAATATTTTCTACATTCTTAACTACACAATATTCGAACATTCGGACTCACCCAGAAAGTAAGAAATGACGATGTTCTGCTATATTTCGCCTGTGGAGCATCTCTCTTGATGGACCAACTATAATGGGCCAGCATATTAGGATTCCATTTGCTTGATATCACTTTTCCATAGCTGAAATCTCTTCAGTTAGCTCATTTGGTTTTATTTTAAATGTAAAAATGGACGAAAAAACGTTTATTAAAAAATTATTATTTAAGCCCATTAATTGAAATTGAAATAAAAAACTGTGAGTGATGGAGAAATTCCGAATACATATTTGAAAACACGATAAAAACTGCATTAGGTACAACTATTGGTACTCATGAGACAAAAATCATGTTGACCAGTGTAATTAATAATAAAGCTGTCTCACTTGCAGTATCGAATACAGTGGCGTATGCCCGCGCGAACATAAGCTTTTCTTACGTTGCTATATTTTGCAACAAGTCCCTGTATAAATCAGCTTCATGATTGTCACCAGTCATGGTTAATGTTATTCTCCCACCTCAATCTTGGCCTACATATTTGGAGCTTTGTTTCTGGATTTCCTACAATAATTTTTCATCCTCCACTTTCATTCCTCATTCGTGACACATACACACTCTCTTCGTTGTAAGATCTAAAAAAAAAATCCTATTTCTTCATCTGAATGATTTTTTAGTTATACTCGTATGAATAAAAGATTTGAATTCTGCAATGAAGAAGCCCACAATCTTGATAAGAATTGAATATTATATCAATTGTTCTTTTTTTATAATTATTTTTGAACTGAATTGCCTCTTTGCTTCAGCAGTCTCTTCTCCGATAATAACATAATACGCAATTTTCCACTAGAGAGCTCATTCTCTTTTGTTCCTTTTATTCACTTTCTAACCCTAGTTTTCTGCTATTATTTCCCAGCCCATCGTCATTTTCTTATTTTTTTCTCTTTGAATATTTAAAATGTTTTCCTCCATATTCTCTTTTAAGATATTGAGCTATCAGTTTCTTACTCAGCAACAGTTATTCTAATCGGTCCATATTAGGCCTAAGATTAATTTCACGTAATTACAGGTTGAATATCCATGGCTAATTAAGGGAGCAGATTTAAAACTTTCTGTAAATATAATATCTGAGAAGAGCCTCATGGGCTAGTGGTCAGCGTTTCTGACTGCAGGTCTCGAGGCTCGGGTTCGATTCCCGGTTATACCATAGGAATTTTTCCTTAAAGGGAATTATTCCTGTGGCTGCCCATGATCTGGAGTTTAGGTTACTGACTCTCTGGCGCTTAAATATCTATGATCATCAACCATAAATCATCGGGGTAACATAACTCCGCCTTCCAGGTGACCTAAGCTAAGAAATAAATTTCAATTCCTTCAACGTCAGAGGAGGGGGAGAAAGCCAGAAATGTCATATAAAAGACAACTCTCGGTAGCATTCCGACAAAGGAAATACCTATCCGAAACTCCTTCGCCTCGGAATTTCTAAACCTAAGCATCCCTTCAATTAATTTTCTTTTTATATCATTATCTTCGACATTTAATACCCCAGAAGATAGAATGTCACCAATATAATCTTACAGTAGCCTGCACAATTCTTACCATAGAAAGAAGTAAATAAATAAATATTTATGTGATATCTTACAATAACTTTATCGATCAGTAGCTAAGAACCGGCATGCATTGCCTACGCCATAATTAAATGAAATATTAATGAATTTTAAATTGTATGTTATACGCTAGATACGACCAAAACATTGCTAGAGTAGTTTCTCACTTCGGGAGTTTTAGGGAAACCTCCCACTTTTAATTGCCTGATTTCGGCCTCGTTTTTGGTTAATATTTACCTCGGTTTATTTTAATAGGATATATTGAGCTTCATTGTGAAACATACAAAATTGTGGCCGTTAGAGCATTTTTTTAATTTTCACTTTAGGTGAACTCCCACGCATAATGGTTTTTAGAAGATCTAATTGTGAATCTAAGCCATCCAGAGACCCACTACAACACACAAAAAAAATAATCAAAATCGGTCCAGTCATTAAGGTAGTTCTTAATTTTGGAAATCAGGTAAACATCTAATCCTAATTGTCGGATTTTCCTCATTTTTTCATAATATCTACCTCGGTATATTTTAATAGGATGTACTGCGTTCCGTTGTGAAACTTGGAACATTGTGACTACTAGAACGATTTTTAAATTTTCATTTCAGGTGACCACCTACACCTAATGATTTTAGAGGGTACAATTGATGAATATAAACCATCCAAAGACTAACTTAAACACACACAAAAAATCTGTCTAATTGTTTAGGAGTAGTTCGGTGACATACGCGTATAGAAGAATTATATATATATATATATATATATATATATATATATTGTTATAGTCAGCTACTAGATGGCAGTGAAGACCGAGTTCTCGCGACATCTAGTAATAATGGAGAATATAATACATAAATAAGAAAAATAAGTGTTTGAATTGGATTCGCCTGGTAGTGTAATGGATATCACGCTGAGGCACAGACTCAGAGATCCGGGTTCGAATCCCGTCCAGGCATTTATTTTTCTTATCATACCATATTAAGCTTACATTGCTCTATGTTAAACATTTAATTATAACATATATATATATATATATATATATATATAATGCTGTGTGTTTTAGAATATCCGCCAAATATTTTGAATATTTTAAGAGTAGGCGTAGTAACTTTTTTAATTATTTTTAACTAACATATTTTTTTATTAAAAAATCTTAATAAGAGCATGTAGAACATTTTTAATTTTTTTCTCATAGTATTAAAAATAAGATTATCACATGGCATTTTTATGTTCTTAATTTTGTTTACTAAGTTTGTTTTGTCAACTAAATATTTTGTTAAAAATGATATTTATATTCTCCCATGAAATTCGTTACAAATAACTAGATTCATATGCTAATACTTGAAATAGTGGTATAAACAGTTCCTAGGTTAATTGATTAATGCTACTGATGTCTTCGATAACATTTTTAAATAAATACTAGTACAATTAACACAAAGTTTTGCCCTAAAATTAATCACTGTGTTTCTTATTGGCCTAATATTTACAATGCTCGCCTGAGGTTCCTATGTCCGCGCATTGAGTCCCAGAGGGGATCAGTGTATTTTTTACTTACTTAACACAGGCTTTCCACTTTACAGTAGTTTGCCCTTAATTCCTGCTTTCCAGGTATTCCTATCTTCCCATTGCCCTTCTTCTATACCCCTCTTCATCATGGCATCACATATATTTCCTCATACCATGTTGCATGTTTTCACGATACCAGTTTCAAACGTTTCACCTTCATCTTCAGTCAAATTTCAACTGTCGAAATTTCATCCTTGAGACCATTCTCCGAGCTGCCATCTTGAGACCATTCTCCGAGCTTCCATCTTGTGATTGTCCACCGCTGTTGTCTCGAGGTAGCGTGCTGCCTTGTTACGCAGCGGGCCCGGATTCGATCTCCGGTCGGGGCAGTTTTTCTGGGTGAGGTTTTTATCGGGGTTTTTCCTCGCCTGAAAGACAAATGACAGGAGAACTTTAAGGCCCAAACGGTCCCTGAAATCATATGGCCATCATCATCACCATAATCCTTCTCATTATCATCATCATCATCATCATCATCCTTCACCGGTGTGGAAAGCAACGGGAAGCTACCACACCTACAAAGTAAAGCTGCAAGCATAGCATGAAAAAATGCTATGATTGCAGTGAAGGACCTGCCTGCGGGCAGAATTACTATGGATGGATCTTGTGAATTTCGAAATCAGATTATGCTCATCGGGAATTTCAAAATTTATGGCCAAATTTCGACATTTTGAGTTTGACTGAAGACGAAGGTGAAATGACCTTTGAAACCGGTATCGTGGAAACACGCAACAATATAAGAGCTGAGATATCTTTGAGAAGACTACTCAAAAGGTGTCAAGAGACCGTAATGGGTCACCAGGCCTATTACATGGAAGGAAGATGATAATGTTATAAAACATTTTCCCCAATCAATTTTATAAAATGGATTAAAATGGATTAATTTTAACTGTTCTTCTATATACATTCATTAAGAGTTACAGATTATACCATTTTTCGCAGGAGATAATTTCTATTAGGTTTGTGGACTTGTAACTGGGCGTTAAGTAAGCTCCCATTAAAACTCCAAGTTAAGTTTACGCGTAAGATTCTATTAAAGATAAGCTCTAGCGAAGTGAACTTCTATCTCATGTTGTAATTATCCGATATTAACCCAATTAACCATGCTTCGATAGACTTTCAAGAGCATCCATTCTTCTACTTAAGTACCTTCTCAAATTATTGTTGCACACAAATCCTATTCAATTCCTTCAAATCGTTCTCGCCTCCAGAAAAATGCATCATCTAATGCATTTCATTCGACAATGGAATTTAAATGCTATTTTTAGTTCCAAGTGAAGATGATGACGAATATTCATTATCTAATCGATAATGGAATTGTTAAAGGAATAGGGATTTTAAATGAAAAAGTACAGCATGGTTCAAAAGTTTACAAGAAACCAGATGTAATGAAAACAGTTATGTCTCGTAGATTACGATGGGCAGGAAATGTGTCATGAGTGGGGAATCAAGAGGGGCATAGAAGCTTGTTGTTGGAAAATCAGAGAGAAAACATCCAGTTGGTAGACCAAGAATGAGGTGAGAGAATAGCATTAAAAATTATTTGAGGCTCGGCCGTCGTGGACTAGTGATTATGGTCCTTGCGTATGGTTCCAAGTGTAGCGAGTTCAAACCCGGCTGGAGTCGATGAATTTTTTAAGATGAAAAAATCCAAGGCGCAACTCCTCCGCGAAGGACTTTAACCCTTAAATTAAAAATGTATCCTATTGGAAACATTGATTTTATTTAATTTAATATTTTTTTTAGATCAATAGAAAAACAAACGAGTAAAAAGTACTTAAATTTATGTTAAATTACGCAATAATGTATAATAATAACTTAGTTTTACATGAATTTATTTTCCTTGCTGTCTGAACATTTAAATAACTGGCACGAGAAAATATTGTATTGACAATTTAAGGGTTAAACCGTGGGTCCCGTGTCTGAAGATTAGCCTGAATAAAGAGGCCTCGAAACAAAATTTACCGACCTCAACGACCTAGTTGTACTATTAGGTGTCTCATTGGGTCGGTGTGTTAACCACATGCCATTTCATGACATCTCTGATCAAATAAGGTAATTAAAAATTAACTTGGTCGAGTAACTCCTTACGAAGGAGAGGCTATGGCTCAACAACGGACTATGCCATTACAGATAGATAATTTGATGGAAGTAGATTATACGGAGGATGATTGGAAAATATTGTTCATGATAGGGATGTGTGGAGAGTGTAAGTCCGCTCGACCATGGACCTACAAGTTCGATAATGCCAGTTATGTACGAATTTTTTTCTGTTGAAAACTATTATTTATATTTTTAAAATATGTTTTTAAAGGCAAACCAGTTCTCATATGGTGGAAGATTATAGGCGTGTAAATCGAAAATCATTAAATCCGTGAAAAGGCTAGTGGTAAGGGTGATGCTCTTGTTTGAATTAATTAATTGCGATTTCTAATTGAACCTATGAATAATGGATGCGAAATAATTTACATTATTAAAATCTATTGCCCTTACTTTGTGTGCATAATTAACTTAATAATAATGTAATGATTATTATTATTATAGGCTGTACCATAAGAGAATAAGTTAAAAAAATCACAGTTTCATTAATTCTCTCTAATTACCGTGATTACAACCTAAATGCATTCACTCAAAACTGTGGTTTTTGTGGCGTAGCTTAATTTGAGTAACCAATTATTTTGTTTTAAACGTATAAATAATAAAAGTCAATTTATATACTGTGTATTCAATCTAACTAATGATAATTAATTTATCTGCGAGCATGTTGAAAACTACCAATCAAAATTGTTTATACAGTGTTTTAATGTGTATACTTTAAAACGCGCTTACAGGCAATAGAGGGTGAACTATAATTACACAAACAAACTTCAGGGAGTGATTCTTGACTGAATATGAAGGAAAAAAGGTCCCATAAACATGTGTCCGGAAATGAACGATGTGCGTGCAACGACAATAAATCGTCCCGGCACAGTACACAGCATAATTGCAATCACGTCACAATAGATGTTCAAAATGACCTCCATGGGGATGCAGTGCACGCGTTCACACGTCATATCATGGATTGCCTCACTCTTTCGCATGTTCTGGCCTCTCTCTGAATAGCGTTACAGGCGACGTGGACACGCTGCTGAATGGTAAGCATATCAGGAACTGGTTCAGTGTACACAACGCTTTTCAGATGCTCCCAGAGGTAAAAATCCACGGAGTTAAAGTCCGGTGATCTAGCAGGCCATGCAACAGGGCCAAGAGAATAATGCCTTTCGTCAGTGTCATCTACTGTGGCAACGATGTATTTATGGATACTTAATCATAGGACATTTTTTTCCCTCCATTTGCAGTCCCTGCAGTTTGTCGGTGTGATTAAAATTCACCTTGTATACGTTAATACTTTTATCTAGCTTTTTCCTTATTTCTTCTTTCATTCGTTCTTTTCTTCCCTTTATTTATTTTATCCCTCTACTATATTTTTGTTTCTTGCACTTTCTTTTTCTTTCTGTCTATCTCTGTTTCTTTATTTATCTTTCCTGATTCATGTATTTATTTTTTCTTTCTTTCTTTCTTTCTATCTTTCTTAATTTCTTAATTTGTATTTATTTATATCTGTATTTCTCTGTTTATTCATTTCATAATGTTTTTGTTTATTTATCTATTTTATTCTTTATTTATTTATTTATTTCCTTGTTCTTTATATTTTCATTATTACTCATTAATATCTTTGGTTAGTTCTTGATTTCTTTGTTTCTTTGTATTGTTTATTTGTTCGTTTCTATGTTGCTTGCGTTGTTTGAACAGTTTTATTTGTTCTTCCGTGTATTAGTTTTTCTGCTTCATTAGTTTTTTTTTTGTTTGTAGTCAGTTTCTCAGTCAGTTTCGTTGTTTTTCTGATCGAGTTATGTAAACATTTTGGTGTGATTGTACCTCTGTAGATAAAGTGATGTATTTATGAGATATGTCAGATGTTATCATGACTGATCTGTCGTGATATAGTACATTTTCAGACACTTTAAAGTTTATATGGAAATCATTGTTTCCAGACAAGCAATGATTAACGTAACTAAAGAGAGAAATATGCACCTGAATCGGGATTTGAATCAAATATATCCACTTTTTGAAGAGAAAAATTATACGCTCAGACCGGGACTTGAACCCGGGACCCTTGGTTTTCTAGTCCAACTGCTCTACCATCTGAGCTACCTGAGCAAGTACCGTTCTAAACGCAAATTTTTCTCTATATACGTTGTAATTCCCGCCCACCAAATGCTTTGAAGCCTTTGCTTCTATCTTTGCAAATGGCGGCTCCTTTATTAAGAAGAAATATTTGGGAATTATACATATTATACATATTTGGGAATTACAACGTATATAGAGAAAAATTTGCGTTTAGATCGCTACTTGCTCAGGTAGCTCAGATGGTAGAGCACTTGGACTAGAAAACCAAGGGTTCCGGGTTGAAGTCCCGGTCTGAGCGTATAATTTTTGTCTTCAAATATGATTTATCCATCATTGAGATGTATGAAATTAATAATAAAAACATCGAAATATATCCACTTTTACACGCTGGCGCTGTATCTTTGAGGTACTTTGGTACACGTCCCGGAGTAAGCACAATTCTCCTCCCTTTAATCCCCATAAGTAATGACAAATATGTTCACAAAACGTATTGGAAGTGTTTCTACTGCGATAAGCAGTTATAATAGGGTTTTCGATAAACAAAATCAGCTAATTACTAGGGTTACGATTTTTATATAATAAAAGATAAGATTGTAATGCAGATAGTATATGTTATTCAACTGTTTGTGTGTGAAAACAGAACAAAAGACAGAAGTCTAACTTTTCATTATACCATTAAACTGTTGTGTGTGAAACCAAATCAAAAGACAGTCTGAAGTCTGACTTCCCATTATACTATTCAACTGTTTGTGTGTGAAACCAAAACAAAAGACAGTCAGAAATCTAACTTCTCATTATACCATCCAACTGTTTGTGAGTGAAACAAAAACAAAATATAGTATAAGTCTAACTTGTCATTATACTACATTGAAATCTTAACTTTTAGTACATAAAACACCTAGCCCTACTAATTACTAACTTTTTATGGAAATCGATGTTTCCAGACAAGCCGTCTATAGGAAATAATTAGGATAACTACAGAGATAAACATGAATTTGAGCTGAGATTTGAACCCAAGATATTCAGCTTTATTCCCTGGCGCTTTACATTAGAGCTACTTAGGTGTACCTCCCATGTCAAGCACCGTTAACCATTTCCTAGAGACCGCTTGTAACTCTAACTCACTGGCACTATCGAACCCGTAGGTTCATGGCTGCGCGGACATATCCCTATCCTGAGCCAATGTTTTCCAATCATCCCCTGTATAATCTACTTCCCTCAAATCATAGTTAATGTTATTCTCCCACCTCATTCTTTGTCTACCAACTGGGCGTTTTTCCCTCTGGCTTTCATACAAGAAGCTTCCATGAACGTCTTTCATTCCCCATACGCGCAACATGTCCTGCCCATCTCAGTCTAAGAGACTTAACTGTTCTCATTATATCTTGCTTCCTATAAACACCATGTAATTCACTGTTGTGCAGTCTTCTCCATACACCTCTCTGTTCATCTCTCTTTTATACTCTAGAATTACAAGGCATCTACGAGATCCCTTACACTCACGCGAACAAACATATGTAGGACATACCAACAGACGAATGTCCTGCCAAATACGAGAACATAAGGCTGCAATAAATCGTCAAGAACCTACTTAAACTCTGGTGCAACATATGAAAGAGAGAGGTCACAAGATGGACCTCACAGGATTAAGAAATTTGGCTAAAATTGGTCATGAAAAATCAAGAATCTACAGAGAAGAAATAGAGATTGAGAAAAGGCCTCATTCTATGAACACCCGAGATGATGCCCAAAGATTACCATCTACATCGAAAACTGTTCTCGCTGCCCACCATGTCATCCCCAGAACAGCGAAGAAGATACGAAGAAAACCACGGTTGGGCAACATGGAGTGTGGTCGACACTTGGATAGGTGTACGGCTTCCAAAACGAACCACACTGAAAACTGAAGGTGTTTAACTACATAAGAACTAAACCGTGGATGGTGTACGGCTTCGGAAACGGACCACAGCGAAAACTCTGTGTGTCTAATTATATACGACCTAAACCTGTAACTCCAACTTACCATTCCTTGATAATGACATGTGGGATCATGCCGTAACATCGCATCAGTGAGCAGAGGCCGAACTTGAATCCATGACGCGGAAAACCCAAGAAAACGTTCTTAGTCATATATATATTTCTGGTTTTAACAATGTTGATACATTTTTCCGGCACCAATGATTTGTCTTCAATTTCGCTTTATAATTTTCCTCCATTCGTCTCTACTATAACACATTTCTTCCTCTATTTCCCAGTCCTTCAAAGTTTCTCTAATCCCTTGAATCCATGTGAGATTTCATCGCCCTTTCCTTCTCGATCCTGATGGTGTCCATTCCATTATTTGTTTTGGTTATCTTTCATCCCCCATTTGCCTAATATGCCCGTACCAATTTAGTTGCTTTTTTTTGGGATAAATTCTAAAATATAGTTTTGTGCATTCATGTTCACTTTTGTAACATCATTTCTAATTTTCTCTCTCCTTAATACCCTAGCAGATCTTCTCCAATAGTCAATTTCTGCTACCATTAATTTTCTTTTCATCTGATAATTTATGGTCCAAACCTCTGTACAATAAGTCATGATACTTCTATTGTTTTAAAAATGTTAACTTTAGTCTCTCTTTTGATATGTTTATCCCATAATATTCTATTCAGGGCAGATATTACATATTTTCCTGAGTTTATCTTTGATCTTATTTCCTTTCCCTGCGTCCCATCTTCTGTCATTTTTGCTTCCAAATATTTATTATTATTATTATTATTATTATTTATTGGTATCCACCGCTGTGGCCTCGAGGTAGCGTGCTGCCTTTTCACGCAGTGGGCCATGGTTCGATACCCGGTCGGGGCACTTTTTCTGGGTGAGGTTTTTATCGGGGTTTTTCTTCACCTGTATGACAAAGTCAGGAAAACTTTAAGGCCCAAACGGGCCCCAAATCATATGGCCATCATCATCATCCTTATCATTATCACCGTCATCATCATCCTTCACCGGTGTGGAAAGCAACAGGAAGCTACCACAGCTACAATTCCATAGTAAACCCTGCAATCATAGCATGAAAATGCTATGATTCCAGTGAATGACCTGCCCTCGGGCAGAATTACTATGGATGGATGGATTATTGGTATTATTATTATTATTGTTATTATTACTATTATTATTGTTATTATTACTATTATTATTGTTGTTATTATTATTGGTATTATTATTATTATTATTATTATTATTATTATTATTATTATTATTGGCATTATTATTATTATTATTATTATTATTGGCATTATTATTATTATTATTATTATTATTATTATTATTATTATTATTATTATTATTATTATTATTATTATTATTATGGCATTATTATTATTATTGGCATTATTATTATTATTATTATTATTATTATTATTGGCATTATTATTGTTATTATTATTATTATTATTGGCATTATATTATTATTATTATTGGCATTATTATTATTATTATTATTATTATTATTATTATTATTATTGGCATTATTATTATTATTATTATTGGCATTATTATTATTATATTATTATTGGCATTATTATTATTATTTATTATTATTATTATTTATTATTATTGGCATTATTATTGTGTTATTATTATTATTATTATTATTATTATTATTATTATTATTATTATTATTATTATTATATTATTATTATTATTATTATTATTGATATTATTAATGAGTATTTAAGAATGTATTGTGTAAAGTGTGGAATATATTGTGGCTCCTCTGAACTTTAAAACAGTAAAAAATACTAGGAATCACAATTTACTAGTAAAAGTTCAATACGGATCGTCAATTTTAAACTCAGTGTGCTGCCCCGGATATTTGATCATTACAACGGCTCTCGCTTCTTGCACAATGGACGATGTATATTCCTTTTATAATAGAATTGCATCGTATGCCAGCATTGTGTAACCTAAGTGGACACAGACGTGTTGTACGGTACAACATTGACTCCCCATCAATGCTATAACAAGCCCAGCAATTTAAATTCACCTGCTGTGATGTATATGTAAGCCATGTTGTTGACCATTTATCCACATACTACTTTTAATATAGCAGCAATAAACACGAGACACATCCTGATGTGTTATTCAGAATGTGTCGTAACTAGATTTCAGAGCGTAAGGATGGGTAATAAAATGTAGATGGACAGAGTCTGTTCGCGAACTTTTTCCGTAAGTTATATTTCCAACTTGACAAACGCGAGACGCCCATATCTAGTGCTTCCATCTGTTGGCCGCAGCGAAACGAGCAAGTGGAGGAGTTTTAATTGAAATTTTAATCAGATGGTGTTATTTGCGCCCTAATGGGCAATATCTGCTCCACCTCTCAGAACGGACAGTAATTAAATTTCGAATTTTATGGAATTTGGAACATGATTGAAGAACGCCACAGACAATGACGCCACCTGTACAGTGCTGATTTGTTCTTTTCAAGCAATTGAGGTGGTTAAAAGTAAAGGAATAGTCATCATCATTATCATCTTCAATTAATGGGCCTATTGGCCCGTTCCGCTCCCCGCTTCACAATATACTACAGGTCGTCCTTCCAACTTCGTTTTGGTCTTCCTACATTTCTTCGGCCTTGAGGTCGATAATAAAGTATCCGTTTTGATAAACTATTATTTGGTATTCTTTGAACATGTTCAAACCATTTACATTTATTTATTTTTATTCTCTCGTTTATACGACATTATATACTAGTAATTCATCTCACTTGTCTTGACTTCCCTTTTGATCTCTTAAATATGCACCTGCAACGAATAATAGACATCACATTTCTATTATCTCAATTTTACATTTTTCAGAGATTGTTAAAGGCCAAGTCTCAGACCCATATATTAACTTTGGAACAGCTACTGTTTCGTAAAATTTCAATTGAGTTTCCCTTGTGGTCTTATTTCTCAAATATGTTCTTATTGAACCACATATCTGTTGAAATTTCCCTAATTTCTTCTCCATGTCCAAATTTTGCACTTATGATATCATACATACCAGATAATTAAAACAAGTTACTTATTCATTAACGTTTGCTCCAACTACAAATTTTGTCGTTTATGCTGAGTTCTAATAAATGCCTTGGCGCAGAGGTACGGGTCTTGCGCTGGTTCGAGTCCCCAAGAGGGAAGACATTTTTCTCATGGAATTTCGGCCAGTATGGAACCGGTACCCATCGTGGGGCATTTGGGTTGCTACAATAAGTAGCGACTCCAAGTTCAGAAGACCAGCTCGGGGACCCGACATGCTGACCACATGTCACCCCTACACTGGCTTATGATCGTCTACCTCTGTGAATAACACATGGACGTGAGGCCAGCAGCCGGCTGGTATACCTAGGGCCTTCAAGTCCTGTTGCGCTTGGAGATTTTTCTAATAAATGCCACGGACTTTGTTTTCTCTGTTGATATCTTCAGATTATAACATTTTGTTGATATCAACAGAGAAAACAAAGTCTATGGAGTTAAGTAAAGGGATAAGATATTTTTTCGTACAAAACGAGTTTGGTGCATAATTGCATTACAGTATAATTAAATAAAAATCCTCGACTGAGGGTCGAGCAATAAGACGCGATGAAGCCCCTATATTTATAGAGGTCTGTGAACGCCGGTCGACCACTCCTGACCCACGGTCACAGGGGCGGAGGAACAAAATGAAAGAGGTGCGAGTATGGAGAAATGATGGAATGAAATATGTGGCAGGTGAAAACGGGACAAACCGCGAGAAAAACACCTGTCCAAGCTCCGTTTCGTCCATCACAAAACCCACATGGAGTGAGCGAGACTCGATATCGAGACCCCAGCAGGGAGAGGCGAGCGCCTAACCGCTTGTGCTACGGAACCCACTCATAATTACATTCTTGAAGCATAATTTAATTTAGTGATAAATGCGCATGCGTTTTGGTGTAGATAAAGAATGATTGTAATAATTTTCATTTACCTACGATTTTCTTATACTTTAAACTTGTTTTTCTCAATACAATAAAACTTTCACTTACACCCCTTTGCTTCTAGCGGCCTCAATTATTATTTTATACCATTTTTCTTTCTTTCTTTCTTTTTTTTTCTTTCTTTCTTTCTTTTTTTCTTTCTTTCTTTCTTTCTTTCTTTCTTTCTTTCTTTCTTTCTTTTTCTTTCTTTCTTTCTTTCTTTTTTTCTTTCTTTCTTTCTTTCTTTCTTTCTTCTTTTTTTTCTATCTTTCTTTCTTTTTTCTTTCTTTCTTTCTTTCTTTCTTTTTTTCTTTCTTTCTTTCTTTCTTTCTTTCTTTCTTTCTTTTTTTCTTTCTTTCTTTCTTTTTTCTTTCTTTTTTTCCTTCTTTCCTTCTTTCCTTCTTTCCCCTAGTTCAGGCATGGGGAGCTGCCGAATGAGGGATAGTATGACATCTTCCTCATTCCACCTTTCATTGAACTCAAGACTGTTATTTTCATCTCCTGTATCAGTGGCGGTGCAAACATATAACCTCAAACATATGCACTAATCTCTTCCATTCGTACGTACTTTACTTATATCTCTGCAAACGTTTGAAGGGCGCGTAGTAGACCGGTGACACTAATTTATCTATGTCAGGCTGATGGTACTTGTAGAGAGACGTAATATTGAGACAAGGGTGTCATCGTTTAATCTGGAGAGTGTTTTAGATTTGATATGATTTCTCAGCAATCAATTTTGAAGTCCGTACTGAATTCTCTCAAAGTGCTTGTCTGCTATCGTTTTGGAGTGTTTGCTGCTTTAGATTATTTAAAAATTCCATTCTGTCATCCCCTGTGTAAACAAAACATAAAATGTGTCCTGTGTCTATTATATTTAATTTATGAATTTTAACTCAATTCATGTTACCTAATGTATTTTAAAAGTATATATCATTAATATGTCCCTGCGAAAATGTAGTTATATATTTCAAATCGTGCCTATGCCTGTCCGTATTGATTTACATGTGAAGATCTGAAATGTAGAGGGATATTAAAGGGATATTACAGTGTTTCACATGACGGAACCGCGTAGAACACAATAAACAGCTTTCGTGCCATTCTGAATGCAAAATAATCATTTACCCAGTCCGTATTAACATGATATCGGTGTTTAGAATTTGCCCCGCTCACGCTGGATCGAACGCCACTGACTCTCATTGTGTACCTACGTCTCGTGCTGGTATACATGAGTGGAATGAGTATCGGCGGGGAGGATTTGTTATGAGCTCTCGGAGCCCAAGCTCCTCATGCCTGCCCTAGTTCAATCTTCGCTTAGTATGTAATTTCATGCCCCACCCTTCCTGGGCCTTAAATAGACATGACATAGCTCGTGAGGATTTTAATGTCTGGATCACACACACAATTGTTACCACACAAGGGCATGGAGGACATCCTTAGAGTGATTAGCTCAGTGACAGTGTCACTTGAGACAACATAAACATTTTAGACAAGATACGTTATTAATTCATATATAAACTTTTAGGCAAATATGATATGTGGATAATTGTTCGGGTCCTATTTAGGCCTTTAAGATTCCTGAAATTTGTATTAATATGGGGGGAAATCCTGAAATAAACTTCGCA
Source organism: Diploptera punctata (assembly GCA_030220185.1). NCBI lineage: Eukaryota > Metazoa > Arthropoda > Insecta > Blattodea > Blaberidae > Diploptera > Diploptera punctata. The sequence continues at coordinate 453,419 of JASPKZ010009834.1, read as the reverse complement.
GAAGAAACTTGCCCCGACCGGGGATCGAACCTATGCCGGCCTCGTCTGAAGCAACGTTACCTCGAGAACCAGCAGTGGACTATTTTTCTATATTTGTAAATATTATAAGGCATTAGTTCAAACTCTAAAATAAAAAAAATAAAACTTTTTTTGTAAATACTATGTAGGAAAGAAGTGAAAGTTTTGTTTTATAAATCTGTAGTTTGCATCACATTTCGACCAGTTTTTGTACATCACTGATTTCCTCTCCATTTACCTATTGCAATGCACGCCCTCCTTACTATTCACTTGGTAGACTTCCTAACATTGAGCGTGTGGTTCCCTACATATCTAACTATCTCACTGGCACTATCAAACCGGTAGGTTCATGGCCACGAGGACATATAACCTCTCCAATACACCCCTATCCTGAGATAATGTTTTTCAAACATCTCCTGCATAATATACTTTCCTCAAATAATGTTTAATGCTATTTTCCCACCTCGTTTCTGGTCTACCAACTAGGAGCTTTCCCTCTGGCTTTTCTACAAGAAGCTTCTAAGATCCTCTTTCATTCCACACTCGTGCCACTCGTCCTGCCCATCGCAATCTATGACATTTAATTGTTATTATATCTGGTTTGCTATACAGATCATCTAGCTAACTTTTTTCAAGTCTTCTCCATTCACCTGTCTGTTCATCTCTCTTTGGTCCAAAAGCTATCCCAAGAACTTCATTTGTAATCTTTTCTCCTCCCTTAATGTAAGAATCCATGTTTTGCATCTATAAAATATAACTGGGAAAATGAGAGTTTTATATTTTCAGTTTTTTTTAGAGAGGTTGGGAAGAGAATATTACCTGTCATGCATGTTATTACTTGCATTTCCAGAATTGAGACTATGTTTCATTTCTTTGCGCACATCATTTCTATTTGTAATTTTTGTTCCTAAGTATTTTAATTCAGCCACTTCTTCAAAATTTCCCTAACTTTTCATTAATTGTCCATTTGAATTATATAATGCATTTATATATATATATATATATATATATATATATATATATATATATATATTTAATTTCATTGATATTTACTTCCAATTCTAATGTCTTAGTGTTACTCAATATAGTCTATATGTTGGCCCGTAATATCTCCTGCTATTGCTTCATAATAATATATTAATAGCATAAACCTTCATTTCTACATGGGTATATGTACATAAGGACTTTATTAAACTAAAAGTATGATACGTACAATGTTATTTACAAATATGTATCGCACGGGCAGTAAGCCTTACGTGCTGTTGACAGTCCATTACAATAAGTTGATGTTTAAAAAAACACAATAATATTACAATTAGATATAAATACAATTACATTATACATTAACTTAATTATGTAGAATTATTAAGAATTAATGGCATTGCAATTTGCTAACATATTTATTTATTCCTGAATAAGTGTTGTGCTTATTTTCCGCGTTTTGTCTAGAAATCTACCCAGGTTTATCCAATTTTCTGGGTTTACCAGTAACTCGTAACATGCCAATCTTCCACGACTTGAATTTAGAAATCTTCCCGGTAATAACTGATGCCTCCAATATTCGAAATCGTGACATTTTCCTAGTATATGTATATCGTCTTCAAAGCTCCCGCACATTGGACATATTCGCATATCGTCATCGTCGCTAATTTTTAAAAATTCCCATGCCCTAACCTGAACCAAGCAAGCCCTGATCTCTCTTTAAATCCCATATTGAGTATATAAGATTCTTTTCCCCAAACTTGTTTTAGGTCTCTTTGTAAAAATAGTGATCGTTTTCCCGCACATTCGGCCAACATATTTTGTCGGTTTATATCTAAGTACCTCCTCCAAAATTTTTCCACACATTCTTGCGATTTTCAGTCCCTTTTTCCCATGCCAAACCCATCCCAATCTTTTGGAGTTCTCTCCTTACCTCGTCTGCTCAGAATTTCCCATTTGCGTTCCTAATTTGGTGGTCGTAACAAATTGCTCTGAGCATTGTTGTTCACCTTGGATTAGCCGCAACCAGTATTTGAGTACACGAAGTTTGTAATTTATGTCGTCCTGAAACGACCGAAATTCGTATAAAATTCCACAGTTAGAAACGGCCTTACTAAGTCCTGTAATATATTTTAGAAAATGCGTATATACCTTATTTAGTATTTCCGTTCTTTGAAAACCCCAAATCTCACTACCATAGTGCATTACTGGCCTCACCATCGCTCCATACGTTTTTTCTAACGTACTAACTGGAATATCGGGCACTCTACCCAGAATACTGAGAATACTATTAAGTTGTCTCGTCCCTTTGAATAATGCTATATCAAAATGCGTTTGCTTTGATATCGCTTGTGTAGGCTAACATTGAGGAAGTGTGTGAGGAAGCGCAATGATTTTGTACACGTGTTAGTTTTGGGATGAGCTTGTATTTATAATGTCGCATGTGCACTTGAGGGTTCACTCTGATGTGAGACATGTCCACAGGGATTCCAGGCAACACAACCAAGATTGATGGCAGATAAAACATGCAACAGCCAAACATAGAGAGAGAGAGCTGTTAAAATTATGATATATTATTATTTATTCCCTTTGATAATGTGAGATCTAAATTTCAATGCTGTGAAACAATATATGCTGTTTAGAAATAGTGAGACATCGGATGGAGTTACTTGTAGAGGAACTACGGGTACTGGTTTGATTTTTTGTTCTTCTTCTTTTAATTAAGGGATTTGAATTTGGTTTAATTACAGTGATTATTTAACTCAGTGCCCCAAATGGGAGTCAATGACCAATCACGTTACAATTATTTTTTATTTACAACCAATCACAGTCGTGTTTCGCCTAGAATTTAATAACTAACGTTTATCATAATAAAGAAAGCACCTCCTTTTTAACATTCTGAATAGGTCGTAGCATTATTTTGCAGTGAATTACTCACTAAGAAATACGGCTACCAGATTGTATATATAGTGCATCAATGTCAACACATACCGCATGCGGGAGTTAATATAAAAACATTTGTAGCAATTGATTATACCACCAAAAAAAGAAACCCCTGTTTGCACTTTCATAAATGTATTTTTTTTTCCAGAAAAATATAATTGTCATATTTACATCATAGGACATCAGAAATTAATTAATATACAGTTTGATGTGTTTCATTTTTTCTCCACTAGAGTGCATTCCTACAATATTGCGTTCCTTTGGCAATAAATAACATGATCTGGTTGCAGTGACGAACAAAAGAAGCAAATGAAGCGTACCAATCGTTTCTCATTTGTTTTCAAATATCGCCGTTTACATTAAATGTATAAATATTTTAAAATAACTATATTTAAATAATGATTTGTGAGTAAACAGCGTAATTTTATCGTTAAATAGTCCTAGCAAATGCCACGAGTGATTTCCAAATTATCTAGATAAATTCATTCCTCACTGCGTGAGTCGTGAATTTATCGATAATTTGAAAATCACTCGTGGCATTACTTACGATTATCATTAGAGTTGTAATAGTTGAAATAGCATTGTTAGTTTACTCAAATATGGAAACTTCATAATTTATAAAAAAAAATTACATTACGAGAAAGGTCCATTTGAACCTCCATATTCGGATAAAGTGGACCTCAGAATCCATTTTAGCCTTTAGTCTATTTTTACAGTTTATTTACTCCATTAATGTATACAGACCGGCATAGATTAATCTGAAAATATGTATGACTGATCTTAATTAAAAAGCGTTGATATTCATTTAATGTTTTGAAAAAGTATTGTTGATTATAACATTCACACGTCATTCAACTGTAGAAAGTGACAGTATTTGGGTTTAGTAAAATTGCAAGGATATTAAATAAAAATTAATTATGTGAATGGTTTTTACAGATAGCATCCTCATTGATAAAATATACGTATTCGTGTAAAGTGGACCGAGGTCATCGTGGAGGGTCCACGTTAACCGAATTCCTTTGTTATGTTTAATTATTTTATACAGACACATTGTCACATAATATCAAACCAAACCAGTCAGATATTAATATTTTCATAACTGAATTAATTACTAATTTCAAGTAAGTAAACGGTTGTTCTGGAAGCTCAATGGAATCAATTCCAGAGACTATAATACTTGGAAAATTAAAGATGTCGTCCGATAATAATCTAACCTGTTCTCTCATATTATATGATTTGGTACATTTTAAAAAATTGCTTGTTGTTTTTAACTACCAAGTAAGAAAAGTAGTCTGGGTGGAAAGGCCCTGCGGCTAGCCAAATTAATGACAAGCGGTGAGCAATTCCTTTTGGTTCTCCAGGATGTCCTAGAAAGGAGAACCCCGGGTTCCTGCTTAAGTATTAGCCCCGGTGTGTTTTAGAGATGATTAAGTACCGATATGATAATAAATAATGACGAATAACCAGCATTCTAACCTGCATGGTAGCGGCGATGTGCTCCGACTTGTTTTATTCCATGATTTTTTAATGTGGCGCTTGTGGCCGTCAGCCAATCAGAGGCTGGTGATTTTTTGAAGTGTGATTTCTTATGTTAATTTGTTAGGATATCGTGATCGAATGATATCCAAGGTGTTCGTAATGATTAATTTAAACTAATACGTAGATATTATTAGTTTAGTTTAATTTAGAATTATTAGTATCGCGAATTGTGTGTTAGCCATTCGCGTGGCTGTCTGGGGATGCCACGCCCCTTTTTAGAGAATGTGTTATTTTGCTCAATTCGAAATGTATAATTATATTATTTCTTTTCTGTGAGATATTATGTGGATACTTGAATGCGATTAATGTATTTTTAATTAGGTTTAAATATTTAAAATGCCTAAAAAGCAGTAGTGTTTCTGAGCCAATCAGGAGGCTGTGTGATATTGCCACGCCTATTTCGTGGACTTGTAAAATTTTTCGTTTAGATTTTTGTGGCGAAGTTTGCACATTAGCAGCCCAAAGCCGATCCAGGAAGTCCGCACCCTATGATGGAATAAAGTAAGTCCGATAAACCAGCGCCAAGTCGAAATGAAATCTTTCTCATCCTCTTTACCCGGCTCAGTGAAAATTGGGAATGAAATTTACTGGTGGGAACTAGGGGACCACTCCGGCATTCGCCTTCACGTTAAGGAAACCACCAGAAACCTTTAGCAGAGTAGTTATCTGAAAAAGAATTGATAATTATATTTATGTAGTATTTTCTGATACTGTTCTATGACACAGGATGATGCCCATCGGCCATCCGTTGTGCCACGTGCCATAGATGCGAAGTTTTTAAGATTAAAGGTGTAATTTTGTTAAATAGCCCATTAATTTTGAATTTAGAATAGTTATGGGATTAATATTTATTGGTGGAATCAAAGGGCCTACTCCGATATTTATCTTAGCGCTAAGGAAACCACCGTAACCTTAGCAGAGTAGGTTTGAAGTTAGTGAGAATAATCGAAATATGGCCAAATCGGTCGGGCCATCCAGCTTTTGGAGGTGATTTTAACTACATAAGATATTAAAAAATCCCTGAAAAATTTTTTTAAAAAATCCAGGCAATAATATTGTAAATATCTGTTTTAGTACCAGTGGTAACTGTAAACTGTGTTTTAGGTATTATATGCTGTTGTTTCATTAATCCAAATATATCTTCATTTCTTCAACGCGTATGCAGCAGCTTTAAGCTTATTTGCCATCTCCTCAGTCCCAATTCCATTAATCTCACTTAATACCTGTGGGTCATTTGGTACTAAAATTTAGCTCCTATTCCAGACGAATAAGTCTATCAGATTTACACAAATCAGTTGGTCACTTTAATTCTCATTCTTGGCGTCATTTAAATCTACTCAAGCTAACGACCTAATGTTTAAGCTTTAGCACAGACACAGCTAGACTGATGATCCGTAGATTATTATATATGTATGTTGTTCTGCCCAAGAGCAGGTTTTTCATAAGTAATGCCACGAGTGATTTCCAAATTATCGATACATTCACGACATACGAAGTGAGGAGTGAATTTATCTAGAGAATTTGGAAATCAAGAGTGGCATTTGTTAGGACTATTTAACGAATAAAATTAAGCTATTTACTCACAAATCATTATTTAACTATAGTTATTTTAAAATATTTATATATTTAATGTACATTAACTATGATTTGAGGGAAGTAGATTATACAGGGAATGATTGGAAAGCATTAGCTCAGAATAGGGATGTATGGAGAGCTTATGTCCGCGCGGCCATGAACCTACGGGTTCGATAGTGCCAGTGAGTAAGTAAGTAAGTATATATTTAATGTAAACGGCGATATTTGAAAACAAATGAGAAACGATAGGTACGCTTCATCTGCTTCTTTTGTTTATCACTGCAACCAGATCATACTATTTGTTGCCAAAGGAACGCAATATTGTAAGAATGCTCTCTAGTGGAGAAAAAAATGAAACGCGTCAAACTGTAACTTATATTAATTCATTTCTGATGTCGTATGATGTAAATATGACAATTATATTATTACCTGGGAAAAAATACATTTAAGAAAGTGCAAACAGTGGTTTCTTTTTTTGGTGGTATAATCAATTGCTACAAATGTTTTTATATTAACTCCCGCATGCGGCATGTGTTGACATTCATGCACTATATATACAATCTGGTAGCCGTATTTCTCACAAGCTCAGTCGCTGCAAAATAATGGTCAGACCTTTTCAGAATATTAAAAAGGAGGAGCCTTCTTTAATATGGTAATTATAACACTGATAAACATTTGGTGAAACACGACTGTGATTGGTTGTAAAATAGAAATCATTGAAACGTGATTGGCCATTGAGTCCCATTTGGGGCATGAGTTAAATAGTCACTGCAAACTCATCATTCTCCACCCTTTCCTTAACTAGGCCTTCCTTTTCTTATCAGCTTACAAACAATTTATTTTAATATTGTCTATCATCAGATGTATTTTTCTGCCTCTAACCTTCTTTTCGTTGATCATTCTTCTCGGGCATCCATCAGCAGGCAGTTTCTTCTTAGCCAGTGGGGAATCCAATTTATTTTCCTCTTCTTATGAGTTCCAGCATTGCTCTTCCTTTACCCATTCTGAATTTTACCGTGGAATGATTCATTATGCCATGTTTGCAGCTTTATTAGGGATATGTACAGTAGGTGCACACCCTACTTTATCTTTAAATTATAATAAATTAAAACGTTTTCCTTTTAAATTGTTGCATCAACATAATTTGTACTTTCTATCATCAGGAGCATGACAGTCCATTTTGAACCTCGACTTCTCTTAGAATAGTCTTTCAGGATTTTCTATCCCTGCAATCAGCCACCTTTATGTAATTCACAAATTCCTAACCCCCTCCTGAACTATATCTATCCAACACAATCGTGGTCAACTAACACTTATTTTTCCCTTCAGATTTACTTTCCATAAGTTTCCTATAAATATGATGTTCAGCCATTCTTCAATTCATTGTCCATCGCAATCTAAAAACTATAATTCATAATACAATATCACGAGACTTGAAAAACCGATCGATTTTATATAGCTTATCAGTAGACGTAGCATTCTGATTCCCGAACACGTTTGGAAAGTTATCGGTTACGATTGCCTAAAGACTGACCTTCGAACTATGACGTTGAAAGCTTGCTTCGCGGAGCATAGAAAGGTATAATTGGGTACATAATAATGAAGGAAGAAAACTACCATATATGAGCCTCTTACTAAATTACCAGAATTGTACTATGCGTAACATTTGACAGTGCTATCTCCCTGTTACGTCAGAGGTACACTATGAACAACTACCCGATCAGATGTTCGTTCAGGAACTAAAAACCTCCCTCTGCTTATCAGCAAGGCGAAGATTTTTATGTAATATTTACATGCAAAATATGTACATATTTATGTAATAGTATGATGTAAAATATGTAGTATTACATAACTTTTCTTAAAATATGTAATATTACACACAATACAATTTTATTTATATCAATGTTATATTAAAAAATAAAATTAAGTTGAAAATTAAGATCGAAAGATGGTGGAAACGTGAACAAAATGCCTGACATTCTGATGTTGCCGTGTTTCTACTATTTCATTCTTAAACAGAGTACATAATTGCATTTTTAAATGAGGTGAAATATTGAATAATACACCTGAATCTTCAGAGTCGAACGAATGTCATTCATCACTTACCTTCTCTGAGAAGCTTTATTAGGCCTATAGCTAGGGAAATTTGTTTAAATGTACAATCAGATACCCGAATTTGTAATGTGAATACGTATTGTTATAGAGACTGTTTTGAATTAATATTTCACTCATGAAAATCTTAAGAACATTATTCGATAAAATACACAACACAGAAATTAGGGACAAATGCCATATTCAAGACATAACCAAATTTATTATAGATAGACGAAAGTATTGGAAGGGTCATATAGAAAGAATGGAAGAAAACCGGCTTGCAAAAAGAGCTAAAGAAGATAGACCAATGGACGGGAGAAGAACAAGAGGAAGACCAGCCAAGAGATGGATAGACAGTGAATGCACATCCAATACGTCTTCCTCGGAGGAGTGATTTTGGAAATAAACAGGATGAAAATCCTACAAACTAAGTTTAAGAAGAAGAAGAAGACTTATGAAAATTGTTTTTAAACTAAGAGACAGAAATATAAAAAATATGTACAAATATGCAAAAAATATGCAATCATAAATATTCATATATATGACAAGTAAGTTTCAATTCGTGGACATTTTATCATTTGAATCTATGCACAAGCAAAAAGAAAGAATATGTAATTATATATAAATCCTAGCCTTATCAACCACTCTCCCTGTTACATGCTTTCCTGAGTATTTTGGACTCAAAACTCTTCATTCCTTATATCACTCCATCACAATGTCCAGGTTTAACTGCCATCTTCATCATCATCAACTTCACGGGAATCGCCGTTCCGATTCTTCATTCCACCGCCTCCTTGGTCTTCCGTGGAATCTCTTGCCTACAGGTGCAGATTTACAGCCTCTCTAGTGTTCGGCTCCCTTCCATTTTATGCAGATGTAGAATCCATTTTGTTCAGCTAGTTTTAACTTGATCTAGGAGGGGGTAATTTGCAATTCTTTACGCAAGCCTATGCCTTCACTTCTAACGTGGTTTTTTAAATCAGCATTCCTTATTGCTCTTAAAATATTAATTTTCGATGCATTTATTCTGCTTTCATCCTCTCTATTCAGCACCCCACATTCACTGTCATACAAAAATGATAGCACTCCCATAGTTTTATATAATATAAATTTAGTGTCATTTCTTGTTTTGTTTCTTAAAGTTCTTTTGATTGTTCCACACATACTTTGAAAACTCGAGATTTGAGTTTGCACGTCTTTATTCTAGTTATAAGAAATGCTATTTCCAAGATAGTCCAATTTAAAATGTGAAATTTTCTTCATTATTTTAACTGGAATAAGTGTTTTGTAAGTACTTTTATTAGAATGGATACATTTTCCTGTATTTAGTAAAAGGCTTAATACCAGCTTGAAGTTGGTATATCCAGAAAATACCTGCGATTGTTTATCATAAATGCTCCGTTTGGTTTCCTGCATCATCTACAGGCATACACTCTGTATAGTTTTTTGTTCGATTTCAACCAGGAGGACTGAAACATTCTGCACGCTGCATTTTTTTTTATTGTAGCAAGATACCGTTTATGATGAAAGTTAAAAATTAAATTATACCTATTGGTAGGTGCCGTCGTCCTCAACTTTGTTAAAATATTGTATGTAAAATTAACTGGAGCGCTTTCGGAAGTTATCTTCCATCTTCTGCATGTTGAGCTTCCGCTACTTGTTGTTGTTGTCTACGGTGATGTATACTCCAACTGTTTGTAGCAGCTACTGCCAGTAGTAGCGAAAGCTCAACCTGCAGAAGATGAAATAACTTTCGAAAGCGCTCCAGTTAATTTTATATACAATATTTTAACAAAGGAGGACGACGGCACCTACCAACAGGTACAATTTAATTTTTAACTTGCATCATATGACTTCACCTCAACGGAATTTGATATGAATTTTAATAGTATTGATAAAGATGCCGTTCATATATGAACTTTTTTCAATATAATATATTTGTAGCTGACTGATATTTTTAATGTTGTGAAATATTTAATTACCATCTTTCATTTTCATTTCTGAAACATAACTAGAAATATGTTTGAATAGTTTATATTAATTTTCAATGCTTTTGAAATACTTTCTTAATACCTTTACATTCACATACCTTACTATTCCAAATTCTGCACACATATTTACCAACTTATTTAACAACACGTTTTCAAAATTTATCGGCTCATCACAATTTAGGAACAAGATCACAAGACTCTTCTTTACTTTTCATACCACAACACAGGACCTGTCTATACTCTGAATCTTACACAATATCTATGGCTGGAGCATGGAACTCACTTCTCAGTCATGTCAGGGACTGTCAATCGCTATCATTATTTAAATTCAAATTAACTGATATCTTAAGTTCGACACAATGAAAACATTAACTGCTTAACAACTATATAGAGCATTCCATTAATGATCATCTAGGAAGCTACTTACTTTATTTTATATCATTTTAATTTTGTTATATTCTATGTTTTTGTTAGTATTAGGTAGTATTAGATTACATCATCATTGTATTTTGTTTAGTCTGTATTTTAATAATATCTTAAAATTGTAATATGTACGTAATTTTTGTATAATTTTACTATTCGCTGGTTGAGTGGAAGAGAAGGCCTTATGGCCTTAACTCTGCCAGCTAAAATAAATAATAATAATAATAATAATAATAATAATTATTATTATTATTATTATTATTATTATTATTATTATTATTATTATTATTATTATTATTATTAATACAGGCTTTCCACATTACAGCAGTTTGCCCTTGATTCCCGCTTTCCAGAGATTCCTATCTTCCAATTGATCATCTTTCATACCCCTCTTAATCATGGCATCATATATTCCCTCATACCATGATCTTCTACTTCTCCCTCTCTTCTTTCTGCCTGATACCATCCAATCGAACACCTGTTTAGGCCACTAGTCTTCCGACATCCGTTGTACATGCCCATACCACTGTAGAGCTCTCTTTGTTATCCTATCGATAACAGTGCTTTTGAAATAACAATTAAAATAACATTTTTTGTTTTATTTAAAATAAAAATGTATATAAATAATTTTTAAATGCAATGTTAATAATGGAATTTACTTCTAGCTCTCTTTCACTTTATTTCTGCTGATAAATTTCCAATAAACTGTATTTGACAACATTGATAACATGTTGATGATATTGGAATAACTGGGGCTTTGTAATCAGCATCAAATTATATACACGATGGAATTACGATATAAAATGCATCGATAATAATGACAAAGGTCCCTTTGTAAATTCCTGCCGAACCACATAAAATATACAAGTGAATTTTGGATACCAGTATATTTAATACCCAATATGATTAATTATATTTTAACGAAATGGAACCTATCTTAACGGGGGAAATTTCATCGCGCAAGAACTGTTTAAATTAAGCGAATTCATCAGCAAGTCGAAATTATGGTCCCATTTTGCACGTTTAGCTTACAAATAGCAGCATATCAATTATTCAAAATTGCCAGCAAATATAATATGAAAATTTCCACATCAAAATCCAAAACAATGGCAATGTGTGGAAAAAACATACAACGGGTGAAAATTGAGATTGATGGAAAAATTATAGAACAAGTGTCAGATTTCTCTTACTTAGGAAGTGCATTTGCAGAGTATAAGAGTGACATTGATTCAAAATTACAAAAATATAATAATATGAATGGGGTAATACGAAGACATTTCGGTAAACAGATGAGGACAGAGACAAAACTAAGATTACATAACGTCACATACCAGGGTGCTGCCAGAGGATTTCGACTAGTTTAAATAGCTTGACCTCATTGGGACTCGAACCCACATTCTTCCGGATTTTTATATATTACCTGAAGCAACTAAGCCACAGCGTTTCCATTTCAACAGTTGTAATGAAACATATTTCATTATGAAATTTTTTGCTGATATTGATATTTAAAAAAAATTAAAGAGTAGATTATAAATGTCTTAATAAAGTAAAGTGATCCCACAACAGGCCCGGAGACCCTTGGGGTAGTAGGAGGTTAAGGCTCCCACTTTTTCTAGACAATCGGCACTTTGTCAGCCGGGTTGTCAGCCCTGCGTGACGGCCGCCTTTACCCCCAGAACATGTCTGGTACTCATTTCCGTTAGAGGCTGAGTCGACCCCAGGGCCATAGTGCCGCCAGAGGGTTTGTGTCAGTTTAAAAATCCTGACCCCAACGGAACTTGAACCCTCGACCCTCCGGCTTGTAGCTCAGTGCCTTAACCACTACGCTACGGCGTGCCCCCAAATGTCTTAATAATAATAACAACAATAACAACAATAACAATAATAATAATAATATAATAATATAATAATAATATAATAATAATATAATAATAATATAATAATAATAAAAATAATAAAAATAGACTATGTACTATTCTCCACAAAAAAGCATATTTTGATATTTGCATAACATCTATTTATTAAATCTCTTCCACCGACTTTTTGCTTGGATCTGCGAGTATGGACTTGATTCATCACTCCTGTTGCATAGAGAATGTAAAGACAGCTTCATAACGTCTTTGAACTGGGTCTAAATCTTTGTTTATTGTCTGTTAGCGTGTCTGGAGTTCCAAAGTAAATATTGTGAAACTGATATACAATTTAATAATTTATCTTAAAAGTTTTGAATTCGACAAGTCGGAAATCCTTATATGCCCTTTTCTTGCTCATTAAATACAAACATTTAAATTCTAAATTTGTTGTAATTTTTTTAATACAATTAAATTGACGCAAAACTTGGTTACACTTCTCGGTATATGAAAAGTGTCGGATGAGGTGAAACATTTAAATATAAACCACACTATTGTTCTGTACAAATCACATGTCTTCTTTTTCTTCTTCACTTCCTGGTTTAGGCATTAGTTGGCTGTTCCGTCTTCACTAACAGATCAAAGACCATCTCTTTCGAGGACGTCCGACATCTCTTCTTCCTCTCGAAAAACAATGTAAGATTTTACTTGGTAATCTACTTTCTTTCATTATTTGTACATGTTCTTTCCACTGAATCTTGTTAAATATGTTTTCTTTTATGGAGTAGATCTGCAGTTCTTCACGGATATCCTCGTTTCTTATCTGGTCCATTCTGGTGCTTCCTTTTACTCTTCTTAAATATTTCATCTCTGCTGCTTGGATTTTACTTTCTTGTTTGGTAGTGGTAATCCAAGATTCACTCCCATACAAAAGGATAGAGACTGTCATTGTTTTATAAATGTTTAATTTTGTTTCTTTGTGGGCTTTATTATTAAATGTCCTATTTATTGTGCCACAGATAGCTTGAAACTGGTGAGTTTTATGTTCAATATCATTATCGTATCCATAGCTGATATCACATCCTAAATATTTAAAGTGGGATACTTGCTCAATAATTTCGTCTCCAATCACTATTTTTGCACACAGTGAGTTTCTTCCACAAAATGCCATTATTTTTGTTTTAATTATTAAAATTTTAAAATTATAATCGCTATGTATTTGATTTAGTTTGTAAGCAGCAAATTGTCACATATCTTCATCATGGTGTAGTAAGACTAAATCATCGGCGAAAATTAAGTTATTAATACTTCGTCTGTTATAATTTTCCATTGTTACATAATGTCGTCCAATATATATATATATATATATATATATATATATATTAAAAAGAGTGGGCGATGGGCTACACCCTTGTCTAACTCCTTGATTTATTAAAATTTCTTCTGACCTTTTTCCATCAGATTTTATCACTACTTTAATATTTTAAGTAATTAATACATTTCGTTTGTCTATTGTTTTATTAAGAATGTAATTTAATTGGAACTAATGTATCCTGGAAGGTACATCGGCAATTCAAGAGTAAAATATCTTCACAGCTAATTTTGCAACAAATATTTATAGTATGATATGAACAAATTGTCCACCGCTGTGGTCTCGAGATTGCGTGGTACCTTGTCACGCAGCGGGCCCGGGTTCGATGCCCGGTCAGGACAGGCTCCTGGGTGAGATTTCTTTCCGGATTTTTTCCTCACCTGTAAGATAAATGTCAGGAAGCTTAGGGCCCAATTGTCCACTAAAATCATCCGACCATCATTATCATCATTCTTATCATTACCATCCGTTCACCGGTATGGAAAGCAACTGGAAGCTACCACACATATAATTCCCTAGTAAAGCTACAAAGCATAGCATGAAAATGCTATGATTGCAGTGAAAGACCTACCCTCGGGCAGAATTACTATGGATGAAAAGAATGTATTATATTTTTAACGAGGCAGTTAGAAGCAAAGGGGTGTGATTTTTTCGCAAAAAAAGTTCGGTGCATATTTACATTTTTGAAACATAATTTTTATTTAATGGAAAATTGCTATAAGCAAATACGTTAAAAGTAGATATTATATTATTATAATTTTCAATTACCTACGATTTTCTGATACTTAATATTTAAGCTAGTTTTTTTCTTAGTACTGCAGAACTTGAATTAGGACTAGTTTCCTTCTAACTGCCTCAAATGTAATAAGTCTATTTTAATTTATTTTCTGAAGACGAGGGGAGGGGAGCAAAGTAATCGAAAAAGAAAAAAATAATGTATCTATAATTTGGTAGTTTTTACACTTGCTGTGTGTAGGCAACAAGGGTATATGATTTTGCTGTGTTGTAGGGAAGGCTGTAGGAGATGTTAGGTATAAATAACAAGTATTGGCTTAGTTTATTCTGGCACAAACACAGTGTGGCATGAGGAATTCCCGAAGCTAATAACATTAAACGTAGCGATGCAGACAAATAGACAAGTGATACGAGATCTCTCCTTTGCTACTTCTGTTCAGATATCACCAGCATTTTGATTACAATCCACCCTTTATCATTCCATAGCACATCTACTTTACTGATATCTCCCTTTACACCCAATGTATAAGAGGTTCGGAAATTCCCATTACAAACACGTATCTTTCAAGTAGAGAAAAATAAAAAAAATCCTCAACTCGTGTCCAGTCGAGGGATGAGATGAGATGAAGCCTATATATTTATAGAAGTCTGTGAACTACACGGATGCCGGCCAACCACTCCTGACGCACCGTCACAGGGGCGTATGAACGAAATGGATGAGATGAGTATGGAGAAATGGTGCAATGAAATTTGTGGGGGGGAAAACGGGAGAAACCCCAAAAAAAACCTGCCCAAGCTCCGTTTCGTACATCACGAAACCCACGTGGAGTGACCGAGACGCGATCTCGGGACCCCAGAGATAGCCCTATAAAAGATTTTCATATACGGCGGTATACAAATCATAAATTTAAGTATGAGACAGATTCCTCTAAATCAGAGCAGCCCAAACTTATTTCTATCGCGGGCTAAAAGGAAGAAACATCAAAGTGGCGCAGGCCATAGGTCGTATTACAGCTGTTGTGGATTATTATCATCATCATCATTATTATTTATTTATCTAACAGGTTTCACGATATCTTCCTGCTCTCAGTTAATCTAATGTCGTTTTCCTCCATATCTCTATCATTCCAATCTCCATCTTCCAATCATTTTTTCTTGTTGCTCTAAACACCTCAATTCACGTTATTTTTGGCAGCCCTATTCTTCTTCTTGGACCAAGTGGCACCAATTCTTGTATTATTCTTCGAAATCTGTCTGCTACCCTTTTTAAATGACCATACAATTCCGATTTCCGATTGAGGGTCTTTCCACTTTTCAGCGGTTGCCCTTTTACCAGCCAGCTGCTGGCCCTTCACATCCACATGTGTCAATCATAGAGGTAGATGATCAACAGCCAGTGTAGGGGTGACATGTGGTTAGCATGTCGAGTCCCCCAGCCGTAATAGCTGGTTCCTCAACCTGGAGCCGCTACTTATTGTAGCTACCCAATTGCCTCACGATGCTGGGTGGGCACCGGTCCCATACTGGCCGAAATACCATGAGAAAATTTCTTCCCCCATGGAGACTCGAACCAGCTCAAGTCCCGTAGCTCTGCGCCAAGGCTTCCTACCTTAACCGCTCGGCTACGGCGCGGGACTACCATACAATTTTATTGTTTATTATTATTATTATTATTATTAATAATAATATTACTGTTATAAGCGTATGTTGGTAGCTACTTTTCTTGTTATGTCGTTAATATATATTTCACAAATTCTTGTTTCATTACTGATAGACTAATTAATATTATAGGCCTACCCTTACTATATTGTAATTTATTAGAATGCTACAGGCCTACAAGGGCCGATTAAAAATTGATCCAGGGCCGTATTTTGGACATCCCTGCTCTAAATGGGCTAAGGTGCCGTCAAATTCTTTAAGTTTCAAGACCAGGCGAGCGTCTTGCCGCTTGCCCCACGGTGCCGCCTATTCAAGTAGAGACTTACAGGATTATCAATAAATCCTAAATGATTAAAAGTTCAGTTTATAATTATATTCACAGGAGTAAATTTAACTTTTTTTCCACAACATTTTTTAGGCCTAGCGGGGATACCCCGGCGATATTGAATGTGTAAATGTTATTGAATTGCTTAAGTAGCACAACAATTAGTGCATTTGCTTAAAGATGGAGATCTTCGGTCTATATACCGGTTTAGATTAAATTGTTTCTCTTTAGTTGTAATTTACTTACGTTTATTTTCCTTCAGACGTTTGCGAGCGAAAAGTAGTTAGCTTTGCGCCTCAAAGACAGACCTAATAGGCAGCTAAATTAATATTTGGATTAATAGGGCGATTATATTTTACTCAGAGGCTCTAATTAGGCTTTAGGTTCTATTACGAGCCCGAAAATATTCGGAACTTGGGACCAATGCATTAAAGTTCCTCCCAAAAGTGGCCGTGCTTAAACCCGCGCTCGTTGGGATCAGAGTCAAGGAACTTAACCCTAGACAATCGAATTCGATAATAATAATAATAATAATAATAATAATGATAATAATAATAATGATAATAATAATAATAATAATAATGATAATAATAATAATAATGATAATAATAATAATGATAATAATAATAATGATAATAATAATAATGATAATGATAATGATAATAATAATGATAATAATAATAATGATAATAATAATAATGATAATAATAATAATGATAATAATAATAATGATAATGATAATAATGATATAATAATAATGATAATGATAATAATAATGATAATAATAATGATAATGATAATAATAATAATAATAATAATAATTATTATTATTATTATTATTATTATTATTATTATTATTATTATTATTATTATTATTATTATTATTATTATTATTATTATTATTATTATTATTATTATTTATTTATATACAGAATTTTAATGTGTACACATCTTTCTGTGCTTAAAGTTTTATTTTTCTTCTCCACTCGTCTCTCTCCATCCAATCCATGTCCTGCAGTCACCTTCCTCTCATTCCAGTTCTTATTTCCTGCATCCACGAGTTTCTCCTCCTTCTTCCAGGTGGACACCATTCCAATGTTTTCCTGGGTAATCTTTCTTCTTGCATTCGTCGTACGTGCCCACACCAATTTAATTGCTTATACCTTATATAATCTACTACTGAATAACCATTATTTATTTTTTCTCTTATGACAGTATTTGTTATTTTGTCTAATTTTGAACATCTTGCTGCTCTCCACAAGAAATCCATTTCCATCGACATAAGTTTTTCTTCTAAGTTTTTGTTGAATTTCCAAAATTCAGCTCCATATGTGACAGTACTTCTCACTATTGAATTATATATTTGTAACTTATTTTTTCAGGTTATATGTCTGTTCCATAAGACTCCATTCATCATTGCTGTTATTGCTCTACCTTTATTTATTCTGTTCTTAATATCACTCTGTTGTTTATCTTCTTTATCTAATTTTACTCCCAGATACACAAATTCTTCACATCCTCTAATATAATAATAATAATAATAATAATAATAATAATAATAATAATAATAATCATCTTCATTCATGGATTAGGTCTGTTGACCCGTTCCGACTTCAGCCCATCTCTTTCTAGGTCTGCCCACATCTCGGGTTCCTTTAGGTTTGTATTTTGTTATTTGTTTTGGATAATAATAATAATAACAATAATAGCAATAATAATAATTTTTCTACTCAGAGAGGCAGGATGTGTTATATTAATTGCTTGTTGAAGGTAATCTCACATTATTAATGTAACATGTTATCTGTGCAATCACAATGTGATGATTTTCCATATCCGTTGAATTACAAGACCTGCAGGTTCCCAGGGGTTTGACTCAATGACAGTTGTGGGATCACGGATCTCTCAATGCAGTGATACTTCCCCATTATCCATCCCCAAGAGCCACGAATCTTATTATCCGATATAATGCATCCCAATTTCTGAGCAAAATGAAATTGTATGAGTTTGATTTATTCGTATAATATTATGAAACTTAACTATTTTATCTTCAGAAATTTTTCGTATTAAAATTATTTGTGAATTTTGTGGAAATCGATTAAAAATTAAATTAGTATATAGGAACGGTTTTGAGTTCCATGTTTCTTCTATTATATAATTTACACTAACTCATCATAGGTTCTGATAAATTAGTGGCTAGCATGTTCTAATCTAATTTCGAGTTTAGTGACTTCAAACTCAGTCAGGTTGTGAAAGTCCCGAACATGACTGCCTACGGAAGGGAAGTAATGTCAAGAGTCCCATGTCGTACATTTACTGCAATAATAGAACATCATGTCCAAAATAAGAGACCACTGTGATAAATGCTTCGGTCTTTTCAGGTCTATATTTGAATTATGAGACACAATTACCTAAATGTTATGGATCTACTTGAGGGTTAAATGAAATTTTCTCTTTTTAGCCCCATAAATAGTAATCATCCATGACTCCTCCATCCTTCGGCTTTGTATAATACTGACATCTCCCGATCGCCGGCATAAGTTCTGTCCATTTTGTTCTATATTCAACTTATTTTGTGTAAGTAAACACTTAAATTGGCAATTTGTCTCACAAACTGCATTGTTTTAAAAAAACTGACTAACTCACTGGAACTATCGAATCCCTAGGTTCATGGCCGCGCGGATATATGCTGTCCATACATCCCTGTCCTGAGCTAATGTTTTCCAATCATTCCCTGTATAATTTACGTCCCTAAAATTACGGTTAATGTTATTCTCGCACCACATTCTTGGTCTACTAACTGGACGTAGGCCTATTCCCTGTGGTTTTCCGACAAGAAGCTTCATTGCACGTCTTTCATTCCCCATTCGTGTCACATGTCCTGCCCATCGTAGTCTACGAGACTTAACTGTTCTTATTATATCTGGCTTTCTATGAAGATCAGGTAGTTCACTGTTATGAAGTCTTCTCCATTCACCCTGGCCATCTCTCTTTGGTTCAACGATTTTCTTAACAAATCTATTCTCAAATACTCGTAACCTGTTTTCCTCCCTTAAAGTAAGAATCCATGTTTCGCATGCATATAATATAACTGGTAGAATAACAGTTTAATGTTTATTTGAAAGGAGTTGGGACGACAAGAGTCACTGTAATGCATAATAGCATTCTTTCATATGTTACTCAATTTAAAAATTCAACAATTTAGTCAAAAATGCATATACATATGCTCCCATTTAAGTGCGGAAAATTATATCTAGCATTTGTCCACCTTCACTGTCTCGGCAGGCAGTTACTCGGTCTATGAAGTTCGTGATGACCATTTCACAGACACTTCTGTTCATGTCGTTGACGACACGTTGAATTTCTTCCTTAAGTTGGAGAACTGCTTGTGGTTTGTTCGCGTAGACTTCGGACTTCACATAACCCCATAAATGTAAGATCACAAGATCTGGGAGGCCATTCCAAGTCGCCACGAATCGAGATGACAGACTGAGGGAATTTTTCATGGAGTAGGGTTATTGTCTAGCGGGATGTGAAAATACATACGAGTATTGGCTGTATCCACGTCATTCAGAGCAGGCCATAATTTGTTTCTGGTCATTTCACGATAATGATCACCGTTAACAGTTGCTGCATTACCTTCGAAATCTTCAGAAAAGTTGCAGCTGATCACACCACCTGCCCATAAACCACTGGTTCGCAGTGGATGCATGTGACAGTCTTGGATCATTCTGAAATGGGAGTGTATGTAAAATGAAAATAAAATAAAAAATTCGATGCATTTTTGGTTTAATTCTTGCAGTTTTTAAAAATTGGGTAATATATTAAATACCCTACATTAATATTTTTAATTAAACAACAAAAAAAACGAACAAACAGAAATTACTCTAATTTGTGTCGAATTACACAATCTATAAATAAATAAATATATATATATATATATATAAATGAATGTCTGTCTGCCTGCCTGCCTGCCTGCCTGTCTGTCTGTCTGTCTGTCTGTCTGTCTGTCTGTCTGTCTGTCTGTCTGTCTGTCTGTCTGTCATTTAAGTGCTGCCATACCGTTCATCCGATTCTGATGGGGCTTTTTTCAAAATGTTCAGAAATTTCCTGGAAAGGTTTTAGGCTATAAGAGAACTGTAATACTCAACCTCTCCACCCTAAAAAACGCCCTTTGTAGAGAAAAATGTGTTTTTCGGAACTTTTTGGATGCTTAAATGGCTTACGCTGCCTAAACCATAACATATACACCAAACTAATGTACACAGAATTGAATATTTAAAACATCTACAAAAAATGTCCGGGACAGCATATGTCTATCTTTCACGAATAACTGACAATTATGATTTTTGTCTTTTAGTTCATTGATCCCAAGAACATCGGGCAAGCGTAGCAGCGCACAGCGGGTATTCTTTTACGCATAATTCTCAGTAAACATTTTTTCCTTTCAACTCATTTATGCCATGAAGATTGGGATAAGTAGAATCTTGGGCAACGCCGGAAATCAGCACGGGATATCTAAAATAATTACAATATAAATTAATAATTATTTTTCTTCTTTACTTATCCAACTAAACATAAAAACATGTTTTATTTATTTTGGCACTGCAACACACGCTATGTAATAGCTAGTTGTTTATAAAGTAATAGAAAGCAAACGGGTAGAAATTACTTACATTCGTGTTAAATTACATAATGTACGCTTTTAGGCAAAAAAAAAAAGAGTCATCTCTTAAACACACATTTCGTCTTAGTCCTACTCGGCACAGCACTGGGTTCAAACTAGGAAACTAGTCATAATTGTGTAGTCCCTGAGCTACTGTGTTATGTGGCATGAACTGAAGACACTCCTTCGTGTCATGTTAGGTCAGCGGTAAAGCATGCAGTCACTGTTTCTGTTAATAAACGTCGCAGGTTGGCGTCCTCAATTATGCAGTTTTTTTTCCTCGTGATATTTGTATTAAAATATTGTATGAATTAAATACAACATTTTATTTTGACTTTTGAATTACATCAATGTTAATGTCGTTACTGTAACAATTATATTTACCACATTCAGGGTTTGTTCCAGGTAATTACAATGTATTGCATTCAATAGACTGTGATGCGCAGACGTCTGCGCAAAAACTTCTAACAAGTTTGTTTATAATGAATCAAATTGAGTTTTACCATGGCTCAGCGCACACACAAGGCAACCTCATTGCCCCGCAGATTGAGAGCGGTAATAGATACTGAGGATTCATACACCCGATATTGATTTTATTTTTGTTAAAGTTTTCATTTTAGAAGATATTTTCTTTCCTCGTTTATTTATTAGAAGAAGGTTTTAATTTATGTTTTTGTGTGTTTTGTGTGTGCATTAAAGCTATAAAATGCAAATATAAAATTGAATATGAAACTATATTACAGGCGAAATGCTATTCTAACATTCAGTTTTAAGATAAATAGAACGGGACTCGAACCCGTGAGGTTACGAACGCACATGATGTCTGTTAAACCTCTCGACCACGGAAACACACTAAGACAAGCTCTCTCCTTTATGTTGCTTGAGTGTGCACTGCGTTAACTAGCAAACAACCAAGTGCAATTACTGAAAACGTGTTGATGTGAATACGGCTTCTGCGAGCGCTCACGAAGTTCCCCGATCGGTTGATAGAATCTGCGGATGACTCTTTTTTTTTTTTGTCTAAGGGTGTACAATAATAACTTAGTTTTACATGATCTTGTTTTCTTTGCGGTCGGGAACATTTAAATAATAGGCGGGGTAAATTATTGTTTCGCCAATTTAAGGGTAACTTTATTTTCAATAGTTTCTTTCCATAGATCCCGAATTGATTAAGACTTCTATGGTTTTGTTAGAATTTGCACTTTATATAAGCGAGTGCTAACAGTAAAATTGACATTACTTCATAACCGATTAATTTATGGACTCATGTTTAATGGGATTAAATAAACATAATAATATCCAGGAAGAAGTAAGTAAAATAATACAAAATGCTAAGTAATGTTATTTTTCAATATATAAAGTATTTAAATTCAAAATATTTTAAACGTGAAACAAAATCCAAATTGTATAAAACACTAATTAAACCAGTATTAACTTACAGGAATGAAACTTGGGTTCTGACTGAACATGAAAATTATGAAAGAAAGATACTCAGACGGATATATGAACCTATTGAGGAAAATGCGATATATAATGTAAATAACACTAAGAAATTGGGACTGGAAGTAAATATTAATAAAACTAAATATCCATCCATAGTGTTTCTACCCGAAGGCAGGTCCTTCACTGCAATCATAGCATTTTCATGCTATGCTTGCAGCTTTGCTAGGGAACTGTAGGTGTGATAGCTTCCCGTTGCTTTCCACACCAGTGAAGGATGATGATGGCCATATGATTTCGGGGACCGTTTGGGCCTTACATTTTTCCTGACATTTGTCTTACAGGTGAGGAAAAACCCCAATAAAAACCTCACCCAGAAAAACTGTCCCGACCGGGGATCGAACTCGGGCCCGCTGCGTGACAAGGCAGCACGCTACCTCGAGGCCATAGCAGTGGACAAACTAAATATATGTTCACATAATTATATAAATTACATTTTATGATGGAAGTGGACAGTTAATGCCTAATAACTGAAATTTTGAAGAAGGTGTTTCAGACAAAACGTAATCTAAGTTATAAGCTGTTTATTTTTTAAAACTCACGCCCCGCCATTGAAATAGGTATAGGCCTACTGAATAGTATGTGTTGATTCGGACTATAATTATGGATTCGATTAAACTCGACGATTAACAAGAAATAACCAACTATATTTACAAAATTTAGCCTTTACGGTACAGAATATTTCAGCAAATAACGAGTTATACTTTGAAAATGTACATTTTCGAAATAGGGTTGGCTAAATTTTATCAACTGGGTTTCCTGCAATCTCTAAATAAGGTCTTAATCTACTCAGTTCCATTCTATACATCTAATTAATTTAATGATGGATTATGGGTATCACATTTAAACGACTTTATCAACCGATAGCTTAATCGCAGAAT
Source organism: Diploptera punctata (assembly GCA_030220185.1). Classification (NCBI taxonomy): domain Eukaryota; kingdom Metazoa; phylum Arthropoda; class Insecta; order Blattodea; family Blaberidae; genus Diploptera; species Diploptera punctata. The sequence continues at coordinate 429,869 of JASPKZ010009834.1, read as the reverse complement.
GTTTTGTTTAACTAGGTTCCTTATTCAAAATTCCTAATTGCAGCACATCCATAACCACATAAATGTCTTCGTTAGAATTAACTTAATCATATATAATTCTTCTGTATATGTGTTTGCCACTCCACTCCTCCTAAACGACTAGGCCGAAATTAATGAATTTTTTGTATATGTCTGATTGGATCCCTCGATGGTTAAATTCACAATTGGACCCTCTAAAACCATTAAGTGTAGGAGTTAACCTGAAGAGAAAATTTAACAATGCTCTAGCGGTCACAATTTTCGACGTTTCACAATGAAACTCAGTATATCCTATTAAAATAAACTGAGGTAGGTATTATCCAAACATGAACTGAATCCGACAATTGGAAGTGGAGATTTATCTGAAATCCGAAACTGCCTAAACGACTGGACCTATTTTGATGACTTGTTTGTTTGTATTTAAGTAGGTCCATGGATCGTTTAGATTCACAACTGGACCCTCTAAAACGATTAGATGTAGGAGTTCACTTGAAATGAAAATTTAATAACCGCTCTAGCGGTCACAATTTTCGATGTTTCACAACGAAACTCAGTATATCGTATTAAAATAAACTGAGGTAGATATTATCCAAAAAATGAAAGAAATCCGACAATTAAAAGTGGAGGTTTACCTGAAATCCGAAATTAAAAACTAACAACCGCCATGTTTGGTTCGTCTCAGCATATACCATACAATTTGATTAACCATTATTTATTTTGGCGTAGCAACGAACGCCGGGTATTAGATAGTATACAGTCATAACTTAAGTTTTGTTTGTTTTTGTTTTCACTTCGGTCCGGAACATTTAAATAACTGACGCGAGAAATTAGTGGTTCGTCAATTTGAACTTTAAATAATTACTTTTTTCCTTAGGTCTATGTCATTCTTTTAATGAAGTATAACCTGTCATTGCTCTCAGAAATTGTACTTCAGCAGCTTGTATTCATAGGCGGTCGTTTTTAATTAATATCTAACTTATCTTCCGTACTGGAAGAACTATCATTACATTAACTGATATCGTAATTTCGACACAATTAAAACATTAAATGCATAACAACTATATAGAGCATTCCATTAATAATCATCTAGGAAGCTACTTACTTTGTTTTATATCATTTTAATTGTATTATATTCTATGTTTTTCTTAGTATTAGCTAGTATTTGATCACATTATCATTGTATTTTGTTTAGTCTGTATTTTAATAATATCTTGAAAAATTGTAATATGTATGTAATTTTTATATAAACCTAAGTTACTGTTCGCTGGTTGAGTGGAAAAGAAGGCCTTATGGTCTTAACTCCGCCAGCTAAAATAAAGCATTATTATTATTATTATTATCATTATTATTATTATTATTATTATTATTAAATAGCGCCTTTAAATAAATATATAATTTACATTGTTATTATTTTTATATTGGCGCTGCAAAGGGTCCACCGCTGTGGTCTAGGGGTAGCGTCACTGCCTCTTACGTAGTGGGCCTGGGTTCGATCCCCGATCGGGATAAGTTTCCTGGGTTTTCGGGGTTTTTTTCAGCTGTAAAACAAATGCCAGAACACTTTAAGACCCAAACGGTACCCGAACATCATCTGGCCATCATAATCATAATTATCATAGTTTATTATGAATGTGTGGGTGAATCGTGTTGTGTTGTCTCAGAGGAGACCCGACAACGAGCTGATCACTCATTCGGGGAGACCCTCCAGGTCTTCTTATGGTAAAAAAGTACGTATGTGATCGACAGTTTTAAATCCCATTCCCGAAGGTGGTGTCACTGTAAGGTGTTGGTGGCGTGTTGATAGGTTAAACTAAGACAAAGCAGAAGCACTGTAATTGATTATTTAATAAGTGGTTTGGAATAATTGAATATTGACAAAATTCCATGTCAGGAAATAAGAAATACGATTAATGCAATGGGAAAAATCACACGGACGGAGTAAACAAAGCTAATTGGAACATGTGATGAAAATGAGGGATGAGAGATATCCGAGGAACATCATTCGGCAACATCCTGGCAAAGAGAGTATGACCAAAATCCAACCTGAATTAATTTTAGATACGTACATTAGATATAAAAAATTAAGAATAGAAGTGGGAAAGCGGCTATAACTATAGGAAACCATTATATATAACTATATTATTATTATTATTATTATTATTATTATTATTATTATTATTATTCCGATTGAGGGTTTTTTCCACTTTTCAGCGGTTGCCCTTTTACCAGCCGGCTGCTGGCCCTTCACATCCACATGTGTCAATCACAGAGGTAGATGATCAACAGCCAGTGTAGGGGTGACATGTGTTAGCATGTCGAGTCCCCCAGCCGTTATAGCTGGTTCCTCAACCTGGAGCCGCTACTTATTGTAGCTACCCAATTGCCTCACGATGCTGGGTGGGCACCGGTCCCATACTGGCCGAAATACCATGAGAAAATTTCTTCCCCCATGGAGACTCGAACCAGCGCAAGTCCCGTAGCTCTGCGCCAAGGCTTCCTACCTTAACCGCTCGGCTACGGCGCGGGACTTATTATTATTATTATAAAATAAATCGAAAGATATTGGATTGGTATTTATAAAATTAGAAAAAGCATATGACAGTGTACCAAGAGCAAAATTATGGGAGGCATTACGTATAGCAAACATTGATGAATCCCTAATTGAAGCAATACAAGAAATATATAAGAACAATAAAAATGTTAAATAACAATGGGATCTCAGTTACCAGAACTTTCGGGACCAGTAAAGGATTGTTACAAGGATACCCTATGTCACCAACACTGTTTAAAATATATGTAGACATTTGTTTAGTAGAATGGTCACGTAAGTATGCAAGAAAGAAGATATCTACATCACTTACTTTTTGCCGATGATCAGATAATTATAACCCAGGATGGAGAAGATGCAAATTATATGTGTAATCGGTTGTCAATGACATATCAGAAATGGGGTTCGAAAATAAACAAAAAAGCAGAGTATTTAACAAATGACACAGATGAATTATATATTGATGGGGTAAAGGTAAAGAAGAGCGATAGTTTCTGTTATTTGGATTCAATTATATACAAAGATGTAACATCACATAAAGAAATAACAAATAAGTTGGTAAGAGGCACTCGAAAGAGCATTAAGTTATAAGTTTATGATTTGTCTTTTATGAGTTCGTTCAGTGATCCTGTCCATATTCTGCATTGTTTGTCATAACAAAAAGGATTAGTAACGGAAGGAAACCCATAGGAATGTTAAACTCTACATAATGGAGTAAAAACATCTTTAACAGAACAAAACAATTAATGTATAAGTCCATACTAGAAAGTATAATGTTATATGGATCGGAAGTTTGGACAGTGACGCAACAACATGCCAGCAGAATAACTTCAGTTGAAATGGATTTTTGGTGAAGAGCTTCCAGAATATCTCGACTGAAAAAACTATAAATACAGAAATTAGAAAATGGATGAATTCAGAATGAAGTAAAATGGATGAGATTGAACACAGAAGGCAAGTATGGTATAGGCACATAAGAAGTATGCAGGATGGAAGACTACTAAAGGCTATCAATACATGGAAAATTGAAAGAAGGGCAGGAAAGGAAGATCAAGAACAACCTGGAGAAAACATTCAGAATTCAATGAGGAAATTTGGTGTAACGGATGAAGACACGGAGGACAGAGAACTATGGAGAACTTTAATTAAGGGAAATTTGTGAAGGTGTATTACAAATTGATATTGTATAAGTCCGTAGTCATTTATGTATTTCTAAAAATCATGTTATTTATTAAGATTGGTTGGAGAAAACCCTCAATGATGAGGAAAGTTTTCATAAATAATGCCACGAGTGATTTCCAAATTATCGATAAATTCACGACTCACGAAGTGAGGAGTGAATTTATCTAGAGAATTTGGAAATGAAGAGTGGTATTGGTTAGGACTATTTAACGAATAAAATTAACCTGTTTGTTCACAAATCATTGTTTAACTATAGTTTGTTTAAAATATTTATATATTTAATGTAAACGGCGCTGCTTGAAAACAAATCAGAAATGTGAGGTTATGTTCATTCACTGCTGCTTGATCAAATTATTTATTGCCAAATAAGATCGCAATATTGTAAGAATGCACCCAAGTGGATAAATAATTAAACACATCAAACTACATATCATAATCAACATTACGGGTTATTCATTTATTTTTTTAGTAAACAACTCAGTAAAATCAAAGAATCTTTTCATTATTTGCTATATTCAATGTATTTGTTGGAGAAAAATAATGCTTTGACCTGTTCAGAACATTAAAAAGGAGGAGCTTTCTTTATCACAAAATCAGGAGCTAATAAAGAGAAATCGATAAAGAGCGAGGAGAAACACGACTGTGATTGGTTGTAAATAAAAAATCATTGTAACGTGATTGGTCATTGATTCCCATTTGGGGCATGAGTTAAATAGTCAAAATAAATGAATTTATTATTATTATTATTATTATTATTATTATTATTATTATTATTATTATTATTATTATTATTATTATTAATTTTGTTATAAATCATGGTTTCTGTCCACCGCTGTAGTCTCGAGATAGCAAGTTGCCTTGTCACGCAGTGGGCCCAAGTTCAAGTCTCGGTAGGGACAAGTTTCCTGGGTGAGGTTTTTTCCAGATTTTTTCCACACTTGTAAGAGAAATGTCAGTAAATTTTAAGGCCCAATCTGTCCCCGAACATTATATGGCCATCATAGTCATCATTATCCACATTAGTCTTAGATTAAATTTAGGGTTGGAGACTCTCCTGCCGCATCAACATCTCTCGTCATATCATCGAGGCAGCGTAACCCCGCCTTCCAGGCGCCCCAACCTAACTAGTGGGTTACAATTACGACAATGCCAGGAGAGAACACCAGACATTTCTAAATGACAAACTGGGGCATTGAATCAAAAACGTTTTTTTTATATTTTCATAAAAATGTTTATTACAAAATGTAGAGACATAAATATTTTAGCGGATGGAAAACTCGTAAATTTTGAAGGTATTTCGTACATATTCTACTGAAATATCAAGAACTGATAATTATATAAAAATTCTATGGTCTTCAATAACATAAAAAGTTAGTAATGCATTTTCTTTATATTCTTTATGTTTGTTATATAACTTACAATATATGTTAGGTGTGAAAATTTGCATTCAACGCGTGCGTAGACTTACCTTCTCTACTTGTCATATTTATGAAGTTAGTAACAGAAGTTAATTAACAACTACACTTCGCTTTGAAGCCGGATAATTGGATGCATTATAAAGCGAAAGAGAATTACAGAGAAAAGTTCTATCGCAAAATCTAACGCGTGTTCCTTGAAGGAAACTTGTCACAAACACAACTCCGACTGCATCCTTTAAAACTTAAAACGTAATAAAATGGAAGTCTTTTATACCTCAATGTTCAGAATGTATTTCTCTTTTCTCTTCTTTCTATTTAAAGCATACAAAGTCTACTAGGATATTAATTAAATTTAACTTCATATAAAATAAATTTAGTCTTTCATAATGTCAGGTGCAACGTTGACTTGAACAAGTTTAGAGATCGAATGTAGACTGTGCAATTTACAAAACAATATTTTTGAAATTTCAAATTGTGTGAACCGATGAGAAAAACTCTTATTGATCTACTGTAAACTAGTGGTCGCCCAGCGGTCGAAATTGGACCACAATTCGTTAAATTGTTTAGTATATTACAAATACGTCCATTCATCCACAGTAATTCTGCCCGAGGGCAGGTCTTTCACTGCAATCATAGCATTCCCATGCTGTGCTTTGCAGCTTTACTAAGTAATTAAAAGTGTGTGTAGCTTCCCGTTGCTTTCCACACCGGTAAAGGATGATGGTGATAATGATGATGGCCAGATGATTTTCGGAGACCGCTGGGCCCTAAGCTTCCTGACATTTGTCTTACAGGTGAGGAAAAACCCCGAAAAATATCAAAAAACTAACACAATGTCTCTTAAATATGATAGATAAAGTCACACAGCTTTCTATAGCAACACTTCTTACTTACTTACTTACTTACTTACTTACTTACTTACTTACTTTACTTACTTACTTACTTACTTACTTACTTACTTACTTACTTACTTACTTACTTACTTACTTACTTACTTACTTACTTACTTACTTACTTACTTACTTACTTACTTACTTACTTACTTACTTACTTACTTACTTACTCACTGGCACTATAGAACCCGTAGGTTCATGACCGCGCGGACATAAGCTCTCCATACATCCCTATCCAGAGCTAATGCTTTCCAATCATTCCCTGTATAATCTACTTCCCTCAAATCATAGTTAATGTTGTTCTCCCACCTCATTCTTGGTCTACCAACTGGGCGTTTTCCCTCTGGCTTTCCTACAAGAAGCTTCCATGCACATCTTTCATTCCCCATACGTGCAACATGTCCTGCCCATCGCAGTCTACGAGACTTAACTGTTCTTATTATATCTAGCTTCCTATAAAGACCATGTAGTTCATTGTTATGTAGTCTTCTCCATTCACCTGTCTGTTCATCTCTCTTTGGTCCAAAAATTTTCCTAAGAACTTTATTCTCAAAACCTTGTAATCCCATTTCCTCCCTTAAAGTAAGAGTCCATGTTTCGCACCCATATAATATAACTGGTAGAATAATAGTTTTATATATTTTCAGCTTAACTTTTTTTGAAAGGAGTTGGGACATCAAAAGTCTCTGTAATGCATATTAGCATGCATTTCCAGAATTGAGCCTGTTTAATTTTGTTTGTGCACTTCTTACATAAAATATTTGACAAAGGCAGTTGAAATATGTTTTGGCAATAACAATTTTTTAAATAAATTCATGTATTTTGGAATCAAATGCGGGACACTCAAATGACAGATGTGATACAGTTTGGCTGGGGTTCTTGGAAATACACCTATTTGAAATCGTTCCAAATAATGTCCAAATTTACCGGGTCCAGTCATAAATTGTGTTAATACAAAAGTTGGTTCTACGTATTTGCACTTTATTAGGCAAAACACAGTTGGGAAAAATAATGTTCTTGTTAAAGCACCATTAATACTGTTTAACCACTCAGCATTCCAATTTTGTATAAGATCTTTTCTTAATACTTCTTTAATTTATGATCTCTTGGAATATTCCATCCAAAAAAATCCATATACACCGACGGGGTTTTATTATACATATTATATTTAATTTCCACCGCTGTGGTCTCGAGGTAGCGTCCAGCCTTGTCACGCAGCGGGCCTGGGTTGAATGCCCAGTCGGGACAGTTTTTCTGTGTGAGGTTTTCATCGGGGTTTTTCCTCACCTGTAAGACAAATTTCAGGAAAACGTTAAGGCCCAAACGGTCCCCGAAATCATATGGCCATCATCATCGTCATCATCCTTAACATTATCATCACCATCATCATCCTTCACCGGTGTGGAAAGCAACGGGAAGCTACCACACCTACAATTCCTTAGTAAAGCTGCAAAGCATAGCATGGAAATGCTATGATTGCAGTGAAAGACCTGCCCCTCGGGCAGAATTACTATGGATGGATATTTAATTTCTGTCTGCTTAAATCTAGGATCGGATTAAATTAATTTGTGCTACATTCACACTTTAACTGCTAGTTAATAACAGTAAAATGATTATGTTCTGATTATCGTTCAAAATATGCGATTGATATAAAATGTTGTGTACTTTCCATTGCGAAGAGATTAGAGTAATTATTACACTGGGTTTCCAATGCCATTATCAGTTTAATCCTATCATCAAATTTCAAAATTCATCATACTTTAATTCCCTTCAATCCATAAACAAGATTGTAAATCTGCTATTTAGCTAATGATAGCGGTAACTGTGATTCATTGTTATTTAGCAGTGAATAAAAAAAATGTGGTTCATAATGTGAAATTTGCAGTTTGACAACTTCAACCGATTTATTCACAATAATCAATATACATATTGATGTGACCATTTGTTTCCAAGATCAACTGAAGGTTACAACATCAGTGATTTTTAAATTTTCGCTTCAAATGAATCCCCACCCCTAATGGTTTGATTTTGCTGAGTAACAATCATAACCGCGTAATGTATACTATGTAAAAAATTATTTATGAACATTGAAACAAACCCTGGAGAAACCCCAGTTGCAGAACTCTATACTGTAAAATAATCTGTGGAAGCTTAAAACTGTACGTTCTCTTCCCTAATTTCATGTATCTTAATTGTAATTGTTCTTCGTGTTTAATATTGTTCTTATAAAACCAATATTATTACAGTCTAAAGAACACGCTACATGTCAAATGAATCAATTAAAATGTATCTGTAAATCACCGGGGACGATGAGTCCCTAATATCGTAACACTCAGCCAACATCTCTGAAGAACGTGTGAAAGTTTTCCGATAGATTTCTGTTCCATCTTGGTGTTTTTCAATTAAATTAGTATGGGCACGTATGACGAATGCAAGAAGAAATTTTATCCAGGAAAACCTTGGAATGGTGTCCTTCTAGAAGAAGATGGAGAGGAAGACCTCTAAACTCGTGGATTCATGAAATAAGAACTGAAATGAGAACAAGAGGACTGGAGGACATGGAGTGGATGGATAGATACGAGTGCAAAAGAAAAATAATACCTTAAGCACAGAAAGATGTGTAAACGTTAAAAAATCTGTATATAAAAAATATACCGTATATGAGGGATTAATCCCACATCACGGTGGTAGAAATGAATTTCAGGGAGAGATAAAAATTATGAGGAGAATTGCAAAATACACGTTACAAGATCATAAAACAAGCATGGAAATATCAGAACTTACACTCTGGCCACTCTATCTGTGGCTCTGAAGTTTAGGTTGTATGAGGGGCAGAGGGAGAAATTCGCCCTCTATTGTCAATAAGAAAATAATTGAGTATGAGTGAGCGTCTGCTACAGCCAATCACTGCTCTTGACGCCGCTAGTATGTTTTGAGATTGCTGCGATGTTGTCGGCTGCATTTCTGCTAACCATGTGGCTTCAGTTGCTCTTTGTTGCAGTACAGTGTGTGTTTGTTTACTGTTTCAATCTTGTGATTAACTGTTAACAATACAGCTTCAGTCCATTATTGTTTTAATATGGCGAGTGGCTCATCTGAATAAAAAAAAAGAAAATTGGCTCTTATACGAGTCAAAGCCGAGAATTTATTTATCGGTTGTGATGAGGCAGAAAATTATATATACGACGATTGTGGCGTCTTTCCTCTTGATTAACAACGATAAAGGTAAGATGTTTATTTTAACGATAGACGAGAATGTTTTTTTAATAAAAATTATGTTCTTTATGCATTTAACGTAGTTTTGAAGTGATGTATGCAATTGTTTTTTCGTGAATTTATTAGAATTGTGAATATTTACGAGAATAGTGTGTTCGTAGCGATAAATGATAAATATCATATTTTTGTTTCGTTTTCAATTTCGCGTAATAAAATGAGCATTCATTTTTAATATTTACGTTCTAGATAAACAGAAAGTTTTATGATTTAATATTTCGCATGGTACATAAAGCGGCCCCTCCCACTGAATACCCATATCGGCAATACTGTCGTCAAAACTTCAGAGCCGTAGACTGGGCGGCTGCACTATAAAGACAAACCCATTATTGGTAAACAAATAAAAACAAAAAACAAAATTACAATAATAATTGGAGGCTAGATGTTGGAAAAATGTCTAGTGAAAAACTGCCCAATTGAATAGTACAATATTAAAATTTCAACCAGTTGAAGACGAATCTAAGGTCGACCTCGGAGAAGAATACTGAATGATAATTTAGTTCGGAAAATAGTACTAGCTCTTTATCCTTCACTGCTTGATATATGGCAAACCCAGAAAATTGGATAAACAGAAATAGATTTCTGGACGAGACCCAGAAAATAAGAACACTCATTCGTAAATAAGTATATATGTAAACATAGTATAATATTAATACAAAATAATTGCACTCGTACTTAGCTTAATTGTTTAATTTGTAATGTATTGTAAGGTTATACTATTTCGGTTTCTTCTCTATTATTACTAGAAATTAATATATTAATGCGGACTATCAAAAGCACTTACTGCTTAATAAAAGTTGAAAATATAAAATTGGTATGCCTATCTCAGATCCGAATTGCTCTCAACTATTAAAACTCTCAAATATTGAGGTCTTTGGAAACGTGTTTCATCTTCTGTTTCTGCAAGCATACTACCTGTTCATGTCAAATGGAAGAAATCGAGACGATAAGAAAAAACAAGTAGTGCAATTACTAAATTAGAACACACCCAATGATCCTAATGATTTATACAAAATCCTAACCAGCAACAGTATCATTCCAGTAGCAGAAGATGAAATATGTTTCGAAAGGCCTCCTGAATATTTGACAGCATTTAATCTTTGAGGACTTTTGAGATCTCTGATACCAATTTTTTTTATTTTTAACTTTTACCTATTGATCTCAATGGTGTTTCGTAATGAATTTTAAAATTATTGACTACTGCTAGCTGCCTTGCGAACCATTATATATATATATATATATATATATATATATATATATATATATTTTTTTTTTTTTTTGATCCCACAACAGGCCCGAAGGCCCTTGGGGTTGTAGGAGGTTAAGGCTCCCACTTTTTCTAGACAATCGGCATTTTATGTCAGCCGGGCTGTCAGCCCTGCGTGACGGCCGCCTTTACCCCCAGAACAAGCGTCGGGTACTCATTTCCGTTAGAGGCTGAGTCGACCCCAGGGGCATAGTGCCGCCAGAGGGTTTGGGTCAGTTTAAAAATCCTAACCCCAACGGGACCTACCCTCGATCCTCCGGCTTGTAGCTCAGTGCCTTAACCACTACGCTACGGCGTGCCCCTATATATATATATATATATATATATTATTACTCTTATAAAAATCACGTGGAAAACGTTAAGTGAAATTGAGGAAAGAATTAGTGAAGAATAAAAGTAATTGGAATGTTAAATTCAATCATATGGAGTAAAAAATTACAAATAAAACAATTACATTGAAATTTAAATAATTAATGCAAAGTGTCATCTTGTACGGTGCAGAGACCTGAACTTCAGGTAGACAGCAAAAAATGTATTAACAACAGAGATGGGTTTTTGGCTAAGGGCTTCAAGAAAATCAAAAAAGGAGAAAATTCGGAACCAGAAAATTAGAGATGTAATAAATGTTCAACTTAATATTATTGAAGTAACAGAAGAACGAAGATTGAAATGTTATGGATATCTGAAGAGGATGGAGAATAATATAATTCCACGAATGATGCTGGATTAGAAAGCTGAAGGCAGGAGGAGAAGAGGGAAACCCAGGAAACGGTGGATGGATGAAGTGAGAAGAAACATGATCAGCAGAGACCTCAAAGAAGATGATGTGGATAGAAATCTGAGGTGAAGCAAAATACAATTGGCCTGAAGGATAACTATTGCAATGTAGAAAAAATCCTTAATAAAATCGTAGTACTGCTATTATAATAATGTTTTATTTATTCTGGCAGAGTTAAGGCCATAAGGTCTTCTCTTCCATTCAACCAGCACAATACAAATAAATATTTGACAATATAGATACACACTATACTAATTATAAAAAATAAAAAAATATATTAAATGTTGTAATGTAAATTTCATATGCAAACAACATTTTATACTATAATAACAATAATAATACTTACGATAATAATAATAATAATAATAATAATAATAATAATAGTATAAATATGACAGATTATACGAGAAACACCAATTAATATACGTGCCTTACACTGGGTAATAATGAAGTCGAGGTTAGAGCAATTGTAAATTTAGATTTATTTTTAAAAGTTGCCAATGTTCGGCAGCCCCTTATTCCTTGTGGTAGAGAATTCCTGTTGCGAGAAGTGGAGATGGTATATGACATGGAGTGATGTGATGTCCTATGTTGCGGTATATTAAGTAAGAGACTATGTTGTGATCTTGTGTTTAAGTTATGGTTGGAGGACTGATACTGGAAACTAGATGATAAGTAATTGGGAATCGAGGTATGTAGGATCTTAAATAAGATAATTAGATAGTGTGATTCTTCTCTCTTTTAGATGTAGCCATAACAATTCGTGGAATAATGGAGAAATGTGATCGTATTTTCGGACATTAAATATGAATCTGATACACATATTATGGACACGCTGCAGTTTTCCGACAATCCGTTACTTATGTCAGTTAGTAGAACGTCACAATAGTCAAACTGAGGCATTACTAAGGTTTTGAATTAGTTACAAGATCAGTGTGCAAATTCAACGGTTCACATTTCTCAGTTGGCGGAATTCCATGCTATCATTTAGGGTTGAGTTCGGCTAGCATACATTACGTATAACGATGCTATGTGATATTCGTTGTTCTTATTCGTAATGAAAATGAAGAGGAACCGAGCTTAAAATATTCAGTATACGAGCAGATACAATGGTACTTATTTTATGATGTACGATACAGACAATTCGTTAGAAGAATGATATACTCTGCAAGATATGTTAAAACATATTTCATACAAGCAGCTGTGTATGAGATGGCTCACTATTGTTAAAAATGTAAAAGGGATGTAGAACAGAATGGAGTGGAGAGGGTTTAATAAGTAATCGAGCCACCTGTGGATTCGACGCAATCACGTGATTCTCAGATATCCGGCATTCGTGCCACATTTCCGTATCGCCCCAACAAGCCATATTCATCATCAGTGTCTCACTTTTATTCCAACATCCCATGGGCTTTCCCATTCAGTCCGATAACTAGTGACTTATGTGCTAAAATCAAGTACTTTAACTAGAATCCAGTTTTGAAATTCATGTTAAAGCGCCTTTGAGATTATGTATGTTAATTTAGCCTATGCTTTTTAATTAATTAAATAAAAATAAAACTTAGTTTTATTTGATTTTCATATTTATTAAGATATATTCAGTGGCTTTTTCGGTACACTGTACCTTCTTCAGACATGTTAACAAATTATAATAATTTGTTAACATACCTGAAGAAGGTACAGTGTACCGAAACAACCACTGAATATATCTTAATAAATATGAAAATCAAATAAAACCAAGTTTTATTTTTATTTAATTAATGAGTCTGGATTTTCATCAAGTAAACACCAACTCAATTGACTATAATTTTGTAGCTGGTAAGGCAGTCGTCATCAATTAAGTGATTAAACTTCTTCAATTATTCTAATATGGAGGCCTTTCGAAAAGAATGTTTTCGAAAGGCCTCCATATTAGAATAATCTGAAGAAGTTTACTTACCAGGTAAAAAATTATATACCGGTAATTAATCCAGTGGTAAAATGAAAAATGAACAAAAATACTTTCACGAAGAAAGACATAACCTAGAATTGTTCAAAAATTGTGAAGAACACTTTTAATTTCTTTTGAGAATAAGAATTAACTTTATTCAGGAATTTCTTTTATATTTTCGCACAGTATTGACACCCAATTGATCAAGTTCTCGTGTGCAGTTGAGTTAAAGGGTGTAATACTTACAGAAAACACAATTTAAGGTTATTAAAAAAATGTTTATTTAGCAGGTTTCACAATGTTTCACATTTTCCTGCGTCCAATTAATAATAATGATAATAATAATAATAATAATAATAAATAATACTAATAATAATGCTTTATTTTAGCTGGCAGAATTACGGCCATAATGCCTTCTCTTCCACTCAACCAGCGAATAGTAAATTATACAAAAATTACATACTTATTACAATTGTAAAATATTATTAAAATACAGACTAAACAAAAACATAGAATATAATAGCATTAAAATAATATAAAATAAAAATTTCTAGATTATTATTTACAAAATGTTGAATATGATTGTTATGCAGTTGTTTTCATTTCGTCAAACTTAAGGAATCAGTTAATTTGGATTTAAATAATTATAGTGATTGATAGCCATTGAGATGCCAATAATTCTCCTCCACAACTCTGTCATTCTAATCTCCATCATCCAATCTTTTTTTCTCATGCTGCTCAAAACATCATCAATCCGCGTTATTTTTGGTCGTCCTCTAATACTTCTACCAAGTGGTACCCATTCTAGTATTATTCTTGGGAATCTGTCTTCTGTCACATATTTTTAGCATGGCCACACCACTTTGTTTTTTATGGAATCCACAAATGCAGCTTGAAGATTAATTTTTTTTGCTTTATTACATTCTTTCTTATTTTGTCTATTCTAGAAATTCCAGATTAAAAGATACCAATTAATAAGGTGTCCGACGAGTAAACTGTAACTCCATTATTGTTTAATTAGGTAATGAATTATATAATAGAATATGTTAAAATTAAATAGGGTACAAAATGGGGAACAGTGAAGTAAAAGTTGTCTATTATGCTAATGATGCTGTTCTCATGGAAAATAACGTGGATTACTAGCAAAGATTCTATCTCAGCTGCACAAAATAATAGAATATCATCCCATAACGCTACATCTATGACCATAAGTAAATTTCCTTTGAAATGCTGGTTAGAAATCATGAAAAGGACTGAGCAAGTAATGCTGCTCCAATATCTAGGAATTGAAATAACTGGTTGTGGATCAGTGCAAAATTAAGTTACATACTAGCTAATACCCGGCGTGTGCTGCTACGCCTAAATAAATGAAAATTAATGTGTTTTTATATTTAGTTGCATAAATAAAAGGAAAAATAATTATAAAATTATATTTTATAGATACCCCGTGCTGATTACCCGGCTTTGTCCGGGAATTTACTTATCCCGATCTTCATGACATAAATGAGCTGAAATACGAAAATTAGTGTGTTTTATATTTAGTTAAATACGTTGAATGAAACATACATATCGTAATTATTTTTAGATACCCCGTTCTGGTTATCCGGTTGGCATAAATGAGCTAAAAGACAAAATTCGTTATTGTGAGTTATCCGTAAAAGAATACCCGCCATGTGCTGCTATGCTTGCACAAGAATTTACGTACTTGTCTCGATCTTCTTGGAATCAATGAAAGACAAAAATTGTTATTGTGAGTTACCATAAGAGATAAACATATGCTGTCGTGGACTTTTTTGTAGAGCGTTTTGAGATATTCAATTCTGTGTACATTAATTTTGTGTATTTGTTATGGTTTAGGCAGCGTAAGCCACTTAAGCGTCCAAAGAGTTATTTTTTTCACGTTTTCCACTACAAAGTGGCGATTTAAAGGTGTAGGAGTTGATTTTCACAACTCTCTTATAGCCTATGTTCATCCCGGGAATCTTCTGAACATTTTGCAGAAAGCCTCATCTCAATCGAATCAACGGCATGGCCGCGCATAAAGTACGAACAAACAAACAAACATTAATTTTTATGCATTAGATCAGATATAATAAGGCAGCCTGGATAACATGTTGCATGAATTACATAATTTGAAAGAATACATGTTTAAATAAATAACATAGAATAATGCATATAAACAATTGGAGTGAACATGTTCAAGGAATGAATATGTGCTAAGTAAAAAAATTTAGATTTTAAGCAAGGTGGTAGAAAAAATGTCGGTAGAACTATATATGTGTCCTTATCTATAATGGTGTAGCCCATTGTTGAGACATAGCCTCTCCTTTGTAAGGTGCTACTACACAAAGTTAATTTTTAGTTACTTTATTTGCTCATAGATGTCATGGATGGCATGCGGTCAGCACACCGACCCAATGAAACATCTAACAAGCAACTAAGGTATAACTAGGACGTTGATGTTGGTAAATTTTGCTTAGAGGCCTCTTTATTCAGGATTTAGGATCTTTTATGAGCCTGGAAATCTTAAGACTCGCGACCCACGGCTTGAAGTCCCTCCCGTAGGACTTGCTCCTTGGACTTTTCCATCCTAAAAAAATTCCGTCTACTCCGACCGAGTTTAAACCCGCGATCCCCGGAAATGCAGGCAAGGAGCATAGCCACTAGTCCACTGTGGAAAACGAGATTATTCCAGATTTTCAATCGAAATTTAATTAAAGATAATTTCTGGAGATCCTGGTGTCATTTTAAATTTGTTCTCAGACATTACCCACAAGGATTCCATCAGCGAGTTTTGCTGCTTGCGATACCCATCCAGCATTAGTTTCTAATTTGTAGGCAATGAATATGGACATAGTTACTGCTCTAAATCGATTTATTATTCAAAGAGTTTCACTGCTAGAAAGACTTTCCTGCTAAAAATCAAAGCAATGATTTGATGTACGTTCGTAATTATTTAGTTAACATTTCCTATTTGAAATCTGGTAGCAGCTCTTTCATGCATACATAACAGATGTCATGTAGGAATACGACAGACTGAATTGACACACAGCATATTGCAGTATCATTCGTAGTATACAGATTAAAAGGCAAGTACAGTATATGATGTTACCAACTAAATGTCATAATTTGATATTTTTACTGGGTACATTTAGGTACAGTAAAACAAGGGAATAAGGGCCAATTTCACCAACAGAGGTAACTGTATTACGCCAGTTTTCCCCGTGTATAATGCATAACTTAAACTGGCGTAATACAGTTACCTCTGTTGGTGAAACCGATCCTAAGAGATTTATAACTTTGATAGCCTAGTAATATAAGCGTATTGTCCTTTATAACGCTTTTCACCACACTACATATCACTCCTAATATTTTGGAGTTTCACTTGCCAAAACATGGAATTCTCTAACGCCCTATGTCGGAGATGTCAAACTGTAAAAAGAAAACAAATTAAAGAATTTTTAATAACAGCCTAACTGTTAAATCTCACTAATAGCATTATTTAAGCAGTTAACAATTAATTTAAAATAAAGTATTCCCACTACAGGCCTCAGGAGGCCCTTGGGGTAGTGGGAGGTTAAGGCACCCACTTTTTCTGGACAATCGGCACTTGGTGTCAGCCGGGTTGTCAGCCCTGCGTGACGGCCGCCTTTACCCCAGAACAAGCGTTCCGTTAGAGGCTGAGTCGACCCCAGGGCCATAGTGCCGCCAGAAGGTTTTGGTCAGTTTAAAAATCCTGACCCCACCGGGACTTGAACCCTCGATCTTCCGGCTTGTAGCGCAGTTCCTTAACCACTACGCTACGGCGTGCCCCTAACAATTAATTTACTATTTTATAAAAATACATTATTATAAACTAGAGGAAAACACCCGGTTTGTAGATCAAAAAATAAGGGGGAGAATAACATTAACAATAATTTGACGGAAGCAGATTATACAGGAGATGATTAGAAAACATTAGCTGAGGATAAGGATGTATGGAAAGCTTATGTTCGCGCGGCAAATAACCTACGGGTTCGATAGAGCCAGTGCGTTCGTTGGTTAGTTAATCTCATTCTTCTACTTTATGAAATTAGGCATTTTGATCTGTTTTCACATCAAATAGGATTTAATGAATCTTCCCATCTAGTAAATGGACGTCCAACACTTCTATGTCCTGTTGGTTTGTACTTTAATAACAACTGAGAGATTCTATCTGTAGGCATTCTTTTAACATGTTCATACCAGTTGTTTCTCATATTGTCAATTCTATTTGTTAAATTAACAAATATTTAAGTCTTTCCTAATATCTTTTAATTTATTTTTCTATCCAAAATTGTCACACCTGCTACTGACCGTAAGAACTTCATTTCTGCAGTTTCTATTTTTCTTCTGTCTGAACGGTTAACAGTTCAATTTTCACTTGCATATGTTAAGACAGGCACTGTCATAATTTTATAAAATTTTAATTGTGTGATCCTCAAAGTTTTATTTTTCAGTGTCCGTTTTATGCTACACATTTTATAAAATGTATTAAATTTAATATTAATATCTTCCTTCTGGCAGTACGATACATTGCATCCGCAATAATTGAAATTGTTTATCTGTTGTATTGTACTCTTATTAATGCTGATTTTACATCTCATATGGTCTTTCCCTTTGAAAGTCATTACTTTCAGAGATTGGCATATTCAATGTATTTGCTATTTAATTTAATTTATACGCTGCTATTTGTAAATTGCCTTCTGAAGAGCTAAGGATTGTCTGATCGTCTACAAACAATATGGTATTTAGAATTGTAGTTAGTTAATATTACTATTTTTTGTCCTATTCCACCAGGTTGTCTTTTATCAAATTTCTGGTGGAATTGTAATCAATTTCTTAGGTTGGTCCAGCTAGAAAGCAGAGGTACGTTACCACGACGTTGTGATGGGTGATAATTGATAATGAAGCGCCAAGAGAGTCATTAAACTAAACTTGACCTAAATTCCAGACCATGGGTAACCAGAGGAATAATTCCCTTTAAGGAAAATTCCTATGGTTTGGCGGGAAATCGAACCCGGGACCACGTGAATTGTGGTCTGAAACACTGACCACTAGCCTATGAGGCTGGTCATAAAAAAATATTAACATTGATCGTTATTTTAAACTGTTTTTTTATATAACCGACAGATTACTAAATTGCCTTTGGTTTTTTTACGTTTATTGGATAGAGATTGACTACTGTACTAATTATTGCTTTGTGGGTACCTTGTTATTACTTTTAATTGTCGATAAAATAACATTGTTAACATTACTCATATTGCCAGTTTTGCTAATTTTTTTTTTAAATTTCTGTATAGCCTATTATTTTGATTATTGTATTTTAATGCAACAAATGTTTGTCCTGACGTGTGAAACAAAATACCATACGATTATAACTTCATTCGACTAAGTGAATACATAAATAACACATAAATAAATAGTTTAAGCAATTTTTAATATTCAGCTCTGAACAATGACGCACGTTATCATAAACGAGGATTGAAGGACTTGCTCCAATTTTGATCTTGTTTTGCCTCAGAATTCAACCGTCAGTCTTCATTGATCTGTCTTCTGATGTTTTTTATTATTGGTTAGCAGATGACATTGCAAGTAGTCATATGGTAAGTGTGATTCATTCTCTTAACCTTATCTTCACTTCTCTAATCCGAATTCATCCAAGCATCATGCCTATTAGCCGCTTAAATAATTCATCCAATTTAAGAAAATTAATTTAATACATCTAATTTGCGACTGATTATTACAATTAAGTGAGAAGTGAAAATTATATGGTAAAACGCAGTTCGTTCTTCTGTGAGATTTTGCAGACCAGTGCGTATACAATTCGTTAGTGAATGTAAAGATATCACAAAAGAGGAAATAAAGTACATTGAAGACCAGGTGAAGACATTGATTAAAACAGAGATATCAGCTCCTGATGGAATCAAATAAATAAAACACACTGTGTTATTCACAACGATTGATGGCAAAGTTTGCATTACCGCCACTGACACTTTTATTGAGGTAGAAGAGGTAAATATAAAAGCGTTGCAGTTTAGTCTATCTGTTCTCCATGCAAGAATTCGCTTCTTTGAGTCTCTACTACATTTTACAATGTACAGTTGGCCTCCCATGTCACCTACAGTTCACAAAGTTTTGATCCATGGAGCCAAAGTAATAAACCAAGCAATTTTGCCTATTGGCCAATTATCTGAGGAAGCTAATGAGGCTCGGAATAAAAATGTTCGAGAATATAGGCAACATTACTCCAGAAAATCTTCACGACAGGATTGTAACAGGGACATCATGAACAGATTATCATTGAGTTCAGATCCTTATTTAAATTCCATTAGCCCTGAGCCGAAGTTGAAGAAAAAGGCATTTTCTAAGATGCACTGAATCTAATGGTTCTAATCATACCGCCACCATTATCTTCTTCATCTCACGATGAATATGAAAATGATGAAGATAAGTAACTTTCCTGCAGCCATTTTCCCCAAAAAGTCTTTTTGGAGCTATCATTGTATTTTTTATTATTAAACACCATCATATTTTTAAAATTGTTTTTATTTCAAAGGACCTTTTAAATAATTTTGACCGGATATTTTGTGCCAATATTCCTATGTGCAGCGGTTAGTTATAAACGGAACAATGATAAAAACAGTTAAATAGTGTATGTAGGCCTATTTTTATAATAATCCAAATTAGTTTAGTTATTTGTATTTTGTAGCTTCTGTCTTTATTTGCCGATAGTAACGGAACACGCCCCCGCCGGTGCAAGCACAATAGCGGGCAAAGTGAGAGCCGCTGCAACGCTGTAAGTAGATTTCCGCTTAAAATGGATTCCCAGTATATATATATATATATATATATATATATATATATAACTGTATGTGTTTTATTCTGTATTTTTAATCGTAGAAGAGAAATAGACATGGATGGTTAAACAGACCCGGAAATACTGTTATTATCAGTATAGGCCTCAGTATTTTTTTTCAAATTCAAAATGCAATAATATTGCAGTAATTGAGTATTTTTGGCTGTCAATAGTGTTTACATTTCGAATTTGCGCTATCACCCCGAATATAGGCATATTCTTTATAATATTTGTGTTTGGATGATTCGAACCCAGTATATCTTTGTTCAATTTAAAATGTGTATTTGTTTGTATTGAAAAGATGTAAAGTGTAATATTTACAACAGTGTACATATATCTAGTAAAATGATAGATTTCTAAATCCATGTAAATATACGGGAATTTTATACAATTCCTCTCCGGTACTTTATAAAGATTTTATGCCTCCCACTCTTCTGCACAAGATTTAAGGCTTTCTGATATATATTAGCTTTCCTATTCTGCACATGTGGACTCTGTTGAACGATTTGCAGCGCTTAAAACAGCGTAAAATATGTATTTAACAGAACATATTACCACTTGTATAGTATATTTGAAGACAGTTTGAAGAAGAAATATAATGAATATGCATTATGGACTCTACCATACAACTGAACAGTATTTTTTTAAAAGCATTTTTATATTTTTTGAAACTTATAAAAACGTGTCGCATAGCACAGTTCTATAAACTAATCTATAAACTAATTCAAGAATTTTTGAAATGTTCTGATATGCTTTTTAACAGAAATAAATTAATTTTTTTGAACTTATGTAAGTCGGCCGCGATGGGCTAGTGATTGCTCTTTGTCTCTAGTTCTGAGGGGCGCGGGTTCAAACCCGCTCGTAGTAGATGGATTTTTTGGATGGAAAAATCCAAAGAACAAGTACTTTGGAAGGAAATTTAAGCCGTGGGTCCCGAGTTTGAAGATCTTTAGGCTCGTAAAAAAAGCACAAGACTGAATAAAAAGTCTTCTGTGGCAATTTTTCCCCATCCAGTAATACCTCAGTTACCCAATTGCCACAGAGGTCTGGCCAATTTAGCAGTCTACGCTAAATGTGATAGGGGTTATAGATACGCTAGACCGACCCCTATCACTCACTGACATCTATGGGTAAATGAGCGTAGCTAATTTAACTTGGCCAATAAGTTCCGGTTAGGGGCGCCCTAATCCCGGCTCAGGGAAGGAAAGAGTTTAAAAATAAAAAATGAGTAACATTGAATATTATTTTTATAATCATCAATAACATCAGTACAGTATCGCATGTTAGCCTTGGCCTCTTCATCCATGTAGTCATAAATTGACTTGTCAATGTTAATATAGTACTATTGATAGCAGGATAATTATGAATTAGTAAATGCCAACTTTTCGTGACAATTTTGCAGGAAGATTATTTACAAAATTTGTGCCGTTGTCTAAAAAGAATATAATTTTTCACGATATTACATTCTGTCGTACTTATATATAGGAATGGCGACCATGATTCAAAGTTCAATTTCATAAATTTCGGGGTTGCCAACCTATAAATACCTAAATAAATATTCAGTAATATTACAAATTACCTACCTAGGGCGGGAAGTAAAAGCACTGCCCTTTTTGTATACTAAGTGCAATGTATGCACAAATAATATCCAAAAGATAGTGTTAATATACATTATACCAAACAAATCACTGCATTTTAAATCAACTGAATATATTTCAAACAATATAAAACAATAAATTCGTACTTGCCGACATTTTATTCCTCAATGGTGTCACGGCCTGCTAAAGTTTCAACTAAATTATTTTCGGTGTTTAGCGTAGACTGCTAAATTGGCCAGACTGATAACATCAGTTGTTGTTTATAATGAACGCAAATATTTCCAACAAAGATGTTATTATTGTACTATTATTTATTATTTTGAAAACACATCGTGCAAAAAATAATATACAACACACGTTTTTGAAGTGTTTTACAGAATTTCGGAAATTAAAACCTCTCTATCGCTCGATTTTTAATCATTTCCTCCCTCCTGTAAAAATCACTTCCCTACGTCGCATTGTAGTATACTATTTTGACAATTTGCTGAGAATAAAATAAATTTACTAAGCCATACAGTATAATTTTTATCTAGTGATCGTTTGACACTATGTATTCCCGGCACGGCCATAAGGTATTTGATCAGCCTGTTATTCTTGAATACAATCCCCCACTTTCCCCTTTGAAACAAATACGACCTGTGTACCGTTCAATAACATGTTTACTATCACACCGGTATTGTTTTGATAGACAGGAATTTTTACCATGAATTTTGAAAGACTATTTAACTCATGCAACAAATGCTAGTCAATGACCAATCACGTTTCAATGAATGTTGCTTTA
The DNA here is from genome assembly GCA_030220185.1 of Diploptera punctata. Classification (NCBI taxonomy): domain Eukaryota; kingdom Metazoa; phylum Arthropoda; class Insecta; order Blattodea; family Blaberidae; genus Diploptera; species Diploptera punctata. The sequence continues at coordinate 407,306 of JASPKZ010009834.1, read as the reverse complement.
CAACCAATGACAGTTGTGTTTCACCTCGCTCTTTATCGATTTATCTTTATCAGCTCCTGCTTTTGTGATAAAGAAAGCTCATCCTTTTTAATGTTCTGAACAGGTCAAATCATTATTTTTCTCCAACAAATACATTGAATATAGCAAATAATGAAAAGATCCCTTGATTTTACTGAGTTGTTTACTAAAAAAATTAATGAATAACCCGTAATGTTGATTATGATATATAGTTTGATGTGTTTCATTATTTCTCCACTTGGGTGCACTCTTACAATATTGCGATCTTATTTGGCAATAAATAATATGATCAAGCCGCAGTGAATGAACATAACCTCACATTTCTGATTTGTTTTCAAACATCGCCGTTTATATTAAATATATAAACATTTTAAAATAACTGTAGTTAAACAATGATTTGTGAGTAAACAGCTTAATTTTATTCGTTAAATAGTCCTAACAAATGCCACTCTTGATTTCCAAATTCTCTAGATAAATTCACTCCTCACTTCGTGAGTCGTGAATTTATCGATAATTTGGAAATCACTCGTGGCATTACTTAGGAAAACTTTTAAACGAGCTCTCTGTAGAGTTCCGTGAAATGAATATGAGATGTCGTGAACATTAACAAAAATTTAATATGTAATAAACTGAATTTAATTACTCACATTTAATATTAGTAACTGTATGAAAACTAAAAAAATCGAAAGAGAAATAGTACTGATATTAAAAGAGAAATAATAAAAAACAACAAAGCAACATAAATATGTTTAACCACTACTAAAATTAATAATAAATGTACGGTAAGGCTAATTTGTCTTTATTAACTAACTAACTCACTGGCTCTATCGAACCCATAGGTTCATGCCCGCACGGACATAAGCTCACCATACATCCCTATCTTGAGCTAATGTTTTCAATTATTACCTCTATCTTGGTGTACCAACTGGGCGTTTTCCCTCTGGTTTTCCTACAGGAAGCTTCCATGCACCTCTTTCATATTCCATTTGTGCCAATTGTCCTGCCCATTGCCGTTAAGAGATTTAACTTCTTATTACAACTGGCTTCCTATAAAGATCATGAAGATCAGTGTTACGTTGTTTTCTCTATTCACCTGTTTGTTTGTCTCTCTTTAGTCGAAAAATTGTCCTAAAAACTTTATTCTCTAATAATCGTAATCTTCTTCCCCTACTTAAATTCAGAGTCCATGTTTCGCATCTATATAATATAACTGGGAGAGTAATAGTTTTATATATTAATAGGGCCTATCGCATCTCTTTCGTATTTGCAATTATTCTCCATAGGTATCTGAATTGAGCCACTTCTTCAAAATGCTCCTAATCTGTTTTATTTGCGCCGCGATCCTACCTTTTTAAACATTGAGTTTGAAAGTTTTAAGTGGACTATCTCAACATTCTTTTGCCCGGGCCCATAGAAGGCAAAGATTAATCCACCTTTCCTTTGTAAATTACTTGACATATAGTATTGAATGCTAAACAGTATTTAATCGTGGAAGCTAGAAGGAAAAAGGGGATTAACTTGGCTTGAGAAAGCTTTAGAATATATATCAGTATGAAACATGACTAGCTACACAATCAGTAAACATACGTTAACTAAATATAAGTTTTAATTAAAATCATTAGGTCATTGAAATACAAATAAGTTAACAAAAATGTATTTTCTTGACCATTCAAAGAATAGATATGAATGAAATAATGTAAATTAACAAACTCAGTCTCAATAATTCTAAAAAAGCAATAATAGTAATAATAATATTCAAGCATGCATACACTCACTCTCCAGTCCAGCCGAGGGCTAGGGTCCACAGTCCAGGTTGCCCTACCCTGGCTTACGGGACTGACCAAACCAAGCAGCTCCCTCGAGCTACAGCCGACCTGACCACAACGATCCCAAAGTTGATGATGTCCCTGATACTCACTTGCACAGCTTATTTTAGGCTTTCGATAACGGGGGGGGGGGAGAAGTTGCGCAGTCACACGAAGAGTAGAAGGAAAGGAGGGGGAGATACGTAGGAGAGAGGAGAACGAAATCAAGAATTTGGCACTGTTCTATAACATGACTGTAGAGAGAAGATACGATGACGTAGTTGTTACGTAGTCGTTACGTACCGAAAACGTGATTCCGGTACATATTAAATGCAATTTTTAAATCAAACTGTTCTGAAAAATTTAGTGGTAAAATATGAAACTAAATTAAAGGAAACGCTTAGGCTAAAATTACTACTACAATTCACTTACATCTCTGGAGTTACTTATATTATACGAATATAAATGTATATCGGATATTCTAGTTAAATTTATATAACTGCAATTTTAAATATATGTTGGATGCTTATATTAATTGGTGTTTCTCGTATATTTTATCATATTCATACTATTATTATTATTATTATTATTATTATTATTATTATTATTATTATTATTATTATTATTATTATTATTATTATTATTATCGTAAGTATTATTATTATCATCGTATAAAATGTTGTTTCTACATGAAATTTCTATTGCAACATTGCAACATTTAATATATTTTAAATTCTTTATAATAAGTATATCCAGCGCTGTGGTCTCGAGGTGCCGTGCTGCCTTGTCACGCAGCGGGCCCGGGTTCCATTCCCGGTCGGGACAGGTTCCTGGGTAAGGTTTTTTCGGGGATTTTCCTCAGCTGTAAGACAAATGTCAGGAAGCTTAGGCCCCAACGGTCCCCGAAAATCATCCGGCCATCATCATCATCCTTCACCGGCGTGGAAAGCAACGGGAAGCTATCACACCTATAATTCCCTAGTAAATCTGCAAAACAAAGCATGGAAATGCTGTGATTGCAGTGAAAGACCTGCCCTGGTGGAGAATTACTATGGATCGATAATGAGTATAGTTAGTAGTGTATATATGATCTGTATTGCCGAATACATAGTTATTTGTGCTGGTTGAGTGGAAGATAAGGCCTTATGGCCCTAACTCTGCCAGAATAAATAAATATTATTATTATTATTATTATTATTATTATTATTATTATTATTATTATTATTATTATTATTATTATTATTATTATTGTTATTATTATTGTTGTTGTTATTATTATTTTTGTAAGAAATTCATAAAGATGAATCGATGAGATATAACAGAAAACTTGAATTATGTAAACAATGTTTATTTTAAAATAACTTATGTGAAAGTTGCTCTCTCATTATTAGTCAACGTAAACTTAATTGTATTTAGGGAGTTGTATCAAATTATTTGTCATTGCGACACACGGGTGCAGATGTGCACCTGTTTGGTTATAAATACGTCTGACGAGATACAAGGCGCTTAATATCGCAAGCTTTCCGAAATGACAAGCTTAAATTGCATGTTCCATAAATTTGTCAAACTTGCCTACAAATTCAATGTTAAAAACATGCCATATTACTTCCTGAGATGTCAATTAGGGACTGTCATATTACAAAACACTGCGCATTTGTATACAATGAATTCAAGTTTGTAAGCAAATGAGAATAATGTTCCATCCCTTAAATTCGATGATGAATATTTTAAGCATTTACTTTATTTTGTAAGAAAGGTTATATAAAAATAATTATAAATTTATTTCGTAATTAACAAACAGAATAAATAAAGGTAGAGCAATAACAGCAATGATGAATGGAGTCTTATGGAACAGACATATAACCAGGAAAAATAAGTTACAAGTATATAATTCAATAGTGAGAAGTACTGTCACATATGGAGCTGAAGTTCGGAAATTCAACAAAAACTTAGAACAAAAACTTATGTCGATGGAAATAGATTTCTTGAGGAGAGCAGCAAGATATTCAAAATTAGACAAAATAAGAAATACTGTCATAAGAAAAAAAATGAATATTGGTTATTCAATAGTAGATAATATACGGTATAAGTAATTAAATTGATATGGGCACGTACGACGAATGCAAGTAGAAAGATTATCCAGGAAAACATTGGAATGGTGTCCACCTGGAAGAAGGAGGAGAGCAAGACCTCGAAACTCGTGGATGCAGGAAATAAGAACTGGAATGAGAGCAAGGGGACTGGAGGACATGGATTGGATGGAGAGAGACGAGTTTAGAAGAAAAACAAAACTTTAGGCATAGAAAGATATGTAAACATTAAAATTCTGTATATAAATAAATACATTTCGTAATTATTTTTAGATACTCCGTGTTGATTATGCTGATTACCCGGCGTTGCCCGGGAATCTACTTATTCCGATTTTCTTGGCATCAATGAGCTGAAAGACAAAAATTATGACTTATCCGTAATATCAACACTTTCGAAATTCATATTGAAGCGCCGTTGAGGTTATGTAATAAGATGTTAATTATAAAATTGTAACCTGGTAAGTCAGTCGTCAACTAACTTACTGCACTTCATGAAGTTATTCCAATATGGAGGTCTTTCAAAAACAATGTTTCATCTTCTGCATTTTAACTGGTACCAGGTAAATGCAGAAGACGTAATATTGTTTTTCAAAAGGCTCCATATTACAGTTAAAATGCAGAGGATGAAACATTATTTTTGAAAGGCCTCCATATTGGAATAACTTGATGAAGTTTAATAATTTAGTTGAGGACGACTGACTTAACAGGTACCAATTTTATAATTAACATCTTATTATCCGTAATATTATATTACGATGCGAAGTTGGAAAATGGTTTTTACAGAAGCGACGAAAATGTTTAAAAACCGAGCGAAAGTGAGGTTTTTAATTTCCGAGTTTCTATAAAACACTTCACAAACGTGCGTTGTACATTATTGTTTGCACGATACTGTTTTCAAAATAATAAATAATAGTAAAATAATAAAATATTTGTTGCAAAATAATTGCGTTCATTGTAGACAATTCCCTAACGTTAAGAGTGTTGGCAATATTTATTAGTTGAAACAACATGAGGTTGTGAGACCAAATTAGTTATAAAATGACGGCAAGTACGTATTTATTGTTTTATATTGTTTCAAATAAAGTTCAGTTCATTTAATTTGTAGTGATTGCCATCTTCGCTAGGTTTACCGTACAGGCCACATGGCCTAAAACGAATTTGTCCATGATGATGATTTGTTTCTTTTAATGTCTGTTAACATTGCCGGTATATTTTGGATATTTTTGTATATATATATATATATATATATATATATATTGTATGTAGTATACATAGAAGGCGGTGGTATTATTTCCCCCACTCGTGTTTGTAATATTTAATATTACAGTATAGTTATTTTTATTATAGTATAGTTATTTAGGTTGGCAACCCCGAATTGCAGGAAGTTGAACTTTCAATCATGGTCGCCATTGCGGTAAGTACGACAAAACGCACTATCGCGCAAAAAAAATATTTTTATGTATTTCTTCCTGGATATTATTATGTTTATTTAATCCCATTAAATATGAGTCCATAAATTAATGGGTTATGAAGTAATGCCAATTTTACTGTTTAGCACTCGCTGTTAGGAAGTGCCAATTCTAACAAAAACATCGAATTCTTATTCAATTCGTCTGGGACCCGAAGCAAAGAAGCATAAACTTAACCATAAATTAGCGAAACAATAATCTCTCCCGTCTGTTATTTAAATGTTCCGGACCGCAAAGAAAATTAGATCACGAAAACCTCTTTAAGTTATTATTGCATTATGTAATTTCAATTATTTTTTTTTACCTTATATAACGCAGTCTTCCTCAGCTATAATAATTTCTGTTATCATTTTCGCTATATTAAAATTCAAAGCATTTCGAAATCATTCTTCATCTTCAGGAACCTTTTTATATTGAAATCATTTATCTATTTTATACAGGGGGAAGAATTGCAAGTACAGCTTTTATTGGATAAGGTCACGAATTACAGACAGAAATGGATTGATCATATGGATGGAATGAGTAAGGAGAGATATCCATTGTTCGCAAGAAATTATCAAGCAAGAGGAAGACGTGATGCTGGAAGACCTAGGAGACTTTGGGCTGATGCATTATGAAGTCGGAACGGGCAGTTGCCTAATCCCTGGAGTGATGATGATGATACGGGGGGGCTTTGTTTGCTAGGTGTATTTTCATTTAATAAATACTTATACTCTGCTTATAATTTACATTTCTTCCAAAATATTAATATTTTGTCTACTGTTTCATCTATTTTTCCAAATTGATGGTCGGTTTATAATTGAAATAATTTTAACCTGAATGGTGTTATAACATGGCTATTAAAAGTATAGATTGTGTAATTTGGCAAAATTCAGTAATATCTACTCTTTTCTTTCTATTGTTTTATAAACAACTAGCTATTATCCAGCTTGCGTTGCTACGCGTAAATAAATAAAATGAGTTTTATTAATAATTATTAATTTATATCGTAATTATTTTTAGATGCCCCATGCTGATTACCCGGCGTCCGAGAGTCTACTTACTCCGATCTTCTTGGCATCAATGAGCTGAAAAACAGAAATTGTTACTATAATTTATCCGTAATAGTATATTACGATGCGAGGTTGGGAACTGGTTTTTACAAAAGCGAGAAAAATGTTTAAAATCAGCGATGTTTTTTAATTTCCGAGATCCTGTAAAACACTTCACAAACTTTCGTTGTACATTATTTTTTGCACGATGGTGTTTTCAAAATAATAAATAACATCTTTGTTTAAAATATTTGCGTTCATTGTAAACGATTGACTAACGTTAACAGTGTAGGTAATGTTTATTAGTTGAAACAACAGGAGGCCTTGAGACTAATTTAGTTATGCAATGGCGGCAAGTGCGTATTTATTGTTTTATATTGTTTCAAATAAAGTTCAGTTCATTTAAAATGCAGTGATTTGTTTCGTATAATGTACATTAACACTACCTTTTGGATATTTTTTGTATATACATTGTATGTAGTATACATAGAGACAGTGGTATTACTTCCCACACGCGTGTTTGTAATATTTGATACTAGCGTACCCGGCAGACGTTGTCCTGCCCGAACGTTCAATTCTCATGTCATGGGCGGATGATAAAAATATGTTACTTTTTTACCATAAAATTCAGCAATTAGGAAGTAATTAGATATTATTAAATAAGTTCGCAAGAAAACCTCTTACAGCCTTCTGTTGTGGCTCAAGTAGTGTGTGTGAATGATGACGTCACATAATTGTCGGAACATAACGATAATGCAGATGACTACGCATCTGACATAAAAAAAATCCTATAACCCGATCGCCGCGCCACCTACTACGTCCAATTGTGAATCTAAATCATCCAGGGACCCACTCAAACACACAGAAAGAAAATCATCCAAATCCGTCCAGTCGATATGCAGGAGTTTTTAAATTCGGATTTCAAGTAAACCTCCACTTCTAAATTGTACCCTCCTTTACAGATAATTTAATAACCGTCATTTAACAATTATATTAGAGTGAAAAAAAAAAAGTCTTTCCCCCCTCCCCAGCTAGATTTCATTTCTGACCCACTGTGCACCGGCTCCATACTGGCCGAAATTCCATGAGAAAAATTTATTCCCCGTAGAGACTCGAACCAGCGTAAGTCCCGTAGTTCTTCTGCGCCAAGACTTCTTGCCTTAACCACTCGGCTACGGCGCGAGACTCTTGGTATCAATGAAAGACAAAAATGGTTATTGTGAGTTATCTGTAAGAGATAAGGGACTCTTGGTATCAATGAAAGACAAAAATGGTTTGTGTGAGTTATCCGTAAGAGATAAACATATGCTGTCGCGGACTTTTTTGTAGAGCTTCTTGAGATATTCAGTTCTGTGTACATTAATTTTGTGTATTTCTTATGGTTTAGGCAGCGTAAGCCATTTAAGCGTCCAAAGAACTACTTTTTTCACGTTTTCCACTACAAAGGACGATTTTTAAGGGTGTAGGAGTTGAGTATCACAACTCTCTTATAGTCTTTGTTCATCCCGGGAATCTCCTTAAAAATTTGGAAAAAAAAAAAAACCATCACAATCGGATCAACGGTATGGCCGCGCATAAAGTACGAACAAACAAACATTAATTTTATATATAAGATTATAGTATAGTTATTTAGGTTGGCAAACCCGAGTTGTAGGAAGTTGAACTTTCAATCATGATCGCCATTGCTGTAAATACGACAAAACGCAGTATCGCGCTGCAAGTTTCTTGGATATTATGTTCCAATAAATATGAGTCCATACATTAATCGGTTATGAAGTAATGTCAATTTTACTTTCTAGCACTCGCTGATAGGAAGTGCCAATTCTAACAAAACCATCGAATTCTTATTCAATTCGCCTACGACGGAAAAGAGAAAGACAAACTTAACCTTAAAAGTGGCGAAACAATAATTTCTCCCGCCTGTTATTTAAATGTTCCGGACCGCAATGAAAACAAGATCACATAAAGTTATTATTGTGCATTATGCAATTTGAATTATATTTTTTTACCTTATATAACACAGTCTTCCTCAACTATAATAATTTATAAGTTGTGTTATATTATTAATATTCAAAGCTTTTCGAAGTCATTCTTCACCTTCAGGAACCTTTTTTTTTGTAATTGAAATGATTTATATATTTTATACAGGGAGCTTTGGTTGCTAGGTGTATTTTCATTTAATAAATACTTATTCTCTGCTTATTTGATGATTTCAATTTCTTCCAAAGTATTAATATTTTGTCTACTATTTTCTTTGTGTATTATTGCCAATGTTTCATCTATTTTGCCAAATTGATGGCCGGTTTATAAATGAAATAATTTTAACCTCAACGGTGTAAAAAAAAATGAGTATTAAAAGTATAGATTATGTAATTTGACAAAAATGTAGGTAATTTCTACTCGTTTTCTTTGTATTGTTTTATAAACAAACAAATAAACAAACATTCATTTTTATATATTAGATTCCCCTACATAGGGACTGCCTAGAACAAAGTGATCGGGGAAAAATACCATTATTGTACAAAAGAATTGAGATTTCAAGTCGATCCAATTATTTTAAGTGGGTGAAAATCGCGTTGAAAGATTCCGTTACAAAGATACATACGGGCCAAGCTATTATAAAGCATGTAAAAACACATTTCATTTATTTAGGCGTAGCAACGCACGCTGGGTATTAGCTAATTTCTAATAAAACAAGATGTAGATGCTGATTTAGTTAAGTTCTATCTTGTTCGTGTTCTTAATTTTAATTAATGGACTTGTACGTTCCCTTTTCATGATACACAGATATCTCTATTTAGAGAGCAAATTTGTAGTCTTGAGATAAAGATGATGGGGTTGTGTGCATCTAATCCACTCGTATAGAATACGGACACCTCAGCAATCAACTAGATGAGTTCTGCTACTGTTGTGCTCAGAGAAGGCAGCGAGTCAGAAGAAAATGTGCCAACTTTGACGTCGATAAAGCTTTGAAAAAGCTTCAGCTGTAAATTAATGTCCTAGAAGACTGACTTAGCGAAAGAAAAGTTTAATACTCTCACAGACTGCCATTTGTTCCTCAATGCGGAACAGGCAAAAAAGAAGAAAAAAAAGAGAACTTTCAGCTTCTGCAGAGGCCAATTAATTATACCAGACTCGCGGTGTGTTCTACTTTGTTACAAAAATGCAATTTATATTCTTAATACCACGTGTAAAACATAGTTATCTCAAAAAATGACTTTCATAGAGCGAATTGTCGGCCTCTGCTATATTATTTGCCCCTAGTCCTGAGGGTTGTGGGTTCTATTCTGGCCTGGGTCGATGGATGTTTAGGATGGAAACAATTTAAGGGATAATTCCTTCAGGAGTGATTTGGAATTTGGAACAATGATTCAAAGCCTCCTGCATACCTCGACATTCTAAATGGCAGCCCTGAAGTGAGCATCATAGTAGTAAACCTGATGTATTATTTACACACAGTTATCATAAGTAATGCCACAAGTGATTTCCAATTTATCTAGAGAATTTGGAACAACTATTTAACGAATAAAATTAAGCTATTTACTCACAAATCGTTATTTAAATATAGTTATTTTAAAATATGTATGCACCGTGTCCCATTCAAACCTCCCAAATTTTAATTAATCATAACTCTTAAAGTATGCGGAATTATGAAATGAGGTTGGTATTAAAAGAAAGAGAAACTCGAAGAACTTTTGTTTCCATTGTTGCAGTTAATTCATCTGTCGCATGTTGGACAATAATGACATCACTCCACTGAACATCTTCCTCTGGGGGTATGTAAAAGACCGTGTATTTGCGACTCCAGTACAAGATCTCCATCATTTACGAACCCATATATTTGACACAATTGCAACAGTATAAATGGACATGCTGGACAGAACGTAACACGAAATCGAATACTGACTTGATACTGTCCGTGCTACTAATAGTGCACATATAGAGGTGTTTTAGTGTGTGGCAATGGCAATTCTTTGAGTTTCTGTTTCGTTTAATGCCGGCCTCATTTCATAATTCCGCATACTATGATTATTAGGGTTAATTAAAATATGGGAGGTTTGAATGGGACACCCTCTATATTTAATGTAAACGGCGATGTTTGAAAAGAAATGAGAAACGATTGTTACGCTTGTTCATCACTGCAACCGGATCATATTATTTATTGCCAAAGGATCGCAATATTGTAAGAATGCACCCTAGTAGAGAAATGTATTACCAACATTACAGATATTAATTAATTTACGATACCCCTTGATGTAATTATGTTAATTATATTTTTCAGCAACGTTATTTCCTGGGAAATAATTCGTTTACGAAAGTGCAAACAGTGTTTTTTTTGTGGTATAATCAATTGCTACAAATGATTTTATGTTATGTCCCGCAAACATTATCAGCTGACGTTCGTGCATTATATATACAATCTGGTAGCCAGCGTCAACGGGGCTTGTTAACGTCCGACCACTGGATCTTTGCTACTGGACTACGGCTGGTTATCGTCGGCAGAGGATAATTCATCAAATATCAACGACGAAATAACTACATCACAAGGGCTAAAGAGGGTTGGAAATCCCTAATAATGGCCGGAAGTTGGTGTTCATGATCGAATGAAATTCCCTTCTTGGTTGCCAGGGACGCTTCCAGGAAACTGGATGTTTCCCTGGCGAACACAGGAGGTGGATAAATGTTTGAGAAATGACACAATTTCCAAATATATAGCGGCGGCGGCCGTAATTCTTAGAGAGTCAGTCACTGCAAAATAATGCTATGACCTATTCAGAATGTTAAAAAAGGAGTAAACAAGCCCCAGAACCTTTAAATGAATTCTAAAAAAATTAATTCCTGTCAAAATAGACACAAATTAGTGTTCCATATTCTAACCTCACCTCTGTTTCCTTCGTGATACTTACCTATAAGTCTACTGTTACAGTAAGTTCCGATTGATTGAGGGTCTTTCCACTTTTCAGCGGTTGCCCTTTTACCCGCCGGCTGCTGGCCCTTCACATCCACATGTGTCAATCACAGAGGTAGATGATCAACAGTCAGTGTAGGGGTGACATGTGGTTAGCATGTCGAGTCCCCCAGCCGTTATAGCTGGTTCCTCAACCTGGAGCCGTTACTTATTGTAGCTACCCAATTGCCTCACGATGCTGGGTGGGCACCGGTCCCATACTGGCCGAAATACCATGAGAAAATTTCTTCCCCCATGGAGACTCGAACCAGCGCAAGTCCCGTAGCTCTGCGCCAAGGCTTCCTACCTTAACCGCTCGGCTACGGCGCGGGACTACAGTAAGTTAAGTAACTAAAAGAAAAATTAATTTCAGCCTAATCCTGATCGAATTTAAGTGAAGTGCCTGAGATAAAAGGGCTATTGTGATTGAATAGATAATGAAAATTCCTCTTGCCGTCACTAAAGTCTCATACTTCTTCACCTCCCTATATTCATAAAAATAATCTACATACAACTTTCTTTAATATGACTATTTAACTCATGCCCCAAATGGGACTCATGCCCCAAATGGGACTCAATGGCCAATCACGTGTCAATGATTTCTGTTTTACAACCAATCAGAGTCGTGTTTCACGAAATATTTATCAGTGTTATAATTACCATATTAAAGAAAGCTCCTCCTTTTTAATATTCTGAACAAGTCTGACCATTATTTTGCAGTGACTGAGCCTGTAAGAAATACGGCTACCAGATTGTATATATAGTGCATGAATGTCAACACATGCCGCATGCGGGAGTTAATATAATAACATTTGTAGCAATTGATTATACCACCAAAAAAAGAAACCACTGTTTGCACTTTCTTAAATGCATTTTTTCTCAGGTAACAATCCAGAAAAAACATAATTGTCATATTTACATCATATGACATCAGAAATGAATTAATATACAGTTTGATGTTTCATTTTTTCTCCACTAGAGAGCATTCTTACAATATTGCGTTCGTTTGGCAATAAATAGTATGATCTGGTTGCATGATAAACAAAAGAAGCAGATGAAGCATACCTATCGTTTCTCATTTGTTTTCAAACATCGCCGTTTGCATTAAATATATAAATATTTTAAAAATAACTACAGTTAAATAATGATTTGTGAGTAAACAGCTTAATTTTATTCGTTAAATAGTCCTAACAAATATCACTCTTGATTTGCAAATTCTCTAGATAAATTCACTCCTCACTTCGTTAGTCGTGAATTTATCGATAATTTGGAAATCACTCGTGGCATTACTTGCGATAAACTTGTTTGATAAATTCGAGGTGAAACACGACTGTGATTGGTTGTAATTAAAAATAATTGAAATGTGATTGGTTGTAATTAAAAATAATTGAAATGTGATTGGTCATTGAATCCCATTTGAGGCTTGAGTTAAATAGTCAATTTAATTAAAGGTAAAAAAATTCAACATAGTATAAAATAAAATATAATATACAAAGAAAATATTTAATAATCGTTGTAAAATGTTATCTCGTCTATCGATAAGGGCACAAACATTTCAACTAGTACGTAAAACACCGTCTTCCATATTTGTATCATAATATTTATCTCTATTATTATACTTTTAAAATTCATACTGAACCACCCTTGATGTTGATTTTTTAATAAGTTTAAGTAATAAAATTAGAACGCTACCGAGATGTCAGTCGTCCTCAACATTCAAATTCATTAAAATTGTGCAGGCCTTTCTGAAATATTTGTTCCATCTTGAGTAGCTGGATTGACCACAATTCAGCTACTGAGGATCGAACAATTATAATGAATTGTAATAATGAGTTCCACTGACATTTCAGTTACTAATTTTATTAGTAAAAGTCATGTCTTGTCTTAAATATTATTGTTTTCTCGGAGGTGGCCTGACATTTAGCTGATTATTCATCCGGAGAGAGATTACTTGTCCTTTTGTGGTAAAAAATATGAATATGGTCCAGAATTATTAAAAAACTCTCCTGACAAGTCATGTCCACATAAGACCCGTTAGGCATGGAGCAAGTTGAAGTATATACAAGGGTAACTTAAACAAAGAAAAAAAAGAGAAAGAAGCGAGCTTATATACAGGGCGTTCTAAAATTTCCCTTACAAACTTCTAGGACTTGTAGAGGCGACTGAGATGATAATATTTAGAATTGGAAACCATGTCCGGAAACGTACCGTTCCGGTGCTACAGCCGTTTGAAAACAAGCATTGCCTGAACGTATTCCACGTGTCTCAACACGTAATAGCTTCGCGATTCGTCTAAATCGAAAATTTCCGTATCGAGTATTCTAAGACGGTGTTTATTTTATTTTTTTAATGTCCAACATTTTTTTGAAATTTTGAAAACTGCAAAAATTGATGGTGGAGGGTGTATCCGGATTGTTAATGCAAGTCATGGTTCAGTTTGTATTTTGTTTATTTGGTTATTAATGAGTTTAATTGCAAAACAAGTGATGAACTGTGCCATGCCTCTTAATAAATTACTTGTAAAAGTGGTCGCGTTAAAAACATGTTTTCAAACGGCAGTAGCACGGAAATGATAAGTTTCCGGACATGGTTTCCAGTTCTAAATATTATGAACTCAGTCCCCTCTACAAGTCCTAGAAGTTTGTAAGGGAAATTTTAGAGCATCCTGTATTATAGTAGTAGTAGGACATTATTAGACTAAAAGTAAGATATATACAATGTTATTTACAAATATGGGTCGCACGGGCAGTAAGCCGTACGTGCTGTTGACAGTCCGTAGCAATAAAATAATGTTTGGTAATAATATAACGTTAAACAAAAAAGAAAACAATAATATTACAATTAGATAACAATACAATTACATTATTAATTAATTTGGTTCGCCGTAGCCGAGCGGTTAAGGTAGGAAGCCTTGGCTCAGAGCTACGGGACTTGCGCTGGTTCGAGTCTCCATGGGGGAAGACATTTTCTCATGGTATTTCGGCCAGTATGGGACCGGTGCCCACCCAGCATCGTGAGGCAATTGGGTAGCTGCAATAAGTAGCGGCTCCAGGTTGAGGAACCAGCTATAACGGCTGGGGGACTCGACATGCTAACCACATGTCACCTCTACACTGGATGTTGATCATCTACCTCTGTGATTGACACATGTGGATGTGAAGGACCAGCAGCCGGCTGGTAAAAGGGCAACCGCTGAAAAGTGGAAAGACCCTCAATCGGAGGAAAATTTTTGGACCAAAGAGAGATGAACAGACAAGTGAATGGAGAAGACTACATAACAATGCACTACATGGTCTTTATAGGAAGCCAGATATAATAACAGTTAAGTCTCGTAGACTGCGATGGGCAGGACAGGTTGCACGTATGGGGAATGAAAGACTTGCATGGAGGCTTCTTGTAGGAAAGCCAAAGGGAAAACGCCCAGTTGGTAGACCAAGAATGAGGTGGGAGAAGAACATTAACTATGATTTGAGGGAAGTAGATTATACAGGGAATGATTGGAAAACATTAGCTCAGGATAGGGATGTATGGAGAGCTTATGTCCGCGCGGTCATGAACATACGGGTTCGATAGTGCCAGTTAGTAAGTAAGTAAGTATGAGTGCTGTTTTCATTTTCCGCGTTTTGTCCAGAAATTTGCCCAAGTTTTTCCAATTTTCTCACAGCTTAAATATAACAGTATATTACGATACGAGGGTGGGAAGTGGTTTTTGCAGAATCGAGGAAAATGTTTAGAAACCGAGCGATAGCGATAATGTACGTGCGTTGTACATTATCTTTTTGCACGATGGTGTTTTCAAAATAATAAATAATAGTAATATAGTATCTTTGTTAGAAATATTTGCGTTCATTATAAACAATTGACAAACGTTAACAGGTGATCAATGTTTATTAGTTGAAACAACAGGAGACCGTGAGACCAATGTAGTGATAAAATGGCGGCAAGTATGTATTTATTGTTTTATATTGTTTTAAATAAAGTTCAGTTCATTAAAAATGCAATTATTTGTTTCGTATAATGTATATTATACTATCTTTTGGATATTTTTTGTATATACATTGTATGTAGTATACATAGAGGGCAGTGGTTTTACATCCCACGTGCGCATTTGTAATATGTACGGCAAGGCATTTAATGACCTATAAATTGGTAAAAAATGCAAAATAAAAAATGCATTTATGACCTAAAAATGCAAAAAATGACCAATAAAATAAAAAAAAGACGAATAAAAAGTTAAGAATTACTAATACAGAAGATACTATTTATTAGATTAAGTACTCATTTGATTACTGAATTACATAAAATTTAACTTAATATCAAAATATTAAAAGAAAAGTATTTAAAATATACATATTACAGTACCTTTTATTGCAGAAAATCCATTTCAATTACACAGTGCATTTTTATAGCAATTTTGAATTGCAGTTAACAATCAGAATAAGGGTAGAAGCTAGCATAAGCTCTAAGAAATTGAATAAAATTCCTAGAAGTGGGCAAGTTCATTATGCACATACCTTGAAAAATAGGGGTAGTAGTTAGCAAAACAACTACTTAATTCCAAGAAATTGTATCGACAAGGAAAAATACTGAATTATAATACAAATCTTAAATCAAATACAAATAATGTCACAGCCTTCTAGAAAAGTGTACAAAATGCTCAAAATGATCTAAAAATTGCCAAAAAATTACCTATCCTTGAATACGTTAAGAAAATGCAAAAAAATGCCCAAACAAATTGCTTTTATCCAATACATTTTTCAATGCGGTATATTTTCATATAAGCAAGCAATGTTTTAACCTTCATAAAAAAGTGCAAAATCATGAATTGTCTTGCCCTAGTAATATGTGATATTACAGTATAGTTATTTTTATGAAAGTATTGTTATTTAGGTCGAAAAACAAGGAAAGATACGAAGCTTAAATTATATAAAACAATAGCTGTTCCTTTGTTGTTGTATGGAAGTGAAAATTGGATAATGAAATCAAGGGATAAAAGCAGGATACAGACTGCGGAAATGCTATTTTTACGTAATGTGAAAGGATGCACAAGAGCGGATAGAATAAGGAATGAAACTATACGAGAAGAATTCAATATATATAAAATTGAAGATAAAATCAGCGAAAATAATAAGAAATGGACAGAACACTTAATGAGAATGAACAACGAAAGAATACCAAAAAGAACCTTCCTGTATAATCCCAGAGGAACAAGAGATGTTGGCCGACCACGTAGGAGATGGACTCCACTTTTAACTTCGCCGGAACAGGCTGCATAGCCTAAACCTTGTAGTAGAAGAAGAAGATTGTTATTTAGGTTGCCAACTCCGAAATGTGGGAAGCGTGGTCGCCATTGCTGTAAGCACGACAAAACGCACTATCGTGCAAAAAACATTTATTACATTTATTGAGAAAGTTAATCATTCCAAAAAAAAAAAAAAAAAAACGGAGCTTATATCTTGAATGATTTAAAATGCCTACAGCTCTAAGTTAATTATTTTTTTACAATCATGTATGTTTATTTTTGTCTTATATGTTAGTATTAATTAGGGGTATAATTAATGCAGTAATATTAAATTAAATAACAATAAAACCAATAAAAATATTACTCCAGGGCATATTATGGATACGGAATACGGTAACATAAATGAGATACATTACCAATGAGCCACCATAACCCCTGTGCACGAGAAAACGACGTTATCCCGAGATCATAGCCGATTGCTAATATATATATATATATATATATATATATATATATATATAATGCCCACCACTGTGGTCTCGAGGTAGCGGGCCCGGGTTCGATCGCCGGTCGGGGCAGTATTTCTGGGTGAGGTTTTTATCGGGGATTTTCCTTACCTGTAAGACAAATGTCAGGAAAACTTTAAGGCCCAGAGGGTCCCCGAAATCATATGGCCATCATTATCATCCTTATCATTATCATCATCGTTCACCGGTGTGGAAAGCAGCGGGAAGCTAACACACCTACAATTCCCTAGTAAAGCTGCAAGCATAGCATGAAAATGCTATGATTGCAGTGAAGGACCTGCCTTCGGGCAGAATTACTATGGTTGGATATATGTTATGTTGTAAATTTTCGCAGATATAAGTATGATTAAGAAGGGTTTCATGTATTTTCCGTGTCAAGGATTCAAGGTTGGTCTCTTGCCACGGATTCCGACGTTTCGACATGATCCCATATGTCATTATCAAGGAATGATAGGTTCGAGTAATGCTATGAGGCCTCATATCGAAAAGTTGGAATTAGTGGCCAGCCTTGAATCCATGACGCGGAAAACCCTAGAAATCTTTCTTAATCATACATATTAATTATACATGCTACCAAAATTATTATGGATTTGAATATATTCGAAAATGTGTACTTTCTAATTTCCACCAGTTTTAGCAGTATATTTGCGAATAAGTGGCTTTGAAAATATTCTCATTACATCACGTCTATGGTTTGTAAGAAATAGCATAATATTGAATAAAACATCAGTATACCGCATTCAGACCAGGTCTTTACGGATTTTTCATACCGGCTACCATTTTGTGGGCTCATGTTGACAGTGGGATATATCAGAAGGTAGCCGCTATTATTATGGAAACATCTAAATGAAAATCCTCATAACACAAGTCGCTGTGCTGTATCTGGTCTTACAGACATTTTCTTCATGAAAGAAAAAAGTTGTGCATCTTTAGAGAATATAAAAAATGATGAACTTAAAATTCCCTTTCTCTCTTTCTCTCTTGTTTTATTTTTCTTTGTTTTATCTTTATTTTTGTACATGTTTTACAACCATCGTGCTTATACTCTTTTTTACTTTTTTATTCTGCTATTTTATTCCAAAATAAACTAACACATTTGCGTCATGTCGTTCAAAGTAATCTTGTGTTAGTTTACGTCATCATCATCATCAGTATCAAGGATTAGACCTGCTGGTCTGTTCCGATCTCATGTTAGAATTGGTCTATCCATCTTTTACTGGGTCTTTCAACATTTTTTCGTCCTAGTGGTTTGCAGATTCTTCATTACAAACCACTAGGACGAAGAAATGTTGGAAGACCCAGTAAAAGCTGGATAGACATGAGTTCGGAACAGCAGGTCTAATCCTTGTTGCCGACGATGATGATGATGATGATGTAAATTAACATAAGATTACTTTGAATAAGTGTGGAAAAAACATACAACGGGTGAAAATTGAGATTGATGGAAAAATTCTAGAACAATTTTTCCCCAGTCGTTCAGATTTATCCTTACTTAGGAAGCTGTATTTTGCCAGAGATTATGAGTGACATTGATTAAAAATTACAAAAATATAATAAAATGAATGGGGTAATACGAAGACATTTGGTAAACAGATGAGGACAGAGACAAAACTAAGATTACATAACGTACACATCAAAAGCTGCTCTAAAATACGGAAGTGAAATTTGGATTTTAAATAAAAGAAACTCTCATAAACTTCAAGTAAGCCAAATGCGCTTCTTACGATCATTGTTAGGAGTTAATAGACTGGATCACCAAAGAACACTATTATCAGAGGAAACTTGGAGTAGCAAGTTTAAATGAAGATATCCAAAAATACCAACAAGAATGGAAAAATCATCTGAGAAGAATGGCAAGAAATAGACTTCCAAAATTGGCATTCCAATATACCCCAACTGGACATAGGGACCAAGGAAGACCAAAACATCGGTGGAAAGATCAAGACCATCTTCGCTAGGTTTACCGTACAGGCCACATGGCCTAAAACGAATTTGTTCATGATGATGATGATACTTTGAATAATGTGGCGCAAATTTCCAAATTTGAAAATAGTCTTTCTCTCTCTTAAAAAGTTTATTTGATGATCGGTTAATTAAAAATATATGTCTGACTGATCTCTAACTTATCTCCATGTATTACTTGATATTCATAGCCCTCATATGCATATGTAATGATATGTATTATCTTTGGTAGTATGTCATATACACGCTCTCAAGTTTGCCGCATGGACCTTCTCAAAATCTATAAATGTGGCATTAGTGTATTTTGCCATTCAGATGATTGTTCGAGAATTAATCTAAATGTATTCATTAAATCGATACAGTTTCGTTGTTTCCGAAAATCAGCTTCATCTTTCCTTGTTTTCGCTTCCATTGGTCATTTCATTTCGTTAAAAAATTAATATCGAAAGAACTTCGATTAGTACTGAAAATTGAATGATGCCCCTCCAGTAAATACAAAGTTGAATATATATATATGTAAAAGTTTCGTGTCACGTTGTTTGTCCGCGATGGAATCCTAAACTACTGAACCGATTTTAATAAAATTTTGCACATTGTGTGCAGTTTGATCCAACTTGAGATATAGGGTAGTTTATAACTAAATTTATAGTCGCATTATTTTGTTATTGCAAATTATTTGTTTATTATTTAACAAAGAGTTATAATTATCTGTGAGTTCCATACGATTCTAACAGATGGCGGTGTAAGGTACAGCTCTGTGTGTTTGCGTGGGGAAGTGTGGAGAGTGGAGGAGGTACACTTCTCTGCTTCGCATAGTACTAACAGCTGAGTCAGCAAATTCCTTTCAGACACACGGAGCTGGGTCCCGAGCTATAATTTGGTAAGGTAATTGGTTTATTATTTAACAAAGAGAGATCCAGATGGCTGTGCTTTTTGTTGCAACCGCGAATTTCAGTTGAATTACAAATATTGATTATTTCATAATTTAAGTGTGTTATGTGTTTATTTTATATTCAATATTATTAATTTCGTGTGTAAGTATTAGTTTTAAGTAATAGAGCTGAAAGACAGCAACTTAATTAAAATTTTTAACGTATACCTTAGCCATAGCAACGCGTGGCCGGGACTTCTAGTATGTATATATATATATATATATCATAATCTCGATCTAAGGGCAATAATTTTTCTAAAGACTTTGCATTGAGCACATTTCTATTCATAAACTAATTCCTTGATCAATGATTTTGCTATAATTAAAATACTACTATTGCTGTGGCTACTACAGCAACAAATGCATTCTTGTTAATAAACAATCATAATGTAACGTAAAATAATGCTAAGTTGTAATGTTTCTACAAATACTTTGGACTGCATTAGTACGAAGTAAATGCCATATGGAAGGACATTGATGTTTATATGTCAAGATCTCAGGTTCATGATACCTTTTTGTTTCTCTTCTTTACAAGGTATACTATAATGTATTAATACAAGAAGAAAAGGCTATTACAAGTAGGCCTATCATTAGCTGAATTGTTAAAAAAACCTAATATTTACATTACCTGTTTCATTAAAGAATGATCCATCCATAGTAATTCTGCCCGAAGGGCAGGTCCTTCACTGCAATCATAGCATTTTCATGCTATGCTTGCAGCTTTACTAGGGAATTGTAGGTGTGGTAGCTTCCCGTTGCTTTCCACACCGGTGAAGGATGATGATGACGATGGTGATGTTAATGATAAGGATGATGATGATTGATGATGGCCATATGATTTCTGGGACCGTTTGGGCCTTAACGTTTTCCTGACATTTGTCTTACAGGTGAGGAAAAACCCCGATGAAAACCTCACCCAGAAAAACTGCCCCGACCGGGGATCGAACCCGGGCCCGCTGCGTGACAAGGCAGCACGCTACCTCGAGATCACAGCGGTGGACAAAGAATGATAACAAAATAAAAATGAAAATTTAACAAGGTTCTTCCTTACAACCTTCGAATCATTAATCCAGCGTTTTACTGCTGTTCATGAAAGGTAGGTGTCAAAGACCGGAAAATACTTCAACTGTGAATTTATAAGCGCATGCATGCATTTCGTGCTCAAAGTGGAACTTAGAATATATTCACAGTTAAAAAGTGCAGACACTTTTATGTTTAATCGAGTTGGTGTTTACTTGATGAAAATCCATATTTATTAATTGAATAAAAATAAAACGTAGTTTTGTTTGATTTTCATATTTAGTGAAAATATGAAAATCAAATATAACTACGTTTTATTTTTATGTTTGATAGTAGTACTTCGTGAGCAGCCCATTCGGTTCATTCATTACGTTTTGTGTGTTCACTAACAGCTGAACCACGGGAATGTGTAGGGAATGAACACTATGCTTATGTCCACGACAGTAGCTAAGTTTTTTTTTATATTAGAGAAATTAAATAGGCTCCTCCGTGCGATTAACAGCAATCTTTCTGCAAAACAACAAAATTAAATTGGATGGACATATGAAAAGCAAGATGTAAGACAAATTTATGAATGTAATCCAGCAGAAATAAGGATGAGAGGAATAGCAAATCTAACATGGACAAAAGTTGTAGTTAGAGTAATGGAAGAAAGAGGCTTGGAGGAAGGCTCATTAAAAATAGAGAGGAATGAAGATTGACTATAAATTCGTGAAATGGACATACGAAGTTGTCAAAGAAATTGTAAAATCTGGGAATAAATACATAAGTAAATAAACATAATTTATTGTCTCGCAGAACACTAATCTCATATTGAAGTTTCCTGAAAATAAAATGTCGTAGACGATGATACTTTAAAATTTGAGGATTAATATTGCTCCTCCTACTTTAATGTTTTTATAGTGAATTGCCAGATACATGAATAGATACATGCGGGTAAAAAAGAGGCCAATGTTGGGATCAAACCTGAGATTAAGAAATTATTTAGGAGATACTGTACAAAAATAAGATATTTTTACATAATAGTTTTTCTTGATAGAACAAGGAATTCTCTTCCACCCTATATCAGAGATTGCCGAACATCTTTTAGAAATAAAATGGAAAAAGAATAAATAAATTAACAGAAACATCTCACTAATAGTATTTTTAAACAGTTAATTTATCTTTCCTTTATTTAATAATACAATATCAAGATTAATCACAATTTCTACCTACTGTCTTACATAGGCCAATATATAAGCGATAGATTAACCTGTTACAGTTTATTACTTTTTTTTCATATAAAGTATATTTGAGGTGTTCTTGATTTGTGTACGTATTCTTTTATTTATTAGTTTTAATTTTAATTGTCATTAACTTTATTGTATTATTAGATCTTGTTTTATTATTGTTCAGTTAATGTTTTAGGTATATGATCCATCCATCCATACTTATTCTGCCCTAGGGCAGGTCTTTCACTACAATCTTAACATTTTCATGCTAGGCTTTGCAGCTTTACTAGGAAATTATTATTTTTTTTGCAAATGCCCCAGGTTGTCTTTCAACATTCGGGTGTTCTCACCTGGCATGGCGTACTTGTATATCACTTCTGAGGTTGGGGCGCCTGGAAGACGGGGTTACGTTGCCCCGATGATATGATGGGTGATGATGATAGTGGTGCGCTAGGAGAGTCCCTAATCCTAAGCTTAATCTAAGATGAATATGAATGATGATGATTGCGATGGCCATATGATTTCGGGGACCGTTTGAGCCTTAAAGTTTTCCTAACATTTGTCTTACAGGTGAGGAAAAACCCCGATAAAAACCTCACCCAGAAAAAATGTCCCAACCGGGGATCGAACCTGGGCCCGCTGCGTGACCAGGCAGCACGCTACCTCGAGACCACAGCAATGGACTTACTAGGAAATTATAGGTGTGGTAGCTTCCCGTTGCTTTCCACTAGTATATGATATTCTGATTTTTGTATTTGAATGTAACATGTGTTAGTCTTCGTAAAAAGAAGGCCACGTGGCCTTAACTCCACCAAGCTAAATAAATAAAAAAATTAATAAAATAAAATCCATATTTCCTAAATATTGATTTTGTATATTTCACTACGTACGTTTTAGCATGTTGGAACAACCTGTGGTTGAAATTGTCTTGAGTTGGTACACTATGGTTGGAAATTTCTACAGTCACATTATACTCGGGATGTTTGAAGCTTCGCTACTATCTTTTACTTTTGAAATATATTCACTTATCTTGTTTTAATTGAAACTACCGTTGTTATATTCGCCATTGAGTATTTCTATTTCGTTAGAGTTTTCCTCTTTTGTTTCTGTCAGCTTGCAAACAACAAAGGCATACAGATCTCAACTCCACAACATGATTTCACTGGTTGAGCATTTATTTTACTTCGAGATACTTTCTGGGACTCCTGGGGAGGCTTGAAACACCAGATAAGAACGAAGCCGCAGGATGCTCACTTATGAATAGGAATGGTAGTTTTACCACAGCCTGGTTCACGGTCTCTGAGGAATCTAATACAACTTCTCTCTCTTCCACGTTTTTACTATAGTATATCCAAAATATGACCGAGTTAAAAAAAATAGGTATCACCCCGCGTATTATTTGTAACTGTTGGTATCCCTGGGTACAGGAAAAGAACCAGATGAGTAACGTTTTCCTTGAAACCTAGGAAACATAGTTTTATTTGTACAATATATATATTTCCTCCTAACAGAATGCAAAATTTGGAGGTAATTAAACCCGTGACTAAACTATATATTTTACTGTTTCATACTTCTAAATAATAGTATTTTTCATGGAGATTGTAATTCAACCTCAAACTCCATTCCGACAAAGAAAAGTATCTTATCTCGTTCTTTCCCTATACCCTTCATTCGTTAATGTTCATATTTTTGTTGGCATTAACTTTATTATCCCCAACTCATTTCAAAAAAGTTAAACTGAAAATATAAACTATTATTCTACCAGTTATATTATATGGATGCGAAACATGGACACTTACTTTAAGCGACGAAAGGGGATTACGAGTATTTAGGAATAAAGTTCTTAGGAACATTTTTGGACCAAAGAGAGATGAACAGACAGGTGAATGGATAAGACTGCATACCAATTAATTATGTGCTCTTTATAGGAAGCCAGATATGATGAGAACAGTTAAGTCTCGTAGACTGCGATGGGCAAGACATGTGGCACGAATGGGGAATGAAAGACTTGCATGGAAGCTTCTTGTAGGAAAACCAGAGAGAAAACGCCCAGTTGGTAGAACAAGAATGAGATGGGAGAATAACATTAACTATGATTTGAGGGAAGTAGATTATACAGAGTCCCGCGCCGTAGCCGAGCGGTTAAGGTAGGAAGCCTTGGCGCAGAGCTACGGGACTTGCGCTGGTTCGAGTCTCCATGGGGGAAGAAATTTTCTCATGGTATTTCGGCCAGTATGGGACCGGTGCCCACCCAGCATCGTGAGGCAATTGGGTAGCTACAATAAGTAGCGGCTCCAGGTTGAGGAACCAGCTATAACGGCTGGGGGACTCGACATGCTAACCACATGTCACCCCTACACTGGCTGTTGATCATCTACCTCTGTGATTGACACATGTGGATGTGAAGGGCCGGCAGCCGGCTGGTAAAAGGGCAACCGCTGAAAAGTGGAAAGACCCTCAATCGGAGATTATACAGGAGATGATTAGAAATCATTGGTCCAGGATAGGGATGTATGGAGAGCTTATGTCCGCGCGGCCATGAATCTACGGGTTCGATAGTGCCAGTGAGTAAGTTAGTTATCAACTTTTATTATAATAAAGCATAAAGCTATACATTTTATTTCCTTTGTATGTGATTACGTTTGTACACACGAATGATAAATTAAACTTTATGGGCTCTATCTTCCCTTCTTAAATATTGATAAGTTGTGTTTTCGGTGAACATTTACTTCAAGAATGGATCCTACGTTGATTAGAGCATATTAGTATAACGGTAATTTATTCTGTAAAAGTGAAAATGTTTCTTCAAAGAAATAAATTGAATAACCCATATTTACACACAATTTAACAAGTTTTTTTGTTTTAACTCCGAAAATGCTTCTGGAGTTGTGGTAGAATATTTGTTTTCACGTACGAAATTCTTTACGTATTTATTTGTAGTTCTTTATTCAGACTAGGGAGGAGAGAATGCCCTGAGCTATCCCATTATAATGGAGATGAGAGGAATTTAGTCTACTCTATGGTGATATGTAAGTTGTAAGTAATCACAAATAGGAATGAGATGCACAAGGAAATTAAACATAGCCTCAATTCTGGAAATGCGTGCTATTATGCATTGCAGAGACTCTTGATGTCCCAACTCCTTTCAAAAAACGTTAAACTGAAAATTTATAAAACTATTATTCTACCAGTTATACTATATGGGTGCGAAACATGGACTCTTACTTTAAGGGAGGAAAGGAGAATACAAGTATTTGAGAATAAAATACTTAGGACAATTTTTGGACTAAAGAGGGATGAACAGACAGGTGAATGGAGAAGACTACATAACAATGAACTACATGGTCTTCATAGGAAGCCAGATATAATAAGAACAGTTAAGTCTCGTAGACTGCGATGGGCAGGTGCACATATGGGGAATGAAAAACTTGCATGGAAGCTTCTTGTAGGAAAGCCAGAGGGAAAACGCCCAGTTGGTAGACCAAGAATGAGGTGGGAGAATAACATTAACTATGATTTGAGGGAAGTAGATTATACAGGGAATGATTGGAAAGCATTAGCTCAGGATAGGGATGTATGGAGAGCTTATATCCGTGCGACCATGAACCTAGGGGTTCGATAGTGCCAATACGTAAGTACATACATACATACATACATACATACATAAGGACTTTATTAAACTAAAAGTAAGATACATACAATGTTATTTACAAATATGGATCGCACGGGCAGTAAGCCGTAGGTCTACGTGCTGTTGACAGTTCGTTACAATAAGTTGATGTTTAAAAACAAAACAAAAACACAATAATATTACAATTAGATATCAATACAATTACATTATACATTAACTTAGTTATGTATAATTATTAAAAATTAATGGCATTGCAATTTGCTAACATATTTATTTATTCCTGAATAAGTGTTGTTGTTATTTTCCGCGTTTAAGTAAGTAGTGTTCTGGGTCGGACACAACAGGTACTGCTACCGTGACCCATATCGCCACTTTTGTGTCGGGCCCGTGGCCGCGAGGAGCACTACAAAGCCTCCCATATATCCCTTCTGCCCTTTTTATTGCTCAGGCTCGGAATTATGAGTAGAACGTTTGTGGGCTCTACTAAATCCCCGCTACCATATATTTTCAAACCCCTGGATTGCCAAATAAACTATTTTTCCTAACGAGAGATAAGATGAAGCGTGATACGAAATGAATTAACGAGAAGGGGAAGGGAGGGGGAATAGCGAGTGTTGGTGGGATGAAAATCGGAAATCGGGGAGAATCCCGAGAAAACCCCAAAAATAAATTGATTAACCCACTTACATGCATGTAGGGCTAGGTATAAATTGGGGCAATTTAATAGATGTATCCCGGACACAGTGATTGTTACTTAGACAACTAGACTAAAAAAATGTTTTTGTAACGGGACAGTCAATTACTAACACGGCCGTAGTTCATTTTCCAAGTTTTTGCCTACAATATTTTATCTACGTCCGTATATGTAATGAAATTTATGTGTAAAATGAAGGAAATTTTTTGTTGTAAATAGCAGTTTATTGGACTCGGTCAAACCTTTTATATTATTGATTTATCGAACGCTATATCTAATTTGTTTCATATTCTAACTCGTAAGTTCAGGTAAATAAATGAAAATAGAAAAATAGCACATTGCTGCAGGACAGTCTTTTACGTTTTATGCTTGTTTTGTATTTCATAGAAATATAATAATCATTTTTTTAGATTAACTATTCGTACAATTTCATAACATCAGTAGATAAATATTATACTACGATGCGAAGTTGGGTAGTATTTTTTACAGTATCCAGGAAAATGTTTAAAACTGAACGTTAGCGAGGTTTTTAATTTCCGAGATTCTATAAAAACACTTCACAAACGTGCGTTGTACATTATTTTTTTTTGCGCGATGGTGTTTTCAAAATAATAAATAATAGTAAAATAACAACATCTGTGTTGGAAATATTTTGCTTTCATTATAAACAATTGACTAACGTAAACAGTATAGGCAATGTTTATTAGTTGAAACAACAGGAGGCCTTGAGAACGATTATTAATAACATGGCCGCAAGTGCGTATTTATTATGTTATATTGTTTCAAATAAAGTTCAGTTCGTTTACAATGTAGTGATTTGTTTCGTATAATTTATATTAACACTGCCTTTTGGATATTTGTTGTATGTACATTGCATGTAGTACACATGCTGGGCAGTGGTTTTACTTCCCACACGCGTTGTAATATGTAATATTACAGTATAGTTATTTTATTATAGTAGGCCTATAGTTATTTAGGTTGGTAACCCCGACATGTAGGAAGTTGAACTTTCAATCATGGTCGCCATTGCTGTAAGTACGACAAAACGCACTGTCGCGCAAAAAAATTAAATGAACTACTAGCATTAGTGTCGTTATAGTCTACTTTTTTTTATAATATCGTAATTAAAACAAATAGACCTATACTGAGAGGAACAGAATTCTGCCGACAAACTTTCATAGCCCCTCAGGGGTCCTCATCTAGGGGTTATGTGGATGGCGACCACAAGGTGCCCAAGCTGAGCAAAACATTTCTTCCACTTACTTGTGTTTTGCACTCTTTTAACTTTACTATCTAACCTATCTTGGTTAACTCTTTGTTTTTTTCGACCCCGACGCTATTAGGGCATCCGAGGGCTAGGGAGTATTTCCTTTCTTCCATTTCTTCTTTCCTTTATTTTCTTTTCTTCTCCAGAAATGCCTGACCAGAGGCTATAAGATGGCAGCCCCATCACTGGTCTTGCCTTCCTTTGGCCAGCAACCAATCGAAGGGACTATTATTATGCTTTCAAGTCCTATACGAGAATTTCCCGGAAGTATCAAACTAATGACGACCAAAGCATGAACTGTTTATAATTATATACCAAGAGGACGAAGATCACTGGGCCGTCCTATGAAACGCTGGAGGGAAAATTTTCTATAGGATCGTAACAGGCCTTGGCCTAATACTTGGAAGGAAGAAGAAGAAGAAGAAGAAGAACTTTCATAGTTTTTTCAGAGCGCAAGATCCCCATATATGTAATATATCCATAAGAAAGGTTATAGAAATGCAAGTATTCTGATGTGAGTGACTCTTGACAGATATTTTGGATTAAATAACTGTATTTTTTTTAATTAAGAGTTTATTCGAAATATGTTTGAACCTGAGAGCCTATGTTTACTATACTGACGATTTTGAGTTCAGTTTTATTTTGCTTTTCTTATTATGAGGACACGCGTATGTTCTTTTTATTTATATTTTCTGTGATGTCTTCTTGAGAAGCAATTCCAGTTCACCACACTCGCAACCTGACGGTAGGGTGCTGTCATTAACTCCATTTCATCACACTGTGAAAGTACATCTTACAAGCGACGATCCATTAAGTGCCTTACATCCCTTCCAGCAGATCTAAATAATAAACCCTCCATATCTTCTGAATTAATCATTTTACTCCATGTTCATATTGAACATCATCATCATCATCATAGTACATTCACGAATTTAGGCCATTTGTTGACCTGTTTCGGCCTCAAGAGAAACACCATCCAGAAGTCTTTTGAGTGGACGTCCTGGTCTTCTTCTTCCTGCAGGTTGATATCTTAACATTAGTTTGGGTATTCTGTGATCTTCCATTCGATGAACATGTTGTATCCATCTTGACTTATAATCAGAAATTTTGTTTTCTAAAGATTCCATGTGTAATTCTTCTAAGATGTCTTCATTTTTTTTGTGATCTAGTAGTGTGTATCCTGCAGTCCTCCGAAGGTATCTCATTTCAGCAGATCTAAGTCTCTATATATCCTTCTGTTTCAACGCCCATACTTCGCTACCATACAAAAGAGTTGGAAGAGCCAGTGTTTTATACACTTTTAGTTTTTATTGCTTTTGGACTAACTGTGGCTTGAAGATAGAATTTATTAACCGTAAAATTCTTTAAAAAATTAGATATTTTTGCATTTACATCCTTTTCTTCTTCATATGAGATATTGCATCCTAGATATGTAAAATTATTCGCCTGCTCCAAAATTTTATTGTCCAGTACAATTTTACTTTCTGACAGGATCTATACCTTGAAATGCCATAATTTTCGTTTTCTCTGTAGATATCTTCAATCCAATTTCTTTTGTAATTTTGTTAAGTTCATACAGACCTTTCTGCAGATTATCTTCTGAATTTGCTATTATTATTATTTGGCCATCTGCAAACAGTAGGGTATTCAATTTTGTATTTTCTGATATTCTTATTCCAAATTTATATTTCTTGTTCCAGCAACATATTACTTCGTTGATATAAATCGCAAAGAGCGTTGGGGATAGGGGGCAGCCTTGTCTCACACCACGATTTATAATTCCTTCTTCAGAAAATCTGTTATTTAATTTAATCTTTATGGTGTTGTCTTTGTAAATATTTTGTATGTTCCGCAGAATTACATTTGGTATATTTCTGTCTTCCAATATATTGAAGAGTTTTGATCTCTTGACTGTGTCGGAAGCTTTTTCAAAATCTATGAAAGAAAAATGTGTTTCTAAGTTGAATTCTCTTCTTTTTTCAAGCAATAGTTTAACAGAAAATATTGAACCAATACAAGGTCGTCCTTTCCTAAATCCATTTTGACATACCATAAGGAATTTTTCGCTGAAACTTTTCAATTTTCCATTTAAAATGTCTGCATAAATTTTGTAGCATGTGTTTAACAAACTGATTCCCCTATAGTTGTACATTTTTCTCTTGTCTCCTTTCTTGAACAGGGGTATAACAATGCTTGTCTTCCATTCTTGTGGTATATCTGCATTTTTGAATACATTGTTAAAGAAGGACAACAGTCTTTCATGGAACTGTTTGCCTGCATATTTGTACAATTCAGAATTCAAGCCATCTGTGCCAGTTGCCTTCCCATTTTTTAATTTCTTTAAACTATTGTTCAATTCTTCCAATGATATTATGGAATCTGTCTCATTATTATTTCGGAAAATTGTATCTTCATAGCTATTGTCAGTCCAAAGACTTTTATAATAACCTAACATATCGCTCATTTGCTGCAACAACGTCATAACTCAAAAATTGTCTATTTTGAGTTCTTGGTACTACATGAAAGACAAAACTCAGTTCTATATTCAGGAAGAACGACATAAGCTATTGTATAGAATGAGTTGGTATAGTAATTTGATATTTATGACAAATACAGGCAAAGGTAGGCTATATGTATTTCAAACCTTTAAATGCTTCTCCTGAAAAACTATGTTTTTGAGTTATGACGTTGCAGCAAATGAGCGATATATATCATGTCACATCTTGTATCTATGTTAAAATTATAATTCATGTTATATGTATATTATTTACTGTCTCAGTAATTATATCTCTAATATATTTAGTTGTGTATTCTACCAATAAAAATATTTTCTGCATCCTATTCACATAAAATAACTGTAGATCTCAAGAAGCAAAATAAAATGTATCATTTTTCTAAATGAATAGGTTTAAATCTAGCGAACAATTAGTAAAAGGTAGACCTGTATTTTAGCAAAGTTAATTTTATCCGTGTCTTTCTCATTTATTTCAATCTTCGTCATATTAATATTTTTAGCATTTACCACCATTTTGTTATTATTTTAATTTTTAATTGTTTTATCTCCTAGTGTGAAAATATTGCTTTTTTAAACTATTTGCATCGGGCTTTATTTTAATTCAACGACATTTCAGTTTCTTGCCCAACTCTTCATAGTCAAGGTTATTTCCTCTTGTTCCAGTACCTTTTTTACAAGCGCTATATAACTTCAATTGGTGATTATCTCGGACTTTAGAATAATGGATTTCCGTAATTTCGTATTCATATTAATACTCAACTAGTTTTAGTTTTTTTTTCAAGTTTTTAGATATTTTATTATTTCATCCTCCCATCTGTTCTTCCTATGGATCTTGGCTTATATTTATGTAATTTCTTTACTAGGTCCTCGTCTTATATTCCCCCAATACACTGAGAGTTGCAATTCAATCCATTTTTGAACTGTTTCAACTTATCTACACAGTCCAATTTTAGCTTTTGCTTATTTATTTGCACCTAGTCAAGTAGTTATATGTTTAAACTTATATCTGAATATTTAATTTCATATTTTTTTAGCCTTTTAATCATCTTCCTCTATCTTATATTAAATGATGTTGCTTTTATTCCAAATATACTATGGACCTTATTCCAAATAATAATTCATAAATTACCTAGCTAGTTGGCTCAAGAGGATGCATTTGAGACTCGAAATCGGGAAAACTCGAGTTCTAATCCAGATCCCACCATTTTGATTGCGGTTTTTTTTCCCCCTAATTTTCCTCTGTCGTCGAAGAAAGTTCCATGAAGTTAAATAAATATAAAAGAAATGAATGTTAACTTCAAATAAAAAATAAAGAATCTACGTCAGAGATTAAATTTCATTAGCATGAACTATTTCATCATATTCACCAATTTATACCATTAAATATAAGTGAATAATGACAAATAGACCTTATATGACCATATATGATAAACAAAAGCGTCTTTAATTAAAACATATTGAAATCAGTATAAAACAATTGTATCAATACTATATAAAACTATCAAAGTTTTATTTGATTTTCATTAATATTTATTTTATTTATGATTCATAACAACTGTTTAAATGCAATGTATCTGCATGATGAATGTCATAAATATAAATATATTTTCTATTTATGTGTATATACTGTGTGTATAGTATGTGTATATATGTGTATAGTATTTTAGGGTTAAAACTCTCTGGACTTTTGTGAAATAAAATATTTCCTGTACAATGAATGGATGAACGTTTACTTAAAACCATTTAAAAGGGCCTTCATTGAGCTTCAAGAAAAGGTCATCCCCATATATATATATATATATATATATATATATATATATATATATATAATATTGATTTGGGGGTGACATTTTCTTGAAGCTCAATGAAATGAAGGCCTTTTTCAATGGTTTTAAGTAAAAGTTCATCCATTCATTGCAGAGGACATATTTTATTTCAACGAACAGTCCAAAAATTTATAACCCTTTAGGATTATAACTTGTTGGATTTTTGTGAAATAAAATATTTCCTGTGCAATGAATGGGTAAACCACTGAAAAAGGCATTCATTTCACTAAGCTTCAAGAAAAGGTCACCCCAAATATATCAATCTTTAATATTTATTTGGGGGTGACTTTATCTTGATGCTCAGAGAAATGAATGCCTTTTTCAGTGGTTCGCCCATTCATTGCACAGGAAATATTTTATTTCAACAAACAGTCCAAAAAGTTATAACCCTAATAATATACATACATACATAGAAAATGTATTTATATTTATGACATCCATGTGATGGAGATATAGTGTATTGAACCAGCTGTTATGAATGTTAAATGACATTGATATTTAAGAAAATCATATAAAACTTTGATACTTTATTTAATGAATGCAATGGATTTTCATCAAGTACACACCAAATCATTTATAACAATTGTATGACCAGTTGTTGAGGAACTTGAAGACTGCAGGCACCCAACAAGTAGGCCAACATTGCCGTACAAACCACATGACTCTCACAACTTGGCCAATCATAGTTAGTTGTTTAACGAATAAGGTTTCGCAATTCGGGTAACAATGGAAACTGTAGAACTAGAATTCTCACTTAGTCCCAATATTGAATGGGAAGTAGTTGAAAGAACTTTAACCAATTTTATGTAAGGAGTTTCTCAGTACAGCGCCCTCGGGTGTAAACGTTAAAAAGTGTTAGCAACAAATGGGAGGGAATGCGGTAAGGAACAAGTTTGTTGAAGATACAAGTTACAACTAGAAACTAGATACAAGGTGTACTTTAATCCATGAATTTATTATGGACTGGGAAACCAGCTGCGAGTTACAAAGCGACTGTAAATTTCCTCTCTATTACTTACAGCTTCCTCCAGTTCTGAATCTATACAAGATCATTTTCATGTTATCCTATCCTTACTACTATAAAACACCGAAGCAATTTTTTAATGAATGCAGAATACCGGCTGAAGTTTCCATTATGCGCAGTGATTTTAAAATACCTCTTTTAATTCCTTCATAAATCCTGTCAAATTGTATTCTTAGGGTTTTATTTTTCAAATTATTTCCCACCATTTACAACGATTTTACATTTTTTTCTAATGATTTCAATGTTTCTATGATAAAATAAAATTAAAATATACCTTCTTAGATCAGAGCTATGGTCCTCAACTTACAAAATGTGTACGCTTTTTATCTGACGGCCTTTCAGAATCTCTATTCCATCTTCAGTAGGTCTTTCTTCGCTACATTGCTTGATTTTCTCGGTGCTGGTCCTAATGTAGTGTTGTACGTGAGAACACCAAGTAATGTAGCGAAGAAAGACCTGCTCAAGATGGAATAGAGACACTAAAAGGCCTTCATACAAAAAGCATACATATTTTATAAGTTGAGGACGACGGGTCTGACTTAAGAAATGAGCCAAATATTTTAAAACTTTTAGATAAAATAAAAGAATCTAGAAAAAACTGAAAGGAACATGTTCAAAGAATGAAAGATGAACGCATACCAAAAATAATACTTAATTACAAACCAAAATGAGGCACAAATGTTGGTAGACCGAAAAAGAGATAATTCAACGTTTCGAATGAGAATCTACGAGACCGAAACAAGAAAGATTGGCTTAATCCGTGATTCTTGATGATGATGATGATGATAAAAATAATTACTAAGAGAATAATATTAGTGAGATACAGAATACAAATTAGTTTACTGAATAATTCAGTTTGCTTTTTAACATGTTACAAGTGAAACTTTAAGTATGAACATATGAAATATGAATTAGTTATATGCTTAAAGTTTTTTTGTCACATCTTTACAATATATTCAAATCTCAATCTACTCATAAATCTTAAGAATGTTATATTTAGTGTAAAGACTAGCTTAATACGTGGGATTAATTTATTGAAGAAACTCATCATCACCGTTTTCAAGGATTCGATCTGTTGGTCTCTTTCGACTCAAACTTCCACTCACCATCTCTTCAAAGGACGGCCCTATATTTCTTGTCCCTCTCGGATTATCATATAAACCAGTTCTTGCTATCCTAGTGTTTGACAATTGGTATCTCCTATTTATTCTATATTTTCTAATAATGTTGTAATTGGTTCTATGTTTAATTCCTCCCTAATATCTGCACTTCTTTTGTGATCTAATAATGTATTTCCAGTTACAAAGCGGAGAAATTTCGTTTCTGAAAGCTTGATTTCGAACTCAAAAGATATATTGAGTCCCATAGTATTTTGAAATAAAATTACAAAATTTATTCCGATAACTGAAATGATTTCAATGAGATATCTAATTATTTTATATTCTATTTTTCGTAAAATTTGACTGGTTTTCTTTATATTTAAATTACTAAACTAATCGTATCGTATCTTTGGGAGTAGATAAAACATAATAGCATTTTATAGTTGTGTGTATTAAATATTGTTTTTGCGCGATAGTGCGTTTTGCCGTACTTACAGCAATGGCGATCATGATTAAAAGTTCAACTTCCTACACTTCGGAATTGCCATCCTAAATAACTATACTGTAATATTACATTTACATCCACATGCGGGAAGTAAAACCATTGCCCTCTATGTATACTACATACAATGTATATACAAAAAATATACAAAAGGTAGTGTTAATATACATTATACGAAACAAATTACTTCATTTTAAATGAACTGAACTTTATTTGAAACAGTATTGAACAATAAATAGGCCTACGTATTTGCGGCCATTTTATCAATAATAATGGTCTCAAGGCCTCCTGTACTTTCAACTAATAAACATTGCAATACTGTTAACGTTACTCATTTGTTTATAATGAACGCACATATGTCCAACAAAGATGTTATTTTACTACTATTTATTGTTTTGAAAACGCAATCGCAACCTGCTCGAGGTAGACCTGCTAATCCGAGTAACCCAAATCAAGGTTGTGGTATAGAATCTGCAGATCTACTCCATAAAAGAAAAGAAATTTAACAAGATACAGTGGAAAGAACATGTAGAAAGAATGGAAGAAAGTAGATTACCAAATAAAATCTTCCATTATTTTCCAAGAGGAAGAAGAGATGTCGGACGTCCTCGGAAGAGATGGTCGCAGATATATTAGTGAAGACGGAACAGGCAACTCTTGCCTAAACCAGGAAGTGAAGAAGAAAACACCATCGCGCAAAAAATAATGTATAACTCACGTTTGGGAGATGTTTTACAGAATCTCGGAAATTAAAAACTCGCTATGACTCGGTTTTAAACATTTTTCTCGGTTCTGTAAATACCACTTCCCAACCTTGCATCATCCATCCATAGTAATTCTGCCCGAAGGCAGGTCCTTCACTGCAATCATAGCATTCTCATGCTATGCTTGCAGCTTTACTAGGGAATTGTGTAGGTGTGGAAGCTTCCCGTTGCTTTCCACACCGGTAAAGGATGATGGTGATGATGATAATAAGGATGATGATGAAGATGATGGCCATATGATTTCGGGGACCGTTTGGGCCTTAACGTTTTCCTGACATTTGACTTACAGGTGAGGAAAAACCCCGTTAAAACCTAACCCAGAAAAACTGCCCCGACCGGGGATCGAACCCGGGCCCGCTGCGGGACAAGGCAGCACGCTACCTCGAGACGACAGCGGTGGACCCTTGCATCATAATGTACTATAATTGTTTATTTCGTCATTTTTGTATTGAATGCATAACTCATATATTAAGTCTTAAAATAAAGTATATTATCCACATACCATTAAAATTAAATTAGTTACTTAAATATAAGCGTGGTGTTCCTTAATACAGCAGATCGTTTTGCTCTTGCTAATTGTATGGAAATAAGTTAATTAATATTCATGTAACTTTTTTGTTTATGGAAATGCGATCTTTTTAAAAAAAATAAAATTTTGCTTCGCTCGACACAGTATAAAACTGTTAAATATAATATTAGTTAATTTATTAACGGAGGGAAATTTTTATTATAATATTCTTTTACACAAACTAAACACTCTAAAGAATTGAATGGCTTCTATCAGCATACGGAAGTTGATTACAGCTATTGATTACATAATGTACAGTTAAAAGGGTATTTTTTTTCGGTACTACCAACGTATTCATAAATTTAATGGGTTAGTTAATTGCATCCATGGAATAGCAAGGTTGTTCCATTAAATGTAAGCGCATAGTGTTAGCATTATATCCATACCTTAAATGAGAAACTTCGAATTTCATATCACTTGGGCAATTTATTTAAACAATAAGAACACATCTTAGTTGCAAATAATTGTTCTATACAGTATTGACACCTAAATGAGCAATTGCTCGTGCTCGGGTGCAGTTCAGTTACAGAAATAATATATATATATATATACGTCCACGCTGTGGTCTCGAGGTAGCGTGCTGCCTTGTCACGGGTTTGATCCCTGGTCGGGACACGCTACCTGGGTGTGGTTTCCTTCGGGGGTTCTCCTCACCTGTAAGACAAATGTCAGGAAGCTTAGGGTCCAACGGTCCCTGAAAATCATCCGGCCATCATCATCATCCTAATCATTATCATCCTAATCATTATCATCACCATCCTTCGCCGATGGAAAGCTACCACATATATAATTTACATAGTAAAGCTGCAAAGCATAGCAGGAAAATGCTATGATTGCAGTGAAAGACCTGCCCCCGGGCAGAATTACTACGGATGATTATATATATATATATATATATATGTCCACCGCTGTGGTCTCGAGGTAGCGTGTGCCTTGTCACGCAGCAGGCCCGAGTTCGATCCCCTATCGGGACAGTTTTTCTGGGTGAGGTTTTTATCGGGGTTTTTCCTCACTTGTAAGACAAATGTCAGGAAAACTTTAAGGCCCAAACGGTCCCCGAAATCATATGGCCATCATCATCATCCTTATCATTATCATCATCATCATCCTTCAACGGTGTGGAAAGCAACGGGAAGCTACCACACATACGATTGCCTAGTAAAGCTGCAAGCATAGCATGAAAATGCTATGATTGCAGTGAAGGACCTGCCTTCGGGCAGAATTACTATGGATATATATATATTATATATATATATGATAAGAAAAATAAATGATTGGACGGTTGAACCCGGACCTCTGGATCGATACCCCAGCGCTATCGATTATGTTATCAAGAAAATCTAGTACAAACATTTCCTTTTCTTATATATATTTTTTTCTCTATTAATATGAGATGTAGCGGGAACTCGGTCTCCACTACCACTAATACATATTAGAATATATACATTAGTTAAAGGAAGAGGGGAAATAAATTGAATCAAATTTTTCATTT
This sequence comes from Diploptera punctata, assembly GCA_030220185.1. NCBI lineage: Eukaryota > Metazoa > Arthropoda > Insecta > Blattodea > Blaberidae > Diploptera > Diploptera punctata. The sequence continues at coordinate 369,669 of JASPKZ010009834.1, read as the reverse complement.
AGCCCTCTATTATGCTGTTTGACAATATAATTATCACAATGATTTATTTATTTATTTATTTATTTATTTATTTATTTATTTATTTATTCTCACTGCTAGTTCGCTGTAGATAATTCCGTCCGGCATTATTCTCTTTAGGTTTTTTAGGGTTCTATATTTTTCAGTAGAATGAGGAGTTGGCTCATTGCTAGAACCCCCAACCTGGAGGACCAGATAATTTTTAATCAAGGTTGTCTTCCTCTAGCCTTTAGCGAATCAACACTGAACTACAAGGCAGTAGCTGTTAATTTTGGTTCGCCTCGGGTATTTAATTTCCCCGATACCATCCATATCTGCGAAGCATTCCCCTATCCACAACCTGAGGAGGCACCCGAAGGAGGACCAACAACCCCACACGAGATTTGAGGGATGAAGATGCTCTAGACAGGAACCTCTTGGCGACAAGTCACTTTGGGTTGAAGGAAAAACACTGTGTTGTGGAATATTCCTAATAAAAAAAATATTCTCAGGTTTCACAATGCATTGACATCTTCTTGTACCCATTTCAAGATTCTATAGTCAATCTCCATTCCTCTCTATTTTTCTAAGTCTTCCTCTAAGCCTCTTTCTTCCATTTTTGTTGTCTATTCCTTATGCCCGTATTAGTTTTAGTCTTCCCCTCTTCCTTATATATGTACGACTCCATTAATACATCATTTTCGTGTAGTCTGTCTTCCGTTATCCTTTCCACATGTCCGAGCCAAATTAATTATGTTGTTTTAAGTACGAGTATATACTATGGATCCTATCATTTTCATCTTGTATCTCACGGCGTTATTTCTAATTGTTTATCAACTCGAAAACATTTCTGATCGTAGCCAGGAATCCATTTGTATGTTTCCAACCGATAAAGCAATGCAGCACTTTCACTATCTGATGATGATCCATGTTTTAAAATATTTTACTCTACGGAAAACGTACAAAACTGTGAAGTGTAAGTTGAAATGTTGAAACGGTACATTTCTATTACTGAATACAAGCGCAGAAGCCGAAATATTAACTGCGAACAGAACTGCGACTACAGAACTCAATCGAATTCTCAATAATTGCATCTTGACACTTCTTACGGAGAAGTGTTGTGATGTACCAAGGCCATGTGCCAAGAAAGTTATCTGCCGTTTTTAACTGCAAGGTACAGAACTACAAGTCAGAATCCAGCAATGTCAATCCACTATACGGAGGATAGTCTCCCTGCATGAGTAAGAGCGGAATGAAATGAGGCAGCACACAGCTTGGACAGCAGGTAGTGAGGGTTATCCAATCCACCAATTCAGGTGTTGATTAAATGAGAGATTTGGTGTTGGATTTTAGTGCATTGCAGTTAAAAGACAGATCATTTTTGGACATGGTTTTTGTCCATCACAACGCTTCTCTGGGAGAAATTTCAGGGTAGATTTCGTCATGCAATGGTGTTTCCCTTGTCAGAAACACATTTTGAGAATGTTCATCACAACGCTTCTCTGGGAGAAATTTCAGGGTAGATTTCGTAATGCAATGGTGCTTCCCTTGTCAGAAACACAAAATTTTGGGAATGTGGGAAGAGGATAAATCCCAAGTCCTGGATTCTGACTCGTGTATTGTTATTTTCCATCTGTGGATTAACTGATTCTCGTATTTATTCCAAAAATTCCTGTTTTTATATAATCCCGACTGTCTTTAATCGGAGTTTAGTATTCCATGAGGGAAATCAGGAAATTCCAGCCTAAGTCGGGATGCCTGACAACCCTTATTTTTTTTCGAAAAATGGACGTTACACCAATGAAGTGCGTTGAGGCAGCAGTAATAACAGGATATGTGTTCGACAGTTTGGGTCAACCAACCAACTGTAAATAGTTGATGAGAATCGCAACAGCTGTAGACACACATCTGTTATTTAATTCAGTATAAATATATTTAGACATAGTTTATTCAATAGAACTCACATAATGTTTGCTTGGGTCTTCAGAAATACACAGTTCCACTCATTTGTTTCACAAATGGGAATGTTTCGTGGTTCATGTAGGCTTACTTTATTGACCTTTCTACAACTATAGTAATACATTATACTAAAAAGTTGATATTAATGGATAGTTAATGGCAAATGAGAAAAACTGAGGAAGTGGTTGAATTCAAATACCTAGGAACATTGATTTAGCTACAAATAGGAGTGAGATTAACAAAGAAATTAAACATAAGCTCAATTCTCGAAATACAGGCTATTATGTATTACAGGAACTCTTGTCCTCCCAACATTCTCACAAAACATATTAAACTGAAAACATATAAAACTGTTATTCTCCCAATAATATTATATGGATGTGAAACATTGACTCTTACTTTAAGGGAGGAGAGAAGATTACGAGGATTTCAAATAAGGTTCTTAGGGAAATTTTTGGACCAAAGAAAATTGAACAGTCAGGCGATTAGAGTAGATTATTTAAGAGTGAGTTACATGATAGAAAACCAGGTATAATAACAGCTTATTCCAGTAGACTGCGATGGGTACGACATGTGACTCGAATTAGGAATGAAAGAGGGGCATGGTAGCTTCTTATAGGAAAACCAGAGGAAAATGCTCAGTTGATAAGAATGAGGTGGGAGAATATTATTATTCCGTATAATTTGTAATAAAATAAAATATATAATTATATTTTTAGCTTAATATTAAGTTGCAGGCAAATTTTTCTAGGATTCATATATTTTATGTATTTCGGGTAAATGGCCGTGGTCTGGTTATATTAACACTCAACGTTTCGTCTACTACTGCGGTAGACGTCCTCAGGAGATCCTGCATGGTTTATGACCTCCTAACTCTTAAACTGTCGGCTGCAGACTGTTTAAGAGTTAGGAGGTCATAAACCACGCAGAATCTCCTGACGATGTCTACCGCAGTAGTAGACGAAACGTTGAGTGTTAATAAAACAAGACCACGGCCATTTAGCCGGAAAGACATAACATATATGAATCAAGACACCTGCCGTGAAAGTCTACAATTTTACATAAATGTTTCTACGTTAGAAATTATTTAATTAACTACTATCAGTTCATATACTTTAAAATACATACCCCTCGCTATGTCATACTAGATGTTGGCCCCACCTTGAATTCCAGCAGGCCAGCGGGGTTCTAAATTAAAAGTAGTAGTAGTAGTAGGACTTTATTAGACAAAAAGTAAGATTTTTTTATTATTGATTTCGTACATCTCAATAATGGATAAATCATATTTGAAGAGAAAAATTATACGCTCAGACCATAGCATTTGGTGGACGGGAATTACAATGTATATAGAGAAGGATTTGCGTTTAGATCGGTACTTGCTCAGGTAGCTCAGTTGGTAGAGCACTTGGTCTAGAGAACCAAGGGTCCCGGGTTCATGTCCCGGTCTGAGCGTATAATTTTTCTCTTCAAATATGATTTATCCATCATTGAGATGTACGAAATCAATAATAAAAACATGGAAAAAGCCGTACTGGCTGTAATGTATTATTCCCAAATATGTCTTCTTAATAAAGGAGCCGCTATTTGCAAGATAGAAGCATGGCTTCATAGCATTTGGTGGACGGGAATTACAATGTATATAGAGAAGGATTTGCGTTTAGATCGGTACTTGCTCAGGTAGCTCAGTTGGTAAAGCACTTGGTCTAGAGAACCAAGGGTCCCGGGTTCAAGTCCCGGTCTGAAGGTATAATTTTTCTCTTCAAATATGAAAAAGTAAGATATTTACAATATTATTTACAAATATGGGTCGCACGGGCAGTAAGCCGTACGTGCTGTTGACAGTCCGTTACAATAAAGTAATAATTGCTACTAATGTGAAGAAAAATAAACAACAACAAAAAAAGCAATAACATTACAATTACATAAAGAAAACGCAATAATATTACAATTAAATAATAACACAATAGCATTATACACTAAAAAACCATAACATTACAATTACATAAAGAAAACACAGTAATATTACAATTGAATAACAACACAATAGTATTATACATTAATTAATTTATATATAATTATTAAGAATTAATGTTATTGCATTTTTATAACATATATTTATTCATGAATGAGTGCTGTTCTTATTTCCGCGTTTTGTGCAGAAATTTACCCAAGTTTACCAATTTTCTGTCCACCTTGGGTTTGGGTACGTATATTACTTATCTAATATGTCCCGTGGTGACTTCTGTAGTGATTCTGATACAGTTCTAACCATAGAAACAGTCACTCAACTCTGTTAATATTTAATGTGTGATTTTAGAATTCCTGATCTCTGCATACAGACAACCCACACATGACCTTGATTGTAAGCCACATTGAGGTATAGGTCTGTCAAACAAAAACTGGGAGTAATTAATTGATTTTGCGTTTACTTGATTCTACTAAGTTTCTTAATTAAATAAAATAAAACTGTTAAAGTTTTCTACGATTTTCATATTTATTTCAATACAAATTGTTTACAGCTGCTTCAGTACTTCGTACCTTCTTCAGACGAATACAGGGTGTCCCATTCAAACCTCCCACATTTTAATTAATCATAACTAACAAAGTCTGCAGAATTATGAAATTAGGCCGGTATTAAACGAAACACAAACTCAAATAATTTCCATTCCACACATTGCCACACACTAAAACACCTCTATATGTGCACCATTAGTAGCTCGAACAATATAAAGTCTGTATTCGATTTCGTGCCACGTTCTGTCCAACATGCTCATTGGTACTGTTGCAAGCATGGCGAATTGATTTTTGTGGACTTCTCTGAAATTATGCTCTAATTTCTTCAATCTTTTCTTCTGAAACACGTGTACGAGCACCTCCTGATCCTTTTTTTAACGATTCCAGTCGCCAGAAACTTCTCAAGCCATGCCTTAATGGCCTTCCCATCAGATGCATTTCCTCCATATTCTCTCCGATAATTTCTTCTTCTTCTTGGGCTTTCCCCCACCTATAGGTTTGCCGTCTTCAGTTTCCATTTATCTCCATTCCAATCTACCTCTTCCAAATTCCTATCATCCATTATGGTTCTGACGTAGGTTTTCCATTTCCATCTTGGTCTGCCAGGTTTATGTCTTCCAGGGAGGTGACCATTGGTATATATTTTTTGGCCATATTTCATTTTTCATTCTTTGTACATGGCCATACCATTTAAGCGTTTGATTTTGAATCCTCTTAACAACAGATGTGGTGACATTCATTTCTCTCCAAAAGAATTCATTTCTTATTTATCCTGTCTTGTTTTTTTTAGGCTTTTTCTAAAATAATCAAATTCAACTGTTATAACAACAGTTTAGTTTTGAAGATAACGAAGGGCAGGACATGTGGCACGAATGGAGAAATAAAAGAGACTCATGGAAGCTTTATGTAGGAAAACCAGAAGGAAAACGCCCAGTTGGTGGACTACGAATGAGATGGGAGAATAACATTAATCATGATTTGAGGGAAGTAAATTATACAGGATCCATCCATCCATAGTAATTCTGCCCGAGGGCAGGTCTTTCACTGCAATCATAGCAATTCCATGCTATACTTTGCAGCTTTACTAGGGAATTATAGGTGTGGTAGCTTCCCGTTGCTTTCCACACCGGTGAAGGATGATGATGATAATAAGGATGATGATGATGGCCGGATGATTTTCGGGAACCGTTGGGCCCTAAGCTTCCTTACATTTGTCTTACAGGTGAGGGAAAACCCCGAAAAAACCTCACCCAGGAGCATTGTCCCGACCGGGAATATAATCCGGGCCCGCTGCGTGACAAGGAACACGCTACCTCGAGGTCACAGCGGTGGACATTATACAGGATATGACTGGGAAAAAAATACTCAGGATAAGGATGTATGGAGAACTTATGACCGCGCTGCTATGAACCTGGTTCGATAGTGCCAGTGAGTTAGTTAGTTATATAGATGTCGTGTTGTCTTGATAAAGTTAAACTTCGAGATATCGAAACGTAGCTTTAAGAGCTTGAAATCTTTTACACTTTTGTGCTTTAAGTAGCATGAAACGTTTTGTATTCAAGGTTCTTCATAATAAATGTATTCCATTACAGACTAACAGTAAACTTTTTATTACAAGTTACGACTAAAGCCTTCAATTTACACTGCTTCTTAATTATTAGAGCTACCATTAAAAGAGAATAAACCTCCAGAAACTCTCAACAAATTACTAACTCAGCAAGTTCTTTCGAAAAGTAAATGTTTCAACACATCTTTTGAACTTGAAAGTAACATTGAATAGTTTATACGTACGTTTCACCGAAACAAGATTAAGAGAAAGAGAATATAAATTCAGAACAAGTTAAAGACCTTAATTATAGGAAAGACAGCAACTTGATTTTCTACCCAGTGATAAGTTATTATATATATGCTGTTTTCATTCTCGATTTTATTAAGAATATTTTCATTAAGACTGTGTCATATTTTCACAGTTCATAGTGCATCCCTATTTAACGTGGAGCTCGATATTCTTAAGTTAACTGATATTCATCCATCCATAGTAATTCTGCCCGAGGGCAGGTCTTTCACTGCAATCATAGCGTTTTCATGCAGGAAGTAGATTATACAGAGGATGTGCGCCGCGATTTATAATATTGAGCGGTAGCCGAGCGGTTAAGGTAGGAAGCCTTGGCGCAGAGCTACGGGACTTGCGCTGGTTCGAGTCTCCATGGGGGAAGACATTTTCTCATGGTATTTCGGCCAGTATGGGACCGGTGCCCACCCAGCATCGTGAGGCAATTGGGTAGCTACAATAAGTAGCGGCTCCAGGTTGAGGAACCAGCTATAACGGCTGGGGGACTCGACATGCTAACCACATGTCACCCCTACACTGGCTGTTGATCATCTACCTCTGTGATTGATACATGTGGGTGTGAAGGGCCAGCAGCCGGCTGGTAAAAGGGCAACCGCTGAAAAGAGGAAAGACCCTCAATCGGAGTTTGAAAGTTTTGAGTGACTATATCGACATCCCTTTGCCCGGGCCCATAAAGACAAAGATTAATCCATATTTCCTTTGTAAAGTATTTAACATATAGCAATGAATGCTAAACAGTATTATAATCGTAGAATCTAGAAGGAAAAAAAAGGATTAATTTGGCTTGAGAACGCTTAAGAATATATATCAATAGGAAACATGACTACCTACACAATTAGTAAACATATGTTAACTAAAAAAAGATAACTTCTAATGAGAATCATAAGTCAGATGATTGAAATACAAATAACATAACAAAAATGTATCTTATAATAATAATAATAATAATAATAATAATAATACTTTATTTATTCTGGCAGAGTTAAGGCCATAAGGCCCTCTCTTCCACTCAACCAGCATTGGCCATTGAAAGAAAAGATATGAATGAAATAATATAAATTAACAAACTCGGTCATCAATAATTAAAAAAGCCAATAATAACAATAATAAACATAGGGCATACATACACTCACACAATCCAGTCCAGCCGAGGGCTAGGGTTCACAGTCCTGGTTGCCCTACCCTGGCTTATGGAACTGATGAAACCAAACAGCTCCTTCGAGCTACAGTCGACCTGACCACGACGATCCCAAAGTGGATGATGACCCTGATACTAACTTGCACAGCTTATTTGAGGCTTTCGATAACGACGGGAAGATGGACAGTCACACGCAGCGCATAAAGAAGGAAGGGGGAGGTACGTAGGAGACAGGACAACGAAGATAGGAATTTGGCACTGTTGTATAACATCACTGTAGAGGGAAGATTCGATGACGTAGTTGTTATGTACCGAAAAATTGATTTCGGTACAGATGATTGGAAAACATTACCTCAGGATAGGGACGTGTGGGAACTCATGTCCAAACCGCCATGAACCTATGGGTTCGATATTGCTTGTGAGTTAATTAGTTTTACTAAATATCATTTCAATGCAATATTCACTTATAAAATTATGAGAAAGTGGGATATTATGTTACAATTGTATTATTCACAAAAAACAAACTGAAAGCAGAAGATGATACTTAAGTTATCGAAAGGCCTTCTACAAAACTACACTGCTGATTATTATTGAGGACGACTGAGATATCAGGTACTGTTTTACATTTACAAAAAAATATTCACAAAAATGCTGAAAGGCGGCACATTTTGATAGGTAATGCCTTTATATCTTGGCCAGTTTGACGACAAAAAATTTCCCGGTATGTACCATGTGCAGGTAACCTTAATTTGTACCCCTATGTACCCAACTTCTTGAAGAGTCCTCACCCTTTAAATCTACTTGTGGAAGTGACCGTTATTGCAAAGCTAGAGTACTAACGGGATAATGAGAAATTCATGAATCCATTGCTTTGTAAAAAAATAGAAAAGGATAGAAAAACCAAAGGGACTTCACTTTTACCAACATATGAATAAACCATGACTAACTTAATTAACAAGAAAACAAAAAAGACATGGAATGGAAATTACATATACAGGTTCTCCTGCTTTACTTCCAAATTATTTTATTACATTAAACAAAAAATAAATAAACAAATTCAGCTAATGAATTCATAGCATATTTTATCTCCGTAAAAAAATCCTCTATCCATCTCCGGCGTAATGCCAGGTGGAGGAATGAAATGGAGACCTATTATTAAAGGTCTAGTACGTTCAATGATGCCAGTTTAGTGACCATTCTCATGGACTACTGGTCAGCGTTCCCGACTATTGTTCATGAGGGATTCGATTTCCGGTCAAAGCATTGGAAATTTTCTTCTTCTTCTTCCTTTCCAGGATTAGGTCAATGCGACCTGTTCCGGTCTCAAATCCATCGTTTCCTTGGCCGTCCCAAAGATATTTTTCCATGTGGTTTGTAGGCGTTGATCTTTTTGGGTAATCTTGTATTGTCCATTCCGTCTAAATGTTCTTTCCATTGGTATTTGTGCTTGTCTAGTTTATCGAGTATTGAAAATATCTCCTGTTCATTTCTTATTGATTCATTGTGCAATATATCCATTCGTGTACATCCTTTTACGAATTTTAATAATTTAATTTCAGTGGCTTGAATGTATGAGATATATTTTTTGTAAGTACCCTAGATTCAGATCCATATAAAAGAACAGGAACAGCCATATTTTTATAAAACCTGAGCTGATTTTCTCTTCGAGTCTTTCAGAGGGTTCTTCGTATGGTGCTACACATCATTTGATATCGGTTTAATTTATTGTGTATATCCCAATCGCAGCTGTATGTTATATCTGAACCAAGATACTTAAAGTGTGCTATCTGTTCTATTATTTCATTATTGATTACTATTTTTTCTCTGACTGGCACTTTTCCCTGGAAAGCCATAATTTTTCTTTAAAGGGAATTATTCCTGTGGTTGCTCATGGTCTGGAATTTAGATTAAGAACTCTCCTGGGACTTCATAATCATTTATCACCCATCATATCATCGAGGTAACGTAACTCTGCCTTCCAGGTGCCCCAACCTACGAAATGGATTACAATTCTACCAAAGCTAGAGGAGAAAAACATAAATGTCATAAACATCAACCTGGTGGCATTAGAAAAAAGTCAGTTTACCAGAACCGTTCGATCATATCAAGTAGTAGTTCCTGTCACTCCTCTTGGAAGCACAGAGCCTTTGTTAAAGCACGCCACTGAACCCTGTTTTTGCAGTGTCCTGTCAGCCTTCTTTCATTTTGGTTCTTCAACAATGGGCTTTAAGAAGTGCAGGTTATTAGCCCACAGCTTCCGTTTCTGGAGATGGTGCTGCCAACTATACAAGCCGGACCTGCCTTCCTCAGTTCTTGAGGCGCATTTCAAACATTTCCTTCCAAACTCGATACTTATGGTTTTCCTGTCAATGCTCGGGTGACTGTTTGCTGTGGAAATCAACTGGGAGATTGACTCACAACATCTCTACGCCGGGCAATCATAACAAAGGTAGATTAAATCAAATGGAATGAAATGAATGATATGAGAGTGGAGGAGTGGTGGAGTAGCTTTCTGGCATGGGATAATATAAGGGGCAGCGAGAAAAATCTACCTTGTCTCAGATGCATCCACCACGAACCAACATGAAAAAACCGAGATGTGAACTCGAGACCCAGAGGTGGAGGAGAAGAGTCTAACCAATTGCGCCCTGAAGCTGCCGGATAATTACGTAACGAGAGTAATTCGTTTACCAAGATGTAACATTATTTATGGATCAGTACATTTTGGACAATGTTTTAGTGATCCGTTTATCTACCGGTAGTTTAAAATATCCATGTTAATTATATATTCAAGTAATATTATTCGACATAATTTGATATTAAATATTTTCGGTTCCGTGCAGTATTTTCGAAATTCTGGCCAGAGCATAAAAACGTACATTTAATCCTTGTAAAAACATAAATACATTTTTTAATTTAAAACTTTGTACATGATTTCGATAATATATTTTCTTTGAGGAAAGATATTCGTTCAGGGTATAGATTTTTAGTGCAGTTCCATTATTATAACAGAATGAGAGACTCAATTCACAACTTTTTCCTGTGAATTTCCAAACCGAGAACTGCCTTCAAGTCGAATGCAATTAACGTTTAACAGGGATCAACAAATAAAAAAGTCTTTAGCTTTAATTAAAACAAGTTTCTATAGAAAGACATTTATTTACTCTTAGATTTTTAATGTTCTATTAATTACGGTAAACAAATGTACGTTAATGGATTTTAACTCACGGTTTTTTAAGAAAACTACGTGATAAATATTAAAATAAATTATTTACTCAATATGATATCGAAGGAAAAATTCTGAAGAATTCCCAAATAATTGTCATTAAAACTAATATTATATTCTATTTATTCATTAGTTCAATTTTGGTCTGCATCACTAGTACTACTACTTCCTGTGTTAATGTTTTTATTCCTGTGTACGTACCTCGCACACTCTAAACTGGTGGATTCGTGACGTCATTGAAACAAGAAGTGAATCGGTAAATCTACTAACTGACTTAAAATATCGATTGATCTATTATTCCAGGGGCCCGGAATTTGAGCCACGATAACCGCATACAAGTTAGAGTTACACAGAGCAGTGCGAAGAGCGTCTTGTAGACACGGAGAAGTGTTGGTACTTTTCGACAGATGTAGGCTAAATCCCAGCACCAGATTTCACCTTCTCCTTTCTCTTCATCATCACACCTCGTAAAACACAATTTACACTATGAAATCACTCAAACACACACTTATCCTATACTCTTCTCTGTACACAATACAAGAATACATAATCTATGTACCGAAATGATAAGTAAATTTAAAATAGACCACATTAATATGATATATTCGCTCAGTGCAGAAACTGAAATACGAAAAGTGCAGTGAGTGGTATTAGAACACCACACACACACACGATTAACTCTGGCATTATCGAAATTAAAAATAGACCACATTAACGCCAACTATCTGCCAAGTGCGAAATGCAGTAAATGGCATTTGAATACGCAGTCATTATTATCTAATAACTGAGTGCAACTATCCAATCCCGTAGGTTCATGGCCGCTCTACATATTTCCCTATCCTGAGATAATTCTTTCTAATCATCCCTTATATAATCTACTTCCCTAAAACCATGATTACTCAAATCTCCCATCACATTCTTGATTGCCTACTGAGCGTTTTCCCTCTGGCTTTCTTACATAAAGTTTCCATGCCCATTTCTCATTCCCCATTTGTGCCACATTTCCTGCCCATCGCACTCTACGAGGCTTAATCATTCTTATTAATATCTGGTGTCTCTAGAGATACACACATAATTATTACTCTATGATTTTGGTATCTCCTTTCGTGGAGATAACCATTGGTGCAGATCATCTAAACGGGTTAGTCTAAACAAGACAGTCAGGCGTTACCAGTGTTCAGCTAACTCCCGCACCCACTTTATAATATTGTGTTTATCACAATGTCTAAGGGTCGGTTTCACCAACAGAGGTAACTGTATTACGCCAGTTATCCCCGTGTATAATGCATTGCTTAAACTGGCGTAATACAGTTACCTCTGTTGGTGAAACCGACCCTAAGAATTTACGTTTTATGTTATCTATTTTCTTGATGTTTTTCACACATATTTGCATTATTTAATTTGATGGATTTTGCTTAGTCGCATTGCCAATATTTCACATTTTGATTTCAGTTGAGGTTAATTGAAATGTTGAGACCAACCTCATGAACTAGTTGTCAGAGTTTCTAACCGGTGTCATGAGATCCCGGTTTCTATTCCCGGTCAGATCATAGGAATGTTTCCTTAAAGTTAATTATTCCTGTGTTACCCATGGTCTGGAAAATAAGGTTACGAACTCTTGTCTGGCGATTTATTTTCATTTACTAGGCAACCTAGATGGATTACAATTCCACCAATGTCACGGAAGAAAGCCAGAATTGTCATAAAAGACAACCTAGTGGAATTTAAGAAATTTGAAATGTTGATTACCTTCAATTTTCCCTTTTCTGACTCTACAAAATGGCGCAGAACTACGGGACTTGCATTGGATCGAGTCTCCATGGGTGAAGAAATTCTCTCGTGGAATTTCGACAAGTATAGGATCGCTGCCCACCCAGCATCGTGAAGAATTTGAGTAGCTCAATACGTAGCTGCTCGAGGTTGGGTGAACCACCTATAACGGCTGGGGGGCCCGGTACACTGACCACATGTCACCTCTACACTGGTTGGATGAACGTCTACCTCTGTGATTAGCACATGTGGATGTAATTCCAGCAGCCGGCTGATAGGCCAAGGGCCTTCTAGGCCTGTCGCGTCATGGACTTTTTTTGTCAATACAAAACATGTTTAACTTACATTATCCGTTCTATTTTCGAGCTGCTTCTTCTTATTCTTTATTTGTAGGATTTTCATCCTGTTTATTTTCATAAATCACTCATCGGAGGAAGACGTATTGGATGTGCATCCACTGTCTATCCATCTCTTGGCTGGTCTTCCTCTTGTTCTCCTCAAGTCCATTGGTCTATCATCTTTAGCTCTTTTTTTTTTTTGCAAGTCTATTGCCTTCTATATTATCTTTCCAATATTTTCGTCTCTATAATACATTTGGTTATGTCTTGAATATTACATTTGTCTCTAATTTCTGTATTGTGTATCCTATCAAATAATGTTTTCACTTGAAGAGTTCTTAAAAATCTTCATTTCACATGTACGTATTATTTATTTAGTTTATTTGTTTTAGTTTTCGAGCAATTATCAGAAATCGATACTAAAATAATGAGTATTCACATGTTGGAGAAAGCTCTTACATATTTCAAGAATATTGCTTACCAAACTCAAGACATGGATAAAACTTTGTTGTTGGCCATAAACTACAGATGCCCCTGAAGGTCTGCTGTTTATCACGACTGTAAAAGCGAGGCCTGAAGCACAGGAAATATTTCACGCAAACATCTAAAACACGGCTGACCTGAGTAACTTATGAGATGTAGAAAATGGGTTCTATTTGATAGCTTCTTCCAAGGATCAGGGCATATAATATCGTAACACGTTGCATGTTTTCATATGAGTCATAAGATAGCCAAGTCTTCTTTTTTGGAAAGGTTCACTGCCCATAATGAAGAGAAGAAGTAAACCTACAGAATTACGCCGATTTTATGTCCTTAGAATGAATTTCGTTGGGCTTAGTCCCATAAAAGTCTTTAATTTCAAGGAAGTTTCAGTACTATAATAGATTTTTATTGTGTGACACATTTCTTCCAAATGCAAGTAATCTCTATCTATAAGGATTTTAAGTTATTTGAAGTTCCATTTTAACATTCCAATTTTCAGAATAATAATAATAATAATAATGTTTTTTTTACTGGCAGAGTTAAGCCCTTAATGTTTTCTCTCCCATTTAATCAGTACAAATATATTACATAAACTAAGCTGTTAAAATGACTTAGTATAAAGATAAATACTTTGTTTTATTATATACAACTTTCCTCATTAGAGGATTGCCTCAAGGACAAAGTGATTCAGACAATTTTCGAAATTCATTAAATACATTTAGTAAACAAATTAAAAATATAAAATTATAATTGAAGTATACATACTATAAAGTAGAAATTTTGTAAAGATGGTTTGGTAAATTTGAAATTGTTCCTCTAATGGCAGCGATGTCAATTTTAGAAATATACACCCTGTCCAAATCTAAGGAATTCCAAAAATTAGCTAAGAATCCTGGTATAGTACCTCTTGCCCTGATCATCAATCCTGTGACAGTTATACTATCTAATTGGTATTTATCTTTGTACTAGTCAATTGTTGACTCATATATGACTTTCTTTTCACAATCAACTTCCTCAGAGTGGCCACTGTGAGTCTCAAAACGGATTGTGGAATCTAATATCATACCAATTTTAGAAGATGGTCTAAATGCAATAATATCTATTCGTCCGTTACTTCCATTAGTGGCCACACCATAAACTTAATCATAAACTGTGTATCCATAATCTCGCAAGTCTTCTGCCATCATATTTCGAATAGTGTAGTACCGAATGTTTCTCAGTGAAAAGTAAATATTAATATATTTATATAAAATAAATTTCAACTAAACGTGATTAAATTAATGTTAACTTTTTTTTAGAGGCTCTTCGATGACAAGTCTCCCTGCATTCCGTAATAACATGCATTTCCAGAATTGAGACTATGTTTAATTTATTTGTGCACCGCATTCCTTTTGTTCCTAAGTATTTGAATTCAGCCACTTTTTCAAAATTTCCTTAATTTTTCATTAACTGTCCATTTCCATTAAATAATATATTTTTATGTGTCACCATATATATAGTTTCATTGATGTTTACTTCCAGTCCCTGTTTCTTAGTGTTACTCAACAGAGTGTGCGTGTTGCCCCTTAGTATCTCCTCGCTATCGCCTAATAATGCTACATCACGAGCATAATCTAAACAGTTTATTAATATCTGAGAGAATAATATTTTTATGTATTTCCAATTTAACGTTAAACTGAAAATATAAAACTGTTATTCTTCCGCTTATATGAATGGGATACATGGACTCTTACTTTATGGGAGGAGAAAAGATCGCAAGTACTTGAGAATGGAGAGGGGTTTATCGTTAGGGCCAAGAGGTAAAGATTGGATTTAGTGACACTAGGAATACTGAAGGAGTTCTCCATGTGTGAGAACTTAGGTTGCTCGGTTGGTATTCGGTAGAGTTGAGGTTCTTATCTCGGGATTCCACGAGGACTTCGTCGGGCAGAATTAATGTACAAAGAATATTTGGTAAAAGTAGTTTATTCTTGACTTTTATAAACTGCAAGTAATTGTATATATATGAAGTGAATTTATCCAACTTTTTAGAACGTAGTGTTTTGAAGTGACTTGATGAAATTATACACGAGAAGTAAGTGACGAGGAGAAGCCTCTCTCGCCTATAGGTAAATTAGTTACTCCCACTACCTCGATCACGTGGACCTAAGGTCTGTGCTTAGGCACATATAACGAAACATATAACTGGTTAATGCGCCCTCCTATTTTGATTCCGGGGGTGTTACAAATTTATTATTGGCGATTTACGCCTTCAGAGGTTGGACCTTTTTTCCCCGTGCTGGCTTCACGTACAGTCTAGTCACAAACATTAGCTAGGCTTGGGTTTTTTCTTAGGCTTGGGTTTTTTCCTAGGCTTCCGACGCTAGAAACTTGCCAAGTTCCCACACTTTTTGCTAACGATGTTTGTGTCAGGGTAAAACCCCCGCTTGTACATTAGCTAATGGGTTATGGTTATCACGCTAAATCAGTTAACTGGAGGCTTAGAAGATATCTCTACTCAATCTGTCGAGCAAAGGATTATTGTCATTAGTAAGTTATTATCATGTGTCAGCCACTTCCGTCTTCACAAAAGAAAGGGTTACATTACCTGAGTTGTCAGTCTTCTTTAATAACTAATAACTTGATTACATTGATGCTGACTTCTTTGGATCATTTTATCCGGCCTTTGCTCCTACATAATCAGGTTCCACTCTCTTCCCTGATCGATTTGAATATAAATATGACCTAAGTCCAGTAACTGCTTCATTTAATGATGTTATAATATCATCTGATTATTATTGCCGATAGGGATTTATTTAGATTTACACAGGAGGCTGTATGAATGGATTGCCACAAATGCCCTATAAACAAATGGAAAAATCAAGGGATTTTTTTTTATTTGTTTATAATCCTCTCGCGTAATATAATGCTAGTATCATAGCTATAGTGGCCTTTAAAGAAAAAATGGCTATAATATTTTGGTTAGAGCACGTTAACCCTGAGAGTGTTGCCAGCACGTCAATTATGTTCAGATTGTAAACACTGATATGTACCCCTTTTACCTGGGATCGTTCTTTGAGGTTAAATAGACTCACTTTCTGCAATATAGACATACATAAATATTCATTAAGAAAAAAAAAAGATACACCCTTAATATATTTGGTGGTCTACTCAAACCATTCATGCTTATACAATTACCATTCAAAACTATTTAGTTGAATACCAGTATAGCATAAATTGCTTCTTCATGTGTAACTGTTTATTTTCAATTTAATTTACACCTTAATATCTACCTACATTATAATGTGCGTCTACAGCTTGGGAATTCATTTGCGATGAACCAATTTTGTCTACTTCAAACCATATGTCGAATAACACTTCAGTCTTGCTAAATTTAATTTAAATTGAGTCAATAAGACTTATTTACATGGATCTATATCTTTGCGAC
Source organism: Diploptera punctata (assembly GCA_030220185.1). Lineage (NCBI taxonomy): Eukaryota > Metazoa > Arthropoda > Insecta > Blattodea > Blaberidae > Diploptera > Diploptera punctata. The sequence goes on along the minus strand of JASPKZ010009834.1, from coordinate 352,965 downwards.
CAAAATACTAAATATCGCGTTTAAGCAGCTGTGCTATCGTTATAAACAATTATTATTATTGATAGTATTACACCCTTATCATATTTTCCCCATAGGTATTGCATACATACGAATTCATCATGATTATTAATCCATGAAATATTCATGATTCTTAATATTTTATTCTCAACATATTTCGGCCCATTTACTTTGCCAAAGCATAGCTGGCTATATCATTGCTCAGCCAAACGACGTTATTTTCTTAAGCGTGCAAAATCATTTCCTTGGAATGCAGAATCGTATAGTATGTCACATTCGCTTCCACCAGCGGCCATGACTTCATCTCATCTCATTCATTTATTAACATCGAATACAAATTCGCACAAATTGTCACATTCGCTTCCATCAGCGATCATGACCTCATCTCATCTCATTATTAACATCGAATACAAATTCGCACAAATTGTCACATTCGCTTTCATCAGCGACCATGACTTCATCTCATCTCATTATTAGATAATACGGGATCCCTTGCCCTCAAATATTTTCAACAAAATAGCACGTGTTATACAAACACAGTGACGTGCCGCTTCGGCCCACGTCTACAAATTAAATTCTGTAAATATAATCAACAAATAATTCCTCACGCTTTATAGGTTCACACCGCCACTCGGCCTTTCAATTAAGGTGCATTGAGCTTCACCCTGTCTCATTAGCTCCTATATTTACGCTGTCTGATTGTTATTTTAGACAAAAGAATCATAATCATCATGATATTATTCGTATTCAGATTGTTGTACACGTTCTTCTTCATTATTACCTATATGTATTAAACAATGACAATGGCCTATCTGGGCTCATTTTAACATTTACTGGATTAAGTAGATACTGCAGCTTTCTGCTCGAGCGATTGGGTTAAAACATTTAAAAATATAGATCCATTCTCCATCGTTAAGTTCAAATCAACAATTTATTAATCGCCCTCAATCTTAGCTGAAAGTGGACATGCATGAGTTATGTATTCGCACTAATTCAATTAATTATATCATATCCATCAATATGGGGGTATTATCACGATTAATATCTAAATCGACATTTCACTTTATTTTTTTTTCGCAGTCATAGTGCCCTTTCCTCTCGCGATTAGCGTTTTAATCTAGGCATATTTAATCACTTTATTAGTGTTATTTATTTTAATTACTGATTATATTTGGTATTTTACCATACAACACTTATTTATTTTTTTTTCACTAATACTTTTCATTTATGTCCTAATCTCAGCTAGTATTGAGTTCGAATCCCGTGAAAACTGGTTCATGCATTTAAGTATAATTTATCAGGTCTTGTTTTTAATTTTTTTCGTTTGGGGATTATGTAGAGCTTATATGTTTGTACCTTTTGTATGTTATATCAAAATTCTGTCGGTATATAACCACTTCCTTACCTGGGTACTGCATAATTTCAGCGTTTACATGGGCATTTATCTCGTACCCAAAATCACGGTAGTGTCTACCTGTGCACACAATACAATATAGTACAATGCAAGACATACATACATACGTAATATATCCATTCCGTTGTCATTCTTACGTGTTAAAATCTCTCCCTCCCCTTTTTTTTCGAGTGTCAACTTTCACTGTCCGTCTGTCTACCCTTAATACTATTAGTGTCTAATTTCACAGTCTGTTAACTCGCAAAGGCCTCCTGTACTATTATTATATACATATTTTGCGATACTACGCTCACACGCAAACAAACTCTGAACACACGCAATGGTAGTTTATTCACATCTATCCAGGTCCTCGCTTACATATACCTGATTAGTACGTTGTTCATTTCCTGGCCTTGTGCATGTGCGGTCATAATCGTATCCCCTCTGCGCTGGAATGTATCTATGGTCCCTTACATTTCCATAAATCTGGTTCCGTGGGCCCTCTGCACTCCTTCCCATGTTTATCATGTTGACCCTAGGTTCTTTACCCCTCTGGTCCCTCCTGAGATCCTTGTACCCTCTACCATAACCATTGTTGTCCCTATTCTCGTTCCTGTATTGTCTATTGTTACCCTGCATATTACTAAATCTCCTGTCCTCTCCTCGATAGTGGTCATTGTTCTTCCGTATGTCGGGCGCGGCTGCCCCCCTCTCGTCTGAACGGTTAGGTCCGGAGTTTCGAGTTGTTCCTACTCGTATTTTCCCTGCTATTTCCTCCTTCCCTATTTCCACTTTGATTATTACCCCTATTGTCGCCCGCTTCCAGGATAGTTAGCATTTCTATCATTTGGTCGTATGTGCTAACGCGCGCGATTAGCAAGCTGTGCCTAATTCCCTGCGGATAATGGTTGATTAGCGTTCGTACGAATTCCGGTTCAGGGTAACTCGGCGAGATAAGTTTGGCTTTTTTAGCCAAGGCCAGAAAATGCTCGCTGTACGTCAAGTTTTTCCTCTTATCATATGTCCCATTGCGTATCTCGTATTTTATATCCATTTGTTTCTCGTAACTAAAAAATGTGTTACGGAATGTTTGCTTAAAATGTCTCGTATGGAGCATCAGTTGATAAAGTAACCTCGAACCACATAAGACTGTTGCCTTTCAGGCACTTTTTAACAATATACATATACAAGTGTTTCGGGATACATTTAATTTTGAAATAGTTTTCCAGTTCTTCAATGAACTGGATGGGGTTTTGTTTCACTTTCGTTATATTCCGGCAATGGGATATCAATGAAAGAGGAATTGTAGTACGGTGCTGACCCGTGTATACTATCTGGTTCGCTTACATTAGTATGCACCACAGAACTACTAGCGATCTCCTGGTTCCCTAGTACTTCTGTATGCGCACGTGCTTTGTGGTTAGCCGTCGTCCAAGAAACACTATCCGACGCGTGTGATTCATTTTCGGGAGTCCTCTCTTTTTGACATCCGCTATTAATTTTCTCTGTGAGGACGCTTATTTCCTCATTTAGTTTGCTGATTTCATTAGTCACTTTCTGTTCTATATTAGTGCCTAACTCATTAAATCTAGAATCAACTATTGTTTCGATCATTTCTGAGCGTTTATCCTGCTCAACAATTTTCTGAGCTACTTGGAGTTTTAGTGTTTCTTGTTCGTCGGCTAGCTTTTGTACAGATACACACATATCATTCACCCTTTTGTCCGCGTTCTCCAACCTACAGAGCACATTCTCACATTCTTGTCGACTCGTTTTATTTCCCTTGTAATTCCTCCTGTTTCTCCCCTAAGTTAGTTTGTAACGTTATTATACTGTTGTTCATCTCCGTTCTCATTTGACTTATTACCCTGTTTTCTGTTTTCTCTAGGTCTTTAATAATTTTTGTTCCATTTTATTTATCTTTAGTTCTACACACGCTGACGATTCATTTATTTTCGCCTCTAGCATCTCTCTATTTTTTCCCATCTCATCCCTTAATGTTTCTTTCAACGTAAATACATCCTTTTCCCTGCTTATCTCCATCTGTCCTCTCCAAGTTTCAAGTTCCCGTTTCATATTCCTCTGCATTGCCTCTAAATCCATTTTCCTATTTCTATCTATCGTCTCTAAATCCATTTTCCTACTTCTATCTATCGTCTCTAAATCCATTTTCCTACTTCTATCCATCTCCTCTATTCTCGACATTAGCATTTCCATGTATTTCATGGTGTCGGTGCTTGGATTTCCCTTGTCCTCTACTTCCCCTCTAGCTTCTACTCTTGCGTTGTTTTCACTACTTTCCCCTGTGCTCTGCTCTAAGTTCTCTCTGCCATCTTCGTTGTCCTCTCCCATCCTTACGATTTCGTTCTCTCCTTCAATCAGTTGCCCACAAGCCTTCTCCCTAATCTCTTCGTGTTTCCTATCCATTTTTTTATCTTTATTTGCCTGCCTCTTTCTATTCCTACTTCTTAACAACATAAATACACACAGATATATTCTCCGTTAAATCACTGTAATATTTTGATTTCTTATATAGGTAAAAAGTAAAAAAAAATGCTTATTCTGTTGTTGTGTCACTTACTGCTTCCTTCCTTCAGTTGCTGTCTGTCTGCTTGTTGCCATCATCTTCTCTGTCCTGGTTGCCTCGTGGTCGTGGGACTTAGTCGTTCTGCCGTTGATTTCTATTCGTGTGTTACTTTACGACCTATTCTGCCCGCACGTTAGGGAGCCAATATGGAGAGGGGTTATTGTTGGGCCAAGAGGTAAAGATTGGATTTAGTGACACTAGGAATACTGAAGGAGTTCTCCATGTGTGAGAACTTAGGTTGCTCGGTTGGTATTCGGTAGAGTTGAGGTTCTTATCTCGGGATTCCACGAGGACTTCGTCGGGCAGAATTAATGTACAAAGAATATTTGGTAAAAGTAGTTTATTCTTGACTTTTATAAACTGCAAGTAATTGTATATATATGAAGTGAATTTATCCAACTTTTTAGAACGTAGTGTTTTGAAGTGACTTGATGAAATTATACACGAGAAGTAAGTGACGAGGAGAAGCCTCTCTCGCCTATAGGTAAATTAGTTACTCCCACTACCTCGATCACGTGGACCTAGGTCTGTGCTTAGGCACATATAACGAAACATATAACTGGTTAATGCGCCCTCCTATTTTGATTCCGGGGGTGTTACAAATTTATTATTGGCGATTTACGCCTTCAGAGGTTGGACCTTTTTTCCCCGTGCTGGCTTCACGTACAGTCTAGTCACAAACATTAGCTAGGCTTGGGTTTTTTCTTAGGCTTGGGTTTTTTCCTAGGCTTCCGACGCTAGAAACTTGCCAAGTTCCCACACTTTTTGCTAACGATGTTTGTGTCAGGGTAAAACCCCCGCTTGTACATTAGCTAATGGGTTATGGTTATCACGCTAAATCAGTTAACTGGAGGCTTAGAAGATATCTCTACTCAATCTGTCGAGCAAAGGATTATTGTCATTAGTAAGTTATTATCATGTGTCAGCCACTTCCGTCTTCACAAAAGAAAGGGTTACATTACCTGAGTTGTCAGTCTTCTTTAATAACTAATAACTTGATTACATTGATGCTGACTTCTTTGGATCATTTTATCCGGCCTTTGCTCCTACATAATCAGGTTCCACTCTCTTCCCTGATCGATTTGAATATAAATATGACCTAAGTCCAGTAACTGCTTCATTTAATGATGTTATAATATCATCTGATTATTATTGCCGATAGGGATTTATTTAGATTTACACAGGAGGCTGTATGAATGGATTGCCACAAGAATAAAGTTCTTATGAAAATATTTGGGCCAAAGAAAGGTTAACAGACAAGCGAATGGATCTTCAGGGGAGACCAAACATAATAAGAACAGTTAAGTCTCGTAGCCTTCTATGGCCAGACCAAATGAATCCAGTTCTTATTGAAGATAATAAATTTGCTAAGATCTATTCTGATATTTTCCTTCCACCGTGAATATTTCCGTAGTCGCTATCATTGTTTTATTTAACGAGACTTTTTAACAGCTAGAGTTAAATCTGGGCATGAAAGGTGCGACATATTTTGTTCAGAGGCTTATTTTTTCAGGTTTGAGGTTATTTTTCGTGCCGTAAATCTATGACCCCGAAATCTATGTCAGGGTTTAATTCTCCTCCGAATGTCTCTAGATTTTTACGCCCTGAAAAGCTATTGAACCTGGCCATATTCGAACCTGCTAACCTAGGAACCACAAGTTTAACTTGAACTATTCTTCCACGTTTCGTCAATAATCCTAATATTTTATTTTATTTATTGTGTTTATTTATTTATTTTACCTAATGGAGTTAAGATCGTATGGTCTTCTCTTCTACTTCGCCAAGGTTAAATTATAGGCTACATATAATAAATATTATGAATTATCTACATGATTAATGATACATAAAATATATAGGCAGACTACACAATATAGCACTGAGCTACAAGCCGGAAGTTCGAGGGTTCAAATCCCGTTGGGGTCAGGATTTTTAAACTGACACAAACCTTCTGGCGGCACTATGGCCCTGGGGTCGATTCAGCCTCTAACAGAAATCAGTACCAGACGCTTGTTCTGGGGATAAAGGCGGCCGTTACGCAGGGCTGACAACCCGGCTGGCATAAAGTGCCGATCGTCTAGAAAAAGTGGGAGCCTTAACCTCCTACTACCCCAAGGTGTAAATATCCTGTTGTGGGATCACTTTACTTTTACACAATATAGAGTTGACAATTGAAACAAATAAGAATTTTAATTACAATAATCATAATAATAATAATAATAATAATAATAATAATAATAATAATAAAATAATAATAATAATAATATTAGCAATATTAATGACCTGTTACTTGATAAGTAAATGTCTTGTAACGGATGTTTCCCCAATTATTTCCCAATAAAAAATAATTTCTACTCTAATTCGATCTACACGGTCATTAATCCCAGTGTGCTGGACTTAAACATGTCAGTCTTACAAGGGAATTGTCAGCCATTGCTTACTGCATCCTACTCGTACCTTGAAATCTCTTCCAGAGAAGCGTTGTGAAGTACAAAGACAGTTTCCAAAAAAAATATCTGCCGGTTTTAAAACTCCACCGCCAAATCTCTCATTTAAACTATAGGGAAGTAATACAACTCCTGTATTGGTAGACTGGAAAACCCTCACTATCTATACCGTCCGCGCCGCTTCCCTTCTGACTCCACTCCGCTCTTACGCGTGGAGGGTGTTCATCTACTCCGTACAGTGGGTTGCCAATGCTGGATTCTGTTTTCGATTGTTATGCCGTGCAGGTAAAAAACTGCCTATTTTTTGGACATGACCTTGGTACATCAGAATGCTTCTCTGGGAGAAATTTCAAGGTAGGTTTCTGTATGCAAATGGTTTACAGTTCCCTTATTAGTAAAATTACATGAATCAAATAGTTCCTCATTATAAATCTTCCTCCATTCTCCATTGGATTGTCATTTACATTCACTGCTGACGAAAAAAGAAAGGAGCCAGGCTGGTCAGCCCAGAAACACGCGAGTACGAAATTTACACACTATCATCTCAGACAATTTACTGTTACATGTTTTCTTTTATCTTCAACGTTACACAAAGTATTTGATAGTATTAATTTTAAGCTTCGTTTTATTACACTTTATTACTTTATTCCTTAAAATTGCTATAATATATAAATCGCTATAAATTTATAGGTAACTAGAATTCAGCTTATATAGATTTATTTATTCTTGTTCCAGACATAACGATCTTCCTTGGAACATCCGCAAGTTTGTTCATAACCAATTGCGTGAGTTCAACTTCAACGCTGACCTCAGGTCTGTAGTTCCTTGGTCCAAGAGCGCCTGGTCACACACAGATCTCCTGAGGTTGAGAAGAGGAATGGTTGGAGGACAGGTAATTCCACATTAATCCAATGAACCTCAATCCCGTCTACAATCAGATGTATTATCACTAGGGATAGTAACTTAGTTGGTTGATAAATGAAGTATACTACACACAGAACTATTGCGTCTGTATTCTGTTCACTCTCGTATGCACAGCAGCTGCGCACTAGGCTGCGTTGCTGCCTTGCGCCGTCACATCGCATGCATACTTCGGTTTCAGTTAACTTGTGCTAACTATAGCACTACAATGCCAACCAAAGTACTTTCCCTGATTATCACCACTTATTATAGCTCTATAACTCTCAAGTTAAATGTTGGTCCCAGAACAGAAGTGAGAGTGGAGAAACATTACATAAACACTACTGAAGCAGATATAAGAAATGTAACATCATTTTAGTTTATGCTTGAGTTGTAAGACGCTTGCTTTCCCACGGTGAAGTCCAGTCAGCCAGAACCACAAGCTCGAATAAAGTGATTTCTAAAGCTTATGATTTATGTGGTAAAACATACTTCTATTTCTTTATATAGATATATAAATATAATTCAGTTATCATGAATAAAGAGATATATAATAATTACGATCATTACCTAAATTCTATAGTTTTAGGAGTAACCTGTCACTTTGAATTCTTAAAGGGAGAAGTTAAATTGAAGAAAAGGAAATTTGAATTCGTTATTGATGAATTCCTTCCTAGTTTGTTATATATATTATGGTAATTTATTTATTTTTTTCATATTACGTTATGTTAGTGACATAACGATAAACTGTTTTGTCATCATCATCATCCAGGGATTAAGCCTGCTGGCTCGTTCCGGTTTCATGAAAACTAGAATTGTTAAAATTGTTCAGTCCATCTTTTGTGTGGGCGTCCAACATTTCTCCTTCCGTTTATAATTTAGCAATAATTTTGGAAACCTTCCTTCTGGCATTCTGTCAATATGTTCTTTCCAGTCGTTCCTATATTTTATTATTCGGTCTGTAAGTTTGAAAATAGTTAGTTCCTTTCTTATATCTTCATTTATTTTCTTATCCAGCAGAGTATATCCTGCTATATTTTATTTTCTGTTTAGTATTCATATCAATATTGACGGCGATTACGAAAATAGGAAACATTCTTTAAATATCGACAAATATTCTTCTTCTTCAGATTGTGTGTGCCCTTATTCTGTCATTAGTTTACGTTTATAGAATATAATGAACTGCAGAAATATATGTTTGAAAATATTAATAATAATTGTACATAACATTAAGTCGTATTGCAAAACATATAGCAGTTATCAAAATTAATATAGATTTAAAAAAAATAAACAACAAAAAGTTAAACGTACTTGAAAAGAAAAAAAAATTGATGTCTTCTACTTCATGAAATTAGGCATTTTGACCTATTTTCACATCAAGTGGGATTTAATGAATCTTCCCATCTAGTAAATGGGCGTCCAACACTTCAATGTCCTATTGGTTTGTACTTTAATAACAGCTGAGGGATTCTATTTGTAGGCATTCTTTTAACATGTTCATACCAGTCATTTCTCATGTCGTTAATTCTATTTGTTAAATTAAAAATATTTACGTATTTTCTAATAACTTCGTTTCTATTTCTGTCCAAAATTGTCACACCTGCTACTAAACATGAGACGTTCATTTATGCAGTTTCTATATTACTTCTGTATGAAGGGTTAAGTTTCCAATTCTCCCTTGTATATGCTAATACAAGCACTGCCATATTATTAATGTTATTATTATTATTATTATTATTATTATTATTATTATTATTATTATTATTATTATTATTATTATTAGCTCATATCCCGGCATTGTTGAAGTATTTACTTATCACAATCTTATTGGCATCAATCTACTTGGTGACTCCAAAAACTATGGATTCGACACCATTCTCGACTTTTTTCATTGTAGTTTTCACCTTTAATCACCCCGTGACCCCTCTTATGGGTGCTACGGAATAAATTTGCGTCTAAATGTCGCCGGACTGCTACTAATTGGCTTAGCTATCCCCAAAATTATTAATTCGATACTAATATTTTTGTTTTTTTTTTTTTCATGATATGACCGCTCTCACTGACCTTCTATGGCAAGTAAAATTGGATAGTGGCTATTACATAAATAGTAATTATGTAGAACAACAAAAATACGCGGAAAGAAACTAAAATCTATGTTTGATAAGTCTGCCTTAAGTTAAGTGCTGACCCACGCCTATGATCGCAGAGGTATAATATAGAGAATCAAACAAATAAATGAAACAAATGAGATGAGAATTTAAAAAAATTCACACAAAACAATAAGAGATGAAGCAAGAATGTGAAATATAACCGAATAGGAATTGAATAACAATCGGAAAACATCAACCATATGGAAAATACAGAAAAATGAAGAGAAAAAGGAAATTTATTCCAAAAGGAAGAAGAAACAGAGGATGACCGAAAACACAACGAAAGGATAATGACTTAACACATTCACTTCAGATTTAAATGCTCAATGCATTTCCCAAGAAGCCGGATGTAGGTCACTATAAATTGTATTATCTATTTTCAGACAATCAAAACGAACAAAAGATGACGGTACTTGAGTTTAAAGAAGGGTGATTACTATAACACATTCCTCCACTATTCATAAATCTTAACAAAAGATTACCCTGCAAAGGGATATACAAAATATTGCAAAATATATAACAGGCAGAGTTAAGCGAGTGTGCCGCGTCTTCTGATTTGAGAGCATTTAACAGCCGGTGAATGTACCTCGTCTTCTGATTTGAGGGCATTTAACTGCCGGCGAGTGTACCTCGTCTTCTGAGGCGAATAAAATAATGGATACACCAACCTGCTTGCTCAAAACAAAAGCAGAAATATCAGTTATTGGGCGATATTTAGTACTTTACATATTTCAAAGAGAAAAATATTTTCTAATTTATATCTAGTAGATTGTTCCACACGAATGCATGCATGAGTAACTAGCAGAATATTTTTACTTTTATATCTTTTATAGATTTCTCTCAAACATAAATCAACGAGACTTAAATTGTGTCTCCAAGCTCCGGAACGGTTACTGAGTTTTCAATGTGGTATATGACTGCATTGAATATACTTTATTCCGGAAATTATTAAATCTGATGACATGGTACATAAAGAAGCGAACCTATTATGACGAAAATCACATATTTGAATATGCTGTTGATCGCAAGTTGGGAGCAATATATGAGAAAGACGAAATGACGAGGCTCTTTATACATAACATTCGAACGTAATATTAAAATTTCATCTGGCGGCTTATTAAAATTCAGCGCTCCGAGCAGCTTCATTCAGATTGCATGTACAGAGCTCTCTCAATAAATTCTAAAACATATGGGAAATGCCTTCGAGCAAACTGATATAATTGTTTTTATTGATAACTAAACATCCGTCTTTAATGTCTCGTTTCTGCGCTCATTTACTAATGAACATTGCTCGAGGCAAGGACTATTGTATCACATGTTTGTTAGTTTTGCCTCCAGATACAGATTTTGAAAATCGATGTGACATTAATTTACCAATTAACCCACAGAATAGAGGTAACATACTAATTAACTGACACTGTGATTATAATAATATATAATAATAATAATAATAATAATAATAATAATAATAATAATAATAATAGTAGCTTTATTTTACCTGGCAGAGTTAAGGCCTCAACCAGGTTTTAAAAAATGAAAAAATAGTCTTACATCTAAATTACAATAAAAATAAATAATTGCATGTTATAAATACAATACAATTATTATTTATAATATACTAGAAGTCCCGGCCACGCGTTGCTGTGGCTAAGGTATACGTCAAAAATTTAAATTAAGTTGATGTCTTTCAGACAGATTACTTAAAACTAATACACACGAAATTAATATTATTATCAATATATTGAAAATAAAATAAACACTGAACACACTTAAATTATGAAATAATCAATATTTGTAATTCAATTGAAATTCGCGGTTGGAACAAAAGCACAGCCATCTGGATCTCTCTTTGTTAAAAAATAAACCAATTATCTTACCAAATTACCTTAACCGCCATCTGTTAGAATCGTATGGAACTCACAGATAATTAAACCGCTATCTGTTAGAATCGTATGGAACTTACAGATAATTATGAATCTTTGTTAAATAATAAACAAATAATTTGTAATAACAAATAATGCGACTATAAATTTAGTTATAAACTACCCTAAGTCTCAAATTGGATCAAACTGCACACAGTGTGCAAACTTTTATTAAAATGGGGTCAGTAGTTTAGGATTGCATCGCGGACAAACAACGTGACACGAAATTTTGATATATTAAGATTTTGATTTACCCTAGATTTAATGAATTAAATATGTAATATGTACAAGACAAAAAAAAGAGAAAAATGATTAATGACATAGTATAAATTTAAATAAATAGAGACAAATTAATTATTAGACAATAGGTAACTGTATAAGCATGACTTTAAAGTGCCAGGTGTGCGGCAACCTCTGATATCTTGTGGAAGAAAATTCTAAGAACGGGCATAGGCTACTATGAAGGAAGTAGAATAAGAGGAAGTGCTATGAAGACAGTTAGCAGATTGTTATCTTGTGCCCTAGTGTCAGTATCATGATAAGAAGATAACTTCTCAAGTCTGGAGCCAGGTAACTAGGAGTGTAGGAATTCAGAAGCATGAAAAGTAGTGAAAGAGAGTGCAATTTACGTCTGTCAGTACGACGGAGCCTAGAGAGGTTATTGAAGTATTCGGAAATATGGTCATAACGGCGGATATTGAAAATGAATCGAACGCAAGCATTATGAACACGCTGCAGTCTCTGCGACAAGATTATGGAAACGTTAAGTTCAATTTCGAATTCTATAATTCACTAGCGAACACGGCATGCGTTATCGTGCCCGAACGTTCAATTCTCGTGTCAGGGCCGGTTGATATAAATATAAGTTTTTTTTTACCAAGTCGTCGTCTTATAATTCCGTCCGGCTTATCCGGCCACTACACGATCAAAAATTGCGTCAATATATTACATAATAATTGACATTGTACAATAATATTGAGCGTGTGTAGATCACATTGAAAGATTGCGCAATATATTGAGTCAATCAAAAGCAGTTTGATTTTTATTGTGCAATCTAGTAAATATTGCGTCGTCTGTTGGCAATATTGCGCAATGCTAGTTCAGTTCGGTGTTCTGTCTTCTTATTATTCCACGTGTTGACTGCACAAGTATCACCCACAAACTAATGTATTGAGCAATAATACTGCACCGTGTGGATTGTCCAAGTAATACTATTGTACAAAATACTGTGCAATATATTGACGTAAATATTGATCGTGAAGGGGCCGCTTTAATCGTGTAAAGACTTTTAAGAAAGATCGTTCTACGTGGTGGGTTCCCAGCCAGACGCACAACTCCCAACCTGGAGGACCGGAGGTTTTCTGTTGGGGTCCTTTCCCTTAGAAGGTGCCTTCTCCTAAGCTGACGAGAGGGACTGGGTCCTGAAGGAAAAAGAAAGTAAAATTCAGGCAGCGGAAATAAGTTTCCTACGGGTTGTGGAAGGTTGTACAAGAAGAGAAGATATTTGAAATGAGAATATTAGAGAAAAACTAATAGTACATGCACCCCACGAACAAATAGAAGTACACAGGAACAATTGGATAGAACATCTGCAAAGAATGTCAGAGGATAGGATAACAAATATGGCACTTATGTATAATCCTGGAGGACGAAGATCAGTAGGAAGACCAAGAAAGCGCTGGGCTGAACAGATGTGAGATCGGAACAGGCAAATACTTAATTTGTGAAGGATGATAATGACATTTGTTTTACCATACAATTCACTAATTAATAAGTTCGCAAGAAGAATTCTCACTGACATCTGTTGTGGCTCAAGAAGCTTGTTTTATGACGTCACATTGTTGTCGCGCGAAATGACGGTAATATAGGTGACTACACATCTGACACAAAAAATCGTATAATCCGATCGCGGTGCCACCTACCAGGTCCAATTGTGAATCTAAACCATCCAGGCCATATGTATATCTATAAATAATTACAATGAGTGTGCCATTAAGTGCAGTTTCATATGTAGTACACATTATTTATAAGTTAATAAATAACTATAATAATTATTCGAAAAAACGTGTTTAAATTTGATTGATTTAAGAAAAATCAAATGTTCCCTACCTCTCCTCATGTTAATCTTCTAACTAGATCGCGATTTCGGGTTAATGGCGAACCCATCGTCAGTGACATTTTCCCGACTGATGTTATGTCGATCGGAAGAACCACTTCTTCTTCTTCTTCTTCCCTCTGTTGATGGACCGCTAAACCTCTGGATTAGGCCAGAATTCGCAGGAATTTCGAAGTTCATAAGTTTTTCTTTCTTTTTCTGAATGTGGATTTTTTCCCAAACTATGAGTTCCTTTTTTTATTTATTTCTTTAATTAGACTAGCTTTTGACTCAATTAGATGTTTTTCGGACCAGCTACTGCTGACTTTTCCACTTTTCCACTTCTCCATTTTTGACATTTCTAAGATGGTCCTTTCACCCTTGCTTTCAAATTTCTTTTTGTTTTCCCTATATAAATGTTATCACAATCCCTGCATCTGATCTGATAAATTCTTGATTTATTTTCTTCTTAAATGTTTTCATTTTTATTGGTTTTAATTATCCTATTAAGACTGTATATATTTATTTGCAGTTTTGGGCGGCCTATGTTCCTTGTGAATCTCAACACCTGAATGCTGTTCAATTAACATTGGAGCAAATAGATCTCATAAAACGACTCATCGATAAATATGCGCAACATCTACAGTTCGCTTCTTCTGCAAAAGGTAAATTAGAATATTAAAATATTTTATATAGTGACTATTAATATATCATGAAATGGAGTGATGAACTAAAAATATATAAAACGGCGAATCTTTCAGCTATTATATGGTGCGAAACTCTGGCTCTTACTTTAGATTAGATTAGATTAGATTAAATGTATTTGGCCTGATGGACTTAAGGCCATGTGGCCTTCTCTTCCACTCACCAGGGCAAACATATATTACATCAGAATATAACAATCTCAATTAACTCTAATATTAAATACTAAGTAAAAAATTGATCAAAAAGATAATATCTAATATATTACGATCTATAATGCAACCAGTTAATGTTTTTTTGCACCATCGTCCTCAACTACAATGATTAATGTCAAATCTTCGTTATATCATTAAGTTTCTAAGCTTTTCGAAGTCTTGGGTTCATGATCAATATCAAAAAGAGTTGTAGTTGAGGACGAAGGTGTAAAAGAAAATGTATAAAAAGTTTTATAATTAAAATGTTTGATTTTGGTAATTTAATATTATTATGCTCTTCATTGATTTTAAAGTATATTTTGGATATTCAAATATTCATATTCCCAGAATAGTTGTTTAAAATTCTCAGACTAATTATTTACATATTTAATTATTCTGTCTTTAACAATTTTTGTAAAAAAATTGAATGCAACCGTATAAAATATGAAATATATATTTTTTATTTATATATCTTACCCTGACGGAGTCTGGCATTGTATATAATGGCTGGGGAATACATACAATGCCTAGGAATAGTATGACATAAAGTAAGAGTTTATTCTTTGTCGAAAATCCTAGGCAATCTATATAATGCCTTAATTTTAAACTTTGCCTGTAACACCTATAAGGAATGAGATTAAACTGAGTTGGAGAAGAAGTTTCAAAATCTTTACGAAAATAAGGTTTTCTTTTATCCAATTCTGATAAAAGAGGGAAGTAAAAATCCACAGAGAGAATAAATAAGTATGATTCAAATTGATGGTGTTTCACATATTGGCTAGTCTCTGGTTATAATTCTAAAGTAGTATTGCTAAGATATTTAACAACAAGATACAGTGGAAAGAACATGTAGAAAGAATGGAAGAAAGTAGATTACCAAATAAAATCTTCCATTATTTTCCGAGAGGAAGAAGAGATGTCGGACGTCCTCGGAAGAGATGGTCTTAGATCTATTAGTGAAGACGGAACAGGCAACTCTTGCCTAAACCAGGAAGTGAAGAAGAAGAAGAAGAAGTATTGCTGTAATTGCTGTGATTTATTTCTTTTCGTTGCTTATGTGGGATCATGTTTTGGAATCTACCGAAACTGACAGAGAGAGAGAGAGAGAGAGAGAGAGGAGAGAGAGAGAGAGAGGGGGGGAGAGAGAGAGAGAGAGAGAGAGAGAGAGAGAGAGAGAGAGAGAGAGCAACACTGATTTTGTCGTTCTAACAAAAACAAATGTTCCCATGCACTGAGAAGAAATCGAGGCAAAAAAATGACAAGGTAAATATAATGTTCCTGGAAATAATCACTCGTTACGTCATTAGCTAATGAAACTCGGAGCGCAAGCTTTATGAACAGAACAATATAGCAAGTGTGGTAAAAACATACCCACAAATAGTCTACATAACAGAGTTGATTGAAAATGCACGAAATGATTTCGTATTGTTATATTTCAATAAAAAACTAATTATACTGACCTGAGTGTGTATCACATATTATATTTTCAATATTCGTGAATATGACCATAGGTTTTTTTTTTCACACTTCCGCGAACTATTCCGGCTTCATCTCCACGATTATAGAAAAATGCTTCTCTTATTCAGCTGTTAAAAAAGTATACACACCTCTACATCAAGCTAAATTAAAATTAAATTAAACGAAAATTAAAAATCTCTCTAGCGGTCTCAATGTTCGATGTTTCACAGCGAAATTCAATATATACTATTAAAATAAATTAAACATAAATGTACTTATATATATATATATATATATATATATATATATATATATATACACACACACAACAGACTCCGATAACGGAGGTGAGGTGGGATATTGAGATATGTTGATCATTTTTATTACGGTACTAATGTCCGGAAATGATGCGTTTTTACACTATGAATAGCTTATTTATCAGGAATCCCGTTAGTTGGATTTCAAGATTCAATACTTGACAATACTGTCACAGTCGCAATCAGGTTTTCAAAATATCCACCTCCCATCTCATTACAGAGCGTACATCGGCGGTCTAGTGATTGGCGCGCACGTTCAAATACGCCTAGTCTCGTTTGAATTATTTCTGCAGCAGCGTGGATTCGGGCTATGAGATCCACACGTGACTCTACAGGAGTCTGATAAACAGATTGTTTCATGTCGCCCCACAAAAAGTAGTCGAGAGGGTTAAGATCAGGTGATCTCGGAGGTCGGTAAGCTCGATTAAATGGCTGCTTTCTTAGAGCTTCTGACCCAGGTGTTCTGTATACGAATCACTGGATACGATTGTTGCTTGCGCCCTTTGAGCTGTATTTGGATCACGTGGTGCTAGACAGCTCGCAGACAGTTGCAGTCTTCGCAAATATCCCTGTGCATGGACCCTTGGCGAAACATATCCACCTTTATGGTTCGCTCCCTTCACCATATATGACATTAAGAATTAGACCACTAACAGATAAGACAGAAGAAAAATAAAAAAGCAGATGAAATTCTTGATAATAACAGCTGATTGTCCACCGTTGTGGTCTCGAGGTAGCGTGCTGCCTTGTCACGCAGCCGGGTTCGATCCCCGGTCGAGGCAGTTTTTCTGGGTGAGGTTTTTATCGGGGTTTTTTCTCACCTGTAAGACAAATGTCAGGAAAACTTTAAGGCCCAAACGGTCCCCGAAATCATATGGCCATCATCCTTATCATTATCATCCTTATCATTATCATCCTTACCATTATCATCCTTACCATTATCATCCTTCACCGGTGTGAAAAGCAACGGGAAGCTACCACACCTATACAATTCCCTAGTAAAGCTGCAAGCATAGCATGAAAATGCTATGATTGCAGTGAAGGACCTGCCTTCGGGCAGAATTACTATGGATGGATGGACAGCTGATTATGCACTTGCATATCAAGTGAAAATACCATTATTAGGAAATAATTAAATATATTCTTTATAACGGAAAAAACATAAACACAATTAAAAGGATAGTAACATCATGAAAAATAGTAGATTCCCTAAGCTATTATTACAATAAAAGCTTGAAGGGAATATAACTGCAGGAAGACCTGCACTAAAGTTGGAAGATTGCTTTAAAATTTCCTGCTGTCGGAACAGGCCAACAGACTATTCCAGGAAGATGATATTTCCATCCTCTACATATAGGTACGACCGTACATCCTCAAACATTTGACGCAGTCATTTTATTAAACCTTGTAATTGATAGTAATTCTTTAATTTAATCGGCGTTATAGTATTGTATAATATTAGAGAAAATTGCATTATAGTATTAATATGTAGGGTATTCTATCTAATTTTAAATAAAATCAATACAAAGGATATTGTCATATTTGTTTTTCTTGTTCCCATGCGCATGGGTGAAAACGTTTCAGTTCGTCAGCCCACGCATTTTTAACGTCGTGATTTGTGACTGTCACCATGGATTTCAGGCTGTCGATCGCTTTCGATCTCCAAATCCACCTACGTCCTATTACATTACATAGCCTACTTTCTTTTTTAATTTATTAAAATAGAAAAGAGTTCATTGTAAATAATGGATAAGACTCGTTGCTCGATGCCATCTACTGATAGGTCTCTTGAGATAAGGAAATCCAGAGATGCTGGAGGCTCGTCATTTAGGTGAGAGATTTGAGGCTCTTTGTAAACTTAATATATTGTCAAGATTGCAGAGAAGTACTCATTTCTATGTAGAAAAGCAAGGATATTAAAGTCTCAAATCTTCAAAACCTAGTCGTCATATGGGGACAACTGCACTTAAACAAGTCCTATAGAACAGCAGTGCGCATGCGCCAGAATTTATAGAGCCAGCGATAACTCACAACCGAACCACATATCGATTATCATCCTCGATTACTTCCGTCGCTATGAAATTTAAATTACCAATATTTGCAATAAATCCCCAAATCGATGTTAAAAATATATTAATAATGTTAAAATTACCAAACGCTTGTTGAAAATGGGTGTACACTTACTTATCACTCCCTAACGCTCATCCAACCAGCGACAACCCAAAACAGCGATAGAAAAATCATAGACTAAGTAATGTATTATGTGGAGAAAATAGCATTTAGCATCACAATATTGTCTAACAGTGTCATAATATTGTGATTTGCATATTTAGATAAGAGGCTATGAAATCTAATTAATAAACTAGGATTAGATACCCTATTATTTATTAATTAAAAATTTATACTGGAGTAGTATAATAGTTATGGACTTGAAACTTAAAGAATTTGGCGGTATCTTAGTCCATTTAGAGGAATCTGTCCCGAAATAGTCGGCCGCGGTGGACTAGTGGTTATGCTCCTTGCCTCCGGTCCCAAGGATTGCGGGTTCAAACCCGGCCGGGGTCGATGGATTTTTTAGGACGGAAAAATCCAAGGAGCAAGTCCTCCGGGAGGGACTTTAAGCCGTGGGTCCCGAGTCTGAAGATTTTCAGGCTCATAAAAAATCCTTAAGCCTGAATGAAAAGGCCTCTAAGCAAAATTTACCGAATTCTCCCGTCCTAGTACTACCTTGGTTTCTTAGATGTCAGTATGAGGCGGAACGCTGACCACGAACCACTCGAAAATGACATCTATACGAAAACAAGTGTAACTAAATTAGTATGGTTCAAATTCTTCCCTGTAGGAGGAGAGCACCTAAAAAAGCTCTGTAAAGGGAAAACATGGGCTTACAGTACAGTACTCAGAATTGTCTAATAATGTTATAAAAATTGTTTGAAAAAGTTTAAGAGCTATAGTTTACAACAATATTACTGAAAAATCAAGCGCTAGTAGAAGTGCAGTTGAGCCGTCACATGAAATAAAATTTACGTAATATTTTTTTCAATCTATGTATAATTCAACTCTTCAAATCATGGTCAA
Source organism: Diploptera punctata (assembly GCA_030220185.1). NCBI lineage: Eukaryota > Metazoa > Arthropoda > Insecta > Blattodea > Blaberidae > Diploptera > Diploptera punctata. The sequence goes on along the minus strand of JASPKZ010009834.1, from coordinate 333,707 downwards.
TATCAATTTCCACCTCATTCATGGCTCTTACTAAGTGCTTTCCTCAGATTTCCCTACAAGAACTTTCTGTGCCCCTCTTTCATTGCTTATTCGTGCCATATATCCTGCCAATCGTAATCTACGAGGTATAATAGAAAACAATTTTCTAAAAAAAACTGAACAAGTCCAAAATTTAAAAAGCTTAATTTATTGATGATTCTGGTGAATCTATCAGATGTCTATTCATTTTTACGAATGTGAAAATGTTCCAGTGATCGCGTTGCGATCGGATTATAGGATTTTTTATGTGTAGTATTATTGACAACGACATGACGTCATCGTACACGCTTCTTCAGTCATAACAGATGACAGTGAGGAGTTTTCTTGCGAACTTACTGAATAATATATTATTACGTCTTAATTAGTGAATTTTATGGTAAAAAAGTAACTTATATTTTTTATCGTCCGGCCATGACACGAGAATTGAATTTTAGGGCCGGACAACGTCTGCCGGGTCCGGTAGTAGGCCTATATCTATAAATATTCATCTAGAAAGCTTCAATTACTTTATTTCATTTTATTACATGTTTTGATAGCGTTAGTTAATATTAGACCACATTTGCATTGTCTTTTGTTTAGCTTATATGTTTTAATATTATTTAAAACTGTAATAAGTATGTAATTTTTGTTTGGTTTTATTATTCGCTGGTTGAGTGGAGCAGAAGGCCTCTTGTCAGCTAAAATAAAGAATTATTATTATTATCATTATTATTATTATTATTATTATTATTATTATTATTATTATTATTATTATTATTATTATTACTATTATTAATGGTAGCAGATATGAACTATTGGAGAAGATCTGCTAGGATATCAAGGAGAGAGAAAATTAGAAATGAAGTTATAAAGGAGAACATAAATGTACAAAACTCTATTTTAGAGTTTATCCAAGAAAAGCAACTAAAATGGCATGTTAGGCGAATGGACGATGAGAGATTACCGAAGAAAATAATGGAATGGACACCATCAGGAACGAGAAGGAAAGGACGACCAAATCTCACGTGGATCCAAGGGATTAGAGAAACTTTAAAGGACTGGGAAATAGAGGATGAAATGTGTTAAAATAGAGATGAATGGAGGGAAATTATAAAGTGAAATTGAACACAAATCAATGGTGCCGGAAAAATGTATACCATTGTTAAAACCGGAAATATATATATATATATGATTATTTTATTGTTGTTGTTATTATTATCATTATCATTATTATTATTATTATTATTATTATTATTATTATTATTATTATTATTATTATTATTATTATTATTATTATTATTATTATTGTTATTATTGTAGTTGTTGTTAAATAACTTTCATTGGAATATTTAAATAGTATTGAATAATTAACCTTACATTTTATCCTTGATTTCAGAAATAATGGAAGCTCATGAACAGAACCGCATCGCTTCCCTTATTGGAGTTGAAGGAGGACACAGTATTGGGAATAGTTTAGCGGTTCTCAGAATCCTATACGACCTGGGAGTTCGCTACATGACGCTGACTCATACCTGTAACACTCCTTGGTAAGTTTCGTTTGATATAATGTTTTAATATACAATTTTTTAAAGTTGTGAAGAGGATTAAAAACAGTCGTAATCAGATCAATATATATATATATATATATATATATATATATATATATATATATTTCTAATTATCTCTCACTACTACAATTTTTGTTATGTCAAGGATGGCGGTCCCTTAGGATTCAGATGAATTTTTTTTTTAATTTATCTTAGCGGATGTTTACTCAAAATTTTCAATTTAACTTTATTTATTTCACAGTATTTCAATGCGTTGATAGAAATGCTTTTCCGCTATATAAGTCTCTTCTTTCACAATTTATTTTATTACTCATCTTTATACTCGATGACGGCTGTACTTAACATACCTACTTGTCTTTACACTTTTGATTTGTCCGACCCTCGCACCTCCGTATAGGCCTATATGCGAGGGTAGGAATAATCTAGAACCTCAGTCGAGACTCTTCTCGTAGAAGACTCGAGAACCGGCTCTACCAGAATGGTGGTATAAACGCATGTGGAAATTATTCCGCAGGCTCACCGATTCGTGAGTCATCGGTTTACGAATCTACCCTTACCATATAAGATCGTACCAGACTCTCACCGCCGCCAGCGAATTTCAAAAGTAAATCAACAATGCATCAAGTGTTCATTATCTTTTTATTCAGTCCCTGTTTCGGCTTCATTTCGCCTCTTCAGCAGCTAGGGAGTTTGCGACTGACAGCATGGTCAGTACTACCCTAAGACTGAGTAGAGTTTGATAAACTATAAGCAATGAGTCATAGTTCATTAAGGATGATTCTTCTTCCCCATATCGTTGTTTAACCTCTCGCCTTATATTTACGCCGCCCGGACTTTGCAGTGACGCAAACTGTCGGGGAGGTTTTTATACTTTGGATCACAATACACATACCTTTTTCAACCCTCATGCAATTAATAAAATATACAATACCAGTAAAGACATGGAGGGCCTCTCTGAATGTGTAAACAGATCACTCCAGGGCCTCCTCCGAAGAGACGAACCTTTACGATACATAATTTATATTAGACTATAATTGTAATATTCTAAAAGAACCTAAGGAGTGAAAAAAAAATACCTCTGAGGAAAATTCATCGGCTCTTTTACGTCCAGATTTGATTTCCGACACCAATGACCTTAGTTATCGAAGAATATCGTTAAATAAAATACAACTGTTAATACGATCACTATTCCAGGAAGTAGTAGTAGTAGGACTTTATTAGACAAAAAGTAAGATATTATTTACAAATATGGGTCGCATATTATACACTAAATTGAATTAATTGGTTAAAACAAAAAGGGAAAAGAAAATGTTGATCGTGCTATTAAGAGATGGAAGGACTCAACCTATTGATATGGAAATAAGTAATGGTCTAATTTTATGTATTAGTTTATTTATTTTAACGGATAGAGTTAAGACTGTGAGGTCTTCTCTTCCACTTATCCAGGGTTAAATTATACATATAATAACAATTATGAATTATCTACATGTTGATTAATATTACATGATATGCAAAGGCTACACAATATAGATTTGACAAGAAAAAAATGCCTCTTCTTCTTCATTTCATGAGATAGACCTAGTGGTCTGTTACGGTCTCAATCGAACATTTCAATGGTCTGCCCAAAGATCTCTTGCCTGGTGGCTGGTAATTAAAAATTTGACGTGGTATTCTTGTTCTAATCATTTTTCTTTCGTGAGATTTCTAGTTGTTTCTATATTTTTGTACATATTCCATGACTGATTCTGTTTGTACTTCACTCAGAATCTCAGAATTCCCTTTGTGGTCTGTTCTTGAGTAACCTGCAGTACGTCTCATAAATTTCATTTCTGCCGCAGTTAGTCTTTGTCCAGGTCTCACTGCCGTAACATAATATGGATCTGGCCAGTGTTTTATAAAAGGATTAATAATAATAATAATAATAATAATAATAATAATAATAATAATAATAATAATAATAATAATAATAATCTTCTTCATCTTCTTCTTCTTCACTTCACGGGCTAGGCAAATTGCCTGTTCCGCCTCACAGTTGTTCTGTCCATCTTTTCACTGGCCTTCCTACATTCCTTGAACCTCTTGGCTTGTAGTTGAATGCTGCTCTTGGTAATCTTGATACATTCATTCTTTCCACGTGTGTAAACCATTTCTCTCTATATTCTCTGATTTTCTCATCCAATGGATATATATTTAACTCTGTTCTTATATCTTAATTCCTTATCCGATCCAATCTTGTGCAGCCTTTTGTTCTTCTAAGGAAGTTCATTTCTGCGCTTTGTATTCTACTTAGCAATTTTTTGGTCATTACCCAAGTTTCGCTCCCATAAAGTAATGCAGGAACTGCCATTAAACACATTCATCTACATAGAGAACGAGAATCTATGAGAATAATAATAATAATAATAATAATAATAATAATAATGATAATCTATTATTTGAGTAATTGACTTGGTAAAAAAGTGTAAAATATTCAAGAATACATGAAACAAGGTTTCATATTGTCTATGGAAATATTTATTTAGTTTTTTTAACTGTCTTTAAGTCGAGCAGTCCTTGATATACGAGGGGAAGGAATTCCGGAGCCGGGTGGCTAAAACAAGGAGGATGAAGAATAGTGAGATGTTCGATGTAGAGGAACAGCTACAGTTAAATTTTCTCTCGATCTTGTGTTCAAGTTATGGTTAGAAGATAGTGAACGGAAGCGAGTAAAAATATTAAGGGGTGATGAGGTGGGCAAAGTACTGTATAAGAAGCAGAGGCATTATATCCTGTTTTTCGCCATTCTTAGGTAGCAGAAGAAGGTATTACTATCCTGTTTGTTTATTTTTTAATACTTATAAATATATTTTCTGGCACAAGATTATATCGTTTCAAGCAACCGAACAGTATTGAAAATTCCTTGTGAATTCATAAATCATTGATGAAAAAGAATATGACATTGAAGACGCATGAGGAGTCTGTAAGAGGATTTTATTCTGATAATTTACCAGTAATTGAATTATGTTTGCTCATATTTCTGTGCCTCTGTCAAACGGTCATTTCCTTGGTCGTGATTAATTCATTTTACGTTCATATCTGGCTCTTCCAGGAATTATATTAATGCCATTGAATATCATAAAGGAACAGGGATGACAGAAGCACACCACTTCTGGAACTAGGTAACCTCAACAAATTCCTCAAATTATACCTGAGACATAAATTTCATCACTAAAACCTTTGATGTATAACTTCAGAGAACATCAGGTGCATGCTAAATGATTCAAGCTTTTAATAGAACCCAGTTTTAATTTATCTAAACGTTTCACTGTTAATATGAACGACACTAGCTTTTCTCTCCATTTAATTGCGTTTATAAATGCTGTTACCACAAGCACTGTGAGTGTTCAGTTCTTGTTACAGGTATCGAATAGTTAATGCAATTAATTATCTAAGAATTATACCCATAGTCCAGTAACATCATAACTCTCCTCACTTTTCTCTCTCAATTTCTCTCTCTCTCTCTCTCTCTCTCTCTCTCCCTCTATTTCTCTATCTCTGTCTCCCTCTATCTCTATCTCTCTATCTAAAGTAAAGTAAAGTAATCCCACTACAGGCCTCAGGAGGCCCTTTGGGTAGTAGGAGGTTAAGGCTTCCACTATTCCTGGACAATCGGCACTTGATGTCAGCCGGGTTGTCAGCCGCCTTTACCCCCAGAACAAGCGTCTGGTACTCATTTCCGTTATAGGCTGAGTCGACCCCAGGGCCATAATGCCGCCAGAAGGTTTGGGTCAGTTTAAAAATCCTGACCCACCGGGACTTGAACCCACGACCTTTCGGCTTGTAGCTCAGTGCCTTAACCACTACGCTATGGTGTGCCCCCTCTATCTATCTCTCTCTATATATATCTCTCTTTCTATCTCTCTATCTCTATATCTATCTATCTGTCTATCTCTATCTCTCTCTATCTCTATCTATCTATCTCTTTATCTATCTATCTATCTTTATCTATATATATATATATATATATATATATATATATATATTTATGTATCTATCTCTCTTTATGTATCTATGAATCTATATCTCTCTATACCTCTATCTATATATATATCTATATATCTCTCTATGTATCTATCTATCTATCTCTGACTATCTATCTACCTCTCTATCTATATATATATATATATATATATATATATATATATATATATCTCTATCTATCTCTCTATCTATCTCTCTATCCATCTGTCTCTATCACTCTCTGTAATTTCCTCTTTTTTTCTTTCACTTACCTTATTTAATCTCTACCTTATTGAACTTCTACTTTTTAGATGTTTTACGTGCCACATGGGACTTACAGGAACACGACCTATTGGGTAGAGAATTTGAAACTCTGCATCTCACTTTGATCCCGGATGCGTGATCAGCTCAATGCCAGAGCCACCTCCCAGACAACACAAACATTTGATAATTGATTTGTATGACTGCATTCATACTAATCAAGATGAATGTGCTATGGATGATTTCGAAGACAGATGTTTTTGCACCATTTGGAACTTAAATGATCCTGATACATGTCTTACAGATGAGGAAACCCTACTTAAAACCTCATCTAGGAAACTTGTCCCGACTGAGGATCGAACCCGGGCCCGCAGGGTACGAGACAACGACGTTACCACAACATTAGATTAAAGTTTGTTATAAAAATAAATTTATTAGCATTGAAACATCTCTGAAAACTTAAATTACTTATAACATAAAAATAAATTGTTAATTTTTAGAAAGAAAGAAACATATTGCGACGACTATAATGAAATGTGTTTTTATGTTTAGTTGAATAAGTAAAAATAAAAATAATTTCAAATTTATATTTTAATTATTTTTAGATAGGCCTATCCAGTTCTGATTATATGGCTTTGCCCGGGAATCTACTTATTCTTATATTCTTGGCATCAATGAGCTGAAAGCCAAAAATATTTCTGACTAATCTGTAAAAGATAGACGTAATGCTTTCCCGGACTTTTTTGTAGATTTCGTTTGTGAAATTCAATTCTGTGTACATTAATTTTGTGTATTTGTTATGGTTTAGGCAGCATAAGCCATTTAAGCGTACAAAAATCGACTTTTTAGTGCACCGATGTTTTTTTGTTTAGCTCCGGCACTATATTGTGTATGGTAATTTGTTAATATACGTTAATTGTTCCAGAAAAATTATCTAAATAGTTGTGAAACTCCTCCATTCAAATTGGTAAAATTGCCCATAAAGGACAAAAAGACAGATAGAAAGGCAGAAACACTCACACTGGTTTTTATAGGTCTATATAAAGATTACGATCACTAGCTAGCAGAAGACAGTCCAGAAAGTCATGTTTGCATGATAGGCCTACATACCTCAACCATATATTTCAATTTTCCTAACCATATATCCGTAACTTGGTATCTAGTAACTACTCAGTTGCCCTCATGAAGTGCTCGTAAGGTGTGTGTGTTTTTGTGCTTGTGTGTGTAATATTGTAATTTCGTCTATTGATTTGTCTAAACAAGTTTTTTTTTCATCCAAAGAAGTTGTACCGAAATGGACATTTTGATACAGGAATTACGTCTCACTGCGCAAACTATACGTCATCGCGTCTCCATCTCGAGTGTCATCTTTATGAACAGTGCCAAATGCTTTCTTATCTATTCCCTTCCCTTCATAGTTCGCACCCTGTGCTATCGCGCATTCCCCCCCCCCTCTCCCTGTGAACTCTCATAAATAGCTGTGTTTTGTAACATCGAATCATCATCTACTTAGTCACCATTGGAGACTGGTCAGAGCAGCTCAGGAGAGCTGGTTTAGTTTGTTTAGTCCAGTAAGCCAGGGTGGGGACGCTAGGACAGTACTTCCCCCAACCCGAGGCTGGACTAGAGTGAGCGATAATGTATGTATGTATGTTGATTTATATCATATTTTCTTTTTGTATAGATGATCTACTATGATTTCTTTTCTTTGTAAATCGAATATTTATTTATTTACCTTTATATTATATGACTATATTTTGACTCGGATTAAAAGCTTTAGTTGTGCTTTTTACTTACTCTATGCCTATTCATTCAGTAGTTAACATAAGTCAGATATCAAATCAAAATCCAAAAGCTTGCTCAAGCGTGTGTTAGTTCCTTTATCCCAAAGCTTCCACGATTGTATTTTATAAGTCGGTAAACATTACATATTGGGAGAATTTAGTAAAGAAAGTTGAATTCCTCTTTGCCTCTATGGGCCCAGGCAAAAGATGTCACAATTTGAACAATCTATGCTTTACGATCAAAATAGTGATCAACAATATAACCCTGCGTGGGTGCAAAATGGTAGTAGAACGAGGTTAAATAATAACAAGACGCCACAAAAATGGTTTAGCAGAGCGTGGTTCATACTGCACAAAGTATAGGTAAGGCATAAATAGTGGGAACCTTAATGTTATCTGATTAATGCAGGGGCAGCTACACAAATTACATTCATGCTGTATTACCAGGATTGAATATTGTACTTAATAAAACCGATAGCTTACACCCGTGGGAAATTGAGGATTGAGTTTTAGTTGCTAACGAGTCTACAATAAGATTTATCTTCCCTTTGGGAACACAAATGTTATCGCATAACACTCAATAACTTATTTGCTTCACACTTAATTTTATTTGGTTGAAGGCTCACTAACAAGAAAATTCAATGAGGATCTTCAATTGAATTTAGTTGAACATATTTATTTTTCTGTAATATAAAGAAGATTGAATTTAGTCTGTGGTAGTGGAATATTTTGTGTGTTCGAAGCAAATGACTCGTAATGAATTGAGGGGTCTGGTGCGAGAGGGAGCTATGCCACTTTGAGACGAAATGGAAATAAATCAGTGCTATTTATATTATTTTTTTTATTTTTTCGTTCGCATAGTTTACATAACAGTAAGTTAAAGAAGAAAAAAGTTACCTCTTTATTGTATAAATAATATCGTAATATAATGTTTTATAAAACCCAATTTATTTCCATTTCTTCTCAAAGTGGCATAGCTCCCTCTCTCACTAGACCCCTCACTTACTTCAATAATTTTGACAATTAAAAACATTAACTGCATAATAACTATATCAGCATTCTATAAATAATCATCAAGGAAGCTACTTACTTTATTTTATATTATTTTAATATTATTATATTCCATGTTTTTGTCAGTATTAGCTAGTATTAGATCACATCATCATTGTATTTTGTTTAGTCTGTATTTTAATAATATCTTACAATTGTAATAAGTATGTAATTTTTGTATAATTCTGTTATTCGCTGGTTTAGTGGAAGAGAAATCCCTATGGCCTTAACCCTGCCAGCTAACATAAAACATTATTATTATTATTATTATTATTATTATTATTATTATTATTATTATTATTATTATATCGACGTAGGCTTTCACGGCCGGAGTTATTATGGTGATCTTGTAGAAGATTTCCGGGCTGTTGGCCGTGGTCTTCAGGCTTGTAGTTCCCCGACGTTTCGCCAGAGACTGCGTCCGGCATCCTCAAGGGTTGTCTTGAGACTGGCAATTTTGTCGACTACCTACCCTACCGTCGCGGATAAAAAAGTATAAATAGGGTAGGTAGTAGACTAAATTGCCAGTCTCAAGACAACCCTTGACGATGCCGGACGCAGTCTCTGGCGAAACGTCGGGGAACTACAAGCCTCAAGACCACGGCCAACAGTCCGGAAATCTTCTACAAGATTATTATTATTATTATTATTATTATTATTATTATTATTATTATTATTATTATTATATTAGATTACGGTACATTGGCTAAATCGACATACTGTAGGCCAGTGAAAGTTTTCTTTGAAATGTCCACGGCTGTTATCTCCAGGTAGCGTGCTGCCTTGTCATGCAGCGGGCCTGGGTTCGATCCTCGGTCGGGATAAGTTTCCAGGGTGAGGTTTTTCTTTTCGGGTTTTTTCCTCACCTGTAAGACAAATGGCATGAAACTTAAAGCCCAAACGGTCTCCAAACATCATCTGGCCATCATTATAATATTCACCTCATTAGATTAACTTCAGGATTAAGGCCTCTCATGACGCATAATTATATCATCATCACCCATCATATTATAGGGCACCAATCCCACCTTCCTGGCGCCCCAACCTCAGGAGTGGGTTAAAAGTACGCCATGGCAGGAGATAATACCAGAAATGTGGAAATGACAAACTGATTGTATTGAATAAAAAGAGTTTCTTCCAATTTCGCGAAGAATTAATTTTATTAATATAGAGAAAAACACGTCCATACCACACGTGACATAAAATACATTGATAAACAGCATAGCTTTCCTTGTTTGGTATGATTGGTTACTCAATACTCTGAATTTTTTCCTACAAGGAAAAATTGTTGTTAAATCCGAAATAACAATTCGAAGAAAGCTTTCAAGAAAAACTTTCTCTATGAAAACATCAATTACGCAACAAGACACTGTATATTTTTCCCAAATTAACAATGTGTGTGGTCTTCTAGATTCATAATAATTTTAAAGATACTTAAATAAGGAATTTAATTTCATATTTCAAGCTTTATTTCACAGCCTTAACACACAATTTTTAATTCTTTATACTTCATGCTGAGTTATTTTTAGTACGTAGTTTCTGTTTGCAATTGGACCTCTTGATGGGATTCGAAACAGAGACCGTTTTGCTGACACGAAGTCCCATTTTTCCGCGCTGTTTCTCGTTGAGCTTATTAAAGCAGTAAAATAGCCTTTGCATGAGAAACTAAATAACTAAAAATTGTGAAGATTGAGTATTTATTCCCGAATATTGTATAACTGATGTAATATTTGTTAATCAGTCGGAAAATCCATTTAATTACCTCTATTTGTTTATACGAAGGTACGTTTTACAAGATTAATATTTCTCAAATTCATTGTAAATCACAAGTGATGTTTTACAGTGCTTTTAATACTAAAATAAGTACATGATATATCTGTCGTCCTCAATAATTAAAATCATCATCATCATCATCATCATCTTTGGTGCTACAACTCATTTCAGGCCTTGACCGCCCGAACTATGCGCCTCCATCCATTTCTATCTTCTGCCTTCCTTCTCCATCCCTTCAGATCCATTAAACTTCAGATCATATTCAACGCTGTCTAGCCATCTAGTAAGAGATCATCCAACTTTTCTTTTTTTCCTTCTGTTTTATAGAATGTGACTCTACGGGCAATATCTGTTTCTTCCAGTCGATGTAGGCCTAAATGGCCCAGCCATCTCAACCTTGAATATATTATCATTCTGACTATGTCAGTATCACCATATAAGTTATATAATTCATGACTATATCTACTGTGCCATTAGCCATTTTCATTTATCGGTCCATAGATTTTCCATAGAATCTTTCTATCAAATGCCTTTAATTTATTTTCATCATTTTTAGTTAGTGGTCAAGTATCACTTCCACACATGATAACAGGCCTCAAGAGAGTTTTGTATATTTTGGATTTAATTTGGTGGCTAAGATATCGACTGCTTATAACTCAATTAGAATGGATTTCTGTTTTAAAAACTTCGTCAATTAGTCAAAACAGTGTAGGCCTTTCAGAACATGTTCCATATTCAGAACATCATTTTGTATATTTGACATGCCAAAAACATTTTCTAAAAGATCTACGTGGTTCTAACTTATTGACGAAGGTTTTTTTAAACAGAAATTTTAATTTAAGACGACTGGTATATCAGGTACCTGTTTTATAGTTTAATATATTTTAACAGTCTCGAGGTAGCGTACTGCCTTGTTACGCAGCGGGCCCGGGTTCGATCAGAGGTCGGGAGTTTTTCTGGGTCAAGTTTTTATCCGGGGTTTTCCTCACCTGTAAGACAAATGTCAGGAAAACTTTAAGGCCCAAACGGTCCCCGAAATCATATGGCCATCACAATTAATATCATTCACGTTCCTCTTAGATTAAACCCGAAATGTCTAAAATGACAAAAACTGGGGGCATTAAATATATATATATATATATTTTAACACGATTAATAAACAAGTTCTTATGAGAGAGCGTATATATATTTTATAAAGATATGAAGGGTAAATTTGCCATAGCCTCAATTTTTCAGGGTACAGGTTCTGCAACCCACATATCACCTGCATTTAATTTTGCAATAGTACTTCATACATAATATAGTATATTGGTATTACTATTCTGCTTTGCATTTGTTTGCTTTACGCCACTGCTTCGACGTGGGCAGATTTGCTCCGTAGACTCTACCTCGCTAGCTATGGAGCAGGAGAGAAGCTCTCTGTGACGTCATAGAGCATTCAGTTGGAAATGACTGATATAGCACCTCCATATTCTGTGAACTGAAACCGCGCAGATTTAGCATCATTTCCTCTATATTCAATTGCATTGCTGGGAATGAAGTAATGCGTTGTGATCTTGTGAAGAAATATAATGTTCATGAAATCCCCGTTTATCGTGTAGAAGTGAAATTTTAACCACTCTCTAAATTGCTCTTTAGTTCTCCATCAAAACAAGTGTGGGCTTCTAACCATTAATATATATAACCATTTGCAAGATAGAAGCATGGCTTCACGGCATTTGGTGGATGGGAATTACAATGTATATAGAGAAAGATTTGCGTTTAGATCGGTACTTGCTCAGGTAGCTCAGTTGGTAGAGCACTTGGTCTAGAGAACCAAGGGTCCCGGGTTCAAGTCCCGGTCTGAGCGTATAATTTTTCTCTTCAAATATGATTTATCCATCATTGAGATGTACGAAATCAATAATAAAAACTTGGAAAAAGCCGTACTGGCTGTAATGTAAAATTCCCAAATATGTCTTCTTAATAAAGGAGCCGCCATTTGCAAGATAGAAGCATGGCTTCGCGGCATTTGGTGGATGGGAATTACAATGTATATAGAGAAAGATTTGCGTTTAGATCGGTACTTGCTCAGGTAGCTCAGTTGGTAGAGCACTTGGTCTAGAGAACCAAGGGTCCCGGGTTCAAGTCCCGGTCTGAGCGTATAATTTTTCTCTTCAAATATGATTTATCCATCATTGAGATATACGAAATCAATAATAAAAACTTGGAAAAAGCCGTACTGGCTGTAATGTATAATTCCCAAATATGTCTTCTTAATAAAGGAGCCGCCATTTGCAAGATAGAAGCATGGCTTCACGGCATTTGGTGGATGGGAATTACAATGTATATAGAGAAAAATTTGCGTTTAGATCGGTACTTGCTCAGGTAGCTCAGTTGGTAGAGCACTTGGTCTAGAGAACCAAGGGTCCCGGGTTCAAGTCCCGGTCTGAGCGTATAATTTTTCTCTTCAAATATCATTAATATATAAATTGGATGATGTTATGAATCAACCGGCTAAGCGCTATTGTTTAATAAGAGTGATCATATAAATATTCGCAATTTTTCTAAGAAAAGTCAGAACGCTGTGGAGGACCGAAAGGTCCTCCTAGGGGACGAGAGTAGCCTCTTCATGGGTAAGAAACATATATTTATTATCGCTCTAAAAAGTTCAAGTTTTTTAAAATGGTCATTTTCAAACATAAAAAATAAATTAATTTGAAAGACCAAATGGTCAAATAACTTAGAACAATTTTGTTAATTGTTAAGAATATGCATTTATAAAAAGACCTAAGGGTCAATAATAACCTAAGTTCATTTTTTTAAATGGTTCTCTCTCTGAGTTTTATCAAGTTTTTAGTCTTATCGGCGCAATTCAATATGGCGGCTTTACTCACTAGCTTATATGTTTTGTCTAATCTTTTCTTTACGTTTGTTATTTTTTTAATAAACAATGTTAATATTTGTTTTAATGTGATTATAAGTGAAATATTCCCACCATAAACCAAGGCCAACCGCTCGGGCCAAAGACCACTTAAACCTTAGAGATCCTTTTTACGCTACGTTACGACTGGGCTTAACTTCCAGCATAACATTAAACAAATTGAGATTTAATATCACTATTACACGAGCTCATGAAGTACGTGGACGCACACTTTTAGCGCCAAATCATTAAATACAGCCTCATTATTAAAGGAAAATGTAACGTCATCACTTCTATCAGAGATTCTATGTTTTGCAACAAACTGCTTCATAAATGCTAATCTATATTTTGCATCAAGCATCTAATCGCGAAATGTTCCCGCTCATAGTTGGTTGAAGCATAACTATCAAACAAGGAATATAACATACAATATCCAGTATTGTTAGTTTGGTGCTACAATAAATAGTGAAGATTGATTTACAATAGTACATTACAATGCGAGGTTGGGAAGTGACTTTTACAGAAGCGTGGAAATGTTTAAAACCCTAGCGATCGCGAGGTTTTTAATTTCCGAGGTTATGTAAAACACTTCACTAACGTGTGTTGTACATTAGTTTTTGCGCGATGGTGTTTTCAAAAAAATAAATAATAGTAAAATAATATATTTGTTGGAAATACGTATTTGCGTTTATTATAAACAACTGACTAACGTTAACAGTGTGGGCAATGTTTATTAGTTGAAACTACAGGAGCCGTGGCACCAATCAGTTATAAAATGGCAGCAAGTACGAATTTATTGTTTTATATTATTTCAAATAAAGTTCAGTTCATTTAAAATACAGTGATTTGTTTCGTATAATTTATATTAACACTCGCCGCCTTTTATATATTATATCTATATACATTGTATGTAGTATACATAGAGGGCAGTAGTTTTATTTCTCACACGTGGCTTGTAATATGTAATATCACAGTATAGTTATTTAGCTTGGCAACCCCGAACTGTAGGAAGTTTAACTTTCATTCATGATCAATATTTCTGTAAGTACGACAAAACACAATATCGCGCAAAAATATATTTTTATTGAAACTTATATAATGGGGCATAGCCGGTTGATGCATAACGTCTTCCAATTATAAGTTCTGTACAACTGGAATGTTGTGAAGATAGTAATATTCATTCTACCTACGACTTGTCATGGTGTGACCTGTTAGGTACAAATAAGACTCAATGGATTAAATCAGTTGTGTAGCCATCATTCATCGGAAACCATTGAACTTAATTTTGATTGGTTAACAACTTGGTTGTCCCCCGCCGTAGCTCAGTAGTTAAGGCAAGATGTCTTAATGCAGAGCTACGGGACTTGCGCTGGTTCGAGTCTCAATGGAGGAAGACAGTTATTGGTATTTCGGCCAGTATGGGACCGATGCCCACCCATCATCGTGAGGAATTTGAGAAGCTACAATAAGTAGCGACTCCAAGTTAAGAAAACCAGCTATAACGGCTGGGGACCCGATGTGCTGACCACATGTCACCGTACACTGGCTGTATGACCACCTACTTCTGTGATTGACACATGTAGATGTGAGGCCAGCAGTCGGCTGGTAAGGCAACCATAGAGATTAGTTTAACAACCGGATTCCTAGTTTATTTCAAGGTTCACGAGTTTAATGGTTGTTGGATTATATTGATGTGTCAGCTATTTCCAAAATATTGATTGATCATCCAACTGGTCGCCTGATCCAAAATACAAATAATGTGACATATATTTTATTTATTTACTACTAATACCCGGCATGCCCTGCTACACCTAAATAAAATATGTGTTTTTGCATTTAGTTGGATAAGCAAAAGGAAAAATAAATATATATGTATATCGTTATTATTTTTAGATTCCCCCGTGCTGATTACCCGGCGTTACCCCGGGAATCTACGAATCCCGATGTACTTGGCATAAATGAACTGAAAGACAAAATTCCTTATTTTGAGTTATCCATAAAGGAATACACGCCGTGCGCTGCTATGCTTGCCGGGGAATCTACTTATCCCGATCTTCTTGGCATCAACGAAAGACAAAAATGGTTATTGTGAGTTATCCTTAAAAGATAAACATGTGCTGTCGCGGAATTTTCTGTAGAGGTTTTTGAGATATTCAATTCTGTGCACAATAATTTTGTGTATTTGTTATGGTTTAGGCAGCGTAAACCATTTAAGCTTACAAAAGCGACATTTTTTCACTTGTTTTCGCTACAGAAGGTGATTTTTAAGAGTGAAAGGGCTCGAGCATTAAAACGCTCTTATAACCTATAACATTTCCGGAAAGAACATTTTTCAAACAGCCCTATGTCAATCGGATGAATCATATGGCAGCACATGCTTGCCCGGGCATCTACTTATCCCGATCTCCTTGGCATCAATGAAAGACAAAAATTGTTATTGTGTTATCTGTAAAAGATAAACATATGCTGTCGCGGACTTTTTTGTAGAGTTTTTGTTTTTTTATATATTCAATTCTGTGTACATTAATTTTGTATATTTGTGATGGTTTAGGCAGCGTAAGTCATTTTAGGGTAAAGAAAGGGACTTTTTCACGTTTTTCGCCGCAAAGGGTGTTTTTTTAAGGGTGTAGGAGTAGAGTATCTCAACTCTCTTATATCTTATGGAATCTCCTGAACATTTTGCAAAAAAACCCCATCACAATTGGATCAACGGTATGACCGCGCATAAAATACGAACAAACAAACAAACAAACATTTTTATATATTAGATTTATTTAAGTTCCTTCTGGCTTTCTTCATGTTGCAAGTAAAGTTGAGGTACCTTAAGGACTGTTTACTGGCCCGAAGCTAAGTATTCCAGTGGTAGGGCTGCTGCCTTCTAGCCTTTGGACAAACTTTAGGATACCGCATTTACTAAGTACCCGATGGAACAGTTATACCGCCGTGACTCGGTCCTCAGAGCCTCGTTTGTTAAAACGGGTTGTACCACGATACGGCGAGGATAAGAGTTGGGTAGAAGAGGTTTTTCTGTCACTACCCTTTACAACCTAACATGCAAGTTGATCGTCGAATGGACGATCACAGGATACCCAAGCAGATACAAGCTATCAACTTTCAGGAAGAAGAAGACCTCGAGGTCCAGTCTAAACACTTGTAGATGGTGTTTCTATTGAGCCCGAAACAGGTCAACAAGTGGCATAAATTCGTGAGTGGACTATGACCATGTGGCTTCTCTTCCATTCATCACGATAAACATATGTTAATACTAATTCAATTCCATTGAGGTAACTGTCATAAAGTAAAATGCTTAAATATATACCTTTTGTCAGGTGGCGTCGTCCTCAACTGTGTTAA
The DNA here is from genome assembly GCA_030220185.1 of Diploptera punctata. NCBI lineage: Eukaryota > Metazoa > Arthropoda > Insecta > Blattodea > Blaberidae > Diploptera > Diploptera punctata. Next base: position 316,998 of record JASPKZ010009834.1, on the reverse strand, counting down.
TTTTTCTTTAATTAGTAACTTTAGCCCTTCCAGAAATCGACTTCCATCATCAGCAGAAGAAATATTTGCTACTAATTGTTTTTGTGCATTGGTAACAACCGACACGCTTTAACCGTCAACGTCCAAAACGTCGCACAACAACAACAAAAATAGTAGTACACATTTTTCTGCTGATGATGCACGTAAATTCCGAATGATCGCCAGTTACTAATGTAGAAAAATAACCCAATTGAGGACAACGGCACCATTCAAAAGATCATATATTTTAACATTTTACTTTAAACACAGGTTACAATAGAATATAACAATCAAAATTAACTCAAATATTAAATACTAAACGAAAATTTGACCGTTCAGATAATAACTATGAAACTTAGACCGATAACATGACTATGTTAACGATAAATAAAATTAAGACTAAAACTAATACTAAATTATTCACAACCAAGATAAATTACACTGAGCAACAAAAAATACACTTTTTGTCTCAGAAAGAAAAATATGTGATTCTAATAGTATTTTTCCCCTGAATTCAAATATGATTTTTCTCCATTTTTCGGTTTTTCTCCATTTTTCGGTTTTTCTCCATCGCGCCAGGTTTCCGAGAGACAGGCATTTATAATTTCAAGTACATTAATATTTTCTACATTCGTAACTATACAATAGCTGTTTATAATTATATACCAAGAGGACGAAGATCACTGGGCCGTCCTATGAAACGCTGGAGGGAAAATTTTCTATAGGATCGTAACAGGCCTTGGCCTAATACTTGGAAGGAAGAAGAAGAAGAAGAAGACAATATTTTAACATTCGGACTCGTCTAGGAAGTAAGAAATGACGATTTTCTGTTATATTTCGCCTGTGGAGCATCCCTATTGATGGTCAAACAATAATCGGCCAGCATATTAGGATTACATTTGCCTTGATATCTCTTTTCCATAGCTGAAATCATTTGAGTTAGCTCATTTGGTTTTATTTTACAATGGACAAATGGACGAAAATGCGTTTATTAAAAATAAATTATTATTTAAATCCATTAATTGAAATTGAAATAAAAAAAACTGTGGGCGATGGAGAAATTCCGAATACTTATTTGAAAACACGATAAAAAACTGCATTAGGTACAACTATTGGTACTCTGTGACAAAAATCAAGTTGACCAGTGTTGTTTGGTATACTGTATCTAATGTTATGAAAAAAAGACAAATAAAGATAATGCGAAATAATAAACTAATTTGACGATTATACAACATTTAAAACAAAAACTGAGAATTTTGTTAATTTTGATACTGTTTATATAAATTAAAATATTTTTTTCAAAAGACTTCTGGATCATATTTCTCTTGAGGACGAAACAGGTCAACAAATGGCCTAAATTCGTGAATGTACTATTAAAACCGGATATTTATCCCCATATAATAATAATAATAAGGGTTTTTGTTTTGTTTATTTAATATTTAAATATAATTATATTTATTTATATTAAGAATGGACATAAGATTGGTTTAGAGAATTCAAACTTTTTTTTAAGTATATAAAAAATTCAAACTGGTCAATATAAACTGTTAATACAGTTAGATGTTTTTATAACTGATGCGGTATGTAAAATACTTCAAATATTCAAATTGATAATTTTTATAAAGAAATAAATGTGATTGGACGAATAGGATAGAAGTCAGCTTGAAAGTACTCCTTCCTTTTCTGTTGGACCAATCAGAACCTAGAGGTTATAACTGAAAGAAGAAGATGGCTACAATACTTGAAGAAGGTCAGTCATGTTAAGCGACCGCTCCTTAAGAGATAAGGAAATAATGGTTTATTTATTGATATTGGTTAAAAGAAATAGTGTTAAAATTATGGAAGATTATATAGTGAAGTAATAGTCATCTATTTTGATTAAAAACAGTTCATAAGTTGAAATAAAGTATACTAATTACTGGATTGACCGTTAGCATTCGTCATCCATGAAATACATAAAATGGTAATCTTCTAGAAGTGAAAAGTATCAACCTAAGCCGGAATCTTTCGAATTTTTAATCTTCAAGATTCATCTTAACTAAAGTGAGAGTTTTTAATAAAATAACTTATAGTTCAACTGTTAATAAAGTGTCGTTATTGTGTAAGAAACTTTTTCCTCATTCCCCTGAAGAGAGTTATAGTGCCGTGGCAGAATTAAAGTGATTCAAATTATATCACAAATCTACAACTTGGGACATCACACCAAGCAACCCACCTTTACTATGATGATGATGAAAATTATGATGAAAATTATTTTTATCAGATGTTAAAATAATGCTATAAGTAAGTTTGTTCTTAAGTTTGTTTTTTTTTAACGATATTATGTTTTTATAGTCTCTAGAATAGGAGGGGAAGGGAATTCTATTTTCTGCCAAGTAAAACTGTAAAAGGCAATGCATATAAAAACAGTGAGATAGGAAGGAATATGAAACAAAATACGCTGATTGGATCTAGTTTCTAAATTATGTGTATCAGACAGTCTAATGAAGCGGCTTGATCAATACTATTAGGAGATTTTGTTTGTAGTATTTTATAGAGAAGGGATAAGGAATGGACAGTTACACGATCTCGTAGAACAAGCCATGATAATGGTTACACTGGCCAACATCATTTTTGTCTCATTAGTACCAATAGTTGTACTTATTGCAGTTTTTGCCGTGTTTTCAAATACGTATTCGGAATTTCTCCATCGCCCACAGTTTTTTTATTTCAATTTCAATTAATGGATTTAAATAATAATTTTTTAATAAACGTTTTTTCGTCCATTTATACATTGTAAAATAAAGCCAAATGAGCTAACTCAAATGATGTCAGCTATGGAAGAGAGATATCAAGGCAAATGGAATCCTAATATACGGCCGATTATTGTTGGACCATCAAGAGGGATGCTCCACAGGCGAAATATAGCAGAAAATTGTAATTTCTTACTTTCTAGGTGAGTCCGAATGTTTGAATATTGTGTAGTTACGAGTGTAGAAAATATTAAAGTGTTCGAAATTATAAATTCCTGTCTCTCGGATACCTTGTGTGATGGAGTAAAACCGATATCATATTTGAATTCAGGAGAACAAATACTATCAGAATCACATTTTTTTCTTTCTGACACAAAAAAAAACAGTTTATTTTTTTGTTGTTCAGTGTTATTATAATATTACTAGCGGATCCGGCTTAAGTTGTCCTGCCCGAACGTTCAATTCGCGTTACGTTTTTGATCATACAATTCACTAATTAGGACATAATTAGATATTGTTAAATGAGTTCGCAAAAAATCCCCTCACTGCATCTGTTGTGGCTCAAGAAGCGTGTATGATAATGCCACATTATTTCGCGCGGTATACGTTGATAATGCAGATGAGTACACATCAGGTAGAGATATAAGAAATCCTGTAACCCAATCGCAGCGCCACTTACCGAGTCCAATTGTAAATCTAACCCTTCCAGAGATCCACTCAAACACAAGAAAAAAAATCAAAATTTCAAAATCGGTCCAGTAATTTAGACACATTTTTAGATAATACCTACCTCGGTTTAATTTAATACACTGCACATTAGTACACATCATCATCATCATCATCCAGGGATTAAGCCTGTTGGCTCGTTCCGGTTTCATGAAAGCTAGCATCTGATATAAAAAAATGCCTATAACCCGATCGTAGCGTCATCTACCGAGTCAAATTGTGAATCTACATATCATCCAGAAACCCACTCAAATATACATGAAAACAATTATCAAAATCGGTGAAGTCGTTTAGGCAGTTTTTAATATCGGGTTTCAAGTAAACCTCCACTTCTAATTGTCGTATTTCGCTCATTTTTGGATAATATCTACCTCGGTTTATGTTAATAGGATATACTGAGTTTCGTTGTGAAACATTGAAAAATGTCACCGCTAAAGCGATTTTTCAATTTTCACTTGAGGTAAACTCCTATACCTAATGGTTTTAGAGGGTCCAATTGTGAATCTAAACCATCCAAGAGTTCAATCAAACACACACAAAAAAATTCTTAAAATGGATCCAGTCGTTTAGGAGGAGTACAGAGACAAACACAAGTACAGAAGAATTTATATATATATAGTAATTCTGCCCGAGGGCAGGTCTTTCACTGCAATCATAGTATTTTCATGCTATGCTTTGCAGCTTTACTAGAGAATTGTAGGTGTGGTAGCTTCTCGTTGCTATCCACACCGGTGAAGGATGATGATGATAAGTATGATATGGATGATGATATTGGCCATATGATTTCGGGAACCGGTTGGGCTTTAAAGTTTTCCTGACATTTGTCTTACAGGTGAGGAAAAACCCCGATAAAAACCTCACCCAGAAAAACTGCCCGGACCGGGGATCGAACCCGGGCCTCCTGCGTGATGAGGCAGCACGCTACCTCGAGACCACAGCGGTGGACATATATATATATATACGAAAAGATTGATATTTGAATATTAAGTATATATACAAAATGTTTGAGTAAAACTTTGCTAAAGAGTACGTTCAAGAGTATCGAATGATGAATAGAAGGGAAAAGGCGAAACCTGCTGGCGACATGTAGCCTGCTTCTGTCGCATAGCTTCACGAAGACCGCAAGGCTTAAGTCCTCATCCGACAGACTCGCTATGAAAAGTATCACATGCATACTCAACATGTGTACCGCGGAGAATTAGGAATTTAAATGTAACACAGGCATCGGATGCACAAAAAAAAAAATGAACGCTACCATCCTCTTAGTGCCGGGATTGAAAATTTTATAATGTAACCCATTTCAATGTTTCTATGTCATACTCACTTCTACTGATTATTATTATTATTATTATTATTATTAATTTTTTATTAATAATATTTATTTATTTATTTATTTATTTATTTAAATGCAATGGCTTTTGAAATTTTTCATTAGCCAATAATGACTGAGAAAAACAAACAATAACAATAACAAGAAAGATTATAAAATGTTCATCATCTTTTCCCTGGCTTCCCAGTATCTGTCCACGAAACTGATGGTTGTTAGGGTTGGGCAAGTTCGGATGTGATCAGCATCCATATCTTCCATAGTGTTGCAGAGGATACATTGTTGAGTTGGTAGAAGACCGAGACATTATTATTATTATTATTATTATTATTATTATTATTATTATTATTATATTTGGGAATTAAAATTACTAAAGATGGAAAACAAGAAACAGAGATAAGAAACAGGATCAATATAGGAAAGTATGCTATATCTGCCCTAAATGGAATAGTATGGGACAAACATATCTTCAAAGAAACAAAAAAAGCTATTTTTAATACAATAATCAGAAGCATTATTACCTATGGAGCTGATCTGTGGGCTATAAATGCACAAATGAAAAAAAAAAATTACTCGCCACTGAAATGGACTACTGGAGACGTGCTGCAAAAATATCCAGGAAGGATAAAATCAGAAATTCATATATAAAAGACAAAATGCAGGTACAATATTCAATATTAGATTTTATAAAGAACAAACAATTAAATTGGTACGGACACATTAGAAGGATGGAAGAAGGAAGACTACCTAAGATAATCATGGATTGGGAACCACAGGGAAGGAAAAAAGAAGGGTAGACCAAATATTACGTGCATTCAGGGAATCAATGAAACTAAGAGGGAATGGGAAATAGAAGAAGATATATGGATGAACAGACAAGAATGGAAAAATGTGTTGAAACAAATGTGTAGTTAACTGTGAACATGGGTCCCGGAAAAATGTATATTCATTGTAAAAGCCGGAATAATAAAAAAAATTATTATTATTATTATTTTTATTATTATTACTATTATTATTTTTATTTTTATTATTATTATTTTTTTTATTGTTATTACTATTATTATTATTATTATTATTATTATTATTATTATTATTATTATTATTATTATTATTATTATTATTATTATTATTATTATTATTATTATTATTCTCTGCCAATTGAAACCAGTTCACAGCATGTGCGATATCCACTTCCTCGAATGTTATCCTTCGTAAGGTTTACTATTCAAACCATTTCCGCCATAAGCTATTCAAGGTCCAGAATATTATGCGCGGATATTATATATACGTAGTGTTCTGCTCAAGAGCAGGTGTTTCACTGCAAACTCAGCATTCCTTAACTCAGCTTTCATTTCCGTACCCGCATACAAACAATTTATTTTAATATTGTCTCTCATCTAATGTCTTTTTCTGCCTCAAACTTTATTTCCGTTGATCATTCGTTCTAGGGCATCCGTCAGAAGGCAGTTTCTTCTTAGCCAGTGGCCAATTCCATTTCTTTTCATCTTCTTTATGAGTTCCAGCATTATTCTTCCTTCACCCACTCTGTCTAGCACATATTTATTTTTAATTTTGTCTGTCCATTTTATATATTTCATTCTTCTCCGTATCCACATCTCAAAAGCTTCGTCGCTTTTCCTCATTCCGTCGTAATGTCCAAGTTCTGTTGTTTTGACTGGATGATGTCTCTTCCAGGACATCCGAATGGGGGGATAATTAACGTCTGGAGTCTTTTACCATGGAAAGACTCATCATGCCATGTTTGTAGCTTTACTAGGGATATATAGATATGGTAGCTTCCCTTTCTTTTCACACCCCACTCTCTCTTTTGCATCTTAGGAATGGCGTGCAATATTTATTTGACAAAGTAGTAATTATATGTATATATATTACAAGAAAACTATCGACCGTTGCAAGTCAAAAGCTACCTTGAAATGTCTATTAGAGAAGCATTGTGATATACCAAGGCGAGTCAAAAAATATCTGCCGTTTTTAACTGCTAGGCATAGAAATGGAAACCAAAATGCATCATTGGCAACCCACTGTGCGAAGCAGATAGATTCCCTCCACAAGCAAAACGGAGTGAAGTGATACGTGACGCGGCGCGGATGGCAGGTTGTGAGCGTTATCCAATCCGCTAATTCAGGAGTTGTAATACTTCCCCGAGTTTAAATGAGTGATTTGGCGCTGGATTGTAGTACCGTGTATTTTTTTAAAGCAGCAGATTTTTTTAGACACGCTCTTGGTATATCATAACCTTTCTCTAGGAGAAATTTCAAGGTAGGTTTCTGCATGCAGTGGTTGACAGTTTTCTTGTTTGTCAATAATAATTGTATATTTAAATAAATACTTAAATAATGGTAGTACTAAGAACAACCTGAATAATTTGACTTTTCTAATTGTTTTTTTTTTAATGTCTATTACCCCTATGTTCCTCGTGAAGACATGGATGCTCCCCTAGCAGCAGTTTCTAGACTTAACTAATAAACTTACGTTTATTCCTTACAGATGTCAGTGACATGTGGTCAGCATCCGCCTCATTGAGCCATCTAGTAGGCAACTAAGAAATTACTTCCATGGGGAAGGTCGGTTAATTTTACTCAGAAGTATTAATTTAGGCCGCGGTGGACTAGTGGTTATGCTCTTGCTTCTGGTCTCGAGGGTCGTGGGTTCAAACCCGGCCGGGGTCGATGGATTTTTTTAGGATGGAAAAATCCAAGGAGCAAGTCCTCCGGGAGGAACTTTAAGCCGTGAGTCCCGAGTCTGAAGATTTTCAGGCTCGTAAAAGATCCTTAAGCCTGAATGAAAAGGCCTCTAAGCAAAGTTTACCGACTTTTCCCGTCCTAGTACTACCTTGATTTCCTAGACGTCAGTATGAGGCGGAACGCTGCCCACGGACCACTCAAATGACATCTATATGAAAACAAGTGTAACTAAATTAGTATGGTTCAAATTGTTCCCTGTAGGGGAGAGCGCCTAAATCTCTGTTAAGGAAACATGGGCTTACAAAAAGAAGAGTTTCTTTTACTAGCCCAAAAATCGTCATACTCGGGAATCTGTTTTTTTTAAAGAATAATGTAATGAAAAAAATATTTAATTCGATAAATGTGATGTTTAGACAACATTTCAGCACTAAAGGCAGCATGATCCCAAATTCCACAAGTAACACATCTCTCCATTTCTACCAATACCTAATAATGCATAATTAGCCAGTAGAAGCTACTATAATTTGCTTAAACACACATTATAAATCAAACAATCCCTCATTGAAATCCGCAGGCAACTATTTCGTCTGTAATATGTTTAATTAAATGTCTTCTTCTTCTTCCTCTACGCATGAAAGCTGGTAGCTTGTTGCGTGTTCATTCACTACAGGTCCGGGGTATGGTGACATCCTTCCATCGTACTTGTGGTCTTCCTAAAGGCCTTTTCTGCTGAAATGTCCAGTCACGTACTTTCTTCACTGATCTTCTGTTCTCCATTCTATCTATATGACGTTCCAATTTAGTCTTCTATCATTTATCCAATGGTTTATAGGTTCAATTTCACGTTCTTCTCTAATAACAGAGCTGCGAATTTTCTCTCTCAGCGATTTTCCTACTATTTTCCTTAAAACTTTCATTTCGGTTGTTTCATTGATTTGTTTTCTTATGTTTAATTAAATGTATCCATTGAAAAGTTATATTTTTAAATCATGATAGTTTTATTTGCATATATTCCGTACAATCAATAAGATTAAGAGAAATAATTCTTAAGTGGGATAGAAATTGGCTCACAGTAAGTCAGAGATTGCGAGTAATTTTTACATAAAAGAGATTTTACGAGCTCCTTTATTGACCCTTTCTGGGTCTGGTACAGTATACAGTAATAGTAGAAACTAAATCGATATCTAATGCAAAACTAGTGAGGACAAAAATAATTAAATTATTAAGTAGGCCTAAATAAAACCACAATATTCTTTCAAATTGAGACAACTATGAAAACAAATCTATAACTCGGAATCGAACACGTATCTCCTGCATAAGAAGCAACGATGTACTTTCTAGACATCAGCGCTAGGCTTGTCACAGCTTTAAATAGACTATTTAACTCATGCCCCAAATGGGAGTCAATGACCAATCACATTTCAATGATTTCTTATTTATAACCAATCAGAGTCGCGTTTCACGAAATATTTATCAGTGTTATATTTACCATATTAAAGAAAGCTCCTCCTTTTTAATATTCTGAACAGGTTTGACCATTATTTTGCAGTGACTGAGCCCATAAGAAATACGGCTACCAGATTGTGTATATAGTGCATAGAATGTCAACACATAGCGCTTGCAGGAGTTAATATAAAAACATTTGTAGCAATTTATTATACCACACAAAAAAAAAGAAACCATTGTTTGCACTTTCTTAAATGTATTTTTTCCCAGGTATGACAATCCAGAAAAATATAATTGTCATATTTACATCATACGACATCAGAAATGAATTAATACCTACAGTTTGATGTGTTTCATTTTTTCTCCACTAGAGAGCATTCTTACAATATTGTGTTCCTTTGGTAATAAGTAGTATGATCTGGTTGCAGTGATGAACAAAAGAAGCAAATGAAGCGTACCAATTGTTTGTCATTTGATTTCAACATCGCCGTTTACATTGAATATATAAATATTTTAAAATAACTATAGTTAAATAATGATTTTGAGTAAACTGCTTAATTTTATTCGCTAAATAGTCCTAACAAATGCCACTCTTGATTTCCAACTTCTCTAGATAAATTCAGCCCTCACTTCGTGAGTTGTGAATGTATCGATAATTTGGAAATCACTCGTGGCATTACTTCTGATAATTAAGTAACATTGCGAAATCAATAGCTGCAATACATTTAATTACTTGTTTTATGACATTCTCTCAACTCTGCTATCTTATGTTCTACAAATTAAACCCACGTGCGCTGCTACGCCTAAATAAATTTAATATGATTTTTAAATTTCCGTTTCAGGTAAACTCCTACGCATAATGGTTTTGTATTATAATAAATAGTGGCTAAACACTCGCCGTACCTCAAAATATGTAGATATATATAAAGGCATACATTGCTACGAACCAAGCATAGCGTTTGCTAGTCAATTCTTAATTTCGGATTTCAGATAAGCCTCCATTTCTAACGGTCGCATTTCGCCAATTTTTACATTAAACCAACCTCCGTTAGTTCTATAGGATATACTGTCTTTCGTTGTGAAATATCGAAGATTGCGGCCGCAAGAGCTATTTTTTCTTTCAGGTTAATTCCTACACCTAATGGTTTTAGAACACAATAAATAGCGTAAAAGCCCTCTCCATTAAATATATTTATCTATGCCGACCATCAAAGCAATCGATGGAGAACTGTCGGAAATTCATGATTTTGAACAAACTAATCCATTTAATGGTAAATAAACGAATGCAATTAATATTACAGAGTATTTCCTATGTTATTTTAAACGACTCTTTACATTTTTATTTATGTAGATAGAATATTGTTGAAACATCGTGTTTCTAAGAAAGAACGCATTGAAAATGGAGAATATATTTCAACATTGTTTACATAAATCTATTGTCACGATAATGTGTTTTTCTGTTTCTTTCTTCGCAGGGCTGACTCGTCGTCCGTGGAGCATCGAGGAAAATATCCAGAACACGGAGGACTAACGGAGTTCGGTAAGGTGAGTAAATTTTCACATCAGACTCCTTAGCACAAAAAAAAAAGATTGATCACAATCCAGAAAACGATTTTTTACACCTAGCATAGTGATGTGAGTTTAAGAGGCACTTGCACAGGGGGAAACTTTGTGTTTGACAGCACGTCACGTTGCATTTGGAATGGTCGTGTTCCAATCTGCGTTCTGACTTGCATGAAAATACAATTTTTACTTCCTACATGACATTAATTCTTTTCAAGCTTCTGAATTCCTACACTCCTAGTTATCTGGCGTCCAGATTTGAGAATTTATCATCAAGCCACAATATTGATATTAGGTCACAACATAACAGTCTGCTAACAATCCCTCTTCATAGCACTTCATCTTATTCTACTTCTTTCACAGTAGCCTCTTCCCGCTCCTGGAATTTCCTTACTCACGATATCAGAGGTTGCCGCACATTTGCCATTTTTAAGACACGGTTATACAGTTACCTGTTGTCAAATAATTATTTTTTCTCTAGAATTAAATATATTCTGCCATTAATATATTTTCTCATTTTTTTTCTATCTTGCATATTTTATATTTAATTTGTTAAATCTAGATTAAATTCAAACATATTTTGTAAATAATGATTATATTTTAGATATACTATATAATATTCATTTTTATTGTAACTAGATGTAAGAACCATTTTTCTATTACTTTTTTAACCTGGTTGGAGTGGTAGACAAGGCCTTAAGGCCTTAACTCGCCATTATTATTATTATTATTATTATTATTATTATTATTATTATTATTATTATTATCATCATCATCATAATCTGCTATTATTATTATCTGCTACTATGCATTACAGAGACTTTTGATGTCCCAACACCTTTAAAAAAACGTTAAGCTGAAAATATATAAAACTATTATTCTACCAGTTATATTATATAATAATAATAATAATAATAATAATAATAATAATAATAATAATAATAGCTTTATTTTACCTGGCAGAGTTAAGGCCTTAAGGCCTTGTCTACCACTCAACCAGGTTTAAAAAAAAATACAAAAGAAAAGTCTTAAATCTAAATTACATATATATATATATATATATATATATATAAACGATTACAAGTTATGAATACAATACAATTAATATTTATAATGTATTTTGATTTACTCTAAATTTAACGAATTAAATATATAATATGTACAAGATATATAAAAAACGAGGAAAAGATTAATGACATAGCATAAAATTAAATAAATAGAGAACAATTAATTATTAGACAACAGGTAACTGTATAAGCGTGACTTAAAGGTGCCAAGTGTGCGGCAACCCCTGATATCTTGAGGAAGGAGATTCCAGGAGCGGGCGGAGGCTACTGTGAAGGAAGTAGAATAGGAGGAAGTGCTATGAAGAGGAATTGTTAGCAGACTGCTATCTTGTGACCTAGTGTCAATATTGTGGTAGGAGGATAACTTCTCAAATCTGGACGCCAGGTAAGTAGGAATTGTAGGAATTCAGAAGCTTGAAAAGTAGCGAAAGAGAGTGCAATTTACGTCTGTCAGTAAGACGGAGCCAAGAGAGGTTATTAAAGTGTTTCGGAAATATGGTCATAACGCCGGATATTGAAAATGAATCGAACGCAAGCATTATGAACACGCTGCAGTCTCTGCGACAAGGCATAGTTTAGATCATTATATATAATGTCACAATAATCGAAGTGTGGTAACACAAGATTCTGCACTAGGATTTGTTTTAACGAAACTGGGAGAAAATTCTTTAAACGTCTAAGATAATGTAAGATGGAGAAAGTCTTTTTACATATGTGTTTCACTTATGTTTGCCAGGTTAAATTTGCGTCTAGATGTAGTCCAAGATCTATTACTGAAGAAGAATAAGGGATAATTATATTATTTATAGTAATGTTTGGAAGTGTAGATATGTCAAAGGTTGTAAGCAGTCTTTGTTGCCCCATTAGAATTACTTGTGACTTGTTAGGATTTAGATTTAGACCGATACTTGAAGACCAGTTAAAGATGGATATGAGATCGTCATTCATTTTCATCAAGCTGTTATAGAGAGAATGAGGAGGTGAATGTATGTAAATTTGGAGATCATCAGCATAGAGGTGAAAACGGCAGTGCTTTAGTACAGTTGGCAAATCATTTATGTAGATTGAGAAAAGAAGAGGTCCGAGAACACTGCCCTGGGGGACTCCAGCCGGCACGTTACTCCAAGTCGAAGATCTAGAGTTTAATGAAACGTATTGTTGACGACCGTGCAGGTATGAGTCGAACCAGGATACAGCGCTGTCAGACAAATGTAGGTGCTTGAGCTTTATCATAAGTAAGTCGTGGTCTACTGTGTCAAAAGCTTTGCTGAAGTCAAGTAAGGTTAAAGGAGTCAATTGACGTCTGTCCACGGCTTCACTAATATCTTCGGTAATTTTTAGCAAAGCTGTGGTTGTGCTATGACCAGATCTAAAGCCGGATTGATAAGGACCATGGGTGCGAAACATGGACTCTTACTTTAAGGGAGGATATGAGATTACGAGTTTTTGAGAATAATGTTCTTAGGAAAATTTTTGGACCAAAGAGAGACGAACAGACAGGTGAATGGGGAAGACTACATAACAATGAACTACATGGTATTTATAGGAAGCCAGATATAATAACAGTTAAGTCTCGTAGACTGCGATGAAAGACGTGCATGGAAGCTTCTTGTAGGATAGCCAGAGGGAAAGCGCCCAGTTGGTAGACCAAGAATGAGGTGGGAGAACAACATTAACTATGATTTGAGGGAAGTAGATTATACAGGGAATGATTGGAAAGCATTAGCTCAGGATAGGGATATATGGAGAGCTTATGCCCGCTCGGCCATGAACCTACAGGTTCGATAGTGCCAGTTAGTAAGTAAGTATTATCATTATCATCATCACCATCTTCAATCTATGAAATCTGACATACGTATCATACTCATTTTCACTCTTTTCTGTGGTGTTCTTCTTCTTACTTTGACCTTGGATTCATTTAAGACAAATGCCCATTCTTGTCTATCCAATTTCTTAATTCTCCACCTCGTGACTCGTATCAATCTTCGTGTATATTTCCGTAAAATTCATTCTATAGCATTTAATTCCAACCACGTAAACTACATTCACGTTACACTATTTTAACCAATATTCCTGACTTCGTAAACTCTATAACACTATTTAGTTACCGGTATATGTTTGTGTGTGCAGTGCTACGTTTTAATAATGCTAAAAATCCATGTAATAAAAGATAATATAGCTTCATATATTTATTAATAGCCCATAGATAATGGCCAATAATAACAATAATAATAATAATAATAATAATAATAATCAAAGTATAGAACAGGTGTCTAGTTTCAAATATTTGGGCTGTGATGTTTAAAATTAGAAAAGAAACCAAGATAAAAATGTATAATGTTATGGCGGTTCCCACAATATTGTATGGGTGTCAAACTTGGGATCCAGTGAAAAGACAGAAGGATAGAATACAGACGGCAGAGATGCGGTTCCTAAGACAAGTAAAAATGTCCAAGACTTGATAGAATAAGAAATGAGGATATAAGAGAAGAATTGAAAGTACAGCCTTTATTGGATAAAGTCACAAATTACAGACAGAAATGGATTGATCACATGGATGGAATGAGTAAGGAGAGATATCCATTGTTAGCCAAAAATTATCAAGCAAGAGGAAGGCGTGATGTTGGAAGACCTAGAAGACGTTGGGCTGATGCAATATGAAGTCGGAACGGGCAATTGCCTAATCCCTGGAGTGATGATGATGATGATGATGATGATAATAATAATAATAATAATAATACCAAATAGTTCGCTTTTTAAGAGTGGACAGTCAGACAGAATAAAATAGAAAGCATTGTAACAATTTAAAAATTTCACCTCATCGGGAATCGAACATGTATCCACTTGCATACGAAGCATGCCATAAGGCAATTAGCTAAGCGTTCGCTGGCTCACTGGTGCGTGAAAATAATTATCTTCATTGGAGGAAGAGGAACGTATTGTAGCTCTGCTGTGCAATTAGTTTACTCTTGTGAACCTCGCGTTAAAACTTCAAATGTTTGAAGACAAGTGTCCGCTCAGTATTTTTTTTTATAAGTGTACATATAGATATAGCCGATTGTATGGTAGTGAGTAATATTAATAACAGTTTGAGATTTACATGCAAGAGGCAAAAAAGATGTCTTCAAACCGGGGGAAAAAAAATTGAAAGAAGAATTGACGTCATCCTCTAATGAATCATTTCCTGTGTGATGACAATAGGCCACGTAACTTACCTAGTTATAAAATAATAAGATCGAGAAAAGTATTTTCCTGTTACGCTAAAATCGGACTTAAAAATAAGCTATATAATTTTAAAGTATATTTTTGCACTTTTCATAATAATTTGTTCTGCACAAACATTAGGTTAAAATAAACATTATAGCCTGTGTTATTTATTATAGTGGTCAATTAAATGTTTACTGTGTTACATTAGTAGAGATGGGATCAGGTTTTAAGACCCTAAAATGGCAACCTTATTTTTCGTTCATTGAATAACAAATGAGGGAAATTTTGAGGAAGTTCCTGAATTCAAATACCTAGGAACAATAATCACTAGTAGGAATGAGATGCACAAAGAAATTAAACAAGATCGATTCTGACATCGCAACTCCTTTCTAAAAACGTTAACCCATTCGCCTCAAAAGACGAGGTAGACACGCCGTCAGTGAAATGGCCTTCAACTCAGAAGACGAGGTACACTCGTTTAACACTGCTGTTATATGTTTTGCAATATTTTGTACATCGCTTGGCAGGGTAATATTTTGTTAACATATATGAATAGTAGAAGAATGTGTTTTGACCTTCACCCTTATTGTGATCTCAAGTACCGTTATATTTTGTTTGTTTTGAATGTCTGAAAATAGACTATATTATTTACGGTAACGTAAATTAAGTTTCTGGGGAAATATATTGAGCATTTAAACCCGAAGCTAATGGATTAAACTGAAAATATATAGATCTATTCTGCCAGTTATATTATATGTTTGCGAAACATGTGCCCTAACTTTAAGTTAGGAAATAAGATTACGAATATTTGAGAATAAAGTTCTTAGGAAAATTTTTGGACCAAAGAGAGATGAACAGACAGGCGAATGGAGAAGACTACTTAACACTGAACTACTTGATTTTTATAGGAAGTCAGATATAATAAAAATAGTTAAGTCTCGTTGACTGCGATGGGCAACGACGTGTCGTACGTATGGGGAACGAAAGACGTGCATGGAAGCTTCTTGTAGGAAAACCAGAGGGAAAACACCCAGTTGGTTGACCAAGAATGAGGTGGGAGAATAACATTAACTATGATTTGAGGGAAGTTGATTATACAGGGAATGATTGGAAAACATTAGCTCAAGATAGCGATGTATGGAGAGCTTATGTCCGCGCGGCCATGAACCTACGGGTTCGATAGTGCCAGTGAGTTAGTTAGTAATATTATACTGTAAATCTTTACTTTATGGAAGTAAATATTCTAATATTTAAGTTTTCTTTTAAAACTGCATGTATATATAGATGTTGAACCTGATATGTAGAATGTTATGATTTATGATGTTCCTGGATGACACACATCAAGCATTCACATAGACTACATGACTCATACCACCCGCCATATATTTAGGCTGGCCCCAAGGTCTCGGAGACAGTTTTACAACCCTTCCTTTTAACATTTAAAATATTCCTCCCATATTTGACACAGGCTCGGAGTCATGAGGAAGTACATGAGTGTGTCCGATTAAGATCACCGCAACCACATATTTTAAACACCTGTGACTTGCTAAACTTGATTATTTATTACCTAACGTCAGATGTGGTACAATTTGATATGAAATGAATAAATGCAGATGAAATTACATACTTGGGGATGTAAGAGGAGTTCAGACAGTTGGTGGGAAACGGTAGAACCCCGATAAATAAAAACGAAAATCTGGTGTAGTCCACTACAAGTACCCCTTCGGAACCGCCAGGAATCGAACCTGAGATCCCAGTCAGGGCAGCCGCGCTTCTATCGAGACGAGTAAGATTTATTTTAAAACTGCATTTATATAGGTGTACAACATGACGAGACTAATGCTTGCCCATGGAAGCGAAACTTAGCTTATAGAGAAAAGAGATAACCAGATCACAGTTGATGAATTAAAGTTCGTGAGAAGAACAGTTGGATACACAAAATTATACAGAAAAGAAATGCGGATGCCCTCAAAGACTTCAAATCTCTTCTGTTATAAACCATGTATCTAATTTGTTACATATAGTAGGTCTATACAGGATGAGTCTAAATTCCCCTTACAGAGGTTGAGGACTTATAGAGGGAAAGAAGACAATTCAATTTAAAATAGGAACCCATGTCCGAGAAATGTATCGTTTCTCTATTACACACAAAATACCATTACACGCATGTTGCTCTCTTCGACTCCTGCTGCCTGTCGTCTGGAACCACTTACAAGAAGGGCTCAATGTGACGACCAACGACTGCAATACAGATTCGGTACCTCCGTATCATGTCACACGATCACCAATCCCTGGTCCTCCAGCATCCGTCGCGGCCATAACTCTTGCTTCTAGGACTTCCTCGGATTTTACAGGGGTATCGTAAATTAAGGTTTTCTTGTGACCTCACATGTAGTAGTCTAGAGGGTTCAAGTCGGGAAAACGTGCAGGCCAAGCAATCGGACCACCGAGCTTCGCTGTACAATAACATCATATCTGCGTATTCTGCAAGTGTGTATGCCATGGATAACAGCAACACAGTACAAATTAAGTACATATATATTTAATTCTGCTGTTCGTGAAGGATTACTACTTTACTGTGCAGGAGAAAACGTCTCTGGGTGGATTACAAACTCAGCTGAATAGGCACATAAACAAACTTGCAAAACAAGCTCAGGTGAGCGGGGAATGACGTATGGACTACCCTAGTCAAGACTATCCTAGAGAGTGGCGCCGAAAAACCGTGCGAGGTGATTTCGCGTGTAGCGGTAAAGCGGTACATTTATGGACATGAGTTCCTATGCTAAACTTAATTGTCTTGGTCCCTACTACAAGTCCTCAAACTCTGTAAGGAGAATTTAGAATCACTCTGTATACACGATCATTAACAGCAACACAATCAACACATGTAGGACTATTTAATCCGTCACTTGAAAGGTGACAAGCCACCAGCCCTAATTCACGGCAGGGAAATGATTATTTTGATGATAAAATAGGTCGTTTCTTAAAAAAAATAAAACTTGCTTAAAAACGGTATTTGACAATAAAGCAAGAATAAAATCTTCGTCACGCAAGACTGGGTTATCGAAGCGAATTCCTCAGTAATCGTATTTATGGTCCGATTTCTATCGTTACTGAACATGTGTCTCTTTCGTGAGTTAAATTGAATGTATACCAGTTAAGTTGAGAGCTAACAAACACGTCGGCCGCTAGAGCGATTTTTAAATTACGGCTTTCACGTAAACCCCCCCCCCTACCAACTCCTAAAATCGGAATTCACTTATATTTGGAGAATACCTTTCTCGGTTTATTTCAATTGTATATGTCGAGTTTAAGTGCGAAAAAAAGCGACCACTAGATCGAATTTCAAATTTTCACACCGGGTAAACCCATACTCATAATGGTCCGATATTCCTATTTATGGATTTTTAAAAATCGATTGCAGTATGCCGAGTTTCATTCCGGGAAAATCACGGTCGCTAATAGGGCGTTAACAAACACATATACATAGAGATAGATAGAGAGATGGAACATAAAACATTTCGATATCTTGCCTTGACGTTCAAAATTAAATGAAAATGAAACAAACATATTAAAGTAGCGATTTTAAAGGAGGGGACAACTTAATAGTTTGCTCGGTATTCCGGGTCAAGTGTCTGATATTTCAGTTATAAAAATACATGGAGCGATTATGAGCATTACCATGCCCTATGGTAGTGAGATTTGGGATTCTGTAATAACGGAAATACTAAATAAACTATATATGAATTGCTTAATACTTCAGGACTTACTAAGACCGTTTCTAATTATGGACTTTTATATGAATTTGGGTCATTTTAGAATAACATAAATTGCAAAATTCCTGTACTCAAATACAAGTTGCGGCCATTTCAATGTGAACAAATAATTATTTAGAGAGACGATTACGGTAAGCGATTGTACATAATGTGGGGGAGTTCTAAAGACGAAATTCATGTACTAGGAAATTATAACGATTTTTGAATATTGGGGACATTAGTTGCTGCCGGAAAGATTATTAATGCATAGTAATAATTTCGTGATAAATTGGCATGCAACGAGTTGATAGTAAACCCATAAAATTGGATATACGTAGGCAGATTCCTGAACAAGCGGCGGAAAATGAGATCAATATTACTTCGCTAATAAATAATTTATATGGCCACGTACAAAGAATGGAACATGAAATATGGCCAAAAATATATACCATTGGTCACCCCTGGAAGAAATAAACATGGCAGACCAAGATGGTAGTGGAAAAAATATGTCAGAACTATAATGGATGATAGGAATTTGGAAGGAGATTGGAATGATAGAAATAAATGGAAACTGAAGATGACAAACCTATAAGTGGGGAAAAGCCGAAGGAAAAAAGATATGTAAAGAAAGTGTACGTTATTTCTACTAAATAATTTTACAGCTCATCTTAATTGTTTAATTTGTTATGTAATTGTAATTTAATATATTATTTTGACATTAATTTAATATTACGGACATGTGAACAACATGTAAGGCTTTCTGGCGGTGTGATAGATTTGTATGTAAAATTGTATACTGTATTAACCAGTACCCGGCTGCGCTGCTACTCCTAAATAAATGTTACTTTGTTTTTACCACCAGTACGTTATTATGCTTGCTCGGAAATATGCTGTCCTAATCTTCTTGGCATCAATGAAAGACAAAAATGGTTATTGTGAGTAATTCGTAGAAGATAAACATATATATAATTTCAAGTGCACCTTTCTTCAATATTTTTCTTCAAATTCCTTGATTTTTTAATTTGTTAAATGACGTCTTTTCTCAATTCGGAAGTCAAAGGTAATTAAATACGTCATACATAACATAAAAAATAAAATATTTAGTTAGAGAAAACATTTTTAAAAAAGTTAATCAAATTAAAGATTTTTTATATTGACCTTCAGAGTGAAATATTTAAATAACTTTGGCTTGAGAATGAAAATTTTAAGGAAAATCGTAGGAAAATCGCTGAGAGAGAAAATTCGCAGCTCTGTTATTAGAGAAGAATGTGAAATTGAACCTATAAACCTCTGGATAAACGATAGGGCACTAAATTAGAACGATCACATAGATAGAATGGAGAACAGTAGATTAGTGAAGAAAGTACGTGACTGGACACCTCAGCAGAAGAGGCCATTAGGAAGTCCACAACTACGATGGAAGGACGTCACCATACCCCGGACCTGTAGTGAGTGAACACGCAACTATCAGCCAGCTTTCATGAGTAGAGGAAGAAGAAGAAGAAGAAGGCTTTAGAATTTAGAACAGACATCATTTAACGAGATTCAAAAAAATCAAGGAATTTGAGTAAAAAATATTGAAGAAATGTGCACTTGGAATTAAATATATATATTAAAATGTTGGAAAATAGGCCATCAGTTCACATGTTGTAATTACTGTAATTACTTTAGAATCACAAAACAGTTAATTGTGTCTTATACCATTAGATGCACAAATGTTTAGAGCATATCTATACAAATGTTCAATTAGTTATCGGCAATACAAGCTGAGAAACATTGAAATATACTTTTGGATATAAAATGAATTTATTGTGTGTAAATCTCTACCGCGTTCCCTTATATAACCTCAAATAATATCTAGACTACTTTGGACTATTAAGTAGAAGGTGAGAAACAGCTGATCTAGGGAAGTGGATATTAGATAGAGAAACTGTAAAACCGATTTCAACTCTGGAGAGTAATCTGTATGTAAAACACAGACAAACACGGCATATGTTGAACTATAAAATGGATTCAATTGAAGCAGTTTCCCGATAGTTTACCGCCCAGTTGTTAATTGCTTCTGAGTTTCCAACAGGATACAAGAACTGTTCGTTAGGGTTGAAGTAATTTTCTACTTGTTTCCCAAACTAAGATATCAGTATCGTATATGCGTTTGTTTAGCTAAATTTTATGGTGATTCAATGCTTATAATCCAGTGATATGTATCAATAAGTTACCTTTAGCGAAATAAAAAATAATCCAAATAAAATTCAGTTAAATATTTGTATCATTAGCGCATTCGTGTTTCTAATGTCTTCGTCTCGTGCTAGTGACGTGGGAAACTGAAACTATTCTATTTATTTTATTTATTTCATTTGTTCATGTCTTGCCAACCGTATAAAGGTTATGACAGCAAACTTTCTTGACATTATGAAATCTTCTTGTGCGTCAGTATTCTTTTATTCGCTGCCTAGGTCTTCATTTTTTCTCTTATAAGATTATATTCTTTTTCCTCCGTTCGGACATATTCTTTGCGGTCGCTATTTTCCCCCTAAAGTTGTGCTCAACTTTTATAATAATAACAATAATAATAATAGTAAAATAATAGTGATAATAATAATAGTAAAATAATAATAATAATAATAATAATAATATTAATAGTGATACTAATAGTAATAATAATATTAATAGTAAAATAATAGTGACAATAATAGTAATAATAATAATAATAATAATAATAATAATAATAATAGGGTGAGTGCCACTTGGCAGAAGAAGAAGAAGAGACGGCTAAAAAAAACGTGGTTTGATGGCGTTTTGATCAGCATGAAGGAAAAATGATTGGACGATTGCCATTGGAATTAAAATTTTTAGTTACCTTATTTGCTCTTAGATGTCAAGGATGGCATGCGGTCAACACACCGACCCATTGAGACATTTGACAAGCAACTAAGATATTACTAGGACTTCGATGTCGGTAAATTATGCTTAGAGGCCATAATGCATTAAAATGAAATTCTCTCCTTCTTTTAAAGATACAAATAATAATATATATCAACATCACTTACACAATATATTTTTAAAATTATATTTGTATTACTTACTTACTTACTTACTCACTGGCACTATCGAACCCGTAGGTTCATGGCCGGACGGACATAAGCTCTCCATACATCCCTATCCTGAGCTAATGCTTTCCAATCATTCCCTGTATAATCTACTTTTCTCAAATCATATTTAATGTTATTCTCCCACCTCATCCTTGGTCTACCAACTGGGCGTTTTCCCTCTGGCTTTCGTACAAGAAGCTTCCATGCAAGTCTTTCATTCCCCATACGTGCAACATGTCCTGCCCATCGCAGTCTACGAGACTTAACTGTTCTTATTATATCTGGCTTCCTATAAAGACCACGTAGTCTTCTCCATTCACCTGTCTGTTCATCTCTCCTTGACCCAAAAATTTTTCTAAGTACTTTATTCTCAAATACTTGTAATCTCCTTTCCTCTCTTAAAGTAAGAGTCCATGTTTCGCACCCAAATAATATAACTGGTAGAATAATAGTTTTATATATTTTCAGTTTAACGTTTTTTGAAAGGAGTTGGGACATCAAGAGTCTCTGCAATGCATAATAGCACGCATTTCCAGAATTGAGCCTATGTTTAATTTCCTTGTGCAATTCATTCCTGTTTGTGATTATTGTTCCTAGGTATTTGAATTCAGCCACTTCCTCAAAATTTCCCTCATTTGTCATTAGCTGTCCATTTCCATTATTTAATGAATTTCTACGTGTAACCATATATTTAGTTTTATTGATATTTACTTATTATATTTGTATTACATGAACAAAATGTTTAGTATTTAAAACTTTTATTCACTTGCATAAGAATCTATACTAGTTACTAAAGTATGATACTCCTATGAAACTGAAAAAGGCAAAGGCACTTGTACTTTTACAAGTATTGTACAGTGAATAAGAAACCTTCATGGAACACAATTCTAATCCTTAAATACTTATTGATAGTTACAAGTGAGTACAATTGTAAAGCAATTAGTTCCCATACTTTTGTGGTATAGGGCCCCAGTAACTTGGATCGGGGATCGAATCCGGGCCCGTTGCGCCTGAGTCGAAGACATTACCACTAGACCACAGAGGTGGAATAATAATAATAATAATAATAATCTATAATAATAATAATACATAATAATAATAATAATCTATAATAATAATAATAATAATAATAATAATAATCTATAGTAAATAGGCTAAGACAAATCAGTTAAGTACCATTTTCTCCTCTGTTTGTCAACCGATATTTTTTTTTGTTATTTAGTAGGTATTGACGATATTTAGTGTTATTAATAAAACAATTAGGAAACAGATAGTTTTGCCATTTTTAACTGCAAGGCGGTGTTTATGGAAAATCTCAATGGTGCAAGAGTTAAGTTTCTCACAGAGAAGCATGTGATGTACAAAGGATATGTCCAAAATAATTACCTGCCCTTTTCAACTGCAAGGCATTAAAATCCATCCCCAAAGCTCCCATTTAAACTATTCTCTTCTATTATATTCTAATCTGTAGTGTTCTGCCCTAGGGCAGGTCTTTCACTGCAATCATAGCATTTTCATGCTATGCTTTGCAGATTTAGGGAATTATATATGTGGCGTCCACCGCTGTGGTCTCGAGGTAGCGTGCTGCCTGGTCACGCAGCGGGCCCGGGTTCGATTCCCGGTCGGGACAGGCTCCTGGGTGAGGTTTTTCTCGGGGTTTTCCTCACCTGTAAGGACAAATTTCAGGAAGCTTAGGGCCCAACTGTCCCGGAAATTCATCCGGCCATCATTATCATCCTTTTCATTACCATAATCATCCTTCACCGGTGTGGAAAGCATCGGGAAGCTACCACACCTATAAATCCCTAGTAGAGCTGAAAGCATAGTATGAAGATGCTATGATTGCAGTGGAAGATCTGACCTCGGGCAGAATTACTATGGATGGATGGATATATGTGATAGCTTCCCGTTGCTTTCTACACCGATGCAATGATATGGATGATAATGATAATTTTCAAAGGGACGTAATACATGTCCACGTGTTAATCACAGAGGTAGATGATCATCCTGCCAGTGTAGGGGTGACTTGTGGTCAGCATGTCCGGTCCACCAGCTGTTAATAGCTGGTTTTCTCAACGTGGAGCCGCTACTTATAGCTAAATTCCTCACGATGTTGGGTGCTAATTTAGAATACTATCATACCCATCATCAGTTAATAATAATAATAATATAATAAATTTATTTAACCTGGTGGAGTTAAGGCCATGTGGCCTTCTCTTCCACTCACCAGGACAAACATATGTTACATATGAATACAAAAAAAATACAGTAATAGATATATTAAACAATTAATTATCTGTCAAATAGAATAATAATGAAAATAATGTCTAATAATACAATAAAATTAAATACAATTAAAATTAAATTAATGATACAATGAATACAAAAAGGAATAAGAGCTCGAATCTACTATACATAAAAAGAAAAGAAAGAAAAAAAATACAAAGAAAGTAATAAACTACAATGAATTAATCAATGTTTATTATACAAGGCATTAGGTAAATATATTAAATCTTAGGTCTATTTTTATGAAATAATGAAAAAACACTTTATTAATTCTTAAAAAGTAATATTAGTGAGTTGTTTCTGTTAGTAATTTTATTTTCAATTTGTTTCTGAAAGATGGTAAAGTTTGGCAGTTTCTGACATAGGGTGGAAGGGAATTCCATGTTCTAGCAAGAGAAACTGTAAAAGATTTCGAATAATAGGTAGTATGATGAGGAGGGATTTAAAGGACACTGTGCTCAAAGGATCGGGTATCTAATTTGTGTATCAGAGAGTCTAGTGAAGCGGTGTGATAAATAATAAGGTAATGACGTGTGTAATATGTTATACAGAAGGCATAGGGAATGGATGGTTCTATGATCTTATAGACGAAGCCATGATAATTGTTCCAGTGATGGTGTAACGTGATCAAATCTACGTATACCACAAATAAAACGTATGCAAGAATTGTGAACACATTGAAGTCTTTGGGTAAGAACAGTATTTAGGTCAGTAAAAAGAGTATCACAATAATCAAAATGGGGCATTGAAAGTGTTTCTTCCAACGTAAATATATATCCTGTATTTTTATGAGTATGGTCTAATACAATATAAAAATAACAATGTCTAATATAATATAAATTGTCATGTTATTTATGGACCACTTGGCCAACACCAAGTAATAATAATTATGCGCATAAAAGTATTTCTATAATATTCTTATTATTTGTATTCCATGATCGGTTTACAATTAATTGGTTTTAAAACTAATTATACAAACCAGCACTACCCTATATAGGATCGAAGCTTCCATAAAGTGTTGTGGTAGTGACGTAACGCTCAGTCAATTTGATTCCAGAATTGATCGCGATGAAGACCCGCGTACGGAATACAAATTACGCGGCAGGAAAACCCATTTTAAATGTCTTGTTCTGTACAGACAACATACAAGAGATTTCAATTTGGTAATGAATTGCTTTGTAATAGTGTAATCCCCTAAATTACAGGAAAGTGAATGAGTAAAATAAGTTCATTTAATTGCATTATTTTAATTGTCTGATTTTAATTATATATATATATATATATATATATATAT
This sequence comes from Diploptera punctata, assembly GCA_030220185.1. Lineage (NCBI taxonomy): Eukaryota > Metazoa > Arthropoda > Insecta > Blattodea > Blaberidae > Diploptera > Diploptera punctata. Next base: position 291,780 of record JASPKZ010009834.1, on the reverse strand, counting down.
ATATATATATAATATATATAAAATAGCTAATTAATCGTCACATGTTCCCTTTCAATGAAATTATTTATCTAATAGGCCTACATAAAAATTAAAGTTTGTTTGTTCGTACTTTATGCGCGGCCATACCGTTGATCCCAATGTGATGGAGTTTTTTGCAAAATGTTTAGGAGATTCTCGGAATGAACATAGGCTATAAGAGAGTTAAGACACTCAACTCCTACACCCTTAAAAACATCCTTTGTAGTGAAAAACGTCCCTTTTTTTACCCTTAAATGGCTTACGCTGACTTAACCATAACAAATACACAAAATTATTGTACACAGAATTGAATATCTCAAAAACTCTACAGAAAAGTCCGCGACAGCATATGTTTATTTTTTAAGGATAATTCACAATAAACATTTTTGTCTCTTATTGGTGCCAAGAAGATTGGGATAAGTAGATTCCCGCGAAAGCATAGCAACGCACGGCGGGTATTCTTTTATGGATAACTCAAAATAACGAATTTTGTCTTTCAGCTCATTTATGCCAAGTACATCGTGATGCGTAGATTCTCGGGCAACGCCGGGTAATCAGCATGGGGCATCTAAAAAGAAAATACGGTATAAATTTATATTTATTTTCCTTTTACTTATTCAACTAAATGCAAAAACAAATTATTATTTATTTAGGCTCAATTCTGGAAATGCATAGACCATTACTCGACCACATTAACTTGCAATACGTTAAAACTGCGAACTAAAAGAATGTGGTAAGGGTGAGTAAGGGGTGGAGGTAGTAGACCCTTGTCTTAGGTTGCAGTGCCAGTGTTTACTTTTCTTTAGTCGTGTATAGTCAGTTGTTAGTGACAATATCAAGTGCGGAAGGTAGACCCTATATTCACAGTCGAGGCCGTGAAATTATAAGAAAGTTATCGATTTTTGCGATGAGGAGAAAATGAAGGGGGGATTGAAAATTCCTATTCAGAATGCAACAAAACGTGCTGCAGAAGCTACCGGAAAAATCAGAGGCCACAATATGCAAGATAAGGCAACAGTCAAAATAATCACCAATGAAGAGAAAATGAAATCGCCAGGGAAATATCATCAACCCGTTCCAGAAAAATAGTAATAGTAACTTTAAATTATCATGTATAACTATCGCAGAAATTGGAATATAATAGAGCATGACGCTATTTTTCATCAATTGAATAAAATGCAACCAATTATTACCAGTGCTTTAGTAGGAAAAAAAAATTGCGAATTCGCCATTATATGAACTTCAAAACAGAACAAAACTAAATTAATGATTGCTACTAATCACGTAATCACAGATGTAAAAACAAAATTGAGTGACAGTATCGTATGCTAAATGTTAATCTGGCAACTGTTACAAAACTTAATAATAATAATAATAATAGTAGTAATAATAATAATAATAATAATAATAATAATAATAATAATAATAATAATAATAATGATAATAATAATGATAATAATAATAATGATAATAATAATGATAATAATAATGATAATAATAATGATAATAATAATGATAATAATAATGATAATAATAATGATAATAATAATGATAATAATAATGATAATTATAATGATAATTATAATAATAATTATAATAAAAATAAAAATAATAATGATACTAATGTTACTAATGATGATAATAATGATAATGATAATAATGATACTAATGATACTAATGATAATAATTATAATAATGATAATGATGATAATGATAATAATGATAATGATAATAATAATGATAATAATGATACTAATGATAATAATGATAATAATAATAATAATAATAATAATAATAATAATAATAATAATAATAATAATAATAATAATAATAATAATAATAATAATAATGATCTATCCGTTTTAACTTGAAACAAATACAATAAATGAATACCTAATGCTCCAGTAATGTTTATTTTCTTACAGCATTTAAATCGAGATACAGTAGCTGGAAATCAGTGCTGATTTAATATATTTCTTTGTATGTCTCATTGTTCAGAAACCCGTAGGAATACAAACTCCGACGATCTTTCATTAACTTCATATCCTATTTCAAATAGGTCTACCACTATATTTTGTCACTGATTATACCACTTGATCTGAAATTCGTTTGTACCTAAGGTGGAAGAAATTACTTTCCCCTCTTCACCACTAGCGCCTTTGCTTCCCCTCACCGGCTAAAAAGTTAACGCGGTCGAGTAATACTATTACCCATTACAGAGACTCTTTTCATCTCAGTATTTCTGAGCGAATGCTTTCCAATCATCCCTTACATAATATACCTCTCTCAAATCAGAGTTAATACTATTCTCCTACTTCATACTTGTCCTACCTGCTGGGAGCTTTCTCTCTGATTCCCCTACAAGGAGTTTCTGTGCCTCTCTTTCCTCGCCCATTCGTTCCATATATCCTGCCTATCGCAGTCTATGAGACTTAGCTGTTCTTATTATATCCGGTTTTCCATAAAGATCGTGTACGTAGCTCACTGTATGTTGTTTTCTCCATTCACTTGTCTATTCGTCTTTTTTGTTCAAAAAAGTCATAACAACTTTATTTTTAATTACTCGCATTCTTTTCTCCTCCCTTAAATTAAGAGCCCATATTTCGCATCCATATAGTATACCTGGAAGAATAACAGTTATATATATATAACTTTTTAACGTTTTTTAGAGAAGTTGTGATGACAAGTGTCACTGTAATGTGCATAGCTTGCATTTCCAGAATTGATCCCATGTTTAATTTATTTCTGCACCCCATTCCTGTTTGTAATCATCGTTCCTAGGTACATATTTGAATTCAGCTACTTCTTCAAAATTTCCCTCATTTGTTATTAACTGTCCATTTCCATTATAAAATGCAATTTCATCAGTGATTGTGTATTTAGTTTTATTGATGTTTATTTCCAGCCCCAAATTTGTTTGTGTTATTCAATAGAATATGCGTATTTATCCTTAGTTTCTCCTCACTATCGCCTAATAACATCACATCATCAGCAAATATCAACATTTTATAAGTATCTTTGAATTATACATACAATTTATCCATTAAAGATTTGATGGCATGCTCTAGTATTTTTTTTTTCCAAATGCCCCAGGTTTGTCTTTCGACATTCCTGGTTTCTCTCCTGGCATGGCGTACTTGTAACCCACTTCTGAGGGGAAGGCGGGGTTACGTTGCCCCGATGATATGATGGGTGATGATGATGATGATGATAATGGTGCGCCAGGAGAGTCCCTAATCCTAAGCATTAACCTAAGATGAATATGAATTATGATGATGATTCCGATGGCCATATGATTTCGGGGACCGTTTGGGCCTTAAAGTTTTCCTGACATTTGTTTTACAGGTGAGGAAAAACCCCGATAAAAACCTCACCCAGAAAAACTGTCCCGACCGGGGATCGAACCCGGCCCGCTGCGTGACAAGGCAGCACGCTACCCCGAGACCACAGCATGCTCTAGTATAGAATTCAATAGTATATGAGATAGTGCATCTACTTTCTTTAATCCACTGTGAATTTCGAAAATATCTTAAAAATGTATTTGCCTAGTCATATCCTCTACTTTGTTCCATTTAGACACATTCGAATATATCTAACTAATTTTTCAGGAATTCCAAAATTCAGCAAAATACTATACAGCTTCTTCCTCTTAATTGAATAATTTGCCTATTTGACTACATACAGTTGAAGTGCAGTTCTGTTATATTCCCATTTCATTTATAAACCTGTCATTTACTATCGTGTCTATTGTAGACATATTTCTTTACTCCACACTTTTATTTCCTCAATATAGGGAGTAAGATACTGAAATATTGTTAGGAAGTTGAAAGTAATGAGATATCCCTGTAGTTTTACAATAATTTTTAACTGCTGTTTTATAGAAAATCGATTACTTGCATTAATTTTAAAAAACCTCTTTTTCCCAAACCACACTAAGCAACTGATGTATCTTGTCTACCATTTTTTTCTCCCCCTGATTTTATCAGTTCTGCTGGGAACTCACCTGAACCTGACGTTTTATGTCTTTAATTCTTCTATCGCACATTTCAACCTCTAATGTGCTTGGCTCTGTCGTTAATTATTCTGTTCTCTGTAAATCATCCAATGTTCTGTATTTGTATATAATAACTGATTAATGATATCCCTCTATTTAATATACTCCTGGAATCTGCAATCATATTCTCATTTATAATTCTAATTATATTTGTTCTAGCCTGTTCTATTCCAGTTCCTTCATATAATTCTCTAATGTTTCTATTTTGTGGATACATTTCGAGGTAATTAATATTCTATCACAAATATTACATCTGTTTTACTCTTTAAAATCTAGTGGTTTCCCGTCTGTGTCATATTATTCGATGTAATAAATTTACTTAATTTAGGTCGTGTAAACCAATTCATTTTACTGGCTTTATTTTCTTCACAATGTCCACATATTTCTCATCAAACCATTTATTTTATCTGTCTCTTTTTTTAAAATAACGTTTACTTTCAGATGCTAGATGCTAATAATTTAATACACTTTGGAACAAATATTACGATATTTTCTTCCCAGCTTTCATAAACGTATTTCCTCAAGTCACGCCTAATGGGAAGATATTCGAACAAAGACCACATGCCGACAAAACCCTCATTAGTGCCCATTACTGAAATTTTACGAAGTTCTCAGCGCTTCTCTTTCAAGTATATTACCTCAGGTTTTGTCACGAAGACAAAAAATAATTTTTCGTTTTCATAGTTTTCATGAAATTAAAACTGCACAGGTAACTGCAAAAGTTTATATATATATATATATATATATATATATATTATTTTGTGTAATATATTCAGTCGACTGCTGTGATCTCGGCTTAGCTTCGCTACCTCATAACAGATCGGGTCCCGGATTCGATCACACGTCGCGTCGGGGCAAATTTCCTGGGTGATTATCTACTGTATTTTCGGGGTTTTTCCTCACCTATAAAACAAATGTCATGATACTTTAAGGTCCAGACGGCCCTCGAATATCATCTGACATTCATAATCATCATTATTATATTCGCCATAGGCCTATTTATTATGAATGTATGTGAATGGCGTGTTTCGTCTTAATGTTTGTTACCTCGGAAGAGGCGTTGACATTGACCTGATACCTCATTCGGTGAGGTCATCCATGACCTTGTATGATCAAAAAAGTATGTATGTGATCCATTGTTAAATCCCGCTCCCGATTGGTCGAGTCACTGAAGTCGAGGCTGGCGTGTGGCATGTAAAAGTACCTATAAGCCAAGAGATTAACTGCGTCAGTATAATGGAATAATATACTCGGCTCAACTCTTCGTCATCATCAACAATCACGGATTAATCCCATGTGGCTTGTTCCGGTCTCATAGATTCTCATTCAAAAAGTTGAATCCATCTCTTTTTCTGTCTCCTAATATTTCTGCCTCCTCTTGGTTTGTCCATCCATCCATAGTAATTCTGCCCGAGGGCAGATCTTTCACTGCAATCATAGCATTTTCATGCTATGCTTTGCAGCTTTACTAGGGAATTGTATATGTGGTAGCTTCCCATTGCTTTCCACACCGGTAAAGGATGATGATGATGATGATGATGATGATGATAATGATAAGGATGATGATGGCCATATGATTTCGGGGACCGTTTGGGCCTTAAAGTTTTCCTGACATTTGTCTTACAGGTGATGAAAACCTCACCCAGAAAAACTGCCCCGACCGGGATCGAACCCGGGCCCGCTGCGTGACAAGGCAGCACGCTATCTCGAGACCACAGCGGTGGACTCTTGGTTTGTAATTAAGTATGATTGTTGGAATCCGATCATCTTTCAATCTTTGAACTTGTTCTTTCCAGGTTTTTTCTAGATTATTTTATTTTATGTAAAAGTTTAAAAATATTTAGCTCATTCTAATATCTTCTCTTCTTCTTTTATCTAGAAGTTTGCAGCCAGCCACACCTCTCAAAAATCTCATTTCAGCTGCTTCTATGATTTCTCTTTTCTTTTAGTTGAAACCCAAAATTCGCTGCAATACAAGAGTAAGGGACTGCCACCGCTTGATAAAATTTTAGTTTTGTTTCCTTTCTTGTGTTTTTAAATATTCTTTAATTGTGCCGCATATATAACTAAATGTATTAAGTTTGTTAAACAGATCTTCAACTCTTAATGTAATTAACTAACTAACGAACTCGGCTGCGCTTACATATGCTCTCCTCATATCCTATTGTGAGCTAATGTTTTCCAACAATTCCTTGTATAATTCACTTCTCTCAAATCCAGTTAGCATTAGACTCCGATCCCATTATTACTCCACCTACTGGGCATTTTCTCTCTGATTTTCGTATAAGAAGTTTCCATGTTCCTCTTTAATTCACAATTCGTGCTACAAGTTCTGTCCGTCGCACTCTACAACAATTAATTGAAGAGGTGGATTCCAAAACCAACTAAGTCATTTTGGTGTATTCTCCTATACATTATACACAAGTCTAATAACAGAATATAAGTCAAATCCAACTAAGTAATGTCGATTTTAAATGTTAAAATTGACGGGGTTTTACAAATCAAACTAAGTATGTTGTTTTATTCCAAATCCAAATAAGTAGGTGCGCATGCGCTCTGGCTATCGACACAATACTGCAATATTTACATGAGTTAATATAGCATACTTGAATTAACCAATATAGGGAAATGCTTTTCTACCAGTTATATTACATGGGTGCGAAACATGGACTCTTACTTTAAGGGAGGAAAGGAGATTACAAGTATTTGAGAATAAAGTACTTAGGAAAATTTTTGGACCAAAGAGAGATGAACAGACAGGTGAATGGAGAAGACTAAATAACAATGAGTTACATGGTCTTTATAGGAAGCCAGATATAATAAGAACAGTTAAGTCTCGTAGACTGCGATGGGCAGGACATGTTGCACGTATGGGGAATGAAAGACTTGCATGGAAGCTTCTTGTAGGAAAGCCAGAGGGTAAACGCACAGTTGGTAGACCAAGAATGAGGTGGGAGAATAACATTAACTATGATTTGAGGGAAGTAGATTGTACGGGGAATGATTGGAAAGCATTGGCTCAGGATAGGGATGTATGGAGAGCTTATGTCCGCGCGGCCATGAACCTACGGGTTCGATAGTGCCAGCGAGTAAGTAAGTAAGGGAAATATTCTGATTTTTTTTTCCAAATCAAACTAAGTCATGACTTAGTGCAATTTTGAAAAAAAAAAAAAAACACGCGCCTATAACTTGTAAGATATAAACGTAAACAGCACAAATATTTGGTAATGTCACATGTACGTTATGATAGATATGGTGAAATTAAATTTACTCAGAAATTCATCTCCGATATAATTATTTCAGTTGTATTGATCTCCTAGTGGTTATGCTCCTTGCCTCTGGCCCCGAGGGTCGCGAGTGCAAACCCGGCCGGGTCGATGGATTTTTTAGGACGGAAAAATCCAAGGGGAAAGTCCTCCGGGAGGGATTTTAAGCCATGGGTCCCGAGTCTGAAGATTTTCAGGGTTGTAAAAGAGCCTTAAGCCTGAATGAAAGACATCTAAGCAAAATTTACCGAATTTTCCCGTCCTATGTAGTTATCTTTTAATTGACGTAATTCCCGAGTTTAGGGTCTCATCCGTATAGTGCAACTCATTCTTCATCCTTCGAACGATTTTGCAAGGTGAAGAGCTGTCAATCAACTCTACAGACTTATAGCGTCTCTTCTTTCTCAACAAATCCATGGCGTCATCTCTTCTCACCATTTATAATGCCTGTATTAAACCAGCAAGCACATGGAAAATATACTATGTCTTCTTGTAATCTTGTGAGTCCATGTTTCCCTTAACAGAGATTTAGGCGCTCTCCCCCTACAGGGAAGAATTTGAACCATACTAATTTAGTTACACTTGTTTTCGTATAGATGTCATTTGAGTGGTCCGTGGTCAGCGTTCCGCCTCGTATACTATGTAACATATATATATATGTATATACATGTAACTTACTATGTAATTCCTTAAATTGGTATCATTTTATAAGACATAACATATAAAATACATCTCATCTATTTATTTACAATAAAACTTTATATATATATATATATATATATATATATGTGGATTCTGTAGCACATGGCTTCATAACGTAAATAAAAAAGCAGCAAAAAACTGGCATATTAGTGTTGTACCATACCTATACCATTTACAAGGACGGATCAAGATTTACTGCAGAAGAAGAGGAAGTACTAGTTGGATGTGCTTACGTACTTTATTGTGAAGACAGTGAACTTTTCTTCAAACAATTCAAACTCTCTCCTACATGTTCTGTTTTCCAAGCTGAACTATATGTTATAAAATAAGGAGTACAGTGGAGTCTTCAACATAAATGTAGTACACGTATTTTTAGTGGATCGCAGATAAAGTTAATTCAAATCCGAACTCAGTAGAAATTAGAAATAACATAAAAAAATTACACAAAACACCTGTGCCTGTCTTGGATACGAGGACACCAGGGAACTGTGGGAAATGAACGTGCTGATCAATTAGCTAAATCCGCCGCATCTTCTGAGCTTCATTATTAATTTTCAAAGTGTCCAATATCCTATGTTAAAAAGAGACGGTTGGACTATATCATCACTGATTGGAATGATTATGGGATAAGGAGTGCTAATGGTGTTTTTACTAAAGAGCTCTTGTTTCCTACAGTACACCATAGGCTAAATGCAAAATATTTTATTCCAAATTTCAATTTAACACAATTTATAACTGGTCATGGAGAATTTGGAAGTCATTTTAGAAGATTTAATAATAACCCAGACAGTGACCATAATTGTAAATGTCAAGAATCAATACAATCTGTAAAACATGTTTTATTTGATTGTCCTATATTTGAAGGACAGCGATTCTGGTTAAACTTACTTTTAAATTATGACGAGGCTTCTGCCTCAATGTGTAAAGTGGTTTTTAAGAACCAAAATGATTATAAATATTTTATGAACTTCATAACACACATTCATAACAATATGTAGTATTTTCTAAAACACTTATAGACGATTTATGTAATTCATAACACTAATTCAAAACCATAAGATAACATTTATGTTTTACAATGTATAGTATAATATTGTTATAGTAAGCTACAACCCTAACATGCCTTTGTGGCGAAATAGGGTTTCAACATATTTGGAGATTCAATAATAATAATAATAATAATGTTGTACAAGGTTATTATGGACCTGAGGAATATATTAAATAAATAAATAAATAAATTATATATATATCCATCCATAGTAATTCTGCCCGAAGGCAGGTCCTTCACTGCAATCATAGCATTTTCATGCTATGCTTGCAGCTTTACTAGGGAATTGTGTAGATGTGGTAGCTTCCCGTTGCTTTCCACACCTGTGAAGGATGATGATGATAATGATAATGGTAAGGATGATAATGATAAGGATGATGGCTATATGATTTCGGGGACCGTTCGGGCCTTAAAGTTTTCCTGAAATTTGTCTTAGAGGTGAGGAAAAACCCCGATAAAAACCTCACCCAGAAAAACTGCCCCGACCGGGGATCGAACCCGGGCCCGCTGCGTGACAAGGCAGCACGCTACCTCGAGACCACAGCGGTGGACATATATATATATATATATATATATATATATATATATATATATATATGCAGAAGAAAATATGGAAAAGAACGCAAATTACTTATGAATTAGAAGAGTGGTGAGACATGAAGTACACAGTATGTGTATACTGTATGATTATGGACCGTGCAAAAATATGAATTATGATTAGAATACGATTGCCATTAAAGGAATGTTGACTTATACCTGCCGTCTACACTGGTTTAGTCACTGTCGATGCTCTCTTAAATTTCATCGAGGTAGAGAATCCGAAACTGAAGATATTCGGACTGTAATGCAACAAAAGCTAATCTGATGTTTTAAGTAAACTTAAGGTAACACAGACATATTCACATTGTAGTAATCAGAATGTTAATTGTTGGAAAGTACTAACTGTGGAATCACTTTCGATGTTTATTATACTGAATTTCGTTTATTATGCAAACGAAAAATAATTTTAGGGTTTTCTGTCGTTTCCTCTCTTTTTGGAGCCATTTAACTTTTTTGTGTATTTTGCACAACTATACTGATAGATAGATAATGGAATTTATTGCCTTTTTTTTCAGAATAAAGAAAATACATATGCATTTACATTGCGCACGGGCCTGCTTGGCCGTACGTGCATTATTTTTCCATGAATAAAAAAAATAAAACTAATAATATAAACAAATACCTACAAATACACCTGTGTCAAAAAAAAACAATAACAGGCTACATATATGTAAAATCTATGTCTACACTAAATCACAATAATACATATCTACATTCATCCATATTCCGTACATTAATATGTAATAAAAAATTGCTAGAAAACAAATTAGAAAAAAACACACACACACATACACCCACACACCCCCACACATATACACACCGCACGCTCATACCCCCCTCCCCCCCGTCCCTGCAGACATTAAAAGCACTATCAGACTATTCAACTTATCAGACCTACTTATTATATAACATGATTAAAGATCGAAAACAAAGACCATATTGAGATTCTTCTTATTGTTAATACATATATCCTTAATCTACAATTTTGTTATATCTCAATTTTCTTACTGTACCCAAAAATTTGCATGTTTTTGATTCACTCTCGATCCGTCCTAAAAGATCCCAACACGCCACTCTCCCTCGATCCGACCTGAGAAATCTCTCCGGCAGCATCTGTAATCTAAGTTGTTCTGTCTCTCTACAGAATGCTATAATATGCTGCCAGTTTTCATGGTCATCGCATAGTGGGCATACACAACTATACTGGCTATACTGTTGGGATTAGTACTGTGTATATCGTGAAGTCTATATACAGGAAGGCGGACACAATACACTCACGCCTTACTTGTAGATAGCTAAACTTTTACATTTGTTTATTCATATAGCATGGCAATGTAATTATTTATGTATATTAATATTATCATAAAACACGTGACAAATATATTTTGTATTAATTAGCTTTATCTATTGGCAATATTTTGGACTTTTGATAAAACATTTTTAACTGTACTATCACTGTATGTAACCTGCAAATTATCATGGACCGCCAGCATATTTAAGGGTGTACATTCTTCAAAACCCCTTCCCAAAGTTTCTGTATTTCGAAATCAGGAAACTAATGGGCTAATCAGAAAGTTGTTAATCCCTTCCATTGAAATAAAAAAACTAATTAAAGATTTTTGGTTCAAATCCTATCTCATGTTGATATAAAAATATTAATACTATTATTATTAATTAAATAAAAATAAAACGTAGTTTTATTTGATTTTCATATTTATCATATAATTCAGTGACAGCTGTTTCGGTACACTGTACCTTCTTCAGACATGTTAACAAATTATGAATTGTGTTCCAACTGATCTAAGCAACAATACAACAATATTTATTTAATTTTTTTTAATTTAACAAAGGGGATTCATTCAAATCAAGTTGAGAATTTAACAGTTTTTTACTACTTTTAATCATTGTTTCGATCCAAATTTTGAAAGTTTACATATTTGTGATAAGGGTAAGAAGTTAGATCTTTTGGAGGCTGTAGAAATTAATAAGTTTAAAAGTAGTAAAAAACTGTTAAATTCTCAACTTGATTTGAATGAATCCCCTTTGTTAAATTAAAAAATTTAAATAAATATTGTTGTATTGTTGCTTAGATCAGTTGGAACACAATTCATAATTTGTTAACATGTCTGAAGAAGGTACAGTGTACCGAAACAGCTGTCACTGAATTATATAATAAATATGAAAATCAAATAAAACTACGTTTTATTTTTATTTAATTAATAAATATGGATTTTCATCAAGTAAACACCAACTCAATTGATTATTTAATACTATTATTCTTTAATTACAGTACATTGGTCCTATTTTTAATAAATTTTATAATAAAATAATCTAATTCACAATGTTATGTCAAATATCAGATTATAAATATATGTAAAATAATTCTAAAGTAAAAAGATGGAGCAGTAATATTTTATTTATATTATTTTAGAAAGAACAATTGCCAATGGACAATTACTATTTATAATGTTAATATATTTAATATAAGAAGTTAATAAAGAAACGTTCAAGATTGGGGTTACATATTTGTGTATTCTAACTGAATTTTGATTTTAGTTTATTAAATGAGAACTATAAAGAACTTGGGTTTCAATAACAAAGAACCTGCTAAGAAAATCTTTTCCAAGAAAGTCAGTCTCCATCCACTAAGGATACGTACAATTTTCTGCAGGTTTTTATATTACTTTTCTTTATCCTTTCAAATAAGTTTCGTGATATGTTTTTTTTTTCAGGCTGTTGTTGGTGAAATGAACAGACTGGGCATGATGGTGGACTTATCGCACGCATCAGTTCGCACCATGAAAGACGCTTTGGCCGCCACCAAAGCTCCCGTCATGTTCTCCCATTCCTCAGCCTTCGCTCTCTGCAACTCTTCCAGGAATGTACCAGATGACGTTCTCAAATCACTCGTAAGTTTCATTAAATTACTTCACTTAACTGCATTCTTCTTTCTAACGAAAATACGCATGTATTATTACGTCATCACTTCTTATTGTAGGAGTAATACATATCGGATATCCAAGACTATGAATTATAAGCAACATGTCCACCATCACATTAGACGAACATATTTTTCTTCTTCTTCCTTCCAAGTATTAGGGCAAGGCCTGTTACGATCCTATAGAACATTTTCCCTCCAGCGTTTCATAGGACGGCCCAGTGATCTTCGTCCTCTTGGTATATAATTATAAACAGCTTTGGGGATCCGATTTGAACTCATTCTTTCAAGATGGTGTTTCCAATTTAGTTGGTACTGTTTAATATATTCCAAAATTGACGTAGTCTTCAATTCTTTTAAGATATCGGTGTTCCTTTTCCGATCCCATCTGGTGTAACCCGCTGTTCTGCGCATGAATCTCATTTCACAAGCCGTTATTCTGCTTTCATGTTTTTTTTAGTGCCCATGCTTCACTACCATAGGTCAACACTGGTCTAGCCAAAGTGTTATATAAACGTAATCTGGTGTTTTTTTGTACAAGGGATGGTTTCATAACTTGATTAATAATTCCTAAACTTTTATTATAACTAGTAACTTTTTCAGGGATATCCTTTTCATCCCAGATAGAGAGATAATATCCAAGATATTTAAATTGATTAGATCTCTCTAAAATTTTATTCTGGAGACAGATTTTACTTTGTATGGGGTCCTTCCCATGAAATGACATAATTTTAGTTTTGTTAATTGATATTTCCATATTAAATTTGGCACCTATTTTTTGTAAATTATAAATTGATCGTTGCAAATCATTTTCGGAAAGTGCCAGAAGAGCTAAATCGTCTGCAAAAAGAATAGCATCGAGTTTGAGGTTCCTATTGATGGGTATATATCCTCGTTGTGTTTTCCTCCATTCATTTATTAATTTATTCATGTCTATAATGAAGACGAACATATTACACATGCCAATTGCTGTTAAAATTTGGGTTCTTATCTCGATTCTAACATAAATTACACTGAGCAACAAAAATAAACTTTTTTTTTTGTCTCAGAAAGAAAAATGTATGATTCTGATAGTATTTTGTCTCCTGAATTCAAATATGATATCGGTTTCTCTCCATCACACAAGGTTTCCGAGAGATAGGAATTTATAATTTTAAACATTTTAATATTTTCCACATTCGTTGCTATACAATATTCGAACATTCGGACTCACCTAGAAAGTAAGAAATGACGATTTTTTGCTATATTTCGCCTGTGGAGCGTCTCTCTTGATGGTCCAACAATAATCGCCCAGCATATTAGGATTTCATTTGCCTTGATATTTCTTTTCCATAGCTGAAATCTCCTGATGAATGTTTTCTCCGTGCTCATCGTTCACAGCGCCAAGATTTTCCGGGAAGAAATCTAGGTTTATTAAAATAATAAAAACTGTAGGTGATGGAGAAATTAGAATAATTTAAAAGAAATATATATATATATATATATCGGCCGCGGTGGACTAGTGGTTATGCTCCTTGCCTCTGGTCCCGAGGATCGCGGGTTCAAACCCGGCCGTGGTCGTTGAATTTTTTAGGACGGAAAAATCCAAGGAGCAAGTCGTCCGGTAGGGACTTTAAGCCGTGGGTCCCGAGTCTGAAGATTTTCAGGCTCGTAAAAAATCCTAAAGCCTGAATGAAAAGGCCTCTAAGCAAAATGTACCGAATTTACCCGTCCTAGTACTACCTTGGTTTCCTAGATGTTAGTATGAGGCGGAACGCTGACCACGGACCACTCAAAATGTCATCTAAACGAAAACAAGTGTAACTAAATTAGTATGGTTCAAATTCTTCCCTGTAGGGGGAGAGCGCCTAAATCTCTGTAAAGGGAAAACATAGGCTTACAATACAATATATGAGACAATTTCAAAATACAACTGGAAATGAAAATTTTGCATTTATCTATTAGGGCCGATGTATATCAATCACTGTTTGATCTGTTTATAAATTCCTTATTTTTTTACTATTTAACTCATGCCCCTAATGGGAGTCAATAACTAATAACGTTTCAATGAATTTTGTTTTACAACCAATGGCAGTCATGTTTCACCTCGCTCTTTATCGATTTCTCTTTATCAGCTCCTGCTTTTGTGAATAGTTTTCTATATCTCATTATTTTTCTTTGTTTTTATATGCATTAGACAGGGACAATTTAATATGTCTTGCATGTAGGCCCCATACAATTTATTGTTAGTTTTAGTCTTAATTTTAACTAACATTAACAGGTTGCATTATAGATCGTAATATAATAGATATTATCTTTATGATCTAATTTTTATTTAGTATTTAATATTAGAGTTAATTGAGATTGTTAAATTCTGATGTAATATATGTTCGTCCTGTTGAGTGGAAGAGAAGGTCACATGGTTTTAACTTCTTACTTACTTACTTACTCTTACTCACTGGCACTATCGAACCCGTAGGTTCATGGCCGCACGGACATAAGCTCTCCATACATCCCTATCCTGAGCCAATGCTTTCCAATCATTCCCTGTATAATCTACTTCCCTCAAATCATAGTTAATATTATTCTCCCACCTCATTCTTGGTCTACCAACTGAGCGTTTTCCCTCTGGCTTTCCTACAAGAAGCTTCCATGCAAGTCTTTCATTCCCCATACGTGCAACATGTCCTGCCCATCGCAGTCTACGAGACTTAACTGTTCTTAATATATCTGGCTTCCTGTAAAGACCATGTAATTCATTGTTATGTAGTCTTCTCCAAAAATTTTCCTAAGTACTTTATTCTCAAATACTTGTAATCTCCTTTCCTCTCTTAAAGTAAGAGTCCATGTTTCACACCCATATAATATAACTGGTAGAATAATAGTTTTATATAGTTTCAGTTTAACGTTTTTTGAAAGGAGTTGGGACATCAAAAGTCTCTGCAATGCATAATAGCATGCATTTCCAGAATTGAGCCTATGTTTAATTTCTTTGTGCATCTCATTCACCAGGCTAAATAAATGTAAATAAATCTAAATATAAATAAATAAAGAAAGCTCCTCCTTCTTAATATTCTAAACAGCTCAGAGTATTATTTTTCTCCGCCAAATTCATTGAATATAGCAAATAATGAACACATTCCTTGTTTTACTGAATTGTTTACTAAAAATAATTAATAACCTATAATATTGATTATAATATAGGTCTATAGTTTGATGTGTTTCATTATTTCTAGGGTGTATATTCTTACAATATTGCGACGATTCTATTTGGCAATAAATAATATGATCAAGTTGCATAAATATATATAACCTCACACTTCTGATTTGTTTTCAAACATCGTCGTTTACATGTGTGTGTGTATATATATATATATATATATATATATATATATATATATATTATATATATATATATATATTAAATACTGGTAACCATATTTAAATAATGACTTTTGAATAAACAATAGTCCTAACAAATGCCACTCTTGATTTACACATCCTCTAAATAAATTGGAAATCACTCGTAGCATTACTTATGATAGCCTAAGTTTATATTAACAGCGAATTTTTAAGTAAACCCCATTAACTTAAAAACAACTACTTTACTTGAGTAATCTCTTGTACAAGTCGGATTTTTGGGTTTTAATTCCGGATGAGGAAGGAATTTTAAAATTTGCCTTAATCTTCTGGCCGTACCATGGTCCTGGGGCGACTCAGCTTCTACGCGTAACAGAAATAAGTACCATACGAATTTTCTGGGAGTAAAGATGTGCGTCACACAGGGATGACAACCCGGCTAATATTTCGTGTCGATTGTCTGCAAAGTTATACATTTAACTTCCTACTATTCGGATATCCTGATGACGTTTAGTGGGAACACTTTAGTTGTAAATTCCCATTAAATTATGCAAATCAATAAATATTTTCGTTTTTGCCATTTCGGTTCATTACACTTTTATTCTTTTTATCACATTCAGAATCAGTAACTGAATTTCGTATTGAAGCTAATTTAAGAGACGAACAGTACGAAGGACAATTTGTGTATGCATATCTTTAACAATTTTCACTATGTATGATGAAAAAAGTTACATTTTCCTTTTCATTAATTGTATGTCCTTCAGCATTCAGCGATTTTCTATTTTCCAATGATACTCGTTCGCGGTAAGGTTTTAGTAAGAGGATCAAGCTGAGGCATTAGGCATATTAAGCCTTTCTCTAATATTGGAGTTGGATTTTTAATTGAATGAATCCCACGCACGCTCTCCAAAATAATTAACAATATTCATGTGACGAAACGCTTCCTGCATTTCATACGAGGCTTAATGAACAGAGATAAATTATACCAATTTTTCGTGTCTGTTTTTAACTCGAATATGTGCTGGGAGTTCTCAGTTACATAAACGAACTTTTGTGATGGTATGTAGTACATAAGTGTTCAATTATCAAACAATTTTGAATATTTTATTTGCATATCAAATTACTTTTACTATCCCTCCATGGTATCTTTACCTTGTCGTGGTGGAGTGGCTTGCGTGCTTAAATGATCCCGAGAACTATGCCGGCGGTAGCATTGCTGCCGATATGGTTTCCCATGCCGAACTGGCCGAAGGTGATAAGCCAGACGGAAAAAGTACCTTGGTCGAAAGAGTGACGATCTTTCGTCGTAAAAATACAACCGTAAAAAAATGCGGAAATGGGTTCAACTGGGGTAAAATTCTCCGGAGGTCAAATAGTCCCCCATTCGGATCTCCGGGCGGGAACTACTTCAGGGAACCCATGAAATTATTGAACTTTTGTCCGCGCAGCCATGAACCTACGGGTTCGATAGCGCCCGTGAGTTAGTTAAATATGGCTTTTACAATTTTCCTTGTAGTTACATGAACAATAGTTTATCTCTCTTTGAATATTCATCTTACACGATACCTTACATTGAATTCGTGGTGGAGAGGCTTGAGGAAGTAACTGGATAATATTAGCTCAGGATAGGGATGGATGGAGAGCTTATGTCCGCGCGGCCAATGATCCTCCGAATTCGATAGTGCCAATGAGTTAGTTAGCCTAACCTTATATTGTCAACACTAGATGAGAAAATGTGATCATATAATTATAATGATAATAATAATAATAATAATAGTGATAATAATAATAATAGTAATAGTGATAATAATAATAATAATAATAATAGTAATAGTGATAATAATAATAATAATAATAATAATAGTAATAGTGATAATAATAATAATAATAATAGTAATAGTGATAATAATAATAATAATAGTAATAGTGATAATAATAATAATAATAGTAATAGTGATAATAATAATAATAATAATAATAATAGTAATAATAATAATAGTAATAATAATAGTAATAATAATAATAATAATAATCAATTCTCCATACAAGGTTTCATAGAATAACTTAACTCTTAAATTCGCAAATTATCCAGTAAGATACATGTAGTTTGTTTATTTAATATTTTTGGTAAAATATAGAAATACAAGTTGGTAGGAATGACCAAAATTTGACTCAAATTACACAATACTAATAATATTGTCATAGGTATTTTTATGCATTAGTTATTTAGCCTATATGTATTATTTTTTACTTTCATTAAGAGCGGATACTTCTAGAACGAAACAGAATCAAGAGACAAATGTAATTAATATTTTGAGAAGAATTGTGCATAAAACTAGAAGAGATGAGGTAAGAAGTGAAGAGATTAGAAACCAGTTAATTATCGAATATAGGTGATTGGGTGGATAGAAGAATAACTCGCATGGCATCGGTCAGAATATTGTGTGCGCGCCTAGCGACACGACAATCTACCTTCAGACGGGGAGAGATCGCCTGGAAGACGTAAAAGGAGAAGGAAAAACTCTTAAATGTTAGAAGGAAACAGACTATTGTGGTCCTAATATAATGATAACAAGAGGAAGAATAATAATTTGTTTTCATTGCGGTACGACATAATTAAAATAAACTGTCCTGATATTGAGTTTTCTCAAATTAAGAATTAACTTTATCGGAGGTACCGGTATTACTGTCAAACATTCCTATCTTCCTTTATTGGTTCTAATTTGTCTATGCAATTTTCAACGTTTTGTAACCAAGTTGTCACTGATTTTGAAAACCCTCTCTCTTCTTCCGCCAGTCAATGAATTGGTCTTAATGTCCTCTATTTCACTATTCTTTTTGCATTCCAATAACGGAGTAGGCATAACCATTTTTTTCCCTAGAGACATACAAGCTCTCCATTGGTTCCTTGTCTCATCCAATTGAATCCATTTCATATGTACCAGATCTAAAACTCGAAGAAATCCGCATATTTTCCTCCAACCACACATCATCATTATCATCATTCGATCTACAGCCCGGGACAGTCCCTTGCCTTCTTCAGCAAACTTCCCCAATTTTTCGTATATTCAGTAAACATTTTCTAATTCCTGCATTATAATCTCTTTGGGTCGTTCACTACTCGAAACAGCTGTCTTCGCCTGGGTGTGCCATGATATCTCTGACCACCTGGATCTGTATTGAGATGATTTTCTTTGTCCAGTCTTCGTCCTCCATCCTTATCATGTGGCCTTCCCATCTCAGTCTGTTTATTTTAATAAAATGTATTAACTAACTTTCACAGGGAAAAACACTATGAGGTTTAATTTAAGAATTAAATTGATATTTTTATTACCTCACCTCATATCCCTTTTCTTCTATAGTTTCGGAGCTATACCTCCATCATCAGTAGCCTCTCGTTGACCGGTGTAATGTCGTTTCTTAGCAGTTTTCTTCTTCCTTCTATCGGTGGACTGATGAACCTCTGGATCAAATCAAAATTTGCACAGATAGAAAGAAAAATCTCGTGGTCTGGGAAAAAATCCACATCCAAATCAACAAGAAAGATAAACTCATGAATTTCGAAATTCCCGCAAATTTTGATTTGTTCCAGAGGTTCATCGGTCCACCGATAGAAGGAGGAAGAAAACCGCCAAGAAACGACATAACACCAGTTGATGAGAGGCTACTGATGATGGAGATATAGCTCCGAAACTGCAGTACAGAAGAAAAAGGATATGAGGTGAGGTAATAAAATATTAATTTAATTCTAAAATGTATTATATTTAAATCATCAAAAATATTATATAACTCTTCTTTATTCCTAGGATACAATATGTCATATAGAAAAGTGAAGATATTGAAAACAAAATAAATAAATGTTATTATATGTGTGGCACCATAAAACGAAGTCTCAAAGGAGGCACTTTTAAAAATTTATAAAACAATGGCGGTTCCAACACTACTATATGGATCGGAAGACTGGGTCTTAACCAAAAACCAAGGACGAAGAATAGAAACGTCAGAAATGAGATTTCTGAGGAGTGTGGCTGGCTATACAATAACAGAGCGAAAACGAAATGAAAATATACGAAGAGAACTAAATGTATTCAAACTATTAGATAGAATTGCACAATACAGAGATTAATGGATGGACCACATCAATAGAATGGATAGAAACAGATTCTTCATTACAAATTACTAGAACGAAGAAATGTTGGAAGACCCAGTAAAAAATATGCAGACCAATCCTAGCATGAGATCAGAACAGACTTTAAGGCCTAATCCTTGATGCTGATGATCTCTTTGTTATTCCTCTCTCTCGAATTGCCATTCTCTAAAGTAAGACCACATATCATTCTGAGGATTATTGTTTCAAATATTCGAAGCCTATTTTCGTCGTTTTTCTAGTGAGGCCTACTTCTCTGAGGTATGTCTAGATAGTTCTTTCCAATTTTTATATGATAAGATTTTTGTTTTTCTTGTCATTTTTTTTCGGAGCCAAACTCGGTATATGGCAATAAATTTAAAAACGTAAGGCCGAGTTCTTTAACTAGCAAAATTGGACCATAAGTAGCAAGAACTCACCTGAAACGAAATTTAATAATCGCTTTGAATATCGCAATTTTCGTTTTTTTCGAAGTGAAACTCAGTACATACCATTTATATAGAACGAGGATTTTTTTTCGCATAAATCAGCGAAAAATGAGAGTTGACTTCAAAGCCAAAATTAAATTTTCTATCTAGCAGTTATAATATTTTCTTTGTCGCAATATAAATATATACCACACAATGTAATATATATATATATATATATATTTATTTATTTATTTATTTATTTATTTATTTCACCGCATTGGCCTCTCACTTTAAAGGAAGAAACAAGATTACGAGTATTTGAGAATAAAGTTCTTAGGAAAAATTTTGGGTCAAAAAAGAGATGAATAGATAGGTGAATAGAGAAAGCTACATAATAGTATAGGAATCCAGATATAATAAGAATGATTACCGCTCGTAGACTGCGATGGGCAGGACATGTGACACGTATGGGGGATGAAGAGTTACATGGAAGCTTCTTGTAGGAAAACTAGAGGGAAAGTAAGTTAGCGTAAATTTAATTTTAATTTACCTTTTTTTATTATTAATATTATTAATTGATTAATCATTAATTTAATCGCGAAAACCCATTCTAAGTATATCTAATTTACAGAGTGTTAAATGACTTACGGAATACACATTAAAATAACTAACTTACTGGCTCTATCTAACCCGTAGATTCTTAGCCGCGCGGACAGGAGCTCTCCATACATCCCTATCCTTAGCTAATGTTTTCCAATCATCCCCTGTATAATCTACTTCCTCATCATAGTTAATGTTATTCTCCCATCTCATTCTTGGTCTACCAACTGGACGTTTTCCCTCTGGTTTTCCTACAAGAAGCTTCTATGCACGTCTTTCATGCCCCATTCGTGCCACATGTCCTGTCCATCGCGGTCTACGAGTCTTAACTGTGCTCATTATATCATGTAGTTCACTGTTATGAAGTCTTCCCCATTCACCTGTCCGTTCATCTATCATTGGTCCAAAAATTTTCCTATGAATTTTATTCTCAAACAGTCGTATTCTCCTTTCCTCCCTTACAGTAAAAATTCATGTTTCGCATCCATATAACTGGTAGAATAATAGTTTTACATATTTTCAGTTTAACTTTTTTTTAAAGGAGTTGGGACGTCAATAGTCCCTGTAATGCATAATAGCACTCATTTTCAGAATTGAGCCTATATTTAATTTCTTTGTGCATCTCATTCCTATTTGTGATTATTGTTCCTAGGTATTTGAATTCAGCCACTTCCTCAAAATTTCCCTGATTTGTCATTAGCTGTCCATTTCCATTATATGTCTTTTTATGTGCGATCGTATATTCAGTTTTATTGATATTTACTTCCAGTCGCAGTTTCTTAGTGTTGCTGTATATATTATACAATTTAATTAACAAATGAAATAAGAATTCCGTAAAGCAGAAAGCGGAACACAAATTCGACTTGCCAAGGAACTCGCTTGGTTTACGTAGATCCTACGTGACTGAATGTTTATAAGAATCATATGCCCGTATTAACCCTGCCATAAACTATTATAATTCGATCAGAGCACATTCAAACACCAATAACATTAATAATACCTTTATTCAGCCTTCAGAAAGAACATGGCGTAAGGTAGTGAACCAAGTTCAAGTAATTCAGTTGCGTTCTAAAAGTTTTATATTCGCTACATTGACCATAGCAGGAGATTGAGACATAAAGTTTTTACGATTAAGGAATTTACTGTTCTAATACGGGCTTTGGGATTTTCTTTTAGTCCTGTAATAAAACATTGTTTATCTCTTTTATTGTTTTTTTTAAATCAACTTCAAGACATCCGTCTGCATCTAAATAAAATTAGATTCTCTATTATTAACGTTATTATTATTATTATTATTATTATTACTATTATTATTATTACTATTTTTATTATTATTATTATTATTATTATTATTATTATTATTATTCTCTATCTATCTTCGGGTTTTTACAGCTGCTGCCGTCTTCCTGTGCCAAACCTCCAAAGCCTACGGTCTTGGGCATCTTCGATGCTTAGCCCTCTAGCTTGCATTACGGCCTTCATGTTTTCCTTCTAATTCCTTATACATTTCACGTGCCTATATTCAATGTCCGTTTTCGTTGCTTTTGTCTTTCGTACTTTTTTCTGTCCGGCTTTGATTGATTTGGTCTTTTAGCATTTTTTTTTCTAATGTGTGGAGAGCTGGCCCACAGCATAAACCCCCAACCTGGAGGACTAGGAAAATTTCTGTCTAGGGTTTCCTCCCATAGCCTTTGAAGATCCCTCTTCACCGCAAGACAGCGTTTCTCTATTTCCCTTAGAGATAGGGTTGCCTCTTCCGCCAGATCCGCCGTGATAAAGGATTCTGCGCCGACTCTGCCGTTGAGGTCTTCACCGTAACCCTGGCTAGGGACCCTTACAGAGTACTATCAGTCGGAGCCAACTGAACCCTGGTTTTTTAACGAGGTTGTTACTCCTCCCCCGTCTCCTTTCTCATCCAGACTTGGGACCGGCCATGGCGGAGTTCATTATTATTATTATTATTATTATTATTTATATTATTATTTATATTATTATTTATATTATTATTATTAATCTCTCCATAATATTTATTAGTCTATGAATGTATATCTGTGGGTGGGGACAAAGGTGCTCCTTATCGGGATTAACTTAATGGAGTTAATTTATTTACGCTTATTTCCCAACAGATATTTAGCATGGAATATCTCAAAGACACATTTAGTAGGCAACTGAAGTATTACTTGGACGGGAAAGGTCGATTAAATTTTCCTCAGAGGCTGTAATTTAGGCTAGAGTTCCTTTACGAGCCAGAAAATCTTCAGATTCGAGACCCATGTATTAAAGTCCTCTTGAAAGTCTCTCGGATTTTTCCACCCTAAAATAACTCGTCGAACTCGACCGTATTTGCCCATAACATTCTTGACCACAGGCAAGAAATGTAACTCCTAGACCACCGAGGGCAATTCCTGTATCATATTGTTATATTATTATTATTATTATTATTATTATTATTATTATTATTATTATTATTATTATTATTATTATTATTATCTTAATCGCGAAAAAACTAATTTACGACTGTGCAAATTCAGTATATTTTTAATGTTTTATTATTATTATTATTATTATTATTATTATTATTATTATTTTTATTATTATTATTATTATTATTATTATTATTATTATTATTATTATTATTATTATTATTATTATTATTATTATAATTATTATTATTATTATTATTATGTCCACCGCTGTGGTCTCGAGGTAGCGTGCTGCCTTGTCACTCAGCGGGCCCGGGTTCGATCCTCGGTCGGGGCAGTTTTTCTGGGTGAGGTTTTTATCGGGCTTTTTTCCTCACCTATAAGACAAATGTCAGGAAAACTTTAAGGCCCAAACGGTCCCCGAAATCATATGGCCATCATCTTCATCCTCATCATCATCCTTACCATTATCATCATCATCAACATCCTTCACCGGTGTGGAAAGCAACGGGAAGCTACCACACCTACAATTCCCTAGTAAAGCTGTAAGCTTAGCATGAAAATGCTATGATTGCAGTGAAGGACCTGCCTTCGGGCAGAATTACTATGGATGGATTATTATTATTATTATTATTATTATTATTATTATTATTATTATTATTACCGCAATCATTCGCATCATACCAAAGGCAAACATAATCACGGGTTAAAATTCTGAAAAGTAAACAAGCCAGACGGATAAAATCAAGTATCTTCTGGTTATTTCCAATTCGACATACCAAACTAACTCACTAGCACTATCGAACACGTATGTTCATGTACGCGCGGACACTATCTCCTCTAGTCCCTATCCTGAGCTAATGTTTTCCAATCATCCCCTGAATAATATACTTTCCTCAAATCATGGTTAATGTTATTCTCCCATCGAATTCTTGAACTACCAACAGGTCGTTTTCCCAGTGTTTTCACCCATCTAATTCTTAATCTACCAACCGACATTTTGCCATATTTTCATGGAAGTTTCCATGCCCCTCTTTCATCCCCGATATCCTGCCCTTCGCAGTCTAAGAGATTTAACTGTTCTCATTATATCTGGTTTCCCAAGAAGATCAAGTAGCTCAGTGTTATGGAAGTTTTCTCCATTCGCCTGTCAGTTCGTCTCTTTTTGGTCCAAAAATTTCCTAAGAACTTTATTTCAAATACTCGTAATATTTTCTCCTCCCTTAAAGTAAGGTTCCATGTTTCGCATCCTAACAATATAATTGGGAGAATAACAGTTTTATATATTTTCCGTTTTTTTTAAGTTGTGAGCTGTACATATTCGGCTTATGACACTGACCTATAATTTTGTACCTTCTGTTCGAAATTTCCTTGCTAAACTAACTAACTCACTGGCACTATCGAACCCGTAGGTTCATGGCCGCGCGGATATAAGCTCTCCATATATCCCTATCCTGAGCCAATGTTTTCCAATCATCCCCAGTATAATCTACTTCCCTCAAATCATAGTTAATGTTATTCTCCCACCTCATTCTTGGTCTACCAACTGGGCGTTTTCCCTCTGGTTTTCCTACAAGAATCTTCCATGCACGTCTTTCATTCCCCATTCGTGCCACATGTCCTGCCCATCGTAGTCTACGAGACTTAACTGTTCTCATTATATCTGGCTTCCTATAAAGACTATGTAATTCACTGTTATGCAGTCGTCTCCATTCGCCTGTCTGTTCATCTCTCTTTGGTCCAAATATTTTCCTAAGAACTTTATTCTCAAATACTCGTAATCTCCTTTCCTGCCTTAAAGTAAGAGTCCATGTTTCGCACCCATATAATATAACTGGTAGAATAATAGTTTTATATATTTTCAGTTTAACGTTTTTTGAAAGGAGTTGGGATGTCAAGAGTCTCTGTATTGCATAATAGCATGCATTTCCAGAATTGAGCCTATGTTTAATTTCCTTGTTCATCTCATTCCTATTTGTGATTATTGTTCCTAGGTATTTAAATTCAGCCACTTCCTCAAAATTTCGCTCATTTGTCATTAGCTGACCATTTCCATTATATGTTGTATTTTTATGTGGGACTAGTACGAAAATTTTAACAAGTCATGCAAACGTATGGGTGATTTATGATATAAGCTAGAATGAAGTTTACTATAGGCCTATGTATTATTTTTATTATTGTTTCCTATATCATTATCGCAGCAAAACAAGAAAGCCTGTTCACAGGATAGTGTACGCGTATAGTGCAAAATATGAAGCATGTACTTGAAGACGTAAGCCTGTAAGCTCTAATTTTTATCCAGCGCGCTCTTCACAGCACGTATAAAAACAAGCAGCAGACCATGTAACTAATTGCATAGTCTATTAGCGAGTATGCTCGGTTATCCGTCTGTACAAACAGTGTGTTCAGGGTTTGAGAAGGGAAACACGAACCTTGTTAATGAGCTTTGCGAAAGAGGAACGGAACTAGGGTAGAGGGCCAAATCCCTGTCCTATCCTCAGCTCCGGCACCCATCACGGAAACCCAGCTTTCACATAACTAATTAATGTAAAACATACAGGATGTTCAAAAAGTTTGTATAACATTATGTCGTAGCAATAAGTTTTGTTTTAAAAACTATTATAAAAAAATCTTATACTTTAGTCATCTCAACATCAATTCTTTCTTCTTCTTCCTTCCAAATATTAGGCCAAGGCCTGTTACGATCCTATAGAGAATTTTCCCTCCAGCGTTTCATAGGACGACCCAGTGATCTTCGTCCTCTTGGTATATAATTATAAACAGCTTTGGGGATCCGATTTGAACTCATTCTTTCAAGATGGTGTTTCCAATTTAGTTGGTACTGTTTAATATATTCCAAAATTGGCGTAGTCTTCAATTCTTTTAAGATATCGGTGTTCCTTTTACGATCCCATCTGGTGTAACCCGCTGTTCTGCGCATGAATCTCATTTCACAAGCCGTTATTCTGCTTTCATGTTGTTTTTTTAGTGTCCATGCTTCACTACCATAGGTCAACACTGGTCTAGCCACAGTGTTATATAAACGTAATCTGGTGTTTTTTTTTTTTGTACAAGGGATGGTTTCATAACTTGATTAATAATTCCTAAACTTCTATTATAACTACTAACTTTTTCAGGGATATCCTTTTATCCCAGATAGAGAGATAATATCCAAGATATTTAAATTGATTAGATCTCTCTAAAATTTTATTCTGGAGACAGATTTTACTTTGTATGGGGTCCTTCCCATGAAATGCCATAATTTTAGTTTTGTTAATTGATATTTCCATATTAAATTTGGCACCTATTTTTTGTAAATTATAAATTGATCGTTGCAAATCATTTTCGGAAAGTGCCAGAAGAGCTAAATCGTCTGCAAAAAGAATAGCATCGAGTTTGAGGTTCCTATTGATGGGTATATATCCTCGTTGTGTTTTCCTCCATTAATTTATTAATTTATTCATGTATATAATGAAAAGCACCGGTGAAAGTCCACATCCCTGTCTTACTCCAGTGTTGATCTTTTCCCAAGAAGATAAACATCTCTAAAATAAAATAATTTAATGATATGAAGGCTACGGAAGGAAAAAACCAAGCAAACCACTTTTCCATGAAACTTAGAAAAAGAACTATTAATTACACAATGTACTTACAGTACAGCCTCGATTATCCGAGGTAATATGGACCGAGGGTACCTCGGACAATCGAAAACTCGGTTACCGCGGAAACATATTACGACAAGAGTTCTTGTAAATCAATAATATTATGTATTATCATAATTGAGCCTATGTTTAATTTGGATGAATCAATAATACACAACATATATTTGCCCATTTGGTTCCCCAAGGAACACCTCGCGTTAGTTTCTGCAGCTCATTCCTCTTTTAAATAATTGTTCCTAGGTATTTGAAATCAGCCACTTCTTCTCACGTATATATATATATATATATTAGCTAATATCTGGCGTGCGCTACTATTTTGCTTTTATGTTTAGTTGAATAAGTAAAAGGAAAAATAATTAGAAATTTATATTTTTTTAGATACACCGCGCTGATTACCCGGCGTTTACCGGGAATCTACTTATCCCCATCTTCTTGATATAAATGAGCTTAAATACGAAAACTAATGTGTTTTATGTTTAGTTAAACAAGTAGATGGAAAAATTTATACCGTAATTATTTTTAGATACCCCGTGCTGTTTACCCGATGTTACCCGGGTTTCTATGTATCTCGATCTTCTTGGCATAAATGAGTTAAAAGACAAAATTCGTTATTCTGAGTTAACCGTAAAAGAATACCTCCATGTGCTGCTATGCTTGCACAGGAATCTACGTACTTGTCTCGATCTTCTTGGCATCAATGAAAGACAAAAATGGTTATTGTGAATTATCCGTAAGAGTTAAACATATGCTGTCGCGGACTTCTTTTCTAGAGCTTTTTGAGATATTAAATTCTGTATACATTAATTTTGTGTATTTGTTATGATTTGACCAGCGTAAGCAATTTAAGCATACAAAAAGCTACTTTTGTTACGTTTTCCACTGCAAAGGGCGATTTTTAAGGGTGTAGGAGTTGAGAATCACAACTCCCTTATAGCCTATGTTTATCCCGGGAATCGCTTGAACATTTTGCAAAAAGCCCCATCTCAATCGGATCAACGGTATGGCCGCGTATAAAGTACGAACAAACAAACCAACAAACAAACGTTCATTTATTGTTTTTTCTCATGTTATTTTCGTTGTGTTTTAGAATCGAGTGAATATTTATAAACATTTTTCAAAACATATTTTCATAATAACAGTCTCAATAATTTTATTCCTTCTGAATTGGTTAAAAAGCTTAGAGAGGGATTAAGTACCGGAGAGTGGGCCACCTACCCTTTAAACTAGAATCTGATTCCGGTCATCAAAATGCTATATACATGGAAGTGGTATGAGTTGGGCAGTAAATTGCCATTGCTTCATTCAGATATAGCTTAACATTTTACATTGGCATATGAACACTGAATTCATTTGTAGCTAAAAAAATCAGTAATGATTTTACAAACATACATCAATCTATATTCGAGGATATTTAAAATGCATTGACATTTACGGATGATCATTACAGATTTTATCCATAATGGCTATAGCCTTATAATTGTTATTACAGTGTCTAATGGATACCGTATTACTATAATGACCAGACAATCACTGATAAATTTTGTTCCTGGGAAAAAATCTAGCGACAAAGAATTTAAGATTGGTTTTGATAACAAAGTCAACAGCATATTTATGATTTTGTAACACGGTGTTCTATGTTTAGTGCTGGCTATATGAGTTTTTATCTTGTATTTGTAGACAACCTTGAGTAAAGGATGTTCCAACATTTTTGGATCTTAATAAAGAATTGTAATTCTCTACTCTTTGGGCTGGACACATTATTCGCATGGACAACAAAAGGATTACAAAAAGAATTTACAATGACAATCACTATTGGCCAGAAAAGTTGGAAGACCTAAATTAAGATGGGAGGATGGTATAATTCAAGACATTAAAATTTTAAAAATAAAAAACTGGAAGAATGAAGTGCAGAACAGGGAAGTCTGGCATAAGCTTCTGAAGGCGGCCAAGGCCCACATGGGGCTGTCGAGCCAATTATGATGATGATGATGATGATGATGATGATGATGATGATGAATTCTCTACTCTTAACTTCCAAACTCCATTGAAAAAACGTTAAACTGAAAATATTTAAAACTATTATTTTAGCATTTATATGATACGAATGCGAAAAATGGAATTTTACTTTAAGGGAAGAAAAGAGTTTACAAGTATTTGAGAATAAAGTTCTTAGGAACATTTTTGGACCAAAGAGAGATACGAAGACAGGTGAATGGAGAAGATTACATAACAGTGAGCTACGTGGTCTTTATAGGAAGCCAGGTATAATAAGAACAGTTAAGTCTCGTCGACTGCGTAAGACATGTGGCACGAATGGAGAATGAAAGACGTGCATGGAAAAATTCTTGTAGGAAAACCAGAGGGAAAACGCTCAGTCGGTAGACCAAGAATGAGGTGGGAGAATAACATTAACTATGATTTGAGGGAAGTAGATTATACAGCGGATGATTGGAAAAGGTTAGTTCAGGATAGGGATGTGTGGTGTGTTTATGTCCTCGCGGCCATTAACCTACGGGTATGATAAGGGCAAGTGAGTTATAGTTTTAATTCTCTACTCGAGTTCGGCGTAATCCCAGGTCAGTTGATGAGTTGAAATGAAGTCCTTATTATTTAAGATATGATATATGAAGGATACAGGGAAAGAAACATGTAAGTCACTATTTTGTCGAAATAGACTTTGAGATGTCATTAGATTCTCCATGGAAACACCATCATCAAGAAGTGTGAAACAGTAAAATATACAGCTAATGACAATTGAGAGAAAATTTGAAGTGGCTGAATCCAAATACCCTGTCACGATAATTACAAACAAGAATGAGGGGCAGAGAGAAATTAAGCATAGACTCAATTATGGAAATGGATGCTATCTTGCATTACTCAGACTCTTGACGTCCCAACTTCTCTAAATAAACATTAACTGATAATATTTAATTAAATAAAAATAAAAGTAAAGTTTTATATATCTGAAGAAGGAACAAAGTACCGATACAGCTGTAACGAATTTACATTGTAATAAACATGAAAACCTTTACGTTTTATTCTTATTTAATTAAATAAATATGTATTAAATAAATATGGATTTTCATGAAGTAAACACCAAATCAATTGATTAACTGATAATATATAAATGTGTTATTCTACCAGTTAGACGGATGCGAAACATGGAATAGGCCTATTACTTTACTGGAAAAGAAACGATTGCGAGTATTTGACAATAAAGTTCGTATGAAAATTTTTGAACCAAAGAGAGGCGAATGGAGAAGACTACATAACATTGAGCTACATGGTATTTATAGGAAATCAGATATAACAATAACACTTGAATCACGTAAACTGCCATGACAGAATATGTGGCACAAATTGTAAATTAAAGAGGGACATTGAGACTTCTTGTAGGTAAACCAGAGGAAAAGTGGCCAGTAGGCAGTCATAAAATGAAGTGAGAGAACAAGTTGACTTAAGGGTCTTTTTTAGGCCTGTTTCACAATGGAGTTTATTTACTTAATTTAATGCTATTGTATTTAAATAAGTTAACTCAGAAAAAAGAATAATTAAATAAATGAAAAGGGGAAAAAGTCAGATTAACAAGTTTACACATTTTATCCTTGTCTGTGCCAAAGTTACCTCTGGAAGCCAGTGTTTCCATTTTACGACATTTAATGTTTTTTTAACGAATTCCTACAACCCGTGTTTTATCCTATAGTTATCGCAATGTAGGCTATTTAGTCTAAGAAACGCTGTGTGTTGAAATATGAAAATTGGTCCTTCATTGCACAGTGTTTGAGTTACTGTCTGGACAGTGGTTGAGTTGTTATTGATTTGCAGTTATTCACTTACAAGGCAGGATGAATTTCTTTGAAGATAAATGAATGTCATCACATCTGTTTTAAGTGGATTGAAAATCAAACTCTTAATGGGTATGGTCATGTACAGAGAATGGGAGATGAAATATGGCGAAAAATATATAGCAATGGTCATCCGTGAAAGAAATAAACTTGGCAGACCAAGATGGATATGGAAAAATTATGTCAGAATTATAATGGATGATAGGAATTTGGAAGAAGGAAATTCGTATGATTAGAAATAAAAGGAAACTGAAGACGGCAAAAGGCTAGACGTGGGGGAAGGACAGCCGAATAAGAAGAAGAAAAGTTTTTTTTTTATTCACTTTAGTGCCAATCAACTTATAATATTTAGTCTAGTGTGCTGAAGATTTCCCCATAATGAACTGGGGACGGTTAGTGGTCCATTTTGACCACTTTTCGCAGCACTATTTTGGGTTCATCCGGGCATGTACGTTGGTCCAGTTTTTTTTCTTGCAGCTTGCAGTGAAGTGGGAAATGTATAGCTGTCTGTTTGTCATCTCAGCATGAACCCTTCTGTGAGGCTGCTTTCCAATTTAAAAACAAATGCCTACCTTTTTACTAATTATGTTATTTGGTTTGTATATTCTTATTACCTCTTATGGTTGTTTTTTGATTAACATATGTTTTCAAGTGCCTTGTCAGACCCATCTTCAAGCTTATAACAGACTGCGATTTTTCTCAATTCGTTGTCGGCCCTGATTCGTGACCTCCTGCTAGACTCTTACTGCGGTCCAAGTGAACTTGATAGTTAGCTTTTCCTTACCCCGGGAATTTCATAATTCATAATTCTCTCCTTGTTCTTGTATATGTAGAATTTTTTCATCATATGGTGATGGTAATTTTGTGTGTTTCTGTTTAATACTTTTTTTGTGTTACATCTATTTTTAACATATCTGGTGTTGTTTTCTGACCAGATGGGTGAACAGCTACTGCAGAGATTGTCGGACCTACCTCCCCTTCTTTTACCAATAACACATTCGCCTCACAAGACGAGAGATAGGACTTGTCGGCAATTAAACGACCTTCAACTCAGAAGACGAGGTTTATTCGCTTAAACTCTGCTGTTTTATTTTTCGCCAAAACTTAAGAACCTCAGTTCTTGGAAGTACCTTGGAGTCACCCACTCTTTTTAACAATCAAAAATTCCTGTGAACAAAAGGCAACCTTTCTTGTAATCCTTTAAATACCAGTGAACAAAAGAGACACATTTCTAGAAACAGCACAATGACATTGTTAACTCGGGAGGGAGTTTTCTTCTTATGCTGATATTACTTCTTTTATCATTCTTTAGTGCAGCTTCTCATTGATAACTGCCATGAACCAGTGGTGTGAGGCGAGGTCCTCATGTTTTGAAATATACTATACATATTTTAAAATATTTTGTACATCCTTTAGCAGGGTAGTAGATGAATGTGTTTACCTTAACCCTTATTGTGATCTCCAGTACCGTTATATTTTTTTTGTTTTGAATGTGTGAAAATAGACAATATAATTTTTCGGTAACTTAAGTCCGGTCTCTGGGAAGATGCATTAAGCGTGTAAACCTGAAGCGAATTGGTTAATATGTTGTTTTTTTCAGTTCTAATGGTTACATTTACTATTGTCACAAAAAATCAAGACATCTTAGAAGAACTACACATGGAACCTTTAGAAAACAAAATTTCTGATTACAAGCTAAGATGCATGCAACATGTTCATTGAATGGAAGATCACAGGATACCCAAACAAATGTTAAGCTATCAACCTATAGGAAGAAGACCAGGACGTCCGCTCAATATTAATTGACTTTTGGTTGGTGTTTCTCTTGAGGCCGAAACAGGTCAACAAATGGCCTAAATTTGTGAATGTACTATGATGATGATGGTTTTAAAATGCCTTTTTACTACTGCTTTATTATTTTTTCCCAGCTAATCCTAATTAAACGATATAGACAAGCAATCATACAGGCTAATTTATATAAGTGCAATTTAGTTCGTCATTCTTCCATTCGTTGTTTTATGTAGTGCGAAGTAAATGAAAACCACGGGTCAGCAGTTAATTCATGCAATACAAAAATTAGAGGGAGGGGGGCTTCAGGACATTAAACATTCAATGTACGAAATCAGCACCTGTCATACTCAACATCACTCATCTATTAATGACAAAAAGCTTTCAGCCCTATAATAAATATCACTAGTGTATCCATGTATAATATAAATTAAAATCTCCTCGCTATAACTATTGCAAAATTATAACCTTAATGTAATTTTGTGCATGACGTCACTAAACCAGGTGATGATAGTTCAGCCATTAATATTCAACTTCAACACATTTGCTTTACATCATTTCATACACAACAGTGAGTGAATTTACGTCACTCAAAAACAATAAACGTTTTTAAAATATTGTTGCAGTTGCCGTAGCGATTCGTCTTCACGTAAATAATCACTAGGGCTAGGATTTTTATGTAATAAAAATAAGATTACAATGCAGGTAGTATGTATTGTTGAACTGTTTGTGTGTGAAACCAAAAAAAAAGACAGTAAGAAGTCTAACTTCTCATTATACTATTCTACTGTTTTTATATGAAACAAAAACGAAATAAACTGATAAGTAGCGCTAGGATTTTTATGTAATAAAAGATAAGATTGTAATGCAGATAGTATATTATTCAACTGTTTGTGTGTGAAATGAAAACAGAAGACCGCAAGTCTAACTTCTCATTATTCTATTCAAGTGTTTGTGTGTGAAATCAAAACAAAAGATAGTCATAAATCTAACTTCCCGTTATACTATGTTGCAATCCTAACTTTTTAGTACATAAAAATCCTATATTTAGTGATAAGTCTAACTTCTCATTATACTATGTTGCAATCTTAACTTTTTAGTACATAAAAATCCTATCTTTAGTGATAAGTCTAACTTCTCATTATACTATGTTGCAATCTTAACTTTTTAGTACATAAAAATCCTATCTTTAGTGATAAGTCTAACTTCTCATTATACTATGTTGCAATCTTAACTTTTTAGTACATAAAAATCCTATCTTTAGTGATAAGTCTAACTTCTCATTATACTATGTTGCAATCTTAACTTTTTAGTACATAAAAATCCTATCTTTAGTGATAAGTCTAACTTCTCATTATACTATGTTGCAATCTTAACTTTTTAGTACACAAAAATCCTATCTTTAGGGATAAGTCTAACTTCTCATTATACTATGTTGCAATCTTAACTTTTAGTACACAAAAATCCTATCTTTAGTGATAAGTCTAACTTCTCATTATACTATGTTGCAATCTTAACTTTTTAGTACACAAAAATCCTATCTTAGTGATAAGTCTAACTTCTCATTATACTATGTTGCAATCTTAACTTTTTAGTACACAAAAATCCTATCTTTAGTGATAAGTCTAACTTCTCATTATACTATGTTGCAATCTTAACTTTTTAGTACACAAAAATCCTATCTTTAGTGATAAGTCTAACTTCTCATTATACTATGTTGCAATCTTAACTTTTTAGTACAAAATCCTATCTTTAGTGATAAGTCTAACTTCTCATTATACTATGTTGCAATCTTAACTTTTTAGTACATAAAAATCCTATCTTTAGTGATAAGTCTAACTTCTCATTATACTATGTTGCAATCTTAACTTTTTAGTACACAAAAATCCTATCTTTAGTGATAAGTCTAACTTCTCATTATACTATGTTGCAATCTTAACTTTTTAGTACACAAAAATCCTATCTTTAGTGATAAGTCTAACTTCTCATTATACTATGTTGCAATCTTAACTTTTTAGTACACAAAAATCCTATCTTTAGTGATAAGTCTAACTTCTCATTATACTATGTTGCAATCTTAACTTTTTAGTACACAAAAATCCTATCTTTAGTGATAAGTCTAACTTCTCATTATACTATGTTGCAATCTTAACTTTTTAGTACATAAAAATCCTATCTTTAGTGATAAGTCTAACTTCTCATTATACTATGTTGCAATCTTAACTTTTTAGTACATAAAAATCCTATCTTTAGTGATAAGTCTAACTTCTCATTATACTATGTTGCAATCTTAACTTTTAGTACACAAAAATCCTATCTTAGTGATAAGTCTAACTTCTCATTATACTATGTTGCAATCTTAACTTTTTAGTACATAAAAATCCTATCTTTAGTGATAAGTCTAACTTCTCATTATACTATGTTGCAATCTTAACTTTTTAGTACACAAAAATCCTATCTTTAGTGATAAGTCTAACTTCTCATTATACTATGTTGCAATCTTAACTTTTTAGTACATAAAATTCCTATCTTTAGTGATAAGTCTAACTTCTCATTATATTATGTTGCAATCTTAACTTTTTAGTACATAAAAATCCTATCTTTAGTGATAAGTCTAACTTCTCATTATATTATGTTGCAATCTTAACTTTTTAGTACATAAAAATCCTATCCTTAGTGATAAGTCTAACTTCTCATTATACTATGTTGCAATCTTAACTTTTTAGTACACAAAAATCCTATTTTTAGTGATAAGTCTAACTTCTCATTATATTATGTTGCAATCTTAACTTTTTAGTACATAAAAATCCTATCTTTAGTGATAAGTCTAACTTCTCATTATACTATGTTGCAATCTTAACTTTTTAGTACATAAAAATCCTATCTTTAGTGATAAGTCTAACTTCTCATTATATTATGTTGCAATCTTAACTTTTTAGTACACAAAAATCCTATCTTTAGTGATAAGTCTAACTTCTCATTATACTATGTTGCAATCTTAACTTTTTAGTACATAAAAATCCTATCTTTAGTGATAAGTCTAACTTCTCGTTATACTATGTTGCAATCTTAACTTTTTAGTACACAAAAATCCTATCTTTAGTGATAAGTCTAACTTCTCGTTATACTATGTTGCAATCTTAACTTTTTAGTACACAAAAATCCTATCTTTAGTGATAAGTCTAACTTCTCATTATACTATGTTGCAATCTTAACTTTTTAGTACACAAAAATCCTATCTTTAGTGATAAGTCTAACTTCTCATTATACTATGTTGCAATCTTAACTTTTTAGTACATAAAAATCCTATCTTTAGTGATAAGTCTAACTTCTCATTATACTATGTTGCAATCTTAACTTTTTAGTACACAAAAATCCTATCTTTACTGATAAGTCTAACTTCTCATTATACTATGTTGCAATCTTAACTTTTTAGTACACAAAAATCCTATCTTTAGTGATAAGTCTAACTTCTCATTATACTATGTTGCAATCTTAACTTTTTAGTACACAAAAATCCTATCTTTAGTGATAAGTCTAACTTCTCATTATACTATGTTGCAATCTTAACTTTTTAGTACACAAAAATCCTATCTTTAGTGATAAGTCTAACTTCTCATTATACTATGTTGCAATCTTAACTTTTTAGTACATAAAAATCCTATCTTTAGTGATAAGTCTAACTTCTCATTATACTATGTTGCAATCTTAACTTTTTAGTACACAAAAATCCTATCTTTAGTGATAAGTCTAACTTCTCATTATACTATGTTGCAATCTTAACTTTTTAGTACACAAAAATCCTATCTTTAGTGATAAGTCTAACTTCTCATTATACTATGTTGCAATCTTAACTTTTAGCACATAAAAATCCTACTCTAATAATCATACACAGATGTTTTAGTACTTCATAATCACTTTATTCAGTTCTACAAATTATCACTAACTGTTTATCAGAGTTTACATAACAATCTTGATTCAAAGTTTATCAGTTTCACAATTATTTTATTGTTTCTGATGAGTACACTTGCTCTTTTGACACTTTTCTTTATCGCTGCCAAAGCACAACTGACTGACGTTCTGCCATCGCCAGAGATATATAGGAGAGGAGGAATTTTCTAGGCTTAGGGACGAGACATTTCCGAATGTAACCTTCTAGCTACCGAAATTGGAAGCAGAAACTCATATAGATCTCTGGAATGATATCCTAGACACATGGAAACCTCCACAGTCAAACCATAGGAATTTTTCCTTAAAGGGAATATTATTCCTGCGGTTGCTCATGGTTTGGAATTTAGTTTAGTTTTGGTTAAGAAATCTCCTGACGCTTCATTATGATTTATAATTCATCATATCATCGGGGTAACGTAACTCCGCCTTCTAGGCGCCCCAACCTCAGAAGTGGGTTACAATAAGTCAATGCCAGGAGAGAACACCAGAAATGTTGGAATGACAACCAGGAGCATTGAATAAATAAACATTTCACTTTATGAAATTATTTTTAATATTTATGAATTCAATTCATATTCACCTTCAGCAAAATCAAATGGAGTTCGATTATGTTCAGCTAAACAAGAAGTAAACCATACAGGAGCTATAGGAATAGTTAAAAAATAATCGTACATAATTCTGAAATATATTAAATATTGTCAAATCATAACTACTACCAAAAAAATGAAAGATAATATAACTTACGCTAATCTTACTTCATAGGAAATTGTTTGAGCAACAGCATGTAAAACCCCCGCCCACCCAATACTTGTCTTTTGAAGGGCGCTACTGTGCAATAGCTCGTAATTGTATTTCAGGAGAGAGGGAATTCCAAAATAGTTGGATGACACTGTTGTAAGACTTAGAAAAGAGATATTCCTTGGCTAAATAATTGTATTCCATCCGTAGTAATTCTGCCCGAAGGCAGGTCCTTCACTGCAATCATAGCATTTTCATGCTATGCTTGCAGCTTTACTAGGGAATTGTAGGTGTGGTAGCTTCCCGTTGCTTTCCACACCGGTGAAGGATGATGATGATAATGATAATTATAAGGTTGATGATGATAATGATGGGCATATGATTTCGGGGACCGTTTGGGCCTTAAAAGTTGTTCTGACATTTGTCTTACAGGTGAGGAAAAACCCCGATAAAAACCTCACCCAGAAAAACTGCCCCGACCGGGGATCGAATCCGGGCCCGCTGCGTGACAAGGCAGCACGCTACCTCGAGACCACAGCGGTGGACATAATTGTATTAATGACAAGATATGTAAATCTATGTTTTATTGTACATTATACTTTTTTAAATTATTTTTCACTGAGAGTAATTCTTCTTCTTCTTCCTTCCAAGAATTAGGCCAAGGCCTGTTACGATCCTATAGAAAATTTTCCCTCCAGAACCGGGAAATTTTCATATACGATTTGAAAGCATAATAATAGTCCCTTCGATTGGTTGCTGGCCAATGGAAGGCAAGACCAGTAATGGGGCTGCCATCTTATAGCCTCTAGTCAGGCTTTTCTGGAGAAGAAAAGAAAATAAAGAAAAGAAGAAATGGAAGAAAGGAAAGACTCCCTAGCCCTCGGATGCCCTAATAGCGTGGGGTCGAAAAAAACAAGAGTTAACCAAGAGAGGTTAGATAGTAAAGTTAAAAGAGTGCAAAACACAAGTAAGTGGAAGCAATGTTTTGCTCAGCTTGGGCACCTTGTGGTCGCCATCCACATATCCCCTAGATGAGGACCCCTGAGGTCACTGAGAGTAATAAATTAATATTCATAATTACAAAGAAATTAACGCTATCTCAGTCAAAGCATATAATTGAGTGAAACACCACTTCTATTAAACTTTAGAAGATGTTTAGCATATATATCAGTGTTTTGTCAGCATATCAAGAAAATGAGACGATTTTTAGTATGTTGAATTGCAAATGCTTCCGACAGCCACAGTTGAAATTGAGATGTTGTATTTTTTTAAAAATTAATTTGTCATCCATTGATAAAAAACATTTTGTCTATTTTGCATCTTTTTCAACCAATGCAGATAAAGTATATTATACTTTTTTAAAATTATTTTTCACTGAGAGTAATTATGAACATCTATGTTTTATGTTTTACTTTTTATCTCTCTGTATTGTTGACAGAATATTTTGAAAATATCGAAATTAAATTTTCGTCTGCTGATTTCGGGGTAACGTCGTTCCATCGAAACTACCGGGCGCGGGTTAGTTCCCCGGTCGAGACAAGTTTCCTGGGTGAGGCTTTTCTTTACTTGTAAGACAAATGTTAGGAAACTTTAAGGCCCAAATACCCCCAGGTTATAAATCCTCTCCCGACAGATAGTGTCCCTGTAAGGTCATGTGGCGTGCGGTACGTAAAAGTACCTGTAAACGGAAGGGTTAATCTAATGCAAAGAGAGAGGTTACATTTTCAATATTGGATTTAGTTTCCTGCAAGAAATTGATTGAAGCTCTAATTGCGAGTATATTAATGATGTTGGCAGAACGTGTGTAACATAAAGCGAGATGTTCATTTAAGTTGTGACCAATGTTTACAATGAATTAAGTCAATGTTTCCTTACGGTGTTTGCTGTGGCGCAGCGATGAGTACAGCAGGTAGGATTGTGGTCTTCAACAAAGGTTGCCGCAGGAAAGATGTTCAGTCATACTGCCGAATCACTTAACTGCCATACTGAATACATTTCCAAATTTTATCACGCCAAATATCATCCAGAAATAATAACACCAGGAAAAGAATTCATAAAATATTGGCTCAACATCAATTTATAAAATAAATGGAACTGATACAATAAAAACAAATGCTTACTTACTTACTTACTCACTGGCACTATCGAACCCGTAGGTTCATGGCCGCGCGGACATAAGCTCTCCATACATCCCTATCCTGAGCTAATCCTTTCCAATCATTCTCTGTATATTCTACTTCCCTCAAATCATAGTTAATGTTGTTCTCCCACCTCATTCTTGGTCTACCAACTGGACGTTCTCCCTCTGGCTTTCCTACAAAAAGCTTCCATGCAAGTCTTTCATTCCCCATACGTGCAACATGTCCTGCCCATCGCAGTCTACGAGACTTGACTGTTCTTATTATATCTGACTTCCTATAAAGACCATGTAGTTCATTGTTATGTAGTTTTCTTCATTCACCTGTCTATTCATCTCTCTTTGGTCCAAAAATTTTCCTAAGTACTTTATTCTCAAATACCTGTAATCTCCTTTTCTCCCTTAAAGTAAGAGTCCATGTTTCGCACCCATATAATATAACTGGTAGAATAATAGTTTTATATATTTTCAGTTTAACGTTTTTTAAAAGGAGTTGGGACATCAAAAATGCTAATGAAAAGAAATATTCAAGGACAGTTTAATGAAATATATGGAAGTGAGGTATGGACAGTCAATAAGTACTATAAAAATAGACTAATAGCTCTAGAAATTGATTATTTATGCAGAAGTGCCAGAAAGTCAAAATGATAACATGTCACAAATAAGGAAATTAGAAACATAATGGGAGCAGAAGAAAGCATAATTGAAAAAATTGAGGAGAAGGAATTAAAATTGTTAGGACATATTTTAAGAATGTAAGGTGAGCGATGGCCGAAACAATTATAGCAGTTGCAACCGATCAGAAAGAAGAAAAAAGGGAGATCAAAGTTAACATGGAAAGAAATCATGAGGGTAGCAATGCAAGCAAGAGGGCTAAGCATTGAAGATGCCCAAGATCGTAGACTTTGGAGGTTTGACACGGGAAGACGGCAGCAGCTGTAAAAACCCGAAGATAGATAGATGAAATGAAATTCACTTTTATTTTTAACTAGTTTTTTTTGGGGGTGAGGGATTTGAGAATACATATTACATAACCTTGTCCCAACTTACCTCTAAGAAATGTCACTCTAAAAATATATAAAGTTGTTATTCTTCCAGTTATTTTAGGAATGGAACGTAACATAGCTCCTTACGTAAAAGGAGAGAAAAGATTTTAGTATTTGAGAATATTTTTTTAGGTAAATTGTTGATTACTAGTATTAGAGAACAAATTTCGTTGGTAAATTTTGGGACCAGAGAGAAATGAACATACAGGCAAATGGCCGGGATCCAGGTTTGTTGAAACTCGACGTTTTGTCTACTACTACGGTAGACATTCTCAGTAGATTCTGCGTGCGCTCTGTCAACTCCTCAACTATCGGCAGCAGACAGCACGCAGAGAGTATCTGCCGCAGTAATAGACAAAACCCGAGTTTCAACAAAACTGGACTACAGCCGTATAGCCCGGAAGACCAATTAAAAAATGGACTGTTCTTATTAAATCTGGTTTTCCACAAATATCATGGAGCATTCATCTATATATTCTTCATCTATATATTCTATTTTAATTTGTCATCACCATCATCGCCATTCCAAGGATTAGGTAATTGCCCGTTTCGACTTCATAATGCATCTGTCCAACGTTTTCTAGGTCTTCCTCTTGCTTGATGATTTCTTACTAACAATGGGGCGGTGTTATGCATCAATCGGCTATGCACCATAATGTAAGTTTCGAGAAAAATACGTTCAAAGTTTAAGTCGATTTTCACTATTTATAGTAGTGCCAAACTAACAATACTGGATATTGCAAGTTATTTTCCTTGTTTGATAGTTATACATCAGCAATATAAAAGCGGGAACATTTGGCGCTTAGTTGCATGATTTAAAATGTATATTAGCATTTATGAAGATCTGGATTCATAGTCGTTTGTGCAAAACACAGAAACTCTGATAGGACTGATGGCGTTTACATTTTTCTTTAATAATAAGGCTATATTTAAAGATTTGGTGCTAAACGTTTGCATACACTTACTACATGATGGCATCAAAAATAAATGTCTTTTAAAATGGCGCTTAGCCGGTTGATGCACAACATCGTCCAATGGATATCTCTCATTACTCATTCCATTCATGTGATCAATATGTTTAAAGGGGAATTTATAAAATGCATATTGTAGAAACAGATAGGCCTACATTCTATAAAAATTTCATTAAACGTTTGTGGAATGTGAACTCGTATTTACTGATATTACTACTTGGTATTATTAGTTATAAATTAATATTTTTCACATTTTTTATTTTTTATTCATCAAATTTTAATTTACTGTGAACCACTGTGCACAGATAATAAAATTAAACCTGGAAAGTTGACAAAAATGAAATATATAACGGATTGATATGTATGAACGAATGAATATTTATGGATAATTTGTATTATTTTATTGGATATCAGAAAAATATTTAAATATAACATATAGAACCCTATGTAAAACTCTACCGCTCTGGTCGAGACATGTATCCTGGGTAATTTTTGTCTCACCCTTAACACAAATGTCAGGCAAAACTTCACAGCCCAAACGATGCCCAAAACATCATCGGAGATCATAATTATCGTATTAGCCATAGGCTAACATCCTTCAAAAACAAACTAAAGAATTATTTAATAACAAACTAACTTATACACCTTACTGATAATATTTTAACAATTAATAAATTTAATTATTTATGAAAATAATATTAAGAATAACACATATTTTTTATTTGTTTTGTTTTAAGTATTGTATAATCGTAAAATTAGTTTTCTATATCTCATTATTTTCCTTTGTTTTTTATATACACTAGACAGGGACAATTTAATATGTCTTGTTTGTATACATTTTATTATTAGTTTTAGTCTTAATTTTAACTAACATTAACTGGTTGTATTATATATCGTAATATATTAGATATTATCTTTTTGATCAAATTTTTACTTAGTATTTAATATTAGAGTTAATTAAGATTGCTATATTCTGATGTAATATATGTTTGTCCTGGTGAGTGGAAGAGAAGGCCACATGGCCTTAACTCCACCAGGCTAAATAAATCTAATCTAATCTATATATGGAGTGAATGGTATGATTCGTCATAAATGTTCGTGTTTGCACGAAAGAGACCCTGGATTGAAATTACTCGTTCGGGGAGGCCCTTCATGTCCTTGTGTGGTCAAAAAAGTATGTTTATGATCTAAATTTTAAAACTATTCTCCCATCAGGTAGTGTTATTGTAGGGCCGAAGTGACGGTGGAGGACGTAATCGTACCTAAAAAGCTGTGGTTTATCTACGACGCAAATCGCTTGCGCAAATCATCACTGTAATCGTTCCCCATGTTTTTTAAATGTATGTGGGTTTTTCTACAACGCTGAGTACTGGCTCGAGGATTCCGTATTAACGTAATCCGTCGTGTATTTAAACAACTTGAATTCCGGACGTAACTTACTGGCGTTTCCAAAGAATACAGAAGCTGTTATCCGTGCTCATTGGTGTAATTACTGAAACGAAACTAAGATTTTATGATAAAATGTCGACAAAACAGCGTTTATTGTGCAACTTTAGCAAATTTAACTACGAAATTTTAATTAGTTTTGTTTAAAATCATAGAGTTCTGTACGATATGATGAGGACATCTAATAGCATGCTATCTGGTGTGAAAAATTATAACTATTTCTATACAACTGTTCATTGCGTATATTATATATCGTCAGCACTTTATTAACCCTACAGAAAACCCAATATAAATAATTAAATGTTAATACATGGTGCATGATGTATACAAATTGTACGTTACAATATTCGGCATTGTTCAACTTATTAAAACATTGATATATGATCTTAGTTTTGTT
Source organism: Diploptera punctata (assembly GCA_030220185.1). Taxonomy (NCBI): domain Eukaryota; kingdom Metazoa; phylum Arthropoda; class Insecta; order Blattodea; family Blaberidae; genus Diploptera; species Diploptera punctata. The sequence continues at coordinate 248,254 of JASPKZ010009834.1, read as the reverse complement.
AAGGTAAAGTTTTGTTAATGTTAAATTACTTCAGTTCATTTTAGATTTACACAGAAACTGTGCTCAGTACTCATAGAGAACCCCGGGATAATCAACCAGCAGAATTTTGAAAAATAAAAGACTAGTGATGGACCACAGAGCACAATAAATGACAATACAATCATTGGAATCTGTATCATGTCGAGCGTAAAGTGCCGTCGCTATATGTCGGTCGTAACACGCTGTATAATAAACCAAAACTTAAGGTGAGAGGTTAAACTAGGATTGAGATGATGAAGAAGAAGAAGAAGATGCAATTAACTCATTCGAAGGACAATACATATATGTATAAATAAATTAATATACGGCTGAATGTAACTTAGAGCAATTTGTTACGACTACCAAATTAGGAACGCAAATGTGAAATTCTGGGCAGATGAGGTTAGGAGAGAATTTCAAAAGATTGGGATAGGTTGGGTATGGGGAAAAGGGACTGAAAATCGCAAGAATGTGTGGAGAAAAATGAGGTACTTAGATATAAACCAACAAAATATTTTCGCCGAATATGCGGGAAAACTCTCACTGTTTTTACAAAGAGGCCTAAAACAAGTTTGCGGAAAAGAATCTTATATACTCAATCTAGGATTTAAAGAGAGATCAAGGCTTGCTTGGTTTAGGTTAGGGGCATGAATATTTTTTAAAAATTAGCTACGATCATAATATGCGAATATCTCCAATGTGCGGGAGCTTTGAAGACGATATAGGCCTACATATATTAGGGTAATGTAACGATTTGGAATATTGGTGGCGGCAGTTATTACCGGAAAGATTTCTAAATTCAAATCGTGAAAGATTGACATGGTACGAGTAATCCCAGAAAATTGGATAAACTTGGGTAAATTTCTGGACAAAACACGGAAAATAAGAACAACACTCATTCATGAATAAATAAATATGTTAACAAATTGCAATACCATTAATTCTCGATAATTCTACATAACCAAGTTAATGTATAACGTAATTGTATTGTTATCTAATTGTAATATTATTGTGTTTTTTAAGTTATACTATTACCAAATTATAACTTATTGTAACGGACTGTCAACAGCACGTACGGCTTACTGCCCACGAGAACCATATTTGTAAATTATATGTATATTTCTTTTAGACTAATGAAGTCCTAGTTATATATATATATATATATATATATATATATATATATATATATATATATGAATAAGATTTAAATATATCAATCCAGAAACCCCATTCAACGTCATTTATTTAATCAAATATGAAAGTACAGATCTTGTAATTGGATAAAAAATAATTGAACATGATAGAGATTTTAATTATTTTGGATATTTAGTAGGCCTATCATACTTAAGTTGAGGAAATTTGAAATATATATGTGACTCAATAAGAAGAAATCTAAAAACAAGACCATAAAAGAAACAATTATAATTCTACAGAACATTGACATAAAGGTCCGAGACATGGCCGTTAACAAAATCTGATAAACCAATAATTGAAACTTCAGAGATGCGTTTCTTGAGGTATGTAGCTCATTATTCTTTAACGGATCATAAAAGAAAGGAAATAAAGGAATTAACTACATATGTATAATAATTCGGTGTACAGTTTTAATCCCTAGATTGTGCACCGGATTTATGCATTACATTGCAAATCCGTCCGCAGTAAATATCGCTCATTTGCTGCAACAACGTCATAACTCAAAAATTGTCGATTTTGAGTTATTGGTACTATATGAAAGAAAAACCTCAGTTCTATATTCAGGAAAAATGACATAAGCTATTGTATAGAATCAGTTGGTATAGTAATTTGATATTTATGATAAATACAGGCAAAGGTATATGGATTTCAAACCTTTAAATGCTTCTCCTGAAAAACTATGTTTTTTGAGTTATGACGTTGTTGCAGCAAATGAGCGATATGTTGAGAAGGCATGTGTTACTGTTGACAGCGATTCGTCCGTCTGATGAAGACATTAAGCCTGACGGCCCCTTGTTGATTTTCGACAGGAGTAGGTTATATGTCGATACCGAGTGTCACCTTCTTCCTTCTCTTCGCCATCATCCCTCATACAACACATATTTCATCACACGAACACAGAAACATAGACTCTTCATACAGTCCTCTCTGTATACAATACAAGAATACATTACGATATACAATTTGATATACCAGATAACGCCATCTATCCACCCAATGCTGAACTCGAAGCACATTAAGTGCAGTGGGTGGCATTAGAACACGTATATTTTAAATGAACTCTAACAGGTACTTACTCTAGTAAAGTAAAGTAAAGTAATCCCACTACAGGCCTCAGGAGGCCCTTGGGGCAGTAGGAGGTTAAGGCTCCCACTATTTCTGGACAATCGGCACTTGATGTCAGCCGGGTTGTCAGCCCTGCGTGACGGCCGCCTTTACCCCCAGAACAAGCGTCTGGTACTCATTTCCGTTAGAGGCTGAGTCGACCCCAGGGCCATAGTGCCGCGTACTTACTCTAGGCGTGCATACTATTCAAAAACTCAAGTTTTTTTTAGACTAGGAACATCTTACCAGTCCCGCGCCGTAGCCGAGCGGTTAAGATAGGAACCCTTGGCGCAGAGCTACGGGACTTGCACTGGTTCGAGTCTCCATGGGGGAAGAAATTTTCTCATGGTATTTCGGCCAGTATGGGACCGGTGCCCACCCAGCATCGTGAGGCAATTGGGTAGCTACACTAAGTAGCGGCTCCAGGTTGAGGAACCAGCTATAACGGCTGGGGGACGCGACATGCTAACCACATGTCACCCCTACACTGGCTGTTGATCATCTGCCTCTGTGATTGACACATGTGGATGTGAAGGGCCAGCAGCCGGCTGGTAAAAGGGCAACCGCTGAAAAGTGGAAAGACCCTCAATCGGACATCTTACCTCAGATTAATGTTGATTTATTCTCGAACATGTTTCGATATAATCTTCTATATCATCTTCAGCTTGCCCAGACTGATGGGTTTTATGTTGTGAACCCTGGATGTCGATATCAGCTCCTTCCTCCGGCTGACCGAATAACCTCCAAACTAGGTCACGTTAAGCAGAAATTTCGAAATTCATAACTATATTTTTGTTCTTCTGAACACCTAAGAAATATTAAAAATGGAGAAATAAAAAAAATGCTGCTCATGTTTGGTCCGAAAAACACAATATAAGTATAAGATCGAACACTAAATTATTAAAACACTTAGAAAATACAAAAGAACTCACCATTTGGGAAAAATCTTCATTCGGAAGAACAAAGAATAGAGTTAAGAATTTCGAAATTCCTGCTGAACGTGACCTAGTTTGGCGGTTCTTCCAGTAGCCTGAGGAGGGAACTGATATTGACATCCAGGGGTCACAACATAAAACTCGTTAGTTTGAGCAAACTGAAGATGATATAGAAGATTATATCGAAACATGTTCGAGAATAAATCAACATTAATTTGAGGTAAGATTTTCCAGTCTCAAAAAAACTTGATTAAAGAATCTCAAAATATTACTTCGTAAAATAAACTTTTATTCAACAACTGTTACAAATTTATTCTTCTCTTGAGCAGCTTACAGCATGTTAGGAATCGACTTTTTCCACCTTTCTCATAGTCTTCCTAGGGATCTCCTGCCATTCTCTTATGACCTTTGATGCCGTTCGCAGGGGTCTAGTAGTCATATTCCTTGCATGTGGTCCCGAGGATAGCGTGTTCAGACCAGGCCGGGGTCGATGGATTTTTAGGATGGAAAAATCTCAGGGACAAATCCTCCGGGAGGGACAGTATCTGAAGATTTTCAGACTCGTAAAAGAACAGCAACCCTGAATAAAAAGGTCTCTATGTAAAATTTAACCAACCTTTGTCCTTCCAAGTAATATCTTAATTCCCTACTAGATGTCTCATTGAAGCGATGTGCTAACCGCATGTCGTTGACATATGTAGGTAAATAAACCTAACTAAATTAGCTTGGTTAAGAAACTCCCGCTAGAGAGCACTCATATCCACATGTGGGACGGACTTTTGATTGCCTTCACAATTAATTCTTCAGACATGGTTATTCCATTCCTGCTTCCTTCTTTATATCCATTCATTTATTCGTTTAATTTCACATTAATTTCTGGTGTTAACATATATTGTTTTCTTCATTATTTTCCTAGTATCAACATTTGTTGTGTTTTCAATTTTTGTTCCGTTTTCGATGCTTCGGCTCTTGTTTCAGAAGCATAAGTGAGGATATATTTATAAATTCATACTTTAATTTCTGTTTTTAGGTATTTATTATTTGAAATTACAGCATACAATGATCCCGCAATCCTTGCTGATTTGTTCATTTGTTTCGTGATATCTGATTGCAAACGCATAAGTTGCCAAAATATATAATATTCATAGTCAGATCTATAACTTAGATACAAAACGATACCTCTAAAATGAGATGTTTAGAAATGTATTCGTATGGATTGTTGAGATTATTAGAACTGTTTCGAGATAAAATACGAATAAAAGTAATGTATAAAAAATATAACTAACCAACTAATTCACTGGCACTATCGAACCCGTAGGTTCATGGCCGCGCAGACATAAGCTCTCCATATATCCCTATCCTGAGCCAATGTTTTCCAATCATCCCCTGTATAATCTACTTCCCTCAAATCATAGTTAATGTTATTCTCCCACCTCATTCTTGGTCTACCAACTGGGCGTTTTCCCTCTGGCTTTCCTACAAGAAGCTTCCATGCACGTCTTTCATTCCCCATTCGTGTCACATGTCCTGCCCATCGCAGTCTACGAGACTTAACTGTTCTCATTATATCTGGCTTCCTATAAAGATCATGTAATTCACTGTTTTGCAGTCTTCTCCATTCACCTGTCTGTTCATCTCCCTTTGGTCCCCAAATTTTTTAAGAACTTTATTCTCAAATGCTCCTCCCTTAAAGTAAGAGTGTATGTTTCGCATCCATATAATATAACTGGTAGAATAATAGTATTATATATTTTCAGAGTAACGTTTTTTTTTTTAATATAAGCCAACAAAAATTAATCAGTGCATAAATGTATAGTTATGAATGTGTAGACTCTCATTTCATTATTATGTTTTATATTTAAATAAATTTCTTTCAGTCAGCATTTCCAAGTGACATGTCTTGTTGGGTTTACTTAAAATAAACATTTTGAAATAAAAATAATAGTTAAAGGTCAATCTGCAATATCAATGTTGAATGGAATATTGTGAGATAAACTAAAGTCCTTATTTATAAGTCAATAGTAAGAAGTTAAATGATCTATGGATCAGAAACGTGGACTATAAATGCCAAATTAAAGTCAAAATTGCAATCTACAGAAATTACTTTTCTAAGAAGATTTGCACGTTATTCTAAGTTAGACAGAATCAGAAGCAGTGTTATCGGAGAAAAAATAACTTTGAAGAAACAATTACAGTTTGTGGGAAATAAACAATTAAAATGGTTTGACACGTGAAGAGGATAAATGGAGACACAATGCCAGATAGGAGTTTGGAATGGGTTTCAAATCGGAGGAAAAGAAAAGGGAGGCCTAAGAAGACATTGCTAGAGTTTGATGAAGGACAGGGGACTGCAGGATGATAACTGCAAGAATAAAGATGAATGGAGGAAGAAAATCAAAACTTAATATTGGGCATAGAAAGACAATGTATAAATAAAAAACATATTCTTATTTTTCTTCTTGCTTTCATGTGATAGATCTAGGGGTCTGTTACGGCCTCAGTCCAACGTTTGAAGGGTCTGCCCAAGGATCTCTTACCTGATGACTGGTAATTTAATATTTGACGTGGTATTCTTCTTACGTGAGATCTGCAATTGTTTCTATATTTTTGTACGTATTCCATTATTGATTCTGTTTGTAATTCTTTGAGAATCACATAATTCCTTATGGTCTGTTCTTGAGTAACCTGCAGTACGTCTCATAAATTTCATTTCTGCCGCAGTTAGTCTTTGTTCATCTACACTACGAATTGTCCAGGCCTCACTGCCGTAACATAATATGGGTCTGGCCAGTAAAACCTATTAAATAAAAAAAATTAAAGTACTCAAATAAGACATAGTATAAAATTAAATTACAATAAGCTCTTCTATGCTGAATAAATGTCTGAAATACATACCATATTCCTGTAAATTTCTGTTTACTATATTAGCATTTATATTTTCCTGATTGAAATTTAATATTAACACTTTAATAACACTGAGCAACAAAAATATATTTTTTTTTGTCTCAGAAAGAATAGTATGTGATTCTGTTTTTCTCCATCACGCAGGGTTTCCGAGAGATAGCAATTTATAATTACAAACATTTTAATATTTCCTACTTTCGTAACTACACAATATTCGAACATTCGGACTCGCCTAGAAAGTAAGAAATGACGATTTTCTGCTATATTTCGCCTATGGAACATCTTCTTGATGTTCCAACAATAATCGGCCAGCATATTAGGATTCCATTTGCCTTGATATCTCTTTTCCATAGCTGAAATCTCCTGAGTTAGCTCATTTGGTTTTATTTTACAATAGACAAATGGACGAAAAAGCATTTATTAAAAAAATAATCATTTAAATCCAATAATTGAAATTGAAATAAAAAAACTGTGGGAGATGGAGAAATTCCGAATACATATTTGAAAACACGATAATAAACTGCATTAAATACAACTATTGGTACTCATGAGACAAAATCATGTTGACCAGTGTTATCTACAAAGCTGTGAACTTTAGAAATTAAAATCCGGTTGAGAACCAGTGAACGTTTTTATAGTGAAAGTTTTTAAACTTTAGTACCTAGTCATTTGTGTTTGTTCTTCATTGAGCAATATATCACCAAGGATTAGACAGTAAAGTATTAGCATTTGCACAGCCAAGAGTGCGGTTTCAGCAAGTGGTCTCGTAAGAATGGCACGGGAAACAGAACGGGAAAATTACAGCTAATCAGGGAAAGAGGGAGTGCATTTTCAAGAAGAGCTGCTAAGAGAAAGATAAGCGTGTTGAAATTAAATGAATGTAGGATCGAAAATACACCATGGACGAGCAAACAGCATAAAGTATCCAGAAATTATAGTAACACAATCATTTATCACAAGTACAGGCTACTACTATATGTTAGAATATAAGGGGAAAAAGTGCTAAAATGAAAAAAAAACGTAGTTGCTAGAAAATAAGGTAATTACTAGGGAACCTTAATCTTTCTTTCAATTAAATTAATAAAAAAGATCCCTCGAACAAAAACTGCTTAACCCTCAAATTCGGTATGTATCCAATGGGATACATCAATTGTTTTGATTTATCTAATTGTTTTAATAAAACAGAAGAAAGCTAACAAGAAGAAGTTACTGAAATGTGTGTGGAATTAGACAATATACCGTCAAATAGAGTAAAGTGAAAAGCCCTCCGACGAGATATAAAAATAGCAGGTGGTTAGCAGTTCTTCGGTTCACTGGTGTTGTGAGCCCCGGGTTCCAAGAAATAGTCAATTTGCCTCGGCTAATTAGTCAGTAGTAGTAATTGATCATGATGATGATGGTTGGCTGATGACCTTAGCAGCAGCAAGTACCCGGCCACGGTTTGATTTTAATTTTGTTTATTATTATTTTGATTATTTTCGGATTGGAGATATGTTTATTTATTTTTTCTTGGATTTCAAGTACGTGAACAGTGTTGTTTCGTAAGTAGCATTCGAGGCTGTCTTGAATGCTGATTGGTCGAGAAGCGCGTCCGGATTTTTAATGTTTTTAATTTCGACTTTGATGTTTTATATATTTTAATGAGTATTTTTTACTGTTTTAGTTGATTAATGTTATGGTTTGATCTTTTAATATTATTGATTTTGTTATTTTTAGCTTTTTTTGTACAGCATCCTGTGAGCCAATCAGAGAGCCGTATTGGTCACCGCGATGGATGCTGTATTTATATGATCGATTTTTTTCATGTTTTTATTTTCGAGAATTGTGTTTATACATTTTAAACTCGTGGTTTGGTTAGCAGAATTGATTATTAATGTTTTTAAATTGTTGCAATGTTGATAATGTTTCTGTTTTTTTGTAAAGTATCCCGTGAGCCAATCAGAGAGCATCATTGTTCTCACTGCGATGGATACTATATGGCGCGAATTTTGAATTTGGTTTTCGTAGTGGACCCTTTGAAGTTCACTCGCTTTAATGTTCCGAAGGCAGCAGTTGGAGCTCCAAATTGAAATTAATTCCTCTCATCACTCACTTTTACCCGGTCGATAGGAAATTGACGAATTTACTAGTGGGTTCTAGGGGACTACTCCGGTATTCACCTTAGCACTTCGATATACCTAATAATAACAGTTATACACGATTTCGTTTTCAGTGCAGTCCGCCTCATTTAAATAATTGATATGAGAAATTATTGTTTTGCCGATTTAAGTGTTAAACCAAGGGTATTCCACGTTAAGTTCAATTCATGATCCGATTTTATTGAAGAATCTATGTATATGTATTCTTTAAATTAAATTGGACGTTGAAACAGAAGGATATGCAAAGACTTAGATCTGCTGAAATGAGATACCTTCGGAGGACTGCAGGATACACACTACTAGATCATAAAAAAATAAGACATCTTAGAAGAATTACACATGGGAGAAAACAAAATTTCTGATTATAAGTCAAGATGAATGCAACATGTTCATTGAATGTAAGATCACAGGATACCCAAACAAAAGTTAAGATATCAATCTGCAGGAAGTAAAACAACAGGACGTCTACTCAAAAGACTTCTGGATGGTGTTTCTCTCGAGGCCGAAACAGGTCAACAAAAGACCTAAATTCGTGAATGTACTATGATGATGATGATGATGATGATAAATTAAATCTTAGATATCTATTTAGGTCGATGTATTTTCAAGGATATCAAAATCAAACTAGCATATACTCCGGGAGCGGTTTTAAGCCGTGAGCCCCGAATACGAAGATGCTCGAACTCATAAAAAAAACCTCATGACAAGGTCAGAGCCTCTGAGCAACATTGAATCGGTCTTTCGCATCCAGATAATACCTTAGTTGCCTGATACGTGTCTCTTTGAGGAGATGAACTAACAATTTGTCACTCAATGACAGCTCTGGGAAATAAGCGTCGATTGAGAAAGAAACTCCCGCAAGGGAGCACTGGTCACATTTAGGTATGTACGGGTACAGACAGACTTGTTATAATCGTTATTATGTTAAATTTTAAGATTATACTTAGTTTCAGAAGTTATACTGACAGTATATATTTCAGACCCACACATGTAGACATATTCCTTGGGCCCCCCAAATTACCCACTTTTTAATTCTAATATACTCGAAAAGTCCACCGCTGTGGTCTCGTGGTAGCGTGCTGCCTTGTCACGCAGCGGGCCCGCGTTCGATCCCCGGTCGGGGCAGTTTTTCTGGGTGAGGTTTTTCCTCATCTGTAAGACAAATGTCAGGAAAACTTTAAGGCCCAAACGGTCCCCGAAATCATATGGCCATCATCATCATCATCATCCTTATCACCATCATCCTTCGCCGGTGCGGAAAGCAACGGGAAGCTACCACACCTACAATTCCCTAGTAAAGCTGCAAGCATAGCATGAAAATGATATGATTGCAGTGAATGACCTGCTTTCGGGTAGAATTACTATGGATGGATACTCGTAGCCGAGCTGTTAAGGTAGGAAGCCTTGGCGCAGAGCTACGGGACTTGCGCTGGTTCGAGTCTCCATGGGGGAAGACATTTTCTCATGGTATTTCGGCCAGTATGGGACCGGTGCCCACCCAGCATCGTGAGGCAATTGTGTAGCTACAATAAGTAGCGGCTAGAGGTTGAGGAACCAGCTATAACGGCTGGGGGACTCGACATGCTAACCACATGTCACCCCTACACTGGCTGTTGATCATCTACCTCTGTGATTGACACATGTGGATGTGAAGGGCCAGCAGCCGGCTGGTAAAAGGGCAACCGCTGAAAAGTGGAAAGACCCTCAATCGGATCGGATACTCGAAAAAATCTAAATAAGCAATTGTATAGAGTGGATATTTTTTATTTTCTTTATTTCTTATTTTTCTTGCAAGGATTGAATATTTTTGGCTCGTTCCGGCTCCACGTATAATAGCTGCTGTGTCCATCTCTTTCGTGGGCGTCCCCGATCTCTTTTTCCTCGTATTGATTGATAGTTCAGACTTTTTCTTAGTATTTGGAGCTTGCCAGTAATTTAGCCCTGACTGCGTTACGAGCGCAGCGCAGAACTATTCTGTTGATTTAAAGTGATCCCACAACAGACCCGGATGCCCTTGGGGTAGTAGGAGGTTAAGGCTCCCACTTTTTCTAGACAATCAGCACTTTTTATGTCAGCCGGGTTGTCAGCCCTGCGTGACGACCGCCTTTACCCCAGAACAAGCGTCTGGTACTCATTTCCGTTAGAGGCTGAGTCGACCCCAGGGGCATAGTGTCGCCAGAGGGTTTGGGTCAGTTTAAAAATCCTGACCCCAACGGGACTTGAACCCTCGACCCTCCGGCTTGTAGCTCAGTGCCTTAACCACTACGCTATAGGGCTGCTATCTTACCGCTTCCAGGACTGCGGGAGTTCATTCGAGTCATCTTCTGTAGACGTAATGCCTTCTCCATGGCTCTTGAGCTACGTCCGCCCATGAAAAGCCTCAGATATTTGATTTCCCTGGTATCTGCCATATCCACCTGGGGAGGCGCCCGATGGGGGTCCAGCTCACCTCACGGGTTCCTTTATTTCAAAATTAATTAAAATTTGTGCTTGAAGGGTTAAGATATTAAATTAAAATCCATAAAATAGAGACAATGTAATGCATTTTGAAGTTCCCTGGGTAAAAGATTTAACTTGAGATTCGTCTGCAAGGCACCGGAGGAAAATAATAACTTATATATGACTCAAACAGTCACCACAACAGTCGGATTTTAGTTGAGAATGGTGAGGATCTTTCACCGAAACATGTCCAGGCGAGAAAATAAAATATGATGCGAGGTGTGTACTTCCGAATTAATCTCATAAAAATTATTCATCCTAAACTTATATCTATACAAAGTAATTAATTAGGTCGTTTTACGGTTAGGCATAATGTTGAAACGTCTATTAATATATTTGATAAAGTTCATATAATTGTCAAATAATTCAATCTATCATTTTTTATGAAGTCCATAATTGAAGGTTGAACATTTATGTTTTTTTTGTATTTGCACTGTTTTTTTTTTCTACTGGAGATCCCGGGTAAACGCCTTGAAAAGTTGATTTTTTGCTTAGTTAAGTTTGTTCTTAATAATGATAATAATAATAATAATAATAATAATAATAATAATAAATATCCTCAACTTGTTACTAACTTAGAATCGGGTCGAGGAATGAGATGAGATGAAGCTCCTACATTTGTAAATGTCTGTAAACGACAAGGGTGCCGGCTGACCACTCCTGACGCACCGTCACAGGGGCGGATGAATGAAATGAAACGAAATGGATGAGATGAGTATGGAGAAATGGTGGAATGAAATTTGTGGCAGAGGAAAACGGAAGACACGCCGAGAAAAACCTGCCCAAGCTCCGTTTTAATAATAATAATAATAATAATAATAATAATAATAACGATAATAATGGGGACACGCCGTAGCGTAGTGGTTAAGGCACTGCGCTACAAGTCGGAAGGTCGAGGGTTCAAGTCCCGGTGAGGGGTCAGGATTTTTAAAATGACCAAAACCTTCTGGCGGCACTATGGCCCTGGGGTCGACTCAGCCTCTAATGGAAATGAGTACCAGACGCCTGTTCTGGGGGTAAAGGCGGCTGACATGAAGTGCCGATTGTCTAGAAAAAGTGAGAGCCTTAACCTCCTACTACCCCAAGGACCTCCCGGGCCTGTAGTGGGATCACTTTATTTTACTTTTACTAATAATAATAATAATAATAATAATAATAATAATAATAATTATTATTATTATTATTATTATTATTATTATTGTTATATACTGATGTTTAATGTTTACACATCTTTCTGTGCCTGAAGTTTCTACATCTATCCAATCCATGACCTCCAGTCCTTTCGTTCTCATTCCAGTTCTTATTTCTTGCATCCACGAGTTTCGGAGTCTTCCTTCCTTCTTCCAGGTGGACACCATTCCAATGTTTTTCTGGGTAACCTTTCTTCTTGCCTTCGTCGTACATGCCCATACCAATTATATAATCTACCATTGAACATCTATAATAATAATAATAATAATAATAATAATAATAATAATAATATAATAATAATAATAATAATAATAATAATAATAATAATAATTACTTACTCTACTCACTGGCACTATCGAACACGTAGGTTCATGGCCGCGCGGACATAAGCTCTCCATACATCCCTATCCTGAGCTAATCCTTTCCAATCATTTCCTGTATAATCTACTTCCCTCAAATCATAGTTAATGTTACTCTCCCACCTCATTCTTGGTGTACCAACTGGGCGTTTTCCCTCTGGCTTTCCTACAAGAAGCTTCCATGCAATTCTTTCATTCCCCATACGTGCAACATGTCCTGCCCATCGCAGTCTACGAGACTTAACTGTTCTTATTATATCTGGCTTCCTATAAAGACGGTGTAGTTCATTGTTATGTGGTCTTCTCCATTCACCTGTCTGTTCATCTCTCTTTGGTCCAAAAAATTTCCTAAGTACTTTATTCTCAAATACTCGTAATCTCCTTTCCTCCCTTAAAGTAAGAGTCCATGTTTCGCACCCACATAATATAACTGGTAGAATAATAGTTTTATATATTTTCAGTTTAACGTTTTTTGAAAGGAGTTTGGAATAATAATAATAATAATAATAATAATAATAATAATAATAATATTGGAATCAAAATACAAATATTTTTATTGAGTTAACAGTATTAAGTACACAATTGATCTTCTTGGTGATACAATATTAAAATATATATACAGTCAATATGCCCATTTCACCAATAAATATTTAAAATGGTCAACTAGTTTCTACAGCCAAGCTGTCATTCTCAAGACCAGATATTTGGTCTTGAGAATGACAGCTTGGCTGTAGAAACTAGTTGACCATTTTAAATATTTATTGGTGAAATGGGCATATTGACTGTATATATATTTTAACAGTATTAGATTAACTACTATAAAATTTAGAAACTATTTTCTTGTATTTGACGGGCTACCTGTCGCTACCATTGCTGCAATAATTTCAGGACACTATCTATCATATAGAATGACTGATGTCGTGAAATCACGAAATACAAGAGCAGAGCGAATTCAGAAATGTATATGTTCTAAATCCTGTCCGCACTACTAGTAAATACATATGATGTATGGGGACATAACAGAATTGTATTTGTGTCTGACTGCCCTCTTTCCAAGAAATTACATTACAAAGAACCGCCATTGAAAATTGCACAATAAAGAATGAAGTTGCCAGACGAATTGCTAATAGACATGCACGTACTTCAGATATAAATCGTAAATGACAAATATTAGCTTAATTTAAATTCAACAACATTCAACAATTCTCGTGTCCAATGTTAAATAAATAAAATGAAAGATTTAAAAGCGAGAAAACAGATAAATTTTATCTGTACAGTAAGGTTCAAAACGTATAGACCGCCTTGTAATAGATTTGCTTGTTAAATCCTGTGGAAGGGTGTTATTCCATGATAGGAGATTGAATAAATATAATAAAAAGATAATATATTCTCCAGTGATTTACAGGGACTATTATCATAAGCAATGCCACGAGTGATTTCCAAATTATCGATAAATTCACGCCTCAGGAAGTGAGGAGTGAATTTGTCTAGAGAATTTGGAAATCAAGAATGACATTTGTTAGGACTATTTAAGGAATAACATTGAGCTGTTTACTCACAAATCATTATTTAAATATAGTTATTTTAAAATATATATATATATATATATATATATATATTTAATGTAAACGGCGATGTTTGAAAACAAATAAGAAACGTTGTTTTATTTGTTAGTCACTGCAACCAGATCATATTTATTGCCAAATAGAATGGCAATATTGTAAGAATGCACCCTAGTGGAGAAAAAATGAAACACATCATTACAGGTTATTAATTAATTTCTGATGTACTATGATATAAATAAGTCAATTATATTTTTTCTGGAATGTAAATTCCTGAGAAATAATACGTTTAAGAAAGTGCAAACAGTGGTATCTTTATTTTTTGTGGTATAATCAATTGCTACGAATGTTCTTCTATTATATCTCGCAAGCAGAATCCGGTTACATTTGTGCAGTATATATACAATCTGGGAGCCACTTGATGAAATAAAAGTGATAAAATCAAGGTGAAAAACGACTGTGATTGGTTGTAAATCAAAATTCATGGAAATATGATTGGTCATTGACTGCCATTTGGGGCATGAGTTAAATAGTCTTAAAAACTGTTATATATATTAGGGCTTTATTATACTAAAACATTTATATAATGTTTTTTACAAATAATCGCAAGGCAACAAGCCATGGTGCTTTTGACAGTCGATATCAATAAATGAATGTTTAGTAATAATATAAAAATCAATAGGTAAATATTAAAATTATACATTGTTTACGTACTTATTTATTCACGAATTAGTGTTCTAATTTTTCGCGTCTTGTCAAGAAATATCACCACATCCATCCAATCTCTTGGATTTGCCATTAACCCTTTGGCAAAACACTAATTTCTTGTGTCAGTTGACAAGGTGCGTGGATTAAATATTTAAGGTGTTCTTTGTACTTTTTAATTAAGTTTCTGATTGCCCTGCCTATGTAAAATGTATTGCAATTTTACACGTTAGTTTGTAGACTCATTTGTTATTGAATTTATTTTCTTCCATGCCATTATTTATTACGTTGTTTAATTTGTTTTCTGTTTTACCGTATATATCATGTTTATGTTTTGATCAGTTTTTGTATTTCCCTCAAAGTTCTAGCTACTTTTATTGTTCCGTTACTTGTGTAGCCTACGTTACTGTTATCCAGGTCATCTCAATAACAGATTCGAATTTTTCTTGTGAAAAGTTGACTACACCGTATGAACAATGACAAATATATAATTTACATTGTAAATATTGTGATTTTAGGTAAATTTCAACTCAGTAGATTAACATACTTTTTCTCTCAGACATTTTTCACATATTTCAACAAAACATTGTGTTTTTCCGTTCTTTTATTTGAATTTATGTAGGTGGTACCATGGCATAAAATTCTCAAATTACTTAATACAATTACGAAAGTCCAGAGTTCTAAAACATTATAAATGCGTTGATGATATAATTGCAGAGTTATGAGTGATTTTATTGTATCACCATCATCTCTCTGTCCATCCATTGATTTTCCTCCAATCCTCTGATATTCATAGCCGCTTGTACCTCTTCTATCCAAGTTTTATTCGGTCTACCTCTCTTCCTCCTTTCCATTGGGATCCATTCCATAACAATTTTAGGCAATCTTTGCCCTGGCATTCTTTTGACATGGTCATACCAATGTAATATTTCCTTTTCTATAATGTCTATAATGTTCGGCTCCTCTTGCACGCCCATAATTTCCCTTATTTCTTTATTTCGTATTCTATCCATTCTAGATTTTCCAGCATGATCTTCTTAAAACATGCATTTCTGTACTTTTTTTTTCATTTCCTTGGTAGGAATTTGCCAAGCTTTAGCACCATATGTTAAAATGCTCTGAATTATGGTTTGATATATTTGTAATTTTCTATTTGTTTGTAATATTCTTGCTCCGCCAAACAGAGTTTAAAGCATTTGTTGCTTGTTTTGTTTGTGCGATTCTATTTTTAATTTCCAATGTGTTATCACCTGAATGGTCTAATTTCGTTCCTAAATAAGTGCATTCATTATTAGGTTTTAGTTCTTTTCAATAGTTAAAATTTATATTTTCCTTTCTTCTCCAATACACAAATATTTAGTTTTCTGTATATTTATACAAAGTCCCCATTTTTCATATTCTTCTTTTAGTTTTTTGCCATATATTCTATGTCATCGTGGTCTTGTGCTATTAATACCTGGTCATCTGCAAAATTGAGTGAATATACATGTGTATTTTGGTTTGGTATGCCCATTTTTTGACATTTTTTTCTCCAGTTTCTTAGTACTCTTTCCAGATAAACTTTAAATAGAGATCGAGATAAACTGCATCCCTGCCTTAAACCTTTTGTAATAGTAAATCCTTCTGTTATATGATTTCCAACTTTTATTTTCGAAATTGATCCTTTATCTAATGATTTTAGAGCTTTTATTAATCTTTTGGTAGTGTTAGAACTGTCTAAAGTTTCCCATAACATTTTTTGAGGAATATTACCATATGCTTTAATTAAATCGACAAAAAGTAAATTTATATCTCTGTTAATTAGGGAAATTTTGAGGAAGTGGCTGAATTCAAATACCTAGGAACAATAATCACAAATAGGAATGAGATGCACAAAGAAATTAAACATAGGCTCAATTCTGGAAATGCATGCTATTATGCATTGCAGAGACTTTTGATTTCCCAACTCCTTTCAAAAAAAGTTAAGCTGAAAATATATAAAACTATTATTCTACCAGTTATATTATATGGGTGTGAAACATGGACTCTTAGTTTAAGGGAGGAAAGTAGATTACGAGTATTTGAGAATAAAGTTCTTAGGAAAATGTTTGGACCAAAGAGACATGAACAGACAGGTGAATGGAGAAGACTACATAACAATGAACTACATGGTCTTTATAGGAAGCCAGATATAATAACAGTTAAGTCTCGTAGACTGCGATGGGCAGGACATGTTGCGCGTATGGGGAATGAAAGACGTGCATGGAAACTTCTTGTAAGAAAGCCAGAAGGAAAACGCCCAGTTGGTAGACCAAGAATGAGGTGGGAGAACAACATTAACTATGATTTGAGGGAAGTAGATTATACAGGGAATGATTGGAAAGCATTAGCTCAGGATGTATGGAGAGCTTATGTCCGCGCGGCCATGAACCTACGGGTTCGATAATGCCAGTGAGTAAGTAAGTAAGTAAGTAAGTTAGCAGCTATTTTTTCATCATTTGCATTATGCAAAATATATTATCTGTGCACGATCTACCATTTCTAAAACCATAATATAATCCCAGATTTAGAAACATAATTTATTCTTCGTTACAAATAATTTTACACGTTTTATGTTTCTGGAAATTAATTTAACAGCTTAGACCGCAGTAATCCAGGTGGCGACGAGCACATAAAAGTAACTACAAATGTAGGAGTTAAACTAGGATAGGTAATAAAAAAAACTACAGTAATATAAAAAGTTTGTCCTTCAATTAAAGCCTCTACATGTAAAAATATTAATGATGCAGTGATCTCCAAAAAATATATATGTATGGTATTTACAACGTTTAAAGCTTTGAATTCACGTGTAGCTCTAATCAGTCGTTTAGATTTAAAAGCCAGTAGATATTTTTAACCAACTTTGTGACTCCAGTCAACCTGGAGAGATTAATGAATGTAACTCTGAGGTGCGGACATCATTAAATAAGAGTTCAGCTAAAGCAGGATGGGAACGATAATGATTCATGGAAATGAGGAGAGAGATCAGGATAGCTAAATAACATAGTAAAACCTTTTTTTCGAATAAAAACATATGTTTATACATTTTTATGAACGTATTTAATTATTGCAGCTTTAAATTCGCATTTGGTTGCCTCAGAATCGTTTTTAGTTACTATTAGAAATACGCTCCATGGACCATGAATCGCTTTAGATCGTATCTCCATAGGATTAGTGAATAATATTATTAATAATAATAATGATAATAATAATAATGGTAGACCCTACTACTAATAATAATGATAGTAATTAGTAATAGCATATATAACTAGAACTTTATTAGACTAAAAGTAAGATACATACAATTTTATTTACAAATATGAGTCGCACGGGCAGTAAGCCGTACGTCCTGTTGACAGTTTGTTACAATGAGTTAATGTTTGGTAATAATATAACTTAGAAACACAATTATATTACAATTAGATAACAATACAATTACATTATACATTAATTTGGTTATGTAGAATTATTCGTATTAAGAAATAATGGTATTGCAATTTCTTAACATATTTATTTATGCATGAATGAGTGTTGTTCTTATTTTCCGTGTTTTGTCCAGTAATTTACCCAAGTTTATCCAATTTTCTGGGCTTACTCGTAGCATGCCAGTCTTTCACGATTTGAATTTAGAAATCTTTCTGGTAGTAACTGCCGCCTCCAATATTCCAAATCGTTACATTTTCCTAATATATGTATATCGTCTTCAAAGCTCCCGCACATTGGACATATTCGCATATCATGATCGTCGCTAATTAAAAAAAAAGATTCCATGCCCCTAACCAAAACCAAGCAAGCCCTGATCTCTCTTTGAATCCTAGATTGAGTATATAAAATTATTTTCCCCAAACTTGTTTCAGGTCTCTTTGTAAAAACAGCGAGCTAGTAGTAGTAGTAGTAGTAGTAGTAGTAGTAGTAGTAGTAGTAGTAGTAGGACGTTTATTAAACTAAAGGAAGATACATACAATAATATATACAAATACGGGTCGCAAGGGCAGCAAGCCATACATGCTGTTGACACTCCGTATCAATAAAATATCTAGCAATAATATAAACTAGGTAGGAAAAAAACACAGTAGATAGCAGTACAATTACATTAAATATTAATTAGATTGTGTAAAATTGTTAAGTATTAATCATATTACACTTTGCTTAGATGTTTACTTATTCAAGAAAGAGCATTCGTCTTATTTTCCGCGTTTTGTCCAGAAATTTATCCAGGTTTATCCAATTTTCTAGGTTTGCAATTAACTCGTAGAATACAAATCTTTCACGATATAAATTTATAAATATTTCCGGTAACAACTGACGCCTCCAAAATTCTATTTCGTAACATTTTCCTAATATATGTGTTTATTCTTCAATAATAATAATAATAATAATAATAATAATAATAATAATAATAATAATAATAATAATAATATTAATAATATTAATGATAATCATCATCCGGTATTATGGCAGCTGTCTTCCGGCAACCAAACGCCATTCCTCTCTGTCCATCCATTGATCTTCCTCCAATCCTCTGAAATTCATAGCCGCTTGTACCCCTTCTATCCAAGTTTTCTTCGGTCTTCCTCCTTTCTATTGGGATCCATTCCATAACAATTTTAGGCAATCTTTGTTTGCTGGCATTCTTTTGACATGGCCATACCACTGTAATCTTTTCTTTTCTATAATGTCTATGAAGTCTGGCTCCTCTTGTACATCCATAATTTCCCTTATTTCTTTATTTCATATTCTATCCATTCTACATTTTCCAGCTGATCTTAATAATCCTAGCGTGTTTTTCCGAGGCATGATGTTTAGTTTTTTTAACATTTTTTTTTCTTTTTATGATGAACGAGGAGCTGGCCCGATGCATCAACCCTCAACCTGGAGGACCGGTAATTTTTGTTCAAGGTTTTCTTCCTCTAGCCTTTGATAGTCCAGTATCTTACTTCAAGGCAGCAGCACTTGTTTTGGTCCACTCTGGGTATTTTATTTCCTCAGTACCCGCTATATCTGGTGAGCTTTCCCCTATCCGCCACCTGGGAAAGCGCCCGATGGGAGACTGGCAACTTCAGGTAATAATAATAATAATAATAATAATAATAATACTAATAATAATACCTGTATTTTACAGGGCAGAGTTAAGGCCTTAAGGTCTTATCTGCCACTCAGTACTAGGCTAGAAAAAATACAAAAAATTACTCTTACATCTAAATTACAATAAACAAAATTACTGTATTACATGATTGTCTATTGCTTTTCAAAAATACATCGAAATTTCAGCTTCATAAAATAATATACTCATTTTTTTTCAGTGTCAGATGGTTCAGAGCACAAGTTCAGTTTGTCATGTTTAATGAAGCAAAATATTAAAAGTTATCAATTCATATATATATTTTTTTTTTTGCAAATGCCCCGGTTGTCGTTCGACATTCCTGGTGTTCTCTCTGGCATGGCGTACTTGTAACCCACTTCTGAGGTTGGGCGCCACGATGATATGATGGGTAATGATGATGATAGTGGTGCGTCAAGAGAGTCCCTAATCCTAAGCTTAATCTAAGATGAATATGAATGATGATGATTGCGATGGCCATATGATTTCGGGGACCGTTTGGGTCTTAAAGTTTTCCTGATATTTGTCTTTACAGGTGAAGAAAAACCCCGATAAAAACCTCACCCAAAAAAACTGTCCCGACCGGGGATCGAACCCGGGCCCCCTGCGTGACAAGGCAGCACGCTACCTCGACACCACAGCGGTGGACTCAATCCATAATTCTTTCTAGGAAATGTTTGAAAAGTTAGCTATTACATTTTGGATTTGATCTTAAAATATTATTAAGGTGAAGTGCAGTTAGTTTTTTTTACTTATAATAATAATAATAATAATAATAATAATAATAATAATAATAACTTCATTTATTCTGGCAGAGTTAAGGCCATAAGGCCCTCTCTTCCACTCAACCAGTACAAATACAAATAAATATTTGACAAATATAGATATACACTATACTAATTATAAACACTTAAAGATACAATAAATGTAACAATGTAAATGTCATGTACAAACAACATTTTATAGGGTAATAACAATAATGATACAATAATAATAATAATAATATAAATATGATACATTATACGGGAAACACCAATTAATATATATATATCTTACACTGGATAATAATGAAGTCGAGTTTAGAGCAAATATAAATTTAGATTTCTTTTAAAATATGCCAATGTCCGGCATAGGCGTAGCACAGTTTAGGACTACACACACACACACACACACACACACACACATGTGTGTGTATATATATATATATATATATATATATATATATATTGAAATTGTAATACGCACATGTTAGTACCGTAGAGTGGATTTATTTTACTATCATGGTGGTATTCTTCTTTCAGGAAGAGCAATTTTACCGTGAAAACAAACTTTGAAAGGCATTTCTCGGTTTACACTGTATGCAAAAAGACGTATGTGTATTGTAGTTATTATAGGGTATTGATAAATTGATTCGTGTGACCAATTTCCTTTAATTAATTTAAGTCTAATCGGCAGTATATTATTTTATTCTGCAACGTCCAGCCAACCCGAAAATGGTTAAATTGAAATCGCTAATGAAAATTAAACCGAACACTCAGCTTGACAATTGATAGAAAAATTGTTTCAATCAGTCCATATGGAATCTTCTCTTACAGTGATATCAAAGCTTGCCACGGGCCCAACCCAAAAATGGTGGTATGGATTACGGAGTAGTACCTGATATGTTGGACCTGGTGGACGATCTACGACTTACATAACATCGATGTCCATGCCTCTCATATCCATAATACTGGGATAGCCAATAGATCTTTCAGTTCGCGGTGCTCGGGCAATACATCCAGCTGAATATAGAAATAGTAATTAAATACTATTAAATTACCAAGCGTGGATCTTAAACCAGTACTATAAGTTTTGATAAAATGTTGTTTTGGCTCCGATTGGAATACAGGCGAAAAATATATTGCCTCTCCTTCTTATACAACACTTTGTCCACCTCATCACCCTTTTATATTTCTAATCGCTTCCATTTGCTATCCTCCCACCATAACTTAAACACATGATCGAGAGAAAATTTTACTCTAGCTGTGCCTCTACATCGAACATCTCACTATTCCTCACCCTTCCTTGTTTCAGCCACCCGATTCTGGAATTTCCTCCCCTCGTATATTAAGGACTGCCCGACTCAAAAACAGTTCAAAACAAAACACATTTCATATTTCGTTACACAATATAAAATATAACCGTGTTCTATGTATTCTTTGGTTATTTCTTTATATTTTAAACTTTTCTTACCTAGGTTACTATTATTGTTATTATCATCATCATCATAGTACATTCACGAATTTAGGCCATTTGTTGACCTGTTTCGGCCTCAAGAGAAACACCATCCAGAAGTCTTTTTCCTTCTGGATTTTTTCGCGTTGAGACTTGAAAGTAGTTTTGAAGTTCCTTAGGACAGGTCACTGGCCCGACGCTAAGTAGTCCAGTGGTAGGGCTGCTACCTTTTAGTCTCTGGACAGACATTAGGATACCGCATTTACTCAGTACCTGATGGAACGGTTATACCGCCGTGACTCGGTCCTCAGAACCTCGTTTGTGAAAACGGGTTGTACCACGAGAAGGTGAGAATGAGAATTGGGTAGGAGAGGTTATACACACGTCACTACCCCTTACAACCCTTATTATTATCATCATTATCAATATTATTATTACTATTTTTTCTTTCTTTCCCTTGTCAACTTTTATATTGTCATACTCACTCCTCATGGTGATGGGGGGGGGAGGTTGAAAACTTTTTTAGCATTTTCATCAATTCTGAAAGATACGGAAAATAACTGAGGCTAAGGTTTTCCAAAAAAGCTATAAATATTAATTACTGTTTGCTTTTTGTTTAATTGTGGGATATTCCATGTAATTTTCACGAGAAAATTAAAAAGTCAACAGGATTGACTACACAAAGTATAGTGGTAAAGTGATATAACTAAGACCTGTCAATCATATGAGCCTTTGACTGAAGAGCTTTTCTTTCCTACAGTACACAATAGGCTAAATATAAAACATTTTATTGCGATTTTCATTTTAACACAATTTATGACTGGCCAATGGGAAATTTGAATGTTATATTATCTATCTATCTATCTTCGGGTTTTTACAGCTGCTGCCGTCTTCCCGTGCCAAACCTCCAAAGCCTACGGTCTTGGGCATCTTCGATGCTTAGCCCTCTAGCTTGCATTACTGTCTTCATGTTTTCCTTCCATGTTAACCTTGGTCTTCCTCTTTTCTTCTTTCTGTTAGGATGCCATTCATATAGTTGCTTCGGCCATCGCTCATCTTCCATTCTTAAAACATGTCCTAACCACTTTAATTCCTTTTCCTCAATTCTTTCAATTATGCTTTCTTCTGCTTCCATTTTGTTTCTAATTTCCTTATTTGTGACACGTTCTAATTTAGACTTTCTGGCACTTCTTCGTAAATAATCCATTTCTAGAGCTATTAGTCTATTCTTGTAGTACTTATTGATTGTCCATACCTCACTTCCGTACATTGCAACAGATTCCACCAATGTTTTACCAATATATTTTTTTGTGTCTTTCCAAATATGCTTATCCCACCATATGGAATTTAATGATGATATTATTTTGCTACTCAATTCAATTCTATTGAATGTTATATTAGGAGATTTAATATTAACCCAGACAGTAATCATAATTGTGAATGCCAAGAATGAATACAATCTGCAAATCATGTTTTATTTGATGACGACCACGGCCTACAGCCCGAAAATCTTCAAGATAGTAAAAGACAAATTTACCAATTTCGTAAAAGAATTTAGTGCGGAAATATTCTCAAGTGACAGTTCAATATTAATTTGCAAAGTGTGTAAAATTGCAGTGAATTGCATGAAGAAGTGTCATGTTTCCCAGCACGTACACACTGCAAAACATAAGTATGCTCTTTGTGAAAAGGCAAAACAAGTTCCAAAATCATCTCTGATATATTTGTATGCTGCTGATAGCGTACGTTTATATTCTTTACATAAGGCTGTAAATATTTATGTATATTATGTATCATTAATCAACATGTAGATAATTCGTAATTGTTATTATATGTATAATTTAACCCTGATGAAGGGGAAGAGAAGACTTCACGTTGTTAACTCCATCAGGTAAATTAAATAAATGAATAAAAATAAAATAAGAAGAGAATTCATATCAGAGTCCTGTGACCGAGGAGACTTTTTTTCCGATTGTCAAGGTGAATGTTGGGTTGAATTTCTATTAGCGATTTAAATTTAACCATCTGGATGTTGGCTTGGCGTTGGAGAATAAAATAAATAAACGAACAGATTAGTGATTAAACTTAAATTAATTAATGGAAATAGGTCACACAAAGATATTGATTAAATATTATAACATTATATTAATTTGTTTTTAAAACACAATAAGGTTTATTTCAACAAATCTGATTAATTCAAACCAAGTTAAGTCGATATCTAATTTTGTACTAGAGCATGCCATTAAATCTTTAGAGAATGAGGAAGGCTTACAACTGAATGGTATTAATAAGCTGTTAGTTTATGCTCATGATGTAGTACTACTGGCCGATAGCGAGGAGATACTAAAGGACAACACGCACACACTATTGAGTAACACTAAGAAATTAGGACTGGAAGTAAATATCAGTAAAACTAAATATATGATCACACGTAGAAATACATTATATAATGGAAATGGACAGCTAATGACAAATGAGGGAAATTTTGAGGAATTGGCTGAATTCAAATACCTAGGAACAATAATCACAAATAGGAATGAGATGCACAAAGAAATTAAACATAGGCTCAATTATGGAAATGCATGCTATTATGCATTGCAGAGACTTTTGATGTCCCAAATCCTTTCAAAAAACGTTAAGCTGAAAATATATAAAACTATTATTCTACCAGTTATATTATATGGGTGCGAAACATGGACTCTTACTTTAAGGGAGGAAAGGAGATTACGAGTATTTGAGAATAAAGTTCTTAGGAAAATTTTTGGACCAAAGAGAGATGAACAGACAGGTGAATGGAGAAGACTACATAACAATGAACTATATGGTCTTTATAGGAAGCCAGA
Source organism: Diploptera punctata (assembly GCA_030220185.1). Lineage (NCBI taxonomy): Eukaryota > Metazoa > Arthropoda > Insecta > Blattodea > Blaberidae > Diploptera > Diploptera punctata. Next base: position 223,469 of record JASPKZ010009834.1, on the reverse strand, counting down.
TATAATAAGAACAGTTAAGTCCCGTAGACTGCGATGGGCAGGACATGTTGCGCGTATGGGGAATGAAAGACGTGCATGGAACTTCTTGTAGGAAAGCCAGAAGGAAAACGCCCAGTTGGTAGACCAAGAATGAGGTGGGAGAACAACATTAACTATGATTTGAGGGAAGTAGATTATACAGGGAATGATTGGAAAGCATTAGCTCAGGATAGGGATGTATGGAGAGCTTATGTCCGTGCGGCCATGAACCTACGGGTTCGATAGTGCCAGTGAGTAAGTAAGTAAGTAAGTAACCCTGGTGTAATTGCATTGCATAGCATCATACAGTCTCTACAGCAGACGGACATACAGTAATTTGTTTGTAATATTATTGTGTTTTCTTTATGTAATTATAATGTTAATGTTTTTAGTGTAAAATGCTATTGTGTTATTATTTAATTGTAATATTATTATTGTGTTTTCTTTATGTAATTGTAATGTTATTGCTGTTTTTGTTGTTTATTTTTCTTTACACTAGTACCAATTATTACTTTATTGTAACGGACTGTCAACAGCACGTACGGCTTACTGCCCGTGCGACCCATATTTGTAAATAATATTGTAAATATTTTACTTTTTGTCTAATAAAGTCCTACTACTACTACTTATATATATAATATGAAAATAAAAATGAATGCTTGAGTCGGGATTTGAACCCGAGTCTCTAAACTCTGTACGTTTAGCCCTCTAAACAACTGAGCTACCCAAGAATTCCAACATAAACATACATTTTTCTTATACATGTAGTATTGTCAATTCACACAAGAGGTAGCGGAAATTTGTTCCAACTGACTTCTAGAGGCTAACATAACAGTTAAGCAAATTTTTAAAAAGAACATTTACTTTATAGCAGTAACGCTTGTATATATAGATGTTATAACTATATTTTTTACATTTGGCAATGAAGGTAAATATGATATGAAAAGAAAAATGAATGCTTTAGTCGGGATTTGAACCGAGTCTCTCACCTCTGTACATATATATATATATATATATATATATATATACATATATATATATTATGTTATAATTAAATTTTTGACATTGAGCAATGCAAGCTTAATATATATCAAATTATATATATTTTGATGTTATAACCGTATTTTTTACATTTGGGAACGAAGGCAAATATGATATGAAAAGAAAAATGAATGCTTGAGTCGCCAGATGTCAAAAAAGTAGTTATAACATCTGAATATACAAGCGTTACTGCTATAAAGTAAACATTCTTTTTAAAAAAAAGTGCTTACCTGTTATGGTGGTAACTAGATGTCAGTTGGAACGACTTCCCGCTATTTCTTGTGTAAATTGAGAATACTACATATATAAGAAAAATGTATGTTTGTGTTGGAATACCTGAGTAGCTCAGTTGGTTAGAGCGCTAAACTTACCGAGTTTAGAGACTCGGGTTCAAATCCCTATTAAAGCATTCATTGCCAAACGTCAAAATAATATAGTTATAATATATATATATATATATATATATATATATATAATTGATACCTGATATCTCAGTCGTTCTCAATTATTGAATGCTGTCAATATACAAGAAGACCTTTCGAAACGTACGTTTCATCTTCTGCGTCAAGAGAGGTACTAACTCTTGCTTTTCAGGATTTTATTTATAGCGTTCAGGTTACTGGGTGTCTTCTCATTTAGTAGTTATGTTCTTGACTTCTTTTATTATTTCGATTTCCTAGTGAATATTAATTTTCGAGTTGTTGTTTTCTTTGTGCATTATTGAAAACACGTTGTCGATTGTATTAAATTCGTGACATATTTATTAATTATACTGTGTTAATTAATTATTTAATATTTTTCAGGCGTGGAATGGTGGCCTTGTAATGGTCACTTTCTACAATTACTTTGTGAAATGTGGGCCTAAAGCAACAGTTTCTGACGTAGCGGGTAAGTAATAGAATATATATTCTAACTTCTACTGATAATCGAAAGGGTGAAAATCAAAATTAAGATTTTTTTGGGTGAAATAAATGTTTCCCACTTTTTATATTTATAAATAATTTATTAAAAAACAATAAGAATAAATAATTAAGTTTTTTCACTACTCTCGTCTGATGAATTTATAAAAAATGGCATATTGGCCCTTTAAAAATAAAGAAACACTGAAATTGTGGTGACAGAAAGTTGCGAGTGATTGAAATTTGTTTTATTCTTATAACAAATTGATCATTGATTCATGAACCTAAACTATTCAATCTATAGGATGACAGCTCCAGAGAGCCAAACCAAGTATTGAAAATAATTAACAGTTAATAATTAAATAACAATTGGAGATATTGTAAGATGATAATGCCACATTAAGGAGACTCTGTGGAGAGGAGTAAAATTAACTCGGAATCAATATGTATTATATCTTATTCTAATACCTGACATTATTACAATAGTCGGCCGCGATGGACTAGTGGTTATGCTCCTTGCCTCTGGTCCCAAGGGTCGCGGGTTCAAACCCTGCCGGGGTCAATGGATTTTTTTAGGACGGAAAAATCCAAGGAGCAAGTCCTCCGGGAGGGACTTTAAGCCGTGGGTCCCGAGTCTGAAGATTTTCAGGCTCGTAAAAAATTCTTAAGCCCGAATGAAAAGGCCTCTAAGCAAAATTTACCGATTTTTCCCGTCCTAGTACTACCTTGGTTTCCTAGATGTCAGTATAAGGCGGAACGCTGACCACGTACCACTCAAAATGACATCTATACGAAAACAAGTGTAACTAAATTAGTATGGTTCAAATTCTTCCATGTATGGGGAGAGCGCCTAACAATCTCAGTAAAGGGAAAACATAGGCTTGTAACATTATTACAATTTTCTGTTGATTAAAGATAATTTAAATTTAATACATATATTTTCATCTCGTATGCCCCTTATTTCTCAAAACAAGTGTTAGGCACTCTCTCTCTACAGGGAAACAATTGAACCATACTAATTTAGTTACACTTGTTTTCGGTCATTGAGTGGACCGGGGTCAGCTTTCCGCCTCATAGTGACATCTAGGAAACCAAGGTAGTATTATGATGGAATATTCGGTAAATTTTGCTTAGAAGCCTTTTTATTCAAGCTTAAGGATCTTTTACGTGCCTGAAAATCTTCAGACTCGTGACCCATTGCTCGAAGTCCCTCCCCGTATGATTTTTCATCCTAAAAAAATAAATCGACTTCTGCCGGGTTTGAAGCCCTGATCGTCGGGACTAGAGGCAAGGTGCATAAGCACTAGTCCACTGCAATATACACAGTGTCCTATTAAACCTCCCACATTTTAATTAATTATATATCTCAAAGTATGCGGAATTATGAAATAAGATTGGTATTAAAAGAAAGAGAAACTCAAAGAATTTTTTGTTTTCATTCTTGCAGTTAATTTATCTGTCGCATGTTGGACAATAATGACATAAAACCACGTTCGCCAGACATCACTCCACTGGACTTCTTCCTCTGGGGATATGTAAAAGACCGTGTGTTTGCGACTCCAGTACAAGATATTCATGGTTTACGAACTCGTATCCATGATACAATTGCAACAGTACCAATGGACATGTTGGACAGAACGTGGCACGAATTGGAATACAGAATTTATATTGTTCGTGCTACTTATGGTGCACATATAGAGGTGTTTTATTGTGTGGCAATGAACATTCTTTGAGTTTCTGGTTCGTTTAATAGCAGTCTCATTTCATAATTCCGCATACATTGCTAGTTATGATTAATTAAAATGTGGAAGGTTTGAATGGAACACTCTGTATATGTATTGAAAATCCACTCTGTATTAAGTTATGGATAATTTAATCCCTGATAAAGCGCCCTATCTGCACAATTTTCTCAAGATCTACTCGAGGTAGCCTATTAAATTTTCAGGATACTTTGCTCACAAGGAAATTGTAAACCATTCCATGCCGAAACCTATTTTTAAATTTCTTCCAAGGAAGCATTGTGATGTTCCAAGGTCGTGTCCAAAAAAAACTGTCGTTTACAACTGCAAGACACTAAATCCAGCGCCAAATCTCTCATTTAAACTATAAAGAAGTATTACAACTCCGCTTCCCGCCTCATTCCAGTCCATTTTCATTCAATCAGGGAGTCCATCTGCAATGTACAGTGAGTTGACATTGCTGGATTCTAGCTTTTATTTATGTGCCGTGCATCTAAAAACTCCAGATATTTTTTTTTTTTTTTTGACACGGCCTTGATACATCACAACGCTTCTCTAGGAAAACATTCAAGGTAGATTTCGGCATGTAATACTTGGCAGTTCCCTTATCAGTACGTCATGAAGCTCATGCAGCAGATTTAGTAAAACAGATTATCAAAAACCATATTTTCATCGATATAAAAATACTGCGTTATTAATTAAAAAATTCAACCATACCATGCATTAATATGAGGATTAAAGATGAGGTCATTGAGCAAGTGGAGAGCTTCAAATTCTTGGGTTGTACTATCAGTAGTAACATAAACTGCGGTCAAGAAGTAAAGCAGAGGATAGCAATGGCAAAAGAAGCTTTCAACAAGAAGAGAAGCATTTTTTTGCGGTCCTTTGGCAAACGAATAACGGAAGAGGCTAGTGAAGTGCTTTATGTTGTGGAGTGTAGCATTGTATGGTGCAGAGACTTGGGCATTATGACGGAATGAGCAAAAGCGACTGGAAGCTTTTGAGATGTGGACATGGAGAAGAATGGAAAGTATAAAATGGACAGACAAAGTAAGAAATAAAGATGTGCTAGACAGAGTGGGGGAAAGAAGAACAATGCTGAAACTCATAAAGAAGAGGAAAAGAAATTGGATTGGCCACTGGCTAAGAAGAAACTGCCTGCTGAAGGATGCCCTATAAGGAATGGTCAACGTAAAGAAAATTAGAGGCAGAAAAAGGAATCAGATGATAGATAATATTAAAATAAATGGTTTGTATGCAGATACAAAAAAGGAAAGCTGAGTTAAGGAAAGAGTGGAGAATGCTGAGTTTGCAGTGAAAGACCTGCTCTTGAGAAGAACACTATGAATGAATGAAATGTGTTACGGGAACAGCAATAAAATTACTAGATCAGAGTTTATATACAGAGTGTCTCATTCAAACCTCCCACATTTAAATTAATCATAATTAACAAAGTACGGAATTATGAAATGAGGCCGGTATTAAACGAAACAGAAACTCAAAGAATTTTCATTGCAACACATTGCCACACACTAAAACACCTCTATATGTGCACCATTAGTAGCACGAACAATATCATGTCTTATTCGATTTCGTGCCACATTCTGTTCAACATGTCCATTTGTACTGTTGCAATTGTGTCAAGGATACGGGTTTCTAAATCATGAAGATCTTGTACTGGAGTCGTATACACACGGTCTTTTGCATACCCCCAGAGGAAGAAGTTTAGTGGAGTGATGTCTGTTTTATGTCATTATTGTCCAACATGCGACAGATTAATTAACTGCAACAGTTAAAAACAAAAATTCTTAGAGTTTCTCTTTCTTTTAATACCAACCTCATTTCATAATTCCGCATTCTTTGAGAGTCATGATTAATTAAAATGTGGGAGGTTTGAATGGGAGACGGTGTACTTCTTTCACAGTAGCCTATGCCCGTTCTTGGAATTCCATCCCTCAAGACATCAGGGGTTGCCACACACTTGACACTTTTAAGCCATGCTTATACAATTGCTTGTTAAATAGTTAATTTTCCTCCTGAACTAAATGTATTCTACGTCATTAACAGTATTTTTGTACATTTTATATTTCATTCGTTAAATCTAGAGTAAATCAAAATATATTGTAAAAAATCAATATATTGTAGATATACCATGTAATATTTTTGTTTATTGTAATTCAGATATAAGAATAATTTTTGTATTTTTTAAGCTTGGTTGAGTGTTAGACAAGGCCTTAAGGCCCTAACTCTATCAGGTAAAATAAAGCTATTATTATTATTATTATCATCATCATCATCATCATCAATCAGCATCAAGGATTAGACCTTATGGACTGTTCTGATGTAATGCTAGAATTGGTCTGTCCTTCTTTTACTAGATCTTCCTACATTTCTTCGTCCTAGTGATTTGTAATGAATAATCTGATTCGGAATTCTATTGTTATCCATTATATTGATGTGTTCCATCCATTCATACCTGTATTGTATAATTCTATCTAATAGTTTGAATATGTTAAGTTCACATTGTATATTTTCTTTTCGTTTTCGATCTGTTATTGTATAGGCAGCCACCCTCCTCAGAAATCTCATATCTGCCGTTCATATTCTTCGTTCCTGCTTTTTGGTTAAGACCCTGTGTTCCGATCCATGTAGTAGTGGTGGAACCGTCATTGTTTTATACAATTTTAAAAGTGTCTCCTTTCTAGTTCCTTTGAGGTTTTATTATTATTATTATTATTATTATTATTATTATTATTATTATTATTATTATTATTATTATTATTATTGTTTTTTAAACCGTGAGTTATCTACTACTCCTTTTTACGACGCGTTCTCCTTAACCCATTCACCTCAAAAGACGAGGTAGACTCGCCGGCAGTTAAATGGCCTTCAACTCAGAAGACGAGGTACACTCGCTTAACTCTGTCTGTTATATATTTTGAAATATTTTGTAATTGTGTACATCCCTAGGCAGGGTAATGTTTCGTTAACATTTATTAATAGTAGAGGAATGTGGTTTTGCCTTCGCCCTTATTCTGATCTCAAGTACCGTTATATTCTGTTTGTTTTGAATGTTTTGTTAACATTTCTTAATAGTAGAGGAATGTGGTTTTGCCTTCGCCTTTATTCTGATCTCAAGTACCGTTATATTTTGTTTGTTTTGAATGTTTTGTTAACATTTATTAATAGTAGAGGAATGTGATTTTGCCTTCGCCTTTATTCTGATCTCAAGTACCGTTATATTTTGTTTGTTTTGAATGTTTTGTTAAAATTTATTAATAGTAGAGGAATGTGGTTTTGCCTTCGCCTTTATTCTGATCTCAAGTACCGTTATCTTTTGTTTGTTTTGAATGCCTGAAAATAAACATAATTTACGGTAACTTAAATCTGGTTTCTGGGAAAACGCATTGAGTATTTAAACGTGAAGCCAGAGGGTTAAGATGGGTTTGGTTTTCACCACAAAATGGCCAAATTATCTTGCAAAACAGATACAGTTTGCACCAAATTAACACGTATGTTATAACTTGTATGTCATGTGTGAGCAGTGATTATTGCCAACAACTGGTCTTGCCATTGATTACCACATTATCGCGTATTATTACCAGTTTCAAGTTAAACATTTTCAATCACACCAATTACACAATTAAATTGGCCAGCAAATCTATCTGCTGCTCTCGACCTATCTGAATATTCCATGTAACCACTTCATTATAGCGAGCGACCGGAATAACTAAATGTAGCCCGATACCATCAGATTCTACACTTAATGTACTTAGACGTGCTCCAGATCTCCATCTATACCAATACACGTCAAGTTCTAACGATCATTGGAAAATGTTTCACCGTCTCTATGAGTTATGCAACCTGGAACTTTTAACCCCTCTCATACTCAGAGAACAAAGTAGTCTATGGTATTTGCTCGTGTAATTTGAGCACGTTTTTTATTTATTTTAGCCACTGAAAAATTGGGGAGCGTAAAATGTGCGGATATTTAAAATTGGAGATCCTGTTCTGAGTTATCTCAAATATGGTAGGTAAGTATAGTAATTAATAGGGAGCGGATTTTTATGTAATAAAAGAGCTGTGGTCTCGGGGTAGCGTGCTGCCGGGTTCGATCCCCGGTCGGGACAGTTTTTTTCTGGGTGAGGTTTTTATCGGGGTTTTTCCTCACCTGTAAGACAAATGTCAGGAAAACTTTAAGGCCCAAACGGTCTTCGAAATCATATGACCATCGCAATCATCATCATTCATATTCATCTTAGGTTAAGTTTACGATTAGGGACTCTCCCGGCGCACCATTATCATCATCACCCATCATATCATCTGGGCAACGTAACGCCGCCTTCCAGGCGCCCCACCTCAGAAGTGGGTTACAAGTACGCCATGCCAGGAGAGAAACCAGGAATGTCGAAAGACAAACCTGGGGCATTTAAAAAAAAAAGATTGCAAGGCAGATAGTATATATTATTCAACTGTTTGTGCGTGAAACAAGATAAAATACAGTCAAAAGTCTTACTTCTTATTATACTATTCAACTGTTTGTGTGTGGAACCAAAACAAAATACAGTCATAAGCCTAACTTCTCATTATACTACGTTGCAATCTTAACTTTTAGAATATAAAAATCCACACTCTAGTAACTAATAATACAATAATTGTCATCTCTTATAAATTTATAGCATAACACAGTAAGTAATCTCGAATTATACAAATAATAATCATGCAATTATAAATCTATAAACAATAATAATTATCATACAAATGAAAAAATAAAAATACTGTAAATTGTTTATGTTGTCAGAATTGGCACCTTTTCGTGCACGTAATTGTAGCATCTCATGAACTGCGATACCGTCTTTCCGCAGCTGATCAAAATAAATTAAAAGTTCATATTCTACATATAATTATTTACCAGTTTTCAGGACATGAAATCTTACCGTCACTTCTTGCATTATTGAGCGCGTCTTTTTTTTTTCAATGACGCACGTTGGATTCGAGAACACCAAATTATCTTTCTGCTGCAAGATTACCGAAATGTTCCTCGAAACTTACCACGTTCAATTTATATGGTGCTGTGTAATAGTTACACAGCTGTACAAAAAAAATGTCGTGGATATCTCAGCGAATTTCTATGTTTTGAAGTGCACAGTTTACGAATATATTCATGAAAGTTCTGAATGTGCTCTAGTTTTTATGATTTTTGCGTATCTTTTATCTTAAACAGTAAACGGATTGTTACTAATAAAATTTATGTTTCCAGTCATGATTTGATTTCTGCGCATTTTTTTTTCGCGTATACAAACATCATGTGATCCCCACTCTCACACCCCTCACTCAGTAAATCGGCCATGATCTCAGTTATTTGACAAAATTAAAGTACTCACGACGTGCATCTGGATATGACAAAACAATTCCTCAAAGCGTTGGACAAGGAAGGAAAATGTTTCAAATACATTTGTAGAAAATTTCCTAAGCTCAGTATGTAAAATTTAAAAGGCGGAATATTTAATGGTCCTCAAATTCGGCAATTGATGAAAGATGCAAATCTTATCAAAGTTATGACTGTTCCGGAAAGTGAAGCTTGGAAGGGTTATGTAACTATAAAGCACCAAATTATAAATAAATTGTGCAAAACATGTTGACAAGCTTCAAGATTCTGTGAGCAAATATGAGCATAAAGTTACACTTTCTCCACAGTCACCTGGATAGATTTCTGGATAATTTAGGAAATGATAACGGCGAACAGGGAGTGTGCTTTCACTAGGATCTAAAAGTAATGGAGGAAAGATATCAGGGTAGATGGGACCGTCACATGATGGCAGTTTACTGCTGGTCTTTAAAAAGAGATTGTCTCCCAACAATTATAGAAGAAAATCTTATAAAAGGCGTTTCACTGAAGTATAACATGGGTTTTCGATATTTTCTTTCTATTTGCGTCGGTGTATACTATTTTTTTCAAAAAACAATTGAAATTATAAATATATCTGTTATATTTTTTCATATTTTCCGATTTTTATAGTGTAAAATGAAAATAAAGATTTAAAAAATAGAGCTAATCTTCCAAATTCGTTGATAGTTTCATGAATTGTGATCATAAAATATATGCGAAATTGCAATTAGTTGCAATTAGTTGCAATTAAGTCAAGTAACGTCTCAGAGTGATGAGTGTGATGTGTAGGTCGTAGGGGTAGGAGTGTCATATCACAAGCCTGGAACGTAGCCATCAGTTGTTGTGTATGTCTGTTATCAGTGTCTAGTATATTTATATTAAAGTCGCCCATAACGATAACATGTTCATATTGTATTCGCGCGTTTTGTAAAGTGGACTCAATTTCAGCGATGGCTTTTATTTTAGGAGGTTGGTATACTACACAGAGAAGACATTTTTTGAAACTGACAAATATTTCTATGAACATAATTTCGGCAGATGGTTCGTTATTAGATAGATACACAATTTTAGGAGTAAGGTCTGTTCTAACGAAGGCTCCAATACCGCCCCCGCGACTGTAAACACGATCGTGTCTAAGAAAAGTATAACCATCCATGTTAATTAAAGAAGAGGTAATGGTGGGATTTAGCCACGTTTCAGATATGAGAATAGCATGAATATTTAAGGAGAAGAAAATTGTTCTGATTCATCTATATGAGCAGTAATACTTTGAGCATTGAAATGGGCTACCTGCAAGGAAGTCGGTATGTGGACAAAGCTATTTCTAAAGCATTCCTTGAAGTAGTGGGGTCGAGAAGGGGAGTGGGAAGGTTATTGTCCTGTAGCCTGTCAAAGACTGTCAAAAGGAAAATCATCATTTAAACGAAAAATGGTCGTAAAATATTTCAACAAACTTACAAACTAAACTTGGTATCACGTCACTAAGAATATCTTAATTTTATGTAGGTTATTATTAATAAAATGTTTAAAGTGATAACTGTCGGTTATTCACTGGCCGTGTTTGCACTAATTATATTTCTGAGGCCCGGAGAATGATGCGTTTGTTATCTCCTTCTTTAACATGGATTGCTCCGTCAATTGTCCACACATTTGTTACACCATATTTTGGTGATGCATTCTTTTAATAGCTTATACCTCATTTGAGTTAAGTCTTCCCTAATTGTAACACCACTCCCTTTCAGCTGTTTTTTGTTCTGGAAAACCTCTCTCCTTTTCCGATAGCTTACGAATTTGACGATAACCGGCCGTGGCCGGTCCGCCTTTCTCCCCACACGATGACTCCTATCTATATCGCATGTTTCCAATTTAATACCTATTTTAGAAGCCACATCGATAGCTATTTTGTCTGTATCCTCAGCGTCCATCTCAGGGATGCCAAAGATACGTAAGCATTGGCGGCGTTGGTACTGTTCAAGGGAATCAGTTTTTTCGCACAACAGTTGTTCTAGTTTCATTATTTTAGTATCCCTTTCCTGTAACGACAGCTCCAACTGTTTAATGACCTCAGTGTTCCGATCTATGGTTGTTTTCAACTCACTCACTATAGCCTCACGCACCGAGTCCTTTAGCAGCTGCAACATGGCAGGGTCCCTCAAACATTCCTGCATCACACGCTTTGTCATTTCTTCTTTATTCTCGTCGGAATTCTTTGTTTTGCGTGGCGCCATTATTACAGAATAAATGTACACACAAATAATTTCAAAATAGCCTATACTACCTGTAAAACACAAATAATCACCTGCTGAAAACTGTGCAAAAACACGAGCGACCAGTATATTCACTACTCACTGTCCGCCATGACACTATTAATCTTATATCAAGGGCAACAAAACCACTGTTGACCAGTGTTATTTTTCTTTCTCAACTCGATGTACAGTATAAATGCAAGTGCGCGTTAGAATTATTGAAAGTACTGTGGATGGATATAAGAACAGTTAATTTTCGGAGACAGTCAGGACATGTGGCACGAAAGGGAATGATAGCATGGAAGCATCCTGTAAGAAAACCAGAGGCAAAACGCTCAGTTCCTAGACCAAGAATGAGGTGGGAGAATAATACTAACCATGATTTGAAGGAAGTAGATTATACTGCGGTCGATTTGAAAACATCTCAGGATAGAGATCTATGGAGAGCTTACGTCCGCGCGGCTATGAACCTACGGGTATCCAATAATGAAATACACGTCACTTATTCTCACGTATCTCTCTACAAACTGCAGATTGCTGTTTTCTACATTTATGAGTAAATTAACATATAAAATAAAAGCTTACTGCGGATTTAAACAGTATTCACCAAATTGTATTTTTCAGATTGACATTACGTGTTATGTATCAGAACATTGAACAGCGTGAATACAATGGAAAATACCCGGGGTGCGTGGAATTAACAATAACAGGCCAAGTTTACGATGCAATGAACAAGGCAAATAATAAAACTGCGTTAGTCCACAGTTGCAATTCCTAGGTAATTACTTTACATTATGCACTTACCCCTAAATGTTTATCAACCCTCCTTTTTTTTCAAATTTAGGTCCAACCTAATTTAAAACAGTTTTAGCAAAAGTTTAAATGTTTGCTTACGCTATAAACTCGAATGTACATTTTCGCTGTAGGGAAAATTGCAAATGGAACATTCATTAATGTTACAAAATATATGTTTGGATGAAAATATGAATAATGCATACATTGTCTTCCTGTAATTGGAATGCAACTCCTGTACAGCTGATGAAACTTTAGACTTTTGACAGATGCAATTGAAGTACAGAATGAGACAAAAATGTTTCCCCTCATTCCTAAATGACATACCCAATGGACAAGTGCGCTACAATAATTAAAATCCGCAATTAGAATTTCTCACCGAGAATTGCTATTGTACAAAATGTCTCTAAACGACAAAATTTCAATTCTTAACATATTTATTTTTGCGCGATAGTGTGTTTTGTCGTACTTCAAGCAATGGTGACCATGATTGAAAGTTCAGCTCCCTACATTTCGGGGTTGCCAACCTAAATAACTATACTGTAATAGAAATAACTATACTGTAATATCTGTAACTATACTGTAATAACTACAATGGCTATCGCTCGGTTTTAAACATTTTCCTCGATTCTGTAAAAACCACTTCCCAACCTCACATCTTAATATATTATTATTTAACAGATTTTAAAGGTATACAACATCTTTCTGTTCCCAATATTATGTTTTGATTCTCTTCCATTCATCTCTATCCTTCCAGTCACCATCCTGCAGTCCCCCGTTCTTCATCTAATTCATAATTCCCTCTATCCATATTTTCTTAGGTCTCCCTCTTCTTTTCCTCCGATTTGGAATCCACTCCAAACTCCTAACTGTCAATCTATCTTCTATCATCCTTTCATATTTCCAAACCATTGTAATTGTTTATTTTCCACAAATTCTATAACTGATTACTTTATTTTTTTAATAACACTGATTCTGATTCTGTCTAATTTATAGCAACGTACAGATCATAAAAAAATAATTTCTGTAGATTGCAATTTGACTGTAATTATATATATATATATATATATATATATATATATATATATTGTAAAACTTCTCTATGAAGGAACATGACGGTTCCTTAAATATATTTCCGTCTTGTCAGCTGTCCTTCTTAAAAAAGGGTTCCCAAATTACAAGTTTGAATTTTCTCACGCAGTGTAAGGGTTTTACATGCACGCTTTAAATACATAACGTATTGACCGAAATAGAGACAAAATAGTATATATATAACACAGCTCAGCACGACAATACACAACAACTTTATTAAACAAAAGTGAGAAGGAACTCAATTACAGGAAAACTGAAGAGTTTCCCAACTCCCTCGCAGGTAACCTGAGCAGGCAAGGAAAAGCGAGAGATTTCCCGCTATCACACATAAGCAAGGGTATCCCCGCAATACAATGGCAAGACAAGAAGGTAAAACGATATAATGTAGAAAGTGTCATATGCAGAATTTTCACGTGTGGTCATTAATACTGTAATTAGAATGTGCTTAAGGATAATTTTCCGTCTTACTGACGTAAAAATTAACTATTGGTACTTTAAAAACCATTCCGTTTCCGTGTTATGAAGGTTTCCGGGATATGCAGGACGATTTTCCATATAAAATCATACCATTCTGGAGATTTGTTTCCGTCTCCACAGGTTTACTTCTTATAAAGGTTCCGGCTAAGACAGGTTTTACTGTATGTATATATATATATTCGATAAAGCGTCACTGCTATAAAGTAAAAATGTTCTCTTTAATTTGCTTACTTGTTATAGTCAGCTACTAGATGGCAGTGAAGACCGAGTTCTTGCGACATCTAGTAATAATGGAGAAAATAATACATATGTAAGAAAAATAAATGTTTGAATTGGATTCGCCTGGTGGTGTAATGGATATCACACTAAGGTACAGACTCAGAGATCCGGGTTCGAATCCCGTCCAGGCATTTATTTTTTTTATCATATCATAATATCATACCATATATATATATAAACCATTATTTTCCTAAATTTCTCTTTCAAAATATTTCCATATTTCCGACCACTCTATTGACTATTCAACATATATCTTGTTATTGTATTAATTAATATTCATGAAGTTTTAATAGTATATTATAAAACTATCGTACACACTGGCAATGCGTAGAAAGTTAACGCATGTTTTAAAAGCGTTATACAGCTTTATATCCCATCTAAATTAATTGAAATTTGTTCAGCAGTTTATCAGATATTGGACGAAACAAATAAACAAACATGGCCTCAGGATATCGTGAATAAATTTTTAAAGTTACTAATATGAAATAGTGAGAGTGGATATATCAGTCGAATTTTGTTCAGCTATTATAGACTCTCAGTAAATGTACTGTATTTTTTAAAAGCTTTAGTGATCATATATAAAAGTTAATAAATTTTTATATGCAGTTAAATATTTTCTGCTTCGAATGAATAATTATTATATTTTGAAAAATCTGTTTTTAAGTTAATGTGGTTATGGTTCATCCATTGTGGTTAGATTTTACGACAAAACAGAACATTTTAATTACAAAAGCGCTCTAGTTTTAATACTCAGGGGTAAATGTAATTTAATAGCTGTGTTTCATTTTGAATTAGTTCCCCGAATCAACATTTTTTTCCCCTTGGAGAAATGAGTATTTCCTTATTTTTTTTTTTGGAAATTACGTAAGCTTCATTTTAACATAAAATCCCCTGGGCACGTAGGTTGGAAAGTTTTTAATAATAGTAATAATAACAATAATCCATCCATCCATAGTAGTTCTGCCCGAGGGCAGGTCTTTCACAGTAATCATAGCATTTTCATACTATGCTTTGCAGGCTTACTAGGGAATTGTAGGTGTGGTAGCTTCTTGTTACTTTCCACACCGGTGAAGGATGATGTTGATGATAATGATGATGGCCGGATGACTTTCGGGGACCGTTGGGTCCTAATCGTCTGTCATTTGTCTTAACAGGTGAGGAAAAACCCCGAAAAAAACTTACCTAGGAGCCCGTCCCGACCGGGAATCGAACAAGGGCCCACTGCGTGATAAGGCAGCACGCTACCTCGAGACCACAGCGGTGGACATTAACAATAAGTTTTATTTTACCTGGCAAAATTAATACCTTAAGGCCTTATCTATCACTCAATCACGATAGATCTTACATATAGATTACAATAAACAAAATTATTAGATGGTATATCTACAATATGATGGTCCAGAGGTGGGTCCAGAGTCTGAAGATTCTCAGGCTCATAAAAATCCATAAGCCTGAATAAAAATACCTCTAAGCATAATTTTCGACTTCAACGTCCAAGTAATTCCTTAGTTGTCTGTTAGATGTCTGAGTGAGTCGGTGCGTACACCGCGTGCTATTGGTGACATCTCTGAGCAAATAAGGTAACTAAACGTTAACTTGGTCTAATATCTGCTTACAATGGAGAAACTATCGCTCAACAATGGGCTATGCCATTATAGTATCTATATCTACAATATCATTATTGTATTCACGTAGGCTTTCACGGCCGGAGTTGCTATGATGATCTTGAAGAAGATTTTTGGGCTGTAGGCCGTGATCGTGAGGCTTGTAAGTTCCCCGACGTTTCGCCAGAGACTGCGTCTGGCATCCTCAAGGGTTGTCTTGAGACTAGCATTTCTGTCCGCTGTCTGTCCTATTTATCTTGAGACTGGCATTTCTGTCCGCTGTCTGTCCTATTTATATATAAATAGAAATGCCAGTCTCAAGATAAATAGGACAGACAGCGAACAGAAATGCCAGTCTCAGGACAACCCTTGAGGATGCCACACGCAGTCTCTGGCGAAACGTCGGGGAACTACAAGCCTTACGACCACGGCCTACAGCCCGAAAATCTTCTTCAAGACCATCATAATATAATCATTATTTACAATACATTTTGATTTAATCTAGATTTAACAATTGTAATATAACCAAGAATGAGGTGGGAGAATAACATTAACTATGATTTCAGGGAAGTAGATTATACAAGGGATGATTGGAAAACATTATCTCAGGATAGGGATGTATGGAGAGCTTATTTCCGCGCGGCCATGAACCTACTGGTTTGATAGTGCCAGTGAGTTAGTTAGTTACTTAGAGCATGTATGTTGCTGAAGAATTTTTATTTGAAATTGAGGGTCCGATATGTTGTTTTGAAATATATAACTTACATTAATATACTTGCATATAATTACTGTCAAGAGCACGTACGGCTTACTGCCCGTGCGACCCATATTTGTAAATAATATTGTAAATATCTTATTTTTTGTCTAATAAAGTCCTACTACTACTACTACTACTACTACTACTAAATATTTAAACTACCAATACTGAAAACGTTTATTCCATATTTCAGTAATAAGTTGGTATATTTGGTCGAATTTAACATCACTTTCTTCTCTGCATATAGATTGATCCTTGACATATGAGAATTTCTTCAGTGCATTTACCTTCTTCTTTTCAAATCAGTGTACCATTTCACATGTTGAGATGTGCGAAATTCTCAGTTCTGCAACCCGCGACACATGTGAATCTCCTTTTTGCCTCATCAGCTCTCTTGTTCGGTTCGTATCTCTAACATATTGACATCTCACAACAGCTGAGCTTGCCACATCTTCAAAATGAGAAACCTAATTCCAAGCTCCATGTTACATAGTCTAAAAAACTGGACGCCTTTCTCTTTCTCCTTCTATATTTCTAGATTTCACATTAAGCAAGAAAAATAGGTCTACCAGTATAATAATTACTATTAATACTCATCTTTAAAATTCCTGTTCATCTCAGTTGTTTAGTCATTATAATGATCGCGTCTGGTTACACGGTTCAGAGTTCAAACCCGACCGGATTCAATATATTTTTACTTTCTGCCTTTTACTTAGCAGATACTTATGTTCACTAAGCTACCCTGTCTTACGACCTGTAGGGTCGAATGCACGAAGAATTATTGGTACTTATATTCCAGTACCTTCATCCTAGTTTGTTATGGTGAATAGGGACAGTATTTTGGGTGAATCAGGATAGTTTAGAATGGCTTATTTCAATAAAATATTTATTTGTCAGAGATTTTATACAAAATTTTATAGCATAATTTTCTATATAAACTATCATAGAATCAAATTTATTTCTTTATATAGGCCTATCAATATTTTTTTTTAACTTTCTATCACATAGGGTAAGCATGGGTGAATAGGGACGAAAATAGGAAAGTCTGTAATATCGGTATTATCGGTAAGACATATATGTTTTTAATTTATGATTTAATATAGTCTTTCATCAATAGTTTGTACTAGTTATAGTCTCATCCATCGAATGCACGAGGAATTGGCATTTATGTATTCCAGTACCTTCATCCTAATTTGTTAGGGTGAATAGGGACAGTCTTTTGGGTGGATCAAGGCAGTTTAGAATGGCTTATTTCGGTAAATTATTTATTTGTCAGACATTTTAAACACAATTTAATCACATAATGCTTATATAAAATATTGTAGAATCAGATTTATTTATTTATATAGTCGTAGGCCTACAAACATTTTTGTTTTCTTTCCTCTGCTCCAACACACTTTTCATGATACCATTCACGTCCTTTATCATGACACTATATTTTATAAACAAAACCCACAAATTATATTATTCTCTTGCGGCTCTCCAGTATCATTACTATGATTGCATTTTTTCAACGAAGAAAAAGGTTGTCTTTCTTACATCGTTAAAATATAATTCAAATCCATGTGCAGAAAATGGAAATATTCTTTGTAGACTATCAACTGATTTTTTTTCAGCGGATCGTTACTTCCACTGATACGGTGACGGTGAAGCCACGAACGAATACCCCAAATAACTCTGCCGGATGACACAATCTCCTCCCCTGACGGAATGCTTTAATAGCTCTGTGCAAATCAACTTCTGTCCAACTCTATTTATAATTACCATCTGCAATGCAGTAGTTACAAATAAATTAGTGAAATACGCTGTCCCTATTCAGTCGAAAATTAGTGTCCCTGTTCACCCGAAATTGCAATGTTTCAGTTTTCATCGTTTGTCAACACTTAAACCATTGTCGACAAACACGGGAATTATCCCAATATTGTTGGGGATAAATGTTTCATAATTTAGCAAAAACGAATTCGTAATTGAACCATTAGTTAATAAGAGACACACATAACAAACAAAAAATATTGAATGTGCGATTCTACTATTGCACTTACCTGGAACACCGATTCTTTGTTGCGAAATCTTCACATAACCAATCGAGAAACAAAATGTCATACAATTGGTTTATATACATGAAGTACAGAGGTTAGTCGATAGATACCCAGCACTTTCGTTGGGAGTCTTAGATTTCAGGGAAGAAAACAACATTTAAAAGTGTCCCTGTTCACCCTCTGCACAGCTGTGTCTCAGGTCAGTCTAGATTAACCTACTTATATTTTGATCACATAAAAATTTGGAGGGTCTCCCGTTAAAAGCGCCCGGTACATATTCCAAGAATGAGGCTGGAGAATAACATTAGCCATGATTTGAGGGAGGTTTATTATACAGGAGTTGTTAGGAAAACATTAGCTTAGGATAGGGATGCATAGAGAGCTTATATCCGCGCGGCCATGAACCTACGGCCAGTGCCAGTGCAGTGACTTAGTTACTGAGTTTAATAATAGGGCTCGGAAGTTGACTATCTATAAAATGCCTATAAAGACGTTAAAAAAGACCTAGGATTAAAAATTACCTAAAAACTGAAACAAAAAACGTAAAAAGGCAATTTAAATTAAATAGTAATTTTAGTTTCAACTGCAATTTTTAATGAATATAATAACATATATTTAAAAAGCACAACATTCTAGTCAAACTAAACATACATTGCGAAAAAAATACTAAAAATGTATCTTCTTTCATATTTTATTTTTTTTAATTCAACATAGAATTTCTTTTACAAACTGTATTCATTGAAAAACAATGTTCTTGGAAAATTTACTTATCCATCCATCCATAGTAATTCTGCCCGAGGGCAGGTCTTTCACTGCAATCATAGCACTTTCATATTATGCTTTGCAGATTTACTAGGGAATTGTAGGTGTGGTAGCTTCCCGTTGCTTTCCACACCGATGAAGGATGATGATGATAATGGCCGTATGATTTCGGGGACCGTTTGGGCCTTAAAGTTTTTCTGACATTTGTCTTACAGGTGAGGAAAAACCCCGATGAAAACCTCACCCAGAAAAACTGCCCCGACCGGGATCGAACCCGGGCCCGCTGCGTGACAAGGCAGCACGCTACCTCGAGACCACAGCGGTGGACTAATTTACGTATAATGAACGATTTTTCCCACCTAGAATGAATTCAACGAACGCGTAATGGATATCAGGCAGTCAGTAGGCTAGTTAAAAATAAAATGATATTTTATGAGGGTTCAATAATTTCTCGCTGAACAAATATATTTGCAGTGTAAAAATTATTTTAAAAGTAAAAATAAATACTGTTTTTTAAAAGAAGTTGGGATACAGACCAGACTATGCGGATTCTTGAATTATACAAATGGTATATAATACATGTAGTTAATAGAAGGTAAAGTTGCATAAAACCTCTTACAACCTAAAAAAAAGGCCTAAAAAGGGGCCAATAAGTAAAAAAAGGTTAAAAAGAACGAAAAGGACGAATAAAATCCACCATTTTCTAGCCTATAATGACCCAAAATTTACACGTATTAAGTTGGGCCATGTCTTTAGACAAAAATAAAAACAGTATATATACGATGCGAGGTTGGAAAATGCTTTTTACAGAAGCGAGAAAATGTTCAAAACCGAGCGATAGCGAGGTTTTTAATTTCCGAGATTCTGTAAAACACTTCACAAACGTGCGCTGTATATTATTTTTTGCTCAATGGTGTTTTCAAAATAATAGTAAAATAATCTTTGTTGGAAATATTTGTCCATTATAACAACTAATGTTAACAGCGTGGGCAATGTTTATTAGTTGAGATCACAACAGGCCGTGACACCAACAGTCATAAAATGGCGGCAAGTACGTATTTATTATTTAATAGTGTTTCAAATAAAGTTCAGTTCATTTAAAATGCAGTGATTTGTTTTGTGTAGTGTATATTAACACAACCTTTTGGATATATTTTTGTATATAGTAACGGAGGATAAGAGTACGCGGGCGGTTAAGAGTACGCAGGGAAATTTTATGGTATTGGCAGCATTGCAGAAGATGCTGATTATTACGTTTCAGTGTAGCTGTTACAATGGAAGATCACGCCGTAGTATCATTGACCTGCTTCATTTATCTTCGTTCTACCAGGTAAAATTAACTTTCCTTACTTTTCTATGTAATTTCTGTGTGATATAGCATAACTGTTTTTTACCTTAAGGAGTAAAAAAATATTTTGTAAAGAGATATCATATTAATGTACATTTAATATCCTACAACATGGTGAAGATACCATTTACCTCTCTGTTACGTGCTGGAATCTATTGGTGATTTTGTGAAATACGCCAAGTGAGGCAAAGAGTACGCAGCAGCTGATCACTGCGTATCTTAGCCTCCATTGGGGGTTATCATTGCTACATTGTTTTTTTAATTTATTGCTATTAAGTGGAAAACTGTGTTTTACTCTTAATATATAGATGTATATTATATTGATACAAAGTTGTTATAACTTATCATAGTTTTGTATTTAATCGTAAAGAAATACAAATAACGTTTTTATTTTTATTTGCAGAGCAAAGAGCTGGAGAAAATGAAACAGTAGGTTTATCAGAACAAGAATGTAAAATTAATGTTAGTATTCATCCAATTCTGCCGCTTCCAGAACATAAAGAACAAGACCCTATGAACCGAAGAAAGCAGGGACCAGCATAAAAATCAGAAATCATGACATCATCACCTTTCAAAAACCATTTGGAAGAAAAAAAAAGAGAGAAAAGAATTAGAGCAGGCTAAATCAGAAAAAAGTTTTTAAAAAATAGGAAAGACAAGTAAGATAAATGGGCCTAGCAAACAGGAAATCAAATGCGAGAAGAGAATTGATGTTTAATAATGACTCTAAACCATCTTCAAGTTCAGCTGAGTCGAAAGCCTTCATTGAAGAAGAAGAAAAAGATGACGATTCAACTGTCTGTCCAGGATGTCGGGGTTCGTACCCTGATAGCTGGATTCAGTGTGGAATTTGCAAAGAGTGGTGGCAAGAAGACTGTAGTGCTTAAGAAGGCAGTGGTCCATTTGTTTGTGACTATTGTTAGGCAAGCCCTAGTGATTACTCTTAACCACCCTACCCGCGTACTCTTAACCTCCCGGTAGGCCAAGAGTACGCAAATTACATTTTTTATTAATTTATTATTCATGCCTGTATTTTAAAATGTAGTTGACTGATGATTTTTTTAAACTATTTGTATTTGAATAAAGAATATTTTTTAAAAATTTCAACTCTGTAGTTTATTTATTTTATCAAATATAACTGAAAATCCACTAAGTGCGTACTCTTATACTCCTTTACCCTACATTATCTGTAGTATATATAGAGGGCAGTGGATTTACATCCCACACGCGTGTTTGTAGTTTGTAATATTACAGTGTAGTTATTTTATTAAAATAGAGTTATTGAGGTTGGTAACCCGTAATGTAGTAAGTTGAACTTTTAGTCATAGTCGCAATTGCTGTAAGTGCGACAAAACGCACTATCGTGCAAAAAAGGATGTTTCCTCAATTTCCAAACCCTCATAATAACACTGGCACAGTTAGTGACAATATTTTGATTGTGTTGAGAATCCTGTGTTTGTGGCAGATTTGTTTATAAATCCGTGAGTTTGTAACCGCTTTGCAACACCTATGTAACCACGCGTTTGTTGTAATCACAAATGACTGACCACTAAACCACAAAGTTCATCAGTTTTCCATCCCTCATTTATGCTCTCAAGTAGACAATAGTGTGGGGTAGTTAATTAAACTGTTCAGAAGCCGAGAATCCCACAAATCCGCGTGGGTAAAATTGAAGTGGAAGGTTACAATAGAATTGTGGGAGCTACGATAAGACAAGGGATGCGAGCTCATAAAACTAATGTTACTGCAGCCGATAAGGATATTACTTCCAGACAATCTTGTACCAGACTTACTACCAATTCCTATTCACGATAATGGTAGGAATATTCTAACAGCACGATGATTAGCTATAAGAAAGGATTAAAAATATATTTAAATTAAAATTCTTACTTCATTGGGTATTTCACTCTACTGTATAGAGCAGAGAAAGTACTCAATAATATAAATTAAAACTAGAAACCACGGGACTAATAATAATAATTTATTATTGTAAGCCCATGTTTTCCCTTTTACAGAGATTTAGGCGCTCCCCCCTACAGGGAAGAATTTGAACCATACTAATTTAGTTACACTTGTTTTCGTATATATGTTATTTTGAGTGGTCCGTGGTCAACGTTCCGCCTCATACTGACATCTAGGAAACCAAGATAGTACTAGGACGGGAAAATTCGGTAAATTTTGCTTAGAGGCCTTTTCATTCAGGCTTAAGGATTTTTTACGAGCCAGAAAATCTTCAGACTCGGGACCCACGGCTTAAAGTCCCTCCCGGAGGACTTGCTCCTTGGATTTTTCCGTCCTAAAAAAATCCATCGACCCCGGCCGGGTTAGAACCCGCAACCCTCGGGACCAGAGGCAAGGAGCATAACCACTAGTCCACCGCGGCTGTATATAATAATAATAATAATTATCATTATTATTATTATTTATTTATTTATTTATTTATTTCAGGATTGTTTCTGTTATATACACAGGTATCCTAAACCAAAATACACAATTCTGGGTTTTTTGAAGTTTTTTTTCTTTTTGTAATGTATGAGGAGCTGGTCCATAGCATCAACCCCCAACCTGGAGGACCAGAAACGTTTTCTGGAGTCCACCATTGATCAGTTGTTATTCACTGCAGCTAAGAGTCTGATCCACACTTTATTGCCTCATCCGCCGTCTGCACCATATCGTAGGTCTCCTATTCTGCTACATCCGTCTTTGGGGTCTTCACCGTAACCCTGGTTAGGGACTCTCACAAGATACTATCAGTCGGGTCAGCTGAACCTTGGGACAAGCAATGTTGGAGTTGGAGTTGTTGTTGTTATTATTATTATTATTATTATTATTATTATTATTATTATTATTATTATTATTATTATTATTATTATTATTATTATTTATATGTAGATTCCCAAGTTTACACATCTTTCTTATGTGCGTAAAAGTTTATTTTTTCTTATCCATTTGCCCCTATCTATCCACTCCATGTCATCCAGTCCTCTTGTTCTCATTTCAGTTCTTATTTCATACAATAATGAGTATAGAGATATTCCTTTCTTTCTTCTTCCAGGTGGATACCTTTCGAATGTTTTTCCAGGCTACCTTTCTTCTCGCATTCGTTGTACTTGACCATACCAACTTAATTGTTTATATCTTATATAATATACTAATGAGTATTTAATTGTCATGTTGTATGGTATGATTCCCCCACCCCGATTTTGAACATCTTGCTGCTTTCCGCCAGAAATCTACTTCCATCGACGTAAGTTTTTGTTGGATTTCCATGCTTCAACTGCGTATGTAAAAGTACTTACTGTTGAAGTATATATTTGTAACTTATTTTTCCGTAATATTTCTTTTCCATAGCACACCATTTAACACTCCTGTTATTGCTCTACCTTTATTTATTTATTTATTATATATATATATATATATATATATATATATATATACATGCATTTAGATTTCTTTGACTATTCTAAAATATAAAATGTTTAAACAATTTCAAAAATAAAGTTCATAATTAAAATATTGTAGATAAATATACAACGGGAAAGTAATAAAAAGACAACAATTTCAACAGCTCAAAAGAGTAGACGGGGTAGTTCTGGATTTACTTTAAATAAATTCTAAGTATAATAAATTATTAACTTAATTCAGTACTTTATTTAGTAATGGCAAAAGAGATCTGCCAGAAGTCAATAAAATAGAAAAGAAAATTATTTACAAGAAAAATAATAATTGCATAAAAATATGAAGTGGAAATAACTGAATATTTTCTGTGTTTAAAAGCAAACTTCAATTTTAGTAATATTTATATTACATATTATGTTTAAAACGTAACATTGGAATTATGATAGACTACTAATGGAGGACATGGAGATAAAAATTATATCGATGAAAAAATTAAGTGGATATCTGACACATTGTAAACCTGTGAGAACTCCAAGAGGAATGTGGATAGACAGTAATCTGGAATATAAATAACTAGCTAATACCCGGCGTGCGCTGCTACGCCTAAATAAATGAAAATTAATGTGCTTTTGTATTTAGTTGATTACGGGTAATTAAAAGGAAAAATAATTATAAATTTATATTTTTTAGATAACCCGTGCTGATTAGCCGGCGTTTCCTGGGAATCTACTTATCCCGATCTTCTTGATATAAATGAGCTAAAACACAAAATTCGTTATTGTGAGTTATCCGTAAAAGAATACCCGCCATGTGTTGCTATGCTTGCACAGGAATCTACGTACTTGTCTCGATCTTCTTGGCAACAATGAAAGACAAAAATGGTTATTGTGAGTTGCCCGTAAGAGATAAACATATGCTGTCGCTGACTTTTTTTTGTAGAGCTTTCTGAGATTTTCAATTCTGTGTATTTATTATGGTTTAGATAGCGTAAGCCATTTAAGCGTCCAAAAAGCTACTTGTTTCGCATTTTCCACTAAAAGGGCGATTTTTAAAGGGTGTAGGAATTGAGCATCATAACTCTCTTATAGCCTATGTCCATCCCGGGAATCTCCTGAGCATTTTGCAAAATGCGCCATCACAATCGGATCAACGGTATGGCCGCGCACAAAGTACGAACAAACAAACAAACATTCATTTTTATATATTAGAAGATAAATAATCGTGATTACTTATGTAATGTTATTTCGAAGGAAATCGCGATATTAAGGGAAAACGCCTTATTGAATATATTTAAATTAGGAGGCTCTAAGGCGCAATAAGTTAGACATTTTTTCTTCGCCTCTTGGTCCCACGTTCGCATCTCGGTTATCCAATGTGAAGGTTTATGATGAACGAACCGCAGCGAAGGCATGTTTTTCTGCGGTTTTTCCCCTTCAATAAACATAATTTGCCCCACTTCTCCATACTCCAGTCTTCAATTTCGTTTCATTATATCTGATTCTGTGAATAATTTAGAATTATAATATAAAATTATATACATTTTTAGCTCCGTGGTGCAAGCAGTTAGACGCTTGCCTGCCATCGTTGGGGTCCCGAGATCGAGTCTCGGTCAGTCGATGTGGTTTTCGTGGTGGACGAAATGAGCTTGGGCGGGTTTTCCTCGGGGTTTCTCCTACTACAAATTTCATTCCACCATTTCTCCATACTCATCTCATCCATTTCGTTTCATTTCATTCATCCGCCCCTGTGACGGTGCGTCAGGAGTGTCGGCCGGCACCCTTGTCGTTCACAGACCTATATAAATATAGATGCCTCTTCTCATCTCATCCCTCGACCCGACCCTGAGTTGGACACGAGTTGAGGATATTTTATTTATATATTTTAGGTCTGTCTCCTCAACCGTTGGAACACGAAGTTGCTGTAGTTCTAAAATGTATAATAATTCTTAATTGTGAATAACACCTCAGTAATGAATATTATGTAGTAGTAGTAGGACTTTATTAGACAAAAAGTAAGATATTTACAATATTATTTACAAATATGGGTCGCACGGGCAGTAAGCCGTACGTGCTGTTGACAGTCCGTTACAATAAATTAATAATTGGTACTAGTGTAAAGAAAAATAAACAACAAAAACAGCAATAACATTACAATTAGATAAAGAAAACACAATAATAATATTACAATTAAATAATAACACAATAGCATTATACACTAAAAAAACATTAACATTACAATTACATAAAGAAAACACATTAATATTACAATTAAATAATCACAATAGCATTATACACTAATTAATTTATATATAATTGTTAATAATTAATGGTAGTGGTTATAAAAGATTCCGGGCTATGTGGCCGTGGTCTATAACTGGCGTTTCTTCCAGACGTTTCACCCTCAACTGCGGAGGGCATCTTCAGTGGCGAGCGCTTACAGCTTTTGTTTCCCTGTCGTAGACTCGACTGCATTAGCAGTCGAGTCTACGACAGGGAAACAAAAGCTGTAAGCGCTCGCCACTGAAGATGCCCTCCGCAGTTGAGGGTGAAACGTCTGGAAGAAACGCCAGTTATAGACCACGGCCACATAGCCCGGAATCTTTTATAACCATGATTACCGGCCGTGAAATCCTGCATTCCACAATTAATGGTACTGCCATTATAATGATGCTCTTGATGGTGCGATATGCTTGGTCAGCCATAATCGTTTATGATCGACTATTCAATAACACATTCTATAATCTCATCCTTCGACATAGCATTAAGCTTAACTCAAGTATTGTGATATCTTAAAATACGTATAGCCTTTGAAATAATTTCTCATATTTATTAAGATATGAAATAATTAAGATTGAAATAATTGTTGGCGCACAGGTGATTTTCAAGTCCCATAACGAAGTCACTGCGCATGACCAGAGGTCAGTTGTTTGGTTCACAAGTGTACAATTATTTGAGAAACTGAAATCCGTTATATTTCGTTGTGTGTCGTGTAATGGAACATAATTTCGCGTATATAAATAGTGCGGTAAATGCTGTAAATAAAACAAAGCAAAGAAAATTAATTGAGCTAAGGACGAGAGAGAGATAAACAAAGCATGACAGCGGGATCGAATACGCGACCTCCTGCATGGGAAATAGAAGCTCCCTCCATTAGACCACAACCGTTCCCTGCTAGAAACTGTCTGTGTGAAGTAATGCAATACTCCAGGACTTGTATAATGAAATTATATATTAACTAGACTTAATTTAAAATAATAACATGCATTTTACATTAGCAGTGGAAATAAACAATCTTGTTATGCCTTGTGTTTTTTAAACAAAGTAACGAGATTTTACAATCGTTATTCGTTATATATATATATATATATATATATATATATATATATATATATAACGTAGTCTGGTAATGTGTAGGATTATATAAAATAACGACGGTATTAAAAAAATCCCTGACCAGGATCGAACCTGGGCCTGCGCCGTCGCAAGAAAGCATCTTACCGACTGCTCTACTGAAGCGAACGATACAAGTACTGCATCAGAAGTAAGCGCCAATTAACTATTGATTGGTGTAAGAGATCATTACTTGCTTTCAGTTATCTGATAACTCTCTTAACTTAGAAATTCAATTAATAAATTTATTTGTTGAAAATCTTTCAATAACGTTTGGTATAAATCTATGATTGGCCCCTTATGCCGCCGGATTTGACGTCAAAGGAGACACACGTAACAACTTATTAGTGTGAATCGCTCTTCAAAACTTTTAACTTTCATCATTTTTTCAAAGGATGTACAATCTGGAAGCTTTCCTGTTACGAACTCTGGAGACTAAAGTTATACTGTTTCCAAAATATTTGACTATATAGGATAAGTAAACAAAATATCACTTTATGAGAGAAAATAAACTTTGAGCAACCAGTCCGTGCACTATAGGCTTCAAGAAGCCTCAGGTTGCCTAATCACTGTATTGAACTTGGATGCAAATGGAGTACAAGCATGACGTCATACCTTATGGCCAGTAGGAATACACACTAGAGCTATGTGTACACAGCATGTCCATTATTTGATACCTTACGGTATTAGTGGCAGTGGAAGCAAATGATATACTAGTTAAAAATTCATAATATTTACTTGTGTCCTCATGAGATTTTCTATTCGACGTGCTTTATTCTGCTGCATAGTCTAATAGAAAATGCATACAGTACCGAGAGATTATTTGAAGGCGTGTCTTTCAAATTTCAGATACGTCTCTCTCCCTTTCTCTCTGAAGAAACAATTCCGGTATCATAGTAAACAAAATAACTAAGCGAATGCTTTGTATGTAAACAGTATTCTAGGTTATAATACGATATAATACTTAAAGCAAACTTCCCTTATAGGTCTATTATCGACTTACAAAAACTTTCTAATTCACACACACTTCCACAATATGTGCTACAAATTATTCTATTTTGAATGTGTAATACTATTTTCTTGGTATCAATCCCAGTGAGTAGTATTTACCATACTCGCCTCTTGTTCCAAAGTGTTCAGGTTCAAACGCAACCGGAGGTAATGACTTCTACCAAAAGATGAGTGAAACATTGGTCTCCTTCCCTAGATTTGCAGCACTAAAACTTCAAGTATCAAATAAATAAAATAACAATAATAATGAAGGGGCACACCATAGCATAGATGATTAAGATAAGTTACAAGCCAAAAGGTCGAGAATTCGAGTCCCGGTAAGGTTAGGATTTTTAAACTGATCTAAACCTTCTGAAGGCACCATGACCCTGGGGTCAATTCACCCTCTAATGGAAACAAGTACCAGACTTTTGTTCTGGGGATAAAGACAGCCGTCACTCAGGACTGATAATCCTGTTGACAACTAGTGCCGATTGTCTAGAAAGGTGGGGGACTTAATCTCTTACTATGCCTAAAATTTGTACTGGGATAACTTTACATTTTAATAATAATAATAATAATAATAATAATAATAGTAAAATATAATAATAATAATAATATTATTATTGTTATTATTATTATTATTCTCTCTATCTTCGGGTTTTTACAGCTGCTGCCGTCTTCCCGTGCCAAACCTCCAAAGCCTACGGTCATGGGCATCTTCGATGCTTAGCCCTCTAGCTTGCATTACTGTCTTCATGTTTTATTATTATTATTATTATTATTATTATTATTATTATTATTATTATTATTATTATTATTATTAAGAATACACATTTTATTGGAACTAGGAAAATTAAGGCCATATAAATTTATCTTCCCCTCAACCAGTAAAGTAAAAAAAATTGAAACTAACTAATTCACTGACACTATCGAACCCATAGGTTCATCGCCGCGCGTACATAAGCTCTCCATATATTCCTATCCTGAGCTAATGTTTTCCAATCATCGCTTGTATAATTTACTTCCTTAAAATCTTAGTTAATATTATCCTCCACCGCATTATTGATCTACGAACTGGGCGTCTTACCTCTGGATTTCCTACAAGAAGCGTCCAGCCTCTCTTTCATTCACCATTCGTGTCACATATCCTGCCCGTCGCAGTCTACGCGACTTAACTGTTCTTACTACATTTGATTTCGTATAAAGATTATATAGCTCATTGTTATGAAGTCTTCTCCATTCGCCTGTCTGTTCATCCCTCTATGGTCCAAAACAACTAATAAAGTAAGTTATACAAAATGCATTTATACGCTGTAATTAAATATCAAAGCAATATTAAATACTACCATAAATCTATCTATCTATCTATCTTCGGGTTTTTACAGCTGCTGCCGTCTTCCCGTGCCAAACCTCCAAAGCCTACGGTCTTGGGCATCTTCGATGCTTAGCCGTCTAGCTTGCATTACTGTCTTCATGTTTTCCTTCCATGTTAACCTTGGTCTTCCTCTTTTCTTCTTTCTGTTAGGATGCCATTCATATAGTTGCTTCGGCCATCGCTCATCTTCCATTCTTAAAACATGTCCTAACCACTTTAATTCCTTTTCCTCAATTCTTTCAATTATGCTTTCTTCTGCTTCCATTTTGTTTCTAATTTCCTTATTTGTGACACGTTCTAATTTAGACTTTCTGGCACTTCTTCGTAAATAATCCATTTCTAGAGCTATTAGTCTATTCTTGTAGTACTTATTGATTGTCCATACCTCACTTCCGTACATTGCAACAGATTCCACCAATGTTTTACCAATATATTTTTTTGTGTCTTTCCAAATACGCTTATCCCACCATATGGAATTTAATGATGATATTATTTTGCTACTCAATTCAATTCTATGTTTTATGTTCTCTTTGCCTATACCTTCGATGTTATCCATAATCATTCCCAAATATTTAGATTGTTTCACTTGCTTTATTAAATACTACCATAAAAACACTTAAAAATGCAGTTCTTTTAAATAAAGCAGTCATTAGAAATACAGGTATGAATAAATTAATTCCCGCTCAGTGTAAGGTAATAATCCTAATTTGTTTCCCCCTTGTTGTGTTTTACATGGCAAAATGTTATTTACAGCACGTGAGTCATTTTTCCTCGTAAAATAAAAAAAAAATTAGGACAGCTATTCAATTTGTCATTTATCAAGTACGCCTAACTTATATTACAATAAAAAGTGACACTACGTGATGAATACTGAGGTCACCTCACCCCTTGCTGAATTATGACACTGTTTAAGAACGTAGAAGATAAAAAAGTACTACACGCACACACTATTGAGTAACACTAAGAAATTAGGACTGGAAGTAAATAGCAATAAAACTAAATACATGGTCACACGTAGAAATTCAGTATATAATGGAAATGGACAGCTAATGACAAATGAGGGAAATTTTGAGGAAGTGACTGAATTCAAATACCTAGGAACAATAATCACAAATGGGAATGAGATGCACAAAGAAATTAAGCATAGGCTCAATTCTGGAAATGCGGGCTATTATGCATTGCAGAGACTCTTAAGGTCCCAACTCCTTTCAAAAAAACGTTAAACTGAAAATATATAAAACTATTATTCTACCAGTTATATTATATGGGTGCGAAACATGGACTCTTACTTTAAGGGAGGAAAGGAGATTACAGGTATTTGAGAATAAAGTACTTAGGAAAATTTTTGGACCAAAGAGAGATGAACAGACAGGTGAATGGTAAGTACCTGTTTTCATACGTTTTGTTTGAAGCCAATACTTTTATATTGTCTTTAACGACATAAAACATATACTTAGGTTACTTTTGACATTACGAACTTCATTTATAGTTTTCTGCCAAGTCAACTATACGTTGTCAAATCCTTGCAAGACGACACATTCCATCTGCAACACCGTTTCTAAATATCTCTCTTATCTGATAGGTCTATAGTTTTTAGTATATCATCTCTTGATTGGAATCGAATGTCTCGTAGAGGTTCTTTGATGTTTTAGAATAAGTTACAGTCACATGATCTCATGTGTGTTGAATTTGGAGGATGTTTGAGTATTTCCCAATTCCACCTCCAAAACAAATTCTACTGAACATATTTTTAGAGCGTTATTACTTACTAAATGTGAAAAACAGTGAATGTATTCACAAAATATTGCTATTCCGACCGATATTTTTAATACACTACAAATTTGTACAACAAAATCTGATCAACATACTACAAGTTTACAATGGCCACCACTAGGATCGCTGATTTACAACAGTACAATAAATCTCCTTATTCGCGTTTTCATTATTCGCGGGTTAAAAAATGCCGACACAGTTCCTGTATTCGCAGCTAAAAGTTTTACTCGCGGATCCAGTCGGTATATTAGAAGGATTAGTATCCTTTATTAACGCATCGACAACTTTTTTACTGCAGGCACGTGTCAAGGCGGCTTTTACAAAGAGTGATTCAAACCAAATAAACAAATTAATATCAGAATAAAACAAACCTTATTGTCACTAAGCCTAAAGTTCGTTGTTAAAGGGCACCGCCGCAGTATTTCACGATCCGCTATGTTCGTTGATAAATGCCGCCCTCCCCATGATCGTAGTTTTATTGTTTCAACTTGTCATTCGTAGCAATAATTTTGATTGAATAACAAGTGTCTCTTCTGCTTTGTTGCCAATTTATAATGTTGAGAAAAAAAAAGAAAATTAATTCCGAAGCGGAAAAAAAACAGTGTTGCCGCTTATAATAATAAATAATAATTTTAAAAAACTAAAACAACACGCTTTATTAGAAAACCGAGCTAAAAAATGAAAAATAATTTTAATTTCCAACATGCTTGGGTTAAAATTAAAGTGGTCAACAAAAAAATTATCTCCAACACATCTAGAACAAAACTAGAGTTATCTACAAAAAAAAATATTTTACCATCAAAAACGTGGGGTGCTCTATAGCAATTAATATTTCTGATAATAAACAGATATTGGTAAAAGTAAAGTCTCTAAGAAGAAAACGTAAAAAATATAAATAAGCACCCCACGCTTTTGATGGTAAAATTATGTTTTGTAGATAACTCTGGTTTTATTCTAGATGTGTTGGAGATGATTTTTCTGCTGACCACTTTTATTTTATCCCAAGCGTGTTGGATATTAAAATTATTTTTTTATTTAGGTTTTCTAACAAAGCGTGTTGTTTTAGTTTTTTTTAAACTATTGTTTATTATTTATTTTTAGTTTGGTTTTCTAATAAAGCGTGTTATTTTAGTCTTTTTTAAACTATTATTTATTTTTTAAATTTTTTGTTTGGTTGTCATAAACCGAAATCCCATGAAAATTTAATTCCTTACAATATTTTGAGTGTCTAGGCACGAATATAATTATATATTTTTAAAATTATTATTTAATATTTTTATAATATTTTTGAATGTTTTAATATACATAAATAGTTACAGTTAATCGTATCCTTCTCATATTTTTTTGGATAAATTACAATGTGGTAGGTTTACTAAATTGTCATTAGTATTTTACAGAATAAGATAAAAATGTAAATGTCTTTAAATTCGATACTGTTGTAGTATGAGCTAAAAGTAATACTCTTCTAAACAAAAATCCTCCGGGCCGGATTTGAACCTATGGATTACTGAAATTATATACCACTACAGTTCACCGCTCTACCAACTGAGCTACCAGAGGATATAATATTAATTTCTTACAACTATGGACTAATTGGTCGATAAGTCCGCAACCTATTATATTGGTCTTTATTTTTTGATGCCCTGATGACCCTGGGCAGGATCTTAGAATAAATGTATGAAATTAGTGTATTGTCATGGGTCCTTTTACAAGTATACAAAGTTTCAAGTCGATCTAATGTTCTTAAGTGGATGAAAATCGTGTTGAAAGATTCCGTTACATAGACATACAGGTGAAGCTAATATAAAGCGTGTAATAATACAATTTGCGACATATTTACCTTTAGGACCTATAATGTTTAGAGGAACAAGTTTCATGCATCCCCGGTATTGTAATTATTATATAGTTAGTTTCGGTGAGATCAAATAAAACTTGTAATCGTTAGATAAACACTAACGTTTAGATCATATTTGAAGAGAAAAATTATACGCTCAGACCGGGACTTGAACCCGGGACCCTTGGTTCTCTAGACCAAGTGCTCTACCAACTGAGCTACCTGAGCAAGTACCGATCTAAACGCAAATCTTTCTCTATATACATTGTAATTCCCATCCACCAAATGCTGTGAAGCCATGCTTCTATCTTGCAAATGGCGGCTCCTTTATTAAGAAGACATATTTGGGAATTATACATTACAGCCAGTACGGCTTTTCAAATATGATTTATCCATCATTGAGATGTACGAAATCAATAATAAAAACTTGGAAAAGCCGTACTGGCTGTAATGTATAATTCCCAAATATGTCTTCTTAATAAAGGAGCCGCCATTTGCAAGATAGAAGCATGGCTTCACAGCATTTGGTGGATGGGAATTACAATGTATATAGAGAAAGATTTGCGTTTAGATCGGTACTTGCTCAGGTAGCTCAGTTGGTAGAGCACTTGGTCTAGAGAACCAAGGGTCCCGGGTTCAAGTCCCGGTCTGAGCGTATAATTTTTCTCTTCAAATATGATTTATCCATCATTGAGATGTACGAAATCAATAATAAAAACTAACGTTTAGATTTGGTTGTTAAACAAGACACACAAATTCACGTTTAAAATGGACACGTGCTGGTAATGAGTTATGTGTACACACGCACAGATACACGTAAAACATAGAATTTCGAATCATTAATTTAATGAAAACGTCATTTTGGATTTACAGAAACACTGTCGTTACTGTTAAGCTTCTAAAAATAAACATGCTCTTGGTCAAATATTTTACAATTTCGAAATATTTTATTCCTAATACTAGGACATTGCATTGAACTCAATTGACAATATAAAACATAACACTCATAAATTGATATATATATTACTTACTCACTGGCACTCTCGAACCCATAGGTTCATGGCCGCGCGGACATAAACTCTCCATACACCCCTATCCTGAGCTAATGCTTTCCAATTATTCCCTGTGCAATATACTTCCCTCAAATCATAGTTAATGTTATTCTCCCACCTCATTCTTGGTTTACCTACTGGGCGTTTTCCTTCTGGCTTTCCTACAAGAAGCTTCCATGCACGTCTTTCATTCCCCATACGAGCAACATGTCCTGCCCATCGCAGTCTACGAGACTTAACTGTTCTTATTATATCTGGCTTCCTATAAAGACCATGTGGTTCATTGTTATGTAAGTCTTCTCCATTCACCTGTTTGTTCATCTCTCTTTGGTCCGAAAATTTTCCTAAGTACTTTATTCTCAAATACTCGTAATCTCTTTTCCTCCCTTAAACTAAGAGTCAATGTTTCGCACCCATATAATATAACTGGTAGAATAATAGTTTTATATATTTTCAGCATACCGTTTTTTGAAAGGAGTTGCGACATCAAAAGTCTCTGCAATGCATAATAGCACGCATTTGCAGAATTGAGCCTATGTTTAATTTCTTTGTGCATCTCATTCCTGTTTGTGATTATTGTTCCTAGGAATTGAGGTCCATGCCTCTGGTCCGAAGGGTCGTGCGTTCAAACCCGGTCGGGGTCGATGGATTTTTAGGATGGAGAAATTCAAGAAACATTACTTCGGGAAAGACTATAAGCCGTATATCCCGATTCTGAAGGTTTTTGGGCTCCTAAAAGAAACTCAAGCCTAAATTAGAACCTCTGAGAAAAATGTTATCGACTCTTCCCATCCAAGTAATATCTTAGTTGCGTGCTATATGTACTTTTAAGGCGATGTGCTAACCATAAGTGACTCTCTAATATATGTAGGTAAATAAGAGAAATAGCTCGGTTAAGTAAACCTACCAGTGGGCATCCTTATCCTCGTGTGAGGATGTACGGGTATAGACTAGAATAATATTTTCATTCACGATACATAAAATAATCTACTAGTAAGGAGACTGTCATCCATTGCGTGCTGAAACCGACCTTGGAATTTCTTTCAGAGAAGCGTTGTGATATACGAAGGTCATGTCCAAAAATTGTCTGCCGTTTTTAACTGCAAGGCCCAGAAATTGAAGGCAGTATCCAGTAATGGCAACCCACAGTGCGAAGGAGATTAACTTCCTTCTTGAGTAAATCAGAGTGGAATGTGGCGCGACACGACGCGCGGGCAAGTTGACAGGGTTTTCCATTTCACCAAGTCAGGAATCTTTAGTTTAAATAAGAGATTTGGTGCTGGATTTTAGTATCTTGCAGTTAAAAAGGCATGTTCTTTTAGGTCATTGTATATCATAATGCTCCTCTGGAAAACATTTAAAGTTAGATTTTGGCATGCAATGATTGACAGTTTTCTTCCTAAGTGAAAGGTTAAACAAAAGAAATGATAGGAATGAAAGACAAGCCTAGTTCGGAAAGAAAGTAAATTCTTCTTCTTCTTCTTCTTCACTTCATGGGCTAGGCAATATGTCTGTTCCGCCTCACAGTTGTTCTGTCCTTCTTTCACTGGCCTTCCCACATTCCTTGATCCTCTTGGCTTGTAGTTAATTGCTGCTTTTGGTAATCTTGTTACATTCATTCCTACTACATGTCTAAATCACTTATCTCCATATTCTATGATTTCTTTCGTTCAGTGGATATATATTTAACTCTGTTCTTGTATTCTAATTTATTCGATGTATTATCTTGCAGTGTTTTGTTCTTCTAAGGAAGTTCAATTCTAACCTTTGTATTCTACTTTATATTTTTTTTTTTGGTCGATGTGACTAATTTCTTATACTTACCAATATTGTTGTTACTGGATGTAAGTCAACATTTCCACGCCTAACCTGGTTGTTATGCAAACAAAAGAAATCGCAATGCTGATATGGACTCAAAAAGCACACGTTCGGTAAGTCAAATAAAATATTTCTTGAATGTTTTGAAACTAACTCGTACCTTTCATTAGACTTTTCCGGAATTAATGCAGAACATCCCACTCTCCAGGCTGCTTCAATTTCTCTATCATCTACCATGACTCCTTCCATAACAAAATTATCAAACAGATTCTAATCACGGTACTACATATAAAAAGTCTCCACAGCCAACAATCCTTGCTTATAATAAAACAAATGAAAAGCTACATAGCAACGATCACCAAATGTTTCTTTCTCATAGAAGTAATTTACATTCAACCAATATTTTAATGTTTTTATTATTGATTTCGTACATCTCAATGATGGATAAATCATATTTGAAGAGAAAAATTATACGCTCAGACCGGGACTTGAACCCGGGACTCTTGGTTCTCTAGACCAAGTGCTCTACCAACTGAGCTACCTGAGCAAGTACCGATCTAAACGCAAATCTTTCTCTATATACATTGTAATTCCCATCCACCAAATGCTGTGAAGCCATGCTTCTATCTTGCAAATGGCGGCTCCTTTATTAAGAAGACATATTTGGGAATTATACATTACAGCCAGTACGGCTTTTTCCAAGTTTTTTATTATTGATTTCGTACATCTCAATGATGGATAAATCATATTTGAAGAGAAAAATTATACGCTCAGACCGGGACTTGAACCCGGGACCCTTGGTTCTCTAGACCAAGTGCTCTACCAACTGAGCTACCTGAGCAAGTACCGATCTAAACGCAAATCTTTCTCTATATACATTGTAATTCCCATCCACCAAATGCTGTGAAGCCATGCTTCTATCTTGCAAATGGCGGCTCCTTTATTAAGAATACATATTTGGGAATTATACATTACAGCCAGTACGGCTTTTTCCAAGTTTTTTATTATTGATTTCGTACATCTCAATGATGGATAAATCATATTTGAAGAGAAAAATTATACGCTCAGACCGGGACTTGAACCCGGGACTCTTGGTTCTCTAGACCAGGTGCTCTACCAACTGAGCTACCTGAGCAAGTACCGATCTAAACGCAAATCTTTCTCTATATACATTGTAATTCCCATCCACCAAATGCTGTGAAGCCATGCTTCTATCTTGCAAATGGCGGCTCCTTTATTAAGAAGACATATTTGGGAATTATACATTACAGCCAGTACGGCTTTTTCCAAGTTTTTATTATTGATTTCGTACATCTCAATGATGGATAAATCATATTTGAAGAGAAAAATTATACGCTCAGACCGGGACTTGAACCCGGGACCCTTGGTTCTCTAGACCAAGTGCTCTAACAACTGAGCTACCTGAGCAAGTACCGATCTAAACGCAAATCTTTCTCTATATACATTGTAATTCCCATCCACATTTCTCTTCAAATATGATTTATCCATCATTGAGATGTACGAAATCAATAATAAAAACTTGGAAAAAGCCGTACTGGCTGTAATGTATAATTCCCAAAAATGTCTTCTTAATAAAGGAGCCGCCATTTGCAAGATAGAAGCATGGCTTCACAGCATTTGGTGGATTGGGAATTACAATGTATATAGAGAAAGATTTGCGTTTAGATCGGTACTTGCTCAGGTAGCTCAGTTGGTAGAGCACTTGGTCTAGAGAACCAAGGGTCCCGGGTTCAAGTCCCGGTCTGAGCGTATAATTTTTCTCTTCAAATATGATTTATCCATCATTGAGATGTACGAAATCAATAATAAAAACTTGGAAAAAGCCGTACTGGCTGTAATGTATAATTCCCAAATATGTCTTCTCAATAAAGGAGCCGCCATTTGCAAGATAGAAGCATGGCTTCACAGCATTTGGTGGATGGGAATTACAATGTATATAGAGAAAGATTTGCGTTTAGATCGGTACTTGCTCAGGTAGCTCAGTTGGTAGAGCACTTGGTCTAGAGAACCAAGGGTCCCGGGTTCAAGTCCCGGTCTGAGCGTATAATTTTTCTCTTCAAATATAATATTTTAATTGATTTATTAGTATATTTAATAAAAATTAGTCACATCGACAAAAAATAGTATGCTAACGCATGAGGTTAGCACATAACAGATCTCGAAAATTGAAAAAACTCGGCGCAAGCGCCTCGTTTTTTCAAACTTTTTCTCGATTAGTAACAAGTGCTTATCTCACTTGTATCGCAATATACTATTTTTGGTCATTACCCAAGTTTTGCTCCTATAAAATAATGCAGGAAATGTCAATGTTTTATAAAACGTCAATCTAGTATGCCTTCTTGTTTTGTTCAGAAAATAAATTATTTATTTGTATACAGAATTTTAATGTTTACACATCTTTCTGTGCCTAAAGTTTTATTTTTCTTCTCCACTCGTCTCTCTCCATCCAATCCATGTCCCCCAGTCCCCTTGCTCTCATTCCAATTCATATTTCCTGCATTCACGAGTTTCGAGGTCTTCCTCTCCTCCTTCGTCCAGGTGTACACCATTCCAATGTTTTCCTGGCTAATCTTTCTTCTTGCATTCGTCGTACGTGCCCATACGAATTTAATTGCTTATACTGTATATAATCTACGATTGAATAACCAACATTCATTTTTTCTCTTATGACAGTATTTCTTATTTTGTCTAATTTTGAACTTCTTGCTGTTCTACTCAAGAAATCCATTTCCATCGACATAAGTTTTTGTTCTAAGTTTCTGTTGAATTTCCAAACTTCGGCTCCATATGTGACAGTACTTCTCACTATTGAATTACATATTTGTAACAGAAAATAAATTCTATTTCAATAAATTACAAACATCGAAACATTTTTACCGCCAACAAGAGAAAGAAAATACGGCTTTCATGCTATGAAAAACATTAATATTTTAATAATCCTAACGCTGTATGAATTTGATGGTTTTTTTTTTAATTTCCAGTAATTTTAAAAACTCATTTCTTTATTTACAGAGCACATCAGTTACATCCGGGACCTGATTGGAGTGGACCACATCGGAGTGGGAGGAGATTTTGATGGTATTAACAGGTAATACCAGATTATCGCTACTCAAACTTTGCTGTAATTCCATTGCCCACAGGTGTTCATTATAATAGCAAAGTTAACACGAGCTTATTCAACTTGCTAACTCATGCAGCTTGCTTCCAGGTATTGGTGAGGGACTTGAGGAAATTCAATGTTCATTTCCGCAGTTTCTACGCAACCAGGCCACAAACTAAATCAACCTAATGTAGGATAATTGCTCCAGTGCAAAATGATGAGCAGGATCTCTACTTTGCCTTGGGCTTGATCCCAGTATTGTGGCAGGATGAGGTTATACCATTGTGTCCAAAAAAAATGCTTCACTTTTTAATAATTATTCGTTTCACAATATGCTTTTCTTTAGTTATTCTTTCAAAGTGATTTATTGGCTGAACTGCTATTCTAATTACCCTTGATTGTGATTTATTGGCTGAACTGCTATTCTAATTACCCTTGATTGTGATTTATTGGCTGAACTGCTATTCTAATTACCCTTGATTTTCAGTTTATTGTTGTATACTTATAGCTCTTATTCTGTATTTACTAACATTTTTTAATATTTTAAACTTTTTCAAACAATTTTTATAACATTATTATACAATTTTCAAGTATTTATTTAAATACGCAAATCACTGTTAGAGAATATTGTGATGCTAATAACTGCTATTTTCTCCACAGTGTATATTACTTAGTCATGATTTTTCTATCGCAGGTTTGGGTTATAGCTGGTTGGAACGGCGTTAGGGAGTGATAAGAAAGTGTACAAGTTAAAAAACGTTTGGTAATTTTAATATTATTAATATAACATAGATTTGGGGATTTATTGCAAAGATTTGTCATTTAAAATTCATAGCGACGTGCAGCCATCTAGCATAAGCTGTATGAACGTTAGTACGATATCGATAATAATCGATATGTGGCAAGGATGATAATCGATATGTGGTTCGATTCTCGCTGCGTTATGGCTGGCTCTATAAACTCTGGCGTACGCGCACTGTTGTTCTATAGGACTTTGAAAATATATCAAGTAAGTTTAAGTGCAGTTTTTCCGATTTATTTAATTATGTCCTTGTAATATTAAGATCTGTTACAAAGCATTTTATTTTATGGGTACGAAACCTGGACAGTAAGTAGAAAACAAGCCAACAAGCTGTTAGCAGTAGAAATTGATTTTTGGAGGCGATCGACAAGACTTTCAAGAAGGGATAAGTTCAGGAGCAGCACAATAAGGGAAATTATGCAAGTAGAAAAAACTATTAGGAAAAATAGAAGAAAAACGTTTGAAATGGTATGGACACCTCATGATAATGGAAGAAGAGAGAATATCAAAGAAGATCCTTGATTGGAGAGCTAATGGAAGAAGTGGAAAAGGGAGGCCTAGAGAATGATGGATAGATGAGGTGAAGAGAAGTATGGAAGCTAGAGATTTGAGGGACGAAGATGCTTAAGACAGGAACCTCTGGCGACAAATGACTTTGGGTTGAAGGAGACACTGTATTGTGTAATATTCCTAAAAAAAAGGTAATATTAATATATATGAAGTGCTTAGGGCAGTGACATCTTAAGCCACATTCTGTTAATAAATGTCATTTATTACAATGATATCAAATAAATGTATTGAAATAATCCATAAAATCATTCGTACGTGCGCCAGTGATGAGCTAAACATGTAGACACACAATGTATTAACAACAATACTGTCCAATTGGTATTTATAATTTTTCGAAACGTTAAAATCCTTATATCTCAGAAAGTCCACCGCTGTGGTCTCGAGGTAGCGAGCTGCCTTGTCACGCAGCGGGCCCTGGTTCGATTCCCGGTCGGGACAGGCCTGGGCGAGGTTTTTTCGGTTTTTTTCACCACCTGTAAGACAAATGTCACGACGCCTAGCGCCCAATGTTTCCCGAAAAGCATCCTTATCATTATCATCATCATCCTTCGCCGGTGTGGAAAGCAACGGAAAGCTATCACACCTACAATTCCCTAGTAAAGCTGCAAAGCATGTCATGAAAATGCTGTGACTGCAGTGAAAGACCTGCCCTCGGGCAGAACTACTATGGATGGATATCTCAGAAAGAAGAATGCATAGTATGTGGCTTATCATGGTATTGCCCGAAGCCCTTCGTATATATTTGTTCTGTAAATTTTAACTTTATCTAGCAGTAGTGTACTTGGCAATTCTTTAGTACATCTTCAGGCTAATGTGGTATTTGAATGGGGACCCTTTTACTGCTCTGAAAGATTTAATTTTCCAAGCGTATATTCTTTCATCCTTTTACTCAACGCCCAACATTCACTGCCATAAAAAAATAACACCAGAAATTGTGTTAGTATAATTTGTTATTAACAACAATATAATAGAACAAGTTAATAACTTTACTTATCTTGGCTGCAATCTTTCGTACGACACATGTAAAGACATAGACATAAAATTGGTCAAATTTCAAAAACTTATAGGAACAATAAAAAGCATTCTTTTCCGAAAAGTACGTCCAGATACAATTCTAAAATTTTATAAAACAATGGCTCTTCCAACTCTACTTTATGGTTCTGAAACCTGGACTCTTACTACAGGTAAATTAAATAGGATAGTAGCTGCAGAAATGAAGTTATTAAGACCTTTAGCGGGTTATACGCTTTATGATCACATGCGTAATGAAGATCCGCAAAGTTCTCAACACACCAGTAATAACTGAAATCATTCAAAAATATAAAAATAATTGGCATGAACACCTTCTGAGGATGCCAAACAATAGACTACCTCTGCAGCTATTGAACTACAGACCCACAGGGCGAAGAGACCCAGGAAAACCTAAGAAGAGATGGAGGGATCAATTTCTTTCCTGAAGCGGAACAGGCCAATTGGCTTAATCCATGCCCGCCATTGATGATGATGAGAGTCCTTTCTTGTTTATTCCTTAACGTTCTTCTGATTATATCAGAAATACTCAGAAAACGCTAAATATATTAAGTAAATGTCAGCGATAAATTTTGTTTCAAATCAGAGTCACATAGGCCTAATATTTTGTCGGCCGCGCTGGCAGCGCTGTAACAGAGAATTGCCACGGGATGGTAAAACTTCCAGTTCCTCTACACTTTATGGTAAACTTAGAGTCACCAACAAACGTATTCACAAATGCAATGCATTTGAAACAAGGCAAAGCTCATGCATGCAAATAGAAATCTCCCCTGCATTCAAAACTAACTATGCTTCCACATGTCCTTTGTAATATCTGGGAAACAGAAGTGTTTAAACGATGGTGACAATAATACCTGCATAATAACTTTATTCAGCGTTTGTACGCACCTATTAATGTTCTTCTAGGAAGATTTTCTCAATTAATTCAATTTTATTTCATTTTATTCTACGTTTTATAAGTATTAATATTATACTACATTTGATAAGTGCTTTGTTTAGTCTCCATCCATAGTAATTCTGCCCGAAGGCAGGTCCTTCACTGGAATCATAGCATTTTCATGCTATGCTTGCAGCTTTACTAGGGAATTGTAGGCGTGGTAGCTTCCCGTTGCTTTCCACACCGGTGAAGGATGATGATGATGATGATGGCCATATGATTTCGGGGACCATTTGGGCCATAAAGTTTTCCTGACATTTGTCTTACAGGTGAGGAAAAACCTCGATAAAAACCTCACCCAGAAAAACTGCCCCGACCGGGGATCGAACCCGGGCCCGCTGCGTGACAAGGCAGCACGCTACCTCGAGACCACAGCGGTGGACTTGTTTAGTCTAAACTTTAATAATATTTTTAAAAATGTATGTAGGCCTATATAACTTTTTTGTTATTTTTTGTTATTCTCTGGTTGAGTTGATCCAGCTTAAATAAAGCATTATTATTAATTATTATTATTATTATTATTATTATTATTATTATTATTATTATTATTATTATTATTATTATTATTATTATTATTGTTGTTGTTGTTGTTGTTGTTGTTGTTTAGGCTCAGAAAGATGGGTAAATATTAGAAATCTGTATATAAAAACATTATTACTATTATTATTACTATTGTTATTATTATTATTATTATTATTATTATTATTATTATTATTATTATTATTATTATTATTATTATTATTATATTATTATTATTATTATTATTATTATTATTATTATTATTTTAGGCACAGGAAGATGTGTAAACATTAGAAATCTGTATATAAAACACATTATTACTATTGTTATTATTGTTATTATTATTATTATTATTAGTATTATTATTATATTATATTATTATTATTATTATTATTATTATTATTATTATTATTATTATTATTATTCTCTCAAGGAGAGAGAAAATTAGAAATGAAGTTATAAAGACAACATGAATGTACAAAACTCAATTTTAGAATTTATCCAAGAAAAGCAACTAAAATGGTACGGGCATATTAGCAGAATGGAGGATAAAAGATTACCAAAAAAGATAGTGGAATGGTCACTATCAGGAACGAGAAGGAAAGGACGACCAAATCTCACGTGGATCCATGGGATTGGAGAAACTTTGAAGAACTCGGAAATAGAAGAAGAAATGTGTTTTTTAATATGTATAATTTTCCTCACTAGAGGATTGCCTCAAAGACACAGTGATACAGACAATTAATTTTTGACATTGATGAAATACATTTTGTAAATACATTACAACATTTCAAATAGAGACGAAAGGAGGAAAATTATAAAGCGAAATTGAAGACAAATCATTTTGTGCCGGAAAAATGTATCAACATTGTTAAAACCGGATATATATATATATATATATATATTTGTGGAAAGCAACAGGAAGCTACCACACCTATAATTCCCTAGTAAAGCTGCAAAGCATTGAATGAAAATGCTATGATTGCAGTGAA
Source organism: Diploptera punctata (assembly GCA_030220185.1). Classification (NCBI taxonomy): domain Eukaryota; kingdom Metazoa; phylum Arthropoda; class Insecta; order Blattodea; family Blaberidae; genus Diploptera; species Diploptera punctata. The sequence continues at coordinate 179,384 of JASPKZ010009834.1, read as the reverse complement.
AGACCTGGCAGAATTACTATGGAATGGAATATATATATATATATGTATATATATATTATTATTATTATTATTATTATTATTATTATTATTATTATTATTATTATTATTATTATTATTATATACATTAACATTGTGTCATCTGTAATATATTTACAAATACGTAATTGTTTTAGCTCTATTCAGTCAGGATAAAAATTGTAATAAAATTAAAAACTCTCCTGGTATTTTGTTATAATCCATCGCCCATTATTTCATCGGTGTAAAATAACACCGATTTCCAGGCGTCCAAAACTCAGAAATGAGTTATAATTCCGCCAATCTCAGAATAAAAAGCAGGAAATGTCCTAAGACAACCTATTTACATTGAAATATATATATATATATATATATATATATATTCAAAAAATAAGAACATGATTTTAACACAGAAAAATGTTTGTTTTTATATTGAGGCCCCTGTGAACATTGATATGGGTTTGTATTGTAGGATTAATACTTCGTGCAAACTGCAAATAAATAATTGAACAAATTAATAAAAACAAATGAATAGCCGCGGTGGATTAGTGGTTATGCTCCTTGCCTCTGGTCCCGAAGGTCGCGGGTTCAAACCCTGCCGGGGTTGATGGATTTTTTAGGATGGAAAAATCCAAGGAGCAAGTCCTCCGGGAGGGACTTTAAGCCGTGGGTCCCGAGTCTGAAGGTTTTCAGGCTCGTAAAAGATCCTTAAGCCAGAATGAAAAGGCCTCTAAGCAAAATTTACCGAATTTTCCCGTCCTAGTACTACCTTGGTTTCCTAGATGTCAGTATGAGGCGGAACGCTGACCACGGACCACTCAAATGACATCTATACGAAAACAAGTGTAACTAAATAAGTATAGTTCAGATTCTTCCCTGTAGGGAGAGAGCGCCTAAATCTCTGTTAAGGGAAACATGGGCTTGCATGAAGAAGATGAATAGCGTGATAATTAAAATACCTCAAAATAAGTTAAATATATCAACTTTTATAAGATTCATGATGTGTTCCGTTGAGATTTATTCAAAATTAATATAAAATTATAGAATATTCACCTGAAAGGTCCGTCTCCTCAACTTAATTAATCATTTAACTGTAGCGCTTTCGGGACTTGTGCCATCATCGGCAGGATTCAAAACTGGTGTTTCACTGAAGATCTGGTAGAGGGGGTTGCATGTATTGAGTTCGTTTTCGTTTATCAGGCAACCCCCTCTACCAGATCTTCAGTGAAACACCAGTTTTGAATCCTGCCGATGATGGCACAAGTCCCGAAAGCGCTACAGTTAAATGATTAATTAAGTTGAGGAGACGGACCTTTCAGGTGAATATTCTATAATTTTATATTAAGTTAAATATAAGTTGGCAGAGAAATAGGATATAGATTGAAGTACTAAATTTAAGGTACAAACTTACTTGAGTTTTACTGGGATCCCTTTGATCGTGTTCAGTACAGCAGAAAAGAAGATTTTTCCACATCAACACACTCAATGAAACATTAAAGAAGCTATAACGTGTTCTTTTTTCCTCTCTAAAACTAAAATTGGTGGTGATACTTGTATTATCAGTTGTTTCCTCTCCTGTGATTCCATTATTTCACAACATTTGTCTTCATATACAATACAGAAGATGTCTCTAAAATTGTATTTATTTGCCAAACTTTATTTCCAGAACTCCTCGAGGACTGGAGGATGTTTCTATGTATCCTGAACTCTTCGCTGAACTTTTAAGAAGCGGGCATTGGACAGTTGCTGACCTAAAAAAAGTGGCGGGCCTCAACCTACTGAGAGTCTTCGCTAAAGTAGAAAAGGTAATCCCTGTCAACTTAATGCATGATATAGGAGGGAAAAACTTTATATATCTCTGCTGAAACTATGTTATTTAATCAGTGTCAAAATAAAAAGTGATACATCTGCGGGCGAAGATGAGAAATATTGGAATATGGAAACCCATGCCAACATGAAATCAGTGGCGTGCAAGAAAGTAACATAGAATCTAAAAATAAACTTAATAACTTGCATAGTAAATAAAGTTCTAAGCACATTATAATAGCTGTAACGTTCTTGATTATTTATTAGAAAATTTGGGTTCAAACTACTGTTTAATTTATTAATTTTTGTCTTCGAATTTTCGTTTTATTATCGTTTTATTAAATTTCTCATTTTTATTTTATCATTATAATAAACTATAATTGTCATGTGGCACGAATGAGGAATGAAATACATGCATGAAAGCTTCTTGTAGGAAAACCAGAAGGAAAACGCCCAGTTTGTAGACCAAGAATGAGGTGGGAGAATAACATTAACTATGATTTGACGAAGTAGATTATACAGGGCATGATTGGAAAACATTAGCTCAGGATAGGGATGTATGGAGAGCCTATGTCCGCGCGGCCATGGACCTATGGGTTCGATAATGCCAGTGAGTTAGTTAGTTTTGTTAAATAATCTACCATAACTTTATCTTCTTCTTCACAGATTAGGCGTAGACCTGTTTAATTCTTACGACATCCTTCCAGCATATAAAGAGTCTTCCCAAATATCTTCGAACTGTTGGCTAGTAATTGTATTGTAAATGACTCTTGGTAGTCTATTCGCGCCCATTCTTTTAAAAAAATGTGTTCCATTTGATACAGCATTCTTCTATTTCTTCTTCACAGCAACCATAACTTTATTTATTTTTATCAGGAATATTCCACAATACGGTGTTTCTCCATCAACCCAAAGTGATTTGTCTCTAGGGGCTCCTGTCTAAAGCATCTTCTTCCCTCAAACCTCTAGCTTTCATACTTTTCCTCACTCCATCTATCCAACCTTCTCTAGGTCTGCCTCTTCCACTTCTTCCATTAGATTTCCAATCAAGGATCTTCTTTGATAATTCTCTCTTCTTCCATTCTTATGAGGTGTCCATACCACTTCAAACGTTTTCTATTTTTTCTCATATGTGTTTTCAACTTGCATAACTTCCCTGTTTCTGACCTTATCCCTTCTTGAAATTTTTGTCGATCACCTCCAAAAATCCATTTCTACTGACTGCTAACAGCTTGTTGGCTTTTTTTTCTACTTACTGTCCAGTTTTCGGACCCATAATATAATAATAAAATGTTTTGTAACATAACTTAAAATGCAGTTTTCTACGTTCTGTATATTATATTTATATTTCAAAGCACTGAGTTCAACATACCAATGTTTCTTCTTCCATCATTTATTCATCTTTCAATTTCTGTAGTTGAATTCTCATTTCTCTCTAAAATAGATCGTAAATATTAAAATTGTTTAACATTGCGTATTCTTCCTGAATTACATTTAAACTCATCTGTTTGTATCCAATGAAATATATACTTTATATTACTGTATAATCTTCCATTCATTTCATATTTATAAATGTAGCTTCATCTGGTTCTAAAATCATTAAGCAAATTGTATTAGCCTTATATTTGGTAACTCTTAAATTCGTAATGTATCCTTTTGGATACATCAGTTGGTTCAATTAATTTAATATTTTAAATAAATCAGAAGAAAACGAACTAAAAGAAACCACTTAAATGTGTGTCTAATTATACAATATACCTAATAGTAACAGTTACACAAGATTCGTTTTCACTGCGGTCCGCCACATTCAAATAACTAACAGAAGAAGTTTGTGTTTTGCCAATTTAAGGGTTAACCCATTCGCCTCAGAAGACGAGGTACACTCGCCGGCTGTTAAATGGCCTTCAACTCAGACGACGAGCGCTTAACTCCGAATGTTAAATATTTTGCAATATTTTGTACATCCCTTGGCAGGGTAATCTTTTGTTAACATTTATGAATAGTATAAGAATGTGTTTTGACCTTCACCCTTATTGTGATCTCAAGTAACGTTATTGTATATATATATATATATATATATATATATATATGTGCGTGTGTCCCGCGCCGTAGCCGAGCGGTTAAGGTAGGAAGCCTTGGCGCAGAGCTACGGGACTTGCGCTGATTCGAGTCTCCATGGGGGAAGAAATTTTCTCATGGTATTTCGGCCAGTATGGGACCGGTGCCCACCCAGCATCGTGAGGCAATTGGGTAGTTACAATAAGTAGCGGCTCCAGGTTGAGGAACCAGCTATAACGGCTGGGGGACTCGACATGTCACCCCTACACTGGCTGTTGATCATCTACCTCTGTGATTGACACATGTGGATGTGAAGGGCCAGCAGCCGGCTGGTAAAAGGGCAACCGCTGAAAAAAGTGGAAAGACCCTCAATCGGAAGTAATGTTATATTTTGTTTGTTTTGAATTTGAATATAGACAATATAATTTACGGTGATTTAAATTCGATTCCTGGGGCATTTAATTGAGCATTTTAAACCTGAAGCGAATGGGTTAAGGGTAATGAAATATTATATTCAAATAATATTGACCCATATTTACAGACATCACACCAATTTCCTCGTTCCCCCTCCCTCTCTCTCTCTCTCTCTCTCTCTCTATATATATATATATATATATATATATATATATATATATATCCCTTAGTTTTTCGTCAGTTACTGACATTGTCTCGTGAACTTTTTAATTTGTTTTTAGAAGTTTTCATCAATCCTACCTAGTTGACACCAAAAATGACCAACACAAGTTTTGCATATACAGTGAGGTTCAATCGACATGCGGCCACTAGCATGGACACTGCGTGGGCAGCGCGAGTTGATGACTCAATGATTGTAGTCACTTATCCCGCTATCGGTCACAGGTCGAGTGAAACTCATTGTATATAGCCTATATATGTTATAATTAAATTTTTAACATTGAGCAATGCAAGCTTAATATGGAACGATAAAAAAAAATAAATGCCTGGCGGGGTTCGAATCCCGTCCAGGCATTTATTTTTCTTATCATTCCATATATATATTTGTGTGTGTTTTTTACACTCTAGTGGCCTCAAATTTTGTATTTCAGAACAAATCCAGTCATAATGTAAACAATTAAAAACTTATGTCAAGTTCATAAACAAGCAAAATACATTTTAGCCCCGTGGCGCAAGCGATTAGACGCTCGCCTCTTACCTCTGGGGTCCCGAGATCGAGTCTCGGTCACTCCATGTGGATTTCGTGGCGGACGAAACGGAGTTTTAGCGGGTTTTTCTCGGGATTTCTCTCGTTTTCCTCTGCAACAAATTTCATTCTACCATTTCTCCATACTCATCTCATCCATTTCGTTTCGTTTTGTTCATGTGCGTCTGTGACTGTTGGCCAGGCGTAGTCGGCCGTCACCCTTGACGTTCACAGACCTCTATAAATATAGAGTCTTCAACAAATCCTGCACCCGACCTTGGGTTGGACACGTATTATTGATATTATTGAAATAGCAGGTAAATACAAATTTTATAAAGTAAAATTTTAAAATAAATACCTTGGCAGGAGCCGTCGTCCTCAACTAGGTAACTTTTTTTAACTTTTTCAGAAACCTGCTTCTATCAGATGGAAAATAGAAGTCAGTTTCTGAGAAGACTACAGTTTTTAAAAATAACCTAATTGAGGACGACATCTGACAAGGCATTTATTTATTTTATAATTTTACTTGTGACTATTCACCTCAACGGAATTTCATTATGAATTTTTTTATATTGATATTTATTCAATTGTTTTAAGTCAGCCATAACCTTTCCTCGACCACCTCAACGGCCCACATTTTTCTGTTGGCCTTCTACCGCCCTCTGAAGGCCCGCAGGGCTCATAAAATAGTGTTATCGCCCATCTTGAGAAAGATAATCTAAACTGTAGTTGATATAATACTGCACCTGGATTAAACGTGACTGGAGGTAATTTTTAATCCATGATCTCATTTAAAACGCTTTATAAAATAGTGGCTATAATTTTAAAATGTTTAATTAAGTACCTGCTGATAAATCAGTCGTCCTCAATTAAATAGATTTCTAATTTAAAAACTTTGTAATTACTTAAAACCATAAAACCATGTAGGTCTTTCAAAAATATGTTTCATTTTCGGCATGTCATTTGGTACCATGCAGATGATGGAACATGTTCTAAATGGCAGATGATGGAACATGTTCTAAATGGCAGATGATGGAACATGTTCTAAATGGCACATGATGGAACATGTTCTAAATGATTTTTAACTAATTGACGAAGTTTTTAAACAGAAATCTATTTTAGTTGATATATCAGGTACTTATTTTAATAGCCTATTTTAAAGTTTTGAGATTGTACACAGAAGGATTCGGCCGCGGTGGACTAGTTGTTATGCTCCTTGCCTCTGGTCCCAAGGATCGCGGGTTCAAACCCGGTCGGGGTCGATGGATCTTTTAGGGTGTAAAATCCAAGGAACAAGTCCTCCGGGAGGGACTTTAAGCCGTGGGTCCCGAGTCTGAAGATTTTCAGGCTCGTAAAAAATCCTTAAGCCTGAATGAAAAGGCCTCTAAGCAAAATTTACAGAATTTTCCCGTCCTAGTACTACCTTGGTTTCCTAGATGTCAGTATGAGGTGGAACGCTGACCACGTACCACTCAAAATGACATCTATACGAAAAAAAGTGTAACTAAATTAGTATGGTTCAAATTCTTCCCTGAAGGGGGAGAGCGCCTAAATCTCTGTAAAGGGAAAACATAGGCTTACAATACAATACACAGAAGGCTAAAATGGTATGGAAACGTAAGAAGAATGCAGGACGGAAGACTACCAAATGCCGTGTATGCATCGAAAATTGAAAGGAGGAGCAGAAAAGGAAGACCAAGAACAACCTGGAAGAACAACATTCAAAATTCAATGAGGAAATTTGGTGTAACAGATGAAGACACAGAGGACAGAGAACGATGGGAGAAATTTAATTAAGGGAAATTTGTGAATGTTTGTTGCAAACTGATAGTCTATTAGTCCGTAATCATTTGATTTTTTAATTCATTTTAATTACTAAGATTGGTTGGAGAAAACCCTTAATTTAGAAGAAAAATTCTCAAAATGAATGAGTGATTAAAATTTTATTACATAAGCACAACTCGAAGTTACAATGAATTTTAAAAGTAGTAGTAGTAGTAGTAGTAGTAGTAGTAGTAGTAGTAGTAGTAGTAGTAGTAGTAGTAGTAGTAGTAGTAGTAGTAGTAGTAGTAGTAGTAGTAATAGTAGTAGTAGTAGGAGACTTTATTAGACAAAAATAAGATATTTACAATATTATTTACAAATATGGGTCGCAGTTAAATTTTGGGCAGACGAGGTTAGGAGAGAACTCCAAAAGATAGGGATGGGCTGGATATGGGAAAAAGGGACTGAAAATCGCAAGAACGTGTGGAGAAAAATAAGGAGGAGGTACTTAGATATAAACCAACAAGATACTTTCGCCAAATGTACAGGAAAACCCTCACTGTGTTTAAAAGTATTGATAAAGTGGCTGTAAGTCTCGCAAAATACTCCACTGAGTTGAAACTTATAAATGTATCTATAAAAACTGTATATTTCACATGCATTTTAATGTAAAACATTCATTGAATACAGAAACTAGGGAATGGAGAGCATTAATTTTAACAAGATTTGCAGCAAATTTTTGTTGTCATATGTCAATAGACCTACAAGCATAATATCGTTTCCTTTCATATGCAGATTCACGAATCAATTATTGCACATTCGTACAAATTTACATTCATTATATTCAAGGAATTTTAAATATGTATCGAGTTTTTTTTTTTTGTTGCCTCTAGTCAGTTCCGATGAATAATACATTCAAACTCTCGTGTAGGACTGTTATTGCCTCTCAAATTTCAGCCAAGAGTGACAAATGAAAATGGAACGTAAGTGGAATGAATTTCGACGAGAAAAAAAGCGAATTATACTGGTTTATAAAATCCATTCTAGCCCACCATACACCGCAAATCCCATGAGAGTTTGTTACACTACTTCAACAACTTATCAAAGTGAATACTGCTCCACTACATTATACAGGGTGTTTAAATAAGACTTTTACAATTTCGAATGTAAGCTCTCCTCATGAAAATATGTTTGAAAAATGTTAACAAATCGTCAACAATACTACTCATTAGGCACAAAAATATAATAAATAGTAAATATACAGGGTGTAACTAAATCCCCATTACAGAAATTGAGACCAATACGGTTACATTTAGCATAAGAACTCGTGTCCGGAAACGTACCGTTTTCCGACTACACACAAGCAAAGTACCATAACTCATGTTCAACTCTCCCCTGTACATTCTCCTATATGACCCCGGTAGAATACTACGTGTGGCGTCACATGAAATACTTGATTTACGAGACCTTTATGGCATCCGAGAAAGACCTACTGGCCTGGTTTATGGCTGTGGCGAATGTTGCTGGACCAAGGATTGCTGATCATGAGTACCAGAACATGGCATGGCGATACCGTATGTGGTTGACATCGGTGGTTGTCACATCGAGCCATTCTTGTAAGTGGACCCATCAGCAGGTGTCAGAGAGAGCAACGTGTGTTGTGGTGTTTTGCATGCAGCGGAGAAACTGTACGTTTCCGGACATGAATTCCTATACTAAACGTAACCGTCTTGGTCCCCGCTACAAGTCCTCAAATTCTGTAATGAAAATTTAGTTACGCCCTGTATATAACAAATAAAGAACTTTAGAGAATAACGAATCAAAATTAAATTTTTAAAGAAATTAAATTTAGAAAACAGAAATGGGTTGGACATGTGTTAAGGAGAGAGAATTATAACATCACAAAAATTACATTTGTTAGGAACCCCCAAGTATTGAGAAGGCAAAGAGGAAGACCTGGGGCAACATGGAGTAATACCATGAGGGATGAAGCTGAACAGGCAGGGATGAGTTGGAATGAAATTAAGGTATTGGCAAACAACAGAATTAATTATTAATTAAATAAAAATAAAACAGTTTTATTTGATTTTCATATTTATCAAGGTATAATTCAGTTACAGCTGCTTCGGTACACTGTATCTTCTTCAAACATGTTAAACAAGAGTTAATTGCCGAGATTTTATCAAGGCACTATGCTTCTCAGGTGCAGTGACCAGGACAACTATATATATATATATATATATATATCCATCCATAGTAATTCTGCCCGAGGCAGGTCCTTCACTGCAATCACAGCATTTTCATGCTATGCTTGCAGCTTTACTAGGGAATTGTATGTGTGGTAGCTTCCCGTTGTTTTCCACACCGGTGAAGGATGATGATGATGATGATGATGATGATGATGATGATGGCCATATGATTTCGGGATTTCGGGGACAGTTTGGGCCTTCAAGTTTTCCTGACATTTGTCTTACAGGTGAGAAAAAACCCCGATGAAAACCTCACCCAGAAAAACTGCCCCGACCGGTGATCGAACCCAGGCCCGCTGCGTGACAAAGCAGCACGCTACCTCGAGACCACGGCGGTGGAAAAAAAAAAATATATATATATATATAGTGACATGTTATTAATCTGTTGCTCAAATTACCACCTTTGAAATTTCGCGGGTGGCATCAGAACTTATAAGACAATAGGAGTTGGCTTCGGGTCGTGTGCAGCCAGCAACTGACCTCTCCAGAAGAGCTCCTTGGAGAAATAATCATGTGATGCCAAGAATCGCACCAGAAACCTAGGAGACCCCAGTAAGAAACAGTCTAATATGCATCAATCAATAAAAAAATGAACACGTAATGTGACGCATCACGCCACATTAGACATGACGCAATAACCATCCAATATATGTGCCATCAGGCCACGCTAAATACGGTAATCCAGCGTGACTGGTGTAAATAAAAAATATGTAATGCTGGCAATATTTTGACTTAGGCTTTCACGGCCGGAGTTACTATGATGATCTTGTAGAAGATTTCCGGGCTGTTGGCCATGGTCTTGAGGCTTGTAGTTCCCCGACGTTTCGCCAGAGACTGCGTCCGGCATCCTCAAGGGTTGTCGACAAAATTGCCAGTCTCAAGACAACCCTTGGGGATGCCGGACGCAGTCTCTGGCGAAACGTCGGGGACTACAAGCCTCAAGACCACGGCCAACAGCCCGGAAATCTTCTACAAGATCATCGCTGGCAATAGGCTATTGTCTGATTTAGCAGAATTGAATAAAATATCCAATATTCTTACAGGCATGGAGGTACAAAGTAAAAAGGAAAAATATTAACTAATTCATTCATTGGCACTATCGATCCCGTAGGTTCATGGCCGCGTGGACATATGCTCTCCATATATCTAATGTTTTCCAATCATTCCCTGTATAATCTACTTCCCTCAAATCATAGGTAATGTTATTCTCTCACTTCATTCTTGGTCTACCAACTGGGCGTTTTCCTTCTGGTTTTCCTACAAGAAGCTTCCATACAAGTATTTCATTCCCCATTCGTGTCACATGTCCTGCCCATCGCAATCTATGAGTCTTAACTGTTCGTATTATAACTGGCTTCCTATAAAGACCATGCAGTTCACTGTTATATAGTCTTCTCCATTCACCTGTCTGTTCATCTCTCTTTGTTCCAAAAATGTTCCTAAGCACCTTATTCTAGAGTAAAAAATGCTATAATTGAAGGAGCAGGATTATTCTACGTTGCCTGAAGTTCATGATGAATATATTTTTAGCAAAAATTAAAACGATGGCAATAAGTAGAATTAATTTAAGATGAATGTTAGAATTGGAAAGAAAAATTATTGAGCAGCTCAGGGTAATCAAATAACTAGCTGAAGAGTGTTACATAATGAAGTCACATATCAGGCTAAGAAAGTAGCGAGAATGGCTGGGTGTATGAATGACATCATATGGAAAAAACAAGTACTTAAATAAAGATACTAAAACAAGAATATATAAAGCAGTGATACGCCAAATATTGATCTATGTCTCCGAAACAAGGCCAGATACTGTTAAAAAAAAACTTTCGAAACAAATTAAATGAAAATCCTGAGGAATGTTGTACGTAAATCAAGGAAAGATCAAATTAGAAATGAAGAAATAACAAATCAGCTGAATATTCAGGCAATAGGCGAATGCTGGAGAAAAGAAGAATGGAACTAACACGTATCCCGCATGACACCAGACAGTTAGTCTTATATTCAAAGCTAGTGGATGCAGACGTACTTTCTGCTGACGATGAGACTAGCCCCGAAAAGCCTACAGTAACTTCATGTTTTAACGGTTGAGGAGATGGACATAAAATGTGTATTATTTTATATTATAATTCTAAACTGCAGATAGAATTGTACGTATAGCAATACATAAGTTACCAGAGGATGGGAGATCAATACCTGGAAGATCAAAAAAGAGATGGAAGGACTCTCAATTCTGTATGGAACAAGTCATGGACCTAAAACAAAGAGAGGAAGAAGTAGAGTAGGATTACAAGTGAATTCACATAAATAGCTTGATAATTCTTAGTAGTTTCTAGGTCATCATCAGCATCAAGGATTAGACCTGCTGGTCTGTTGTGATCTCATGTTAGAATTGGTCTATCCATCTTTTACTGGGTCTTCCAACATTTGTTCGTTCTAGTAGTTTGTAATGAAGAATCTGTTTCGGAATTCTATTGTTATCCATTCTATTGATGTGGTCCATCCATTCACCTCTTTATTGTGTAATTCTATCTAATAGTTTGAATATATTCAGTTCTCTTCGTATATCCTCACTTCGGCTTTGATCCATTATTGTATAGCCAGCCACACTCCTCAGAAACCTCATTTCTGACGTTTTTATTCTTCGTTCTTGGTTTTTGGTTAAGACCCAGTGTTCCGATCCATATAGTAGTGTTTGGAACCGCCGCCATTATTTTATAAAATTCTAAAAGTGTCTCCTTTCTAGTTCCTTTGAGACTTCGTTTTATGGTGACAAACATATAATTAAATTTATGTGTTCTAGGTAAAATAATAATTATAAATTAAATTAGACTTGAAACAAAGGACGGTAATAAATAATCGATCACAAATATTATTAATTGAATCTGTCATAAAACTTTTAGTTTCATCAAATTCACATGAAAGATTTCCGAAATATTTTGTATTAATTTCCTAGTGGAACATGTACTGTGTATTAGGTTATTTCAAATTCCACGTATTATTCTCTCCAGGGAAACAGACTATTGAAAGCTCTTGTAGAGAGGTATGAACAGAAGTATGAACACTCATTTCTTCTTGTGAATAGAGCAGCACTTTTCTAGTAGACTACAAGAGATGCAGTAAAAAAAAGGAAACTTCATGAAATTTCACACGAGAATGGAGCTCATAGACTTCGAAACTTGAAAGAAGTGATAATCTGGGAAATGGAAGGTTCACGTTGAACACGTAAGTTAACAAAAAGCTGGAAATGAAATAACTTACAACAGCGAGAGTACTGAAGTGAGAAATATTTCTCAATGAAACACGAAACTATAAAGGTTCACTTGTTAGAAATATTTCAGGCCCCTCTCGCCTGAGTAACTTGCAGTACGTGTCAATCTACGCTATAAGATACCTGATCTTAATATCAAATTGTTTTCCAAAGTATATACAATGTAACCTAAATAATATCTTTACTAAGAGCTATTTTACGTAACGTGAAAGGATGCACAAGAGCGGATAGAATAAGGAATGAAACTATACGAGAAGAATTAAATATATATAACATTGAAGATAAAATCAGCGAAAAAATAAGAAATGGACAGAACATTTAATGAGAATGAATAACGAAAGAATACCAAACAGAACCTTCGTGTATAATCCCAGAGGAACAAGAGATGTTGGCCGACCACGTAGAAGATGGACTCCAAGTTTAACTTCGCCGGAACAGGCTGCATAGCCTAAACCTTGTAGTAGAAGAAGAAGAAGAAGAAGAAGAAGAAGATTATCTCTTCTTTTTCTATTTCTTCTTCTTGGGCATACAGCTCTTATACAGTATATAATATTTGATGTGAAAGGATCACATAAAACTCTTTCATTATCCGAGACGGAGGAAAAAAAAGGTGGGGGACGTCTTATCGATGTTTCACTTTGTTTCTCCATATGTACACCATTGGGCTTATTCCTATTCTTCATCTTCTTCTCTTTCTTTTAGGGACAAGACCTGTTCCAACTTAGAATTGAGACCCTCCATCTCTTTTTTGGTCTTCCAGGTGTCCTTCTCCCATCCTCTGGTATCTTATCTGTTGCTATGCGTACAATTCTATCTAGTATTTTCTTTTTTCCCACCCATTCACCAATTTCTGAATATTCAGCTGTCATTATTTCTTCATTTCAGAATATTCATTTAATTTGTTTCTAAAGTTTGTTTTGTTTAATAGTATCTACTCTTGTATCAGAAGCATAGGTCATTATTGATTGTATCACAGCTTTATGTATTCTTTTTTATCTTTATTTAAATACTTGTTCTTCCATATGATATAATTCATACACCCAGCCACAGTCGCTGCTTTATTAGCCTGAGGTTCCTATTTTTAATCGGTTTAGTTATAGATAGATACCTTATCCAACAAAATAAAACACAGTTCTCTTCCAGCAAGAAAATGGACAGAACTCTCTATTCACTTATACAGTATGTAGCCTATATGTCAGGAGATGAATTATGAAGGAAAATATGAACAGAAATGTGACCAGAAATTCTTACAGAAATCTATACTCGGACCAACGGATCTGTGCCCCTATAGCGCTGACATCGTTCTTAGAAAAGTACACTTCAATAGTCACACAATCTCACCGCACTTCCCTCCCACTAAGTCAAACGGTAGCCAACGGTAACTTATCGAGTAGGAATGTTGCCAAACTTCCCCCAGTGTCATGGCTCTTGAATATTGAATAATGCAAGGTTGTAGTTGAGTTGACAACACTGGAGTGCAAGAGAGAGATAGGAATGCAGGGAGGGAAATGATTTGCGGAGGCAGAAAATAAAGTAGACTTTAGTTTGCATATCGTACGGGGACACAGATCCCTTGGACGTTGGACAGACAATAAACGAGTAAGTGACAACTAAAGATAAAGTTTTTTTTTTTTCAATGCCACCAGTTTGTCTTTTATGATATTACTGGCTTTTTATCTGGTATTGACGGAATTGTAATATATTTCTTAGGTTGGGGCACCTGGAAGTCGGTATTACGTATTCCATAAGATATAGAATAGATTTATTTGGCGTTGTGGAGTTAAGACCATGTGGCCTTCTCTTCCACTCACCAGGACAAACATATGTTACATTTAAATACAAAAAAATATAATAATAATACATATTAAACAATTAATTATTTGTCAAACTGAACAATAATGAAAATAATGTGTTATACCATAATACAATCAAATTAAATATAATTACAATTAAACTAATGAAAGAATGTATACACAAAGGAATAGCAGTTCGAATCTACTATACACGAAAATAAAAGTAAAAATACAAAGAAAGTACCGAATTAATCTATTGCTTATTATACAAGGCATTAGGTAAATATATTGACAAATCTTAAAATTATTTTTTTATTAACTAATGAAAAACCAAATTATTAATTGTTAAAAAGTAATATTAGTGAGTTGTTTCTGTTAATAATTTTATTTTCAATTTGTTTCTGAAATATGTTAAAGTTTGGCAGTCTGTGACATAGGGTGGAAGGGAATATGATGGATGATAAATCATAATGAAGCAATAGGAGAGTTCTTAACCTAAACTACAGGGGCAACCACAGGAATATCCCTTTAAGAAACAAAGTTATGGTATGACCAGGAATCGAAACAGAGACCTCATGAACTGTACAAACGCTAACCTCTTGCCCATGAGGCTGGTCGAAGTAAATCTGATTGTTTTGAATGACGATTAAGTTTAATGTGAGCATTTTTTTTATTCCTTTCTAGCTTCTGTAGATATCGACATAAGTTTTTCTTATATTTGAAACTTATCTGACCTGAATACGCTATTGGAAAGATAGTTAATTGCTTCGAAAACATTTTATGATGCATTTCTTATTACTGGTCCTGATATCGTCTCTTTTATCTTGAAAGTTAATTTCCCACACCCGCCAGGTTTCTTTGGCATTTCTTGCCTTATCAAAGGAATCCTTTTCAAAGAGTTTCTCATTTCGGCTTAAAATGAATTGCATCACTACCACTAACCAACCAATTCCCATAGACTCCAAATACGATGGCGACTAAGTAGCAAATGACATGTTATTTATTTTACAGGAAAATATACACAATATAATATTTGAACTTTGAAACAAGAACTTTAAAAAAGCATATGATTCAACTAAGAGGGAGAAGTTATATAGTATCCTGCTGGAGTTCGGAATTCCTAAAAAGTTAGTTAGACTTATACGAATGTGTCTAAATGGCACAAAGAGTAGGGTGCGTGTAGGCAAACCGTTTTCGGACACTTTCGAAATCCAGAATGGGTTGAAGCAAGGAGATTCACTATCTCCTCTACTATTTAATTTTAAACTAGAGCATGCCATTAAATCTTTAGAGAATGAGGAAGGCTTACAACTCAATGGTATTGATAAGCTGTTAGTTTATGCTGATGATGTAGTACTATTGGCCGATAGCGAGGAGATACATAAGGACAACACGCACATACTATTGAGTAACACTAAGAAATTAGGACTGGAAGTAAATATCAATAAAACTAAATATATGGCCACACGTAGAAATACATTATATAATAGAAATGGACAGCTAATGACAAATGAGGGAAATTTTGAGGAAGTGGCTGAATTCAAATACCTAGGAACAATAATCACAAATAGGAATGAGATGCACAAAGAAATTAAACATAGGCTCAATTCTGGAAATTCTTGCTATTATGCATTGCAGAGACTCTTGATATCCCAACTCCTTTCAAAAAACGTTAAAATGAAAATATATAAAACTATTATTCTACCAGTTATATTATATGGGTGCGAAACATGGACTCTTACTTTAAGGGAGGAAAGGAGATTACAAGTATTTGAGAATAAAGTACTTAGAAAAAATTTTGGACCAAAGAGAGATGAACAGACAGGTGAATGGAGAAGACTACATAACAATGAACTACATGTTCTTTATAGGAAGCCAGATATAATAAGAACAGTTAAGTCTCATAGACTGCGATGGGCAGGACATGTTGCGCGTATGGGGAATGAAAGACTTGCATGGAAGCTTCTTGTAGGAAAGCCAGAGGGAAAACGCCCAGTTGGTAGACCAAGAATGAGGTGGGAGAATAACATTAACTATGATTTGAGGGAAGTAGATTATACAGGGAATGATTGGAAAGTATTAGCTCAGGATAGGGATATATGGAGAGCTTGTGTCTGCGCGGCCATGAACCTACGGGTTCCATAGTGCCAGTGAGTAAGTAAGTACCATAATTCACATGTATTTTTCTAAATAATTTGAATCGTATAACATAACTCATACGGTGGTGTTTCAGACTCATATTCGAGACGTTCCGTGTTAAATCCGGTGCCGCCCAAGCTCAATTTAGTGTAGTTAGATCTGCAAGAGTCCTTGCAAAACATGAAACCATTCGTTTTTATAATTGAGACATTTTTAATTTCTTTCTGTGCCTCATTCCTGTTTGTAATGAATGTTCCTAACTAACTAACTTACTCACTGGCACTATCGAAACCATAGGTTCACGGCCGCGCTGACATAAGCTCTCCATACATCCCTATCCTTTGCTAATGTTTTCAAATCATCCTCTGTATAATCTATTGCCCTCAAATCATTCTTGGTGTGCCTATTGAGAGCTTTCCCTCTGATTTTCCTACAAGAAGCTTGCATGCCCCTCTTTCATTCCTTATTCGTGCCACATGTTTTACCCATCTCAGTGTAAGAGATTTTAACTCTTCTTATTATATCTGGTTTCCCATAAAGATCAAGTACTTCACTCTTTAGTAGTCTTCTCCATTCGCCTGTTTGTTCATCTCTGTTTGGTCCAAAATTGTTCACAAGAACTTTATTCTCAAATACTCGTAATATTTTCTCCTCCTTTAAAGTAAGAGTCCATGTTTCGGATCCATATAATATAACTGGGAGAATAAGTGTTTTATATATTTTCAGTTTAACATTTTTTGAGAGAAGTTGGGATGGCAAGAATCCCTATAATACATAATACTACGTATTTACAGAGCTGATCCTATGTTTAATTTCTTTCTGTAATAACTAACTAACCAACAAACTCACTGGCATTATCGAAAATGAAGGTTCATAGCCGCACGGACATAAGCTCCCTATACATCCCTATCCTGAGCTAATGTTTCCTAATTATTCCTTATATGATTTACTTCCCTCAAATCATGGTTAACGTTATTCTCCTAACTCATTCTTGGTCTACCAATTGGACGTTTTCTCAATCTGCACTAATTTTTACATACCCCCTTTCTACAAAAGTTCCTTCATTAGTTATACACATTTCAGACTTAACGATTTTATTTTCAAATCGCGCATAGAGTGAGGATCAGAAATAAGTATGTTTGTAGAGTGTGCAATTTATAAATCCCCTTTGGAAAAAAAAGTAATGTAGTCAAAGTATCTGGAAGATAAGAATAGAGTAGGCGGAGCAATGAGTTCCTGGTACAAAAACGTGATATTACTTCCTTGCTCTGGTTCAATATCTTCCAATATGACACCGTGAAGTACTCCATGTAACGGATTACTCGCTCAATCTTCTGCGTTGAATGAAACCTTTACCAAGTCTCGTTTTACTTAATAAAAGTTAACGTTTATGAAGAAATTTTAACAGAGATATAAGTTGAATTTCAGTAATACTTAATGACTTTGATTTTGATCATACACCCATTTTTCTACAACTAACCACCTATTAATGATTTTTTTGTTGACCACTTTAGTTTTATCCCAAGCGTGTTGGAAATTGAAATTGTCATTTGTTTGGTTCGGTTTTCTAATAGAGCGTGTTGGTTTAGTTTTTTAAATCTATTATTTATTTATATACACTAGACAGGGACAATTTAATATGTCTTGCTTGTAAACATTTTATTATTAGTTTTAGTCTTAAGTTTAACTAACATTAACTGGTTGTATTATAGATCGTAATATATTAGATATTATCTTTTTGATCAAATTTTTACATAGTATTTAGGCTAATATTAGAGTTAATTAAGATTGTTATATTCTGATGTAATATATGTTTGTCCTGGTGAGTGGAAGAGAAGGCCACATGGCCTTAACTCCACCAGGATAAATAAATCTAATATAATCTTATCTAATCTACTTGTGATTTTGTTCAGAAATATACACCGATTGTTAAACAATATTTAAGAATAAGATTATATATATATATATATATATAATTAATGTTTGTGTTAGAATTCCTGAGTGCCGAGTTGGTTAGAGCGCTAAATGTATAAAGTTAGGTACTCGGGTTCAAATCCCGATTCAGGCATTTATTTTTCTTTTCTTTTCATGTCATATATATATATATATATATATATATTTGAAAGTTTTAATTGCAGCGAAAGGAAAAATTGTGTATGATTTTAAACTTAGGAGCCGTTTCAAAAATATAATAAATACCGGCACATAAAAAATATAAAAAGTAAGTACAAGGGAGAATAACAAAATAATATAGAATAGATTAATACCTACCAAACTTAAGAAGATACAGTAATTAAAGACATTAGGAAATAATAAAAAGAGACAATTTCAAAGTATAAAACGCACTCTGACACACCAATATTTAAAGCAAATGTGAATCGTGTAAACAAAACATTATAGAATATGTTAATACCAAACTGAAGAATGTAATTTATATACGTTAGGTAATACTCCATAACAAAAATTTAGGAAAAAGTTTCAGAATATAAAACGCACTCTCGACAGACAAAGAATTAATATAAAGCAGAATAATACAAAACAAAAACTATAATTAAATTAAATTTTTGACATTGAACAATGTATGCTTAATATACATCGATAACGCGTCACTGCTATAGAGTAAAAATATTATTTTTAATTTGCTTACTTGTTATAGTAGCTACCAGATGGCAGCGGAGACCGAGTTCCTGCTACATCTCGTAATAATAAGAGTATATATATTTCCATCCATAGTAATTCTGCCCGAAGGCAGATCCTTCACTGTAATCATAGCATTTTCATGCTATGCTTGCAGCTTTACAAGGTAATTGTAGGTGTGGTAGCTTCCCTTGCTTTCCACACCGGTGTAGGATGATGATGGTCATATGATTTCGGGGACCGTTTGGGCCTTAAAGTTTTCCTGACATTTGTCTTACCAGTGAGGAAAAAACCCGATAAAAACCTCACCCAGAAAAACTGCCCCGACCGGGGATCGAACCCTGTATGACAAGGCAGCACGCTACCTCGAGACCACAGCGGTGGACTATATATATATATATATATTCGTCCGGTAGTGTAATGGATAGCACACTGGAGTACCAATCCAGAGGTCCGGATTCAAATCGCGTCCAGGCATATATACATGTATTAATACTAAAGTGAAGAACGTATCAAATTAAATATATTAGGAAATAAAAGCATAAATAAAATTAGGTTACTACATATTTAATATTTTTTAAATTAAATAATTAATTTAATTGCTTTATTAAATCTATTTGTGTTTAGTTTGCTTAGCTATGGATTGGATATAACTAATTCATTGTACAATTCGGGGCCTAGATATCGCGTATGTTTAGATCCAGCAGTTGTGTTGGATTTAGATATTTTCAAAATGTTATTTATTATATCCCGACATAACGTTACCCTATTTGTTTATGTTGTTTGACTGTAACCAATATTTAACAAGGCGAATATTACAGGGATAATTATAATGGTCAGATGACGTTTGTGGACTAATTGATCCTTAATTATCCGTGTCATTTGTTTTACAGGAGAGAAAAAATCCTGAAAAATACTCACAAGGAAATTTGTCCCGATCGCCATGGCCCACTGGGTCTAGAACCAACAAAGTTAATCAATTAATTAATTAACAAGAGAAAATATGCGGCTCTTACAATGCAAATTAAGCATAAGGTCATATTTCGCAAGATCCATATACTACCGATTCTCTATATATTTTAACTTTTTTCACAACATCCAATGTATGATAGAAACGTTCACGAAGGATTTGCTGAGGATCAGCAGAGAAATTTATTTTGGATCAGCTTATTGCAGTTGATTCCTTGTTGCTTTTCTCCAGAGTGGCTTCCTCCGAGCTCATTAGCTACGATTGACGTTCTTATTTATCACTTCGAAATTGCATCTCTCCAAAATCCGGAGAAAATGTTTCTTCAAGCAACAGAATTTACCATCACCACCTCTATTTTAGGTATTATGTACGAGTACAGTCATATAACCGCTATTTACTTGCTATTTATAATCCATTTTTACGCCATTTTACGTAGTTTCCCTTAACCAATGAATGTATAGGCTATAATATGACTTGAATGACGTCAAGGGTTTCTTAACTTTTTGCTATCGTAGCTTCTTTAAACTTCCAAAATCTAAACGAGTCTCTCTATCAGAAATACAGATGACTTACGGCCGGTTTCATCAATTTGTGTCAAATTGACTGCAGTGAAATATTTGACTATCAAAGTCTTAAGCGTTTCATGAACAAAATCAATAAAAGTGGCTACCATCAATTTTAACTATTCTCTATGCTACATGCAGTGTTTAAGAAGTAACGAATAGTTCGAGATCATTTTATGATTGACAGTTCCTTAACAGGCTTGTTGTTCGCATGCAACTGTTAATACAACTAAAGAAAAAAAGTGTGCTTATACCGTAAAAGCTCCTTATTCGTGGGAGATGTGTTCCACAAATATGCCGCGAATATGCAATGTAATTTGTATGGGTATATAGGGGATATGTTCGAAGGTTATAAAATAAAACAAAAATTATCAAAATAAAATTAATTAATGAGAGATTTGAACAATTTCTATTAATTATTACTGTCAGGTTTAGACGTGAAGAACATAGAAAGTTTTCCTATTTTGCCGCTTTTAAAAGGTATTTATATTAAGATTGATATTCAGCTGTGAATTCAGCAATAGAATTCCTTATTTTGTCTTCGGATTTCTTGATTCATTAACATTGTAACAGCGTGATATAGACGCAAACGAGTCGCCAACGCGTATAAACGGTTACTCATTTCTATTTTTACTTTAACGTCAACACTACTTTTTTCCGCTTCGGAACAAATTTTCGTCCCTTTCACTCGACATTGTAAATTGGTAATAAAGCAGAAGAGACACGTGATATTCAATAAAAATTTTTGCAACAAATGACGAGTTGAAACAATAAAACCCTGATCGTGGGGAGGGTGGCATTTATCAACGGATATAGCGGCTCGTGAAATACTGCGGCGGTGGCTTTTAACAACGAACTTTAGGCTTAGTGACAATAAGGTTTGTTTTACTTTGATGTTTATTTATCCATTTGGTTTGAATCACTCTTTATAAAAGCCGCCTTGACACGTGCCTGCAGTAAAAAAAGTTGTCCATGCGTTACTAAAGGATACTAATCCTTCTAATATACCGACTGGATCCGGGAATAAAGAAATTTTTAGCCGCAATTTTTGAACCCTCGAATAATGAAAACGCGAATAAAGGAACCGCGAATGCGGAGATTTTACTGGAACGGGGATTTGAACCCAAGAACTCCAGCTTTACCCGCTGACTCACTAAACCATTCTGCCACTTACTCAAATCCAGAAGAGAGACACATATATCTATATTTTAAATTTTCGTGCATCACTATGTATTTTATCTAATATGTGCAAGATACTGTACACCCCTGTAGAGTTGAGAAGTCACAAAGGGCCCAGAGGAATCCTCTAACAATTATCACATTATTAGGTACCAAAGACCGAGAGACAGAGAGAGATAGCGGAGGAAGGCAACTGCAAATACAATACGCAATGCATTAGGTCCATTTAATTACACGCTCCAAGATTTTGACGCTGATAGGCTCTGCCGCCCACTTACACTTCACAGAGGTCTGATCAAAGGTCGCTCTATAATACAAACAAAATGGAGACCAACGACTCTGGCGGATTATTACATTTACGCCATTCTCTCTCTGTTCATTTGTTTCCTCGATTAATGCATCCCAGCCATGAATTAGTTTATACCTCTGTGACAACCGGCCATTTGTGTTCTATGCAATCGATGTAGAATAACTGATACATATACATCGCTATTACAGAACCTCAAAATGTATTGTAAGGTGAGAGGTAAACTAGAATGGAATATATATTTCATCATCATCATCATCATGAACAAATTCGTTTTAGGCCATGTGGCCTGTACGGTAAACCTAGCGAAGATGGTCTTGATCTTTCCACCGATGTTTTGGTCTTCCTTGGTCCCTATGTCCAGTTGGGGTATATTGGAATGCCAATTTTGGAAGTCTATTTCTGCCATTCTCCTCAGATGATTTTTCCATTCTTGTTGGTATCTTTGTATATCTTCATTTAAACTTGTTACTCCAAGTTTTCCTCTGATAATAGTGTTCCTTTATATATATATATATATATATATAAACAGGTTTATCATCCATCCACAGTAATTCTGCCCGAGGGCAGGTCCTTCACTGCAATCATAGCATTTTCATGCTATGCTTGCAGCTTTACTAGCGAATTGTAGGTGTGGTAGCTTCCCGTTGCTTTCCACATCAGGTGAAGGAGATAATGATAAGGATGATGGCCATATGATTTCGGGGACCGTTTGGGCCTTAAAATTTTCCTGAGATTTCTCTTACCCATAAAAACTGCCCCGACCGGGAATCGAACACGGGCCCGCTGCGTGACAAGGCAGCACGTTACCTCGAGACGACAGCGATGGACAAACAGATTTACAATGTAATAAAATATATTCCTGTGCCCAAAGCGTTTTAAATTTTTATCTTCATTCTCCATTCTTCTCTATGTTCACATTCCAATTTTTCCAAATCTATTTTAAATGTAGGTCGTCCTCTGCTTCCTTTCCCAGATAGAATCCATTCCAAAGCTTTTCTGGGTAATTTTTTCTCTGGCATTCCACATATATGACCATACCATTCTAGTTGTCTGTATCTCACAAAATCTAATATTGAATTTAGGACTTTCATTTGTTGTCTGATGATTGTATTTCTGAATTTTCTGGGACTTAAGGTCATGTGACCCTCCCTTCCACTCTCCCACACAAATATAAGTTACACTAGATTTCAACAATCACAATCAACTTTAATTGAAAATATTAATTAAAAAATGCTAAATAATTCAATTAATCAAAACATTTGAGTACCTTTGTCAAACAAATCCATTAAAAATATATTTTAAATTTATTTTTTTAATTTATATATATATATATATATATATATATATATGTGTGTGTGTGTGTGTGTGTGTGTGTGTGTGTTATAATTAAATGTTTAACATTGAGCAATGCAAGCTTAATATGGTATGATAAGAGAAATAAATGCCTGGACGGGATTCGAACCCGGATCTCTGAGTCTGTACCTCAGCGTGATATTCATTACACTACCAGGCGAATCCAATTCAAACACTTATTTTTCTTATATATGTATTATATTTTCCATTATTACTAGATGCCGCGAGAACTCGGTCTTCACAGCCATCTAGTAGCTGACTATAACAAGTAAGCAAATTAAAGAGAATATTTATTTTACTTTATAGCAGTGACGCTTTATCGATGTTATAATTAAATGTTTAACATTGAGCAATGCAAGCTTAATATGGTATGATAAGAAAAATAAATGCCTGGACGGGATTCGAACCCGGATCTCTGAGTCTGTACCTCAGCGTGATATCCATTACACTACCAGGTGAATCCAATTCAAACACTTATTTTTCTTATATATGTATTATATTCTCCATTATTACTAGATGTCGCGAGAACTCGGTCTTCACTGCCATCTAGTAGCTGACTATAACAAGTAAGCAAATTAAAGAGAATATTTATTTTACTTTATAGCAGTGACGCTTTATCGATATCTATATTATTTGAAGCAGAACACAATAAACGAGTCAATAGACAAGTAGGGAAATGATTTACCACATCCATTCAGGTTTTAGAGGTCATGAAAGTCAAAACTACCTTTTTGTAAGCCCATGGTAACAGTGTTGATATTTCCTTGCAAGTTACCGATTAAAATTAAAATTATGGAATATTCACATGAAAGCAGCTCACAACGACAGTCTGATAAACGAAAACGAACCCAATACATGTAACCCCCTCTACCAGATCTTCAGTGAAACACCAGTTTTGAATCCTGCCGATGATGGGACAAGTCCCGAAAGCTCTACAGTTAAATAATTAATTAAGTTGAGATGGGTAGCGGATGAGAACCCTCTATGAGGCAGTCTCATCAAAGTGTCTAGCGTCCCTTCCCTCGCGAGCTTCAGGTCACACTGGCCCGGTGTGTAGTACCTGATCGAAGGGTCCCTTGCACAGGGTAACTTGTGAAGACCTCAAAGGACAGAAATAAATGTGCGGAGGAGGCACCCATTTTCCAGGGGAAAATGTGGAGACCCATTCCCGGGGTAACAAGGGAGAAGTCACAAGGGAGTGGAACAGGCAGCCCTCCATTTGGGGTTCATACAACTGGGGGCTATGATGTCTAGCCTTAAGATGGCAATTCCATCGTACATCTCACTCTGCGGAACGCCAGTAACGTACCCAGAGGAAATACGTTATTACTAAAAGTCTCATAGATGAAGTAGAGATGGATCCAACTTTTGAATGAGAATCTATGAGACCAGAACAAGCCACATGGGCTTAATCCGTGATTGTTGATGATGATGATGAAGTTGACGAGACGGACCTTTCAGGTGAATATTCCATAATTTTAATGTTGAATAATACATCAACGGAACACATCATGAATCTTATAAAAGTTGAAGTTACTGTTTATTAATTGTGATTTTGTTGTTGGAGGTTCGAGACGACATGCGTACGGCAGGAGTGATGCCTTCGGAGGAACTGATCTCTAAACCGGACTCAGGAGAGAGGTCGCCCTGTTCATTCGACATCAGCCAGGCGGAGCGAGAAACAGAGTTGTGATGCTGAGCTAAACGTCACCACCGCAAATCAGAGGCCGCTGTTTCTCAACATTTCTGCTCAAACAACGCTGACTCTAAACCACTTGTGGACAATTATACTTCCATACCAGAACCACCTACTCATCCGCACAGAACACTACAACTTCCAGCTTGCGGAGTTCATATCTATCGGAATAGACACAACGACGAATTATAGAAACTGCAGTCATTTTTAGTCTATTTTCACAAGGGAACTATCAATGTTCTCATATCGAAACCTACCTGCAATTTTTTATGATAGCATCTCCATTCTGATCTCAACGAAGAGGGGAAAAAATAGCTACGAGTTTAACTCTAAGTAGAGGTAAGGGCAAATAACACTGGATGACAATATTTTCTTCACAAGAAATCCGATTTGTGAATCTAGTGCATTTTTTCATACTGAATTCAGATATGAAGTCAGAATTTTTCCATCGGGTACAGTTTTTTTTGTGACAGCTATTTTTTTAAAATTGATTTTAGGATTCTCTTTGACCTGTCACAGAAACTTTTACCTTATATGTAGCGATTTTATTCAAACTGTATTTGAGGGCTGTCTCTGATGAGCACGGTGGAGCGTTTTCATTAGCAAATTTCCACAATGGAAAAGAGGTACCAAGGCAAGTGGAGTTCTAATATGCTGGCTGACTACTGTTGGACCAAGAAGAGAGAAGTTCCAGATGCAAAATATGCCCGAAAAATCACTATATACCACTTTCTAGATAAGTCAGAATGAGTTAGATTTAGATGGATTTTATTTAAAATTATAAAAAAATATAAATGAATATCACATAAAACTTTTGCCTGATAGAAAAAAACTGAAATGATACTTAAATTCAGGATGAAAAATACTTATAAAATCTCATATTTTTATTCTTGTGAAAGAAAAAAAAAGTTAATTTTTGTCTTCCAGTGTAATTTGTCCGCAGCACAAAAATATCCAGACAGATCTATATTTTTGTTACCCTCCTCTCTCCTACAGCGTCAATCATATTCTACATCTAGAGTTGCACTTGCTCGCATCCCCACTCACGGTTCTCCCTTACTCTATCTCTCACATGTCAGTTGATCAAAAACGTCATTAAACTATGCCCATTCGTGCATATCGCGGAAAAATTATTTGACTATACCTCTAACCAAAATCGATACCACAATTTCTCGCAAAAGAAATCAAATTTAGGTAGATTCGCAAGCATAATTATTCGCGATAGCAAACAAAAGAACAACACACCCAGTAGGTCTCTATAACTAACTCACTGGCACTATCGAACCCAGAGGTTCATGGCCGCGCGGATATAAGCTCTCCACATATCCCTATTCCGAGCCAATGTTTTCCAACCATCCCCTGTATAATCTACTTACCTCAAACCATAGTTAATGTTATTCTCCCACTTCATCCTTGGTCTACCAACTGGGTGTTTTCCCTCTAGTTTTCGTACAAGAAGCTTCCATGCACGTCTTTCATTCCCCATTCGTGCCACATCTCCTGCCCATCGCTGTCTACGAGACTTAACTGTTCTCATTATATCTGGCTTCCTATAAAGACCATGTAATTCACTGTTATGGAGTCTTCTCCATTCACCTGTCTGTTCATCTCTCTTTGGTCCAAAAATTTTCCTAAGAACCAGTAGGTCTCTATAGAGAAAGAAAATAATCACACTCATGAAGACCACCCAATTCTCATACACGGGATCAGACGATACTCGGTTATTAAAGATAACGAACGAAACAGCCTACATTTAGCCAAGACAGCGGCCAGGGTCCTGTTACATTAAACTATGAGTCTGCTTATAGTATACTGATAATTTAGACTGCTAACGCTTGAAACCTGTTTTTTAAAAAATAGCTGTGTAAAATAATAGTTAGCAGTGTACAACTTTTAGGAGTGATATTTAGCAGTAAAACTGCAATGCCATTTCAAATAACATGAGCACTGCTAATTTTCACTCCTAATAAACAGTCTATTTTATAAGTTAAGGTATACTGATAAAGGTAGTTAGTAGTGTTTACAATTTAAAAGTAATACAACAAACGTATTTTGAAGATAACTTTATTAAATTTTCCTTAAGAAGTTTTCCTGCTTGAGGATTTTTGTTCGTTTTAAAATAATTTTGACGTTTTTATAATTTTCCTAAAGAATATATATTTTTTTCAAATGCCCCAGGTTGTCTTTCGACATTCCTGGTTTCTCTCCTGGCATGGCGTACTTGTAACCCACTTCTGAGGTTGGGGCGCCTGGAAGGCGGGGTTACGTTGCACCGATGATATTATGGATGATGATGATAATGGTGCGCCAGGAGAGTCCCTAATCCTAAGCTTAAACTAAGATGAATGTGAATGATGATGAATGCTATGACCATATGATTTCGGGGACCGTTTGGGCCTTAAAATTTTCCTTACATTTGTCTTACAGGTGAGGAAAAACCCCGATAAAACCTCACCCAGAAAAACTGTCCTGACCGGGGATCGAACCCGGGCCCGCTGCATGATAAGGCAGCACGCTACCCCGAAACCACGGCGGTGGACAGAAGAATATTATATAACAATGCAACAGACTTACAGTATTTTGGAGGCATATGCAAATGCAATCCATAGAGAAGGACTTGAAATCCAGCAGAGAAAATAATTACCATCTATGTCATATACTCTTTACATGAAATCAAACTGCTATCGGTTAAAAGTAGTGTAACAAATTTAACACTGTGTGTTTGTGTTTATAAAGCAGGATTTACCATACTGCTAACTAAAGAATTTTCACTGCTAATAAATAATAACTACTAAAAGTAGAACTTACTGAAACAGGTCCAAGCTATAGAAATATCATAGAATACAATTCCATCCCAATGCCCTTCGCTAAACAAATTCTGCAAAACTACTATACAAATATCTGGAATGCTACATACTCGGAGGTAGCATTACATACCAAACGGCTCATCATTGATAGGGTCTCCATATCTTTATGCCCTAATTACATAATAATCCCTAATCATCTACTGATGCTTTCGATCATATTTCTACATGGTTAAACAAATCATCCTCTCTATTATACAAATTCCCCAAAAAAGCGCCACAGACGACAATTCTCCTACTGATAGAATATGCATTGTTCTTAAAAGAAATTCCCCAGATATTGAAATTCTACATATAATAAGGTATATAATGTGGCATTAGGGTAAAAGGTACATAAGTCCGATTTTAGTGATTTATATTTTGTAGATTAATATGTCAGGGTCCCGCGCCGTAGCCGAGCGGTTAAGGTAGGAAGCCTTGGCGCAGAGCTACGGGACTTGCGCTGGTTCGAGTCTCCATGGGGGAAGAAATTTTCTCATGGTATTTCGGCCAGTATGGGACCGGTGCCCACCCAGCATCGTGAGGCAATTGGGTAGCTACAATAAGTAGCGGCTCCAGGTTGAGGAACCAGCTATAACGGCTGGGGGACTCGACATGCTAACCACATGTCACCCCTACACTGGCTGTTGATCATCTACCTCTGTGATTGACACATGTGGATGTGAAGGGCCAGCAGCCGGCTGCTAAAAGGGCAACCGCTGAAAAGTGGAAAGACCCTCAATCGGATCGGAATATGACAGGAATACAAAATGTTTCTTCCTCTATCATAAGGATAAAGTTCTTAAGCGATAGCTAATTTCTAATGGTAGATATCTTGGTCAGAAGTAATGCAAATATCCAATTATTAATAAGTTATTTGAATATTAATAAGCTTTCGTAAGTTGTGTTTGCAATCTTACGTATGTTTACCCCGTGGCCCCCATTGGAGTCGTAAGCTTCATCAACACTGTTTTCCGCTCACTTCAAGAATGTATTTTGCAAATTCAGTGTAAACAAACAAAAATAATATAAATGTCCTGTGATATGCCAATGGCTAAACATAAGTTGTTTCTGTAACTTAATAAAACAAACGGTACTCCTGGACCGGCCTTCTGCAGGTAGGAGTACTACTGCCGATCTCCAACGTCACAAAATGTTTCGGTCTTGATATCAGGAATTTGCGATTGGAACTCGCAGCTGATTTTTAGTACATAGAATCCTTATTAGGTGACCATTTCTTTAACATAATTTGAAGGTAAGTTTCGATATAATAACATTGATAGAACCTTTGCTAGATTTCTTGTTCCCAGCTCAGATTTTGCGTAATTGACATCTTTATGGGAAAGTGATAAAAACTATTTTGTAACCCAGATTATCCTACTGTCATGTATCGTATACGCTCAAACTGTGATCCGCGGGCCATCACATTCTACCCGCCTCCTGTACAGCAGTTTAATAAAATAAAATTTTATAAGTGCATATTATTTATAACTGTGAGCAGGTACATGACAGGCTGTGACCTTATCAAATAGTTTTTAAATAATATATAAGTACCTTTTTGCATCCGTCTTCCTCAATTAGAATGGATTTTTATTTTTAAAAAATTTCTTTAATAAAATTATGAAGGCCTCTCAAAATATGTTTCATCTTCGCACGCTATCTTGATACTGATGTCGGCATATAAATCATAGGCCCTATAATGGGTTTATACGCCGGCGTCAGTCCTACGAAATAGCATATAGCATGTTGAAGATGAAACATGTTTTGAAATACCTCCATGATTTTAATAATGAAGTTTTTAGAACAAAAATCCATTATAAGTCAGGAAGACGGGTAAAGGTACTTATTTATTATTTAAAAAAATAACACATTATCTGAATTGTGACAACAATGACATTTAAAAATATTGATTACACAGGTCAACATGATTTTTGTCTCATGAGTACCAATAGTTGTATTTAATGCAGTTTTTTTATCGTGTTTTCAAATATGTATTCGGAATTTCTCCATCACCCACAGTTTTTTTATTTCAGTTTCAATTAATGGATTTAAATAATTATTTTTTTAATAAACGTTTTTTCGTCCATTTGTTCATTGTAAAATAAAACCAAATGAGCTAACTCAAATGGTTTCAGCTACGGAAAAGAGATATCAAAGCAAATTGAATCCTGATGTGCTGGCCGATTATTGTTGGACCATCGAGAGGGATGCTCCATTGGCGAACTATAGCAGAAAATAGTCATTTCTTACTTTTTAGGTGAGTCTGAATGTTCGAATATTGTGTAGTTACGAATGTAGAAAATATTAAAGTGTTTGAAATTATAAATTCCCGTCTTTCAAAAACCTTGTGTGATGGAGAAAACCCGATATCATATTTAAATTCAGGAGAAAAAATACTATCAGAATCACATAGTTTTCTTTCTGAGACAAACAAAGTTTCTTTTTTGTTGCTCAATGATATAAAATAAGTGGACCTGTCCTAGTTATCTAGTTGTTTATTGAGACGTGGGAGGGCAGATTGCGCTGAGCACCCTGACCTGAAAGATCTATTGCGCTATCCCAGTATTATCGAGGTGAATGGAATGAAAGTCTACTCTACGGTGTTATATAAGTTGTAGATCGTCGGAAATCCGACTCACCAGGTACTACTACCATGCTACATATTGCTATTTTTGGGTTGGGCCCGAGGCCCAAAGCATCTTGTTGGTCCTTTTGCCGTTTTTACTGCTCAGGCTCGGAGTCATGAGGTAGGAATCTGATGAGCATTCATACTAGATCCCCACATATATTCAACACCTGTGTTTGATAACCAATTTTTTTCCTAACATGAGATGAGATGAAGGGTGATATGAAATGAATGAATAGGACATGAAATAACACGAAGGGGAGTATTGGTGGGATGAATTTCGGGATATGGGAGAACCCCAGAAAATCTGGAAAATCCCGTTATGGCCCACCACCAATATCCCTCTGGAACTGCCGGGATTCGAACCAGGGATCTCAATCCTCTTATGTTAATTTCACCTTATATTGTCATGAGACATTAATTAAAAACAATGCTTTATGAATAGTCACATATGATTACAATGTAAATTTACAATACATCGTTTTTTCATAAAATGATGATCTTAGCTACATAATTTATTTTTTCTTATTTTCACAAAAGTGAAATCTGTAGAATATTTTTCTTCTTACTCTCGTCTGCTCAATTATCTTGTAATATAATGACTACCATTGGATATTAAATCATATGCAGGGAAATAGAACTGTTCCAACAAACGTTCACAGGTTGTTCAGATATTTTGTTTGCGTGTTTTGATTTAAGGAACCCGTAGTCCCTAATGACTTATAACCGAGTAATATATTAGACACTAGCTAATACCCGGCGTGCACTGCTACTCCTGAATAAATGTTAATGTGTTTTTACCACCAGCCTTGAGCTGCTATGCTTGCCCGGGAATCAGCTTATCCCAATCTTCTTGGCATCAATGAAATACAAAAATGGTTATTGTGAGTTACCCGTAAGAGATAAACATATGCTGTCGCGGACTTTTGTGTAGAGGTTTTTGAGATATTCAATTCCGTGTACAATAATTTGGTGTATTTGTTATGGTTTAGGCAGAGTAAGCCAATTAAGCGTCAAAATAGGGACTTTATTTCACGTTTTTCACTACAAAGAGTGATTTTTAGGGGTGAAGGAGTTGAGTATTACAACTCCCTTATAGCTTATGTTCATCCGTTTTGCAAAAAAAAAAACATCAAAATTGGACCAACAATATGGCCGCGCATAAAATATGAACAAACAAACCAATAAATAAACATTCATTTTTATATATTAGATGGATATAGCATGTCCTTTAAATAATGGCGAGTTCTGATAGATTACTAAGAAACATTAAAAAATAAACCCAGGACTACTGAGTTTCAATGTGTCACATGGATGTCTCCTTACTTCGTTTTGATTTTCAATTACGAATTGTTTTATTGTTTTGATATTATAAAATGAGGAGCATTCTTAAAGACAAAAATATAGGAATTTATGTAAATATGTTTTTATTATTGATTTAACATTTCTCAATGAAAGATAAATTATATTTGAAGAGAACAATTTTTGCCTAGACCGAGACTCGAACCTGGGACCTTTGGCTTGCCGGGCCAAATGCTCTACCAACTGAGCTACCGAGGCTTTATAAAGTAATGTTAAATTCCCAATAAATGTCTTCTTAACTAAGAAGCCGCCATTTGCAAAGATAGAAGCAATGGTTTCAAAAGCATTTGGCGAGAGGGAATTACAACGTATATAAGAGAAAAATTTGCGTCTATATCGTAACTCGCCTCGGTAGCTCAGTTGGTAGAGCATGTGGCCCGGCAAGACAAAGGTCCCGGGTTCGAGTCTCGGTCTAGGCGAAAATTTTTCTCTTCAAATATAATTTATGTAAATAGCTTACATAAGAAATATACATTAATGTTACACTAATACCTATTTAAATTTTACAATTTCTCATACAACCAATAAAAACATACTAATGCAAACCAAATATAATAACGCTAAATAAATGGCATTGGTCCAGTTATGTTGAAACTCGATGTTTCGTCTACTACTGCGGCAGGATCTTCAGGAGATTCCTTATGCTGTCTGTTAACTCATCAATTGTCGGCTGGTTAAATTTTTTTAACTCGATGTTTCGTCGACAGCTTCTGTAAACATCTTCAGGAGATTCTAAGTGCTCTCTGTAAGCTCCGGAGGATGTCTACCGCAGCAGTAGAGTAAATGACGAGTTTTAACAAAACTGGACCACGGTCATTTAGCCTGGAAAACCTATGAAACAAAAATTAAGAAACCAAACGTGGAAACTGATTTTTTAATAGTCTACAGTTACTTTATTCATTTTTTTTTTCACTATTTTCAGTCCATTTTTATAATAAATACAGATGATTGTTTTGGAGAATATCTAGAGTCATAAATAAAGATTATAGGGAAACTAAAATAATAAATAATATTAAAAAAATATATATTATTTTTATTACATATTGAAATATTAATATACAACTATTTAAAATGTTGCTTCTTTAGTTCAACAATCACATATTATACTATTGAAATAAAACCAAAATACTAGCAATTATTGGCCCTCCCTCTGCCTTAGTAGTGCTACGGTTAATCATCTAAATATTGTCCTAAAGTAGGTATTGTAAAAATCATAAACTATTAGAATTCATCTTATCACAATCCATACTTAACACACAAAAACATTCCTAAATCTGTGAAAGTTTTTTCGGCAGAGTTCTATGCTATCCTGTGTTAATTGTAATTACAGTATTTAATACACAATTGATCTTCTTGGTGATACAATATTAAAATATATATACAGTCAATATGCCCATTTCACCAATAAATGTTTAAAATGGTCAACAAGTTTCTACAGCCAAGCTGTCATTCTCAAGACCAGATATTGAGTCAATATCTGGTCTTGAGAATGACAGCTTGGCTGTAGAAACTTGTTGACCATTTTAAACATTTATTGGTGAAATGGGCATATTGACTGTATATATATTGTAATTACAGTAATTTACATTATTTTGTAAATAACAGTGAGTTATAACTCATATCATTTAGCAGAATAGTATTCCAACAGTTCTAGAAAAAAATTAAAAAGTAATTTACTAATACTACTTTATTTTGCAAACAGAATACTTAAAAATATATCAATGAAGGAACAAAAAAATACATTAGTGTAGATATAATTTTACGTTTATGACTGAATACGGAAATTTAGGAAAAGCCTGCATTTTAATAAAAAATATTCAGGATGATTTGTGTTAATTAACAAATATAATTAGCTGCAATAGTTTCAAATATTTTTTAACGTTGACTAGTTGTATAAGTGAAATCGATAAAAACTATTTCTTAACCCTTACATTGGCAATATATTTTATAAGATACATTGGTTTAATTTATTTAGTATTGTTAATAAAATAGTGTAAAAACAGACGTGTGTACATTACTTAAATGTGTGTTGGAATACACAATAAACAGTAATAACTTACAGTTAAACATTATATTGTTTTCACTACGGTCTAACACATTTAAATAACTAAAATAACAAATTAGTGTTAAGTCAATTTAAATGTTAATTAATTAAA
Organism: Diploptera punctata; assembly: GCA_030220185.1. Classification (NCBI taxonomy): domain Eukaryota; kingdom Metazoa; phylum Arthropoda; class Insecta; order Blattodea; family Blaberidae; genus Diploptera; species Diploptera punctata. The sequence goes on along the minus strand of JASPKZ010009834.1, from coordinate 145,441 downwards.
TTAACAGCATTTTATTGCAATCTGAGCAGAATGTAAATATCGCCTTCTAACATCTAATAAAATATTTTACTGTCACCATTTACAAAATTTTCTAGCTTAAAATTTAATTAATTAATTAATGTACTTATTTATTTATTTATTTATTTATTTTACCTGATGGAGTTAAGACCCTAGGGTCTTCTCTTCCACTTCACCGGAGTTAATTCACTGAACACGTAATATAAGATGACTTTTTGAAAATGCATAGGGTAAAATATCAAATTTTGGTATTATAATCGAAATTATAAAATGTGAAATTCATTACTTTCTTCCTCACTCATTTTAATCTTCCTTCTTTTAGAAGTCTTATGTCCAAATGGGATATCCAAGAAAATGTCGTAGGCCGGTGGCCTGTAGGAAAACTTTGAACCTTACATTAAACAGGTACACAGTGGCGGGCCACTTTGTATCTTTGGTTAGCAGAATTCCATGGCTACTGACCTAAGACATTACAAGAGAAGAGGCATACATAAACATAACGAAGATGGATATTTAAAATCCCATGCCCATCCGTTATCGGAACGGAAGAAAGGTATTCTAACAGTCACGCAATAACAAAGGACTATAAAAAATTATAAAAGTGTAAAATTTGCTTTCCTAGAGTGTCACTGAATACGTCTTCATATTGGCCTTACTTTTTAGGACATATTAAGGAAAAAGCACAATATTATTGTATTGTAATCTAAAATTATAAAAGTTCCTCGAGTTGGTTTTTTGGGGAAGACATATTGAAGAAAAAATAATTATTGTATTATAATCTACATTATGCAATTTGTCTTATTAAGGTACAATTGAACGCATATCTAGATTGATTCCATCTGTAAGGCCTACATTCGTTTTGAATTATTTATTACATTATATAAGAATTCTTTTAAATATACAGTGCCGCGCCGTAGCCGAGTGGTTCAGGCAGGAAGCCTTGGCGCAGAGCTACGGGACTTGCGCTGGTTCGAGTCTCAATGGGGGAAGACATTTTCTCATGGTATTTCGGTCAGTATGGGACCGGTGCCCACCCAGGATCGTGAGGCATTTGGGTAGCTACAATAGTAGCGGCTCCAGGTTGAGAAAACCAGATATAACGGCTGGAGGACTCGACATGCTGACCACATGTCACCCCAACACTGGCTGATGATAATCTACCTCTGTGATTGACACATGTGGATATTAGGCCAGCAGCCGGCTGGTAGGCTAAGGGCCATCTAGGCCTGTCGCGCCAGGAGTATTTTTTTTAAATACAGGGTCATCGAAAAAGGTTGTAGCAGTTTCAAAGAATCATAACTCAGGAACTAGATGAGATATTACAACGAATATTTGTTTGTTAAATTCACCAACTCAAAAAGTTTTTTCTTACTTTAGAATGTTTCTGTGCGCGCTCCGTTGGTTGCTCTGCAAAGATCCAGCCGATAGTCGATTTCGGCCCAACAGCACTGGATCATCGCAGGCGTGATTGTTGCAACAGCATCTGTGATCCTTTGCATTAAATGTTGCAGATCTCTGACCAGTTCATTGTGCACAACGTATTTTACGTATTCCCATAAAAAAGTCTTATTGGTGTCAAGTCACGTCTTGTAGGAGACCATTGAATAGGACCGAATCTACCAATCCACAGATCAGGGAATCTTGCATGCAGAGTGTCTCGAACTTGTTGGGAAAAGTGTGGGGGCGCGCCATCTTGTTGAAAGAATAATGTTATCTTATTTCTTTGTTCAATTTGGTCTACTTGTGGGAAACCGTACTGTTGTAGCACGTCCAGGTAAACATCTCCTGTAATAGTCTGCTCAACAAAAAAGAAAGGGCCAATGACTTGATCGTGCTGAAGGTCACGGGAAGAATACAGTCACATCTAAACAAACTCGATGCGTTCTTGATTAATTTGCAGGTCATATTATTAATATATCTCATTTACAACGAGACATATGACTTTTTAAAATTGTTGCAACCTTTTTCGATGACCCTGTATTATATCAATATTTTCAGATACAAAACATCTGTAAAATTTGTTTCTAATAAACTTAATTCTAAAAATTCTGTTTTGTGCAGAAAGGGCATTTATGTTTCTTCCTAGCCTTCATCTATAATTATCCAACTTATATAATTTTAGTTATTTGGAGACATATATCAATCTTTCTCTAAACGTAACACACATTTATAGTAAAAATTGTAACTTTAAATTGTTATTATAGTATAATCGATAGTATATAATTTTAATTACATTAATTATTGTACTTTAAATAATATATCTACTAGCTTAAACTATTATAAATAAATTTACTGAATGTCATGCCCATGCAGTTCAGACTGTTCATGATGAACATTCCAGAATTGAGATTACAAATGTTGAGTTATATTAACCATTTTCATAGATTCCACTTAGTTAATTATATTTATAAGTAATCGTAAACTTGGCTAAAATTTCAGTATTTGATAATACGTACACTGTATGTCTCTAATGGTTCTTCTGAGTGTGTGACTATTTTGTTCTAAGACATAATGAATTACATTGTTTTATATTTTCGAAAAATAAAAAATTTATTTTTGATTTTTCCCTTTCTCAATTTTATGAAATAATTGCACGAAAACTAGAAAATAAGTATAAAGTTTACAAAATCAATATGCAGATTTCGATCTGACAGAAATATCCAATATATATTAACTGAGAGACTTAATGCCACAGCAAGAAAATAAGACTCCTATAAACATGTTTGCTTAAATTAATATTTTCTGAGTAGGCTACACCGAAGGTAATATACTCTGTCGTAACTAAAACACAGGAGACTTAACTGAAATTTGTCAGTATAATGGTCAGTATGGTGAATAGTCCATAGGATTCAATGAATTGCACCCTTATACTTTACATCTGAAAGAATTAAGTATTACTAAAAAAACCCTGGATGTTGCTAAATTGGCAGCGAACAAAATGCAGTCGTGTCATGTTGTGCGTGGAAATTATATGACATAATGGCACCCTTCCATCATATTGTGCTGGGATTTCCCCGTGATCACATGGTTTAGTTGTAAGACTGGGAGGCGTTCAATTTTATCATCGTTGTTGCTATTGGTTATTAAGTAGTATTGTTTTGGTGGTGATACCAGTTTTAGGTCGAGCGGTACGGGCATTGATACTACTGCTGGTTGATTCAGAGAGAGAGAGAGAGAGAGAAAGAGAGAGAGGAAAATACAAGTATGCATAGTAAGAGATGTAAAGTCAAGGCAAACATGTATTAGCATTGTATTTTGTTCGCTGCCATATTATAATAAACATAGAAGACGTATTCTGTGTATATCATTGGAGCAGTAGGATAATAACCAGTAACAAATAGCTATATTTTGTTTTCTCATTATTTTACATTAATACATATTCTGGTATTGTTCGTGCCATGCTTTAACGGCCTCATTTCTTGGAACAGATAAAAAATCTTCGGTTTCAACCACTCTCCTGAGTGTCACTTAATAAATCCGACCGCCTTTCAACCCTCATTAGAGAGAAAGAGACGGAGATATTCTGAAGTTGTCAATTCAACTAACCGATCTTTTTACAGGTACGTGCATCTTAATATAGCATAGGATGGTTTGATTTTAAAATCATAATTTTAAATAGTAATGTGGACGTAGCGACATTGGAAAGTGTAACCATTGGCGTGTGGCAGTTAGATTTCTTAGGGGGTGCGAGAATGTCGTTAAAGCATGGTCTACACTATATAACACTGACAATTGATAGAGGTTATTGCTCATATTTTAAAGATATTAAACAATTTCAGGACTATTTTTATTGTTATAATGTATACCATTTCCTCACTAAACATTGGGAATATTACCTCGATATCCATATAAGATAATAATTGATATATTTAGCATATATTATTCTTAACATTATCTTCAAAGTACTTATGGTTTATCTCTTTTAATAAAGTGTATATATAGAGGGAATTCAGGTAAAGGGTGCCTGAAGTTCTCGGAAGCCGAATCCCGTTAACAAATGCTTGACGCACGTGTGAATCTGCAGAACTGAAGAATTTCAACGTCAATAGCAAGTAAATGAACATATCTATTGAAATGAAATCTAATGGATAATTTCAACAACAAATTAAACTTGGTAAACGCTTATTAAAACTTTTATTATAAGCATTGTAACAGAGCAGAAGTTCCGCGCTGTGTCTTGCGCATACAAACATTGGTTCACGGATCCGGGAACTTCAAACCGACTTTAAGGGGTTCTCCTGTATGTAAATAGTACAGGGAAATTCATAGGGTTTTAAAAAAATAATATATTTTTGGCAATAACATTCATTGTAATTGAAGAGTCAAATGCAAAAACGATGAATGTCACTTTTCTATGATTGTCCAGGAAATCAATTTGAAGTTTCATTTTTCTCCTGTGCAGTGTATTTTATTATGCTGATATCTCTTAGACTATCATCGTTTATGCCTTGAAACTCTATTTAAAAATTCTACGGCACCAGTAGTACAGGCTGGTACAGTTAGGTGAGAAATGAAAAAAAAATAGTGACATTCATAGTTTTTGCATTTTACTCTTCAATTATACTGACGATATTTTATTAATTTAAAATTATATTAGGAAGATTATTCAGTCAATTTAGAGGAATCTGCCCCATGAGCTATAAACCGTGTTGAATCTTAAAATTTATCAAGTAAAATTAGATTACTTATTGATGATATCATATCGGAATATTTAGGTAATATTCCTTAGAACACCCTATATTTTAATACATATACAATATTGTTGTAAACATATTTCTAGCGATTAAAGCACATGATTCAAAATACAAATTAAAGAATAATTATTCGACCAGCTGAAGGACCATAAACAAAATAAAGTGTTCTGCGCAATATACCGTCAAACCTAACTTAAAGAATATAATATTATATAACTACATAATACACTGAGAAATTAAATCTAGAACATACTTTTTTCACAGAGTATGGTTTTAATGTACTCTATGTTTGTGGAATAAAAAGTTTTATGACTCTATATTAACAAGAGTAAACTATGAAGTTAACATTCCTTTAATGTTATTTATAAAGCAAAACATATTTTAACATTAGAGGTTAAGTGTAATAATGGAACAAACGGTATCAAGAGTTATTTGTTTCCTCAAGAAATGTTGAAATTCAACTGACAATTTGAACAACTTCTGGAAGTGGTGGTGATGTTACAAAGTGCAACATAAGTGGCCTATTTGTGACATTTATTTAATGTAAAAAAACTCTAACCAACTCAATATGTATTTATCAAAATAATGTAAGGGAAATTTCCAGCGCATTTGAAGATGAATGTATTATGTTTTTATAAATGGCATTATAATTTCATGTTAAATGCATGTTAAGTTAATAAAACATGTGATTCGCATTAAATGATTATAATCCTAAATCCTGTTATATCATTATCCTATGTGCATCTCTTCTAGGACTTCCAAGAGTTTTCTTTTACAGATGGATTCAGAAAATAATTAAAAATTCAAAACCTAGAATAAATTAATGTATAACAATTATAAATATTAATTCTGAATTTTTAGACCAAAGAGAGATGAACAGACAGGGGAATGGAGATGACTGATTAACAGTGAGCTAAATGATCTTTATAAGAAAGCAGATACATTATGAAAAGTTAAATCTCCTAGACTGCGATGGACAGGACATGTAACTCTAATGGAGAATGAAAGAGGGGTATGGAAGCTTCTTGTAGGGATACCAGAGGGAAAACGCTAAGTTGATAGACCAAGAACGAGGTGGGAGAATAACATGATTTGAGAAAATTATTGGAAAACATTAACTCAGGAAGGGATGTGTGGAGAGCTTATGTCCGCGCTGTCATGAACTTACGGGTTCAATAGTGCCAGCGAGTTAGTGAGAATATTAAAAAAATATATGTACACTTTTTTTTTAATTTGGTTAATACGAGAATTACCAAATTGTTATTTATATATATAAATAATTTTTAAAATGTACATTTTAGATTAAATATAAAAAATCGCTAATTTTTAAGAGTTTAAAATATAAATATAAAATATGATTTCGTTATATTGAAAACAAAATAAATCGTAGTTTTAAAAATCTATATAAAAATATTACCAACAAAGAGTACCTACAGTAATTTTCCAAAAATAAGATAAAATATCTAATTTTTAATTTTTCAGAATTATGTTTCGAAAAAGAAACAAAAATTACATATTTATTTTTAATTTCATATTTAAAAATGAAGATGCATAATTATAAAAAACATTGTTTATGCCAGAAGGAATTTTTCCAACATTATTGCTAAATTATAAACAGCGAGGAGGGAGAAATGTTGGACGCCCACACAGAAGATGGTCTGAAAAATGTTAACAATTCTAGCTTTCAATACACCGGAACGAGCCAACAGGCTTAAGTCCTAGATGATGATAATGATGATGACATTGTTCAAAATTATTAAAAGAAAATTGGATATTAAGTTTGTATAAGGCATTGATGCCCGAAATACGATTAAAACCAGTCGGAATTGTATAACATCCCGAATTTACATCCAGTGGCAAAAACATACCGTTTTTAATATCTCAATTTACACTTGATAATTTTGTACATTCCGTTCACCCAATAGACCACGTTTGATATAACCTTAGACGAAAAATTCGAGAAAGGTCTCCTATCCTCCAGGGGGAAATTAAAAACAGCTGTAACGAAAGAATGGAGTGACGTCCCTTCTAATTTTACTGCAATGTTGGTGAGTAGCTTGTCCCAAGAGTAGAAGCAGATGGATACTTTATTAAGGTATTTTTTTTATTTCGTCAAAATTTCAACTCTACGTTCACTTTTAATCTTTCAATTTCTTTCTTGATATTTGAAGTTTTATTATAAAAATGTTCAGAAAATGGTATTATTGTTAATTTTATATAACATATGCTTATTTTGTTTTAAATATGTTAGCGAATGATATAGATTATTTTATATAACTTTATTACAGAAAAAATAAAAATAATAGAATAAATATTGTTTTTTAAATGGAATCATTACGTATAGTATCACTTTTGACTCACTGTATGTATAAAAATATGTTTTACAGTAAATCAATAACTAAGTGAACTCAGAACAATAAATGACACGGGAAAGATGTAGCTACAATCATAAGAATAAAAATTATGAAAATATTGAAATTACAATCATAAGGTTATTTAAAAAATCAGCAATAAGGATATGCTTGAAATTTAACAATAATAAAAAGTCTAATATTAGTAATTGTACATACCCTAAAATTTAACAGTAATAAATAAGTATGAATTGTGACCCCTTTTTAAAATATTTTGCATAAATTACTTTAAAGAGAAGTGAAAGCAATACACATCTGAGTTACAATCCACCTTAAGTAAAAGCCTAAAATTAGAATTTGTACGAGTAGACTATTTTAGAATTTTACTAGATTAGGAAAAGTTTTGACAATGAGAAACGAATATACAAATGAATTGAGAAAACTGTGCTAGATTATCTTTATGTTAAATCATACATAATTAGAAGAATTAAATCTCGTAGACTAAGATGCAAAATGCATATGGCTCGAAGGTGGAATGAAAGAAAGTATGGAAAATTGTGTAAGGAAAGCTAGAGGAAAATCTCCCAACTAGTAGGCCAACAATGTGGCGGGATAATAATATTAAACCATAATTTGAAAGTGGTAAATTATACAGGAAATGATTGGGAAAAAATTAGCTCAAGGTAGAGATACAAGGAGATCTTAAGTTTGCGCCTCCAATAACCTTCTGGTTTCATACTTTAGGCCATGCATCCGTTTTCGTACGAAATTAGGTCTCGCGAACACGTACCAAACGCAGGAGCGATCCCATTCCTTCTAGTACTATGGAAGCAGACACAGTAGAAGCGAGTTATTCGTACATTCACGCACGTATAGTTCAGACGTCCGAAACCAATTCCAACTTCTTGGAATATTTTATTAAGTTCGTACGTTTGATATATAAAACTGACATTCAAAATATTAATTTGATTTTTGGACACAATTCTTTGTAAGAGCAAAGTGATTAAACTTATCATTTACGTGACCATCAACGTAGGGCTTGGAAAGATATATCCGAAGAATTAAAAATATATGGTAAATTTAGTCATACATTTATTTATGAACCAGAAACGTTACATAGTAATTTTTATCTAAAGTAATGGCCTTCCTAGGAAAATTCACAGTTCGCAGTAAAATTGTTATTAATAAAATATGAAAGCAAACTAACACATTTAACTATCTCGGATATCAAGTTACATACGAAGAGGAGAAAGATTTTAGTCAAAAAATTATAAAATTTAACTGAGTAATATGAATTATAAATAATATTTTCAAGCCAAGCACAAATACAGCATCACACACGAACTAGAATTTATAAAACACTGGCCACACCCATATTATGTTACATCAGTGAGGCCTGGACAATTCGCAGTGTAGATGAACAAAGACTAACTGCGGCAGAAATGAAATTTATGAGACGTACTGCAGGTTACTCAAGAACAGAAAAAAGGAATTCTGAGATTCTTAAAGAATTACAAACAGAATCAGTCATGGAATATGTACAAAAATACAGAAACGACTGGAAATCTCAAGTAAGACGAATGAGCAGAACAAGAATACCACGTCAAATCTTAAATTACCAACCACCAGGCAACAGATCTTTGGGCAGACCCTTCAAACATTGGATTGAGACCGTAACAGACCACTAGGTTTATCACATGAAAGAAAGAAGAATAAGTATTTTTTAATTGTTGTTGCGAGAGAGATATATTTTGAATGCATCAGTTGTATTATGAGCGCTTATTGCTCTTCTATTCTCTCTTATAGTCATGAATCTGTTACTATTATCAAGAAGTAAATAATTATTTAAGCCTGACCAGAGGCTATAAGATGGCAGCCCCATCACTGGTCTTGCCTTCCTTTGGCCAGCAACCAATCGAAGGGACTATTATTATGCTTTCAAGTCTTATATGGAAATTTCCCATAAGGGAAGATTTTCTATAGGATCGTAACAGGCCTTGGCCTAATACTTGAAAAGAAGAAGAAGAAATAATTATTTATTGCGCAATAAAGATGTATCACAAACTCGACTCCACAGTACCGGCACAACATTAACGCACAATGCACATCCGTATCCAAAGTGAGCGCAGCCTTAATCTATTAGATAGTAAGTTCGTCTACCTACCACCAGAGGGACGAAAATCAGCTTACACAGCTATTTTAATCATCAGTTACAATCGAGTAGGAATACTGACTTGTATCTAGGTAAGAAGCGCCATTTGTAACAATTATATAAACATTGTAAAAGTAGTGTTATCCATGTCGCGGCGTGATTTTGATGGTAAGTTATGTTTTTCTTTGTGCGTTATTAACCTAGATTTTTAAAATAAATTGATATTATGGGCACCGGCTAGGAGGTAGTAGTAGTAGGACTTTATTAGACTCAAAGCAAGATACATACAATATTATGGTCACACGGGCAATAAGCAGAGCATGCTGTTAACAGTACAGATCAATAAATGAATGTCTAGTAATAATATAAAATAAACAAAACAAAAAGGCAGTATAATACATAACAATACAATCTACATTATATTTTAAGTTACTTATAGTTATTAAGTATTAACATCATATTTTGGTTACATATTTGTTTATTCACGAATGAGTGTTATTCTTATTTTCCGCGTCTTGTCCAGAAATATACCCACGTTTATCCAGTTATGAGTTTACCATTAACTCGTAGCATGCCAATCATTTACGATTTGAACTTATAAATCTTTCCGGCAACAGCTGATGTCTCCACTATTCAAAATCATTACAGTTGTTTCTAATATATGTATTTCATCTTCAAATCTTCTGCAGATTGGACATATTCGCATATCGTGTTTGTAGGTAGTTTTTAAAAATTTCCATGGCCCAATCTAATCCAAAGGAGCTCTAATCTCTCTTTAAATCCTAGATTGAATATATATATATATATATATATAATTATTTTCCCCAAACTTTTTTACTCGTAAGCAAACATATCTCGGTGTATATCAAAGTTCCCTTGCCTTATTTTTTCCCACACATTCTAGCTATTTTCGGTCCCAACCCATCCCAATCTTTTGGAGTTACCTCCTAACTTCGTCTGCCCAGAATTTCTCATATTCTTAATTTGGTCTTAGCAAATATCTCAACGCATTTTTTGTTCATAGGATGTAAAAAAATGACAAAAATATGCCATAACAAAAATGAGCAGACCAAACGAGTTAACTACTCGTACAAGGTCGTAGCATTTGACAATTTATTCGAGAGGTATTGGATTCTAAATCCAGCGCAAACTAAGTTTACTATTTTGTTCTGGTTTTCCTCAGCCGTCGAAATAATAATACACGATGATGCATAACTTAGTTAACCACTGCACATGGTTGCAAGAAAGAAAATCAGATTGGTTGAAACTGGGGTTTGAATATGGGACCTTGAGAATATAATCTCGAACACTACTGCTTGATATAATTTGCTAACTAGGGAACAATTTCCGTAGTTTTTTATATATGTTGTCATTTACAGAAAATATATTTGCATTTTCGGTTAACCCTGTCCTCAACTAAATAAAATTTCAATTCAAAATATTCAAAGATCTTTCGGAATATGTTCCATCATCACTAATTTTAACTGCTAATTATGGAACATCTTTCGAAAGGCCTATGATTTTTTTAAACTCAAGTTTTGCTCAGAATCAGTTGGGAACAGCTGAGATATCAGTTATATATGTTATTACTTAACTTTTATGTAGTAACTTCCACAGTGGTTCTCAGACACTTTTTAAAGTAGGGTCCATAATTCAAGATAAATTGGTATTGGAATATATTACCAGATACCATTTCATTATATTCATTGCCGGTATTTAATTTCATCATTAAAAAATTAAATCAGTGAACTTCCACAATAATACATGTAAATAAATAAATCCAGCATTAAGCCTTACATGTCTTGTTTCGATCTGATTATTTTAAAACTGTTTAGCTCATCTTGTCTTCGTAGTAGTTTCTTTTATGTCTTATATTAACAACAAATTTTGTTGTTGTCAATAATGCGTAGGAAATATAGTAATAAAAACAGTAGCCTTTGCAGATGACCAGGTTTCAATAGCAAAAACAGAAGACGAACTACAAAGAATGCTATATAAATTAAATGAAGTATCAAAAAAAATACAACATGGAAATATCCTCGCAAAAATAAAAAACAATGGCCATCAATGGTGCTCATCCAGTTCGGACAAAGATAATATTAGAAAATTAACCAATAGAATAAGTAGCAATATATAACTTCCTAGGTTGCGAAATATCATACACAGCAGAAACAGATATAAATAACAAAATAAATAAGTTTAATTAAATAACAAGTACACTAAAAAAGAACTTTGAAAAATAAAGCCAGGAAAGACTCTATAATGAAATTATACAAGACAATGGCAATGCCTATTATTACTTAGGGATCCGAAACGTGCACAGTGACAACAATCTGCCAGGATACAAGCTGCTGAAATGAGATTCCTCAGACCAATAGCAGGATATCAAAGAACAGACAAAGAACATAACACAGAAATAAGGCAACTAAAATAGAGGAATTAAACTGAATAGAGGAATTAAACTGAATAGAGAAATTCAGAACAAATTAGAAAGAACACTTGGCAAGGATGACAGAATAGAATACCAAAAGCAGCATACAACTATTCACCACGAGGAAGAAGAAGTTTGGGAAGACCAAGGAAAAGATGGAAAGAGCAGCAATTTGGAGCCGGAACAGGCCAGTAAATAAGCCTAAACCGTGAAGAAGAAGTAAATAATTCATTCATCTTTCTTTGGTGTACGTTTTTCCAATAACACTGGTCAACATGATTTTTGTCTCATGAGTATCAATACTTGTACTTAATGCAGTTCTTTATCGTGTTTTCAAATATGTATTGGGAATTTCTCCATCACCCACATTTTTTTTATTTCAATTTCAATTAATGGATTTAAATAATTATTTTTTAATAAACTTTTTTTCGTCCATTTGTCCATTGTAAAATAAAACCAAATGAGCTAACTCAGGAGATTTCAGCTATGGAAAAGAGATATCAAGGCAAATGGAATCCTAATGTGCTGGCCTATTATTATTGGACCATTAAGAGGCATGCTCCACAGACGAAATATAGCTGAAAATCGTAATTTCTTACTTTTTAGGCGAGTCCAAATCTTCGAATATTGTGAAGTTACCAATGTAGAAAATATTAAAATGTTTGAAATTAAAAATTTCTGTCTCTCGTAAACGTTACGTGATGGAGAAAACCCGGCACCACATTTGAATTCAGGAGAAAAAATATTATCAGAATCACATATTTTTCTTTCTGAGACAAAAAAAAATCTATTTTGTTGCTCGGTGTAATTTGTTATTCATTCTGTCTGTTAGTTTAAAGTTTAGTACCCCCATATATATGATATTCTATATATTACAAGAAAAATTAACGCCTCAAGCGGGATATTAACCCGGGACCTCTAACTGTATACGTTTTACGTTAGTATGATACCGTCTTCGCTATCCAGGCTATATATATATATATATATATATATATATATATATATATATATACATATATAAAAACACACACAGTCCACTGCGTACAACCAAAGACACGAAATTACCTTACATATAAAGAGTTTCTTTAAAAATGCATTAAATAAAAAATAATAATTCTTCAAACATTTTTACTTATAACTAGCTAATACCCGGCGTGCACTGCTACTCCTAAATAAATGTGAATGTGTTTTTACCACCAGCCTTGAGCTGCTAAGCTTGCCCGGGAATCAGCTTATCCGATCTTCTTGGCATCAATGAAATACAAAAATGGTTATTGTGAGTTATCCGTAAAAGATAACATATGCTGTCGCGGACTTCTTTGTAGAGTTTTTGAGATATTCGATTCCGTGTACAAGACTACATAACAATGAACTACATGGTCTTTATAGGAAGCCAGATATAATAAGAACAGTTAAGTCTCATAGACTGCGATGGGCAGGACATGTTGCACGTATGGGGAATGAAAGACGTGCCTGTAAACTTCTTGTAGGAAAGCCAGAAGGAAAACGGCCAGTTGGTAGACCAAGAATGAGGTGGGAGAACAACATTAACTATGATTTGAGGGAAGTAGATTATACAGGGAATGATTGGATAGCATTAGCTCAGGATAGGGATGTATGGATAGCTTATGTCCGCGCGGCCATGAACCTACGGGTTCGATAGTGCCAGTGAGTAAGTAAGTACAATAATTTGGTGTATTTGTTATAGTTTAGGCAGAGTAAGCCATTTAAGCGTCAAAATAGGGACTTTATTTCACGTTTTCCACTATAAAGAGTGCTTTTCAGGGGTGAAGAGGTTGAGTATTACAACTCTCTTATAGCCTATGTTCATCCTCGGAATCTCCCAAACATTTTTCAAAAAGCCCCATCACAATCTGATGAACGGTATGGCAGAGCACGCTTGCCCGGGAATCTATTTATCCCGATCTTCTTGGAATCATTGAAAGACAAAAATGGTTATTGTGAATTATCCGTAAAAGATAAACATATGCTGTCGCGGACTTTTTTGTAGATTGTTTTGAGATATTCAGTTCTGTGTACATTAATTTGGTGTATTTGTTTTGGTTTAGGCAACGTAAGCCATTTAATCGTCAAAATAGGGACTTTATTACACGTTTTTCGCTACAAAGGGTGATTTTTAGGAGTGAAGGGGTTGAGTATTACAACCCCCTTATAGCCTATGTTTATCCCGGGAATCTGCTGAACATTTTGCAAAAAAAAAACAATTAAGTCAGATCAATGGTGTGGCCGCGCATAGAATATAAACAAACATACATTCATTTTTATATAGATTTAGATTTAGATTTATTTAGCCTGGTGGAGTTAAGGCCATGTGGCCTTCTCTTCCACTCACCAGGACAAACATATATTACATAAGAATATAACAATCTTAATTAACTTTAATATTAAACATTAAGTAAAAATTTGATCAAAAGATAATATCTAATATACATATTACGATCTATAATACAGCCAGTTAATATTAGTTAAAATTAAGACTAAAACTAATAATAAAACGTATACAAGCAAGACATATTAAATTGTTCCTGTCTAGTGTATATAAAAAACAGGAAAATAATGAGATATAGAAAACTAATTTTACGATTATACAATATTTGAAACAAAACAAATAAAAATATTTGTTATTCTTAATATTATTTACATAAATAATTAAATATATTAATATTGCTAAAAGAATACTATCAGTTAGGTGTATAAGTTAGTTTGTTATTAAATAATTCTTTAGTTTATTTTGAAGGATGTTATAGTTTGACAGTCTCTGACATAGGGCGGAAGGGAATTCCATGTTTTGGTGACACCGTAAAAGATAATGAATAATATACAGTGTGATGAGGCGGGATATAAAGGACAATGTGCTGATGGGATCGAGTGTCAAGATTGTGTGTGTCGGATAGTCTGATGAAGCGGCGTGATAAATAATTAGGCGATGATGTGTGAAGTATTTTATAGAGAAGGGATAGGGAATGGACAGTTCTACGATCTCTTAGACGAAGCCACGATAATTGTTCCAGGGACGGTGTAACATGGTCAAATTTGCGAATACCACAAATAAAACGTGCGCAAGAATTATGAACACGTTGAAGTCTTTGAGTTGGAAATAATATTTAAGTCTGTAAAAATATTAGATTATGTAATTATTCTACGAGATGTAATTTATATAATCATGATATAATTTGTTCTTTCTTAAATTCCATCAATTAAAAATCGCAGCTAACTTATCAGAGTTTATTGTAGTACAACAGACAGATTACAATTTAAATAGTTAAACTGAAGCACTGCATTAACATTAAATACATAAATTAACTCTGTACATGCTCATGAACGTAATGAAAAGAATACAAACTTCCGTAATAAACAAACAAATATTAGACGAATTTTATTAAGTATACAAGCTGCACATGTTAATCCTCGACTAAAGGAGTCAGAAGATTTTGTTTCAGACTTGGTATCTTGATGGGCAGTAAATCATTAGCTTCCGATGTACATATAGTGTTCGTCCTGAAGAAGTAAACGCAATTTAAATATGGTTAATACAAATTAATACTATTGTAGCAGAAATGTCTTGTAGCACATTCAGGCCCGGATTTTAATTTCGATTGAGGGTCTTTCCACTTTTCAGCGGTTGCCCTTTTACCAGCCGGCTACTGGCCCTTCACATCCACATGTGTCAATCACAGAGGTAGATGATCAACAGCCAGTGTAGGGGTGACATGTGGTTAGCATGTCGAGTCCCCCAGCCGTTATAGCTGGTTCCTCAACCTGGAGCCGCTACTTATTGTAGCTACCCAATTGCCTCACGATGCTGGGTGGGCACCGGTCCCATACTGGCCGAAATACCATGAGAAAATTTCTTCCCCCATGGAGACTCGAACCAGCGCAAGTCCCGTAGCTCTGCGCCAAGGCTTCCTACCTTAACCGCTCGGCTACGGCGAGATCAATAATTTGAATAGCTAAATATTTTTTTACTCCTGTCGCGACAGGCCTAGAATGCCCTTAGAGCCTACCATCCAGCTGCTGACCTCACAACCACATGCGTCAATCGCAGAAGTGGATGATCAGCCAGTGTAAGCGTGACATGTGGTCAGCATGTCGAGTCCCCCAACCGTTATAGATGGTTTTCTCAATCTGGAGCCGCTATTTATTGTAGCTACCCAAATGCCTCACGATGCTGGGTGGGCACCGGTCCCATACTGGCCGAAACATCAAGAAATACCAGCGCAAGCCCCGTAGCTTTGCTCCAAGGCTTTCCTGCCTTAACCACTCGGCTACGGCTCGGGACGAGTAGCTAAATATAGTGTTAGTAAATAAAACACTACCTAATCTATGAAAGATATACATTTTAAACAAGGACCGGAATATGAAGCCATGTAATATATGTGTAAAATGTAGTCTAAATCTATCCTTTATGTCAGTTTATGAATCTTGGAGCGGACCACTGGTTACTAAAAATATAGATACTTTAATTCTGCGACATTATGTGAAAATTACAAAGGGCCACTGGAACAAACAATTTAGTTTCTTCTATTTGAACATCTACTTCAAGTCACGTGATTTTTGGAACATTATTTCAGCAGTTAAAATTCAGAATCAATCAATCTATGATGCCGTAGCCCATTTTTGAGCCGTAGCCTCTCCTTTATATGAAGTTACTAGACCAAAATTATTTTTAGTTATCTTATTTGCTCATAGATGCCATGTATGACATGCGGTCAACACACCGACCCAATTGAGACATGTAACAGGCAACTAGGGTATTACGAGGACGTTGATGCCGATATATTGTGCTTGTAGGCCTCTTTATTCAGGCTTAAGGATCTTTTACGAGCCTGGAAATCTACAGATTCGGGACCCACGGCTTAAAGTCTCACCCGGAGGTCTAGCTCCTTGGATTTTTAGGATGAAAAATCCATGCACCTTGGTAAAAAGAAAATTAGGGGATGGAAAAAGAAAGTCATGAAGAGAGATGAGTGGACAAGAATTCTGACGGAAACCAAAGCCCGCCCTGTACTGTAGAGCTGAGAAAGACGAATAATAATACACATCATCATCATCATCACTCCAGGGATTAGGCAATTGCCCGTTCCGACTTCATATTGCATCAGCCCAACGTCTTCTAGGTCTTCCAACATCACGCCTTCCTCTTGCTTGAACATTTCTGGCTAACAATGGATATCTCTCCTTACTCATTCCATCCATGTGATCAATCCATTTCTGTCTGTAATTCGTGACTTTATCCAATAAAGGCTGTACTTTCAATTCTTCTCTTATATCCTCATTTTCTTATTCTATCAAGTTTTGTACATCCTTTTACTTGTCTTAGGAACCGCATCTCTGCCGTCTGTATTCTATCCTTCTGTCTTTTCACTGGAGCCCAAGTTTCACACCCATAAAATATTGTGGGAACCGCCATAACATTATACATTTTTATCTTGGTTTCTTTTCTAATACACATACAGCTATAATAACTTTGCATTTTTTTTGTTTTTATATTTAAATTTGTGCAGATAATTTGTGTTATATAATCTCCAAAGCATTTACTGTGCGATTTGTTTAGAATTTTTTTTTATTCATAAGTAGTCAGAAATTTGTATTTAGTAAAAGGAAGATAGCAACATGGTATAATGAGAAGTTAGACTTAAGACTTTTTTTGTTTTGGTTTAACAAACGAATAGTTTAATAGAGTTACGAAAAATAAGAATTCTTTCATCTTGCTTTCATACATAAAACTAGTTCAATACTATACACTACTTGTATGCAGTATTTTTTGCGCGATAGTGCGTTTTGTCGTACTTACAGCAATGGCGACCATGATTGAAAGTTGAACTTCCTACATTTTGGGGTTGCCAACCTAAATAACTATATTGTAATAAAATAACTATACTGTAATATTACATATTGCAAACACGCGTGTGCGAATTAAAACCACTGCGCGTGTGGGAAGTAAAACCACTGCCCTCTATGTTATACTACATACGATGTATATACAAAAAAATATCCAAAATGTTGTGTTAATATACATTATACGAAACAAATCACTGCATTTTAAATGAACTGAACGTTATTTGAAACAATATAAAACAATAAATACGTGTTTTCCGCCATTATATAACTAATTGGTCTCACGGCCTCCTGTTATTTTATCACTAATTGGTCTCACGGCCATCTGTTGTTTCAACTAATAAGCATTGCCCACACTGTTAACGTTAGTCAATTGTTTACAATGGATGCAAATATTTCCAACAAAGATGTTATTAATTTACTATTATTTATTATTTTGAAAACACCATCGCGCAAAAAATAATGTACAACGCACGTTTGTGAAGTGTTTTACAGAATCTTGGAAATTAAAAACCTAGGTATCGCTCGGTTTTTAAATATTTCCTCGCTTCTGTAAAAACCACTTCCCAACCTCGCATCGTAATATACTATTTATTATATAAAAATCATGACCCCATTGATAAGTGAAATATATTATTGTTGTATTTAGATAATAAGTTTCCAGGAAGAGATTTTTTCGGGGGTTTTCGTTACCTGTTTTACAAATGTCAGGATACTTTAAGACCCAAACGGTGCCCGAACATCATTTGGCCATCATTATCACTATTATCATATTCGCCTATTCAGATTAAGATTCGGATTAAGGTCTCTCCTGGAGCATCATTACCATCATCACCCCCCTTCATGTATCATCGGGGTAGTTAAACCCGCCTTCCAGGCGCCCCAACCCCAAAAGTGACTTACAAGTACGCCACTGTCAGAAGAAAATACCAGAAATGTCGCAAATGACAACCTGGTGGCATTGATAGAAAAAATGTTCCTGTTGATATAAAATAATGACTTACACACTGTAATTTTAACCCGTTTATATATATATTCCATTCCATAGTAATTCTGCCCGAGGGCAGGTCTTCCACTTCAATCATAGCATTTTCATGCTGTGCTTTGCAGCTTTACTAGGGAATTGTAGATGTGGTAGGGTAGCTCCCCGTTGATTTCCACACCGGTGAATGATGATGATTATGGCCGGATGATTTTCGGGGACCGTTTAGCCCTAAGCGTCGTGAAATTTGTCTTACAGGTGAGGAAAAAACCCGAAAATAAACCTCACCGAAGAGTCTGTCCCGACCGGGAATCAACCCGGGACCGCTACGTGACAAGGCAGCACGCTATCTCGAGACCACAGCGGTGTATGTATATATCCATCCATAGTAATTGTGCCCGAAGGCAGGTCTTTCGCTGCAATCATGGCATTTTCATGCTATGCTTTGCAGCTTTACTAGGGAATTGTAGGTGTGGTAGCTTCCCGTTTCTTTCCACACCGGTGAAGGATGATGATGATGATAATGATAAGGATGATGGCCATATGATTTCGGGGACCGTTTGGGTCTTAAAGTTTTCCTGACATTTGTCTTACAGGTGAGGGAAAACCCCGATAAAAACCTCACCCAGAAAAACTGTCCCCACCGGGAATCGAACCCGGGCCCGCTACATGACAAGGCAGCACACTACCTCGAGACCACAGCGGTGGACTATATATATATATATATATATATATATACAAGACAAACTCGGCTAATTTCGTGACGCGGATTATTTCGTCATTTTTTTTTTTCGTTTGTAACTAAGTTGTACTGACAAGTAAAAATAAATTATTTCCTGTATCATAGATGGCAGGAAGTCTACTTTCTTGCTGTGGTTTTATATTTGTGATAACAGCAGTCCTTGGGTGTACTTTGTTAACTTTTAGAGGGAGTGTTTTCATTCATGCTAGCAGTTGTTAGAGTGAATAATTGTCCGTGTTTGAAGAACATTTTTGAGAAGATATAGTTGACACTGAAGGTGAACCATGTATAAATGTCGAAAATGTGATCTGTGGTTCCGTGAGAAGTGTCAAGGGTTGACTGTAAGTGGAACTTCAAAGCATTGAATATAGCATGAAGTGTTTTAAAAGTTTGTCGCGGATTTACCCTAATACTATCATGACATTATCTGAGTTCTTCAAACCTCCAGAAAAAATATATATGTAATTTATATAATATTGGTAATAAAATAAAATATATATTCGACAACTCAGTATATGTATCTTTCATCTATCCATAACTTTAGTATTCCTTAGACTCTAACCAGAAATGTTCGTAATATTAAGGTGTAATAGTCTAAAATGAGACTTGTACATATTATACAAAGAATGAATTGAGCAGAATTCAAGCTACATAAATGAAATTCTAACGTGGAATGGTATATAAAACCAAGAGAGACAAAATAAGAAACGACAAAATCAGGGAGACCTTAAATGTAGAAAAATTAACAACAGATACTAAAATGGTTTGGACATTTAAAAAGACTGGAAAACGAAAAACTACCACAAAGATTGTTATAAAAAAGTGGAATCGAACTTTCGAAAGGAGGACACGATAAGGGGATGATGATGAATGTCTAAAACCTTAGTATCACGAAATTAACAGAGTTTGCTATTATCTATTTATTAAGAGTTACTTTTTATCCCTATTTGCAGCCGAATCCCTTCAACATACTAATCTTACCTTATTTTCCTTGTAAATCGTCTCCTCCTTGTAATAGTCATATCCTTTTTATCGCTTCTTCCATTTTCAACAATCCTGAAGACGTTATCAATTGCTTTAGTATCATCAGTATTGTTATTGCCTTCCAACAAGAGAACTGACACCACATTGTTTTCATTTATATAGGACGGGATACCTGCAATTGTGGTGGACTGTGGTACAATTTCGTGAACCAAAGATGCTCCCAATATGTTATTTTGACCGTGACACTGTGATGCAATGCAAGATTGTTGCAAATTTGTAGGATAATTGTACTGGCATTTTTCTCTCATGCACTCTGGTGTTGCAAGAGGCTGTTGCAAAATCACAGGATAATTGTATCGATATACTTCTGCTCCAGGGTAATATATTCCATTTGTATACAATGATTCATTTGGAGACATTTGACCATAATTCAAATTTTGAAGTACAGGTTGATAGTTATCAGGATAAGGGTTTATGTAAGCATATTTTGGTATCTCTGGCATTTCATGTCGTACAACTGGTTCTATTTCAGAATTATGATCTAAATAATCGATCTGGTTCAATAATTCGCCTGTAAGAAGTTTGACAACGTTCGAAAAAACCGACAGATCTTCTTGGCGTCTACTGTTAGCTTCTGCATCCTGGTTTCCTTCAGCCCAGCTCTTCAATGATGATTGCATTGACATGTATTGAGTAACGTTCTCCGTATATTTGTCAATCACTGTCTCCAAATCTTTAAGGTATGGAATAGCTTTACAAATTGAAAGAAAATAACGTAGAATTTGGTTTCCATTTTGTAATAGAATTATTAATCTTTTTATCTGGAAATAAGAAATATTGTTTGCATTAATGACCAAGTATATAGAAACTTATAAAATAAAATAAAATAAGTTAAAATATACCTTCTTAGGTAAGATCCGTCGTCCTCAACTTATAAAATATGTATTCTTTATGCCTGTAGGCCTTTCAGAACATCCGTTCCATCTTCAGCAGGTCCCTCTTCGCTACATCCTGATACTGTAGCGAGGAGGGACTTGCTGAAGATGGAACGGATGTTCTGAAAGGCCTGCAGGCATAAAGATATATATTTTATAAGTTGAGGACGACGGATCGTACCTAAGAAGGTATATTTTAACGTATTTTATTTTATGACTCTCCACCTCAACGGTGTTAACAATGGATTTTATTAGTATAGATGATATAGAAATTTATTTATTAAATAAATAGTAAGACAAGGCTATGTAGACCTAGGTTGAGATGGTTGGATGATGTACAGGAAGATTTAAAATAGGCTGGAATCAAGAATTGAAAAAAAAAAGTGATCGAAGTGAATGGATAGTTGTTAAAAAGGAGGTTAACGTCGTCCTCCACCTCAGGAATCCGTTTGAAATTCGTGGTAGAGAATCGGAAGAAGGGCAGGTTTTTTTCAGGATTTATCTGTTTCTCTTCAGAGAAGAGTTTCATTACACAACACCTCCATATACTCATCCATTTCACTTAAAATTCTCCTGTGATGATGCGACAGGCCGGTCAAACCTTTAATAATAGGCATTTCGACTCCTGGCATTAAGCCGAAAGTGAGTAGAGGTGTTCAATGTATTGTTAATCAAAGGGTAACTGTGTTAAGTTCTACAAAGTAAACTTGAAATCAATTTCGGTTGAGTCAATTTTTTTTATTAAGATTTACTTGTGGAGAATTCCTAACTGAAATATTATTTCCGGGAAGCTCAAGCGATGTTAACTGTTTCAGTCAAATTATTTCTATATTATTTATTTGATTATCTATTTTACTTGCGATGTAAGGCTCAATTCGGGTAATGCATGCTATTATGCAATACAAGGACTCGTGTCGTCCCAACTCCTTTCAAAATACGTTAAACTGAAAGTATGTAAAACTGTTATTCTCTCATTTATATTATATGTATTCTTACATTAAAGGAGGAAAAATATTACGATTATTTGAGAATAAAGTTCTTAGGAAAATTTTTGGGCCAAAAAAAAAAGAGATGAACAGACAGGTGAATTGAGAAAACTACCTAATAGTGAGCTATATGATATGTATAGGAAGCCATATATAATAAGAGCAGTCAAGTCTCCTAGACTTCGATTGGCAGGACATGTATCACGTATAGCGAATGAAAGAGGTGCATGGAAGCTTCTTGTAGGAAAACCAGAGGGAAAACGCCCAATTGGTAGACCAAGAATGAGGTGGGAGAATGACATTATCCAGGATTTGCGGGAGATAGATTATATAGGTAGTGGATGATTGAAAAAACATTAGCTCAGGACAGGGGTGTATGGAGAGCTTATGTCCACGCTACCATGAACCAACGGGTTCAATATAGCCAGTGAATTAGTTTGTAAGGCCTTTAGAACTAATAAATACTATATTTATCGTATAAATAATGTATCTACAATATATAAAATATGTCTAAAATTAAATATCTGATAAACCTAAACTAGCTTTTTTACCTATTACTAAAAAATTAATATATTTAAATTAATCACATGGCACAAGAGCGCAATAAAAATGAACATGGAATATACAAACTATGTATATTGAAGTACATGTGAGTAATACAATTTACATAAAATATAAACGAAGTGCACTATATAAAGGTCCGTCATCCAGGAACTGAGTAAACTAAGCGAAATCCTCTATTTAACTAGTTTATGGAATATGTAATTATTTTGTTAACCTTTAAATTGTAAAATATCAATTTCTTATGCTAACTTGTTTAAAGGAATCGTACTTTAATGAAAACTAATGCACAACCGTAAGTTATGAGCTGTTGCATAGTGTTGTGTACATTGACACAAATCTAAATAATTTCTACTAATTCAATTTTTCATTACTTTATTTAAAATATTATATAAATTAATCCAATGTATCTTGACGGAAATTGTAATGGTATACATTATGATTAAGAAAACATGGCAGTTAGCAGAGTACATTTTTAATTTCGGATTTCAGATAAACACCCACAGTTAATAGTTGGATTGCACTGATTTTTCGAGAAAAGCTACCTCGGTTTGTTTGGAGAGCACATACCGTACTTCATTTTGTTGCAAAACCTCGAAAATTGCGACCGCTACAGTGATTTTTAAATGTTCGTTACAGGCGAACTCGTACTTTCACTTTATCTGCTTCCGTACATTTATTTGACACGTTCCATTTATTAACCGACTCTTAATTGTCCCATTTTGCTGGCTAATTAACTCTACCTTAATTTTCTTTATTGCGAAGTTTGGTTCTGAAAAAAAAATGGTTGCGGACGCTAGAGCGTTAAAACACACACACACACACACACACACACACACACATATATATATATATATATATATATATATATTTAAATGTATTTATTCATTTTTCTTGTGGTGTGTGTGTGTGTGTGTGCGTGCGTGCGTGTGAGAGAGAGAGAGAGAGATCAGTTGTGGATTGCGAATAATGGTAATTATACAACGTATTGAGTAATGAATTGTTCGTGTGAACAATTTTCAGTGTAGAGTTGACACACTTTAACAAGCTAGAATGGCATACAATAATAAAAACAACATATTATGTCTAATATAACTTCTTCTTCTTCCTTCCAAGTATTAGGCCAAAGGCCTGTTACGATCCTATAGAAAATTTTCCCTCTAATATAACTTATCTATACTTATTTCTACTATAATACAAAATATAGTCAACATACCTGATTTTGTATATCACTAAATTGTACAATGCAATTCGCATGACATGAAACTTTCTGAAATGCTTCCCACGCTTGTTTCAAATTTGTTCCTATTCTATCCACCACATAATCAAGTGGGACGTCTGAAATATAATAATAATTTTATTGTAAGCCTATGTTTTCCCTTTACAGAGATTTAGGCACTCTCCCCCTACAGGGAAGAATGTGAACTATACTAATTTAGTTACACTTCTTTTCGTATAGATGCAATTTTGAGTGGTACGTGGTCAGCGTCCCGCCTCATACTGACATCTAGGAAACCAAGGTAGTACTCGGACGGGAAAATTCGGTAAATTTTGCTTAGAGGCCTTTTCATTCAGGCTTAAGGATTTTTTACGAGCCTGAAAATCTTCAGACTCGGGACCCACGGCTTAAAGTCCCTCCCGGAGGACTTGCTCCTTGGATTTTTCCGTCCAAAAAAATCCATCGACCCCGGCCGGGTTTGAACCCGCGACCCTTGGGATCAGAGGCAAGGAGCATAACCACTAGTCCACCGCGGCCAACAATAATAATAATAATAATAATAATAATAATAACGAAACGCTAATGGCTCAGCATTTGATAACAACATAATAATAATAATAATAATAATAATAATAATAATAATAATAATAATAATAATAATAATGAAACGCTAATGGCTCAGCATTTGATAACAACATAATAATAATAATAATAATAATAATAATTATTATTATTATTATTATTATTATTATTATTACTATTATTATTATTATTATTATTACTATTATTATTATTATTATTATTATTATTACTATTATTATTATTATTATTATTATTATTATTATTATTATTATTATTATTATTATTATTATTATTATTATTATTATTATTATTATTATTATTATTATTATTATTATTATTATTATTATTATTATTATTATTATTATTATTATTATTATTATTATTATTATTATTATATTATTATTATTATTATATATAGTAATAAATAACATAATGGTTTACATTATGTGGCTTAGTTCTGACTTAAAGATCAAGTAGCAATTTGTTCTCTCCATCTCCTTTGAAGTTGACTTCGATCCCTGTTTTCTGTGGTAGGCCTATTCCATAATTTGACGGGTAGGGACTTTCCATAAATACCGGTTAAAACTGTTTGTTAAAATAACTGGAAACTCGACCATCAAATTATATTTAAAATTAATATAAAATTATGGAATATCCACCTGAAAGGTCCGTCTCCTCAACTTAATTAATCATTTAACTGTAGCGCTTTCGGGACTTGTCCCATCATCGGCAGGATTCAAAATTGGTGTTTCACTGAAGATCTGGTAGAGGGGGTTGCGTGTATTGGGTTCGTTTTCGTATATCAGGCTGTCGTTGTTGTGAGCTGCTTTCATGATTTCCATCTCTTCGAGTACGTTTATCTTCGCTGGATTATTTTCTCTGTGCATTACTGTTAGGGTGTTTTCAATATTTAACATGCGATGTCCTTCATGGATGACGTGTTTGGCATAGCTCGATTTCCCTTCTGCGTGAATGAAGTCTCGAAAATGTTCTTTGAATCTGATGTTAAAACTCCTGATTGTCCTTCTTATATAAAAGTTGTTGCAGTCCTTACATGTCAGTTTATAAACTCCTTTGCTGTTGAAAATGTTATTTTTTCAATGTTATTGTTTATTATGTTGTTTAATTTGTTATTAGTTCTGTATATTTTACGATAACTAAGACAGCATATATATAATATGTCGTGTTATCTCTGTAAATTTAACCAAATAGTTATATCAAAGATGAGATCATCCTCCCTGTTTTAAAACTAGACCATACGTCTATGGGAGAAAACCTAGACATGCATGTTTGAAGCTTTAAGATGGCATCTCTTATCATCAAATAGTAAGTGCTACTACATTTAAGGAGATCTATATTCTAATATTGTATTCAATAGTGTTCTGCCCTAGGGCAGGTCCTTCACTGCAATGATAGAATTTTTATGCTATGTTTTGCAGCTTTGATAGGGGATTATAGGTGCGGTAGCTTCCCGCTCCTTTCTACACCGTGGATGATGATGGCCAGATGACGATCGGGGAACTTTTGGGCCTCAAAGCTTCCTGACATTCGTCTTGCAGGTGAGGAAAACCCCCGAAAAAACCTCACCCAGGAACCAGATATATATATACTTTTTGGATAATACCTACCTCGGTTTACTTTAATAAGGTATATACTGAGTTTCCTTGTGAAACATCGAAAATGATGACCGCTAGAGCGATTTTTCAAATTTCACTTCAAATGAACTCCTACACCTAATGGTTTTAGAGGGTCCAATTGTGAATCTAAACCATCCAGGGACCCACTCAAACACACACACACAACAATTGATCAAAATCGTCTAGTCGTTTAGGGACTACACACGTACAGAAAAATTATATATATAGACAGTTGATATAACTTTCATCAGCATTAAATTATGGCCTTTGTAAGCCTACAAACTCAATTCAATTCAAAGATCTGTTATATTTGTATTCATTATATTTTTGTTCAAAATTTATTTAATTTACTTTATTATTATTTTTTTGACTAAAAAGTGATCTCCGAATGCGGTACCTCTATATAAAGATCAATATGGATAAATCTAGATATATGACAATAGGGGATCTTCCTCAAGATTTAATACTAGAAGAAAATTTAGGGATAATTAAATACACTGAAGAATATAAGTATTTGGGAATTAAAATTACTAAAGATGGAAAACAAGAAACAAAGATAAGAAACAGGATCAATATAGGAAAGTATGCTATATCTGCCCTAAATGGAATAGTATGGGACAAACATATCTTCAAAGAAACAAAAAAAACTCTTTTTAATACAATAATCAGTAGCATTATTACTTATGGAGCTGATGTGTGGGCTTTAAATGCACAAATAAAAAAAATTACTCGCCTCTGAAATGGACTACTGGAGACGTGCTGCAAGAATATCCAGGAAGGATAAAATCAGAAATTCATATATAAAAGAAAAAATGCAGGTACAATATTCAATATTAGATTTTATAAAGAAGAAGCAATTAAATTGGTACGGACACATTAGAAGGATGGAAGAAGGAAGACAACCTAAGATAATCATGGATTGGGAACCACAGGCAAGGAAAAAGAAGGGTAGACCAAATATTACGTGGATTCAGGGAATTAATTAAACTAAGAGGGAATGGGAAATGGAAGAAGATATATGGATGAACAGACAAGAATGGAAAAATGTGTAGTTAACTGTGAACATGGGTACAGGAAAAATGTATATTCATTGTAAAAGCCGGAATAATAAAAAAATATTTTTTTTTTTGCAAATGCCCCAGGTTGTCTTTCGACATTCCTGGTATCTCTCCTGGATGGCGTACTTGTAACCCACTTCTGAGATTGGGGCGCCTGGAAGGCGGGTTTACGTTGCCCCGATGATAGTGATGATGATAGTGGTGCGCCAAGAGAGTTCTAATCTTAATCTAAGATTAACATGAATGATGATGATTGAGATGACCATATGAATTCGGGGACCGTTTAGGCCTTAAAGTTTTCCTGACATTTGTCTTACAGGTGAGGAAAAACCCCGATAAAAACCTCACCCAGAAAAACTGTCCCGACCGGGGATCGAAGCCGGGCCCGCTGCGTGATAAGGGAGCACGCTACCTCGAGACCATAGCGGTGGACATTTTGTATTATATAATAAATTGAGTTGGCGTTTACTTGATGAAAATCCATATTTATTAATTAAATAAAAATAAAACGTAGTTTTATTTGATTTTCATATTTACTATATAATTCAGTGACAGCTGTTTCGGTACACTGTACCTTCTTCAGACATGTTAACAAATTATGAATTGTGTTCCAACTGATCTAAGCAACAATACAACAATATTTATTTAATTTTTTTAATTTAACAAAGGGGATTCATTCAAATCAAGTTGAGAATTTAACAGTTTTTTACTACTTTTAAACTTATTAATTTCTACAGCCTCCAAAAGATCTAACTTCTTACCCTTATCACAAATATGTAAAATTTCAAAATTTGGATCGAAACAATGATTAAATTGGAATAGGTGGTTAGCATAGTTTGAATTTTCTAAATTTCTATAGGCTGTAGAAATTAATAAGTTTAAAAGTAGTAAAAAACTGTTAAATTCTCAACTTGATTTGAATGAATCCCCTTTGTTAAATTAAAAAAATTAAATAAATATTGTTGTATTGTTGCTTAGATCAGTTGGAACACAATTCATAATTTGTTAACATGTCTGAAGAAGGTACAGTGTACCGAAACAGCTGTCACTGAATTATATAATAAATATGAAAATCAAATAAAACTACGTTTTATTTTTATTTAATTAATAATTTTGTATTATGTTAATTTCGAGAAAACAAAGAAATGTAACATGCGCCACTGTGATTTAATATCCGCCCACATACATATACAGGGTTATTACAAAAGAAATAAACAACTAATGTTCCATAAAACGAAAATTGTTTTTTGTATCTGGAAGCATTTTGCAATGGTTTATATATTAAATCTTAATGTTCAGTTTCTGAACTCATAAATGTCATGTCTGCTTTACGCGACACACATCAAGATGATAATCAAGCTAAGTTCAAATCCGTTGTAACATATCTGCATCTACACTTGCCACAACACATCTGATACTTTATTTTTCATTCAATTTGTTTAAGGGAATCCTGTACTAATTTCCTTGCAATTTGGTTTTAAAAAATATGCAACATAACAAAAATAATTTTTCCAACTTAGTCTTCAGTTATGTGCATGGAAATTATGTCACTAATTGAACAAGTCTTCCTGAACATAATGCCGCTCTGGTTAACTTTTTAGACATATTTCTTCACGGTAATTTAAAATACAAAAAAAATGAAAATAAAAAAACCCAACTTCTTAAAAGTATTGTCTTGGTACAATTTTCTCAAAAACTACTTATCCTACTTATCCAATTGTTTCCAAAATTTAGTATGTTATTGTCCATAGTTCATTTGACAATAATAAGTTTTGCTTGTGATCAGATATGGATTATGATTTATTTTAAAAGAATTCAAAAGCAATTGTTTTGTTAAACATTTTGCATACATTTTTGTGTTTTAATTTCAAACACTGTTAATAGCACAAAGATAAATTTACCTTATTATTATAGAGCTCTTTAAACTGCATATCCATGCCAAAAATTATTCCCCTATCTTTCATAGTTTCAGAGAAAAGTGAACCAAAATATGAAAAAAAATACAAATTACGGGAAATTAAATAAAAGTGTGCACGTTAGCAGAACACTGAGACGCCATTTTTAAAAATCAATTTCTATGGGTTTAAACGTCCAAAATCGACAAAATAATATTACACATCGATATAATTGACTTTCCTGGATTGTTTTAAGCAAAAAGAAAAATATATTTTTTAAATCCTAATACGACTGAGTGCCCTTAAATCACGAGGGAGTGTATTGACAAAAAACTACCCTTCATAAATCTCCAAAACAAAAATTCAGGTAATGTTTTGTTTTAGAGAACATTAAATTTATTTCTTCTGTAGTAATCCAATATAAATATATACAATTTTTGACGGACTTCCTCTATAACTTTACTATGGTTTCACAATACTTACTGGACGTTGTAGAACTGACGATTTGAACAGCTCGTACATCTTGAGCTATGACGTCATCTCCATCGCGCCAAGCTTCGCTCATTCTGTTTGCAAAACCATAAACTTGTAGGCTTTTAGGATAGTCGAAGGTACATATTTGATCTCCCAATGACCATAAATAACATAATTTGTTATCTACAGCCTTAGAAACATCTAGAAATGATCCTAATTTCTCATCGCATTGTGCTTCTAATACTTGAAGTCTTTCGGATTCTTGTTGAAGTTGTGTCAACTGTAAATATCAACACTAAAAATAAATGAATGGATAGAAGAGGGAGTCCATAACAAAACCGCAAATCTGTATTCTAAGCGTTAATCTTTATGTAGTCTTCAATGCTATTATGCATTTCAGGGACTCTTGTCTTCCCAATTCTTCTAAAAAATTCAAAAATATAATAATAATAATAATAATAATAATAATAATAATAGATTTATTTTAGCTGGCAGAGTTAAGGCCATAAGGCCTTCTCTTCCACTCAACCAGCGAATAGTAAAATTATACAAAAATTACGTACATATTACAATTTTAAGATATTAAAATACAGACTAAACAAAATACAATGATTATGTGATCTAATACTAGCTAATACTAACAAAAACATAGAATATAATAAAATTAAGATGATATAAAATAAAGTAAGTAGCTTCACATGATTATTAATGGAATGATCTATATAGTTGTCAGGCAGTTAATGTTTTCATTGTGTCGAACTTAAGATATCAGTTAATTTGGATTTAAATAATGATAGCGATTGAGAGTCCCTGACATGACTGGGAAGTGAGTTCCATGCTCTAGAGTCTTGTGATATATATATATATATATATATATATATATATATATATATATATAATATACAGTATAAAACCTTTTTTTTAGTTATATTAAGTGAACGCGAAACATTATTACTTCTAGGAGCGGAAAAAAGATTGCCAATATTTGAGATTAAAGTTGTTTGAAGAATTTTTGGATCAGAAAGAGGCGAACATATTACAGTGACTTTCGGACCTAGGAAAAACGAACATATAGAGATAATTGAATAATTACCCCGAAAAGAGAACTAACCAACAAAAATTCGAAAGTTGAGTTTTCAGTGGATTAGTGATCTATCCGGAAAATATCACGGCATGGTACATGCCTACTTACTTCTAGACCTGTTTTATTTATTTTTTAAAGTTGACATTCAATCGAATAGTAATCTATATGTAGCAAAATGGCGGAAGAAGTTAGTCAGGCCATGAGTAGCAGTTTATGGGAGAGATCTGTTTTCGGAGTAACTATTCAATAGGAGAAAATTACATAACATATGACCAAAGAGAGAGACGAAAATATGTAGGCAGTTAGAGAAAACATACATAAAAGTGCTACATGATCTTTATTGGAATCAGATATGATAAGAAGGGTTTAGTATATAGACTGCGATAGGCGGGACATGTAGCACGAATGGGCAATGAAACTGGAGCATGGAGACATCTTACAGTAAAACTACCAACACTTTTGAAATTCGTATTAAAGCACAGTTGAGGTTATGTAATAAGAGGTTAATTATGTAATTTTTACCTGGTAAGTCAGTCGTCCTCAACTAAATTATTAAACTTATTCACGTTATTCTAATATGGAGGCCTTTCGAAAACAATGTTTCATCTTCTGCGTTTTAACTGGAACTGATGGTGTTATATAGGTTGTATAACGGATTTATGTCTGCGGTTATGTTCTCGTTGAGTAGGTCTTTATTCCTTGCTTCTTTTAGAAGTTTTGCCAAACATATACTATAAACAGGTCATCAATTTGAAAAAATCGATAACTGTATGGCAATACTACACAGAGAATACAATAATAGAATCAACATCCTTGAAGACATAGATATTCTAAAAGAAGCAAGGAATAAAGACTTACTCAACGAGAACATAACCGCAGACACAAATTCGTCATACAACCCATATAACACTATCAGTTCCAGTTAAAACGCAGAAGATGAAACATTGTTTTCGAAAGGCCTCCATATTAGAATAACGTGAATAAGTTTAATAATTTAGTTGAGGACGACTGACTTACCAGGTAAAAATTATATAATTAACATCTTATAGTAAAACTAGAGGGAAAGCGTCTAGAAGGTAGGTGAAGAAAAATGTGGGAGAATAACATTTACGATGATCTGAAAGAGGTGAGTTATACAGGGGATGACTGAAAACATTAGCTCAGGATAGGGATGTATGGAGATTCTATGTCCGCACAACCATGAACTTCCGGTTTGATACAGATTCAACCCAGGAAGTTACTGTATGTTTGGAATAGGAAACAGGTTTACCATTTTAACAGTATTTTTCTTGAGAGAAATCCTTATATAAACTGAAGATTGCAACACAGCAGGTACATAGTTGTAAGTTGTAACCGTCCAAGCCACCCCCTCTTAAAGAAAGAAAACAGTTACCACTTGTCACTGAGCTCGTGTGGATCTGTATTATCCTGTGTGAAAGTGTCGACTATCATATTTACTATAAAACTAGTTTGCATTCCATAAAAGAAAAACTATGTTTTTTTAAATGTACTGTGCATAGATTTGGAAAAAGTACTGCTAACCGTGCCCCTCCTCCCCTCCCTAAACAAGCAAATACCGTTATTATGAGTTTGGCAACATCTACCCTCTGTACGTAGGGGGACACTGGCGTAGCCCGTAAGGTCTTAGTAACTTCCTGGGTTGAATTAGAGTGTAGTGCCAGTGAATTAGTTTTTTATCGTTCTAAAAATGGAATTTAATATGTTAATAGATCCGTTCCTATACTAATAAGTGGTTGATTCATGTGCCTTTAATGAGATTGAGATGGTCAGTTACAGACTTATTACTTAATGAAAAACGTATGATGATGGTGTTGATCTGCATCATCGTATGTCCAAATTTAATGAAAATGAGGTTTTAATTGTTCCCTATAAAAGAAGACTTCCATAATCTTGTGCAAACATTTCGTAATATTTTTTCATTTAATATTTTATTAATAAAATATAATAAGTCCACATTTCTTTGATATCGATTTTTTTTTCATTCTCTTGTAAAAACTGAATATTTTGACATACGATGTTGCTTGCTGTTCAGCACCATCTATATGATCTATGATAAATCGGTATTCTAGGATGCCTGTCAGACTTTCTAATTCAAGACACTATCTTATCTATAAATGGCTAATTTAAGAAAAAAATATCTAAGATTTGTATATTTTAGAGGTATTTGTCATTAATTAAATTGGTAATACTGAAAATTCGCTCTCACATATTCGCTCTCCTTTAGTTTTACCATTGTCGTACGGTATTAAAATCAATTCTTTTAAATTATGCCTTTTAGCTGATCTTAATAGAAATTAAACATATAAAGTACTGATCAAAATAAATTATTAAACACAGATATGTAATACTAGGCATTAAAGTTCGATATTCTCTAAAAATTAGTTCTAATTTCCTAGAGCAATAATTTCGTATTTATAAAAAAGAAAAAAATTACTTACGTCTTTCTTCAGTTCGTTCTGCAAAATGCAACAATATTTTGTTGGATTAATTACATTCACTGGTAAAACGCACATTATCTGTGATTGTGACATTGTTGATGTAGCAAAATCATATACTTTATTAAATTGTATAATTATTTAATGTATATTGTTTTTAAGTTTCCAGTATTTCTGTAACGTCTATAAAATTCGACATTGCATGAATTGAAAAAGTAAACAATGATTGCCATGGTAATTACATGTTTGTCATATGAACAAATGACTATTGTTTACTGCACTTAATAATGATACAAAGAGAGAAATGGGTGCAATATTTTTAAGAATTGGAAAATAAAAATTTCATGCAGTTAATATCCAAATTTGTACTTTCATTGATTGTTACTAATATTTCTGAATCTCTAATATTTACTGGTATTTGAAACGGAAGTATAAACAGTATATTTCATAAGCCTATGTCTTTTGTTTCTTTATTGTTGATTTTTTATTCCAGATAGGCTGTAAGTTTGTATGTTTTAAAAATCAATCATACAGTATATGATTTAAAATATTTATCACAGTAGAAAAGAGTTATACAGTAAAATCTTTCTAATCTGGACCTGTATGGTTAAACAAAAATGTCCAACTTAATGAGATGACTACAGTAGCGGGTGGTGATAGTTTATCGAATTAAATTAATTGAAATAATACCACTCTGATTAAGCTAACTAACTTACTGGACCATCGAAGGTTCGTGGCCGCGGGACATAAGCTCTCTATATATCCCTTCTTTGAACTAATATTTTCCAATCCCATATTACTTCCCTCAAATCGTTATTAATGTTATTCTCCTATCTCATTCTTGGTCTACCGATTGGGTAATTTCCCTCTGGTTTTCCTATAAAAACTTCCATGCCTGTTTTTCATTCCCCATTCTTACCACATGACCTGCCCATCTCAGTCTACGAGACTTAGCTTTTTTTATTATATCTAGTTTCCTATAAAGATCTTGTAGCTCACTATTAAGTAGTCTTCTCCATTCGCCTGTCTTTTCATCTCTCTTTAGCCCAAACATTTTCTTAAAAACCTATAATCAACCAAATACTTGTAATATTTTCTTCGCCTTTTTTGGTAAATGTCCATGTTACGCATTCATATATCTGGGAGAATAACAGTTTTGTATATATTTATTTTAACTTTTTTTGAGATGAGATGGTTGACAGGATTCCTTATAATGCACAATGGCATGCATTTCCACGATCGAGCCTGTGTTTAATTTCTTTGCGCATCTCATTCCTATTTGAAATTATTGTTCCTAGGTATTTAGTTCAGCTTCTTATTCAAAATTTTCTTTATTTGTCATTGACTATCTATTTCCATTATACAGGGTGTAAGGGGACCTC
Organism: Diploptera punctata; assembly: GCA_030220185.1. Lineage (NCBI taxonomy): Eukaryota > Metazoa > Arthropoda > Insecta > Blattodea > Blaberidae > Diploptera > Diploptera punctata. The sequence goes on along the minus strand of JASPKZ010009834.1, from coordinate 110,959 downwards.
ACCGACAAAATGATAGGGATGATAGGCCATGCAGAGAGGATCATTGTGAAGAAACATATAGTCGCAAACACGTCGTTTATCAGTTGTGCGCAGATGAAGATGTTCACCCGTAAGGGTCGGAATTGAATACAAACAATATTGTACATGTACAATTTTATTGAAAAAGACACGATTTTACAATAAGTGTTCAAACAGTCATCCCTCGTGTAATGTTTGATATCGTCGCAGCAACGATCGGCCAGCACTGCCGACCATGGCAGGATTTTTTTTGACGTGGTCAAAACACTTATTGTTTGAACATTTATTATAAAAACCTGCCCTTCTTAAAAAATATGTGACGTGTACAATTGTTTGTATTCAATTCCGACCCTTGCGGGCGAACACGCTCATCTGCGCATAACTCATAAACGACGTGATTGCGACTATATGTTCCTTAACAAAAAATGATCCTCTCTGCATGGACTATCATCCCTATAATTTTTTTCGGTGAGGTCCTGTTACAGCTTGTATAATGTAGGCCTACTTCTGTGTGTGACCATAATGTTGTTTTATTGATATTTACTTCCTGTCCCAATTTCTTAGTGTTAATCAATAGAGCGTGCATATTCGGCGTTAGTATATTCTCACTATCGCCTAACGATACTATATAATCATCAAAAACGTGAGCTACATAATAAATAAATAAATAAATAATAGATGTTGCTTTACACAAATTATACGCTGTACTATAGAGTTCTATGAAATTATTATTGTTCTGCATAAAATATTGTATTTTAATAATTTATTTTGAATTTTCAAATATCGTACAGTAATATGGACTCACCCAATGCATTTGCTGTTTAGGTTATAGTTCCTTCATTACAATTTTTTCCATACTTTTAAAATTGAGTTCTATTTATGTTTGAAACAATACTTTTATACATTTATAACTTTTCTGCAACTCTTCTAGAGCTCACATCGTTGGATAAACAATTTATAACTAATTTTTTTTACAATTGTTAATTCAACTAAATTATATTTACTTAAAAGTATATAATTTACTAATAATTTTTACACGAAACATTTTGACAGTAACTGGTGACTGTGTTAGGAAAAAGCAACCTAGCATTGTCTAAGACACCGTTTCCCAACATGTGGTTCGTAAACCCCAGCGATTGGCAAAATATTTCAAGTGGTTCGCCAAAATTTTTCTTTAATGGCGGGTTTCATGGTTAGGCATATTATTGTTTCCATCATTTGTGCGAAATAATAATAATAACAACAATAAATATTCTCAATTCGTGTCCAACTCAGGGTTGAGTCGAGGGATGAGATGTACCCCTGTATATATAGAGGTCTGTGAATGACGAAGGTGCCGGCCGACCATGCCTGTCGCACCATCACAGGAGTAGATGGATGAAATGAAAAGAAATGGATGAGATGAGTAAGGAGAAAGTAGTGGAATGGAATTGTGGCAGGGAAAATGGGGGAAAACCCGAGAAAAACCTGCCCAAGCTCCGTTTCGTCCACCACGAAACCCACATGGAGTGACTGAGATTCGATCTCGGGACTCTAGCGATGAGAGGCGAACGTCTAACCGCTTATGCCACGGCGCCGCAACAACAACAACAATAGTAATAATAATAATAATAATAATAATAATTTATTTTTATTATTATTATTTTTTATTATTTATTATTATTATCATTATTATTATTTCCTTGGAATTAAATATTCTATATGTCTATTGTATTTGTACATTTAAAAGTCAGTGGTTCACCCAATTAAAATCGTTGTGGAAGGGATTCGCGAGTCGAAAAAGGTTGGGATCCGCTGATCTAGGAAATATCTAAGAATATGAAAATAAGTACACCAGAAAATAATGTAGTTAGGCAACCTCATATTCCACTGTTCTTATTACTACTGTAAAGCTCAAATTCTAAAATCATCAATCCTAAGCAAGTATAATAAAGTGTGTCCAGCTTCCGGGATACAAGGTGTACAACATAAATGAAGCATTTAACATGCAATAGTATAGAGATTTTGTCTAGTTCAATCAATAAATGTCCAACTTATTGAGTAATCCAGCATTCAGGGCTGTCCATATGGAGGAATTTTATCGTCTTTAAACAAATGCTAGCCTTTTCTTTTTCTTAGTAGAATCATTTGTTTATAGGCAAATGTTTTATGTTTATGATGAATGACGTTTTTATCTGTTAAGTTCTAAAAGGAAACCTTAGTTCTATTAGAAAGACGATGAATGACAAGCTTAGACCAAAACATAAAAGAGAGAAAACTCCTAGAAAATGAGAGGCTTGCATTGAGATTGGAGGTTCCGATGCAATATGCTTGTTCCAACCAAATTTTGTCATTGTAATTTTGTCCAATTTTTTCCTCCACAAGTCCGTATACAACCAGCTGAGTACTTCCCACTGACGTATTATTCCCGCCTCTATCAGTCGTCGAATGATAGCATTAAAATGTTCTATATAAGGCAGTCCCTTCTGCAGTTCCATCGCTACCATAGTATTAGTAAGATCACAAGACATTAACCACATGGAAGATGCTATAAAGTCTTTATCTATATAATCCGCCCCAGAATACCCGCCCGTTGCTAGATTCTCCACGGCTATGGCTAAATTCCCTTGATGGAGAGATTTATTGATATCTTCAATGTTTGAATAACGTTTATATCGTGAATATATTTTCTGTAAAGACGGATCTGTGAATGATGAAAGTAATTTTGGCCAGGACTCATCCACAGCTGTCCAATAAAGGTCAGGAACGTTTGTAAAGTCTTCTCCATTATCGATAGTCTTTTCGTAGCGACGAGCTTTTAAGTAATGTATTAGTGAGCTCTTGTAGCCGGTCATTACAAGTGCGAAGAAGATGAATTGCCATGTCAACAGATGGCGCAGAGAAGTTTCTAAAGGCCATCTGTTCGCAGGAGCTTGAGTTAGCTGTCCAATTACAGTCAGCAGACAATACCTGAAAAATTAGAGAGAAATAACAAAAGAGTGTTCGTGAAAGTTTTCAAATAGTACTACGTTAAAATGGTCAGATTTTCAAAGCAAGAAAAATGAAAACTGAACATTTCACATTACTACTATTATTATTATTATTATTATTATTATTATTATTATTATTATTATTATTATTATTATTATTATTATTATTATTATTATTATCATTAATATTATAATTATTATAATTAATAATAATGCCTTATTTTAGCTGCCAGAGTTAAGGCCATAAGAGTCTTCTCTTCCACTCAACCAGCGAATAGTAGAATTATACAAAAATTACATACATATTACAATTTTAAGATATTATTAAAATATAGACTAAACAAAATGCAATGATGATGTGATCTAATACTAGCTAATACTAACAAAAACATAGAATATAATAAAATTAAAATGATATAAAATAAAGTAAGTAGCTTCCTAGATGATTATTTATAGAATGCTCTATATAATAATAATAATAATAATAATAATAATAATAATAATAATCATCATCATCATCATCAAGTCTCCCATCGGGCTCCTCCCCATGTGACGGATAGGGGAATGCTCACCAAATGTGGTGGATACTGGGGTGGGTACTGCTGCCTTGCAGTAAGATACTGGACTACCAAAGGCTAGAGGAAGAAAACCTTGAAGAAAAATTACCCGTCCTCCAGGTTGGGGGTTAATGCATCGGGCCAGCTCCTCGTTCATCATAAAAAGAAAAAAATGCTAAAAAACCAAACATCATGCCTCCTCAGAGCATTTTAACATATGGTGCTGAAGTCTGGCAAATTCCTACTAGGGAGATGAAAAGAATTTTAAGTACAGATATGGATGTTTTAAGATGATCAGCTAGAAAATCTAGAATGGATTGAATACGAAATAAAGAAAAAAGGGAAATTATGGGTGTACACGAGGAGCTGGTCATTATAGAAAAGAAAAGATTACAGTGGTATGACCATGTCAAAAGAATGCAAGAGAAAAGATTGCCTAAAATTGTTATGGAATGGATCCCAATGGAAAGGAGGAAGATAGGAACACCGAACAAAACTTGGATAGAAGGGGTACAAGCGGCTATGAATATCAGAGGATTGGAGGAAGATCTATGGATGGACAGAGAGGAGTGGTGTTTGGTTTCCGGAAGACGGCGGCTGCTGTCATGATAACGGATTATTATTATTATTATTATTATTATTATTATTATTATTATTATTATTATTATTATTATTATTATTATTATTATCCTATTCTATAGTAATTCTGACCAAGGGCAGGTCTTCCACGGCAACCATAGCATATTCATGCTATGCTTTGTAGCTTTACTAAGGAATTTTAGGTGTAATAGCTTCCCGTTGCTTTACACACTGGAGAGGGATGATGATGATGATGATCATTATAATATTATTATAAGCTACCACACCTATAATTCCCCAGTAAAGCTGCAAAACATAACATCAAAATGCTTTAATTGCAGTGAAAGACCTGCCCTCGAACAGAATTACTTAGGATGGATGGATATTATTATTATTATTATTATTATTATTAAAAAGTTGTTTTTATTTAATGAAGTTAAGACAATATCTTATGTTCTACTGCACTGCGGTTAAATTATACAGATGTGAACATTTATGAATTATCTATTGTTAAATGTATATCATATAATAGGCTTACACATTATAAAACTGATAGGGGAAGTACGAATAATAATAATAATAATAATAATAATAATAATAATATCTTAGAACTTTATTAAAATATTGGCTTGATTATGAAAGTGCAAAATATGAAATAATAATAATATAATAATAATAATAATAATAATAATAATAATACACCTATTAGTTGGTAATATAAATACAGAGATGGAACAATTCCTTCATAAACACGATATCTGAGTATGGTTGAAGCGACCATTGTACATGACGTCGCGTCGGAGGGAAGGTGGTGGGATTAGTTTTCTGTACCGTCTGGTAACAGCAACAGTTTAGAATGGCCATTTTACATTAGTTATATTTCACTCCAAATGTTCAGAACAGTATTACGTAATTTTTATTTACCACCGAAGTATACTTTGTAAGTCTGAACCCAGCTCTTGTTTACATCTGACCGCAGTTCAGAGTGACCACTATTTTATGGTTATAGTTTAGTCAACCTCGCGTCATTGAAAGAAGAGTTTTCATGTCTAGCGAAATGTTAATTGCATAAGGAAATAATCGCTAAGCTTATTTTTTAACAGTTTCAAGTCGAACATTTATTGATATAGCTAAGAGGGGAGGGATTAAATAATTGAAATGAACACAGCTCATGACAAATGAGGGAAATTTTGAGTAAGGGGCTGAATTCAAATACCTAGGAACAATAATCACAAATAGGAATGAGATGCACAAAGAAATTAAACATAGTCTCAATTCTGGAAATGCATGCTATTATGCATTGCAGAGACTCTTGATGTTTTCAAAAAACGTTAAACTGAAAATATATAAAACTATTATTTTACCAGTTATATTATATGAGTGCGAAACATGGACTCTTACTTTAAGGGAGGAAAGGAGATTACAAGTATTTGAGAATAAAGTACTTAGGAAAATTTTAGGACCAAAGAGAGATGAACAAACAGGTGAATGGAGAAGACTACATAACAATGAACTACATGGTCTTTATAGGAAGCCAGATGTAATAAGAACAGTTAAGTCTCGTAGACTGCATGGGCAGGGCATGTTGCACGTATGGGGAATGAAAGACTTGCATGGAAGCTTCTTGTAGGAAAGCCAGAGGGAAAACGGCCAGTTGGTAGACAAATAATGATGTGGGAGAATAACAATAACTATGATTTGAGGAAAGTAGATTATACAGGGAATGATTGGAAAGCATTATATCAGGATAGAGATGTATGGAGAGGTTATGTCCGCGCGGCCATGAACCTAAGGGTTCGATAGTGCCATTGAGTTAAGTAAGTAAGAGGGGAGGAATTTCAGAGACGTGAAACCGAAACAAGGACGAGGAATAGTGAGATGTTATATGTAGCTATATAGTTGGTAGACAAATAATGATGTGGGAGAATAACAATAACTATGATTTGAGGAAAGTAGATTATACAGGGAATGATTGGAAAGCATTATATCAGGATAGAGATGTATGGAGAGGTTATGTCCGCGCGGCCATGAACCTAAGGGTTCGATAGTGCCATTGAGTTAAGTAAGTAAGAGGGGAGGAATTTCAGAGACGTGAAACCGAAACAAGGACGAGGAATAGTGAGATGTTATATGTAGCTATATAGTTGGTAGACAAATAATGATGTGGGAGAATAACAATAACTATGATTTGAGGAAAGTAGATTATACAGGGAATGATTGGAAAGCATTATATCAGGATAGAGATGTATGGAGAGGTTATGTCCGCGCGGCCATGAACCTAAGGGTTCGATAGTGCCATTGAGTTAAGTAAGTAAGAGGGGAGGAATTTCAGAGACGTGAAACCGAAACAAGGACGAGGAATAGTGAGATGTTATATGTAGCTATATAGTTGGTAGACAAATAATGATGTGGGAGAATAACAATAACTATGATTTGAGGAAAGTAGATTATACAGGGAATGATTGGAAAGCATTATATCAGGATAGAGATGTATGGAGAGGTTATGTCCGCGCGGCCATGAACCTAAGGGTTCGATAGTGCCATTGAGTTAAGTAAGTAAGAGGGGAGGAATTTCAGAGACGTGAAACCGAAACAAGGACGAGGAATAGTGAGATGTTATATGTAGCTATATAGTTGGTAGACAAATAATGATGTGGGAGAATAACAATAACTATGATTTGAGGAAAGTAGATTATACAGGGAATGATTGGAAAGCATTATATCAGGATAGAGATGTATGGAGAGGTTATGTCCGCGCGGCCATGAACCTAAGGGTTCGATAGTGCCATTGAGTTAAGTAAGTAAGAGGGGAGGAATTTCAGAGACGTGAAACCGAAACAAGGACGAGGAATAGTGAGATGTTATATGTAGCTATATAGGCTACATAAAAGTTGAATAACATTATTTAAATTAGCGTGTAATTATCTTGAACAGATCTAATAAAATGATAATTATAAGTTACGACTATCAGACTATTGTTATATTTATGTTAAAATATGTTTTTGAAATGATTTTTTCTATCATAAGTCTATACACGAAATATTAATGTGTCTTAGTGACTATTACTTTCACTGCCCCGTACCAGCAAATATTTCCGTTTCTGATTAAAAGGAAGCACTTACATGTCTATGCCAGGCCTGTCTCAATATGATACTCAGTTCGGACCCTGCACTGGGAAATAAACTTTGCCTTATGTCCTGGGGTTTTTCTAGCATGGAACTCTCGCCAGGACTACTAGATACCATGTTATAGCCTATGAGAACCTATTGCCAATGTCTTTTTGCAACTTATGACATCCATCAAGAAGTGCATTACCTTGTGGGTGATGGTATATTTTTATACTACTCGAAGTGAGATCAATTGTTAAGGACCTTCTGATCGTTTTGAAGGTGTAAAAAACCAACTCTTGCATATTTAGATTTTAATTGTTTATCATATTAAGAAGAATACGAGTATTTAAGAATAAAGTTCTTAGAACATTTTTTGGGCCAAAAAGAGATGAACAGACAGGTGAATGAAGAAAACTTCAAAATAGTGAGCTAAATGATATAACAACATATAAGTCTCGTAGGCTGCGATGGGCAGGACATGTGACACGTGTGGGGGATGGAAGAGGTGATATAACAACATACAAGTCTCGTAGGCTGCGATGGGCAGGACATGTGACACGTATGGGAGATGGAAGAGGTGCATGAAAGATTCCGTAGGAAAAACCAGAGGGCTAACGCTCAGTTGGTAGACCGAGAATGAGGTGGGAGAATAATATCCATGATTTGAGGGAAGTAGATTATATAGGGGATGATTGGAAAACATTAGCTAGGATATGGATGTATGGAGAGTTTATATCCGCGCGGCCATGGACCTACAGGTTCGATACAGCCAGTGAGTTAAGAGTTAGTTATTATGATAGAAGCTAAATATCGCATGTTACCAGGATTTACTTGTGCAAATGTATTAAATTCATTTTTTTTTAATTTAAAAACTCTCTTTAACAGCTTAGGTCATTAGGTTTGCATCTCAAATCTGTGTGAAACGGCTGAGAGGCTTCTTTCTGCAGGCTTGGAAGTCTTTTTCGTGCCGTAAATCTACAATACGGGACTTAGATTAGTTTCCTTCAGAATGTCTCCATACTAATAGGATTTCACGTCCTGAAAAATCCATTGATATCGGCCGGGTTTGAACTCGCGAGCGGCGAGGAGTAACCGTCTTCAGAGTGTAGTCTTGTTTCACATTTTTCCAAAACGGAAGATGGCTGTGTCGAGTTATAAAAGTTACGAAAATTAATGGAAACATGAAAGGGAAACAACTGTTAGTATATTTACTTCTTAACCCTTAAATTCGTAATGTATCCTTTTGGATACATCAGTTGGTTCAGTTAATTTAATAATTTAAATAAATCAGAAGAAAACTAAGAAAAAGAAACAACTTAAATGTGTGTCTAATTATACAATATACCTAATAATAACAGTTATACAAGATTCCGTTTTCACTGCGGTCCGCCACATTCAAATAACTAAGAGAAGAAATTTGTGTTTTGCCAATTTAAGGGTTAATATTAATACAGTATGATAAAATCATCTTATGTATCGGGGGGGGGCATACGAATAAACAAACTGCGTTATCATCATATAAAATGTTGTTTGTGCATGAAATTTACATTGCTACATTTAATGTATCTTTAACTGTTTATAATTAGTATAGTGTATATCTATATTTGTCAAATATTTATTTGTATTTGTGCTAGTTGAGTGGAAGAGAAGGCCTTATGGCCTTAACTCTGCTAGAATAAATAAAACATTATTATTATTATTATTATTAATATTATTAATATTATTATTATTAAAACTCTACTAGAATAAATAAAACATTATTATTATTAGTATTATTATTAGTATTATTATTATTAATATTATTATTAGCATTAATATTATTATTATTAGCATTAATATTATTATTATTATTAGTATTAATATTATTATTATTATTATTAATATTATTATTATTATTATTATTATTATTATTATTATTATTAACCCTCAGGGGTCCTCATCTAGGGGATATGTGGATGGCAACCACAAGGTGCCCAAGCTGTGCAAAACATTTCTTCCACTTACTTGTGTTTTGCACTCTTTTAACTTTACTATCTAACCTCTCTTGGTTAACTCTTGTTTTTTCGACCCCGACGCTATTAGGGCATCCGAGGGCTAGGGAGTCTTCCTTTCTTCCATTTCTTCTTTCCTTTATTTTCTTTTCTTCTCCAGAAAAGCCTGACCAGAGGCTATAAGATGGCAGCCCCATCACTGGTCTTGCCTTCCTTTGGCCAGCAACCAATCGAAGGGACTATTATTATGCTTTCAAGTCTTATACGAGAATTTCCCTCAAACGCTGGAGGGAAGTTTTCTATAGGATCGTAGCAGGCCTTGGCCTAATACTTGGAAGGAAGAAGAAGAAGATTATTATTATTATTATTATTATATATTATTATTATTATATTATTATTATTATTATTATTATTATTAGATAGATAGATCATCGGTTGATTAATGTCTTTGACATCGTCCGATTCCTAATAGCCAATTTTGTCGGTCCATCCAATCTCCTGGTTGTAGATGTTTCTCCTTCATATATAAACATATTCCCTGACTCCAGGAGGTTTCAGGTCTTCCTCTGCTTCGTCTTCCCTCAGGTTTCCATTCCAAAACAGATTTTGGTAGTCGATCCTCTTCCATTCGCAGGACATGTCCGTACCATCTTAAATGCTGAATATTATTATTATTTATTATTATTATTATTATTATTATTATTATTATTATTATTACAGATGTAATTAGGTTTACAAAGCAGTAAAATGAACAACTCACTACGATCATGTCAAATTAAAAAAAAAAACGTCGAGAAAACAAGTTATGCGTTACCGGTACGGCATCAGAAGTAAGTTATCCTTTGTGATAGGCCTATGACCGTTTTAATTGTATTACTCGATTGGAAATACACTAATTTATAGTTTTATCAATATATTATTAAGTTTTGCAACAATTTATTCCGACTGCTTGATATTTATATTTTTTCTTTATTTTTTTACACTAGTTGTTTATTTTGAATGTCATTTTTATACCCTAATTTTTAAAAGGTTTTATTTTCTAGGTTTTATTTTTGCTTTATTTTTAATACGCATTTTTCGTAGTTTCCTGTTTATTTCCTTTCGCTTTTACATGTTTTAACTTTTTTTTAATGCATTCCCTTTTTACACAATGATAGTATACACACTGAGGTCCAAGGTGGAGTTTCGAAATCCCCACGCAACCGGAGTAAAAGGAAGGGACGCCATTGTGATCATCTCACAGCGACGAGCGCAATTTTTCATTATTTCTACGCTCTTTCATGTTATAATTAAGCAGAGCTTCCTGCGTCGTAACTCTGAAGGTGTCAGTACGGAAGTGGAATTACAACATTATTATCCATTAATATTTTTGTTTTATTACAAGAGTTAGTGAAGAAATTTAGAATTTACCGAGGGAGTTACCTTAGCCGTCTGAGACCCATAGTGGGGCGTCCAGGTTTCAAAACCCAGTGTCTACCATCCTGAGGATTTTCCTGATATTTCTCAGTGATGAATGCAAATGCTAGGTTTTAATTTCATTATCAGAACCCATTTTATTATGATCACCATTTCGAAATAATAATCATCATCATAGTACATTCACGAATTTAGGCCATTTGTTGACCTGTTTCGGCCTCAAGAGAAACACCATCCAAAAGTCTTTGAGTGGACGTCCTGGTCTTCTTCTTCCTGCAGGTTGGTATCTTAACATTTAATATTAAGAATATATATACAATCAATATGCCCATTTCACCAATTAATGTTTAAAAAGGTCAACAAGTTTCCACAGCCAAGCTGTCATTCTCAAGACCAGATATTGACTCAATATATCAGTCAATATCTGGTCTTGAGAATGACAGCTTGACTGTGGAAACTTGTTGACCTTTTTAAACATTAATTGGTGAAATGGGCATATTGACTGTATATATATTTTAATATTTGATCACCAAGAAGATCACTTGTGTATTAAATCTTAACATTTGTTTGGGTATTGTGTGATCTTCCATTCGATGAACATGTTGTATCCATCTTGACTTATAATCAGAAATTTTGTTTTCTAAAGATTCCATGTGTAATTCTTCTAAGATGTCTTCTTTTTTTTTTTTGTGATCTAGTAGTGTGTAACCTGCAGTCCTCCGAAGCAGATCTAAGTCTGTATATCCTTCTGTTTCAACGTCCATACTTCGCTACCATACAAAAGAGTTGGAAGAGGCAGTGTTTTATACACTTTTAGTCTTGAATGCTTTTGGACTAACTGTGACTTGAAGATAGAATTTATTAACCCTAAAATTCTTAAAAATTTAGATATTTTTGCATTTACATTCTTTTCTTCTTCATATGAGATATTGCATCCTAGATATGTAAAATTATTCACCTACTCCAAAATTTTATTGTCCAGTACAATTTTACTTCTGACAGGATCTACACCTTGAAATGCCATATTTTTTGTTTTTTCTGTAGATATCTTCAAACCATATTCTTCTGTAATTTTGTTAAGTTCATACAGACCTTTCTGTAGATTATCTTCGGAATTTACTATTATTATTTGGTCATCTGCAAACAGTATGGTATTTAATTTTCTATTTTCTGATATTCTTATCCCAAATTTATATTTTTTGTTCCAGCAACATATTACTTATCTTTAAATATAAAAATTCGTCCTGCCTATGTTTGTGCTTTATACATTTCTAAACCGCTCATCTGATTTTCATGAGAATTTGTACATACAGATTTTCAGGCACAGAGAGTGTTTAGCCGGTATATATTAGTTAAAAAACCATTAGATATAGGAGTTCACTTGAAACGAAAATTTAAAAATCGCTCTAGTAGTCGCAATTTTCGATTTTTCACAACGAAACTCAGTATGTCCAATTAAAATAAACTGGGGTAGGTATTGTAAAAATATCAGCGAAATATTTTTGTTATAAATAATATTTTAAAAAACTAAAACAACACGCTTTATTAGAAAACTGAACTAAAAAATGAAAAATAATTTTAATTTCCAACACGCTTGGGATAAAATTAAAGTGGTCAACAAAAAATCATCTCCAACACATCTAGAATAAAACTAGAGTTATCTACAAAAAAAATAATTTTACCATCAAAAGCGTGGGGTGCTCTATATCAATTAATATATTTGATAATAAACAGATATTGGTAAAACGTAAAAACCATAAACGCCCACGCTTTTGATGGTAGAATTTTGTTTGTAGATAACTCTAGTTTTATTCTAGATGTATTGGAGATGATTGTTTTTTAGTTTGGTTTTCTAATAAAGCGTGTTGTTTTAGTTTTTTTAAATTATTATTTTTTATTTTTAGTTTGTTTGTCATATATACCGGTGTCCCATGAAAATTTAATTGCTTACGATATTTTTAGTGTCTAGGCACGAAAATAATTATATATATATAATTATTATCTAACATTATTATAATATTTTTTAATATTTTAATATAGATAAATAGTTACAGTTAATCGTATCCTTCTCATATTTTTTGGATAAATTACAATGTGGTAAGTTTACAAAATTGTCATTGATATTTTACAGAATAAGATAAAATGTAAATATCTTTAAATTCGATACAGTCGTAGTATGAGCTAAAAATAATACTCTTCTAAAAAAATCCTCTTGGCCGGATTTGAACCAGCGACCTATGGGTTACTGAAATGATATACCACTGCAGTCCACCACTCTACCAACTGAGCTACGAGAGGATATAATATTAATTTCTTACAACGATGGACTAAAAAGTCGATACGTCCGCAACCTATTATATATTTATGAAATTATTGTATTGTCATTGGTCCTATACAAGTTTACAAAGTTTCAAGTCGATCCAATGTTTTTAAGTGAATGAAAATCGTGTTGAAAGATTCCGTTACATTGATGGATACAGGTCTAGCTAATATAAAGCGCGTAAAAAGTGGGGTTTACCAAAAATTTGAAATTAATAATTTACTCTAGGGACCACTAATTTTTGGTTCGTTGTAGTGTATACTATATAATTAAATTAAACATTAATATTTAATTTATTTATGCATAGCAGCGCACGCCGCGCCGGGTAAAATCTAGTAAACTTTAACAAGTATCTTTCAAAAATATATTGCACCTAATTGAAAACGGAGTACTAGGGCCTGGACGCGATATGATCCTACACATTAAAATATCTGTACAAAATAATTAAATAAGAATCGCTATTACTGAATACTACAGTCGAATCCCAGTGGATCATGATTTTAAACTGACCCGAAACTTCTGGCTATAGTATTGTTCTGGGATCGACTCATCCTTTAATTGAACTGAGTATCGGACTTATGTTCTGAGGATAAAGGCAGCCATCACACAGGGCTGACAACTCGGCAGACATCTCGCGTGATTGTGTAGAAATATGGGATCCTTAACTTTTCTACTACCCGACCTGTAGTGGGATCACTTGAATACTACTAACTAACTCACTGGCACTATCGAACCCGTAGGTTCATGGCCGCGCGGACATAAGCTCTCCATACATCCCTATCCTGATCTGTTTTCTAATCATTCCCTGTATAATCTACTTCCCTCAAAGCATGGTTAATATTATTCTGCCACCTCATTCTTGGTCTACCAACTGAGCGTTTTCCCACCGGTTTTCCTACAAGAAGCTTCCATGCACCTCTTTCATTCCCCAGTCGTGCCACATGTCCTATTCATTCCAGTCTACGAGACTTAATTGTTCTTATTATATCTGGCATTTTATGAAGACCATGGTAGTCTTCTTCATTCACCTGTCCGTCTGTTTAGTCCATAAATTTTCCTAAGAACTTTGTTCTCAAATACTCGTAATGTCCTTTCCTCTCTTAAAATAAGAGACCATGTTTTGCATCCATATTATTACAAAATACAATTACATGAATAAAATATTGTACAAATTAAAATATTGAATACTTACATGAAGTTCGTATACTCGTGATTCTCTGAAGATTTATCTCTCTGATTTATAATTAGATTTGCACAAATGTACAATGACAGCGAACCTATCAAAACTGAACCAACTACAAGAATCCAGATATATTTGTTGAAAGGTGCGGTAATAGACAACCACAATGCCAGAGGTTTGGGCCTTGGTACCAGCATTGTTATTCCATTTAATAAATACGGCATGGTGAAATCAAAATACTGATAGTAATTATAAACAATAAAAATTCCACCGAGGCCAATATCACTTACTCCTATTAGCAAATCTCTATGAATTCCTTCGCCGGTACCGTTTGGCTCAAATGTGCCCCATACTTTATTTAAAATAAACGAATATGTGAAATTCAATCTCTTAGAAAGTTCCATTATCAGTTTGTTTTCTGTTCCGTCCAGGTACTTCATGCTTATGTAGGGAAAATACCAACTGAATGTGCTTATCGTCAATTCCCTCCCTTGCATATTTGACATTTTGTCAGGAAATAGCTTACAATCCTTGGGAAAAAGTGCATTTCCGTTCCAGGAACATAAACATTTTACAGTAGTATTGGGATACCTTTTATGAAATGGATTCGTTAACAATTGTACATAAAAATTCTGATTCCGAACGTAATGTTTTCCATCGTACGACAATTGCATCAGGAACAGAATCCATCTCTTTCATGCAGAGTACAGAAGCAAGATAATTTTCATTCATTGGACACATAATGTCCAGATCTTCATAACAGTTAATGTATTTATTAAAATAATTGTACGTTCCATTGTACATTTTGAGGCATCCACTTTCTTTCATTTGAAATTTTGTTTATGTTGGTCAGATTATATTCAATATTGGAACTTATATTTGAGAAATCATCAGGTTTTTGAGAAATAAATATAAATTTCATCGCTTTACGACCAACAGCTGATTTCACACTATTTATTAAATATTTTACGATCATCTTAGCCGTATTCGCATGCTTAACACTTACTATGTTGAACCTGCAGTCTTGATTTACTGCACTTCTTAAGATTTGTTTTTCATCTTCGAATGTACGATATTTCACTTCTTCATCTGAAATTGATATTGTGATTACGGATATCATAATTCGTTTTTGTAATTCAAATATGTATGGATAAGATAATGTACTTCCATCACTAATTATTATTATGCATTCATTAATTACATCGAGTTCAGTATTTACTATTCTCTCAATCAAATTAAGTGCTGACTCAGAAATGTCTACTTTTAAATTATTTAAGTTTTGTGATTTTCTGAGATTGAAGAAAGTTTTTGAATAATTGAATTGCTCTTCAGAATCTATCGTCCTGTATTTGTCTGTTAAGCCGAAGGAATTTCCAGTTGCAATTAATATTATTATTACACAAATGTTTTTATGAATCATATTTATCACCTGTTAGTGCTTATGCATATATTTTTATTTAAAAAAAAAAATATTTTCCTGTGACTAAAAGTGGATTGTCACTGTTGTATCGCTCTTCTTTTTAACTTACAGAATTCCTTCCAGTTTAAGCTAGATTTAGTTCCTATGGACTGCAGTAATATTGGTCAAAAAGTGTAATTCTTTATATACTGTATATCCTTAGGTACAAGCAGATGTCAATTATTTCTTATAAATACTCTAGCAAACATTGTAAATTATTTAAATTTCATTCATAACAGTAAACCTAAAATGTTATTTGACATCTGCCAGATTTCTTAACAGCAAAATAAACTGGATGGCATAAAAAATAATTGGTTGTTTACAAATTTTAGAACCATATTATTTATTTCCATACTCCTAGTCTAATGATTTCCAAATAAAGGATTTCCAAATAAAGGATTTCCACTCGAAAACAAGCCTCTTACAGGTGTACACTACGTATTTACTTATAAATATTATAAATCGTTATTAAGTCGGGGGCGGTGGACTAATGGTTATGTTACTTGCTTCTGAAACCGAGGGTCTCGGATTCAAAGTCGGTCGGGGTAGATAGAATGGAAAAATTCAAGAAAGAAGTCCGGGATGGACTTTAAGTCTTGGGTTCCGAGTCTAAAGGTTTTCAGGCTCGTAAACGATTCTTAAGCCTGAATAAAGACACCACTATACAATCTTTACTGATCTTCTTCAAACTAGTCACACCTCAGTTGCCGCTAGATGCCTCATTAGCTCGGAAAGTTAACGGCATACCATTCATGACACCTATAGGGAAATAAGCGTAACTAAATTTTGGTCCTGTAACTCCTATCGAGATAGGCTAAGGCAAAACATTGTGCTGTTACGCCATTATAGAGATGAATCGTTATTAAATTGTGTAATGTCAAAAATATTTTGAAATATCGTCGACCTCAATAGGCTAAAGGTTATTTAGCTCATATCTAGTTCAGAGGTTCGCTGGTTTCAAATTCGGCAAGGTCAATGGACTTTTCTTCTTCTTGATCTTCTTCTTGTTCTTCTTCTTGTTCTTCTTCTTGTTCTTCTTCTTGTTCTACTTCTTTTTCTCTTCTCTTCTTATTCTTCTTATCTTTCTTCTTCTTCTTCTTCTTCTCTTCTTCTTCTTCTTCTTCGGCGGCTTTCCCCCCTTATAAGTTTACCGTCTTCATTTTCCATTTATTTCTATCATTCCAATCTCCTTCTTCCAAATTTCTATCATCCATTATAGTTCTGACATAGATTTTCCATTTCCAGCTTAGTCAGCCACGTTTATTTCTTCCAGGGAATGGCCATTGATATATATTTTTTGGCCATCTTTCATTTTCCATTCTTTGTACATGGCCATACCATTTAAGAGTTTGATTTTCAGTCCTCTTAACAGATGTGGTGACATTCATTTCTCTCGAAAGGAATTCATTTCTTATTTTATCCTGTCTTGTTTTTTGAAGGCTTCTTCTAATATAATAAAATTCAACTGTTCTAATTTTTACTCTTTTGTAATTCCGTCAAAGACCAAGTTTCACTTTCATATGACAACATATTCTGTATTATGCTCTTATCCTATAAATATTTTCATTTTAGTTTCTTTTGTAATATTTTTATTCAAAGTTATTCCATGTAATGTCTTAGTTGCATTTTTTGCCATTGCAATTTTAGTTTGTACATCTCTCTCACAGGTACCTACACTTGTCATTATTGTAAGGATTTATAAATTTCACTTTTTTTTTATTTTCCCTGTTTCGAGTATGAGGTCATGCAAACCCTTTCCCTAACACATATATTATGTTTTCGGTAAATGTATATTCAGTCCCCATTTTGTATATTCTTCCATTAGTTTATTTATCATATATCTCATATCATGTTCATCCGCTGCAAAAATTGGTTGATCATCTGCAAACAAATAATGAAATCAGTATTTTCCTCCTATAGGAATACCCATTTCAGAACCAATGTACTTTTAAAGGCCTTAAAATCGTGAATGTGCAATCTTAGGAAAGTAATAGAAGCTGTTAGTTCCGCGCCACATATTTACGGCACGTTAAAAGAATATCAAGCCTAAAATTAGCGGTCTCTAAGCAAAATTGTCGGCCCTCACAAGCCTATATTTGAATTGCGACGCTAATGACCTGAGCTGATAAAGAGAGTCATTAAATAAAATTCTATGAACTACCTATTCCAGATACCATATTGATATAACATGTAATACGTAACTTGTTTAGTGTCAGTGTACTCGCCATGTAGACGAGAACGTGATTCTATATACAGAAGGGGACCCTGAGACTCCGGACTCCCTCAATTAGTCCGTAACTTAAGTGTAAATAGGAGCTATATCTTCTTAGATTAGTAATGGATCGAATATTAAATATAGATTATAACTTGATAGGATTAGTCAATTTAAATGTAAATAGGAACCATATTTTGTTAGGAATAGTAATGAAGAATGCACTAATTTAACCCTTAACGTACAATGTATCTTATAAGAAACATTGATTTAATTTATTTGTTATAGTTTATTAAACAGTAGAAATGAAACAAATTATCATAAATTACCTAAGATTGTGTCAAATTACGTTAAAAATACAGTAATAACTTACTTTTACATGATTTTATTTTTCTTTGCGGTCCGAAACACTTGAATTACGGACACTAGAAAGTATTGTTTCGCCAATTTAATGGTTAAGTAAGTGCTAATAGGAACAATATCAAGCAACTGTAAATATTAATCATAACTTGTTAGTGATAAGAGGAACCATAACTTGCTTAAGTATAATCAATAGAGAGCATTGTTTGAAATGCAAATAACCACAACGAAATAGAACAATTTAGCTCACAATAACTCAAAATTATATATTAAGGAATCGAAAATAGAAAAATAATTTCACACTTTAGAACTAGTAAAGAACACTATAAATGCATAGTCAGGAACATCAACACACATAAAATGATAGAGATATTTTAATATTGCTAAACCAAAGCATGTAGTACTGCAGAAAACTGTAGTGGAGCATGCTGTCATATGAAGACTCTTAAACAAAAAAAAAATTTAATACGTAATAGAATGACCTTTATATAATATTATTATTATTGTTATTATCATTATTATATTATTATTGTTATTATTATCATTATTATATTATTATTATTATTATCATCAAAAATGAAAATCTAAAATTATCAACAGTAATCTAACAAGAAGTTGTGTTTTTTTCTGAAAAAATCAGGAGCGTCAAAGTGGCGAGTGATCGAGCTCGCGTTAGATTTGGAGTGCCTATTTAGAGAATAATACATCAGAAGCTAAAAATAATTATAATGTTTAATGTTTACCAAATGTGAGGATATGTATTCCGATCTTACTTCCGGGCGATTTCTAAGCCGGCTGTATTAGTTATAAATAGCATATCTTTACATGTTTAAAATTCTTTTGGGCTTGGGAAAAATGTAATACCAAATGATGGTGCGAGGATAAACTATTAACAATAATGCAGATTCATTATACAGCAGTGAATACTTTTTTCTTTAGGGGCAACAGAACTCACTTTTTTGTAATTTTTTAAGTTTTCTTTTGGCATTTCTTGCTGTACCATATCTATAGTTACATTGTTAGAATCGATATCCTGGTCAAATAAATTAATTTGCGGAGATATAATAATAATAATAATAATAATAATAATAATAATAATAATAATAATAATAATAATAATACTTTATTTATTCTGGCAGAGTTAAGGCCATAAGGCCCTCTCTTCCACTCAACCAGCACAAATACAAAAAAATATTCGACAAATATAGATATACACTATACTAATTATAAACAGTTAAAGATACAATAAATGTAGCAATGTAAATGTCATTACAAACAACGTTTTATAGGGTAATAACAATAATGATACGATAATAATAATAATAATAATAATAATAATAATAATAATAATAATAATATATAAATATGATACATTATACGGGAAACACCAATTAATATATATATATCTTACACTGGATAATAATGAAGTCGAGTTTAGAGCAAATATAAATCTAGATTTCTTTTAAAAGATGCCAATATCTTTCATTACGAACAGGAAGAGGCAAAATTATCGGTCTATGAGTCAATCTAAAATATATATATATATATATATTTGTTTATATATATATTGTCCACCGCTGTGGTCTCGTGGTAGCATGCTGCCTTGTCATGCAGCGGGGCCGGGTTCGCGATCCCCAGTCGGGGCAGTTTTTCTGGGCGAGGTTTTTATCGGGTTTTTTTCTCACCTGTAAGACAAATATCAGGAAAACGTTAAGGTCCAAACAGTCCCCGAAATCATATGGCCAACATCATCATCATCGTCATCCTTCACCGGTGTGGAAAGCAACGGGAAGTTAGCACACCTACAATTCCCTAGTAAAGCTGTAAGCATAGCATGAAAATGCTATGATTGCAGTGAAGGACCTGCCTTCGAGCAGAATTACTATGGTTGAATGTGTGTGTGTATATATATATTCTTTTTTATTTATTTATTTATTTATTTATTTATTTATAATGCATTTTCACGAAGATCCCTTCTATTATTCACATAGCTACAACATTATTTCAGTAACGTCGATGGATGTGAGATATAATTTCATTTATTTATAGACGCTATAACATCTATTTGTTTTATTTTTTTAAATAATAGTTAATTGATGAAATGAATTCTGGTAATGAAATTCCAACCCATCATTTGGCTTTACGATTGAGGAAATTAGGGGGGGGGGAGAACTCGGTTTTATTCGAATTGGGGATTGAACCCCTCTCGAATACGAATGTTATACGCCATAGCTTGAGCCAACTCGCTCAACTTCATGATGATTGTTACCCTGTGGTGTATGTCACTTTTTCTCTCATAGTATTCGTTTAACTTCTCAACTTCTTTCGATTGTAGACATGGCCTACTTTATATTTGGCGGTAGCTAAATTATACTGTGTTATTTTGGAAATACGGTTAAAGAAAATGTTGGTGTCAAAATTAAGTCATAAAGTAAATTAAGAGGGGAAGCTTCACAAGTTTCTCGTCCCACTCGCAAGCGGCGCTAGCAATTAACCAGTCCATGCTACCATCTGTTGTGTAGATGCTGGCAATAATTTAGCTCCATCTTGTAGTAGCTATTTGTGAAATTGAATGTATAATTGCCCATCTTACCTGAAATTATTATTCAATGTCATTATTTTTTTTTCAATTTTCTAAAACTTGACAATCTTTAACCGATTCAAGGATAATACATTGCTCCCATTATTACAAAAATGTGTATTAGAGAACTGCTAGTCGTTATTAGTTTATCCTATGTTCAACTATTAATATTTCCATGTTGCCTAATTAAAGTAAACTGGTCTACAACATGGAAATCTCAACAGAAAAATCTAAAGTCATGACTTTCCTAGGAAAATGCCCAGTTCGCAATAAAATTGTTATTAATAATAAAATATTAGAACAAACTAAACATTTAACTATCTCGGATACCAAGTTACATACGAAGAGGAAAATGATTTTGGTCAAAAAATTATAAAATTTAACAGAGTAACAGGAATTATAAATAATATCTTCAAGCCAAACACAGTATATAGCAACACACACGAGCTAGAATTTATGAAACACTGGCCAGACCCATATTATGTTACGGCAGTGAGGCCTGGACAATTCGCAGTATAGATGAACAAAGACTAACTGCGACAGAAATGAAATTTATGAGACGTACTGCAGGTTGCTCAAGAACTGAACATAAAAGAATTCTGGGATTCTCAAAGAATTACAAACAGAATCAGTCATGGAATATGTACAAAAATACAGAAACACTGGAAATCTCACGTAAGAAGAATGAGCAGAACACGAATACCACGTCAAATCTTAAATTACAGCCACCAGGCAAAAGATCTTTAGGCAGACCCTTCAAACGTTGGATTGAGACCGTAACAGACCACTAGATCTATCACATGAAAACAAGATGAAGAAGAAGAAGAAACTGATCTACATATTATAACCAGCCTTATGGGATAGTAGTCAGCGTTTTAAGTTCTTGATTACCAAAAGAATTCATACGAAATACTGATTCTCTAGCAAGAATTATTAAAACACAAATTCACAATCTTAACATAATAAGACCGAAAGATATATAGGCCTAGTCCCATTCAGACCATATACATGTTTCCATACAGGGAATTATTCCTGCGGTGGCCCATGGTCTGGAATTTAGGTTAAGTTTAGGTTAAGAACTCTTTATCATCCATCATATCATTATATGTATTTAATATTACAATATAAAACGTTCTCATTTGCTGAATGTTAACAATTTTTTCAAAATGTCTGAGTGCTAACTGTAAACATAATATTCACACACCGATCTCTGGCGAAAAAGTACCAAACATATTTAATAATAGGATAATAGGCTATTGGGTTATTAAACTTATATGGCAGGAGTGAAGGCGTAATGTTTCAATGGAGAACAGTTAATTTAGTCATGTATTGACTTAGGCTTTCACGGCCGGAGTTACTGTGTTGGTCTTGAAGACGATTTCCGGGATGTAGGCCGTGGTCTTGAGGTTCCCCGAACTCGTACCTGGTAATATTTCTTTTCTCAAATTATTTCTTTATGTAGGAAAATTATGAAGATCAGTTTACAATTTATCTAGATTCTGGCACCCGATAAGGATTACTTGGCTATCCTGTTTGAACAATATGTAATACATATTTTCCATTGTAAATATGGTGATTTTAGCTTATTTTACCTCAATATCTCGTTTAATTTTAAGGCATTTCTCGCATGTTTTGGGGGAAAATTCAGGACACACATGATATATATATATATATATGTGTGTGTGTGTGTGTGTGTGTGCGTGCGTGCGTGCGTGCGTGCGTGCTGTCATCAGCCACTTATAGACCTTCGGCTTCCTTAAGGACTTCGTTCCAGAGTTCTCTATTTCTGACCACCATCCACCAGTTCCTAAGTCCATTTCCTTATCCGTAACCGCTATATCAGTACCGACTCCGATGATATGATGGATGATAAATGATGATGAAATGCTGGGAGAGTCGGTAACCTAATTTCCAGACCGTAGGCAACCATATGAATAATAATAATAATAATAATAATAATAATAATAATAATAATAATAATGCTTTATTTTAGCTGGCAGAGTTAAGGCCATAAGGCCTTCTCTTCCACTCAACCAGCGAATAGTAAAATTACACAAAAATTACATACATATTACAATTTTAAGATATTAAAATACAGACTAAACAAAATACAATGATGATGTGATCTAATGCTAGCTAATACTAACAAAAACATAGAATATAATAAAATTAAAATTATATAAAATAAAGTAAGCAGCCTCCTAGATGATTATTTATAGAATGCTGTATATAGTTGTCAGGCAGTTAATGTTTTCATTGTGTCGAACTTGAGATATTACTTAATTTGTATTTAAATGACGATAGCGATTGACAGTCCCTGACATGACTGGGAAGTGAGTTAGTTCCATGTTCTAGTCATAGATATTGTGTAAGATTCAGAGTATAGACATGTCCTGTGCTGTGGTATCAAAATTATAGAAGAGTCTTGTGATCTTGTTCCTAAATTGTGATGAGCCGATAGATTTTGAAAGGTCTTGCTAAATAACTTGGTAAAAATTTGTGCATAATTTGGAATAGTAAGGACAATTCCCTTTAAGGAAAATTTATTATTGGTTTGACAGGGAATCGAAAACGGGACCACATGAACAGTAGCCAGAAACCCTGACCACTAGCCTATGAAGCTGGCATCAAAAATAGTAGTGGTAAATAAACATATTGGCCGTGGTTGAGGAATGTATAGGCGTGATTTACTACAATAATCTAACGTGCAGTGATCTATTTAACAATGGATTTTTCTAAAAATTGATTACAATATTAAACATGCTTTTCATTAATTTATTTGTAATAGCGATGTTATTCAAATTTGTATTGTTAGATTCAAAATACAGCGATTTTAATGAAATGGGCAGTACTGATTACTGTAAATTAAAATGTCCATTACTTAATTCTACTGAACACACCGTATGTAAATATGTGAGTATAATTTTAATGCCAGTGTTTCTCAATAAAATAGCTATAACATTAATTCGTCTTCTGTTATGAAAATTAATCCACGTTTGGGTAAATATTCATAGTCCTAGATTGCAAATTGTCCCGCGCCGTAGCCGAGTGGTTCAGGCAGGAAGCCTTGGCGCAGAGCTATGGGACTTGCGCTGGTTCGAGTCTCCATGGGGGAAGACATTTTCTCATGGTATTTCGGCCAGTATGGGACCGGTGCCCACCCAACATCTTGATGCATTTGGGTAGCTACAGTACGTAGCGGCTCCAGGTTGAGAAAACCAGGTATAACGGCTGGGGGACTCGACATGCTGACCACATGTCACCCCTACACTGACTGATTAGCATCTACCTCTGTGATTGACATATATGGATGTGAGGCCAGCAGCCGGCTGGTAGACTAAGGGCCTTGTAGGCCTGTCGCGCCAGGAGACACAGATTGTAAATCCGTATATATTTAATGCGTTTGCTAAATATTATTCACTGAGATTAGCTAATAATAATAATAATAATCATCATCATCATCATTACAACAAGAACTATTCGTTATCTAAGTCAAATAACTAATTTATTACGTCGACGTTTTAATCTCCTTGTGTGAGATCATTTTCAAGACTTGGTTGTTTATAATACATAGTTACCATCACCAAGACAATTTTGTTTACAAATTTAAAATTTCAACTTATGATTATAAATATTTTAACAATATGTCCACCGCTGTGGTCTCGAGGTAGCGTGCTGCCCTGTCACGCAGCGGCACGGGTATGATCCCCGGTCGGGACAGTTTTTCTGTGTGAGGTTTTTATCGGGGTTTTTCCTCACCTGTAAGACTAATGTCAGGAAAACTTTAAGGCCCAAACGGTCCCCGAAATCATATGGCCATCGCAATCATCATCATTCATATTCATCTTGGATTAAGCTTAGGATTAGAGACTATGCTGGCGCATCACTATCATCATCACCCATCATATCATCGGGGCAACGTTACCCCGCCTCCAGGCGCCCCAACCTCAGAAGTGGGTTACAAGTACGTCATGCCAGGAGAGAACACCAGGAATGTCGAAAGACAACCTGGGGCATTTGTAAAAAGAAAATTAACAATATAAGCAACAATGCCTTGAAAATGATCTCACACGAGGAGATTAAAACGTCGACTTAATAAATTATTGGGGCAAGAGTTAAATAGTCCATAAAACTGATGTGTTTGTAATATAAATTTATTTTGCTTTCGACTAGAACATGATCACTATGAATTTCATAACTATTCCAGCCTTTCAATAGGTTGGGGCATGACCAATCACATTTCAATGCATTTTTATTTACAGCCAATCACAGTCGTGTTTCACCTCGATTTTATCAATCTAATTTTATCATATTAAAGAAAGCTCCTCCTTTTTTTAACATTCTGAATAGGTCAGAGCATTATTTTGCAGTGACTGACTCTTTAAGAAATGCGTTGAATATAACAATTTATATATTAAGGTGTAAGAATCCTAGAATGCAAGTGGCTCCCAGAGTGTGTATATAGTGCACGAATATAACCAGATACTGCTTGTGGGATATAATAGAAAGCATATGTAGCAATTGATTGTACCACAAAAAAAAAACACTTTCTTAAACGTATTATTTCCCAGGAATTTACGTTCCGGAAAAATATAATATACATCATAAGACATCAGAAATTAATAATAACCTATAATGTTGGTTATAAACAGTTTGATGTGTTTCATTTTTTCTCCACTAGGGTGCATTCTTACAATATTGCGATCCTTTGGCAATAAATAATATGATCTGGTTGTAGTGATGATGAAATGAAACATAACAATCGTTCTCATTTGTTTTCATTTACATTGTCATTTACATTGGATATATAAATACTTTAAAATAACTATATTTAAATGATTTGTGAGTAAACAGCTTAATATTATTCGTTGAATAGTCCTAACAAATGCTACTCTCGATTTCCAAATTTCCTAGATAAATTCACTCGTCACTTCGTGAATTTATCGATAATTTGGAAATCACTCGTGGCATTACGTATGATAAATTCTCTATTAAATAGTGGCCCACTAAGTGTTTATTAGCAACTCCCAAATCCGATAAGATTAAGATAAGGTGGTAGGCCAAAATTTGAAAAAAAAATGTTTTTTTTTCATAATTAGTCTATAGTTTTCTGAACATTTCTGTATATTATTTTGTACTGAACGCCAATTAAGTGTAGTAATTATTTTTTTAACTTAACAGCTGTCAGAATGTAATATAATTAATTATACGGTAGGCCAAAATTTGAAAAAAAAAAGTTTTTATAATTAAATTGTCTATTCTTTTCTGAACATTTCTGTGTATTATTTTTTACTGAACGCCAATTATAAGTGTGTTAATTTTTTTTAAACTTGACAGCTGTTAGACTGTAATACTTTAAACCTTATTTTCTCGAAAGTGGAAATTTTCGTACATTTGCCCCATTATCTCAGGAACTATTAGAGATATTTACATTACATTTTTACAGGCGGTAAACCTAGTTGTACTAAAGATATGGAACCACAATCATGATGATCTCTTCTATAAATCCTCACTTATGATTTTTAAAAGTATTTTTAAATAAAAAAAAAGACTAGTGTCAAAAAAATTGTATAGAACTTGAATATTTAGATAAAAGATTGACTGAGGTTCAGTGGTCTTTACAAACCTCATTTAATATGCTGTAAAAATTTCATTACAATCCATCTAGCGGTTCCTGAGAAAGTGGGTCTCAGATTCACGTGTTTTAACATTGATGGGATAGGGCCTACCGTCTCACTTTCATGCAATATCAATACCTTATGAAGGAATAAGCTGTGTATAGGCCTGTTTTCTTTACTTTTGTTTTAGAAGACGATAAGCCCAGGTCCAGACTGCGGAGATTCGTTTCAATATCACAAGTTGACTTGGGAGAGACACATATTCCATTCTAGATTTACACAACGACATTAGAAGCCAAGTTACACTTGGAAAGGGAATCATTAAAGATTTCTTCAAGTTGCGCTTCCATTATGTTACAGCTGCCAATGTGATGATGCTAGTGAGTAAAAAACACACGTGGTTATCTTTCTCTTTCTTTCTCTCTCTCTCTCTCTTTCTCTCTCTCTCTCTCTCTCTCTCTTTTTACTTGTGTTTAATTTCTCCCTTTGTATGTGTTTTTGCATGCTCTATGTTACGTATACTTTATATGGATACTACCATTTCTGGAGAGAATTCTAAACTATTGATCACACACACATTTTTTTTTTTACCATACAAGCAGGATGAGTGATCAGCATAATGCTGGGGCCAACTGTGAGAGAGCACGAATATTTAAGGCAATACATTCGTATAAACAAGGAGAATATAAGACATGGATGGAATGAATGATTGGGTTGGCCAAATTGTGTTGTGAACTTAACATTTTCTGATATTTGTCTTACAAGTGAAGAAAAACTCCGAAAAACAACCTCACCCAGGATCGAAACCGCATCTGAGCAACGCGGAGGACTTCTTGGTCATGAAAGAAATATAATTGAACAATATGTAGCAAAATAATTATAATTAAATTAGTTATAACATATAATATTTTACTCACTCTCCAAGGAATAATTACCGTGTCGTAGTGGAGTGACTTGCGTGCTTAAATGACTCCGATATCTGCTATTCCGGTGATATAATGTTGCTGCCGAAAGGATTACTCGTGGCGGACAGTCGAAGGGGATAAGCTAGACGAAATATTATATTACAGTGCGATGTTGGGAAGTGGTTTTTACAGAAGCGAGGAAATGATTAAATACCGAGCGATAGCGAGGTTTTTAAATTCCGAGATTCTGTAAAGCACCTCATAAACGTGACCTGTACATTATTTTTTTCCACGATGGTGTTTCAAAATAATAAATAATATTAAAATAATAACATCTTTATATTTGAAGAGAAAAATTTTCGCCTAGACCGGGACTCGAACCCGGGACCCTTGGCTTTCCGGGCCAAGTGCTCTACCAACTGAGCTACCGAGGCGAGTTACGATCTAGACGCAAATTTTTCTCTTTTCTCGCCTCGGTAGCTCAGTTGGTAGAGCACTTGGCCCGGAAAGCCAAGGGTCCCGGGTTCGAGTCCCGGTCTAGGCGAAAATTTTTCTCTTCAAATATAATTTATCCTTCTATGAGAAGTGTTAAATTAATAATAAAAAAATCGTCAATAACATCTTTGTTGGAAATATTTGCGTTCATTATAAACATCTGACTAACGTTGACAGTCAGGCCAATGTTTATACGGTAAATGCAAAAAATAATTTAGCTGAGACTACAACAGGCCGTGACACCAAGCAGGGACGAAATGGCGGCAAGCTAGAATTGATTGTTTTATATTGTTTCAAATAAAGTGCAGTTAATTTAAAATGCAGTGATTTGTTTCGTGTAATGTATATTAACACCACCTTTTGTATACACATTGTACGTAGTACAGGCCTACATAAAGGACAGTGGTTTTACTTCCCGCACTATGTCGGTAATTTGTATTACAGTATAGTTATTTAGTTATTTATAGATTGGCAACCTCGAAATTTAGGAAATTGAACTTTGTCATTGTCGCCATTGCTTAATTACGACAGAACGCACTATAGTGCAAAAAAATACTTTCACTGTTTGAATTTATAAAGGTACAAACAAGTGGGGGCAATCAAGATAAATTATATGGACACAAATAATAAATTAGTAGTCCAACGCTTGTGGTCTCGAGGTAGTGTGCTGCCTTGTCACGCAGCGGGCCCGGGTTCGATCCCCGGTCGGGACAGTTTCTCTGGGTGAGGCTTTTATCGGCGTTTTCGTCGCCTGCAAGACAAATGTCAGGAAACCTTTAAGGCCCAAACGGTCCCCGAAATCATATGACCATCGCAATCATCATCATTCATTAAAATATATATGTAGTCAATATGCCCATTTCACCAATTAATGTTTTATGGGCATATTGACTACATATATATTTTAATATTATATCACCAAGAAGATCACTTGTGTATTAAATCATCATTCATATTCATCTTAATTTAAGCTTAGGATTAGGGATTCTCCTGGCGCACCACTATCACCATGGCTGATAACTGGTGTTATTTATTTAATAAACTTATCCAAACAGGGTCTGCCAAAATCGACAAAAGTATACTTGACAAAACTGTATATTTGTTGAAATATTTTTGGACATATTCATATTGTATCTTGAAATACTCTTACCGACCTCAACATTTCATAAAACCAAGATCGATGTGATATTATTTACGGTTGTGGTTTTGTATCGATTGTTGACTAGGTATTTACCGGACCCGGCAGACGTTGTCTTGCCCGAACTTTAAATTCTCGTGTCATGGCCGGATGATAAAAATATGTGTTACTCATTTACCATGAAATTAATTAATTAATTAATTAATTCGCAAGAAAATCCTCACTGCCATCTGTTGTGGGTCAAGGCGCCGTGCATTATGACGTCACATTGTATCGCGCGGAATGTCAGTAATACAGATGACTACACACTTGACATAAAATATCCTATTGCCCGATCGCAGCGTCATCTACCGGGTCCAATTGTGAATTTAAACCATCCACTCAAATACACATACACACACACACACATACAATTTCATCAAAATCGGTCCAGTCGTTTACGCAGTTTTTAATTTCGGATTTCAAGTAAACTTCCAGTTATAATTGTCTGATTTTTGCTAATTTTTGGATAATATCTACCTCGGATTATTTTAATAGGTAAGAGGCCTACTGAGTTTCGTTGTGTAACATCCAAAATTGTGACCGCTAGAGCGAATTTTAAATGTTCACTTCATGTGTAATCCTACTTCTAATGGTTTTATAGGGTCCAATTGTGAATCTAAACCATCAAGGGACGCACTCAAACTTACGCAAAAAATCATCAAAATCGGCCCAGTCGTATAGGCATTTTTTAATTTCGGATTTCCTGTAACCCCCCCCCTCGCCCCTTCTAACAGTCGGATTTCGCTGATTTTGGATAATACATACATCGATTTGTTTTAATATGATATTCTGAGTTTTATTGAGAAATATCGAAAATTGCGATCGCTAGAGCTGGTTTTAAATTTTCGTTTCAGGCGAACTCTTGCACATAATGATTTTAGAACATAATAGATAACTTCTAAACTCTTTCCGCATCTGAAACCACGCATATACAAATTTTCACGGAGATCAGTTGAACGGTTTCCATCCATAGTAATTCAGCCCGAAGGCAGGTCCTTCACTGCAATCATAACATTTTCATGCTATGCTTGCAGCTTTACTAGGGAATTGTATGTGTGGTAGCTTCCTGTTGCTTTCCACACCGGTGAAGGATGATGATAATGATAAGGGTGATGATGATGGCCATATGATTTCGAGGGACCGTTTGGACCTTAACGTTTTCCCGACATTTGTCTTACAGGTGAGGAAAAACCCCGATAAAAACCTCAGCCAGAAAAACTGCCCCGACCAGGGATCAAACCCGTGCCCGCTGCGTGACAAGGCAGCACGCTACCTCGAGACCACAGCGGTGGACTTGAACGGTTTAGAAGTCTAAAAAACATACGTACATTCGTTTATATATACAGAGTGTAAAACAATCCATAACATACTTTGAGAGTTTTGTAGAGGAGGTAAAACAAAACTCTTTTGTTATGTGAAAAAAAAATGTGGCAGGTTCTCCGTTTACCCGCTAGGAGTCTTTGTAGGGTGGATGATTTCACGAAGAAGGATAAGTTACTTTCCTCCAAGCAATAATTCTGCATGTAAAATAAATATATGTATATTAAATTATTTTACATTTAAATTTATATAAAATGACCAGTCTTCACCATAACTTTCATACAATCAACTTATGTATTGCGTAATAAAATTAATTTTGTTGCATCTATTCAGGCTCCAATACTCTTACCAAATAGTTCCTCTATAGTTTTCCCTCCTCATAAAGTTTATTCTACACACTCATAGTGCTGGGATTATTTAAATGACTCCCATGTACTAATGTTTTCAATCTCACCATCTTCGATTTCACATTGTTTTTCTTCATTGCATCGATTGTTTTTCAAATGTAGTTTCCTAGAAAGATAAAAGTTTATAAACGATTAGTAACGAAAAATGGATATTTTCACAGTTAAAATCGCTTAGTCAGAAGGTACAGCGCAATCAGATGGTCGTGAACAATACCAGCCCACACATGAATGGTAAATCTGTGTTGCCTTGGCATTCACAAACTCCAGACACGGCTATTGTGGATGTTGCATAAATAATTACTATAAGTGATGATCTTGAAGAATATTTCCGGGCTGCAAGGCCGTGGTCTCGAGACTTGAAGTTACTATAAGTGTTTATTCAGGGACGTGGACACAACTGGCAGTACTGATAACCTTCCAATAACAACCAATATAAACATTTTGCATACGAAGCAGTCAAAACTACAGTAAACAGTGGCCTAAGGGAAGTCCATCGTCATACCCTTCTAGGATCCCTAGCGGGGAAACGGAGAATCTGTCATTTTTTTTTCACATAAGAAAATAGTTTTGTTTTACCTCCTCTGCAAATTCTCAATATGGATTTTTTTACAACCTATATACAAGTTAATATTTATTTTATTAGAAGTAATAAAATTCGACAATATGAATTGAAATTCGGTACATTGCAAGGATTTGAAATGTTTTACGAATTCGTTTCAAAATTCCAGCCTCAGCATAAATACTTCTATTAATACGTAAAATCCTCAAGTTTAATAAATTACTTGTAATATTAATAACATTTGATAACGAATTTCAACTTTCAACGTTTAACCTCATATCAAAAAATACTTTCCACTGTGTAATTATAATAATTTTTCTTATATGCTAATATTAAATAAAATAATTAATAAAATTATATTTTTATCAGTTTGAGAATTTTCCTCATCATTGAGGGTTTTCTCCAACCAATCTTAGTAATTAACATGAACTAAAAAAAATAAATAAATATAAATGACTACGGACTTATAGACTATCAGTTTGCAACAAACATTCACAATTTTCCCTTAATTAAAGTTCTCCATCGTTCTTTGTCCTCTGTGTCTTCATCTGTTACACCAAATTTCCACATTGAATTTTTGAATGTTGTTCTTCCAGGTTGTTCTTAGTTTTCCTTTCAATTGTCCATGAATAGACGGCCTTTGGAACTCTTCCATCCGCATTCTTCTTACGTGTCCATACCATTATAGCCGTCTGTGTTCAATCTCATCTATTATATTTCTTAAAATATATAAAATTATAACAATGATAAAATAATAATAACAATAATAAACAAAAAATAGTAATAATAATTAGAGTTGGCCAAGTAGTCAAAATTCCACCATAAATAACACGTCACTTTATATTATATTATATATTGTTAGTTTTAAATTGTATTAGAGAAAAATCATAAAAATACATGTTATGTATTTATATGGGAGTGTAACTCATGATGAGGGTGATAGTATTCTAAACTAACACCCAGTGTGGTGAGGAATTTGGATAGCTACAGTATGTAGCTGCTCCAAGTTGAGAAAACCAGATATAAAGGTTGGGACACCCGATTGCTGACCGCATGGCTGGGTGATCGTCTACCTCTCTAATTAACACATATACTTCCCTACAGTTTAAATGGGAGCTTTGGCGCTGGATTTTATTGGCTCGCAGTTAAAAACGACAGATAACTTTTGGACATGCTTCTGTGGAAGAAATCTAACTCTTGTACAATGGAGATTTTCCATAAACACCACCTTGCAGTTAAAAACGGAAACTAATTGTTTCCAATTTGTTATAGATAACACTAAAGCTCGTCAATAGCTACTAAAGAAATATGTTGACAATCAGAAGAGAAAATGGTATTTAACTATTTTGTCTAAGCTGCCTACATCTTCTTGTATCTTGTAAGCCCATGTTTCCCTTAACAGAGATTTAGGCGCTCTCCCCCTACAGGGAAGTTTTGAACTATACTGATTTAGTTACACTTGTTTTCGTATAGATGTCATTTGAGTAGTCCGTCGTCAGCGTTCCGCCTCATACTGACATCTAGGAAACCAAGGTAGTACTAGGACGGGAAAATTCGCTAATTTTGCTTAGAAGCCTTTTCATTCAGGCTTAAGGATCTTTTACGAGACTGAAAATCTTCAGACTCGGGACCCACGACTTAAAGTCCCTCCCGGAGGACTTGCTCCTCGGATTTCTCCATCCTAAAAAAATCCATCGACCCCGGCTGGGTTTGAACCCGCGACCCTAGGGACCAGAGGCAAGGCTAAGCTGCTTATATATAGATAATAATAAATTGATTTATTTTTGTGATATTAATATAGCTTACATTAATACTCATAGTTTATACAACCTCAAATATTTTTTCTTCAAGAATAAAACTGCTAGTACTTTTTTTTTCAGAAATGGGATCCGGAACTTGCATTCATAGCACAACGATGGGCTAACCAGTGTATTGTTACCCATGACCTTTGCCGTACAACTGAAGGTATTTCATTTATCATTAATAATAATAATAACAATAATAATAATAATAATAATGATAATGATGATACTGATAATGATAATGATAATGATAATAATAATAATAATAATAATGATAATAATGATAATGATAATGATAATAATAATAATGATAATAATAATAATAATAATAGTAATACTTATGATAATAATAATAATAATAATAATAATAATAATGATAATAATAATAATAATAATGATAATAATAATAATGATAATAAAATAATGATGATAATAATGTTAATAATAATAATGATAATAATAATGATAATAATAATAATAATGATAATAATAATGATAATAATAATGATAATAATAATAATAATGATAATAATAATGATAATAATAATGATATTAATGATAATGATAATAATGATAATGATAATGATAATAATAATGATAATGATAATAATAACAATAATAATAATGATAATAATAATGGTGATAATAATAATAATAATAATAATAATAATAATAATAAAGTCCTTATTTATATTGGCAAATTCGGTTAGTTAGAAAACATTTTAATTGCTCTGATAGATTACCAGTGCTTAGATTTTCAATATAAATAACATTGGATACTTGATTACTTACCCACTGACACTATCGAACCCGTAGGTTCATGGCCGCGCGGACATAAGCTCTCCATACGTTTCTATCCTGAGCTAATGATTTCCAATCATTCCCTGTATAATCTACTTCCCTCAAATCATAGTTAATGTTATTCTCCCACCTCATTCTTCGTCTACCAACTGGGCGTCTTCCCGCTGGCTTTCCTACAAGAAGCTTCCATGAACGTCTTTCATTCCCCATACGCGCAACATGTCCTGCCCATCGCAGTAAAATAACATTGGATAACAATATAATTTGATTTTTCTTCACTTCGTCATTTTTCTGAGGTTTTCGATAGTACATATTTTCTGGATTGTTAGTACATATACCTCTGTTTTAAATCGCATAATTAGATACATAGCTTACGTTTTTTAAGCATAGCTATCCGAGCCGTAATAACGACAGTGGCAGTAATGATCCTGAAGAATTATTTAATAACCTCTGAAAAATTAAACATGTTTTAGAAATTTCAGAAAAAACCTGAATTGTTTAAATGTTGAGCATGTAAACTGAAACTACAAATATTGTCTTTATTTAACAATATATGGACAGATGAAGACTTACATAATATCAGGTCCACCTGCGGTACAACACGAATATTTAAAACAAGTCACACCATTCACTCAATTACTCATACTAAAAAAAGGCAAATATGATGTGGAAGATGCTTATTGATGGCCAGATAATCTTCGGGGATCATTTGGGCCGATATTTGCCTTACAGGAGAAAAAGAAACTCCAAAAAACCTCTACCAGGAAATTTCTCCCTACCGGGAATTGAACCCCCTGCAAAACGAGGCAACGATGTTACTCCGAGACCACAGCGATGGACGCTAAATATTTTCTTATTGTCCCTAAAATGGTAATTTTATTTTCCAAAATGCAAACATTCTAATTTTTAATTGCTAAATTTATTACCTTTAATTATAAGTTTTAAGATTGTAATAAATGTGGTGTCCACTTTTCGAGCCTAGATCTCGGAAACCCCAAAGAATAAGATGTCATTGATTAAAGTAATCAAATGCCAACAGAACATTTTATCTTCAAAAGTACAACAAACATTTTTGTCAGCATTTCACGACTGAAATCATACTGAATTAACCAATGAATTTGTTAGACTAACTCATGTTTTATCATAAGCAATGCCACTAGTGATTTCCAAATTTCACGACTCACGAAGTGAGGAGTGAATTTATCTAGAGAATTAGGAAATCAAGAGTGGCATTTGTTAGGACTATTTATCGAATAAAATTAAGCTGTTTACTCACAAATCGTTATGTAAATATAGTTATTTTAAAATATTTATATATTTGATGTAAACGGCGATGTTTCAAAACAAATGAGAAACGTTTGTCATGCATCATTTATCTTCACTGCAATCAGATCATATTATTTATTGCCAAAGGATCGCAATATTGTAAGAATGCACCCTAGTGGAGAAAAAATGAAATCCATCAAACTGTTTTATAACCAACATTATAGGTTATTAATTAATTTCTGATGTCCTTTGATATAAATTATATTTTTCTGGAAATTAAATTCCTGGGAAATAGTACGTTTAAGAAAGTGCAAACCGTGGTTTCGTTTTATTGTTGTATAACCAAATACTACGAATGTTTTTCTATTATATCCCGCAAGCAGTGTCTGTTTACATTCGTGCACTATGTATACAATCTATTCAGAATGACCTATTCAGAATGTTAAAAAGGAGCTTGATTTTAATATGATAAAATTAAACTGGTATAATCGAGATGAAAACGACTGTGAATGGTTGTAAATGAAAATTCATTGAAATGTTTGGTCACTGACTCCCATTTGGGGCATGAGTTAAATAGTCGAGGTGATGTTTTGTGGAAATATAGCCATCTCTCCAAATGATTAAATTTTATTTAAAATGTATTCATTCATGTTTCAGATGCAAATATAGTTGGTCAAAACATAGGATTTATTCAAAAATATGGAAAATTCAGAAACTCCCTACAACAATTATACTGAAATGGTATTTGCAGCTGGTTATTGTTAAAAATAATGATGATACGACTAACACAAGAAAGTAAGATTAAATTATTTACTTTATAAATTAATAAATAATCATGCACATGAGTTGGCAATAAGCAATTTTCTTTCTAATTACGAATGTTTGGTGAACATATATTATTGCATGTTCAAAGCTTAGCATGATAGTGTTCCATTTTGATATTCTTGTTCAAAGTGGGAATATTGGAAATAGTGATAGACCATTCCTATTCATTTTGAAAATAGAGTTTATTGTTAATTACTAGGGCAAGGCAATTAATGATTTTGCGTCTTTTTCTTATGAAAGTTGAAACATTGCTTGCATATATGAAAATGTATGACACTAAAATACGGATTAAATGAAAGCAATTTGTTAGGGCATTTTTCTAAGTTTCTTAACTTTTTTAGGGATAGGTCATTTTTTGGCAATTTTTAGGTCATTTTGAGCATTTTTTACACTTTTCCGGAAGGCTGTGACATTATTTGTACTTGATTTAAGATTTTTATTATAATTCAGTATTTTTCCTTGTCAATATAATTTCTTGGAATTAAATAGTTGTTTTGCTAACTCCTATCCCTATTTTTCAAGGTATGTGCATAATGATCTTGCCCACTTCTAGGAATTTTATTCAATTTCTTAGAGCTTATGCTAGGTTCAACCCCTATTCTGATTGTTAACTGCAATTCAAAATTGCTGTAAAAGTGCACTGTGTAACTGAAATGGATTTTCTGCAATAAAATGTAATATGTATTTTTTAAAGACTTTTCTTTTAATATTTAGATGTTAAGTTAAATTTTATGTAATTCAGTAATCAAGTGAGTACTTAATCTAATAAATAGCATTTTTATTGGTTGTTCTTAACTTTTTATTTGTCATTTTTTATTTGATTGGTCATTTTTTGCATTTTTTAGGTCATAAATGCATTTTTTATTTTGCATTTTTTACCAATTTATAGGTCATTAAATGCCTTGCCCTATTAATTACATCAGACAGATTGCAACAGAATGTGGTGGGCGGAGGTAGTTGACAGACTTGTAACGAGTCCAAAAGTATATAAAAGGAGAAATGATGTGGGGCGTAAAATAAAGGTCTTACAAAATGGTATGGTGTTTTCTAAGGTATAACTTCTAAGTGCCGTAATAAGTTTATTATGTACGTACAAGATGACATCAATGTCGGTGATATAGGCCATTCTAGGCGTTTAAAGTGACACAGTCTATCCGCTGAAGAAAAATACTAGTAATTTGTTGTGCAGCCAGCTTCTATAATCTGTCCAGCCAAAGAAACACGTTTCGACATCTAATTGTCGAATGTTCTACTCCGTGCAGCACGTGTAAAAGTACATGAGACCTCCGCGAACAGTTTGTTACAAACTGATAAATTAATGAACAACAATGTTTTAAATTTTAATGTTGCAGGTTGTATTATGACGAAAACTAACTAAATTGTAATTGTTAATATTAAACAAATTAATTCAAATCAAACATTTAAGGGGGGTGATGGGTGAAATTCTATTTTTACATTTTTATCATTTTTTATCTAGATACTTGATTTTTTTTACAAACATTCACTGCATGATACTGTACATAATGATGTGTTTAAGTTTCGTTCTTGTGAGAGATTTATTTATCAGTTATTAAATATTATATTTTAAAAATTGCATAGGTCTATATTATAATTAATTGGGTTCCACAATTTTTTAGTAAAATGTCTGAGTTTTTTTACATGACCCCTAACATATTTAGAAAAACATCATGCATTAGAATTCTTATAATGTGAAATACAAAGGGGAAAAATAATGTACCTCATGCGTGGAATTACAAAAATGAAATAAATAATTGCTTGCATTTTATTTTTTATTTCTTAAACTGCTACTTGAAACATGAAACCTATGCACTACCTTGTTATTAATTGTTTTTAGGACATGCAGTAAAAATGTGAACCTTCTAGGACGAACTTTGTGAATTCTATTCAATTTTGAATGTACAAAAATGCAGTGAAAATAAAAGTGAAAAACAAGTTTAGAGATTTGCATGCAGTTTTACTACAAATTGTAACATACAGGCCTAATCAGCTCTTTAGGGCACTTAGAAGCGTCATAGGCCTCTGTAACTTTGCCAACATATACATTAGAGTAGGCCTACAGGCTATTTTTTAGTACATAAATGCCCATTTTGATCTCAGATGGTCAATTTTTTCACCCATCACCCCCTTAAATTAAAATAACTATACTTACAGTAAAAACTATGCAACTTATAATAAACTGCACACTTCACAAAATCGTCCACCACTCCTAAAACAGGTTTCGGTGTTTTGATAGGCCTATTACCTGTTTCTTTTAATTCCCTGCAAACACGTACAACACTACTCTACGACACACCAGTATATTCTACAGTTAATTTAACTTATTTTTCAGTGTTGCGCCAGTATTATGCTCCATAAACTTACAAAATACGTTAAGCACCATCTGCTTTTCACAATTCTTTAACAACTTCCCTTCAGGGTGTTTTTTTTTATAATTTTGATCACACATTTATCAGAGTTAAGTTATCATAAACTACGTGACAGCCGCCATATTTGTAACTCGCATTCAACTTCCTCTCAAGAATCGATCAGTTTCAAACAAATGCGAATTTTTAGTAACTCTCAGACTTTCGAAGAATCATGTAGGCATATACTGTATTCTGATTAACTATAGTTAACATAAATAGCTTCAAATATGTAATTATAATATTCGAATGCATTATCTATTTTTTTCGCTTCGGTCGAAATGTGTTTTGGCCATCAACGAATCGCAGTAACTGCAGCAGTCATATGTTTCGGGTATTTGCCGTCCATTTGTTTTCCTCAAGTATGTTTGTTGGACTGGACTATAGTAAATGTGGATTGTTTGTTTTAAAAATGTTCGGTGCAGATAATTATCTGATTAAGAATAATATGTACTATTTGTTCTCGTTAAAAAATATTAATGATCATTTTTCAATTTATTTAGAATTATTACATTTTCTATCATTTAACTTTGACATTGTCAGCCCTGGTGAACTAGTGGCTATGATCCTTACCTCTTGTCCCGAGGGTCGCGGGTTCAACCCAGGCGGGGTAGATGATTTTTTTTCAGGATGGAAAAATCCAAGGAGCAAGTCCTCCGGGAGGGACTCTGAACCATAGGTCCCGGGTCTCAAGCTTTTAATGCTCGTAAAATATCCTTAATTCTGAATAAAAAGGCCTCTAAGCAAAATTAAACGACCTCATCAACCCAGTAATACCTTAGTTGCCTGCTAGATGTCTCATTGGATCGATATGTTCATTGCATGCCATTCGTGGCATCTAATAGCAAATAAGAGTAACTAAAGTAACTTGGTCTAATAACTCCAAACAAAGGAGAATCTAAGGTTCAACATTTGTCTATGTTTTTATACATTCCCTATATTTTATGTTTTAGGTATGACAACGTTAAACTATCTCAATTCCCAGAACATTATCAACTAATTTGGGCACCGACTTTCTCCATTGGCTGCGGGCGTTCTGTGTTTAGAACACAACGTCTGTCACAACTTTCAATTAAGTGAGTATATAATAATAATAATAATAAATAATAATAATAATAATAATAATAATAATAATAAAATAATAATAAAAATAATAATAATAAAAATGATAATAATAAGTAATAGTCTAAAGCCCATTAGCTTGGACATGTTCCTTTTGCTTTCTTGCTTCCCAATAGAGTCCAATCGGAGTTCTTGTAGGTAATATTTTGAGAACCTCACAGTTAGTAAAGTGTTCTTTGTCCATTCTTGAGTTACCTTGACACAGTATTCAATTTGGAGAGTCATTGATTCCAATTTTGTGTAGGTGTGCTGCCAGATAGTTATGGCCTGTTAAGTATAGGTAACGTTACCACTATGCCACAGCTGTGGATAAAAAATTCTCATTTTCTGTACAAAACTCCATTTTAATTTTGTAAAATTTCAAATTTCTATAAACAATAATTATGGGGCTATACAAAGCAGTAATTATGTTCCCCTATTGCTATTTTCCGCCATTATCCATTAATTTTCATTATGACTATTTAATCCATGCCCCAAATGGGAGTCAATGACCAATCACTTTCAATGATTTTTTATTTACAATCAATCACAGTCGTGTTTCGCCTAGAATTTACCAACTAAAGTTTATCATAATAAAGAAAGAACCTCCTTTTAACATTCTGAATAGGTCATAGCATTATTTTACTGTGACTAACTCCGTAAGAAATACGGTTACCAGATTGTATATATAGTGCATAAAGTCAAAACGTAGCGCATGCGGGAGTTAATATAAAAACATTTGTAGCAATTAATTATACCACCAAAAAAAGAAACCACTGTTTGCACTTTCTTAAATGTATTTTTCTCAGAAAAATATAATTGTCATAGGACATCAGAAATGAATTAATATACAATTTGATGTGTTTCATTTTTTCTCCACTAGAGTGCATTCTTACAATATTGCGTTCCTTTGGCAATAAATAATATGATCTGGTTGCAGTGATGAAAAAAAGAAGCAAATGAAGCGTACCATCTTTTCTCATTTGTTTTCAAACATCGCCGTTTACATTAAATATATAAATATTTTAAAATAACTATATTTAAATAATGCTTTGTGAGCAAACAGCTTAATTTTATTCGTTAAATAGTCCTAACAAATGCCACTCTTGATTTCCAAATTCTCTAGATAAATTGGAAATCACTCGTGGCATTACTTATGATAATTGCACCAACAAAGTTATGAACCTAATAATAACCATACGTTCCAGGAGTTTATACTAACTGGATTCCTACTGAAATTCTTTTGGACGCAAAATATAGAAATCCTCAATATTTTAATGTACAAGATGAGACTCCTACCATTCGAAATTAATAGAGGAGTCTTACAGCTTTATCTGTCTTTTTACAAAATCATTTTCATTTTTTTTTCAGGCAAACGCAACCATTCAGTTCCAAGAGTGAATATCGCTTTACTAACGACAGTTTGGAAATGGGAAATGAAAACTCATCTAAAATTAAGCTTGGAAATAAAAATCTTCTAACTGAATTTCTGGTATGTTGCAAATTTAATCAAATGCTCATTATCTCATTAAGTCATCTTAGACGGCCTCCATATGTGCACGTCGTTATATATATATATATAGCCTCTTTCACACTTTTATATACTACTATAACAATCTGTGACGCTATAGTTCGTAGTTACTAGGCAACAAAATCGTTTATTTCATATTTTAACTAAACATATTAGTAAAACATAAAATACAGGTTCAACAAAACGTAAAATACTCTTTAATTATGATTTCGTATAAATACACAAATATTTTTTTTTGCGCAATAGGGCGTGTTGTTGTACTTACAGCAATGACGACCATGATTGAAAGTTCAACTTCCTACATTCGGGGTTGCCACCCTAAATAACTATACTGTAATATTACATATTACAAACCTCGTGCGGAAAGTAAAACCACTGCCCTTTATAAATACTACATACAATTTATATAAAAAAATATCCAAAAATAGTGTTAATATACGTTATATGAAACAAATCACTACATTTCAAATTAACTGGACTTTATTTGAAAATCCATCCATAGTAATTCTATTCTGCCCGAAGGCAGGTCCTTCACTGTAATCATAGCATTTCCATGCTATGCTCGCAGCTTTACTAGAGAATTATAGGTGTGGTAGCTTCCCGTTGCTTTCCACACCGGTTAAGGATGATGATGATGATAAAGATGATAGTGATAATGATAAGGATGATGCTGATGGCCATATGATTTCGGGGACCGTTTGGACCTTAACGTTTTCCTGACATTTGTCTTACAGGTGAGAAAAAAACCCGATAAAAACCTCACCCAGAAAAACTGCCCCGACCGGGGATCGAACACGGGCCCGCTGCGTGACAAGGCAACACGCTACCCCGAGACCACAGCGGTGGACTTATTTGAAAATATTAAACAATAAATACGTACTTGCCGCCATGTTATGACTGATTTATGTCACGGCCTGCTGCAGTCTCAACTATTAAACATTGTTAACGTTAGTGAGTTGTTTATAAAGAACGCAAATATTTCCAACAAAGATCTTATTATTTTACTATTATTCATTATTTTGAAAACACCATCGCGCAAAAAATAATGTACAACGCACCTTTGTGAAGTGTTTTACAGACTCTCGGAAATTAAAAACCTCGATATCGCTCGGTTTTTAAACATTTCTTCGCTTCTGTAAAAAGCCCCTTCCCAATATACTATTTTTTACTTTCCTGGAAGTATATTTTGTTGCATCATGGACTGCTTTTAAAATGTTTCCTGATGAATCGTGGAAACCACCTTCTCCCCTCATTTTTTGTTTAAATTCACATGTGAAACTAGCACCCAAAATTACAGAATATAACAACAATGTTTGTCGATTTATCGTGTATATTTTTTTAAAGCCCACATTACTCTTTTTCTAAACATACCGTCTCCGAAATAAATATATTCCATTAAATGTACTGAATATACAACATTATACTTAAATACATTACAAAATTAGGTTTAATAACTCGCAGCTCTTAGAACACTCCCTTCGACCGTGTGAGCATCCCGTTACTAAACCTCTGTGATTGCAATTGGTCATCAAAATAACTTCTGTCTCACTGTAATTCACGAGATGATGACATTTATTCAATCATCTATTTCCATGTCTTCGTTTAAAGTCTTGTTCAATTTCTTAATTGCAATATTCTTTTAGGTGACCTTTTTGTATTTTCTTATTC
Organism: Diploptera punctata; assembly: GCA_030220185.1. Lineage (NCBI taxonomy): Eukaryota > Metazoa > Arthropoda > Insecta > Blattodea > Blaberidae > Diploptera > Diploptera punctata. Next base: position 68,306 of record JASPKZ010009834.1, on the reverse strand, counting down.
TTGTTGAACCTTATGTATAGTAATTTACGACTAATATACCCTATAGGAGCCTGCTTTTAATTTTTAATTGTAATGTTACTTTAGGTCATCTTCTTTTTTGTATTCTTGTTAAAAAGTACGTTAACAAATAACACTGGTCAACATGATTTTTGTCTCATCAGTACCAATAGTTGTACTCAGTGCAGTTTTGTATCGTGTTTTCAAATATGTATTTGGAATTTCTCCATCACCCACAGTTTCGTTTTATTTCAATTTCTATTAATGGATTTAAATAATTATTTTTTATAAACTTTTATCATCCATTTGTCCATTGTAAAATAAAATCAAATGAGCTAACTCAAATGGTTTCAGCTATCGAAAAGAGATATCAAGGCAAATGGAATCCTAATATGCTGGTCGATTATTGTTGGACCATCAAGAGGGATGCTCCACAGGCGAAATATAGCAGAAAACCGTAATTTCGTATTTTCTAGGTGAGTCCGAATGTTCGAATACTCGTATTGTGTAGTTACGAATGTAGAAAATATTAAAGTGTTTGAAATTAAAAATTCCTGTCTCTCGGAAACGTTGCGTGATGGAGAAAAACCGATATCATATTTGAATTCAGGAGAAAAAAGTACTATCAGAATCACATATTTTTCTTTCTGAGACAAAAAAAAGTTTTTTTTTTGTTGCTAGTGTAATATGCCTGATAAGGTATAAATATCAAATTTGAAAATGAATAAAGAGACTCAAGTTATTGCACGTTGTATATCTTCTATAAATGAGAAGTGGAAAGAAAAATTATAGAACAAGTATCAGAATTTATTTATTTATTTACTTAAGTGTATCAATAACAAACACAACAAGTAAAGAAACAATCTGATAAAGCAGCATATATTTCAGGATATATGATCGATTTAATTTGGCGCAACAAGCATATGTCAATAGAGAGCAAAATCCGCATATACAAAGATGGTTCTACAAGTTACCGTATATGGAGAAGAAATTAGGGCTGATACAACAAAAACTAAACAAATAATAAACACATGTGAAATGAAGATCTTAAGTACTATTCAGAGGAAAACATTATCTGATAAGATACACAATACAGAAATTATGGACAATTAATTGCCATATTCAAGACATAACCAAATTTATTATAGATAGACTAAAATATTGGAAAGTTTATATAGAAAGAATGGAACACAACAACTTGCAAAAAGAGGTAAAGAAAATAGACCAATGTACGGGAGAAGAACAAGAGGAAGACCAGCCAAGAGATGAATAGACAGTGGATGGACATCCGATACATCTTCCTCCGAGGAGTTATTTGGGAAATAAAGAGGATGAAAATCCTACAAATTACGAATAAGAAAAAGTTATTGTATAGGTAAGGGTTTGAAACATCATAGTTCAACCTCCCCCTTTGTACTGTAGGTATATTTACATGCCCCACGTCACAGACGCACTACTTGTCAGGAAATGATTTTAATATTTAGATCACGTACGTACCTTTCAACCACACAAGGGACACCCTGGATTAGTGATCAGCTCAATGCCAGGGCCACCTCTCAGACAACACCAACATTTAATCTAAGACACATAATTCATTCATACTAAATAAGGTGAATATTATATGAAAGATTATCATGGCCAAATCGGCTTCAAAGTTTCCTGACATTTATCTTATTGGTGAAAAAACACGAAGAAATCTTACCCTGGAAATTTGCCCCGATCTGGGATGGGACCCGCACCTGCTGCGTCTGAGACAACGTTGATATCACTAGGTCACAACAATATAGCTTCTCTAAACCTCCAACATTTCAACGAGCTTTTCTTATCGTATCTGGAATGTGTCAACAAAAATATATGTGTCGCTGTACTTCCCTCAAGTCGTGTAAAAATCTGTAAAAAGTTTCAAAAATATTTCCATGAGAATAACCTCAAGAGCTTCATTTCTTCGGAATTTACTAAAATGTTTTAATGATTGGAACATATTTTATCGTAGTAAAATACTTTTTTACATCATCTATCTCTCTGTAATGGCGTAGCCTATTGTTGAGCCTAATCTCTCCTCTGTAAGGAGTTAATTTTTTAGTTACTTTATTTGTTCATATATGTCATGAATGGTATGTGGTGAACTGGGAGAATGACAGTTTTATATATTTTCAGTAAAATAGGTCCCTGGTATAATAAGATATAAGAATCGGAAACAAAGAAAATAAATTCACAGCCCCCCACAGATGGAATCGTGTGGATAAGCCCCTAATTTTTCTTTCTTTCTTTTTTAGGTTTGCAACTATAAACCTGGTATAAAACCTGATTCGTGGCCTTTCAGAGCGGGAAAGGTTTGCAGCAAATGTCCAACAGGTTCGGGATGCAGCAAAAGATTCCAAGGATTGTGTGTGATATATGACGCAGCTTCATCCAACTTACTGTGGACAGGTAAAATAAATCATCATTCTTCATTACGTGTATCCAGCCGCAGCTGATGACACGAATCCATTGTATACTTATGCTATAAGTTTCAATGGGGCTGCATTCGAACATGCAGCTCATGTGGGCATTCAAGGTGAGTGTCCACGAGATTAAAAGAAAGATATATAGGAAAGACGGAAATTACCCCTTCGGCCTCGATTACTCTAATACCATCAGGGTCGAAGAAAACGAGAGGTCAGGCAAAGAGGGACTGGATAGGAAAGTAAAAGTGGGATCTGGTACTAGAAAAGGAAGAAATACCAAATCGGTTCAAGATAAAAGTAAGGAGCAAAACACAAGAAAGTGGAAGCAATGTTTAGCTCAGCTTGGGCACCTTGTGGTCGCCATTCAGATATCACCTAGATGGCGGGGGGCCCATGAGTGTAGATAAAATGAATAAATTCATTAAACTCTTAAAATCTAGGTTGTAGCATGTAACCGTCCATTCCCGTGGCATGGTAGGTACACTACTGCGATCCGGATTCCTGGTGGAGTAAATGTTAAATCTACAACATGGCCTAGCTGCGAGTACTGTGTGCTGGAGAAAATTGACTTAAAATTAATTAAAACAAAATAAAGTACATAGAATTCTTATATAGTAAAGATACAACTATAAAATGTTTGAAGGTTGATAAATATACGTTTGAGGAAGTAGATGAACATAAATAACCTATTTGGGAACAATAATAGCACAAGATAAAAATATAATCATAAGTAATGCCACGAGCGATTTCCAAATTATCGATAAATTCACGGCTCACGAAGTAAGGAGTGAATTTATCTAGAGAATTTGGAAATCAAGAGTGGCATTTGTTAGGACTATTCAACGAATAAAATTAAGCTGTTTACTCACAAATCATGATTTAAAAAATATTTATACATTTAATGTAAACGGCGACGTTTGAAAACAAATGAGAAACGATAGGTACGCTTCATTTGCTTCTTTTGTTTATCACTGCAACCAGATCATAATATTATTTATTGCCAAAGGATCGCAATGTTGTAAGAATGCACCCTAGTGGAGAAATTTTATAACCAACGCCTTATAGGTATTAATTAATTTGATGCCCTATGATGTAAATATGTCAATTATATTTTTCTGCAACGTCATTTCCTGGAAAAATAATTCGTTTAAGAGAGTGCAAACAGTGGTTTCTTGTTTTTATTTGTGGTATGATCAATTGTTACAAATGCTTTTGTATTATCTATCGCATGCGCTTTCTTCTGACATTCATGCACTATATATACAATCTGGTAGCCGTATTTCTTAGAGGGTCAGTCACTGGAAAATAATGCTATGACCTATTCAGAGTGTTAAAAAGGAGGTGCTTTCTTTATTATGATAAACTTTAGTTGGTAAATTTTAGGTGAAACACGACTGTGATTCGTTGTAAATAAAAAAATCATTGAAATGTGATTGGTCATTCACTCCCATTTGGGGCATGAGTTAAATAGTCACTGTAATTAATCATATATTATTACTAGGAAATACATGTTATTATGGAATAAAAATCATAAGTAACATTTATCTTAGCCATGGCCATCGCTGTGGTCTTGAGGTAGCGTGCTACCTTGTCACGCAGTGGGCCCGGGTTCGATTCCCGGTCGGGACAGGCTCCTGGATGAGGTTTTTTCGGGGTTTTTTCTCACCTGTAAGACAAATGTCAAGGAAGCTTAGGGCCCAACGCTCCCCGAAAATCATTCGGCCATCATCATTATCCTTGTCACTATCATCATCATCCTTCACCAGTGTGGAAAGCAACGGGAAGCTACCACACCTATAATTCCCTAGTAGAGCTGCAAAGCATAGCATGAAAGACCTGCCTTAGGGCAGGATTACTATGGATGAATCTTAGCCTTCAAACTGAATTAAAAATATACAAAACTCTCCTGAGGCCTGTTATCCTGTATGGAAGTAAAACACGGCCAGTAATTAAAAATGATGAAAATAAATTAAACGTTTTTGAAAGAAAAATTCTTGGAAAATCTACGGACCGATAAATGAAAATGGCAAATGGCACAGTAGATATAGTCATGAATTACTCGTATACTACTTACATGATGATAGGTACACCCCGTGGTCCTGAGGTAGCGTGCTGCCTTGTCACGCAGCGGGCCCGGGTTCGAATCCCAGTCGGAATACGCTGCCTAGGTAAGGGGTTTTTCCTCACCTGCAAGACAAATGTCAGGAAGGTTTGTGGCCCAAAAAAAGTTCCCCGAACATCATCTGGCCATCATTATCCGACGGTGTAGAAAGCAACGAGAAGTCACCACACCTTTAATTCCCTAGCAAAGCTTCAAAACATAGTATGAAAATGCTATGATTGCAGCGAAGAACCTGCCCTTGGGCAGAACACTATAGAATAGATTATGGTGATACTGACATAGTCGGAATATTGAAATGTTCGACGCTTAGGTGGCTGGGCCATTTTCATCATCTGGAAGAAACGTATATAGCCTGTAGAGTCACGTTCTTCAAAATAGAAGGAAAAAGGAAAGTTGGAAGACTCTTACCAGATGGAACAGAATCTGGAGGTTTGGGAGTACAGGATTGGAGAAGGAAGGTAGAAGACAGAAACGGATGGAGGCGATAGTTGGGGCGGTGCCCCATATTAATTAATATATCTGATAATAAACAGATATTGGTAAAAGTAAAGTCTGTAAGAAGAAAACGTAAAAACTATAAAAAGCACCCCTCGCTTTTGATGGTAAAATTATTTTTGTACATAACTCTAGTTTTATTCTAGACATGTTGGGGATTTTTTTTTGACTACTTTAATTTTATCCCAAGCGTGTTGGAAATTAGATTTATTTTACATTTTTTAGTTCGGTTTTCTAATAAAGCGTGTCGTTTTAGTTTTTTTAACTATTATTTATTTTACCACACAAGGGGATGGAAGGCGTCCCCGAATGAGTGACCAACTCAATGTCAGGTCCTCCTCCGAGACCACAAAACATTAAGACGAAACTCATATGCACACACACACTCAGACTAAACATGGCGAATGTGATGATGATAAATACGATGGCCAGATGATTTTCGGAGGACTGTTTGGACCTTAACGTTTCCTGATATTTGTCTTACAGACGAGGAAAACTCCCGAAAAAAAAATCATCCAAGAATCTCTTCCCGACCGGGATCGAACCTGGGCCGGCTGAGTACGACAGCCGGCTATTAAAGTTACACCCATCCAAGGTTTAGTTGTATGGGTGTACGTCTTTGGAAACGGACCATTATATAAGACCTAAACCTGTGACTCGAACTTCTCATTCCTTGATAATGGCAATGGCATGTGGGATCATGCCGAAACGTCGGAATCAGTGGCCAGAGGCCGAACTTGAATCCATGATGCGGTAAACCCAAAAAAACATTCATATTCATACTTACATCCGCGAAAATTATGCAATATAACATATATATATATACCTAAATGTCTTTTAATTGACGTTGATATAAATTGTAATTTTAATTTTGTATTTTGCAGGAAGACTATTTGTTTCGTTGGCCCTCATTTTAACCATCAGTTAATAATGAATTATACGAAGGAGAAGAACACATGTGGTGATGATTTCCAGAATTGTTTACATTTTTAATCATTTATGACAAATTGTATTAAATGTGTTGTCTTTTTTATGTATTAAAAATTCTAATGAGAAGTAAGAATGAGGCAAATTATCAATATTCTATAATTCAGTTCATTTTTTTTACATTTCTTCTCATAAATATATGTATTTCTCACCTGACTAATTTCGGAAGCAATCGTCTCCATCATCTGCTAATCTCCGACTGTTGAAATTTAGTCGTCAACCAGACCACTTTAGTGGTGCCTGGTTCGATTCCCGGTCAGATGATAACAATTTTTCCTTAAAGGGAATTATTTCTGTGGTCGCCGATGGTAGGAAATTTAGATTAAGTTTTGGTTAAGGACTCTCCTGGCGCTTTATTATCATTCATCACCCATCGTATCATCTGGGTAACGTAAGTCCGTCTTCCAGGTGCCCCAACCAAGAAATGGATTGACGATACGTTAAGAAGCTACAAGCCCAAAATAAGAGGCCCCTGTGTATTTTTTTTTGCCCTCTCAAGCCAAGATTTGAGTTGCGACGCTAGTGACCTGAGCTGATATGTAGAGTCGTTAAGTAAAATTCTATAAACTACCCATGTTCCAGATATCATGTAAATTACCAGCCGAATGGGCTAGTGGTCAGCGTTTCTGACTATTGTTCATGAGGTCCCGGGTTCGATTCCCGGTCAAACCTTAGGAATTTTTCCTTGAAGGTAGTTATTTCTGTGGTTGGCCCTGGTCTGGAATTTAGGATAAGTTCAGGTTAAGAACTCTCCTGGCGCTTCATTATCATTTATCATTCATCACATCTTCGGAGTAATGTAATCCGCTTTCCAGGTGCCCCAACCTAAGAAACGGTTTACAACAATTCCGCCAATGCAAGGAGAGAAAGCCAAAAATGTCATAAAAGACAACCTGCTGGCATTGGACCCAAAAAAAGTAATTTGTAATGGATAAAAGTTGTATTAAAGAATTCAATAAGGATGAGTATTGAAGATGTTATGTATATAGCATCTGGTTCAGATGGGATACCAGCAGAACTCTAAAATTAGGAGGAGGAAAAAATTGTTGGACAAGATTTCCGGTTGCTTAGTATGATTTGGGATAAAGAAGCTCTTCCTGATGAATGGAAAGAATCGATTATCGTACCAATTTATAAGAAGGACGATAAAACCGATTGTAACAACCACAGTAGCATCTCATTACTTTCAACTTCGCACAAAATTCTAACAAATATTTTAGTAAGCAGATTTACTCCTTATAACGATGACATTCTAGGATATCATCAGTGTGAATTTAGAAGAAACAGGTCTACCACAGATCAGATTGTTAGTATAAGACAGATTTTAGAAAATAAATGGGGATATAACGGTACTGTACATCAACTTCAAAATGCATATGATTCAATTAAGAGGGAGAACTTATATAGTATCCTGCTGGAGTTCGTAATTTCTAAAAAGTTAGTTTGACTTAAACGAATGTGTCTAAATGGCACAAAGAGTAGGGTGCGTGTAGGCAAACAGTTTTCGGGTACTTTTGAAATCCTCGATGGGTTGAAGCAAGGAGATGCACTATCTCCTCCGCTATTTAATTTTGTACTAGAGCATACCATCAGATCTTTAGAGGATGAAGAATGCCTACAACTCAATGGTATTAATAAGCTGTTAGTTTAAGCTGATGATGTAATACTATTGGGCGATAGCGAAGAGATACTAAAGGCCAACACGTACACACAATTGAGTAACACTAAGAAATTGGGACTCGAAATAAATATAAATAAAGCTACATATATGGTCACACATAGAAATACATTATATAATGGAAATGAGAAATGAGGGAAATTTTGAGGAAGTGGCTGATTTCAAATACCTAGGAACAATAATCACAAGTAGGAATGAGACGCACAAAGAAATTAAACATAGGCTCAATTCTGGAAATGTGTGCTATTATGCATTACAGAGACTCTTGACTTCTCAAATCCTTCCCAAAAACGTTAAACTGATAATATATGAAAATATTATTCTACCAGTTATATTATATGGATGCGAATCATGGACTCTCACTTTAAGGGAGGAAAGGAGATTACGAGTATTTGAGAATAAAGTTCTTAGGAAAAATTTTGGACAAAAGAGAGATGAACAGGCAGGTGAATGGAGAAGACTACATGGTCTTTATAGGAAGCCAAATATAATATGACTACGATGGGCAGGACATGTGGCACGAATGGGGAATGAAAAACGTGAATGGAAGCTCCTTGTAGGAAAGCCAGAGGGAAAACGCCCAGTTGGTAGACCAAGAATGAGGTGGGAGAATAACATTAACTATGGTATGAGGAAGTAGATTATATAGGGGATGATTGGAGAGCTTATGTCCGCATTGCCATGAACCTACGGGTTTGATTATGCCAGTGAGTTAGAATAAGGATTTGTGCAACATTTATCTACAAGTATAAATAAATAGGCAAAGACAAAACAGTTAAGTATCATTTTTTTCTCTGTCAATAGTTTTTCAATACCCACTGACGAGCTTTATTGTTATCAATAAAAAAAATTAGAAACATTTGGTTCTGCCATTTTTAACTGCGTCGCTGTGTTTATAGAAAACCTCAATGGAGCAAGAGTTAAATTTCTTCCAGAGAAGCATGTGATGTACAAAGGCCGTGTCCAAATATTTGCCGTTTTTAACTGCGTGGCACTAAAATCCTGCGCCAAAGCTCCCACTTAAAATATAGGGCAGTAATACATCTACATGTGTTAATTACAGGTCATCCTTCCTGTATAGGTATGGCATGTGGCCAGCATGTCGGCTCCACCAGCTGTTATAGTTGGTTTTCTCAACCTGGAGCCGATACCCAAATTCCTCACGATACTAAGTGATAATTTAGAATACTATCACCCCCATCATCAGCTACGTTCCAACATAAATATTGGCTTACATGTTTTGTGAGATATAAACATTTCTGATTCAAATATGATTATGGTCGATATTGGACAACTTGACGAACACTATTTTATTTAATACTACAATATAAAATATTTTCATTCTCTGAATGTTAACAAATGTTTCAAAATGTCTGAATGGTAACTATAAACATAATATTCACACACTGGTCTCTGGCAAAAAAGTACCAAACATATTTAATAATAGAATAATAGACTATTGGGCTATTGTATGGCAGGAGTGAATGTGTAAATGTTCCAATGAAGAACAATTAACTGTTACAGTCATGTTAGTCAACGTGATAATACACGTTTCCGCTATCAGATAGTGTTTTTATGTAGTTATTCACACATTACTAAGTCCTTGTACCTCATAATATTTATTTTCTTAAATTATTTTTTTACGTAAGAAAATTAAGAAGATTAATTTACAAATTATCGGAGAATCTGGCAACCGTTAAGGGTAAGTTGGCTATCCTGTTTGAACAATAAGTAATGCACATTTTCTATTGTAAATATGGCGATTTTAGGTCATTTTTACCTTAATTTCTCATTCAATTTTAACATATTTCTAGCATGTTTTTGGATAAGATCCAATATATATATATGTGTTGTGTGTGTGTGTGTGTGTGTGTGTGTGTGTGTGTGTGTGTGTGTGTGTGTGCGTGTGCGCGTGTGCGTGTGCGCGTGTGCGTGTGCGTTGTTAAGCTACTTATAGACCTTCGGCTTCCTTAAGGACTTCGTTCCACAATTCTCTATTTCTGACCACCATCCACCAGTTCCTAACTCCAAGTTTCCTTATCAATAACCACTATATCAGTAACGACCCCGATGTTACGATGGATCCTAATGATAATGAAGCGCTAGAAGTGTCCTTAACCTAAATTCAAGACCATGAACAGTTCCTCTTTAAGGAAAATTTCATATAGGTCTGACAGGGAATCGAAATGGGGACCTCATGAACAATTGTCAGAAACCCACACCACTAGCCCATGAATCTGGTCACCTAAAATAGTTTTGTTAAATAAACATATTGGCCGTGGTTGAGGAATGTATAGGCGTGATTTACTACAATAATCCTACGTGCAGTGATGTATTTAACAATGGATTTTTCTAAAAATTGATTACAATATTAAACATGCTTCTCATTATTTTATATGTAATAGCTATGTTATTCAAATTGGTATTTTTAGATTCAACATACAGCGATTTTAATGAAGTGGGTTCTACTGATTACTGTAAATTAAAATGCCCATTACTTAATTCTACTGAACACACCGTATGTAAATATGTGAGTATATTTTCAATTCCAGTGTTTCTCAATAAAATAGCTATAACATTAATTCATCTTCTGTTACGAAAATTAATCCACCTTCGAGTAAATATTCATAGTCCTAGATTGCAAATTCGTTTATGTTATCATTTCTCTGCCACAAATTTCATTCCACAATATCTCCATGCTCACCTCATCCATTTCGTTTCATTTAACTATTCGTCAGAGATGGTCGATTCTTGTCCTTAGCAGATCTCTATAATTATTCATTCATCTCGCCCAACAAGTTGAGAGTATTATACATGATCTTCTTCTTCTTCACTTCACGGGCTAAGCAAATTGCCTGTTCCGCCTCACAGTTGTTCTGCCCATCTTTTCACTGACCTTCCTACATTCCTTGAACCTCTTGGCTTGTAGTTGAATGCTGCTCTTGGCAATCCTGATACATTCATTCTTTCCACATGTGTAAACCATTTCTATCTATATTCTCTGATTTTCTCATCCAATGGATATATTTTTAACTCTGTTCTTATATCTTCATTCCTTATCCGATCCAATCTTGTGCAGCCTTTTGTTCTTCTAAGGAAGTCCATTTCTGCGCTTTGTATTCTACTTTGCAATGTTTTGGTCATTACCCAAGTTTTGCTCCCATAAAGTAATGCAGGAACTGCCAATGTTTTATAAAACTTCAATCTAGTATATCTTCTTGTTTTATTCTGTAATGTTATATGTATAGTTCCGCATATCATTTGAAATTTCGACAGTTTCATATGTACGTCTCTTTCAGTTTTTGTGTTTATAGTTAAATTACAACCCAAATAATTAAAATGTGTTACTTGTTCCAGAGGTTTGTTGTCTACTACGATTTTTGATCTTATATGATCGTTTCCCCAAAATGCCATTATTTTTGTTTTTTCTTTTGATATTTTGAAATTATGTTCTTGGCATAACTGATTCAATTGATGTAAAGAGTACTGCAAATTATTTTCATTTTCTGGAATAATAACCACATCATCAGCATACATTAAAACGTTTAATATTTTTAAAACGGCCCATTCTTATAGCTATATTATACACGATAGCAAAGCCAATGACAAACACTGAGAACAAATTAATTGAAAGTTGCTTCATAGCCTATGTAGTGTCTCTTCTGTAATTAGATTAGATTAGATTTATTTAGCTTGGTGGAGTTAAGGCCATGTGGCCTTCTCTTCCACTCACCAGGACAAACATATATTACATCATAATATAACAATCACAATTAAATCTAATATTAAATACTAAATAAAAAATTGATCAAAAAAGATGTGTATTATATTACGATGTATAATGCACGAGTTAATGCTAGTTAAAATTAAGACTAATAATAAAGTGTATACAAGCAAGACATATTAAAATGTCCCTGTCTAATGTTTATAAAAAAACAAAGAAAGATAATGAGATATCGAAAACTAATTTTACGTTTATACAATATTTTAAACAGAACAAATGAAAATATTTATTAATCTTAATTTTTTTTCATAAATAATTAAATGTATTAATTGTTAAAAGAATACTATCAGTGAGGTGTATTCTATTGACTATTTAACTCATGCCCGAAATGGGAGTCAATGACCAATCACGTTTCAATGATTTCAGTTTTACAACCAATCAGAGTCGTGTTTCACCAAATATTTATCAGTGTTATAATTACCATATTAAAGAAAGCTCCTCCTTACAATATTGCGTTCCTTTGACAATAAATAGTATGATCTGGTTGCAGTGATAAACAAAAGAAGCAGTAGAAGCGTACCTATCGTTTCTCATTTGTTTTCAAACATCGCCGTTTACATTAAATATATAAATATTTTAAAATAACTATAGTTAAATAATGATTTGTGAGTAAACAGCTTAATTTTATTCGTTAAATAGTCCTAACAAATGCCACTCTTGATTTCCAAATTCTCTAGATACATTGGAAATCACTCGTGGCATTACTTATGATAAAGATGGTTCGATGCTATAGAATGAAGTGGTCGATCATGAAATTATAATTTTATGGACTATTTAACTCATACTCCAAATGGGAGTTAATGATCAATCACGTTTCAATGAAATTTGGGGAGATTGTCCACTTTAACTTACCTGATTTATTTTCAGTCCTGTAGAACAACAGTGCGCATGCGTCAGAGTTTAGAGAGTCAGCGATAACCAACCATAGAACCACTAATCGATTATCAACCTTGCCACATATCGATATCGTACCAAAGATTATACAGCCTATGCTATTTCAAATAATGATTTTACTGAGTTGTTTTCTGAAAAAAAAAAAAAACGTATAAAATTGGTTGTAATATACAGTTTGATGTGTTTAATTTTTTCTTCAGTAAGGTGCATTCTTACAATGTTGCGATCTTAGTGGGTTATCGCTGATTGCAATCCTTTTTGGCAATAAATAATATGATCAAGTTGCAGTTAATAAGCATAACCACACATTTCTGATTTATTTTCAAACATCGCCGTTTACATTAAATACTATGGAAAGAAACCATCTCCTCCGTTGTCCAGCTTTTGTAGAAGAGACCAGCCTTTTTGCTAAATATTGGAGTGCAAGAGAGCGAATGCCTTCATTATCAAGTGCTCGACATTGGATACCAACCAACATTAAATATATGTATACATATGACATATATGACATTACGTATGATAAATAAATTTAAATAAAGACTTACTTGTAAACAGCTTAATTCTATTCGTTAAATAGTCTTAACAAATGCCACTCTTGATTTCAGTGAATTTTGTTTTACAATCAATGACAGTTTCATCTCTCTCTCTTATAGATTTCTCTTTATCAGCTCCTGCTTTTGTGATAATGAAAGCTCCTCCTTTGTAATATTCTGAATAAGTCAGAGCAATAGTTTTCTCCAACATATACATTGAATATAGCAAATAGTGTACAGATTCCGTGGTAGTGCTGAGTTGTTTACAAAAAAATAAATTAATAACCTATAATGTTGATTATAATATACAGTTTGATGTGTTTCATTATTTCTCCACTAGAGTGCATTCTTACAGTATTGCGATCCTATTTGGCAATAAATAATATAATCAAGTTGCAGTGAATATACATAACCTCACATTTCTGATTTGTTATCAAACATCGCTGTTTACATTAAATATATAAATATTTTAAAACACCGGTAACCAATGTATTTAAATAATGACTTTTGAGTAAACAGCTTAATTTTATTCGTTAAATAGTCCTAACAAATGCCACTCTTGATTTCCAAATCATCTAGATAAATTCACTCGTCAAACTTCGTGACTCGTGAATTTATCGATAATTTGGAAATCACTCGTGACATTACTTATGACTATTTAACTCGTGCCAAAAATGCTAGTCAGTGACCAATCACGTTTCAATGAATATTGTTTTACAACCAATGACAGTCGTGTTTCACCCCGCTCTTTATCGATTTCTCTTTATCAGCTCCTGCTTTTGTGATAAAGAATGCTCTTCCTTTTTAATGTTCTGAACAGGTCAAATCATTATTTTTCTCCAACAAATACATTGAATATAGCAAATAATGAAAAGATTCCTTGATTTTACTGAATTTTTTACCAAAAAAATAAATGAATAACCCGTAATGTTGATTATGATATATAGTTTGATGTGTTTCATTATTTCTCCACTTGCGTACATTCTTACAATATTGCGATCTTATTTGGCAATAAATAATATGATCAAAGCGCAGTGAATGAACATAACCTCACATTTCTGATTTGTTTTCAAACATCGCCGTTTACATTAAATACATAAATATTTTAAAATAACTATAGTTAAACAATGCTTGTGAGTAAACAACTTAATTGTATTCGTTAAATAGTCCTAACAAATGCCACTCTTGATTTCCAAATTCTCTAGATAAATTGGAAATCACTCTTGGCATTACTTATGATAAATTCTCTAATATCTAGTGGTCCATTAAATGTGTATTAGGACCTCTCGAAATTCGATAAGTTTAATAAAAAACCGGTAAGTTATGAAAGAATAAGCTATGTAGCCTGATTTCTTTAATTTTGTTTTAGAAGAAGGTAAGGCCAGGTCCAGACTGCGGAGATTCGTTTCAATATCACAAGTTGACTTGGAGAGACACATATTCGATTCTAGATGTACACAACGACATCAGAAGCAAAATGACTCTTGGAAAGGGAATGTTTAAACATTTCTTCAAGTATCGCTTCCCTTATACTTCAGCTGCCAATGTGATGATGCTAGTGAGTAAAACCACTTTTGATTATCTCTCTCTCTCGCTGTATCTCTCTTTCTCTTTACTTTTGTTTGACCTTTGTACTTTTACATGCTCCATGTTAGATGGATGCGACCCTTTCTGGAGAGAATTCTAACGTATTGATGACACATACTTTTTTTACTAAAGAAGCAAATTGAGGGCCGACGAGGACGACTGTTCAGCTTAATGCTGGGGCCACCTCCGAGACAGCACGTACATTGATGTCAAAACATTCGTATAAATAAGGAGAATATGATGATCTTGATGAAGGTTTTCGGGCTCACGACCATGGCCTACAGCCCGAAAACCTTCATCAAGATCATCATAGCAACTCCGGCCGTGAAAGTCTACGTGAATACACAAGGAGATTATGTTACTTATTTTAGGAATTCACACTATGAGATTATTACGAACTGTTGGTTTTCTTAGGGCTTAAAGGACCTTCGGGACTTGGAAATGTTGGTAGCATGAGGTTTCTAGCCGAGCGTTAGTATGTGGATGTATTAGTTATAAAGGCATGCTGACGTGTTTTGAACATAAATAAATGGATTCTTAATTTTGACTATTTTATTTCTAGAGAATAATGATTACAATAACCCTAAGTATTCTAACCCTAAATAACTAATCTAAGCTTATATTAAGAAAACCAACATTCGAACTTTCTTTCGGTTTGAGAGAGGGAGATGGGAGTTTATAAATCTACCCTAATTTACATTCTAATAATTATTTAATAACTATTTAACTTAGTCATATAGTATAAAACTATTTAAAATACTTGACTACATTTCTAACTGTTCCTAGCGAATTTATTAAGAAAAATGGTATGCAGACTTACCCATCAGAACACTACACAGACAGACACGGTCCCCTATTTTGCCAGGGTTATATACTAAGTTCTTGACCTACATCTCCAACTAACTGTATTAAAGATTCCATTAGTCTAAATGCAGATATTTTACAGTTAGCCTTGAAAACTTTGTTCCTGCCATAAGTCAAAATTCTGTCCTGAAATATAATATGTCTAAGTGCTTTATTTCAACAACTGTTTTATTTGAATAATTAAAATAATCGATGTAAAATACTCTATGTATTCATAACATAGCCTTCTTTTTGATAAGAAAATACTGAAGATGGAACTGAAGTGTAAAGTTCCGAAACTAGTTTAAACATATTTGTAATATGAAAATAGAGATCTCAGTCTTCCTCAACTTTGGATGTGGAGTGTGGGTACTTTCGAAGCATATGCTTCATCTTCAGCTTGTAAATTGTCATGAATTTTAAAAGTATCGATAGTTTAAAAAAGAAGAAAAATATGAGGTGAGTGATAAAATTTTACATAATGGAGAATATGATGTAAGATATTAATGGAATGAAAGATTGGATTGGCGAAATTGTGTTGGGAACTATTGGGCCTTAAAATTATCTGATATTTGTCTTAAAAGTGAAGACAAACTCTGAAAAAAACCTTACTCAGGCTCTAAACCGTTCTGAGCAACACAGTGGACTTCTTGGTTATCAACGAAATATAATTGAACAATATGTAGCAAAATAATTATAATTAAATTATCAATTGAGTTGTTTACTTGATGAAAATCCATACTAATTAATTAAATAAATATGTCATAATGTCATACGTAGGCCCACTTTCAAATAAAATATCTAAACACTTTAAAAAGTTGAACATTAATGTGGCATTTAAAACTAATAAAACTTTACAAAATATAATAGAAAACAATAAAACCAAATTAAAAAAATAAAAATAATCAGGTGTCTATAAATTTAAGTGTGGCATATGTGATAATGTCCATATGGGACAAACTGGTAGACTTTTATCTCTCGTATAAAGGAACACATGAGAGCATATAACAGAAATTTAGAATATTCAAAATATTCTAACCACCTATTCCAATTTAATCATTGTTTCGATCCAAATTTTGAAATTTTACATATTTGTGATAAGGGTAAGAAGTTGGACCTTTTGGAGGCTGTAGAAATAAATAAATTGAAAAGTAGTAATAAACTGTTAAATTCTCAACTTGATTTGAATGAATCCCCTTTAAAAATGTAAATATTGTTATACTATTGCTTAGATCAGTTGATATGTACTATAATAACACAATTCCTAATTTGTTAACATGTCTGAAGAAGGTACAGTTTACCGAAACAGCTGTCACTGAATTATGTCTTAATAAATATGAAAATCAAATAAAACTAAGTTTTATTTTTATTTAATTAATGATTAAATTAGTTATAATGTTATAGTTACTCTCCAGGGAATAATTACCGTGTCGTAGCGGAGTGACTTGCGTGCTTAAATGAATCCGATATTTGCTATTCCGGTGATATAATGTTACTGCCGAAAGGATCATCCGTGCCGGCAAAGTCGAAGGGGATAAGCCAGACAAAAAAGTACTTTGTATCTTTAATTGTTTTACTTCAAGAAGGTATAAACAATTGAGGGTAATCAAGATATGGACATAAATAATACCGGCCGCAGTGGACTAGTGGTTATACTCCTAGCCTTTGGTTCCGAGGGTCCCGGGTTTAAACCAGGCCGCAATCAATGGATTTTTTAGGATCAAAAAATCCAAGGAGCAAGTCCTCCGGGAGGGACTCCAAGCCCTGGGTCCCGAGTCTGAAGGTTCTCAGGCTCGTAAAAGATATTTAAGCCTGACCAAAGAGGCATCTAAGCAAAATTTACCGACCGATCTCAAACATCCTAGTAATATGTAAATTAATGAGTCATTTTTACATCTTACCTCGTATTTCATGTTTCTTTAAATACGGGAACTAATTTTCAAGAGAAAATTATGTCGGTTGAAAATGAGAGAGATGGTTCTCTTGAAAACTAGTTCCAGTGTTTAAAGAAACATGAAATATGAGGTAAGATGTAAAAATGACTCATTAATTTACGAATTAAGACCTCATAATATTATTTCTCATATTTAACTATGAAATCCTAGTAGTAACTCAGTTATGGTGAAATTAAATGTTTCTTACCTATCCTCATATAACTTTTCTAAGTAGATCACGATTTCGAGACCACAACGGTCTCATCTTCAGCACTTTCTTGACGACTGATGTTATGTCGATCGGAAGAAACTCTTCTTCTTCCGTCTGTTGGAGGACCTATAAACCTCTGGATCAGGTCAAAATTTGCGAGAATTTCGAAGTTCATAAGTTTTCTTTTGTTTTTCTGAATGTGGATCTTTTCCCAAATCGTGAGTTCCTTTTGTTTGTCTATTTGTTTAATTAGACTGGCTTTTGATTCAACCATCCAGGGACCCACTCAAACATACAAAAAAATATCATCAAAATGGTCAAGTCGTATAGGCATTTTTAAATTAGGATTACACGTAAACCCCCTTGTAGCTGTCGGATTTCACTCATTTCTTGATGATACCTCGCTTTATTTTAGTAGGATATTCTGAGTTTTGTTGTGAAACATATATTATTGTATCTTGTAAGCCCATGTTTCCCATAACAGAAATGTAGGCGCTCTCCCCCTACAGGGAAGAATTTGAACCATACTAATTTAGTTACACTTGTTTTCGTATAGATGTCATTTGAGTAGTTCGTGGTCAGCGTTCCGCCTCATACTGACATCTAGGAAACCAAGGTAGTACTAGGAAGAGAAAATTCGGTAAATGTTTCTTAGAGGACTTTTCATTCAGGCTTAAGGATCTTTTATGAGCCTGAAAATCTTCAGACTCGGGACCTACGGCTTAAAGTTCCTCCCAGAGGACCCGCTCAAAAATATACTGGATTTTAATGCCTTGCAGTTAAAAACGACAGATAATTTTTTGGACATGGCCTTTGTAAATTACATGATTCTGCGAAAAAATTAAACTCTGTACCATGGAGATTTTCCATGAACACTACCTTGCAGTTAAAAACGGCATAACTAACTTTTTTTTTCAATTTTTTATTGATAACACTAAAGCTCGTCAATAGCTACTAAAAAATCGGTTGACACACAGAGGAGAAAATGGCAGTTAACTGTTTTGTCTTAGCCTATTTATATATACTCGAGGTCGCCCAGAGGTCGAAATTCGACCACAATTAACTACATTTTTAAGTTTGTAACAAATACGTCATTATGCATTAATTTTCCATTTATTTTTAAAATACGATGTGGCATACGGAGCTTTAGTCGAACTGCTAAAGTTCCGGGTCGAATTATGTTTCTAATTGTTTCAATACATACTTACACACTCACTGGCGCTATCGAACACATAGCTTCATGGCCGCACGGACATCATATCTCCATATATCCCTATCCTGAGCTAATGCTTTCCAATCATTCCCTGTATAATCTACTTCCCTCAAATCATAGTTAATGTTGTTCTCCCACCTCATTATTGGTCTACCAACTGTTTTTTTTTCCCTCTGGCTTTCCTACAAGAAGCTTCCATGCAAGTCTTTAATTCCCCATACGTGCAACATGTCCTGCCCAACGCAGTCTACGAGACTTAACTGTTCTTATTATATCTGGCTTCCTATAAAGATCATGTAGTCCATTGTTATGTAGTTTTCTCCATTCACCTGTCTGTTCATCTCTCTTTGGTCCAAAAATTTTCCTAAGAAATTTTCCTATGAACTTTTCATAAGTAATGCCACGAGTGATTTCCAAATTATCGATAAATTCACGACTCACGAAGTGAGGAGTGAATTTATCTAGAGAATTTGGAAATCAAGAGTGGCATTTGTTAGGACTATTTAACGAATAAAATTAAGCTGTTTACTCACAAATCATTATTTAACTATAGTTATTTTAAAATATTTATATATTTAATGTAAACGGCGATGTTTGAAAACAAATGAGAAACGATAGGTACGCTTCTACTGCTTCTTTTGTTTATCACTGCAACCAGATCATACTATTTATTGCCAAAGGAACGCAATATTGTAAGGAGGAGCTTTCTTTAATATGGTAATTATAACACTGATAAATATTTGGTGAAACACGACTCTGATTGGTTGTAAAACAGAAATCATTGAAACGTGATTGGTCATTGACTCCCATTTGGGGCATGAGTTAAATAGTCAATACAACTATAAATGGTAATAGAACGGGGGGAGTCCCTTGGGGAACTAAGTGGGCAAATATATGTTGTGTATTATTAATTCACCCGAATATTATAAATGTTAATCATAGAGGTAAGGCTAATGATAGAGCTATTGTTATGTATCTGGCTAAGCCATATTTAAAAAACAATAACGCGTTATTTGACATTTGTATACTATAAACCACTAATAATAAATACGCGAGAGTAAGTCAATTCACATTGCTGCTGTGCATACTATTTATTGTATTGTAAGCCTATGTTTTCCCTTTACAGAGATTTAGGCGCTCTCCCCCTACAGGGAAGAATTTGAACCATACTAATTTTGTTACACTTGTTTTCGTATAGATGTCATCTTGAGTGGTACGTGGTCAGCGTTCCGCCTCATACTGACATCTAGGAAACCAAGGTAGTACTAGGACGGGAAAATTCGGTAAATTTTGCTTAGAGGCCTTTTCATTCAGGCTTAAGGATTTTTTACGAGCCTGAAAATCTTCAGACACGGGACCCACGGCTTAAAGTCCCTCCCGGAGAACTTGCCCCTTGGATTTTTCCGTCCTAAAAATCCATCGACCCCGAACGGGTTTGAACCCGCGACCCTCGACCGTCGAGACCAGAGGCAAGGAGCATAACCACTAGTCCACCGCGGCCGATGCATACTATTTATAATACTTAAATTTGGATCTGGTCTATTATTATGTCTTTGTCTCTCACTCCGACCCGTCAATTTTCTATGTCGTGGCATAATGGAACTAGGTGCAAGTATTTTTTATTTATTTTATTTATTTATTTAGCCTGGTGGGGAGTTAAGGCCATGTGTCCTTCTCTTCCACTCACCAGACAAACATGTGTTAACATCAGAATATAATATTAATCTCCTCAGGGGTCCCATCTAGGGATATGTGGATGGCGACCACAAGGTGCCCAAGCTGAACAAAACATTGCTTCCACTTACTTGTGTTTTGCTCCTTACTTTTATCTTTAACCGATCTGGTATTTCTTCCTTTCTTCCACTTACTTGTACCAGACTCTTTTGACTTTACTATCTAACCTCTCTTGGTAATTCTTGTTTTTTTTTACCCCGACGCTATTAGGGCATCCGAGGGCTAGGGAGTCTTTCCTTTCTTCCATTTCTTCTTTCCTTTATTTTCTTTTTTTCTCCAGAAAAGCCTAGCCAGAGGCTATAAGATGGCAGCACCATCACTGGTCTTGCCTTCCTTTGGCCAGCAACCAATCGAAGGGACTATTATTATGCTTTCAAGTCTTATACGTGAATTTCCCGGAAGGATCAAACTTATGACGATCAAAGCAAATATCTCTGGGCCGTCCAATGAAATGCTGGAGGGAAAATTTTCTATAAGATCGTAACAGGCCTTGGCCTAATACTTGGAAGGAAGAAGAATATAACAATCACAATAACTCTAATATTGAATACTAAATGAATATGTAAATATAAAAAAATGTAGTGAAATTACTGAAACCGGGATTAGAGAGGGGTTAATTTAATTTTAAATGATAAAATGTACTCACTATACGCGAGAGTAAGTCAATTCACAATGCTGATGCACCATTTTCTTTTTACGACAATGAACTTTCAGCCATGAACGTAAATAAATGAATGAGTACACAAGAAAACGAATGAGTAGACAAATGAATGAGCAATACACACAAATTCCTTAGAAAAAATCTTATTTTGTTTAATTTAATCTGTATCTAACACATATTATACAAAAAAAATATTTGTATGCACTCCTTCTCTATTTGAACTTTAATTATACCAAATATCACACTCCTCCGTGCCTGCAATCTGCTTAAAAACGGGTGCAAAGTTTTGTACATTAATTTCCTTAACGTATATATACGTATATATAAATGTTATAATTAAAATGTTTAACATTGAGCAATGCAAGCTTAATATGGTAGATAAGAAAAATAAATGCCTGGACGGGATCCGAACCCGGATCTCTGAGTCTGTACCTCAGCGTGATATCCATTACACTACCAGGCGAATCCACCAAACACTTATCTTTCTTATATATGTATTATACTCTTATAGTCAGCTACTAGATGGCAGTGAAGACCGAGTTCTCGCGACATCTAGTAATAATTGAGAGTATAATACATATATAAGAAAGATAAGTGTTTGAATTGGATTCGCCTGGTAGTGTAATGGATATCACGCTGAGGTACAGACTCAGAGATCCGGGTTCGAATCCCGTCCAGGCATTTATTTTTCTTATCTACCATATATATATATATATATATATATATATATATATATATATATATATATATAATAAGTTGATTTATTTTTGTGATATTAATATAGCTTACATTACTACTCATAGTTTATACAACCTCAAATATTTTTTCTTCAAGAAGAAAACTCCTAGTATTTTTTGTTTCAGAAATGGGATCCGGAACTTGCATTCATAGCACAACGATGGGCTAACCAGTGTATTGTCACCCATGACGTTTGCCGTACAACTGAAGGTATTTCATTTATCATTATTAATAGTAATAATAATAGGCCTAATAATAATAATAAAAACCTTATTTATACTGGCAAATTTGGTTCGTTTTAAAACATTTTAATTGCTCTGCTAAATTACCGGTACTTAGATTTTCAATATAAAGAACTTTGTATAACAACATAATTTGATTTTTCATTATTTCTTCATTTTTCTGAGGTTTTAGATAGTGCATATTTTCCGGGATTCTTAATGCATATATCTGTGTTTTAAATCGCATAATTAGATATACAGTTTACGTTTTTTAATACATAACTACCCAAGCCCTAATGATGGAAATGGCAGTAATGATACATCATACGATTCTGAAGAATTATTAATAACCCCAGAAAAATTAAACATGTTTTAGAAATTTCAGAAAAATCATGAATTGTTGAAATGTTGAGTATGTAAACTCAAACTACAAAAAAGCGTATTGTGTTTATTTAATAATATATGGACAGTTGAAAACTTATATAATAATCAGGGCCACCTCCGGAACAAAACGAATATTTAAATCAAGTCACATCTATCACCCAGTTATTCATACTAAACAAGGTAAGTGTGATATGGAAGATTATTATGATGGCCAGATGATCTTCGGGGACAATTTGGGCCTTAAAGTTTCCTGATATTTGCCTTACTTGAGAGGAACAAACCCCAAATAATGTATACAAGGAAATAACTCCCTACCGGGAATCTAACCCGAAATTCCTTCAAAACGGGGCAAAATATTTACTGCGAGACCATGGCGATGGACGCTAAATATTTTGTTATTGCCCTTAAAATGCGTAATATTATTTTTCAAAATTCAGTCCACCGCTGTGGTCTCGGGGTAGCGTGCTGCCTTGTCACGCAGCGGGCCCGGGTTCGATCCCCGGTCGGGACAGTTTTTCTGGGTGAGGTTTTTATCGGGGTTTTTCCTCACTTGTAAGACAAATGTCAGGAAAGCTGTAAGGCCTAAACGGTTCCCGAAATCATATGGCCATCGCAATCATCATCATTCATATTCATCTTAGGTTAAGCTTAGGATTAGGGACTCTCCTGGCGCACCACTATCATCATCACCCATCATATCATCGGGGCAACGTAACCCCCGCCTTCCAGGCGCCCCAACCTCAGAAGTGGGTTACAAGTACGCCATGCCAGGAGATAAACCAGGAATGTCGAAAGACAAACCTGGGGCATTTGGGGGGAAAAAATTGAAAGTTTTTTTTTTATTTTTAATTGCTAATTATAAGTTTTACGATTGTAGTAGTAGTAGGACTTTATTAGACAAAAAGTAAGATATTTACAATATTATTTACAAATATGGGTCACACGAGCAGTAAGCCGTACGTGCTATTGGCAGTCAATTACAATAAAGTAATAATTGGTAATAGTATAAAGAAAAACAAAAAAACAATAACATTACAATTACATAAAGAAAACACAATAATATTACTTACTTACTCACTCACTGGCACTATCGAACCCGTAGGTTCATGGCCGCACGGACATAAGCTCTCCATACATCCCTATCCTGAGCTAATGCTTTCCAATCATTCCCTGTATAATCTACTTCCCTCAAATCATAGTTAATGTTGTTCTCCCACCTCATTCTTGGTCTACCAACTGGGCGTTTTCCTTCTGGGCCACAATAATATTACAATTACATAATAATAAAATAGCATTATACACTAATTAAATTATGTATAATTATTAAGAATTAATGGTATTGCATTTTCATAACATATATTTATTCATGAATGAGTGTTGTTCTTATTTTCCGCGTAAGATTGTAATAAATGTGTTGTTTCACTTTTCGAGCCTACATATCGGTAGCCCCAAAGGATAAGATGCCATTTATTAAGTTAATCAAATACCAACAGAATATTTTATCTTCTTGACTGAAGAAAAGTATAACAAAAATGTTTGTCAGCATCTCATAACTGAAATCCTACTGAATTAACCAATTAATTTGGTAGACTAGCTCACTAGCTCACGTTTTATCGAAGTAATGTTTTGTGGAAATATATAATCATCTCTCCAAATTAATTAAATTTTATTTAAAATGTATTCATTCATGTTTCAGATGCAAATATAATTGGTCAGAACATAGGATTTATTCAGAAATATGGAACATTCAGGAACTCCCTACAACAAATTGTACTGAAATGGTATTCGCAGATTCTCATTGTTAAAAATAATGATGATTCGATTAACAGGAGAACGTAAGATTAAATTATTTACTTTATAAATGAATAAATAATGTATTACATATTTAATGCACATGCGTTGGCATAAAGCAATTTTTCTTCTAACCTCCGAATGTTTGGTGAAAATATATTATTGTATATTCATTTTTATATTCTGTTCAAAGTGGAAATATTGGAAATAGTGATAGACCATTCCTATTCATTTTGAAAACACAGTTCATTGTTAGTCGCATCAAATGTATTGCAACAGAATATGGTGGGTAAAGGTAGTTGACATAGGCCCAATTCTGGAAATGCGTGCTATTATGCATTGCAGAGACTCTTGATGTACCAACTCCTTTCAGAAAACGTTAAACTGAAAATATATAAAACTATTTATTCTACCAGTTATATTATATGGGTGTGAAACATGGACTCTTATTTTGAGGAAAGGAGATTACAACAAGTATATGAGAATAAAATACTTAGGAAAATTTTTGGACCAAAGAGAGATGAACAGACAGGTGAATGCAGAAGACTACATAACAATGAACTATATGGTCTTTATAGGAAGTCAGATATAATAACAACAGTTAACTCTCGTTGACTGCGATGGGCAGGACATATTACACGTATGGGGAGTGAAAGACTTGCATGGAAACTTCTTGTAGGAAAGCCAGAGGGAAAACGCCCAATTGGTAGACCAAGAATGAGGTGGGAGAATAAGATTAACTATGATTTGAGATAAGTAGATTTTACAGGGAATGATTAAAAAGCATTAGCTCAGGATAGGGATGTATGGAGAGCTTATGTCCGCGCGGCCATGAACCTACGAGTTCGATAGTGCCAGTTAGTAAGTAAGTAAGAAGGTAGTTGACAGACTTGCAACGAGTCCAAAAATATTTAATAGGGGAAATTATGAAGGTACTACAAAATAGTATGTTGGTTTCTAAGGTATTACTTATAAGTGCGTAATAAGTTTTATATTTACGTAAGGTAACCATTGTCGGTGAAAAGGCTATTCTCGGCGTTTAAAATCGCACAGTCTATCCGCCGAAGAAAACTATTGGTAATTTATTAAGGTAGAATATACCTCATAGTGAGAATTCCTAAAATAAGTAATTATTGGTAATTTGTTATGCAGCTGGCTTGCTCTAGTCGTCAGGCAAAGAAGAAGAAAAGAAACACACTTTGACATTTAACTTTCGAATGTATTACTCGCCTCAGCACTATGTAAAAGTACATACTACCTCCGTCAACAGTTTGTTACAAGCCGATAAATTAATTAACCACAATGTTTTAAATTAATGCCGGTGGTATGACTCCACATAATGGTCTGTCGCTACCCCCATTACGTTATTGTTTACACTTTTTATAGGCATTAATCACTATGGGGTTTAATTTATGGTGAAATTAAATGTTTCTTACCTCTCGTCATATAAATGTTCTTGGTCCGAAAAACATTTAATTGAATCAAAAGCCAGTCTAATTAAACAAATAGATAAAAAAAAGAAACTCACGGTTTGGGAAAAAATCCACATTCAGAAAAACGAAGGAAAAATTATGAACTTCGAAATTTCCGCAAATTTTGACCTGATCCAGAGGTTCATCGGTCCACCAACAGAGGGAAGAAGAAGAAGAGTTTCTTCCGATCGACATAACACCAGTCGCCAAGAAAGTTCTGAGGATGAGACAGTTATAGTCTCGAAATCGCGATCAACTTGGAAGATTTATATGAGGAGAGGTAAGAAGCATTTAATTTCATCATAAGTTATTATTGTTAATATTTATCATCATCTTCATGGTAGGCCCTTGGCCTGTTCCGCTCTCAGAATTCATCTTCCCATCGTCTTCTAGATTAGATTAGATTAGATTTATTTAGATTAGATTAGATTTATTTAGCCTGGTGGAGTTAAGGCCATGTGGCCTTCTCTTCCACTCACCAGGACAAACATATAGCCTATTACATCAGAATATAACAATCTTAATTAACTCTAATATAAAACACTAAGTAAAAATTTGATCAAAAGATAATATCTAATATACGTATTACGATCTATAATACAACCAGTTAATATTAGTTAAAATTAAGACTAAAACTAATAATAAAATGTATACAAGCAAGACATATTAAATTGTCCCTGTCTAGTGTATATAAAAACAGGAAAATAATGAGATATAGAAAACTAATTTTACGATTATACAATATTTAAAACAAAACAAATAAACATATTTGTTATTCTTAATATTATTTTCATAAATTATTAAATATATTAATATTGCTAAAAGAATACTATCAGTGAGGTGTATAAGTTAGTTTGTTATTAAATAATTCTTTAGTTTGTTTTTGAAGGATGTTATAGTTTGACAGTCTCTGACATAGGGCGGAAGGGAATTCCATGTTTTGGTAAGTGAGACCGTAAAAGATACTGAATAATATACAGTGTGATGAGGCGGGATATAAAGGACAATGTGCTGATGGGATCGAGTGTCAAGATTGTGTGTGTCGGATAGTCTCATGAAGCGGCGTGATAAATAATTAGGCGATGATGTGTGAAGTATTTTATAGAGAAGCGATAGGGAATGGACAGTTCTACGATCTCTTAGACGAAGCCACGATAATTGTTCCAGGGACGGTGTAACATGGACATCCACATGTCTATAGCCTTGAGGCTGGTACAACTGGGCGTTTTCCCTCTGGCTTTCCTACAAGAAGCTTCCATGCAAGTCTTTCATTCCCCATACGTACAACATGTCCTGCCCATCGCAGTCTACGAGACTTAACTGTTCTTATTATATCTGGCTTCCCATAAAGACCATGTAGTTCATTGTTATGTAGTCTTCTCCATTCACCTGTCTGTTCATCTCTCTTTGGTCCAAACATTTTCCTAAGTACTTTATTCTCAAATACCTGTAATCTCCTTTCCTCCCTTAAAGTAAGAGTCCATGTCTCGCACCCATATAATAGTTGTATACTTGTGAACCAAATAACTGATTTCTGATCATGCGTAGTGGCTTCGTTCTGAGACTTGAAAATTATCCGTACGCCATCAATTATTTCAAAGACTGTACATGACTCTGTATTGTGGCGTAGCGCACATCTTGATCTACCGGGCTTCCAATATAAAACCGGACCGGCCTCACGGAGTTTCACCCGGCACGCAGTGCTGTCTCTTCCTCCCGCAATTCACCCTGCCTGCCACCCGTCCTTGAACTGTTTCTTACCTTATAGAAAATGCTGGAAATGTTGTCCTCCCGCAGTTAAACAGGCATTATACCGAGTAAACACATTTAGATTGACACGCTGTAGTTCGGGCACTGTCAAGTTTCTGATTTCATTTCTGGAAGGAGGTAATTGTCCAGGGAAGTTCCGAATAAATTCCTCGCGAACACGACGAGCTGATTCGTATTTATAATAACATTTACACACACAAATGCGCTGCTCTAATGTCAGCTGACGTCTCATCTTGTCGAACGATAGTAAACTGACTAGTTCAGGGACGAGCGACTGGCAGAGTGAAATGCGGACGAGGAGAGAGCGCTGCCTGATGGGTGAAACCCCGTGAGGCCGGTCCGGGTTTATATTGGAAGCCCGTTATATGCAGGAATCATAAATAATATATTTGGGATTATAATATGTTCTCTTAATAAAAATTATCCTCTTAATATGATTATCGTACCTAAAAACAGGTCGGTGAACTCCTGTAACAAACATTATTTTATAATAATTATAGGTGAACATATATATGAATGTTTTACTTATTATCTATCCACATTATCAGTTGTGTTAATTATGCACTCCCTATTTTATTTTTTAGATTTGACAACATTAAACTATTTAATTTCCCAGAATATTATCAAGTAATATGGGCACCGACTTTCTCCATAGGCTGCGGGCGTTCTGTGTTTAGAACACAACGTTTGTCACAACTTTCACTCAAGTGAGTAATATAATAATAATAATAATAATAATAATAATAATAATAATAATAATAATAATGATAATTATGATAATAATAATATTAATTAGTAGTAATATTGTATGGCTGTGAAACTTGGGCTCCAGTGAAAAGACAGAAGGATAGAATACAGATGGCAGAGATGCAGTTCCTAAGACAAGTAAAAGGATGTACAAAACTTGATAGAATAAGAAATGAGGATATAAGAGAAGAATTGAAAGTACAGCCTTTATTGGATAAAGTCATGAATTACAGACAGAAATGGATTGATCACATGGATGGAATGAGTAAGGAGAGATATCCATTGTTAGCAATAAATTATCAAGTAAGAGGAAGACGTGATGTTGGATGACCTAGAAGACGTTGGGCTGATGCATTATGAAGTCGGAACGGGCAATTGCCTAATCCCTGGAGTGGTGATGATGATGATGATGATAGTAATTTAACCCTATTAGCTTAACTACTTTCATCATTTGTGGACACAAAAGGATGATTTATTACAAATACCAATCTCTAATAACATTGCATTGGTACAAATTTCTATAGATGAATTAACTGATGATGTTAAATCATTAAAAAATAACAAAGCTCCCGGAGAAGTCCACATCAATCAAGAATTATTTAAATTTTCAACTAAAAAATTTTTAGACAGATTTCTTATTCTCCTAAATATGATATGGGAAGGACAAGAACCACCACAAAGCTGGAACAAATCCATTGTAAACCAATCTTCAAAAAAGGAAATCGCCAAATCAAAGATAACTATCGTGGAATTAGCTTATTGAACTCTGGATATAAAATTTATGCTAATATAGGTAAGAATAAATTGAAAAAAAAAATTATGAAAATATAATTGGAGAAGAGCAGAATGGATTCAGAAAGGGTAGATCCTGTACAGATGGATTTTTCACTCTAAAACTACTATTAGAAAAGCACAAGGAATTGGATATAGAAACTCATATTGCCTTCGTTGACTTCATAAAGGCTTTTGACAAAGTAGACAGAAATATATTACTACAAATTTTAGCTGATGATAACGTTCCACAACAATATATTACTAATATCTTCAAAATCTATAAAGATAATGAAATCTCGGTTAAACAAGATGACAAATTATATTCTTGAGAAAAGATCAACACTGGAGTAAGACAGGGATGTGGACTTTCACCGGTGCTTTTCATTATATATATATATGAATAAATTAATAAACGAATGGAGGAAAACACAACGAGGATATATACCCATCAATAGGAACCTCAAACTCGATGCTATTCTTTTTGCAGACGATTTAGCTCTTCTGGTACTTTCCGAAAATGATTTGCAACGATCGATTTATAATTTACAAAAAATAGGTACCAAATTTAATGTGGAAATATCAATTAAAAAAACTACTATTATAGCATTTCATGGGAAGGACCCCATACAAAGTAAAATCTGTCTCCAGAATAATATTTTAGAGAGATCTAATCAATTTAAATATCTTGGATATTATCTCTTTATCTGGGATGAAAGAATATCCCTGAAAAATTACTAGTTATAATAAAAGTTTGGGAATTATTAATCAAGTTATGAAACCATCCCTTCTACAAAAAAAGACCAGATTACGTTTATATAACACTTTGGCTAGACCAGTGTTGACCTATGGTAGCGAAGCATGAACATTAAATAAAAGACAACATGAAAGCAGAATAACGGCTTGTGAAATGAGATTCATGCGCAGAAACAGCGGGTTACACCAGATGGGATCGGAAAAGGAACACCGATATCTTAAAAGAATTGAAGACTACACCAATTTTGGAATATATTAAATAGTACCTACTAAATTGGAAACACCATCTTGAAAGAATGAGTTCAAATCGGATCCCGAAAGCTGTTTATAATTATATACCAAGAGGACGAAGATCACTGGGCCGTCCTGTGAAACGCTGGAGGAAAATTTTCTATAGGATCGTAACAGGCCTTGGCCTAATACTTGGAAGAAGAAAGAAGAAGAAGAAGCAATAATCTAATGCCCATTAGTTTGGATGTGTTCCATTTGCTTCCAAATAGAGTCCAGCCGGAGTTATTGTAGGTTATGTCATGAGATCCTCACAGTTATATTTATAGCAAGGTGGTCTTCGTCCATTGTAAACATCTCCCAACTGGCGATCGAACTCGGGGCTGCTGCGTCTAGGTAACGACGTTACCACTACATCACAGCTTTGGGCAAAGAATGCTGAATCTCTGTACAAAACTAGCATTTTAATTTTGTACAATTTCAATTTTTTATAAATAATAGATATGGGTCTATAAAAAACCAGTAATTCTGTTCCCCTTTTTGCTTTTTCCACCTTTATCCATTCATTTTTATTATGAAAATTGCACCTAAAAATCCTAAGCCTAATAATAACATCCGGGAGTTTATACTCTCTGGAGTATAATGAACACTGGAATTCTTTTGGGCACAAAATATAGAAATCTTGAATGTTTTAATGTACAAGATGAAACTCCTGCATTCGGAATTAAGTCAGAGGAGTCTTATAGCTTTACGTACTTACTTACTCATTGGCACTATCGAACCTGTAGGTTCATGGCCGCGCGGACATAAGCTCTCCATACATTACTATCATGAGCTAATGCTTTCCAATCATTCCCTGTATAATCTACTTCCCTCAAATCATAGTTAATGTTATTTTCCCACCTCATTCTTGGTCTACCAACTGGGCGTTTTCCCTCTGGCTTTCCTACAAGAAGCTTCCATGCAAGCCTTTCATTCCCCATACGTGCAACATGTCCTGCCCATCGCATTCTGCGAGACTTAACTGTTCTTATTATTTCTGGCTTCCTATAAAGACCATGTAGTTCATTGTTGTGTCTTATAGCTTTAGCTGTTTCTTTTACAATCTTTTTATTTTTTTTTTCAGAGAAAGGCTACCATTCAGTTCCAAGAGTGAATATATCTTTACTAACGACAGTTCGGAAATGGGAAATACAAGCTCATCTAAAATTAAGCTTGGAAATAAAAATCTTCTAACTGAATTTCTGGTATGTTGCAAATTTAATCAACTGCCCATTCTCTCATTAAGTCATCTTAGACGGCCTCCACATGTTTACGTCGTTATATATATATATATATATATATATATATATAGCCTCTTTCACTCTTTTATATACTACTATAACTATCTGTGACGCTATAGTTCGTAGTTACTAGGCAACAAAACTACTACTTCATATTTTAACTAAACATGTTAGCAAAACGTAAAATACATTTACGATGATTTCGTATAAATACATATATAAACTTTTTTATATGATAGTGATTTTGTCGTACTTACAGCAATGACGACCATTATTGAAAATTCAACTTCCAACCTAAATAATTATACTGTAATATTACATATTACAAACCTCGGGGGATGTAAAAACCACTGCCTTTTATGTACACTACGTACAATTTATAAACAAAATAATATCCAAAAGGTAGTGTTAATATATATTATACGAAACAAATCACTACATTTTAAATTAACTGAACTTTATTTGAAACAATATAAAACAATAAATACGTACTTGCCGTCATTTTATGAATGATTGGTGTTACGGCCTGCTGTAGTGTCAACTAATGCCCACACTGTTAACGTTAGTCAATTGTCTATAATGAACGCAAATATTTCCAACAAAGATGTTATTATTTTACTATCATTTTTTATTTGTAAAACACCATCTCGCAAAAAATAATGTACAACGCACATTTCTGAAGTGTTTTAGAGAATCTCGGAACCTCGCTATCGCTCGGTTTTTAAACATTTTACTACCATTTTTCATTTTTAAAACACCATCTCGCAAAAAAAAAATGTACAACGCACATTTCTGAAGTGTTTTAGAGAATCTCGGAACCTCGCTATCGCTCGGTTTTTAAACATTTCCTCGCTTCTGTAAAAAACCACTTCCCAACCTCGTATCGTAATATACTATTTTTGACATTTCTGAAAGTATATTTGTTGCATCTTGGACTGCTTTAAAATGTTTTGAGATGAACCGTGAAAAACGCCTTCTCTGCTCATTTTTACTTAAATTCGTATATGAAACTAGCACCCAAAATTTCAGAATATGACAAGATTGTTTGTTGATTTATGGTGTCTTTTTTTTTAAAGCCCACATTACTCTTTTTCTAAACACATCGTATAAGAAATATATATATTTAATTAAATGTACTAAATATACAACATTATACTAAAATAGTCCACCTCTGTGGTCTCGAGGTAGCGTGCTGTCCTTGTCACGCAGCGGGCCCGGGTTCGATTCCCGGTCGGGCAGTTTTTTTCTGGGTGAGGTTTCTATCGGGGTTTTTCCTCACCTGTAAGACAAATGTCAGGAAAATTTTAAGGCCCAAACGGTCCCCGAAATCAAATAGCCATCATCATCGCCCTTATTATCATCATCATCTTCACAGGTGTCGAAAGAAACGGGAAGCTACCACACCTACAATTCCCTAGTAAAGCTGCAAGCATAGCATGAAAACGCTATGATTGCAGCGAAGGACCTGCCTTCGGCAGAATTACTATGGATGGATACTAAAATACTGTACACAACTTACTTACTCACTGGCACTATCGAACCCGTAGGTTCATGGCCGCGCGGACATAAACTCTCCAAATATCCCTATCCTGAGCTAATGCTTTCCAATTACTCCCTGTATAAGTTACTAAAGTTACTAAAGAGTAAAAAGAGGGAATATTTAAGAGAGAAGATTAATGATCTTGAAATGAACGCAAAAAATAGGAACATTAGAGAATTATATCAGGGAATTAGTATAGAGAAGAAAGGGTTTCAGGCTAGAACAAACATAATTCGGAATGAAAATGGGGATATCATTGCAGATCCCAGGAGTATATTAAATAGATGGAAAAGTTATTTTAATCAGCTATTAATTGTACATACAGAACAGGACATTGAGGAGGATAATTTACAAACAGCAGAAATGCTAGTCGCAGAACCAAGTCCGATTAGAGGTTGAAATGGCGATTAAAAAATTGAAGATGTATGAGGCATCAGGTTCAGATGAGATCCCAGCAGAACTGATAAAATCAGGGGGAGAAAAATTGATGGACAAGATACGCTGGTTGCTTAGTATGATTTGGGGAAAAAAAGTTCTTCCAGATGAATGGAAAGAATCAATTATCGTACTAATTTATAAGAAAGCAGATAAAACTGATTGCAACAACTACAGGGGCATCTCATTACTTTCAACTTCGTACAAAATTCTAACAAATATTCAGCAGACTTACTCCCTATATTGATGACATTCTAGGAGATCATCAATGTGCATTTAAAAGAAACAGTTCTACAACAGATCAGATTTTTAGTATAAGACAGATTTTAGAAACGAAATGGGAATATAATGGTACTGCACATCAACTATAAGTAGACTTCAAAAAGCATATGATTCAATTAAGAGGTAGATGTTATATAGTATCCTGTTGGAGTTCGGAATTCCTAAAAAGTTAGTTAGACTTATACGAATGTGTCTAAATGACACAAAGAGTAAGGTGCGTGTAGGCAAACAATTTTCGGACACTTTTGAAATCCAGAATAGGTTGAAGTAAGGAGATGCACTATCCCCTCTAGTATTTAATTTTGTACTAGAGCATGCCATTAAATCTTTAGAGAATGAGGAAGGCTTACAACTCAATGGTATTAATAAGCTGTTAGTTTAAGCTGATGATGTAGTACTATTGGCCGATAGCGAGGAGATACTAAAGGACAACACGCACACACTATTGAGTAACACTAAGAAATTAGGACTGGAAGTAAATGCCAATAAAACTAAATATACGATCACACGTAGAAATACATTATATAATGGAAATGGACAGCTAATAACAAATGTGGGAAATTTTGAGGAGGTGGCTGAATTCAAATACCTAGGAACAATAATTACAAATAGGAATGAGATGCACAAAGAAATTAAACATAGGCTCAATTCTGGAAATGCGTGCTATTACGCTTGCAGAGACTCTTAATGTCCGAACTCCTTTCAAAAAACGTTAAACTGAAAATATATAAAACTGTTATTCTACCAGTTATATTATATGGATGCGAAATATGGACTCTTACTTTAAGGGAGAAAGGAAATTACAAGTATTTGAGAATAAAGTACTTAGGAAAATTTTTGGACCAAAGAGAGATGAACAAACAGGTGAATGGAAAAGACTTACATAACAATGAACTACATGGTTTTTATAGGAATCCAGATATAATAAGAACAGTTAAGTCTCGTAGATTGCAATGGGCAGGACATGTTGCACGAATGGGGAATGGAAGACTTGCATGGAAGCTTCTTGTAGGAAAGCCAGAGGGAAAACGCCCAGTTGGTAGACCAAGAATGAGTTGGGAGAATAAATTAACTATGATTTGAGGAAAGTAGATTATACAGGGAATGATTGGAAAGCATTAGTTCATGATAGGAATGTGTGGAGAGCTTATGTCCGCGCGGCCATGAACCTACGGGTTCGATAGTGCCAGTGAGTAAGTAATAATAATAATAATAATAATAATAATAATAATAATAATAATAGTATAAATTATACGAGAAACACCAATTAATGTAGGTAGGCCTACGTTATACTGGGTCATTATAAAGTCGAGGCAATGCCCGGCAGCCCCTTATTTCTTGTTGTAGGGAATTCCAGTTGCGAGAAGTGAAGATAGTATATACATAGAGTGATGTTATGTCCTATGTTGCGGTATATTAGGCAACGGACTATGTTGTGATCTTGTGTTTAAGTTATGGTTGGAGGATGGAGAAATTCCCAATACATATTTGAAAATGTGCATATCAAAGAAGGACCAGAGTGGAAAATAATAATAATAGTATAAATATGATAAATTATACGAGAAACACCAATTAATGTATGTACCTTTTACTGGGTAATTATGAAGTCGAGGTTAGAGCTAATATAAATCTATGTTTCTTTTACAAGATGACAATGTCCGGCAGCCCCCTCATTTCTTGTGGTAGGGATTGTTGTATTATTTTTAAATTGTACACACTGCTAACTATATTTAACAGTATCTCTTAAATCTAAATAAGTAGACTCGCAAAGTTTTTGTTTACTCAGAATAAGGTTGTCATTTTGTATTCTTGGTAGATGAAAATGTCGTTATTGATATTATTGTGAGTTTTATAAAATATACGATTGAGTATATGTAGTTGTTCTGACAAAAGTATAAAGTTCTAATTTTGTATTATTTATTTCAGAAGCGACCAAATAACCCTTACTCAATTTCTCTAAAAAAATATTCAAAAATATGAAAATTATTTTGAGCAAGACTATCACATCTTTGAAAAAAGGGGTAAAATAGGGATTGAATTTATACAAAAAAACAAAATTATAGATTTGCAATGCAGCTTAAATTATCTGCAAGCCACCTGTATCGATTATGGTTACTAATTATTTCATGACACCGAGCTCTGAGGCCCTTCATCAAGTAAAATGTTTAAATGCTTCCCCTGAAAATTTGTTAATTTTGAGTTATAACAGTCTTCTTCCTAGCCGACGATATGTGAAACTCAACAGTTTGCTATCTTACTCTCATCTGTGTTATCACTTTTATAAAATAGGTCCCTGGTATAATAAAATATAAGACCCGGAAACAAAGAAATAAATTCAAAATCCACAAGAAGGAACGTGTGGATAAGCATGTGAATATTTAAGTTAATATTAGGAAGTAAACATTATGAGGTTATATAATTAATAGTGAGTGGAGAACATATTTTTATCGACTCATCTCATACATTTTCAAATTTCTTTGATACCTATGGTGTCAGACAAAATCATGTCGCTCTTCAGTCATGGCTGAAGAGGGACATGATATTGTCTGAAACCGTCGGTATCATAGAAATTTGAAAATGTATGAGGTGAGTCAGATTAAAAAATATTGTTCGCTCACTATGAAAGCATGTTAATATTTATTGTTTTTTTAGGTTTGTAGAAACTAGATTAAACTGGATTAAAAACCAGATTTCAGTGGCATTTAATAATTTGGACATAAGATTTGCAGCATGAAATGTCCAACATGAGTTCGGGGATTTGCAGCAAAAGGATTCCAAGGATTGTGTGTGATATATGACGCAGCTTCTTCTAACTTACTGTGGACAGGTAAAATAAATAAATTGATTATAGTATATTGCGATACAAGTGAGGTAAGCACTTGTTAGTCATCGAGAAAACGTTTGAAAAAAATGAGGCGCTTGAGCCGAGATCTGTTACGTGCTTACCTCATGTGTATTGCACCACTATTTTTTGGTCGATGTGACTAATTTTTAATTAATATAGTAATAAATGAATTAAAATATTGGTTGAATGTAAATAACTTCTATGAGAAAGAAACATTTAGTGATCGTTGCTATGTAGATTTTCATTTGTTTTATTATAAGCAAGGATTGTTGACTGTGGAGACATTTTTATATGTAGTATCCGTGATTAGAATCTGTTTGATAATTTATTATGGAAGGAGTCATGGTAGATGATAGAGAAATTGAAGAAGCCTGGAGAGTGGGGATGTTCTGCATTTATTCCGGAAGAGTCTAAAGAAAGGTACGAGTTAGTGTACAAAACATTCAAGAAATGTTTTATTTTACTTACCGAACGTGTGCTTTTCGAGTCCATATCAGCATTGCGATTTTTGTTTGCATATCAACCAGGTTAGATGTGGGAACGTTGACTCACTTCCAGTAACACCGATATTGGTAAATATAAGAAATTAGTCACATCGACCAAAAAACTCTTAAACTATAGGTTTGTAGCATGTAACCGTCCATTCCCATGGCGTTGTAGGTCTACACTACTAACGATCCACTACTGGTATAGTAGATTTTAAATCTGCAACTTGGGCTTAGCTGTGAGTACTGTGTGCTGGAGAATTTGGACTTTGAATAAATTAAAATAAAACAAAGTAGTTGGAATTCTCAGATATTAAAGGTACAACTATAACATATTTGAAGATGGATAAGTATACACCGTGTCCCATTCAAACCTCTCACATTTTAATTACTCATAACTCTCAAAGTATGCGGAATTATGAAATGAGGTTGGTATTAAAAGAAGGAGAAACCCAAAGAATGATTGTTTACATTGTTGCAGTTAATTCATCTGTCGCATGTTGGATAATTCCGATTGAGGGTCTTTCCACTTTCAGCGGTTGCCCTTTTACCAGCCGGCTGCTGGCCCTTCACATCCACATGTGTCAATCACAGAGGTAGATGATCAACAGCCAGTGTAGGGGTGACATGTGGTTAGCATGTCGAGTCCCCCAGCCGTTATAGCTGGTTCCTCATCAACCTGGAGGCGCTACTTATTGTAGCTACCCAATTGCCTCACGATGCTGGGTGGGCACCAGTCCCATACTGGCCGAAATACCATGAGAAAATGTCTTCCCCCATGGAGACTCGAACCAGCGCAAGTCCCGTAGCTCTGCGCCAAGGCTTCCTACTTTAACCGCTCGGCTACGGCGCGGGACATGTTGGATAATAATGACATAAAACAAAATGGCTACTCCTCAGCAACGAGCACAAACTGTTTTCTGGTATGCACACGGTCTTTTATAAACTTGTTAAGAAGGCCCAACTCTGTTTAAAAAAAATTGTAGAACCTGCAGAAGAAGAAAAAGAAGAAGAGTGAAGAAGCATTAAAATTATGATATTTAGCTTCAATAATAGAGTCATGTATTGATATTCGTGGTGCTCATACAGAGGTGTTTTAGTGTGTGGCAATGAAAATTCTTTGAGTTTCCGTTTCGTACAATACCGGCCTCATTTCATAATTCCGCATACTTTGTTAATTATGATTAATTAAAATGTGGGAGGTTTGAATGGGACACTCAGTACGTTTGAGAATGCTGAGGAATATAAATGTTTGGGAACAGTAATAACACAAGATAATCAAATAAGCGCTGAAGTTATTCGTAGACTATTACTAGGGAATAGATATAATTATGGGTCCGGCGCCGTAGCCGAATGGTTAAGGCAAGTTTCCTTGATAAAGAGCTACAGGTCTCAATAGGGGAAGAAATGTTCTTATGGCATTTCGGTCAGTATGGGTCCGGTGCCCAACCAGTATCGTGAGGCATTTGGGGTAGACAACAATTAGTAGAAACTCCAGGTTGAGAAAACCAGCTATAACGGCTGGGATACCCGACATGCTGGACACTTATCATAAGTAATGCCACGAGTGATTTCCAAATTATCGTGAATTTATCTAGATAATTTGGAAAACAAGAGTGGCATTTGTTAGGACTATTTATCGAATAAAATTAAGCTGTTTATTCACAAATCATTGTTTAACTATAGTTATTTTAAAATATTTATATATTTAATGTAAACGGCGATGTTTGAAAACAAATCAGAAATGTGAGGTTATGTTCATTCACTGCTGCTTGATCATATTATTTATTGCCAAATAAGATCGCAATATTGTAAGAGTGCACCCAAGTGGAGAAATAATGAAGCACATCAAAATATATCATAATCAACATTACAGGTTATTCATTTTTTTTTTTTTTGTAAACAACTCGGTAAAACCAAAGCATATTTTCATTATTTGCTATATTCAATGTATTTGTTGGAGAAAAAAATGCTTTGACCTGTTCATAACATTAAAAAGGAGGAGCTTTCTTTATCACAAAAGCAGGAGCTGATAAAGAGAAATCAATAAAGAGCGAGGTGAAACACGACTGTCATTGGTTGTAAAACAACATTCATTGAAACGTGATTGGTTATTGACTAGCATTTGTGGCATGAGTTAATTAGTCACCCCTACACTGGCTGGATGATCTACCATTGTGATTGACACATGTGGATGTGAGGTCATCAGCCGACTGGTAGATCAAGGGCCTTCTAGGCCTGTCACGTAATGGAGTTCTTAGATGTTATCACGGAATAAAAGAATTACTAAGTAACCGTTATCTTAGCCTTCAAACTAAATACAAAATGTACAAAACACTCCTGAGGCTTGTCATCCTGTGTGGAAGTGAAACGTGGTCATTGATTAAAAATTATGAAAATGAATTTGCGGAAGAGGCACCTGTGAAGACTCATCTCCGGGGTAACAAGGAGAAAATCCTCAACGGTCAGCAGAGGGGAAGAGGTACGCCTTCTGTTGGGGTTAATACAGCAGATGGCTTGATATCGAGGTGTAGATGGCAGCCCCATCAGATACCTTACATCTGCGAGAACCAGTGACGTCTTCAGGGGACATCAATAGTTATACTTTTAAATATCATGGTAGAAAATGCCGGCAACCGAGGATATAATAATAATAATAATAATAATAATAATAAATAATAATAATAATAATAATAATAATAATAATAATAAATAATGTTTTATTTATTCTGGCAGAGTTAAGGCCATAAGGCCTCTCTTTCCACTCAACCAGCACAAATACAAATTGATATTTGACAAATATAGATATACACTATACTAATTATAAACAGTTAAAGATACATTAAATGTAGCAATGTATATTTCATGTATACAAACAACATTTTATACGATAATAATAATAATAATAATAATAATAGAAATAATAATAATAATAATAATTATTATTATTATTATTATATATTATATATTATTATTATTATTATTATTATAACAATAATAATATAAATATGATGAATTATATACGAAGAGAACTGAATATATTCAAACTATTGGAATGAATGGACCACATCAATAGAATGGATAACAATAGAATTCCATAAGGCCTTCTCTTCCACTCAACCAGCACAAATACAAATGGATATTTGACAAATATAGATATACACTATACTAATTATAAACAGTTAAAGATACATTAAATGTAGCAATGTATATTTCATGTATACAAACAACATTTTATACGATAATAATAATAATAATAATAATAATAATAATAATAATAATAATAATAATAATAGTAATAATAATAATAATTATTATTATTATTATTATTATTATTATTATTATTATTATTATTATTATTATTATTATTATTATTATTATTATTATTATTATTATTATTATTATTATAACAATAATAATATAAATATGATGAATTATATACGAAGAGAACTGAATATATTCAAACTATTGGAATGAATGGACCACATCAATAGAATGGATAACAATAGAATTCCGAAAGAGATTGTTCATTGCAAACCACTAGGACGAAGAAATGTTGGAAGACCCAGTGAAAGATGGATAGACCAATTCTAACATGAGATCGGAACAGACCAGCAGGTCTAATCCATGATGCTGCTAATGATGATAATGATGAAAAAAAGAGTCTAAGGAAAATCTACGGAATGAATTTAAAATATTTGAAAGAAAGATGCTAAGAAAAATCGATGGGCCAATAAATGAAATTGACAAACGACGCAATAGACATACTCATGACCTATACGACCTACATGGTGATAGTAACATAGTCAGAATGATAATATCTTTAAGGCTGAGGTGGCTGGGCCATCTACATCGACTGGAAGAAACAGACATTGCCCATAGAGTCACATTCTATTTTGGAAGGAAAAAGAAAATTGTAAGTCACTTTTCAGATGACTTGACAGCGCGGAACAGGATCTGAAGGTTATTAGAATCCAGGGATGGAGAAGACAGAAATAGATGGGAGTTACATAGTTGGGGCGGTCAAGGCCTGTAGTAGGCTGTACCACTAAATGTTTGATGATGCGAGTACTGTGTTTGTATTCATTTTCGACAATAGAAAAAAAATCAAAATATTTAACATGAACAGTGATTAAGTGTACAATAAAAGAAAGAAGAAAAATTCCATTCCATTAACTAAGTTTGACCTCTCATCATATAGGTACTTTTACATGCCACATGCCATCCAGGCTTTACAGTGGCACAATTCTGCTTGATTTTAAAATATGGAACACGTACATACCTTTTTTTTTACCACTCAAGGATATGGAGGGCCTCCCCGAATGAGCGATCAGCTCAAATGCCAGGTCCTCCTCCGAGACAACACAACATGAAGACGAAACATACACATTCATACTAAACATGGCGCATGTGATAATGATGAATATGATGGCCAGATGATTTCGGACCCGTTGGACCTTAAAGTTTCCTGACATTTGTCTTACAGGCAAGGAAATTTCCCGAAAAAATCAACCAAAAAAACTTGTCCCGACCGGGGATCGAACCTGGGCCTGTTGTGTACGAGCAGCGACGCTATTTGGAGACCACAGCCGTGGGCAAAGAAGAAAAATAAACAGAAAAAATGTAATATTTAAAGAAAAACATATGAGCGTTCTAAAGCGTAAATATTGTCATCTCTGTTTCTTACATCCTCTGTTCAAGATCTAGTTTTTTTTTTTCTGTTCTAGTAATCAGATACAGAACTTAGGGCGGAATTGATGAAACCATCTTTACGCAAAGAGCGACTCTTTCCCCCTCTCTATGACGTAGAGATTATTCATAAAACCGGTTTCATAGAGAGGGGGAAAGAGTCGCTCTTTGCGTAAAGATGGTTTCATGAATTCCGCCCTTAAAGTTTTACCTGAGATTAGCGTCTGTGTTCAATTACTGACTAACTAAGTGGCTAATGGAACAGCTAGATCCATTGCCGCATTCACTATGACATTTCACTGGTCCTTGTGATCAGTCAATTTTATTCAATGGTAATATCTCCTAGATAATAGATGAGCGCTTCCTCGGTTTTAATAAACACATTGGCCCAGTTCCTGCATTTACTGTATGGGGAGTGATACTCTTGGGCTAATGACAAAAAAATTACAAAGTCGAATACAGAGCTTATTAGAAATGAACTTCCTTAAAAGAACCAAAAGTGCTCCTCCTCGGCACAAGAATGGAGCGGTTTAAAGAAGAATGAAGATATAGGAACAGAGATAAATATAATATATATATATATATACATATATATATCATTAAATCAAAGAATATAGACAAAAACTGTTAGTAGACATGTAGAAAGATAAAATGAAACGTAACAAGATTTACACCCAAAGCAGATTTTAAAATACAAGCCAAGAGGTTCATTAGGAATGTAGGAAGGCCATTGAAAAGATTGGACAGCACATTTACTGTGAGGCGAAACAGGCATCATTTGCCTAGCCCGCGAAGTGAAGCAGACGGAAGTTTGAAGAAGAAGAACAGTTAGAAGAAGAAGAAGAGAAAGAGTTAGAGAGTAGAAGAAGAAAGAAGAAGAAGAAGAAGAAGTAGAAGAATCTCCTACATCAAGTTCCATAAGATCCATCAGAGAAATGTATATACCAACCTGTGCTTTCCTAATTATGTGCCTTCTCGAAGGGGTTATCATAACAAAATATTGAAATACTTTCCCACTGCATGCTATTAAAGTTACATGAACCCTCCCACATCACATCTTTTCTAGACGTAATTAACTCAATCAACAAATTATTTGGAGAAGCGACGACACACTTATGCGAGCGTTTTCATGATGTGACAATGTATCTTAATTCTAATTTCTGACGTCCCTTATGGCGGACTCGAATATTCGTTATCCGGTGGCCTTGTTGAATGTTGTTCTCAATAAATGCATTTTTCACTTTGAGGGATCTTTCTGCCCACATGCAAATCAACCTGGAGATACACTCTTCGCCAGCTGATTCATGGCTGTTAAATGTATGGTTATTCAGGGCAATTTCCTAACGGTTCCGTTGGTTATAGTACATAAGTTTATAAAAAAATTTGTCTAGCAGCTAGATCATGGTTTGTGCATGCGCATTCATAAATTTTGATGTTTATATTTTAACACTTTCAGACATGAATTGGACCGTAGTTCTCATTTAGAAAGAAAAATTAACGTTCGGACCAGGTCTCGAACCCCCGTGATGTCTAAAAATATTTTATTTTTACGTGGGAGTTAAATATTCTATATATTTATACTATTGATATAAGTAACGTAAATATTATAAATATAAATGTTGTATTTGACAGTGAAGACCTATTTGTTTCCTTGACCCTCATCTTAACCATCAGTTATATAATGAATTATATATACGTAAGAGAAGAACGCATGTAGTGGTTTAAATGTTGATTTACAGAATTGTTTCAAATTTTGGATCCCTTGCGGCAAATGTGTAATTAAATGTGTTATGTTTTTATATTAAAATTCAATGTGTAACAGAAGAAGAAGAAGAAACAATGAAGAAACATGATCAATGTTTTGTTACGCCCTCAGTTGATTTTTTTTTACCTTCTCCATAAATATTTCTCACTCCTGACTAATTTCGACGAGGAACATTCGTCTTCATCATCATCTAAAATCAGACTGTTTAAAATGTAGTCGTCAACCAGCCCCATGGGCTACTGGTCAGCGTATTTGGGACTACAGTTCATGAGGTCCCGGGATATTCAAACCATAAGATAGATCCATAGACTGGATCACCAAAGGAACACTATTATCAGAGGAAAACTTGGAGTAACAAGTTTAAATGAAGATATACAAAGATACCAACAAGAATGGAAAAATCATCTGAGGAGAATGGCAAGAAATAGACTTCCAAAATTGGCATTCCAATATATCCCAACTGGACATAGGGACCAAGGAAGACCAAAATATCGGTGGAAAGATCAAGACCATCTTCGCTAGGTTTACCGTACAGGCCACATGACCTAAAACGAATTTGTTCATGATGATGATGAAGATTATTTCCTTAAAGGGAATTATTCCTGTGGTCGCCGATGGCAGAGAATTTAGGTTAAGTTTGGGTTAAGAACTCTCCTCGCGCTTCATTATCATTTATCACCCAGCATATTATCGGGGTAACGTAACTCCGTCTTCCAGATGTCCCAACCTAAGAAATGGATTACAATTCTGCCAATTCCAGGGGAGAAAGCTAGAAATATCATAAAATGCAACCTGGTAGCATTGGACAAAAATTAAATCAAACTCTTTATTTGGCTGATGATGAAATCGATTGCCCCCGAAATAAGTCAGGCGAGAAATACATATTTTTGTGAGGTAAGGTATACAATTATGTAATATTCATGTTATCTCTTGTTGTTACATTTAATTATTTTATATAAGACATTAAAGCGAAATTTATTTATATCCAAATGATGATATGTGGATTACGAATTCTCCTAGGCTTACGATGCATGGAGCTTCTAAAATCAACAACGTGGAATTAAAACGTCGCAACCTCCTCTTTCATATTACCAACCTTAGCCATTTTGGATACATAGTTTTGAAATTATAACTATTTTATTATACCTATAAGCGGAACACTGTGTTTATAAGGATTTTTTTTTTCAAAACAGAACATGTTCTACATTTAAAAAAAAAGTTGTTTGAATTTGTAGATATCCATTCAT
Source organism: Diploptera punctata (assembly GCA_030220185.1). Classification (NCBI taxonomy): domain Eukaryota; kingdom Metazoa; phylum Arthropoda; class Insecta; order Blattodea; family Blaberidae; genus Diploptera; species Diploptera punctata. The sequence continues at coordinate 23,737 of JASPKZ010009834.1, read as the reverse complement.
TTTTAACAAATGTCAATACATCCAATTCAAATCGGTGTGTGAAAGTGAATATTTGCATCAAACAAATAAATAAAAAGAAAAATAGATTAAATAAGTAGGGCCTATTTGGTTTTATTGCAAATTTAATGAAGTGGTCATACTCAGTTTTGGAAAATCAAGCTCTGATGACATAATTGTTTTGTCGTAGAGTAAATCTTTTGGTGTCAACCATAGAACAATTTTCATTTATAACAAAACGTAGTTTAAAAACTCCTGCTTAAAGTTAATTTTTAGCAATATGAAATTTCCTAGATGGGCTCTTACTTTAAGGGAGGAGAAAAAATACGAATATTAGAGAATGAAGTTCTTAACAAAACATTTGACCAAAGAGAGGTAAATCACCAGGCGAATGGAGAGACAACACAACAATGAGCTAGATGATATTTATGGGAAATCAGATATAATAAGAACAGTTGAGTTTTATAGACTGTGATGAGCAGGACAAGTGGCGCGAATGGGGAATGAAAGAGGGGCATGGGAGCTCCTTGTAGGAAAATCAGATAGAAAGCGCTCAGTACTAAGGCCAAGAATGAGGCGAGAAAATATGATTATATAGATTTAGATTTAGATTTATTTAGCCTGGTGGAGTTAAGGCCATGTGGCCTTCTCTTCCACTCACCAGGACAAACATATATTACATCAGAATATAACAATCTCAATTAATTCTAATATTAAATACTGAGTAAAACTTTGATCAAAAAGATAATATCTAATATATTATGATCTATAATACAACCAGTTAATGTTAGTTAAAATTAAGACTAAAACTAATAATAAAATATATACAAGCAAGACATATTAAATTGTCCCTGTCTAGTGTATATAAAAAACAAAGGAAAATAATGAGATTTTTTTTTTCAAATGCCCCAGGTTTGTCTTTTCGACATTCCTGGTTTCTCTCCTGGCATGGCGTACTTGTAATATAATATTATGGGTGATGATAGTGATAATGGTGCGCCAGGAGAGTCCCTAATCCTAAGATTAACCTAAGATAAATATTAATGATGATGATTGCGATGGCCATATGATTTCGGGGACCGTTTGGACCTTAAAGTTTTCCTGACATTTGTCTTACAGGTGAGGAAAAACCCGATAAAAACCTCACCCAGAAAAACTGTCACGAATATTATCAGTAAGGAGTATAAGTTAGTTTGTTATTAAATAATTCTTTAGTTTGTTTTTGAAGGATGTTATAGGGGATGATTGGAAAACATTCGTTCAGGATTAGGATGTTTAGAGGTCTCATGTCCGCACGGCCATGAATGCTGTCTTCCCAACACAACTCCAACACACGTTCCAGAGAAAATTTAACTCTAACTGTACTACTATATCGAACATCTCACTATTCCTCATCCTTCCTTAATTCAGCCACCCGACTCTGGAATTCCCTCCCCTCGTAGTATATCAGGACTGCCCGCCTCAAAAACAGTTTGAAAAAAATCTCACTAAATATTCCCTTAGACAATATAATATATAACCTTGTTCCAGATACATTTTTATTATTCTTTCATATTTTATTATTCTTTCATATTTTACACTTTCTTAACCAAGGCAATTACTTAATCAAATTATAGGTTATTATTATTATGATATATTGATTATTATTATTATTATTATTATTATTATCATTATTATTATTATTATTATTATTATTATTATTATTATTATTATTATTATTATTATTATTATTATTATTATTATTATTATTATTATTATTATTATTATTATTATTATTATTATTATTATTATTATATTATTATTATTCACGTCATGGTTTAAGTATTAGTTGCCTGTTCCGTCTTCGCTAATAGATCTAAGACCATCTCCTCCGAGGACATCCGACATCTCTTCCTCCTCTCGGAAAATAATGTAAGATTTATTTTGGTAATCTGCTTTCTTCCATTCTTTCTACATGTTCTTTCCACTGATTCTTGTTGTTAAATATATTTTCTTTTATGGAATAAATCTGCAGTTCTTCACGGATATCCTCATTTCTTATTTGGTCCATTCTAGTGCATCATGTTACTCTTCTTAAAAATTTCATCTCGGCTGATTATTATTATTATTATTATTATTATTATTATTATTATTATCACTATATTATTATCAATATGACTCGGAATTTGAGGACCTATAAAATGACTACAGACATCTTAAAAAAGACCAAATAACTGAAAAAAAGACGTATAAAGGCAATTCAAAGTAAATCATTTTAGTTTCAACTGCATTTTAATGAATATATTAAAAACATGTTTAAAACGTACCTTCTAGTGATATGTAACAACATACGTTATCAAAAAAAAAATGACTAAAAATACTTCTTCTTTCATACTTTATATAATGTAGGATATATTATTTTTAATTCAACGTAGTTTGAAAAAAGGAATTCTATGCTCATTAAAAGGGAAGTTCTTGGAGAATTTGGAATGAACGATTTTTCCCGACTAGAATGAATTCAGCGAACCCGCAATGGATGTCAGGCGGTTAGTAGGCTGGTTGAAGATAATTTGATATTTTGTGAGGGTTCAATCGTTTCTCGAGGAACACAAACGTTTGCAATGTGAAAATTCTTTGGAAAGTAAAACCATGTAGGCCTATGTTTTTAAAATACGTTAGAACTGAGATTATATTCTGCGAATTCTTGAATTACACAAATGGTATAAATGTTGTCAAAATAAGGTGAAGTTGCAAAAAAGACCGTTAAGGCCTAAAAAAGGCAAAAAAAGAAGGTGCAATATGCCAAAAAGAGTCGAAAAATTATAAATAGGACAAATAAAACCCATCATTTTCTGGCCTACAATGATCCAAAGTGTGTGTGTGTATATATATGTGTGTGTGTGTTATATTGCAGATTTTCGCGGATATATGAATATGAAAGTTTTCTTGGGTTTTCCGCGTCTTGGATTCACGTTCGGCCTCTGGCCATTGATTCCGACGTTTCGGCATGATCCCACATGCCATTATCAAGGAATGATAAGTTCGAGTCAAGGGTTTAGTTCTTATATAATAAAATGTAAAGAGTTTTTACTGTGGTCCGTTTCCAAGGATGGTTGTACGTCTTCGAAAACGGACCACAGCAAAAACTCTATGCATTTTATTATATAAAACCTAAACCTGTGACTCGAACTTATCATTCCTTGATAATGGCATGTGGGATCATGCCGAAACGTCGGAATCAGTGGCCAGAGGTAAAATCCAAGAAAACTTATATATATATATATATATATATATATATATATATATTTCAGTTGGCCTCGTCTTCAGATACAAAATGAAAAGGGATTTTTTCTCAACTTCCGACCCTTGTTATTATTTTTTTTTTGTTCTTTCCTTGTCAACTCTGTATTGTTTAGCATGTGCCTAATTATCAATCTACTAAAGATAATTTCATGATTAATTATTGCTATTATATGTATAATTTAACCCTGGTGAAGTGGAAGAGAAGACCTTAACTCCATCAGGTATATTAAATAAAAAAATTATCATCATCAACAACAAGGATTAAGCCCAATGGCCTGTTCCGATCTCATTATAGGTCGAATTGGTCCTTCAATCTCTTCAATGGTCTTCCCAACAATCTTCTCCCTTTTGGTTTATAATTACATATTCTTCTTTGTATGCTCTGTTCATTCATTCGTAATACGTGCTAAAGATAAGCATTTTGATAATATTTTATTCTTTCACAGAGATTAAATATATTAAGTTCTGTTCTTATATCTTCGTTTTCTTTTTATCGGTCCTTTGGTATCCTGCTATTGTTCTCAACATCTTCATTTCAGCAGCCTCTATTTGTTTACTATCTGCCTTTGTTAATGTCCAGGGTTTACATCCATAGATAAAAGCCGGATTGGATAAAAAATTATTTAATATTCATGTAGGAATTTATATTAATTGAAATGGAAACAAAGCTGCAATGGTACGGGTATACTAATAGGCAACAGATTTTTGCTGACACTACAATTTACAGATGATCAACTGGTTTTAGCACAGGACAAATTTGATGTGGAATTAATGATAAAAAGGTTGAAAAACACACCTGTATCATGGGATCTCGCGGTAAATTTACAAAAACAGAATATTTGACAATAAATATCAATGAAAGAGAACATTTAATAGTGGAAGATGGAATTCAAATAATGCAAGTGAAACAAACTAAATATTTGGGAATAATTATGGATAACATTGAAGGTATAGGCAAAGAGAACATAAAGCATAGAATTGAATTGAGTAGCAAAATAATATCGTCATTAAATTCCATGTGGTGGAATAAGCATATTTAGAAAGACACAAAAAATATTGGTAAAACATTGGTGGAATCTGTTGCAATGTATGGAAGTGAGGTATGGACATTCAATAAGTACAAAAGAATAGACTAATAGCTGTAGGAATGGATTATTTGCGCAGAAGTGCCAGATAGTCAGAATTAGAACATATCACAAATAAGGAAATTACAAACATAATGGAAGCAGAATAAAGCATAATTGAAAGAATTGAGGAGAAGAAATTAAAATGGTTAGGATGTATTTTAAGAATGGAAGATAAGCGATGGTCGAAACTACCATATCAATGGCAACCGACCAGAAAGAAGAAAAGAGGGAGACCAAAGTTAACATGGAAGGAAAACATGATGATAGTAATGCAAGCAAGAGGGCTGGATAAAAATTGAAGATGCCCAAGATCGTAGGCTTTGGTGGTTTGGCACGGGAAGACGGCAGCAGCTGTAAAAACCAGAAGATAGATAGAACATTTAAAAAAAATTACAAACTGCGGGTTCGATAGTGTGAGTTATGAAATTTTATAGAAATATAAAAATTTCATCACAGTGGTTGGATGCAAGAATTACGTAAATAAGATCATGATGTAAGACACTGTGTGTGTGTGTGTCACGGTCTTATGTGACGAAGGAAATAAGTTGGTAAAAGTGTCGTGTGCGTTGTATAGAGACCCGACACGTTTAAACATGAAGTCAAAGCAATACATCGTATAAACAAAGATACAAAATTAAGTTATCTTCCATGTCCATAGTATGAGCTAACGTAAGACAATAACAAGGGATCGTGTTCTGAATCACTTATCTGCTATTTTATTAAAATTCTAATCTGACACGTCAGCACTAAAGAATAATGACTGGCTAAATTACTTGTTGTTACTGGCAAGCAGAAGATTCATAAGGTGAACAATCCTTCAACATTAATTTCAGTTTTTTCGTTCAAATTTAATTCACCACTTCTCATACAAAAAGTCTGTCGCTCAGGAATTGCGTAAACTAAGCGAATTCCTCACTAAGTTAAATTTATAGTCCAAATTTGCTGGTTTTCGGAATAAATATTTCATTCATTAAATTGAAGAAACTCTATTTCGATGCCAGCTCATTTAATAGTGTCAAACCGCTATGAAAACAAATCATGAATAATTATCATAACAGTCCATTCAAGAATTTAGGTACTTCGTTGACCTGTTTCGTCCTCAGTAGAAATACGACCCAAAAGTTGTTTGAGTGGACGTCCTGGTCTTCTACTTCCTGCAGGTCAATAGCTTAACATCTGCTTCGGTATTCTGGGATCCTCCATTCGATAAAAATGTTGTATCCATCTTGATTTATAATCAGACATTTTGTTTTCTAAAGGTTCAATGTGTAATTCTTCTAAAATGTCTTAATTGTTTCATGATTTAGTAGTGCGTATTCAGCAGTTCTCTTTCTGTCCAGAGGCTAAAATGTAACAGCCCTACCATTGGAATACTCAGCGTCGGGCCAATAACCCGTCCTAAGGAAGTCTCGGGTGAAGAAAGCCAGCAGGAATATTGATAAGTTAATACCTTATGCATATTGTTGTATATAATTTGACGCAAATTAGAATGATTCATTTTCCATTAATTTATTGAAATAATTAATTTAACCAATTTATCTCATAGGATATATTGGCAATTGGGTTAATTAAACTCTGTGGTATGCTGTACATTGCATCGAAACAAATATGGCAGTTACTAGAGTGAATTTTTAATTTCGGGTTTCAGGTAAACGCCCACTTGTAACGGCAGAATTTCGCTGACGTTTGGAGAATACCATCCTCGTTTTACATTAATAGTACATAGGCCTACTGATTTTCGTTGCGAAACATCGGAAATTGCGATCACTCGAACGATATTTTAATGTTTCATTTCATGTAAACACCTACAACTAATAGTCCGATTTTATTGATTAACGAAATCGACCTTATTATTCTAATTTATTGATTACATGCCTAGTTTGTTTCTGATCAAACAAATATTACGACAGCCAGAGCATTAAAATAAAGGTACAATTATATACATTTTGGTCACGGTCGTTTACAGTGTCTACTAGATAGGATCAGATCTCAATTCGTTCTTACTTATACAATAAGATAAGAATATTCGATTTGCATAAATCCAGCATCATTCAGTACATGATATCCTTAAAAAGTTAGCATGTTTTAAAAGAAATATAAATTCGTATTTATTTTGACCTTGGCTTGATCATTACCCCGTATAAAATACATGTATTAATTTGACTTTCTCGTTTATCATATTAACACTGCTGCTGGTTATCATTATTATTATTATTATTATTATTATTATTAACATTATCATTATTATTGGTGTAACAGATGAAGACACAGAGGACAGAGAAAGATAGAGAACTTTAATTAAGGGAAATTTGTGAATATTTGTTGTAAACCGATAGTCTATAAGTACGTAGTCATTTATATATATATATATATATATATATATATATATATATATATATATATATATAATATATTCTTTAATTCATGTTAATTACTAAGATGGTTGGAGAAAATCCTCAATAATGGGGAAAATTCTCAAAATGAATGAATGAATCATTATCATAATCATCTTAACGATTATCGTATAAAATGTATGTACATTAAATTTACATTGAAAGTTTTAATGTATTTTCAATAATTTATAATTAGTATAATGTATACATAATCTATACTATAAACATATATTTGTATATTTGTGTTAGATCAGTGGAAGAGAAGGCCTTATGGCCATAACACTGCCAGAATAAACAAAATATTATTATTGTTATTTTGTTGTTATTATTATTTATTATCATTATTATTATTATTGTTATTAATTATTATTATTTATTATTATTATTATTACTATTATTATTATTGCTGTTGTATATCAGTTTGTGGCTAAGTTGAGTTTTCAGTGGAATAACGTTGTGTCAGTAGATGGTTCTTTACCGTAAATGAGAAGCAGTTGGCAGGAATGTGAGTCGGGTGATATCTGAGTTGAAAAGTTGGTATCTACGGAAAAAGTATATCTGTAGTGAAAGGGCGGACTCGAGTGTGAGGCTAACTATGAAGGATATTAAATCTTTAAATGAAGGCAAGAAAAGAAAAATAGACGGCTCAAAATGGAAACAGAATGTTAAAAATATGTTATGGAACGCAGTAAAAAGTTACAATTCGCTATCCGTGCAGACAGTTCTAAGAAAGCAACTTCAGATAAGGTAAAAGAAAGAACGTTGTATATCTCCTAACTTACAAGTATTAATTGTGTGTTCAAAGCTACTGTACTTTTCATAGTGATGCTTCTTATAGTCTAATTATACTTTTTAAAAATTAAGAAACGCCTGTGAATACTGATATTAATTATAGGCTAATTAATAATTCTGTTTAAAAACTAATATTATACGGAGTGAGAGTTACAATATTGCAAGGAACTCTTAGTTAGTTTCGTTCTTTATTCCTTAACAAAATGAACTCTTCAGTTATTTGTGTGTATTATCTGTTAATTTATAATATACTTTTATGTGAATTTGCGTTCTGTGTAAAAGAAAATTGAAAGCGTTTCATTACCCAGCTATAAACGTGAAAGGATAATTTGCTGCCCTTTAACAAAAGCAGGTTTGAATTTTTCAAATTGTTTTTAAACTTTTAACCCTTAATTTGGCAAAACACTAATTTCTTCTGTTAGTTATTTGAATGTGGTGGACCGCAGTGAAACCGGAATCTTGTGCAACTGTTATTATTAGGTATATTGTATAATTAGACACACATTTAAATGATTTCTTTTTGTTCGTTTTCTTATTATTTATTTAAAATTCTAAATTAATTAAACCAACTGATGTATCCAAAAGGATACATTACAAATTTAAGGGTTAAAAAGTGTTTGTTCATAGCTTTCATTTCTGCATTAACAATTATTTTAAGGTATAGCAATAGAGTCGAAACCTATATTATTAACAACGTTATCCCATTAAACCCTTCTTTATGATATGTAACTGTATTCCATAAAATACATTTAAAAATCTGTAATAATTGTAACTTTACTATCAGGCAAATATTGGAGTTATTTTTTTAAAAAAAGTTTAAATATAAACTTATAATGAAGTATATTCGCCTAAATATAAAAATATAAGTTTATTTTTTTAGGGTAACATGCAATTTTTTGTGTTTCCTGAAAACTTAAAATAATTATCATCGACAACAACAATCACGGATTAAGGTCATGTGACTTGTTCCAGTCTCATAGATTCTCGGTCGAAAAGTTTAACCAATCTCTTTTTTCGGTCTACATTCCTGTCTCGTTTTGGTTTGTAATAAGTATAATTTGTGATATGCGTTCATCTGTCATTATTTGAACATGTAATTTCCTTTTTTTTTTCTAGATTATTTTATCTAAAAGTTTTAAAATATTTAGCTCATATCTAATATCTTCACTTCTTTTATCTAGAAGTTTGCAGTCTGTTACACTTCACGTAAATCTCATTTCAGCTGCTTCTATGATCTTATCTTCTCTTTTAGTTAAACCCCAAAATTCACTACGATACAACAGTAACGGAACTGCCACTGCTTTATAAAATTTTAGTTTTTGTTTCCTTTCTTGTATTTTAAATATTCTCTTAAAAATTCTGCCACGTATATAATTAAATTTATTAAGTTTGTTAAAACATCTTCATTTTTATAATAGATTTCATAACCCAGGTATTTAAAATGGTTCACTTGTTCAATGGGTTTCCCCTCCAGAACTATTTTAGCTCTTACGGTATCTGATCCTTTAAAAGCTAATATTTTCGTTTTACTTATTGATATTTTCAAATTATAATTCAGTACAATGTTATTTAATGAAAGAGTGATATCTGTAAACCGTCTTCTGATCAAAACAATAGAAACTGGAGGAAAATAATTATATACTCGTACAACAATATTTTATAGAGGTCTTCACATAATGGCAAGTATCGACTAGTCGGGCAGAGCGGACAGAGCAAAATGCTATTAGTTGAAGTTTATCGCGTGGGAAACTAGGAATAACTCAGCGCCCACACTGCTATATTGTTTTCTCCTCCCTAGTTTCCCCTGAGTTAAGACACAGAACATTGATTTTATTAATGCTAACTAGTTCAATCAAATTTTAGTTTACTCTTTCATTGACGAAAACATTTGTTTAAATAAAATATATATTCGCTTCCACCCGTATCATCTGTAGAGTTAATGAAAACAGAACTAGAATGAAATTATTTAACAACAAACTTTTTTTAGAGAATGTAGGTCACCTTATATGGGCTAAAATGTCTATCTGCTGTCTTTACTCGTATATCGTGGGGCAATGGTGCTCCCATTCAGGGGTTACTTAACCAGGCTATTTACTTATCCTTATTTTCCTATATATGTCAGTGAGTGACAGAAGGTACTGAAGTATTACCAGGATTAAATTTTGCACAAAGACTCTAATTTAGACTTGACATCATAGAGATTAAAAGCCGTATCCCGACACAATATTAAAATGTAAAACTTTGAGACCCATTTTCTCAGAAACTATTTGAGGTATAAATGTGAATCGATGCTAGTAAAATTCTAGCATATAGAACTGGTAATAAATTAAACAATTTAATATATAACAATATCGAAGAAAAAATTAATTCAACAATAAAGACATTTACAAACTAACATGTACAGACTGCAAACAGTTCTACATTGGGAAAACTAACAGAAACATCAACATTAGATTCAAAGAACATTTCTGAGATTTTATTTATAATGGAGGAAAATCATGTTACGCAAAACATGTAATTCAGACTGGACACCATATGCATAACATCGATAACACCTTCACAATATTACATAGAGAAAACATTCCAACGAGGATAAATATATTGGAGGAAATCGCTATCCTAAGAGAAATCGATAACAACCTGATTCTTCATGAGAACACACCCAGTCCACACAATCCACTATACAAAATACTAACCACCAAGCCAATGCTTCAACAATATCGAAGAAAAAATGCATTCTGCTGATGATGGGACTAGTCCCGAAAGGCCTACTTAGTTTTAAAAGAGGTTAATAATAATAATAATAATAATAATAATAATAATAATAATAATAATGTTTTATTTATTCTGGCAGAGTTAAGGCCATAAGGCCTTCTCTTCCACTCAACCAGCACAAATACAAAACTTAAGTTTAGGAAGCGGAACTACAGGTAACTATTTTATAGTTTTTAATCGTACATTATATTACTGTAAATGTGAATGTTTTACACTGTTCTGATACATGTTTAATAAGTTCACTGAAGCTCTTTTAAATTACATTTCTTCTTGATTTTAGAAATACAATTTTTTAAACTTCAATTTATTTTTTTTTATTTTTGCACGTGTTTGTTAAAAAAAAACAATAATTGTAAGAGCGCCAAAATGGTTCTATATCAACAGATGTAAGTACGTACTATACATGCTCAAAACCTTTCACACATTTCTGAGAAAACGGGTATTTTAATGAAAATTTTAGTTTGTTGAAAAAAACAGTTTAAGTAAAAAATTCCTTGTGTGAAATTAGTGATGCAGCCTTACTTTTAAAAATGTATTTAAAATACTTAAAATGAGCATATATCAATAATATTTATATCAATTTATGCAGAATATTTCAACCTATTTAAAGGTCTTCTTGTATCTTGTAAGCCAATGTTTCCCTTAACAGAGATTTAGGCGCTCTCCCCCTACAGGGAAGATTTTGAACCATACTAATTTTCTTACACCTGTTTTCGTACAGATGTCCTTTGAGTGGTCCATGGTCAGCGTTCCGCCTCATACTAACATCTAGGAAACCAAGTTAGTACTAGGACGAGAAAATTCGGTAAATTTTGCTTAGAGGCCTTTTCATTCAGGCTTAAGGATCTTTTACGAGCCTGAAAATCTTCAGACTCGGGACCCAAGGCTTGAAGTCCCTCCCGGAGGACTTGCTCCTTGGATGTTTCCATTCTAAAAAATACATGGACCCCGGCCGGGTTTGAACCCGCGACCGTGGCAAGGAGCATAACCACTAGTCCACCACGGTACAAAACCAAATTTGAGAATGCTTTTTGTAAATAACCATTTAATCTCCCCTTAAAATAATAGAGGTTAAGAAGACATTCCGAATCTGCCCAAAATGCAAAACAAAATAGGCATCACTTCAACGTATATTCCAATCCGTCAAGAGTTCTATTAATAGCCCGAGTCAGGATTCATGGCTTTAATGCCCCTAAAGGAGGCTTTACCCTTTGATTTTCCCATACGAAAAAATCCATCGAAACTGGGTTTAAATCCTTAACCTTCGGGCACAAAGGCAAGAAAATTAAAAACTAGACTACAGATGCAAATTAATATACTCGTACAATAGTTAGCTTAATTAAGAACTGGCACTACCGAACCAGTAGGTTCATGGATGCGTTGACATAAGTTCTCCATACATTTCTAAACTGAACAATTAATTTTTCATTCATTTCCTGTATCTCCACCGCTGTTGTCTCGAGGTAGCGTGCTGCCTTGTCACGCAGCGGGCCCGGGTTCGATCCCCGGTAGGGACAGGCTCCTGGGTGAGGTTTTTTCCTCATCTATACGACAAAATGTCAGGAAGATTAGGACCACCGGTCCCCGAAAATCATCCGGCCATCATCATTCTTATCATTATCATACGTAATAATAATAATAGCTTTATTTTATCTGGCAGAGTTAAGGCCTTAAGGCCTTGTCTACCACTCAACCAGGTTTAAAAAAAATACAAAAAAAAAGAATCTTAAATCTAAATTACAATATATATATATATATATATATATATAAACGATTACAAGTTATGAATACAATGCAATTAATATTTATAATGTATTTTGATTTACTCTAAATTTAACGAATTAAATATATAATATGTACAAGATATTTAAAAAAAGAGGAAAAAGATTAATGACATAGTATAAAATTAAATAAATAGAGAAAAATTAATTATTAGACAACAGGTAACTGCATAAGCTTGCCTTAAAGGTGCCATGTGTGCGGCAACCCCTGATATCTTGAGGAAGGAGATTCCAGTAGGACTATTTAACGAATGAAATAAAGCTGTTTACTCACAAATCATTATTTTAATATAGTTATTTTAAAATATTTATTTATTTAATATGAACGGCGATGTTTGAAAACAAATGAGAAGCGATGTTTGAAAACAAAAGAGAAACGATTGTTACGCTTGTTCATCACTGCAACCAGATCATATTATTTATTGCCAAAAGATCGCAATAATGTAAGAATGCACCCTAGTGGAGAAATTTATAACCAAATTATATCTTTCTGCAACGTTATTTCCTGGGAAATAATTCGTTTAAGAAAGCGCAAACAGTGTTTTTTTTTGTATAATCAATTGCTACAAATGTTTTTATATTATCTCCCGCAAGCACCATCAGCTGACATCCGTGCACCATATATACAATCTCGTAGCCGTATGTCGCTGCAAAATGATGCTAAAAATGATGTTAAAAAGGAGGAGCTTTCTTTAATATGATAGATTTGTTTGATAAATTTGAGGTGAAATACGACTGTGATTGGTTGTATTAAAAAATCATTGAAATATGATTGGTCATTGAATCCCATTTGGAGCATGAGTTAAATAGTCGTCATCATCATCCTTCACCGGTGTAGAAAGCAACGGGAAGCTACCACACCTGCAATTCCCTAGTAAAGCTGCAAAGCATAGCATGAAAATTCTATGATTGCAGTGAAAGACCTGCCCTCGGGCAGAATTACTATGGATGGTTGGATTTCCTGTATAATTAATCTCCCTCATAATGTTATAGTTTGTGTTATCTTACAACTGCCGGAAATCGTAATGTGTTTGTAGTGAAATATTGTTTCGTCTGATAATGGTTGCAATGTTTTATTCTTCGCAAACACGATATTGTAAAGAGAATAGACAGACGTCTTTAGAATTGTGAATCTGATCTCAAAACATCTCTTAAGTAGCAGCATTCTAGCTTAACATGAGAAACACGACCTGAAAATTTGGCAGAGACAACTGTCATTACACATTCTACGCTATTCGTTGTTACCTGAATGACCATGTGCCAGATATGTGACGTTGTACAAGAATAATGTGGCAAAATGGTAAATGGGGATCCAGCCCACCTTCAATCCTACCCTGCGCTATAATAATCCACTGATACGAAGGGTTATCTTGAAGACAGAACTGATGAGCGAATGGTATTTTTATCAGTGTGATTGCCCTTTGTGAAATATACTAAATATTTATTAAATGGACTGGTGTTCCATAAATATCCATCTAGCATATAAAAATGAATGTATGTTTGTTTATTCGTACCTTATGCGCGGCCATACTGTTGATCCGATTCTGATGTTTTTTATTGCAAAATGTTCAGGAGATTCCCGGGATGAACATAGGCTATAAGAGAGTTGTAATATTCAACTCCTACATCCTTAAAACACCCTTTGTAGTGAAAAACGTAATAAAGTTCCTTTTTTTTTACCTTTAAATGGCTTATGCTCTCTAAGCCATAACAATACACCGAATTAATGTACACAGAATTGAATATCTCAAAACACTCTATAGAAAAGTCCGCGATAGCATATGTTTATCTTTTAAGGATAACTCACAATAACCATTTTTTGTGTTTCATCGAGACCAAGAAGATCGGGATAAGTAGATTCCCGGGCAAGCATAGCTGCGCACGGCGGCTTTTCGTTTATGGATAACATAAAGTAACGAATTTTGTCTTTCAGCTCATTTATGCCATATACATCGCTATGCATAGATTCCCGGGCAACGACGGGTAATCAGCATTATATAAATTTATATTTATTTTTCCTTTTACTTGTTCAACTAAATGCAATAACACGTTATCATTTATTTAGATACAGCAGCGCACGCCGGGTATTAGCTAGTACTATATATTTTTTTCGCAAAGGGAAGATGTTACTGTAGGATTAAAATAAACTTATTTTAAACATTTCTACTGTAATCATTCGAGATACATTACCTGCTAATCTCAATCTCATAGACTTAAAAACTATAAAAATATCAGGATACCGGCAACAATTTAAATTATTGAGTTCCACATTATTTACTTCCTACATTCTGATATCTAATAAAGCTTTAAAATTAAACGATGTAGTTAATATAAAATTATAGAATATTCACCTGAAAGGTCCGTCTCCTCAACTTAATTAATCATTTAACTGTAGCGCTTTCGGGACTTGTCCCATCATCGGCAGGATTCAAAACTGGTGTTTCACTGAAGATCTGGTAGAGAGGGTTGCATGTATTGGATTCTTTTTCGTTTATCAGGCTGTCGTTGTGAGCTGCTTTCATGATTTCCATCTCTTCGAGTACGTTTATCTTCGCTGGATTATTTTCTCTGTGCATTACTGTTAGGGTGTTTTCAATATTTAACATGCGATGTCCTTCATGGATAACGTGTTTTGCATAGCTTGATTTCCCTTCTGCGTGAATGAAGTCTCGAAAATGTTCTTTGAATCTGATGTTAAAATGCAAAACACGTTATCCATGAAGGACATCGCATGTTAAATATTGAAAACACCCTAACAGTAATGCACAGAGAAAATAATCCAGCGAAGATAAACGTACTCGAAGAGATGAAATCATGAAAGCAGCTCACAACAACAGCCTGATAAACGAAAACGAACCCAATACATGCAACCCCCTCTACCAGATCTTCAGTGAAACACCAGTTTTGAATCCTGCCGATGATGGGACAAGTCCCGAAAGCGCTACAGTTAAATGATTAATTAAGTTGAGGAGACGGACCTTTCAGGTGAATATTCTATAATTTTATATTAATTTTGAATAAACCTCAACGGATCACATCATGAATATTATAAAAGTTGATTAAACGACGTAGACCTATAAACTAGACATATTACCAGATATAATGTGTTACATGCCAACCAATAGAACAAGTAGTAACATATAACTTCCTAGGTTGCGAAATATCATACATAGCAGAAACAGATATAAATAACAAAATAAATAAGTTTAATTATATAACAGGTACACTAAAAAGAACTTTGAAAAATAAAGCCAGGAAAGACTCTATAATGAAATTATACAAGACAATGGCAGTGCCTATTATTACTTATGGATCCGGTGATTTTTATGATTTTTACATTTTCTTCTTAGAGAGCTTACTTTTACCAATATCTGTTTATTATCAAATATATTAATTGATATAGAGCACCCCACGCTTTTGATGGTAAAATTATTTTCTTTTTGTTGATAACTCTAATTTTATTCTATATGTGTTGGATATGATTTTTTTGTTGACCACTTTATTTTATCCCAAGCGTACTGGAAATTAAAATTATTTTTCATTTTTTTAGTTTTCTAATAAAGCGTGTTCTTTTTTAAAACTATTATTTATTTAGTGTTACTCAATACAATGTGCATGATGGTCCTCAGTATCTCTTATAACAAATAATGGTAAATTAATTGCTAAAGTAATGTTATTTGTGATCTGCAGAAGTTTCATTAAATAATAATTCACTTAGTTTTTACAGGATGTTTTATTATGATTAATTCATGAAATGCTTAATACATACATACATATATCTGATAGCCGCTGTTGCAATCATACGTCGTGTAATTGTATAAAACTCTGTTACATCATTATCTTAATTCTATATGTTTTATATAAAATCTTCAAAGTAAGTAACTTACTTTACAATTAACGTGTCAAGATAAAAAAATGTATTATATGCGGCTGACTCAAGTATATGTTTTCTAATGTTGCACTTCGAACTGAAGAACTCTTGATCAAGAAACGTGACGAATTGCAAATTAATGTGCACGATTAAACTTCGTGAACAGAGCAAAATGCTGTATATCCATGCTAACATGTGTAACTCACATCCGAGTACCTAATTTCAAATTCTGGTTCTAATCAACTTAATTAAGTTTTTTATTGCCTTTATTAACCCATTCGACTCGCCGGCAGTTAAATGGCCTTCAACTCAGAAGACGAGGTACATTTGCTTAACTCTGCTATTACGTATTTTCCAATATTTTGTACATCCCTTGGTAGGATAATCTTTTGTTAACATTTATGAATAGTAGAGGAATGTGTTTTTGCCTTCGCCCTTATTGTGATCTCAAGTACCGTTATATTTTGTTTGTTTTGAATGTCTGAAAATATACAATATAATTTACGGTAGCTTAAATCCGGTTTCTGGGAAAATACGTAGAGTATTTAAACCTGAAGCGAATGGGTTTATTATCCATTTTCCAATAACCAATGCACTATTTATTCATTTAGATAAAGCTTACGACAATGTGACCCTGAATTAATATAAAATTATAGAATATTCACCTGAAAGGTCCGTCTCCTCAACTTAATTATCATTTAACTGTAGCGCTTTCGGGACTTGTCCCATCATCGGCAGGATTCAAAACTGGTGTTTCACTGAAGATCTGGTAGAGGGGGTTGCATGTATTTGGTTCGTTTTCGTTTATCAGGCTGTCGTTGTGAGCTGCTTTCATGATTTCCATCTCTTCGAGTACGTTTATCTTCGCTGGATTATTTTCTCTGTGCATTACTGTTAGGGTGTTTTTCAATATTTAACATGCGATGTCCTTCATGGATAACGTGTTTTGCATAGCTTGATTTACCTTCTGCGTGAATGAAGTCTCGAAAATGTTCTTTGAATCTGATGTTAAAACTCCTGTTTGTCCTTCCTATATAAAATTTGTTGCAGTCCTTGCATGTCAGTTTATAAACTCCTTTGCTGTTGAAAATGTTATTTTTCTTCAATGTTATTGTTTATTCTTTTGTTTAAATTTTGTTATTTTTTCTGTACTATTTTTTTATTTTACTTTTTTTTATCGGCTTTCTTTAGTGGCATTGGCTAATTTTGTGTGTTTCTTTTCCTGTGTATGTAAAGTGTTATCCATGTTTTCTTGTTGTTGTCAGATTCTTCTTCTTTTTTTCTAGTTTCTAAAGTTATGTGTGGGGTTATGTTTGTTTTCTTTTCCTTTTTTGTTTTTTTTAACGAGCTTATCTATGAATTCTTCATTATAGCCAATTGGTTTTTTGGCCATATACTTACATACCAGTTATTTGAATCCTGCCGATGATGGGACAAAGTCCCGAAAGCGCTACAGTTTTAAATATGATAATTAAGTTGAGGAGACGGACCTTTCAGGTGAATATTCTATAATTTTATATTAATTTTGAATAAACCTCAACGGAACACATCATGAATCTTATAAAAGTTGAATGTGACCCTGATTAAATAACGGGATGTTTTCGTACCGTAACAATATTATCCAGGCAATAAAAAAGTTATATCTCTAGAGTAAAAATAGGTAAATCTATTAAATCAGGTTCTGGAGTTACTAACGGTTTAATAGAAGGATATTTCTCATCGCCTACCTTGTTCAAAATATATCTACAAAAGTCTTAATACAGTAAATAAACACATGTTCATCTATGGGAATAAAGGTAGGAGAAGTTATCGTATTATCACTGTGATGGTTGACCGTTTATATAAAAGCGGGTGCCGCGCGGCAATGCTTGACAATGATTAATATGCGGGATTATTATAGTGGCGGTAGTCGGTATCTTTGTATTTTATTATATATAACAGCTGCGGGGAAACTAAGCGAGCCGCTGGACAACCATCATAGTGAGGCTATAATGCGATTTATTCGTTTCACGTCTATGAAAATTTGAAATACAATTTTTAGAGATATTTGATTTTTATTAGTAAAAAACATATTTTTTTATTACGGATTAATTTGTAATAAATTATCTTGTTTATTTAATTATTTTTTCAATATTATTAATCGTTGCAAACAAGGAAAATAATACAAAATTTGCTTCCTGTTCACAAATTAACCATAGTTAAAAATTGAAGTTTATAATAATAAAAATATAGTAATAGATACAACTCATGAATAAAACATGTTATCTTAAATATTTAACCAGTTTGATGATTTAGATTTGCTGTGCATATTCAACGCCATTTTGACTAATTTTGACTAATGACGTAAGTTCTACACTATTTTGTTTTATTCCATTGTTGTAATTTGAATAATTGCCTTTCCAACGGTAATTTCATATTTCCTGTAATGGTAATATTTTCATCACACAACGCGATCAAATGTATAGCCATATTTATGATTCACCCCGTATAAAATCGTACCGTTCTGGAGATTTCGTTCCATCTCTACAGGTTTCCTCCTTATGAAGGTTCCGGCTAAGACAGGTTTCTCTGTATGTAGGTATGAAAAGGATTTTAAAATACGAAATTATTAACTTTAATATTTAGGTGTCCACCGCTGTGGTCTCAAGGTAGCGTGCTGCCTTGTCACGCAGCGGGCCCGGGTTCGATTCCCCGTCGGGGCAATTTTTCTGGGTGAGGTTATTATCGGGGTTTTTCCTCACCTGTAAGACAAATGTCAGGAAAACTTTAAGGCCCAAACGGTCCCCGAAATCATATGGCCATCATCATCCTTATCATATCATCATAATCCTTCACCGGTGTGGAAAGCAACGGGAAGCTACCACATCTACAATTCCCTAGTAAAGCTACAAGTATAGCATGAAAATGCTATGATTGCAGTGAAGGACCTGCCTTCGGGCAGAATTACTATGGATGGACATATAGGTAACATTAAAATCCTGCTTTAAGATTCAGGATTCAGGTTATTTCGCATGTCGTAAAACTATGACACGAGATTCAATTGTTATACATTCTTTCCGAAAGAAGCTCTTAAAAATGCATTGACCCCGGCTGCATATGAGCCCGCGTACTTCCGAACTCATAGCCATTGCTTGTGATTCTAGTACACCATTGACTAACAACATTATCTGAGACTAAGAAGAGGGAGATGGAGATGAGAGAGAGAGTTAAAGAAGTGAAAAGAGAAATCGAAACGAGAAAGGAGAGAGAGAGAGAGAGAAAAAAGAAGGAGAGGAGGGGGACAGAGAGAGGAGAGAAAGAGAGAGAGAGCAAGGAGAGAGAGAGAAAGAGAGGAGAGAGGGGGGAGGGGGGGGGGAAAGAGAGAGAGAGGGAGAAAGAGAGAGAGAGGGGGAAAGAGAGAGAGAGGGGGACCTCTCCATTCCCTCTCTCTTCCCCTCTCAACCCTCTCTCTCTCTCTCTCTCTCAACCCTCTCTCTCTCTCTCTCTCTCTCTCTCTCTCTCTCTCTTTTAATTGCCATTAAAAAAGGAGGACATGACTTGCACTGATGGGCTTTGAGAAATGCAGTTACTGAATACAATAGAACAATAGGTGTATAATTATTCTTCTGAGGGGAACATAAAATAATGTTGTATTTAATAATATGTGGAGCATATTCATCGTGTTTTCAGAATGACCATTTGTTTTGTATCGAGTTCTCGTTGATGAGTCAGTGAGAAACGGGTTGTGATCTGCGAAGATCATGTTGTTAGATTATAAAGATTTTTTATTATAAATTATTTTTGTGAAATTTTGGTGATTTGTTTTCGTGGTAAGTTTGGCTGTGCTATTATTTTATTTCTAAACAGAATTATCATGAAACATTACACAATAAGAATGAAGACTTCCATCCATGTGAACCTTTTTAGGGTCTCATCAGTTGAACCGGGATTTACCTCAAAACGTATTATTTCATTTATGTATTTATTTATTTAGCCCAGCGGAGTTAAGCCCATTGGGCCTTGTCTTCCACTCAGGACATACATATGTTACATTAAAATACAATATTCACAATAATTGTATTATTTATATTAAAATTAATAATATTATTAATAATAATTTATTACTTATCCTGGTAGAATTAAGGCCATAATACCTGGCCTTCTACTCAACAAGCACAAACATACATCTACATAATTACAATATAAATTGTATGTACAATATACTAATTACAATAAATAAAAAAAACATAAAAATTGAGTGTAGATTTAATGCAATTACAATAGTTTATACGATAAGATGATGATGATAATAATAATAGTAATAATAGTAATAATGATAATAATAATAATTTTATGTATATTCAGGTTTGTAATGTTTACAAATATTTATGTGCCTAAAGTTTTATTTTCCTTCTCCACTCGTCTCCATCCATCCACTCCACGTCCTCCAGTCCTCTTGTTCTCATTCCAGTTCTTATTTCTTGCATCTACGAGTATCGAGGTCTTCCTTTCCTTCTTCATCCAGATGGACACCATTCTAATGTTTTTCTTCGTAACCTTTCTTCTTACATTCGTCGTACATGCCCATACCAACTAATTGCTTGTATCTTATATAGTCTACTGTTTATTATCTAACATTCATTTATTATAATAATAATAATAATAATAATAGTAATAATAGTAATAATAATAATATAATAATAGTCATAATAATTGTCATAATAGTAATAATAATAGTCATAATAATATAATAGTCATAATAGTAATAATAATAGTCATAATAATAATAAGTCATAATAATAATAATAATAATAGTCATAATAATAATAGTAATAATAATAATAATAGTCATAATAATAATAATAGTCATAATAATAATAATAGTCATAATAATAATAATAGTCATAATAATAATAATAGTCATAATAATAATAATAATATAATAATAATAGTAATAATATAATAATAGTCATAATAATAATAAGTAATAATAATAATAGTCATAATAATAATCATAGTCATAATAATAATAATATAATAGTCATAATAATAATAATAATAAGTCATAATTATAATAGTCATAATAATAATAGTCATAATAATAATAATAGTCATAAAATAATAATAAGTCATATAATATAATAATAAGATAATAATAGTCATAATAATAATAAATAATAATAATAATAATAATAATAATAATAATAATAAGAATAATAATAATAATAATAGTCATAATAATAATAGTCATAATAATAATAGTCATAATAATAATAATAATAATAGTCATAATAATAATAATAGTCATAATAGTCATAATAGTCATAATAATAATAATAATAGTCATAATATAATAAGTCATAATAATAATAATAATAATAATAATAGTCATAATAATAATATAATAATAGTCATAATAATAATAATAGTCATAAATAATAATAATAGTCATAATAATATAATAATAGTCATAATAATAATAATAATAGTCATAAATCATAATAATAATAATAGTCATAATAATAATAATAATAGTCATAATAATAATAATAATAGTCATAATAATAATAATAGTCAGAATAATATAAAATAGTCATAAAATAGTCATCAATAATAATAATAATAGTCATAATATAATAAAATAATAGTCATACTAATAATAATATATAATAGTCATAATAATAATAATAATAATAATAGTCATAATAATAATAATATAATAGTCATAATAATAATAATAATAATAATAATAGTCATAATAATAATAATAATAATAATAGTCATAATAATAATAATAATAATAATAATAATAATAATCATATATAATAATAATAATAAAATAATAATATAATAATAGTCATAATCATATAATAATAATAATATAATAATAGTCATAATAATAATAATAGTCATAATAATAGTCATAATAATCATAGTCATAATAATAATAATAGTCATAATAATAATAATAATAGTCATAATACTAATAATAATAGTCATAAATACTAATAATAAAATAGTCATAATACTAATATAATAGTCATAATATAATAATAATAGTCATAATACTAATAATAATAATAGTCATAATACTAATAATAATAATAGTCATAATACTAATAATAAGATAGTCATAATACTAATAATAATAATAGTACTAATACTAATAGATCATAATAGTCATAATAATAATAATAATAATAATCATAATATAATTAGTCAATAATAATAATCATAATAATAATCATAATAATAATTAATATAATAATAGTACTAATAATAATAAATATAATAGTAATATAAGTAATAAATAAAATAATCCTAATAATAGTCATTTAATAATAATAATAATAGGCATTTATAATAATAATAGTCATAATAATAATATAGTCATAATAATAATAATAGTCGTATAGTACTAATAATAATAGTCATAGTACTAATAATAATAGTCAAGTACTAATAATAATAGTCTTAATAGTCATAATAATATAATAGTCTAATAATAATAATAGTCATAATAATTATACTGCTAGCCGTCGAGAAGAGCGGACGTTGTTTTTTGTTAGAGTGGTTGAAGTGTGCAGGGGACAAAGCATAGGGAAGAAGTTAGAAAGCTGATTGAAAACATTGTCAACTGAGTGAAAGAGGGGTTTGAAAAGTGCAAACGTGGGTGAAAAAATTCGTGATATTGAGACGAACATGCCTCGGATGGAGGACAGATTGAAATGGCTGGAATCTAAATTAGACTATCTCGAAAACCAGAGTCGCCGTAATAATATTTGTGATATATGTGTGCATGAAGAAGGCAGAGAAAGCTGGAAGAAACTGACATATAGTTAAAAGAGTAGTGGCGCTAATCGGAATTGATTTGTTGGACCTTGATATTGAAAGAGCGCACAGAGTAGGTCGTTGGAATAGTGGAAAGAGACCGATTGTATGCAAATTATCACACTACAAAATAAAACTGTTGGATCCTTAGAGACGTAAATATCTTCAAGGGACCGGTATCAATATTGCCGAAGACTTTAGTGAGAAGGTGCGCCGGGAAAGAGACTTTCTTAATCGACACATGCTCGAGGCGAGGAGGCAGGGCTGCATGCATCATAAATTTTAAATTGATTAAATGGCCGAATCTGGGCGGGGAAAACTACAAAATATGGACAACTCTGAATTAATTGAAGCGTTCATTGACAGCGAGTCCCCAAACATCCAGGGACGTCAACTCCGTGGTTCCTTACAGCATGGAGGGAGAAAATTCTACACGAGAGACAAGAGAGGACCACTACCTTATAACTCCCAGAAGTCAATAAACCTACCAGCAAAAACGGCCGACGCAAACGCTATCCATCTCTAGAGGTGAACGACCGGGGACACAAGAACTCCACCAAGACAATCACTAAGACTTAAATCTACCCGC
Organism: Diploptera punctata; assembly: GCA_030220185.1. Classification (NCBI taxonomy): domain Eukaryota; kingdom Metazoa; phylum Arthropoda; class Insecta; order Blattodea; family Blaberidae; genus Diploptera; species Diploptera punctata. The sequence continues at coordinate 320 of JASPKZ010009834.1, read as the reverse complement.
AGGAAAGGAACTATTTGATAGGGTTAAGTTCAAAATACAGGTAAGACTAATGACAAGGAACACAATAGGGTTTGTGACAGTCGGTTCATGAATATCGAAGGGTTACATCAAAACTTTCAAGGACAGCTGTGTAGAGTTATTGAGACTTTTGAATATGAGCCCTAGGGAGAAACATGGTTAAAAGCTACATGAATGCGTAACACTATGTAAATGAAAGGTTATTTTAAGGGTAATCAAAAGAGAGGAAAAGAGAGGTTAGAGATCCACGGCGGTGTGCCATTTTATATAAAAGCTTAACTTAGACACATATATAAAAAGGT